>OY759178.1:14425967-15889995 GCA_963662085.1 Eupithecia inturbata | reverse complement strand
AAGGGTTTTTTAACGGTATATTCTTACGAACTTTTACAGATTAATAAAACCTAATTTAGTAGATTGATTGTATTAATTACCACACATTAGATAATGTTACCTCGTAACAGATTACTTACTCGATTTCATTAATTAACTTTGAGCTTGTTTATATCAAATATCAAAGAGCTTTATTTCCTTAAGACTCTTACTCCTGTGAATTTATTGGACACGTCACAAAATTCAAATTACGTAATAATAGGAAATAAAAAGATCACTTTGATTTTTTGTTCACTTCAATCTTATTAAGGTAAAGTGAAGAAGCGAACAAGAAATCTTTCCATGTTAGGTTGTTAGTTTTTAAGTTAGAGCACTCCTCCCAAGCTTTTTTATCCTCTAGAATCTAGAGGATAAAAAAGCTTGGGAGGAGTGGAATGATCTAGAGTCTAGGATAATCTGATTTTTTGTAGTAAGCCTTTTTACAAGGGATATGTTTATTAGAATTTATTTATTAATAATAATTATCAACCACATACTCCTTGCATTTGCATTGTAAAAAATATTTTTCCATTATATATTTTATTTTCCACATATACAATTGCAAGGGCTATGTAGAAATAAAAATCATATCGCTCTGCTCGCTGCTTCGATCAAATTGATCGAAGGCTCGCTGTCAGCAAGGCGGGGCAGCGGCGGCTCGCTCAAAGCCAGCGCCCTACTACCACGGCGCAGTCCCCGCGCCGGCCCTTGGCTTACAGGTTGGTAGGTTTTTGACAAAGTTCGAAAAATAGCGCGAAGTCCTTACTATAGTTCGATCGGTTCGTGTATAAACTATACGACAGCTTTCCGATTGAAAAAAAGTCCTACACGCTTAATAAGAAGAAAATACAAAAATATATACATAAATATTTTAAAACCATGAACACGATTAACACGATTTTATCTTGCAAGCTCAGGTGAAATGAAACGCAAATGATAAGTTTCAAACAACGGTCTTTGTCATGTCAGTAGACAATTCTCCTTGAGACTTTGTTATAAGAAAACTATATGGTAAACTCCATTATGTCATTTGACAGTCTACCAAAAAAACGCACCTGCGGATAGATCTATGCGATGTCAAAGCGACACGAAACACAACGTTTATTTTATTTGGGTTGCAGCTCGCGGCTGCCTTAGGAAGCACCGCCCCGCTACCGCAAGCGCGCAAAACAGAACGTTTCACGGACCACTGGTGTTACTAACGGCACTCACGGCAGGACAATATTGTTGTTTGTTTTGTAAAAGAATTGCTTACATACTAGTGAGACTTAAAACCTTTTATTCTTAACCCTATGAATAAAGACGTTATCACACCTGCCGACTAAATCCCATTTCCACGGTAACGCTAAAAAGCCAGCCACAATTCGTTGAATACCCAGATGGGAGCAAGTATTTTTATGGCACTTGAAGTCGCCACATAAAGCTAGAACTGCAGTGAACCAGCTGAATTTCTTTCATAATAATAACGAGTCTTCGAGTTATAATTTCCCAAGAGAAGGAAACATTCTGCTTCGAAAAATTGAAACTGAGCGAAAAAATTTCTTCACGGCCTATTATATTTTTTATGTTTTCGAAGAACTGGTTTGGGTTATGATATGAGATACGCAGACTTTTAATTTAAAACACGGCGTTAGGTGTGGCTTTTATAAATCTTGAAGCTGATAATCGAGAGCTATTTATTCGATTTGAAAGGAAACACTTCGGTTGTCCTACCTATATGAGAGTTCTAGAATCTAGTTACTGAACTCATGAGCATCAACTGTAAGGTAAAATAATTCCTATATGGAACCATTCTGTAGTAGGTAATAATGAAAATAAATAATAGATACATTATGAATTAATCATCTGCAGTTGATCGAATGTGGGCTTCTCAAAAGCTTTACAAGATCAAAGTAACATCTTCAATTCATGTTTCACATCAAAAGCATTTCAAAAACCGATTCGAAAGACATTTTTAATGGTAAAACCTACTAAAATTCCCAAAATTCAAGCTCCATCTGGCAACACTGAATGCATGCTCAAATCCGATTCCTGAAAGCTTTCTATCAAATTTGAGTGGAGAATCTGTCTACAAAGGCATTGGTAGATGGAGTAGAAAACCTATTCATGTACTAAGCAAATAAATTGAAATGTGGTGGCGTATATTTTTGTCGAGAGAGAGTTTTGGCATGGAATAAATAAGTACCGACGGTAAAAGCTTGGTAAAGCCTATGAATAAGTAAATGCCTAAATATTGGGTATATTTTTTTCGTCTTTGGGCAAAGTTGCAAGTTGCTAAATGGAATCCAGAGTGGAATAAAATTTAATTCACATTGCAAAAGGCTTAACTGTAACAAAACGTTGAATCAGCTCTTCTTCAGAACAGCTATGAGTAGGTATATTTATAAATATTATTTCACTATGAATGAAACAACCAAAAAAGTTTCCAACTAACTATCTAGAAAATTTCAGACCTAAAACTAAGTCTATTTAAAGAAAAACAATCTGTCCTGGAATGGCGAAGATTAAATAACAATTAGTAGGAGCGCCTACAAGAAAACATGTTGACGCGAAACTTTGCTTTCCTCGTAAACATGTTTTTCTCGACAACTCTGATTTATTTTAGCAAATTCTATAACAGATTCATTGAATTGTGCAGTTTTAAAGTCATTCGTGAATAGATTTTTGGAGATCTAACGTAATTTTTGTCTGAAAGGTTAAAATCTCATAAAGTTAAACTGCATTTTATAGACAACGATACTATATAAGTGTATAATGCAACTATTAGTAAAGCCTTTTATAACAAAGGAAATTACAATCAAATAATAAAAACTAGTATTTACAGTTGAAACAATTAAGCTAACTGCAGACTGTTGCAAACAATCTACAGGTAGATCAACTGATCCATATCAATACCAGTCGGAAGCGTCATTAGTAAGGTAGCTTTTGAACGTTAATTTTTGCGAAAATTAGTATCTAGACTTTAGTTCTGCTTACTTAGAGGCTAGAGTTCCGTGGCTCGTTCTTTCTTGGGCGGTCATGACGCAAGAATCGACTCCTCCAAATCAGCCTACAGTTCTAAGGGTGTGTTTTTAAAACCTCCCTGCGATCACCAATCTGTCTACCTAGCGTGATGATCATGGCAAAACTCCCCTAGTTTGGGGGAGGCATGTTCAGCTGTGGCCGTATGTGTGCTGATGAGACTGAACTTTGTAAAACTATTCAGTATTAATAAACAACAAACCACATATTACTAATTAGCTTGAAGCTTCAGCAAACACGTCAAACGTTTTTAGCACGATTTGGCCTAATCGGGTGCGATTGTCAATAGCAGGAGATGCCAAACCCACGCCCTGTAACACCACAGTGGGCATTTAACTCTAATCAAACTGACTTGATTTAGTTGAATTCGAATAGCGTATGGCTGAATGGTTTAAGCTTGAATTATTACAAATTAAATTCCATTAGGGCCGCAGCGCCGCGCCGTTTTGAACTAAGGTAGACCGAAGATGTGAGCTAAATACTACTTTAAAAAAATACTACTTCGGTACGGTGAAAGCCAAAAATTTGCTGAATATTAATGTTTTTCCAAATAAATAGCACAGGTAACCTACCGCCTGCGGTTCCGTTCGCTTTTTATTTTTTACCGAGTGTAACGCGTGTCTATGTAGGTATGTGGTTGTTTTATCGTCATCATCAGCCTAAATTCGTCCACTGCTGAACATAGGCCTCCCCTAATGAGGACCATAGCGCTCTGTTTTCTGCTTGCCGCATTCAGCATCTACCTGCAGTCTTTCGCAGATCGTCATCCTAGGTGGGTGTAGGCCCTCGGCGTTTTGAGTCGAAGGTCTTCTAGTCCTCAAAAGCGACAAACAGGGGCTGATTATACTCTTCGGACTTCTGTATAATCTGCCTTACAGCGTGAATGTGGTCTATGGTGCCAGATACTCCTTGGAACCCGGCCTGTTCCGGTGGCTGGAACTCGTAGAGTCTCCTGGCGAGACATTAGATATATTTTTTTTTGCAAGAAAATAATCTAAATTTGGTGCAAATGCGGAATACAGTCGAACGTTTAGGGTTCCATACCCGAAGGGTGAAAATGGAACCCTACTAAGCCGACACTGTCCGTCCGTCCGTCTGTCACGTGGCTATATCTCATGAACCGTAAGAGGTAGACAGTTGACATTTCAGATAATATGTAGGTATTTCTCTTGCTGGTATAACAACAAATAATAAAAATAAAATAAATATTAAAATTAAATGGGGCTCCCATAAAACTTTCTATAATTAATGAATATTTTATTTGATGTTCTTTACAAAAAATGCCTGGTTTTTACGGTACGGAACCCTTCGTGTGCGAGTGGACTCGCACTTGGCGGTTTATTATAGTTATCATCAGAGTCTTTCCCTAGAATACAATCAGTGTGGCCAAGTCTAGCTTTTAAAATGAAAAAAGTAACCCTAAAATGTAATTTTTTCATGTGGTTTTCCATGAATAATAAATAATTAAAGCTGTATCTCGCCAACGTTTGTATCCATAGGCGCCGACGACGTCTTGCCTTAATTGACACTTAACTTAGATTAATGTTCTGGATAGCGTAACCTAGGATATAGATTCTATATAACTACTACAGAACTGAAGCACCCTTGTTATTTAACATAACCTACAAAAGTACTGCCTCTTTGAGGACTCAAAGACGGAATTAAAATAAAATGGTGGTAACTGATACACTACAAGGCATCGCCTACTGCAGTTTTATTTTTCTCGGTCCTTCCTTTTTTTCTCTTCATTATCACTATTCACAAAAATACGAAAATGCACTAGCAGGCATTTTTGTTAACCTTTCACAAAAACTTGCTCTATAAATAAAAATAAACTGACAAATTGTGAATAAAAAAATAAACTCACACAACATGATGGTGATAAATCTTTTAAAACCATCATGGTTATTAGCACTTAAGTCATTTACAACGGCGGGATATTTACCATGATTTGAGTATTGAGCTTTCCAATATTTCGGCATAATTTCATCCGTCAGTTATTCCGTGATCATTGCTCATGAAACTGTGCCGAAATATTGGAAAGCTCAATACTTAAATCATGGTAAATATCCCTATGCAAATAACTTTAACATGATGGTGTCCTGATCGCGTTTAATTTTTATTTAGAGTAACTATTAATCTCAATAACATATTTTTGTGATCTGCTCTAACTGTCCACTAAGTACTCTTTGCTTTCACGCGTATAGAAATAATTGCTCGCTATAAGACAATGATACATGTACCTACTTCTAATTAGTGGTTGTACGGTGTCTCGTAGATCCTTCGCTAAGTCTGGCGGCGAGGGAGCAAAGTTGCTAATAGTTACCAGAGATAATATAATACATGTATACTCCGAGATAACGGTAATACTTTATGTCGTTAATATACATAGATAGAAGAGAATCTAAAATGTAGATAGATAGATAAGGTTTTTTATTAAGATCACACACACACAGCACAGGAAAACATAACAAATCAACAAAAACAGTATTAGTATGTAACGAAATATAGTATGTGTATGCAGAATCAGTATTAGTATTAGTATGTAACGAAATCTACATAATTCCAACTCTGTAGAAGGGCCTTTATTAATCCTGGCCTTTTGGCTACCAGCAGCGGTAAAATTTTAAAGCTGTTTTGGGAAATAATAAAACTTCGACTTATAGGCTAATTCAGACATAAATTTAATATTGGCCAATGGCTTAAAGTTTCAGTATATGTTTGAAATTGTCGTCTAGAGTTTTTTTTACTGTACTAATAAAAAAGCCACCGCTCTTATTGCTATTTTTAGAGAACCCTAGTGTCTAGATAAACCTAACATATGATTTAAGACACTACTAAAAAAATATGAAATCTCTTTGACAATAAACGATATATATCTATCTCCCGCGCTGTAGCAAAAAAGCCAAGTTCTAGAATGGATTTATGTGGATGTTAAATTGCAACAATCACAAAAGCAAACCCAGTTTTATTGCAAAGGCATAAAGAATCTAATAAAAGAACCTAGACTTGCCTCCACATTATAAATTTAAAAGTTTGTGGTTAAAAATTCGGGTAACATATACAAGGCCAACACGTAGTAAACGCCTCGCGGCTTGGCAACGCGGAATCTTTTAATCTCCTTTAAAAAACTTGGACAAAGTTAAACATCCGCAACATTAAGCGGGCAAAGTTTCCTCATTTCCCTTTAAAAAGATTAACACGTTGTACGGACGTGATCGGAATTGAGTTCATGTTCGGTCTTGGTGTTTCAGTTTTCAATTTACACCATGCTGTTACCGGTTGCGTAGTAATAAATATAAGTTGGAATTAGAAAGATAGTGTGAGGGTCCTGTACAGCCTCCTTATTTAGCTTACAATACGCCTATTATCTTATAGCGTCTAATGTTTGACGTGACAGGAATGACATGTCATGAAACAAGATCCGTCAAGTGCGAGTGTGACCCTCCCTTTTTGACCATTTTTCGAAAAGTGTTCTACTTACAGACTTCTCTATATTTTTCCTGTAAAATATAGATCTACAAAAGCTACATACATTTCAGATGGATCGCTCTGCAATCTTCGGAGATAGGGGGGGGGGGGGGACAAATTGATACCTTTCATTTGAAACCCCCACTTAATATTATAGGTCCCTTTTAAAATTTCGACATCACAATTTGTACTAAAAATTTACATTATCATTTTTAATTTATTTTAATTTACTTTTCTTTTATGCGGTACAGGCGCACGAAATGTATTATTATTTCAAATTTCACGTTTTTCGCTAGTTGCTGAGTTATTAAAGACGGGAAAAAGGACAGAAAAAGCGATGCCATAAGGGTTTCGAAAGCGATCTCCGATCTTCGAAACCCTTAAAATGGAATTCTTGTTCAATCACCGTTATAGAAAGTACTAGAAAGTCATAAAAACCATGTAGAAATGATCTCACTATTTGTGTAGGTAGAGGCCCTAGCCCTGCGTTTATGTTTTAGAGGTGTATTTTTAACTGACACTACCCAATTTGCCCACAAGTGAGACAAACATAGTACCTACTCCGTTAAATATAAATACGTATGTAAATAACAAGCATTCATGATTATCATCAGCCTTTACAAGACCACTGTTGGACATAGGCCTGCGCAATGAGCGCCAAATAGCGCTCTATCTTCAGCATGACGCATCCAACCATAGAGTAAAGACACGATTCTTCTTCTTCTAAGCATCCAGCATTGACCAGCATCAATGCTGGATGCTTAGAAGAAGAAGAATCGTGTCTTTGCCCAAAAGTAATAAAGTAGAGCTTTTGTTAAAAGAAACTATGTAGTTAACTGGTAGGTATCTACCCTCAGAAATGAAAGGAGTGCATAAAACCTAGCAGTTCCCGAGAAAATACTTACCGTCCCAAAGATAATACAATATACAATACAACACTAAATTCTTTATTTTCACCACAAAATTAAATAAAAAACATAAAATGGAAAGCGCGGGCTTATCGCTTGGAAGTGATTTATTCCAGTTTTTTTTCTTTTATTTAATACTATACTAGTAACCGTACTACATACTGAGGCGGGAATTGATCCTGCAATCTTTTTCGTTTCACTGCACCAAAAAAGTAAAGAGATAAAAATTTAAAAAAATTTACAAGTAAAATGAAAATTTTCAGTACTTACTAATTATTTAGTGATACCCCACTTAGTAAAAGGTACCAGTTTGTACATTACAAAACAATTTTAGAAATTTTTAGAGGATATAGATACGAAACACGAGATAGGGGCTATATCCGAAATTTGCAGAGCGATCCATCTGAAATGTAGGTAGCGTTTGTATATATGTATGTATCTAGAAAAGTATGTAAGTATAACACTTTTTGAAAAATTGACAAAAAGAGGGTAATAACTTTGAAAAGGGAGGCCCACCTCATTGTGTGGGGTATCAAAAGAAAGGTATTTGTATGCACATTTCAAAACAGTTTTTGGAATTCCTGTAGGTTACATAACTTTCGAAATATACTGAATAAAGTCGAAAATTTTAACATTATACTTCGAAGTTTGCAAACTGATCCATCTGAGATGTATGTAGGTACCTTAAATTTTTAGGTATTCATGAAATAGCAAAGACTCTAACCGGTGCCTATGTATAGTACATACTCGTATACTTGACAAACATTCGAAACCCTCGGCGCGCGAGTCACACTCGCACTTGACGGATCTTGTTTATTACTTGTTTATTTAGTAGTTTGTATGTATTATTGGACGATGGAAATATGTTGGAAAGTTCTTTTGATGAACGCTGGTTTATCATCAAAGAGACGAAATTAAGTTGTTTTATTTATCATAGGCATCAATAATACAGAATTAGATAGTTATGAATGTATTTTCACTCCAGTCTGTCCAGTTTGTTGTAAACATTTTTTTTATTTTGTCCTGATTATGGCATAAAACTGATTATTAAAATCCTGCGCTTATCACAAGACAAAATGTTTAACAGTGCCTGTGCATGATGATGGAACTTGGTTATATATTATTTGTGGAGTCCACAACCAAGATTACATATTAATTGTCCTGACAATTAATATTATTAAATTTTAAATGGTTATTGCGATAGTAATAATATGAAATATTGACAAATACAATTAGCAGAGCTAATGGGAGTTTTGTAACGCTCGAATACTCAACTCAGATGTAGTTGTGATTTTGGTCACAGCAGATATCCTTTGAAAAGAGTTAAAAAAGCGATTGACTGCTGAAAAAGCTGATGAGACTTAAGACGTGCCTAAATAAATAATGCTGGACAATTCACACAGCATCATCTAGGCCCAAGCTAAGCAGAGCTTGTGTTATGTGTATTTGATTTCTGATATACTTATTACAAAAATTACATCGATAGATATTTTTTTATAATACATAGAACACACCCAGATCCCCCGGAACAAATATCTGCAGATCGTACAAACATTTTGTCCCTAGGGGGAAATCAAACCCGCAACCTCCATCGTCGCAAGCGGACCTTCGCCTCGCAACAGAGGTCGTCGTCGCGAAATCTGAGTTGCGTTTGAGTATTCAGGGGTTAGAAAAGAAAGGGAGTTTTCTTAAATTTCTTCGCAAATTAAATTTAAGTTCTGTACTGTCGCTGTAAAATTTCCACCACCTTGTCATTTTTATTTGCGATACTAAAGTGACTTCACAAACTACAACAGTCTACGTGACAAACAGACCGCAGTCAATTATAACTATTAATTGATCATTGATTTTCTCAATTAAACTCAAAGGAATAGTCGGTCGAGGTTATTTTACCAATGAATTTATATATTTGTGTCAGTTTGTTTGAGGAAAAATGTTTTTATAATAACAAACAAACAAGCAAAGAAATTGTGTGAAATATTTATTTAAGACTTACCTATCGGGAAATGGCGTTGGGGTTTCTCAGCATCTTGTTGAGGTCTTCCAGCGATTCTGTTAAATAGCTTCGTCGGCAAACCGAAGCTAAGGGGGTAATCGCCATTGATATTAATGCCACATCCGTCCCAGTCCAAGAGCGTAATAGTACTAAAACAATGCGTGCATTGTCTGTGGTCCACCTTGGTGGACCACGGGAATAATAATTTTCCGTGCTCAACCAGCATCTTCAACGTCGACACCTAAGAAAATAATATTTCCTTCCAATATGCGAAAATAAAAACGCACACTCGAAATTATTACCGACTTCAAAAAAGGAGGAGGTGTCGCCTGTATGTTTTTGTTTCTTACTACTTGCGAGGTTATGTTTATGTTAGTGTTAGTGGGTTATGTTTTAGAGTGTTTCTATGTGGTTAGCGGACACTCTTTATAACGTCGAAACATCAAAACTGATAAAGCAATTATGATAAATGAGGTAGTTATCAAAATAGGTACTCGTCTGGACTCCTTAATGGTTCTAAGCTACAGATATATTTTGTACGAATATGCCTTCTCAAACTGCTATAATTTTTTACTCTAGCCGCTCGCATACCGCAAGACTATAGAACGAAGTTGAAAAACGTTCTCGTTTTGAATTTCGCTTCCGAATCAAATTATAACTTTCTGTTAATTATAAATTAAGGTTGTTTAATATAACCAACGGCCCAATTAAAATTTAGCACTTAAAATTAATTTATATTCACAAGGTTATATTTAACAACCCTTCCTTAACGACTTCTGTAACTTTTATTGGCTATTATTAAAATGTGTCACCACCTTCTAACAAGACGTATTATTTTGTTAGATTTATTGTCATTGCTGAAATTTTGTAACAGATTGGATTATTTTGGATTAATAACATGATTGTAGTTTAAAACCGCATAGTATTCATGATATCACAAATTCACAATAAACTTTACTGAGATGTTTGTAACCTACTTAAAACCAGAGTTACTGAAAAGTTTAAGCTGAAATTTTGCATAGATGTACCTAGATATAATAAGACCCGTAAAAAAAACTTAATATTTCTCTCAATCAAGGAAAAACGCGACCTTTCTCTATAAAATTACCAAAGAACTGTTGATATCATAAATAAATAATATTCATCGAGTACTTGAATAACAGCAAACCTACCACCTAAATAATGATGTCTCGTTAACACCGAGAGTTCCTCAACAAATATTATGATTTCTATGTCACCATTGTAATTTCAATTTCCTGTCATCATAACAAATTGATCATTAAACTCCTGTTATTTTTACGCCTCAAACATCTTCCGAGAGAGTCTATAAAGAGGTATATTACACTGGCGATTTGCAAACGGGCTATAATAAGTCAATTTGTGAAAATAATCCAAGCGAGTCGCTTACAGTGGATTTGATGGTTTGAGCGACTCGCTCGAATTATTTTCACCGCTCATTGGCTGCGTTTTGAAGACGCGCAGAAAAATAACAACTGAGGAATTCACTTAGTGAATGTGACTTGCGTGTGATAGGCATAAATAGATTTAATATTTAAATATAAAATGTGAAATAGCCAAACTAATGGAAAAGATACAAAGTTCTGGTTTTAGCTCGCGTCAGTGTAAAAATCAAAATTCATCAGTTTTATCAAAAAAACTAAATAAAGTATACAAAAAATAAATAATTTGATCAGGTAAGCTTATTCATCCTTTTAACTTTTTCGAGTGATTTAACTACTGAATAGTTTATATTGTTGCACAAACCAACCCAAACGGTTCCGTTATGAGCGGTCCATACTAAGGCCCGTATTAGGAAAGCTTGCTCAGTCATCAATCTAAGCTTAAGTTACGCTTATGCCATATAAAATCGTTACTCAAGCATAAATAGATGACTGAGCAAGCTTGTATAATACGGGCCTATGTGACATAATTGCGTTCACGTAGTTTTACGTTTTACCCGGACTGTACGTGTTAATTTAATTTAGTTTAGTTTAGATGTCAGCTCTAAAAAACTATGTTTGTATCGGGAACTAAAATCACCTAGGGACCAACTGTCACAATATCCTCTCCGCACATTTCCCGTTCTCAAAACGCCCTGCGCCAGTGTGATACGCCTCGAGTTAATTTCTATAGAAACACTCTGGACGATTCGGGACCATTCGGAATGACAATTCTGTTTGTTAATTTAGTTTTTGTTGTTCCAGGAAATTGTTTAAAGATATTGTTATTACGTAAGTACTTGACGACCCGAAAGAGAAAATTAGCTTCTTCGGTGTGATGGATTTATAATGAATTATATTTTATAAATAAATATTTTATAATATATCACAGTTTTACTAAAATCTACTGCGGGCTTCAGCGATATCCAATAGTTACTACAACCATGTAATTCGTTACTAAATATAAATAAATTACTTTGAAATTTTAATCTAAGTCTAGAACACTTACTGTATGTTAAAGTAGCACGAGGTAGCCGCCATGACGCCGTGCGTTCGTCAATAAAAATACCTGCTTATTTAACAAGGGTATATAATACCAATACTTCAAAAGAGATCCTTTCGTCCTCTCTACCAAAAACCCTCAAAGACACTATCCAAATCAAATTATTTATTACTAGCCAGTTACAAAAGTGCACACTTGTCACTCCCTCCTCAGACCCCTGTCAAAAGAAAAATTCTACCACAAAGGCTTTGAAACGCAATGCAATCCCAAAAAGGTACTACTTCATCAACCTTTAGTAGTGTTTCCTATTTTTGTAGAAGAATTCCAAAGATTTTTCTATTCGAGCATCCTTTTATTTCGAACACCTTTTAAAAATTCATAGGCATTTTATTAGTTATTGTAGGTACTTAGAATCAGAAACCAAGGTTAATCGTTCTGCATATTTTCGAATGAAAACAAAAATACTACACGAGGCGCTGTACTTACCTATCTCAATACAAAAATAGAACGAGCTTTTAAAGTTGAGTTTTTTGATTCTACTGACCCTTATCAACCGAATTTTGAAAGTTCTTCATTAGGAAATTTTTAATAAAATAATTTAAGTGCCTAGGTAAAATCTAATAGCAATAAGTAAGTATTTATAAACAAGAACAATAAAAACTTTCGCGTTTATCAAAAAGCGATCTTATTTCATGATTAAGTTCAAATGAACCTATGTTTTTGATTTAGAATTTAGCGGAATTTAACGAAAGTTACAACATAAAGTTTGATATCAATCGGATTGTACGGACAAGCCGATTTGTGGGCTAGTTAAAAAGGGTACCTATAGATTTTTTGAGACTCTGAGGTAGGTACTTACTATGTTAGGAAATAACAAACTTCATTATGAATGTGGGTTAACTATGAACCTAGTTTGTGTTGGAAGAAAACCAATGTTTCATCCCTTGACGAGGGACTTCATTAGGGTGAGTGCGGTTTGCGTCGCGCCCGTTCTGCATCCTCACGCACACCGCGTGGGCTTACATTTATTTAAATCCTACTAATATTATTAACCCGAAAGTTGTGAAATTAATGTTATCTAGGATCTCCAGACAAACTGAACAATTCAAAATTAAATTTGGCATTGGTCACATACAGAAGGTGTCATATAGAACGTAGCCTAAAATAATAAGAAAGTTGGGCATTAAATTAGAAAATTTAAGAAAACTCGACCATAATACCAATTTCAATTCAATATTCATAGTTAAGAGGACAACGTCTGTCCGGTCAGCCAGTTCATAATGAATACGTCAAACAACTTGTGAAAATCGCAAGGTACTTCATCAAACCCTTGCTTCAAGTGTTCTAAAAGTCAATTTAATCAACCAAATAGCGTTTTTGACTTCTAATTGTTTTATTTTTGATAAGCTTCAGTTTATTTATACTACACATTCCAGAAAAATTAAACAATCAATCTTTTTCGTAGTGCTCTAGTTATTCTGTGTTTTACTAAAAACCTTGATCGAGCTAAACGATGTTTCAGAATTTATAAATGAAATGATAATCAATTGTCGTTTTTAAGATGCGTTTTCCCTGGGCGGCGGGATCGAGAATGGGAGCGGAATTTTGATAGTTTTCCATAGAATTAGGGACAAAGAAAGACATAGCACAAACATCCAGCACCGCTACCGGACTACACAAAAATAAGCATTCAGATAATAGGCTTAAACTTGTTATCCTGTAGATACATTTACAAAATGGATTACCGCAAGCTTCAAGTGAGTACCCGCGAGCAGTCTATTATCTGATGCCGTCAATATAAAATTCATCTAAATATTATAATTTAAAGCCTGTATTTCAATGCTTTTTGCTTTTCTTTTGTGTGGCAGTGGTGCGGTCCTATCTGCGATAACTTATACACGCGACGGGCCGACGTAAGCCGAGCGCTCCATTAAAAACTCTCGAAAAGTAGATCCTGCTTTTACTGTCGAAACCTTACCCACCAAAAACACATCTTCTTAGTAGGTCACTCTTGGCAGAGTGGTCGTGGTTATGATGGGTCCTGATGAACGGCTGCTCGAGCAATGCGCCGCCATCGTCTCCTGTTGGTTGCGTTTAGGTTATGAGGTCCAACCATCTGGTCGGGGAGCGACCACGAAACCTCTTGCCCCCTCCATTTTTCCCTGGACCACGAAAAAACATATCTATGGGTACCTATATATACTTACGGGCACTTACGTTCTCACAGGCTAGGTAAGTGTTTTGGATATAATAAATTATCACTCTCTCCCACACACAGGATAAATCGATTGCTACGTAAAACCTCTAATGAGTTGAACTCAGAACCGCTACCTGACCGCTTAGCTTTGCGAGTCAGATTGTGTAACAAGACGTCTCAGGGGAATACTCTGGAATATCTGATGTTGCTTGAGATTTGCTGAGTTGGAGAACGTCCCATCTGATGCTTGGGTGATAAGGAATAGACGATTTGCTACTGGAGAGGTATTCGCGACATTGTATTTTCTTGGGCGATATTTTTGGCTGAAAAAAAGTAGATTAAAATATTCATTATTCTCTTAGCAACAATCCTGCAGACTTAAAGGCTAGGTTCTAATAAAACTTAAACATAAATAAGCGTTTACAGAAACAACAGCTCTACTAAGCTTGGGCCTAGATGATGCTGTGTGAATTTTCCAGCATTATTTATTTATTTATTTACAGAAACAGGTACAGTTCGAACAGGGTAAACCCTGCCTTAGCATTTGGCTAAGTCCAATGCTGTGCTGTTTTTCAGGTACGGCCCGGGTGCGGGTTGAGTAGAAAGAAAAAGAAAGAAAGAAAGAAAAACATTTATTTCGACACACACATAAAAAACATACAAAACTAAATAAAGAACATGGAGGTTTGTTCTAAATTAAACAAATAGTGGGCGTCACTGAAACAAAACCTAGCACAAGCGTTTTGTACCCGTTGAATCAGACACTGTGTGCGTGCCAGCAGCATTGGCCCATATACGGTATCAGCGTGATTAAGTTTTGACAGCACAAGTGATTCAACAATCTATATTTATGTATGAACCTAACCTAGCCTAACTAAAGTTTCCATAAATTCGTAATAATTGTACGAATAAAACTAAAATCAAAAAATATTAAACAACGGAACATTTTAGATTATTCCGCCACTAGCGTAACGAGCCAATTTAATGCTATCTATACCTATATTCTGGCCAAACTCAAAGTACTATGATTATAAACATGGCCCCACAAATTCAACCCGAAAATCACTTTCTTGTAGTGTTCTTGTTTTTTGCAGAAGATAATCGAAAAATCTTAAAAATAGCCGAGGTTTTAAAAGCCGCCAAGCTATTGCGCTTTGTTTCACCTACCCCTTGTTTTCATATGATAAAAGTTGTGCCGAACATCCTGTATAATCGGTATGGGAAGATATATTTTCTATACTAAAATGCGAGAGGAAGTCCCCTCCTGCAGTGTTTAAGTTGCGTCCGTAAAATTATTAGAAGCAGCCTTCGAAAAACCAAATACCGAGCGTGCATTTATTTATTGTAAGGCTGCAAAAGCTAGCATTATTTTTTTTTCACTTTTTTAGTGTGTCTAGCTGCTAACATGCCTAAACGCTTACCATAGAGATGCCTATCCCATAAACTATTACTGTTCATTAAAGTTATGGCGATTTTCATTGCCGATGACATCCTAAATATCCCTTGCATTCAGCGTAAAAATCGCCATTTTTGTTTAAGCCAAATTTGCCAAATTTCTTCCCAGAGAATGCCACGGTATTCCGTGAGAAATTTTTCTTAAGCGGTTTTATACCCAACACTTCGTTTCCCATCACTGAAATGGTGAAAAAATTAATCCGAATGATGGATCCCTTCGGCCGGAGTAGGTTCCTTCGGTTCGTTTGCGGGGTCCGAGGGCGAAGGTCAGTGATTGATGG
This sequence comes from Eupithecia inturbata, assembly GCA_963662085.1. Taxonomy (NCBI): domain Eukaryota; kingdom Metazoa; phylum Arthropoda; class Insecta; order Lepidoptera; family Geometridae; genus Eupithecia; species Eupithecia inturbata. The sequence continues at coordinate 15,874,206 of OY759178.1, read as the reverse complement.
GGCTGCGTGTAGCGCATTTGTCAATGCTGACTGATCGGGTGATAATAATTGCCTGCCTGGGATGGGTGGTTGGAGTATCATTGCAATATTTGATACGAAAATGAAATAGATAGCAATACAAATTAGAAAGTACTTACTGCTGCTGCGTGCTGGGTGGTGCCGGCTTAAAATTTGCACCACCCCAACTCTTCCCGCGGGTCTACGGTACCGGTGGTGGGCAGTAGTCCACTGCAGAACAATTCTACCACCGAACTGCGATCCGCATCCCGCATGCCCAGCGTGGGGATTATGGGCATTACCCCCGTGAGATAAAAGCCAACAAGGCGCTTATCAGCGGGAGGCCTGATGATGGGCTATGGAGATGGAGATGGAAGTACCTACTTATCTGGATAATACGATTCGTCAATAATTTGCCTGGTGATACAATTAAAAACCTACCCGAGGATAGGCAGGTCTACCCTCGTAAGCCAAAAGGCGGTATATGAAAATAGTCTATTTTCTGTTTTTAAGTGCTTAGTTTGTGAAAATGGCGCATCTAATGAACTGAGCAAAGTAGCAGTATCATGACCACAATATAAAATAAAAACTAAGAAATATTTATGTATCTCGATTTTGTCTTAATTTACTAGAGAACAGGCGGTAAATATACCTTACTTCCGAAGCAACTAGCGGTAAAACTTAATACGTCCATACGACCTTCAAAAATAAAGATATTTTAAGTTTACAATTACATACTTGTGACGTACTTGTGTCTAAGTGATTTTTAAATAATAATGACAGCACCAAATAGAACTAGAAATCTAAATTCAACCGTCAAAGGTAGGTAACACAGAATTTATTGCCTGATTCCATTGTTTCAGATAAGAATCTCACTGGCGTTTGCCAAGCGCGTGTTTATATCGAGCGGCGACCGGGCGACGTGGTTGACACCGGGGCGACACGATTCTTGGCGTTATCTTCGGTTTGTTATGATTTTCTGTATGTTTTACTTGAATAAGAATCCCAGAGCCGTGGCAGTCGCTTCGTAAAAATCGACTCCTCTAACTCAGCTCGGAATATTGACATAACACTTTCGTTTACCTCATCATCATCATCATCAACGTATATAACTGCTGGACATAGACCTCCACTAATGAGCGCCATAGCGCCCTGTCTTCAGCTTGCTGCATCCATCATCTGCCTGCAGTCTTTCGAAGGTCATCGTCCCCCAGCGGTTGTCAGTTCCTCGCGAGATATGGCCGGCCCACTTTCACTTCAGCTTGCTAGTTTTTTGAGCTATGTCGATAAATTTGGTTCTCTGTCGGATCTCTGTCGGTTCTCTGTTCGGCTACCTACAATATTCATATACTACTTATGTCGATGAGTGTGGTGTGTAGACTCCATTAGCAATCTGGTAGAACTGATTGCACCTAACCTCTTGCACTCTAGGCCTCTTTAGGCACTCCCTTTGACGATTGCCTCAAAAGCGTTTTATAATCACCAGTGCAATACACCGCTCACTTAAAAACTAAAACATCCTAAACCCTACCCTTTTCTCCAACCGTTACTTTGCCCTTTCCCCGTTACTTTGCCCATTCCCCGTAATAGCTTTAATGCCCATTTTTAAGACCTCCCGCCTAAGTGAGCAATTTATTTACATCTCTTAAACCGTTGACAGTGCCATCGCATATTCATGGCCCTTTGTATGAACAAGCTTTTGGGACAAGAGGTAGTTGTTATTTTCCTACGTTAGTTAACAATCGGCACCTACGTGAAAATATAATTTTCCTTTACAAATACTAACTAAAGTGACTCGTTTCAGTCGAGACGAAGCATCGACTTCGCGATCAAGATCGCTCACGCCATTGCCTATATACGGTGTGTATTTTGAAGATTTTATTACCAGGAATTAACCATTTCACTATGCAATAATAAATGAAAATCGTTATAACACCTTTAAATATTTAATATATTATACGTGTAAAATCTATAGATTTATGAATATTCTTAGTTTTATGGAACACTATATAATAAGCGTAACTCTTTTGGCAGTTCCGGTAAACGTTGTTCCTGCTTGCCCCTACACTAGGTACCGATTGATATAAATTTATGCTAGAATCATTGAAGAGAAGTTCTAAAGATGTTCTTCATGTTGGTACAACCCATTCGTTGAATATTTTGGCCTGAATTCACTTTGTTGATATCAGATAAAAAAACACACAAATAATTCTGGTATCTACTAAAATAATTTCCGTGTTTTTTTTTATTTCATTTTATTGAATCACACAGCAACCAACGTTAAAATAAGAAAAATAAATGAGTTATTCTTTGTTTTCTTAACAAAAAAAAGTTTGCTATAAGTAAAGAAGTAAGAAGTAAGATTTTGAAGTTATTTTACCAGACTAATTTTTTTTTCTGGGAAATAGTTTCGGGTTTCCATTTTTCTTCTATTTTCTAAAACATTAAAGTTACTTTTGTTACTATCATTTTTATCTAAAACAGAACTTGCGCAGATGAATTATAAATCAAAGTTTGAGGAAAATAAAAATAGTTTGTGACAAACTATACTTTCCCATTTTTTTATTTATTCTCTCCATTCCAATCTTAGCTAGTAATAGAAAATATATAAAGCTTGTAAAATTCTTGAAACCAAAGTTGTGTAAGAAATATTTAGGCCTCCCAGAGCGCGAGTTCTTTTGGCCACACGTCAAACTTAGAAGGACTTAGTACACCCTGGAGTGTTCGTGGAAACATACGGAAAGGTAATTTTCACAGGATTTTAGTATTATTATTAAAACAGTTCTATGGATGTAGAATTTCAAAGTAATGCTACGGGAAGCGTAGAGAGAGAAAATACATAAATTGGTACGCAGAAAGGCAACCGTATGAATTAATATCTTCTTAAAACAAGATTCGTCAAGTGTGAGTGAAACTTGCGCGCCGAGGGGTTCGAACGTTTGTCAATTATAAAATACATTCTAAAGGTGCCAGTTAGGGACTTCGCTCTTTCATGAATACCTTAAAACAGTAGGTACCTACATTTTAGATGAATCGCTCTGTTAACTTCGCAGATTAGGGGGTAAAGGTCAATTTTTTTTTAAATATTTCAAGAGAAATATTTTTATGAAACCTACCGAATTTCTGTAAAATTTTTAAAACTGTTTTGAGATGTGTACAAACCTATACCTTTCATTTGATATCACTCAGAGCAAAAGGGGGGCTCCCTTTTGAAAATAATTCCCTTCTTTTTGACCATATTGCAAAAAGTGTTCTAACAGACTTTTCTAGTATTTTCCTGTAAAATATAAATCCGTATTTACAAAAGCTACATTCATTTCCGATTCCGATTCCCGATTCACTGCTACAAAGAAGTTCGTAGCAGTTCTACGGCAATCGTAGAAGTTCGTAGCAGTACTACGGGAATCGTAAAAGTTCGTAGCAGTGCTACGGGAGTCGTAGAAGGGAAAACGTAGCACGTAGATTTTGATTGGTAGATACGAGCGTGACTTTCAAATGCTAGGAACTCTGTTTAATTGGTGCTTTACAACGTTTACATAGAAGCTTTACTAGAAGAATCTGTAAGAGCGGTATTAGGTAAAACAAGTAGATAGGAAAAACAAACGCCTTTTTAGAAAACATAACATATTGTGAATTTTAGTAATAAGAATTGTTATAAGAATAAAATAATCTTATATAATTTTATGATACTAACATTCTGTGTTCCAGTATGTTATTATGTATTGATAGGGACCATTCTGTTTTATTTTTCGTGGTAAGATCAGAGTGTGATCAATAACGATGAACCCAACGTGAAACATCGAAATAATACCTCGTATGTTTCGAACGAATCTTCAGAATAGGCTTCCATTGGATTACGATTAGCGTTCAAACTTCAGGCCCGCGAGGTTTGTAGCTTATTGGCATTTTATATTTTGACATTACCTTATCTCGATAGCGCTGCTTTCCATTTTGCTGTAGGAAAAAAAATAATTTTCTTACAAATTGTTTGAGTGAAGGAAGAAAATTAGAAAATTTTAGCTAAACCAATAATTCTAATATACGACCAAAATGAACGGAAAGGAGAGAGAGACGCCGCTATCACCCTGCAGTGGTAAGTATGATATAGTCTAAAATAGATAGGTCCTTACAGTATTTTATTTTAATTAAAGTTTCTAGAATTTTCGATAGAGACAATTTGGAATAGAGTGGAAATACCCCAACTCTTTGGGTCATAACAAACTGTTATGACCCAAAGAGTTTCTTCTACCAAAGAGGAGATTATCGAAACACGATAGAAAGAATACAGTTGCCTCATGGTTAGCAAGAATGTTATATACTCCACATTCAAATTTTGCATTTAGAATTCTGCTCTCATTCGATTCAAATATGGAAGAGCGATAATGACCTATAGAATTGGACATTTGATTTGAATTAAACGAAAACGAATATCGAACGAGTATTCCTTGAAGTAAGTGCACGTTTGCATGCAGCGTGCGAGAAATTGCATCCGTTTAGGTAAATGTACAGAATAAACAATTTTATTGGTAAATGGGCAGGAAGTTTTAGCTACAACGTATTACCGTTTAAACATACCAATTTTAAAACCAACCTGTCTGAATAATATAAAAGCTAGATAACTTACCGACTCATAGTAAGATGAAACCGTAAAAACCTTCGATACCTTACCGTCATTTTCTCGTATTCTAACTTGTTATTTAAACTTATAATCTCTCTTATTAAAAGTATTATCAAGGCCTTGGTTTTAATTCAAACAATTTATTAACTTTTCAAGATCGTTACTGGGATAATGGCCGAATTTAACAAAAAAACCGCAGTTCACAAGCAACCTCACTTCAAGTAATCTGGCTTAGTAAAATTTACCTTTTGAATTTACACGGATTTTTTTGGGGTTCCGTTGGCATTGGTAATAAACTTGAAACACGGGAGAGGTAACTTATTGCCGCATTACCTTGGTAACTTAAAAAAGATATAGAACGTTAGCAAAAATAATAAAAAATACGGTAGCAGGTTATGTATTGTATTCAGTACCTATATCAGTACCTACATATATCTAGTATCCATAACACAAGCTGTGCTTAGCTTGGAGCTAGATGATTCTATTGCGGTAATGGATGGCTTACTAAGCCATCCTTTACGTATATATCCGTTGGTAATTATTGCGTGAAATAATAGTAATAATGTAAAGTTTAACATGCAACTTTTACTTGGAAACGTGATACGGTGCCCAATTAAATAACCCAGTGATAATGCGTTCAGCATCGAACATCCACGAATTTCCACCGCATAAAATCCTAGAATATATATATAGAACGTCCTTTTCACAAATTTATTTAATTTTCTCGAAACTCCGTCAATCAGCAGATTTTTGCAAAGAACCATTCACACATTTTACATTTATTTATTCAACGTGTTTGAGCCTCGCCTCGCTTAATTTATGGACATTAAATAAAAAAGAATTTTATTTGATTTCCGGAACTTGATACGCAATGAATTATTTTGCGGAATTGTTTTTAGGCGGGAAAAGTGGCAGAATTTTGATGAGCTTATTAGTGAGTTAGCCGTTCAAAATTCTTTTACTTTAAACATTATGACTTCGAATTTCAACTACAGATATTATACTTTAGATAACCATACTTATATTATAAATTCGAAAGTACCTCTGTCTGTCTGTCTGATACCTTTTCAAGCCTAAATGCCTGAACAGATCTTAATGAAATTTGGCATGGAGATAGATGGTATCCCGGGTACGAAAGTACATATTATGCTACTTTTTATCTCGGCAAAAAGCGTGCAGCATCTGGTACTTACATAAAAAGACGCGCAGGCTATGAGTACACCTTACATGTGAGTGAAGTTTTGGCACATTACTGCTCTATCAAAAAATCAGGAACGCCGACATCACAGTTTCCAAATTTGTCTCCTGTCACAGTATTAACAAAAAGAAGTAAAAATTTTCAATTCCAGCATGGAAACTTTCGTCTACAATTTATAGCACGGGCTACACACATCAAAAACGGTAACTCTACTCCATAGACTGACGCCTGAAGAGTATAAACACGCGCTGGTATTAATTCGAGCCGTCACGCTGTCAGTCCAACAGTCCACCGCCCGAGCTGCACTTTATCACTGTGCAGTTTTATGGGGTCACGTGGTTTGCCACTTTTACAGTTTTTTGTAGGCGTGTAAAAGCATTGGGAATGTTACTGGCTGAGATATTTTCTGTTGACTTTTATTTGAGTCATAACTCTAATGTTTTTACGGGTTCACTCATATGTACTGTAGGTACTCGTGATCGTATTCAGTTGGCAGCGGAAACGGATATGGTGTATTGTTATTTATGTAATAAACACAAGGGAGATGTAGGTAAAGGTAGTCGAGACATCTATAATTTAAATATAAGTAGATTCGGTTAAGAGCATTATTTCTGATGTGTTTAAGTTTCACATTTCAGTCACTTCGATCTTGAAATCTATTTGAACAGTAACTCTAGGCACATTGGCATTCATTCTAATAAACTCGTACCCTATTGTACCAAAGCACCGAACTTTGAACTTCTAATAGTTTGTAATAAACTATAATCACTTTACCCTTTCAACAGTACTATACAGGTGTTGCCAGTAAATAATTACAGGTTGAATAATGTCTATTGTGGCGGGGCATTGTTGCGTGCGTGACGGATGGTGGCAACCCTGGGAACTGACGGTTTGTGTAAGGGATGTCTATTAATGCTGCTAGGGTTGTAGGTCTGATTAATCTAGATAAATCAACTGGCTTTATTTGTTTTGTTTCCTTGGTCACCTAAGACAGGATATAGGTAAGAAAATTTTCTTAAGAAGGTTTATACCTAAATAATTAACTTCGGTTTTGACTCTTTGTGAGGTGCCTATATCAAATAGATTTAAATTAATAAAAGTACTTTATACGTCACAGTTTATTAGAGCTTATTTAAAAGACAACGTTGTAAAAGTGAGTAATAATGCAATATTCAACGTGTCTTCACGACAAAACTACTAATCATTGATTGTTCCACGCTCCAACCACACATCCAAACCATCGCATTTATAAAATGAGTATGATTAAAAGCAAGTGCTTACTTCTGTCACTGACCATCCAATTCAAACCTTTGTCATTTCATATGATTGCAAATTGTTACGCATAATGAAGTGTAGGGACAACCCTATAAATTTGCGTGTATAATTCGAAAGCAGTATGCTGTATTATTCAAGAAGCGGTTAAGGCTTGCAAATTTATCAAATTAATATACACTTAGATACCTAAGTATATCTATAAAAAGTATGTACATTATTAATTCATTAGAAAATCCAATTCCGAATTGCCAAGATCAATTGCAAATTTTGTTGTTGGCTCGGATTTTACAAAATTATGTGTGCACTTGTCTGAAAAATTTACAATGGTGCATAAACGAAATATTCCATTGATTTAGAAAATGTAAAACTCAGTCAATAATTATTCTCGAAAAATGTTAATTGTCACCCTGCATATGTACGCTAAGTTCCAACTTCTTGAACTAACCCTACTATCTACAAAACTGACATAAAGTGTACGAATAGCTACACTTAGCAGGCTTCTTTCAGAATGGCCCCGCCATGAAGCACTCGGCTGATGCTAGCAGCTTGACGGAGCGTAGCCGGGGGCGAACGCTAGCTTAGATTTATAGTTCACGTCTGGATAGACCAGTGTAAGTACAATCATAGGTACTAAGTAGCAAGATACTACGATTGCAAATAAATAAATAATGCTGGACAATTCACAAAGAATGGTCTAGTCCCAAGCTATACAGAGCTTGTGTTATGGGTACTACCACTCATAACACAAGCTCTGTATAACTTGGGGCTAGAAAGTATATCCGGGATAACAGATATACTTAATACAAGACATTACATAGATAGATATTTTTTATTATACATAGATAACAGAGCACCCGGAACAAATATCTGAAGATCGTGCAAAAGAACCCGAGGCGGGAATCGCAGTCGGGTAAATAGGTATAATTTTAGTGACTAAACTAAACTTAAAAAGTACCCTTAGTTTTAAATCAAACCTGTGTATTAATATAGATAGATAGATAGATAGACAATGTATATAATATAACCTGCGTACTTAAAAATGGGATAGAGAAAGACGTCGTCTGTCATGATGTCCTGCTCAGAACAAATACGCGACCAGTGGGACAGCATGTGAAATGACATCATTCTCAATCCCATTCTCTGAGTAAGCAGGTTACATTTTAAGAGAACATGTCGCTACCCGAAAATGTTACAAAGCATTTATTGAGACCCTACATAATCTGCTATGGGTTCCATTAACTTTTTAGCTTATTATGAAAAGCTAAAAAGCGTGAAAGCGTGTTATTTTTGTCAAAAGATAAATTACCAGCGGGTAACACTTATACACAGCAATTCTTCCTTCCACTTCTAAAAGTAAAATCTCGAAACAAAATCTATCCTGCTATAAATAAAGTGTAAAGTAGCGAAGTAACTCCAAGTCGGTGGCTTAGGCAATTACGGCACACTAAGCCGGCGGAAAGTTTGCGGGGATCTTACATTTATTTATTAAAGTTCTTACAGGGTACAGTCTCTTAAGTCTTGCTCAGTTTCGTTTTAGCTATGTGGATAATGCGCAGATAACTATATCATACTTATACATTACAGATGTAAGCGGGTTAACTACGAGCCTTATATGTGTTGCAAAAATGCGCGCGACTAGAACCGTAGTGCGGTTCTAGTCGAGCGCATACCTTGAAGAAAATGAAACGTTGGTGCTCTTCCAACACAAATAAGGTTCACAGTTGATCCACTTACATCCCTAATGAATTCGAAACGATAGTTTTTATAGTTAAATATATCATATACATAGTTAGTTTGCGTAAATAGTATCTACATAGTACTTATGTATATACCTATAGTTATTCTGTTTAAATAAAATAGTCCTATTATAACTTAACTTATCAATTTATCACTTTTGCTACAAATTATAAAACAAAGCCCCCATATTACCGAACGGTTTGTGATTTCTAAAGAAGGATTTGCGTATGATTCTTTGGGAATTTGTCTAAATTGGCTAAACTATGCTGGCGTACGCCGCCGCCGCGTAAATCATAAGAAAACAATGTTTTAGGGAATTATTCGTCACAAATAAAAGTACACTATTTTCGAAACAAAACTCAACTCGGTAATTGCTGGTGGCTAAAACTCGCCACATCAGAAATGTATAGGTACTTTGCGGGCACCTATTCGCGGCTAAAAGTGACCAGCAATGTTTATTTTGCTGACGCCTATTCGAGTATTACCTTACTCGAATAGGCGTAATAAATGTCTCGGTGAGATAAGCCCAGAATGTACATAAGTACAACATTGTTCAAAGAAGGTTGTCAAAATAATGAAAACATTACAAGCATTTTTGAGTATTGAAGTTTATAGCACTTTTTCACCGCTTGCCAACGAAAACTCAGAAATATAGGTATCGTGTTAGGTAACAATATCGCATTTCGTTCAGTAGAGTGGGAGCAGCACCGGAAGTTTGAGCGATTAGCTTGTTTGTCCGACGTTAGTAACTATTTGTTAGATTACTGTTTGCAACACTCGTAACTATTAATTATCCTTGTTATTGCATAAGTTTTGTTATTTTCATACATATGCGCATGCATTAGAAATGATTGAGATTGTAATCAGTGTAGGAATAATAATTATGTCGAGGTAGTTAGGTACTCTTAGTTAAGAATTTTTGTAGTCTAAGGACCAACATTTTCCGTAAGTTGAAATGAAATGATAAAAGAAGATTGGCGTAAATCGACCCAATATCTTGAAGAACCGTACTTGGTCAGAAATATGAACATTAATTCATTTGATTATCGGGCTTTTATTCTGAAAAACTCTTGATTTTTAAAGTGAGGAATCATAAGTTATAATATTTTCAAAAATGTAGTAACGAAACGTTTTCAACGATGCAATTCATCAATAAGATAGGTAAAGTGCAAAAAAGGTTAGCTATTGAATGATTTCAACTGCGGACCCATCCTACCACCGCTGCGTACCCCTGGGGCCTAGTGCTAGTGTAAGAAGGTTAATTACGATGTTACATAATATAGCAGTGTATTTTAGTCAACGTATTTATATTAAATATTTTTGAAAATTGATAGTCCCAAATAGATCGACCACTCCATGTAGATTTCATAATGAGGTTTATAATGAACGATGCAATCTTTGCCAGGCCATTATAAGCTTAATTTCCTGAGCATGGGTAGAGCACACCCATTATTTTATTATAAATCATTAAACGACGGCATTGTTACATGGCTGATGAATAAATAAATACATTGGGGAAGGTACAATGGGAAATGCTGTAGGTTATTTCAGGTATGTTATTTAATTATGTACACTTTTTACCAGTCCCTTGTACGAGAGTATTAGTTTCTGTCCACGGCTTCGCACGCGTTGTTTCTCTGGAAACTTTAAAAGGTTATTTATATTACATTGGACCTGATGTATAGGATACAAAGTTGACTATGTATTATCTCAAACTATTATCTACATCTATGCAGAGTTTCAGCCCGATCCGTTTAGTACGAGTAATTTTGGCGTGTAGAAGTAACAAACATGATAGTTGACGACAGTACTGCCCATAAGCTACAATAGCTTTATCAGCATGTCTCTTCTATCACTCGATGTATCTACTATATCACTCAATGTCTGTACATTTGCTCCTTGCATACCTACATAACTAGGTGATTATCGATTATCTCTGGAGAAAATCGAATATCTGGTGCCTGATTCTTAATTCCTTATTACATAAATAAAAATAACAAGCATTGTTAATTTAAAACTAGAAAAGTAATGGCAATGGCCCATTTGTGAAAATGTTTTATAAATTGGTCCAATGATCATTTTTCTATTTCATATTATGTTCATGTCAAAAATCTCTTTAAGTTCATCACCTGAGTCATTTACTCGCACATGTTGTAGGAATCGCGGCTAGCTCTTCCCGGGATGCCGATATAAAAGTCGAGTTTATAATACAAAAGCTATATTGTATAAAACTACGACTAATAATGATGTTAATGAGTGCGATTAAAATGGCTGCTGCTGATGCACTGACCTCCGTAGGCGCCCGGTCCGCGCTCGCGGCACGAGTAACCTACTTAGGTCAAACTGCTGATGATGCTAAATACATACCTACGTGATCGATGTCTCGAACACATGTTTTGTTATCTTTTTTATAAAATTTCACTACGTATTTAATATGTAAGTGGAGTACCTACATAAATTGTAAAGCGTGTATCATAGCCAGTGACGTGCTCTACGCTTAGGTGTCATGGAAGACCATCGCTATAGTTGTTCCTCGAGGTCCTGCAGCACAAGTTGAGAGGTAGCCCACACTTGGTCTCACATTGTTTTTTCTGTATACTTCATTTATTTTATTATATTTTGATCAAAGTCAATATACATATCGGTGTGGTGACGGCTTAGAATTTTCACTACCTCAACTCTTCCCGCGGGTGTCGTAAGAGGCGACTAAGGGATATCCACCGGGGATGGGCAGCTGCGCCCCCTGCTGAACAATTCTACCATCGAATTGCGATCCCCAACCCGCATGCCCAGCGTTATGGGCATTACCCCCCGTGATATAAAAGCCAATAAGGCGCTCTGGGGGTGTCGGGGTCCAGCAGTGGACCAATACAGGCTGTGGAGGTGGAGATAGATAACGGTATCATAACGCGCTATCACTCTCATAAGAGTTCAGGATATCAAATCAAATAAGGCAAACTACATTTGCGATGACATGGCCAACATTACCTCTAATACATATTATTAAATATATTATTATCTTTATTAATTAAAGAGCCTAGCTCTTGTCGGGGCAATGATGCAATTTCCTCAGCTATTTTATTTCCAATGCGCTCTCTTTTACTTCTATAAACAGCATGATGGCGGCCTTATCCTCTCCATTAAATTTCTACAACTATAATAATAGGCTGTTATTCTACCATCCATATTGATATTTCACAAAGAATTCGCAACAATAAGCCGACACTCGAGTTTGAAATTCCGTTCTGCAGCTGAAATTCCACTCGCTACAGCCCCCATTCAATATAACCTACATACCTACATTCTGGATACCTTTTACAAAATAACTATGCACTTTTGCGAACGTCGTTATTTTCCACAAAGTGGGTGACCTACACACCAAAAATAGGTGGTCTTTCGAGTGGCAGTGGAGTCGGTGTGATGATCGTTAGAGGTGCTGAATTTTGATCAGAGATTAGTTAGGAATTTAGTTTTTCTTATAGATTCATAACTGCACTAGCGGCGTAAGGGGAGGCAGTCCGCACCGGGTACCAAGCTCCGAAGGGTCCTATCTTGGCACCTCCTGGGGTGACAACGCTAAAACAGACGCACAGCCACATCATAAAAAAAATTGCTTTGGTCGCCGTCGATTCTATAGGTTAAAGTTTATTGTCGTCCTATTTAGATAATCGCCAAAAAACTTATAGTTATTGTTCTTATCTCATTATCTTAGCTTCCTTGTATTGCTTAGTATGCGGTTGTGGATTGTCCAGCATTATTTATTTATTTATTTATGCCTGATCAATACCAAAGAAGGCAGCGGCTCACTCCACTCGCCGATATTTATTTTGTATTTGTTTCATAACAATTTGCTCAGTTGCCGCAAATTCTCCAACAGGTGTATCAAGGGCTCCTTTCGCTGTTATTAATTTTTTCATACTCTTTTTAAACTAGTTTGTGACCACAAGAAAAAGTAAAAAAAAAATTCGGTATTTTTTTTTTTTTTGGTATTTTATTTTGGTATTCCACACGATTTTGTTAATCGGTATAAAAAAATCGCAAAAATGCTGTGGCTAACTCCACTCACCGTCGTCGTCTTAGCTTCTTTGTCTCCGACCTCAGCAAAAATCCAAAATACCACGCTCCGCTCGCCGTTAATTTATATAAATCGCTTTCTACCTACCATCGCAAAGTCTTTAAAATTTTCAGGGCTCCCGTTGGTCGCTATTATTTATTTTTTCATAAGCACTCTTGCTTACTTCTCCCCAAACATCCTCAAAACAATTCAGTCTTTCAAATTTTTGAGGCTCCCTTCGCTAGTTATCATTTATTTTGTCATACGGTACTCTTGCTTACTTTTCACAAACTTCCAAATAAGTCCCAAAAATACGCTCGCCGTTTCATATACTAACAATTGTTTGATGTTAAGGGTCGGGATTATCAATCCCCTAGGCGGTCAATATTTTTGTTTCGGTGTTATTTTATGGGATTCTTCTTGGTAGAAAACCGCCCCGGTTACACTCCCATCAAAGTAACTTATGTATTTTTTCACTTTGCGATTTGTGAACGTAGTATTACTATCGGATATTTTCGCAGAGTTAGCAAAAAACTTGTTTTTTACGCGTTAGTTACGCGTGTTAATTAGCTAAAAAATTATTTTTCTGTTACGTTGCTTGCAAGTAATGTAAATCTCTCATTGGCCGTAAGTTAGGTTAAAACTGTTTAGATAATTATAAGGGCTAATGATTTTGTTAACAATAAAATAAAAATAAAATCAAACAAAGTAATCACTCATACCTGCAAAGTCGAGCGGTTCACCGCAAAACAGATATTGATGTCGGTATAAGATACTCTACTCAAATAACAGCATGTAATCTAGTCATTATTTTGACAACCTTCTTTGAATATAGTCATTCTCCCCGGCTTACTCGAAAAGGCGCCAACAAATGTAACATTGGTGCGTTTTAAATCAACAACAAATATTTTTTTAAAAGGTATGGTCGGTTAAACAACGACCATTCCTTTTCAAAAAAAAAAGCTTGGTTATCGTTCGACCTTTGGTCTAGGCCGTCATTTCAGCTTGAACATCAAAACCTGTAGTGCGGATTGCGCTGTGATGGCCTGGACAAGCGCTAGGCTACGTTTTTGGCCATTATCGCGGTCAGTATTACAGACCGCGACGGTAATGCACTAATTATTTGCGTCTTCGGCCACACACATACAGATTAAAACAATTATACCATAATGAGTATTAAAATCGAGTTACACTGTAAGTTCTAAAAGAAATAAAGCACTTTGAATTTGAACAACAAGGTAATTTATAAAATTGCTTTTCGCATTTCAGTTAACCTCCCCAACAAACAGCCACGGCATCGGACAAACATATTATATAATAGTTCAAACTTCCTGATAACTCCTATTATACGCCATTAATCTTCGCCGTTAGTTCCCTAATGATGGTTATTGGAGAACTCGAGCCGATACTTACTACTAACAAGAGCACTAACACTGCGAGCTAAGGGCCTTAGGATGGATAAAAGGCACATGTTCTAGTTAGGAAATTATTAAAAGATTCTGAGGATATACTTAATTAACAATGAAAATTACAATCGTATAATAAAAACAAATTAGAACTAGTATTTACAATTGAAACAATTAAGCTATCTGCAGAGTGTTGCAAACAATCTACAGGTACATCAACTGTTCCATATCAATACCATGCGGAAGCGTCCCCAAGCCGCTGGCTGCATTACTCTGCTGTATGGCAATGATGATTCGCTGCACCAGCTCTCGGATCACGCGTCACTTCGACCAGATGCTCAGATAACTTTTTAAAAACCCGGAGAGCCTCGGTACCCCGCGCCATGGACCAAGGGTCTCAACCCTAAAGGGAGCAAATGTGTAGGCTCTGTCGAGACCTGCATATTTGCGTCTCTTGAGATCCTCGGCCAAATCTGCCGCCGCACCAGCCTTTACGGATGACCTCGGAAGATGGGAAGGCGCAAGTGTGTCGAGGCATGTAGCGTCCCACACAATGGGCCTCTCCAACTACCATGGGACATACTTAACTACACGTGTCTCTTTTTACCCGTGCGGCGTAGGGTAGGTATTTCGAGTCTCGAACACATGTTACTAACTCCTAGAATCAAAATAGCTAAAGCTATTTTGATAATTAGGAATCAAATCTTGTCTCCTTTCTATATGGTTCTTAGCTACATTTTGTGGCGTTTGTCCTCTCGTTTGGCAAAAAGGGAGGACCAAGTTGGGTTTTTAAATAGTTTTCGATTAATCACGTCTTGTTCTTGTTGTTTCTGGTTATAACATTTTTTCCACACATTGGTCGTGGAATTAGACTTTAATTTTATATCTCTCTTCACTTTAACGTTTAATATGTGTTTTTATAAAAGCTTACTAGGTAATACTAAAAATCTCAGCACAGGGACAATCTTCCAAAAATGTTTTAGGACTACCTACTATGATCTATGATGTGTTTTTCGTATCTGTGTTTTCTAATTGGTACCCTGAAATTTATTTAGATTTTATTATAATATGTGTAAGAACCGAACACAGCTATTATATAGTATTGAAAGGACGCGTCGCCCGGAGGCTTGTCTGCGCGTTCGGGCGTAAATCTGGAACGGTCGCTTGTTTTATGTTCCGCTGTTCAAGGTATGGACTTATCGCGTTTCATTATATCATGCGTACTTATGGAATGGGATTGAGAACGACGTCAGCTCTCATGCAGATTTCAGATTTTATTTATTGACCTTATTATAACAATTGGTCTTATATTATGTATTTACATTATTTTTTATGGTCGATGTTTTGATTTTATGTGATGTTTATAATACCTACCATAATAATAACATCACATAAAATAGGTAAGATTAAGTTTTAATTCTTAAAAAAATATTATAGAAGTTTTCCTCCTCCACCGACAAAAAAAAATTGAATTCTAGTATGACCGCATTCAAAAATTCATTCAGGCTGTAAAAGCTTTTTTATTTCCAAAAACATTTTTGCCCTGCTTAGTTCGAATCCGATCTGAGCGGAAAAGACGGTTTGTGTCCGTCTAATAAGATTTGTTCTCGTATTTGTTTAATCTAGACTATTCGTCTAGATTAAACAAATACGAGCTAGTAAAAGTACATAATTTCATACAAACAAACTTTCTTACAGAGAATCGAAAAGAAAGAAAAGAGAAAGAAAAGAGGTTTCTTCAAAATAAAAGTACACATAGCTCTCTGTTGCTACTGGTTCTAATTTCTTTGCTAATAAGAAACTTCGGGAGTATTAATAGAATAGAGTATTAATAGAGTATTAGGAAGGCTTTTTGGTATAGGAGACCAATGAGAGTTAGAGAAAAGTTATAAAAGGAGGCATAGACATAATTTATGAAAAACAAAATCTTTGTATGCATAGAACAACAGACGAATAATAACAGACAACAGATAATGTGACATGTACGAGAATTTAATTATGTTTGTTTGATTCTTGGTTGGCAAAATGTGTTGAACCATGATGCAGGGCAAACATAAGATAAGAAGACTCTAGGTTGATGATTAGTCGATGAGTGGGGTTGGGCAATTTTCATACTGACTGTTTCCGTTTTCAGAATAGTTCGTATGGCCAGTAGGCCAAGCACAGGGATTGTTCTTGAGGGTAGAATAGACAATAATGACATCGCATCGTCATACATTGCAAGCATTATTGAAGTTGAAGGAATTAACCTCAAATAATTTACGCATTCGATGACAAAGTGACGTAATTTTTCTCTATTATACCCTAGACAAAAATGCCCGTGCTAGGCCTACTGAAGGATGAATAATGAACCTTTACATTTCTCAAATTTTTTTGTAAGACAAAATTATTCAAGGCATGTAAAGTTGAAGAGTATTTTACTAGAGATGGCACTTACCTGCGGTAGGTGCAAACTCTACATTTTCACGACTTGATGTAGTAATACTGGTCTAACGAATAAAATATGTATTCTGATAAAAAGGAATATATATTATGTTTGAATAAAAAAATAGTTTAACCTTCAGTTTATGACTTGGACCAATTTTCAATTACTAACATGTGGTTGGTTTTTACTAAATTACATAAATGCTTAACTAGAAGGCGGTGACATTTGCTTGCTTTCTTTCTGGCTTTAAATTAAAATAAACTGTTTATGCTCAAAATAAATGTCATCATCATCGTCTCAGCCGAAAAACGTTCA
Organism: Eupithecia inturbata; assembly: GCA_963662085.1. NCBI lineage: Eukaryota > Metazoa > Arthropoda > Insecta > Lepidoptera > Geometridae > Eupithecia > Eupithecia inturbata. The sequence goes on along the minus strand of OY759178.1, from coordinate 15,857,181 downwards.
CCGTCGGACATAGGCCTCCCCCACAGATGGGCACAATGACTGGTCCTGCGCTACCCACATCCAGCTGTTTCTTGGAACCTTTACCAAGTTATCCTGGAGATGTGTAACATCGTAAAGTATATATATAAACCGCCAAGTGCGAGTCGGCTCGCACTCAAAGGTTTCGTACCGTAAAAATTAGGCAACCTTTTTAAAGAACATCAAATTTTCACGTGTTTCGAGGCCCAATTAAATTTTCATCTTTATTTTTTTGTATTTGTTATTATTACAGATGTAACTTATACATAGAAAGTTTCATGTGTCTACCTATTGTGGTTCTAAAGATACGAAAAGCAAAAATAGTCAAAGAAATCACGTTTTTTTGTATATGTATGGAAGCCCCTTTTAATTTGGATATGTATTTTATTTTTATTGTTTGTTGTTGTAGCAGCAAGAGAAATGACCATTCTCTGAAAATTTTAACTGTCCCCCTCTTACGGTTCATGAGATAGAGCCCTGTGACAGACGGACGGACGGACAACGGAGGCTTAGTAATACTGTTCCGTTTTCAACCGTCGGGTACGGAACCCTAAAAAATATTTATTACAGCAAAAGACATAGGTGCATTTGGTGCACATTCTTAACTTTAAAACAAGATTGGTATCTTAGGAATAGTCACAAATAATACACTTAAATAAGGAGAAGAACAACTAATTATATCATTAGCAGACAGCTATTTATTACCTAGTATTGTATTTATCTGTTGTTTTCTTCATTTTTTCTTAAGCCTGTATCGAAGAAATCACGAGCACGAAAATTTTGATCATTCAATTAGTTAGTTACGGAAAATTTACTGTGAAAATAACAAAAATGAAGTTATGAGAAAATTCAGATCAAATTCAAATAATTTAAAATTAATTTTAAAGTAAGCACATTGTATTAGACAGTAAAATAGTCTAATTACTACCTATAACTATTAACTATGTAATTAAATAAATAAATAAAAAATTTTAAATGTACGTAGGAACATACTAACACACAGACAACAGATTTTTTGGAAATTGTCTAGGAATTACATAGGTAATTCCCAGCTAATTTCCAAAAAATCTGAGTTAACTCGCCACTAATCTGAGTTAACGCCACTAATCTGAGTTAACGCCACTAATTGACTTTTCGGCTCTAACACGTTTGTACACAGTTTTTGTTACGTGAAAAAAACGTGACCACGCTTAATGTTGTAAAGCAAGAATATTTTGAACCTAGTTATGGTTCACGTGGTAGATATTTTATCGTTCACCAGAATAATCTGATTTCAACCTCTAGTACCCACTCTAGTACTCATAACACAAGGTCTGCTTAGTTACTTATAAATTATTTGACATAAAAAAAACGATATTTCATTAATTACAGCCTCCTTAATTTACTTTTTTTTTGTGATTAGACAACTTCACATAGAACCTATAAAATTAGTTAGTATTAAACATAACGTTTAAAAAAATTTAAAACACATCAATCAATATTATTTGTAAATTAGTTAATGCTTTTCCGTTTCTAGACTCTAGGAACTTACTTAAAATAAACAAAAAATGGTATCCTATCAACAAAAAGTAACATAAAACAATAATTGAATATTCGGTGACTACGGTGTACCGCACCGGGTTGGCGCCAAAACTTAGGAAATGCGGCCGCTCTGATGTCACAGTGTGAACTGGCGGTGGGGCAGGGGAAATGAGGCAGCTACTCGAAATCGCGACGAAAATCGGTGGCGGGTGCAAAAGTTATTCGAATTTTACAAGACACCCGGTCCCACAGACATATAGGGTGACCTATTATATGTCTGTGGGGGTTCCTGGGATAATTAATGTATAGTCCGTGCGCGGTCAAAATGCGATGGAACCATTTCGAACTGAAATACATGAGGTCGGAAACTTAATAAGGTTTTGATAAGGTTTCATTCCGTTTTGTCAACATGCAGCTTTTAGGAGACATCATCAGTCAGAGGTCACTCTGTGGTGCAGCAAGCGAAGGGCCTGCGATGCAGGAGGTTGCGGTTCAATGCCCGCCTCGGGATAAATGTTTGTAGGTACGATCTGCAGATATTTTCGTATGTTTTGGATGTTCTGTGTGTTTTCTTTGTAAAATAAAATCCCATAACACAAGCTCTGCTTACTTTGGGGCTAGATGATGCTGTGTGGATTGTCTAGCATTATTTATTTATTTATGAGAATTGTGACGTAGCTAATTTACTTTGACAAGATTCCAACCCATTCTGATCGTGCGTGAATTATTTATGGTAGGTTTTTGGGCAATGAAAGTTCCTTTATCAATCAAAAATACTGTCATTTCTATTGCACAGAAGGAGAAAGAAAGGAATGGAGCGTACTTATGATTCATGGCGGTTATTTATAGGGGCACGTGATGGTGGGGACAAACTGACATAACCACATTTGAAGCGAAACCTTCAATCAGATAGGGTTGCCACTTTACGATACAGCATTTCGTCATTCATAAAAAGCTCATGTTTGCTATCTAAGGCTCTCCACGTTCGCCACAAATCTTCTTCACATTTACGTAAAATTGGTTAATTTCATAAAATATATATTTTGAGACAAATAGATACGATCTCAAAATTTAGATACCAATGCAAATAATTGTTCTGGGCAGAATTGATTGGTGACTGTCAAAAAACCTACATTTAAAAAAGCCTCAAACAACAAAAAAACGATGTACATAGCACTTTAATCATACTTAATATGTTTATTTTTTCATACCATACATTACGTGGGTTTACATTTTTATTTAGCACATAGATTACAATAACAGAATAAAACAATTACAACTAGTATATACACTTAATATCTATTTCTTAAAAATCTACATAGACACATTATAATTTATATTATATACACAACTACAATTATTATATTTTGAATGCTAGTACAACATTCCTAAAGAAAATTGTCGCCTCAAGAACTGACTTTGAATGACAATAAATCAGCTCCAAGAAAAAAAATTCAAAATACATTCACAAAGATTTAATATAACATCACAGCTCGCTCATGTTTAGACAACCCTGTCCCGTGACATTATATTATATCATTCTGAATTACGAGAGATCTTACTTCAGTGTTTGGATGTTGTAGGAATATTTATTTGGGTATGGGAGAGATGCCTTTTGTTATAAGTTTTCTCTACTTATTACGAGTAGCGTTCAAAATGTATTTAAAGCCATAGAAATGTACATTGTACGTAGAGAACGTTTATTACACAAAATAATTCAAATAAAGCTTCAAGAATACTAGGATATCAGAATATACACAAACCGATAATAGAGCAAGTCAAAGAACAACACCGACTTTATTGTCGCAAAAAAAGGCTCAAAAGTCTGGTTCAATTAGGCAACCGAACTACTGAGTGGTCGAGCGACTCAGAAGTCCGATCCACTAAATTGTTACCGAACTACTGTGACTACACCACATATTTTACGTCACATTACTCAAACAATCCGCGCGTTTGTAAAATTAAATGGACACTTGTCATAGTACTTAAATATCTGAACTCTTTTGTTTCAGGTCGAATGGATCCGCGCCATTCAGATCGCGCTCGGACATACCTACATAACTTAGAGCATTAAACCAATGCTCTAAGCTACATAACAGGTAGCGCAACCAGAAATAGAAGATGTCAACGTCATTTCTACGGTAAAATCCAAGACGATCGGTTTCGATATTTTTTAAAAGCTGGCGCAAATGTTTATTGTTTTTTCATATAATTATTCACGGTGACGTCACAAATCCAGGCCTGGAGGCCTAGATTATACTGGAGTATAAAAAACAAAATCAGACCACGCCAACATTAAAAAAATTAGCTGTGTACCTATTATTACAGCCACAGAGCTTCGTAAGTACAGTTTTATTACCAGGATATGCAATATGCAAGGCGGCGATGATGCACGCAAAAATTACAAACTGCACATCTCAACTTACTTTATTAACAACCTAAGTTGCACAGCATTCGAGAACTCCAAGCTTGAAAGTATTGGCAAATCTTCGGAACTACTTTTAAGTTAGAAGCTTTTCGCAAGAGGAAACTACCTAATAAGGAGAAAAGGTTATTCAATACTTTGTTTAACATTGGCCGTTCTTGTCATTGGTCCACTCTACTTATAATTTGGGTTACCTTTTTGCAGGGATATATTACTTCCTTTAATAAAATGGAACAGAAAAAACAAATTGTTCGACCGAGGTAGAGTTAACTTACCGCCCCGCTTATGGAGGTTGTAGTGATAAAAATATCTAGAAATCTTCATATAACTATTTTTTTAAGGAACTTGACGTACTCCCTTTTTTGGCCGATAAAGTTGCATCCATCCTTAGAAATCACATTGGCTTCAAAGCAAATCGCTCCAAACATTAACTGTAACATTGGTGCCAATGTTGTCGCCAACCATACGTTGTAACGATACAATGTATGCGGTATGTAGAGTATATATGATGCACATTTGTTTGGCTCAGGATGCCGATATTCGGTTAGGCAGGATGTCATTAGTTGTGTTGTTAGCCAAAACTACAAGTCGCTTGGTTTTTGGTTCAGTATTTAGTACGTAGTTTTGGTACCTGTTCAGATTATTTTAAGAAGAAAGACATTCATATCAATGTAACGTATTGTGCCTACGTGGGTTTAATAACTTTTAACACAAGACGTAGGATCGTTAACATAAAATTTAACTAATCTTTCTTTACAATGAAGGTAGGTAGTGAGTTCTATGGCCCGCCTAATTTTCACTAAACAATTTCTACGGCACTTCCCTGTAGCGGAGGCTTCTAGGAGCCGTAGGGCCGTGTCCAGGGTGAGCGCCGAAAGGAAGAGACGTTTTCAGGTAGGTGGCACGATCAGATGGTCTCCAAGTCGGTGGAGGGGAAAAGAATGTCCCATGTCCGCCGAGAGAGCCGATCAGCCAATTAGCGGAATCTTTGTTGAGGTGGCACGGGCAGATGGTCTCCAAGTCGATGGAGGGGAAAAGAATGTCCCCACGTCCGCCGAGGGAGCCGGTGCACTATGCCAGGTTTCTTAAATCCAAACTTGGAATCCTTGTCGAGGTGGCACGACCAGATGGTCTCCAAGTATTACATACCGAGATAAAACAAGACACACTAATTACATAAATACCTACCTGCATTTGTTAATGTCCTAGTCAAGGCTGGTCTTCCGTTTGAACCAATATAGTTTTTTTTGTTTTCTAGAATGTGGTGACTTGAGACTTGAGAGTTTAGGCAAATTTACCGAGTTTTTGTTTTGGTTTTCTTCTATTTTATTATCATGATTGACAAATCCCGTGACAACGATCGCTGTAACAAGGTTAAAAAGTTAGGTTATCAAAAATTAGGTTAATAAAAACGATAAACGCACTTCCACTTTTTGCACTTTCACTGGAACATTTTGAATTGATTTTCCAAATAATTAGCAAAATTAATGCAAAGAGGTCAAAAGAGGTGCAATCATACCGAAGTAACTTTTTGAGCAGCAACTTTTGCAAGAGTTCGAGCATCAACGAGAACTTTTTAAACTAATCAAAAGTTATAGAACGTTCAAATGGCACTACAAAAACTATCTGTAGTGTGGATGCACCTTTAAAGATATCAAATAGACACTTTCAAAATATTACTGAAAACTCCGACCCCTTTCGTCCTATAACGTTAAATATAAATTTAGTCTGAAAATCAAATATCGGAAGGAAGGAAGTTACAAAACTGGATTAACGTGAATATTTACACAAATTGCTTCGCTGAAAAGTGTTTCTCGTTCGCTTGGTAATCTATTTTGTAAACATACGGGGCTGAAATACAACAAGCTTTCATATCTAGGTCGACTTTTAATTACTCAAGATGATTTCTTCGCAGGCAACTACATTTTAATTTCTAATTTGCTTGAACTGTGAACTAAGAAGCTTTATCTAAAGCTTTTTGTGTAATTGTTTTAAAATACTGTTGTCCAAGGCGTGTCCTTGTCCAGTCACAATAATTTCACCAGTCACTAAACCAATGCTTGAGACAACTCACAGCATAGTCGGCTCAAGCATCGTTCTGTTTCACTGCTATAGCTATAAGTTTGATAAAGCCCTGAACACTGTAACAGCATAGATCTCAATATGCCTGTTCTGTGCAAATATAAAATTAATCAGGTATTTGTAAGATTTATAGATTTTGAACTAGAGAGTTCTGTCCTATAACAAAGTTAATTAAATATCTGTCAACAATTAGATAAGCATTAACAGGATAAAAACAAATCGTTTACGTGAAAAAATTATCGAGGTTTTAGAAACAAGTTCCAGATATCTACCATAATAAATAATCAGATTTATGTCATTTTTACAGCCATTGAAATTCAACGCTAAAAGCTTTTGCTATCCGTAATATAAGAGGGTTGATAATACATTACTTGTCAAGTTGATTAGGTTAAAGTAGCAACACTTGAGGTTGCTGCGAAAATATTAATATTCTCGCCAAACGTGGGAATAAATCAGAACGGTGAACGATAAAAATGCTCGTATTTATTAAAGAGAATTTGGACTTTATGTACGCGGACGTCGCACGTGGGGGTCAGATGTGAGGTCTCATAGGATATTTTGTGGCGCCATAATTTTTGTACCAAGCAAATAAAATATAAGTGGTCTGGGAGCCTGTTTCGCCAAAAGTGGGGAAGGAAAAAAAATACCAGATTGTTTTGGTGCTAATATGCACCTTGGAAATGATGTAATCTTAATGAAATAATCTTAATTTACCCTTTTCTCTGGCAATGTTACGGTTCACCGTCAAAATTAATTTACAAGAACAAAGTAATTTTGTCCGCTGTTGGATGTCAGCTGGGCGACCTTCTTCGTCCGGCCATATTTAGCCTTGCCAACCAACCGATAATTCAACGTCTTCAATCCAAGCTCAATGTTTGGTATTTGGATAACGGAACATTAGGTGGAGAGGTAAACACAGTTTTTGATGATCTAAAAATCATCACAGATGAATTTCGAAAAATAGGTTTAAAATTATTTTTTTTAAGTGCGAGCTTTTTATTTCAAACTCTTGTGTAGACAAAAACAATATCATTGGAAAATTCAATAGTTTGGCCCCAAACATAACAGTTGTAGATAAAATATGTTCACTTTTACATATAGCCAAATTACTTTTACAATATTTGGTTTTGTCTTTTTGTACCTAAATTTACGTATTCTTTGAGATGTCTGTTCTTTGATCTGTGGAAACACAGCGAGCTCTTGGAAGGCTTAGACAACATAATAAAGAATACTCTATCATCGATTTTGAATGTCGATTTAGATGACAAGGCATGGTCGCAGGCCTCCCTGCCTGTCAAATTGGGAGGCTTAGGTATACGCAAAATTTCAACTGTAGCCCTTCCAGCGTTCCTGTCTTCCATCTACAGCACTAGTTCTTTAGTTGAAAAAATTTTAAAAACATATTTTTTGCTTCCACCTGGAATTTCATTCAAAATTTAATTTTTAGACGAAGCTCTAACGGCTTGGCATAGTGCTTGCCCCAATGCTGCTCCCCCAAAATCTCTTTTGTCCCAACGGCAATGGGACGGGCCTATGTGTGAGTTGACACGGAACTGTTTGTTACAAACGTGCTCCAGCTCTGCGTATCGTGCTCGTCTCCTGGCCGTTTCTAAATGGGAGTCAGGACATTAGTTGCAAGCATTTCCTTCATTTAACACTGGCACTTTATTGGATCCCGTAACTTTCCGCATCGCAACATGTCTTCAGTTGGGTACAATGTGTTGCGCGCCTCATCAATGCCAGTGCGGTACTGCTGTCGAACAGCTTGGTCATCATGGATTATCGTGTACTAGGGCCGCAGGTCAGATATCTCGTCATGCCAGCCTTAACGACGTCATCCGGCGGGCCTTTGTCACCCCTAACGTACCAGCTATTCTCGAACTGAATGGTCTGTTGCAAGACGATGGTAAGAGGCCCGACGGCATGAAACTAGTACCATGGGAGTTGAAGAGGCCCATTGTGTGGGACGCTACATGCGTCGACACACTTGCGCCTTCCCATCTTCCGAGGACATCCGTAAGGGCTAGTGCGGCGGTAGATTTAGCCGAGGATCTCAAGGGACGCAAATATGCAGTTTTCGACAGAGCCTACACATTTGCTCCCTTTGGGGTCGAAACCCTAGGTCCGTAGGATACCGAGGATCTCCAGGTTTTTAAAAAGTTATCTGAGCATCTGGTCGACGCGACGCGTGACCCGAGAGCTGGCGGGTACATGGCGCAGCGCATCAGCTTTGCCATACAGCGGGGAAATGCAGCCAGCGTCTTGGGGACGCTTCTGACTGGTATTGATATGGATCAGTTGAGCTACCTGAAGTTTGTTTGCAACAGTCTGCAGTTAGCTTAATTGTTTTAATAGTAAATACTAGTTCTAATTTGTTTTTATTATTGAATTGTAATTTTCTTTGTCAATAAAGACTTTAATGAAATAGTAAAATAAGTTTTAGAATGATAATTACGATGAATAATAATAACTCCCAATACAGATAGCATATATTATCGAGAATAAGTAATCACGATAATTATGATTTCAAGAGAAAATTATAAGGTCATAATTGTGAAATGGTAGTTTAAACAAACTAGATTATAGAGGATAGTCTTAGCTCGAGACTATAATTTGAACACTTCATAATGTTTATCCTCAGGAATTATAGGAAATATTTCATTTCAGAGCCAGGAGATGGATTAATCGGCATAATATTGATATAAAGTCAAATTAAATAATTGCTAAAGATGAATAAAGCTCGCATAGTGGATTATTCTGGTTTCAGGTATCACTATGATCTAATGGTTACATTGTTACTTTAACTGTATATACATTTACCTCCAGTAGAGAGGTTATTTATATTTTGATCAATCTAATTATAGCTTGGTGCGAATGCCACCCCCGGATATTCCTCTGATAATGAGAGAATCCATTATGAGCTATGAGAAGTAATCTCGGTTGGATGAATCATTATATTTATTATCATAAAAATAACCCCTAAAACGAAAACCGCAAAATTGGAAATATTCTACTATTAGACTCTGTTGACTTCTTTTACTTAAACTCCCTAAAGAGGAGGTCTATGGAAATTTAAAATTATATTACTATGAAAAGCTGTGGTCTGTTGGGCATAAACTCTTTGTAATGAGGCCTAATAAATTATGCGAATTAATACCTTCCTAGTACTTTCAGTCCATTATCAGGAGTTAGAAGTAAAGAGTTGGCAGTTATAGTTAACCTACACCCATTGCAGCTGGGGCATTACAGCACGTATAGCACAGAGCGCTAACGTAGTCGCCTGTATAGGCACTCACAGTATCTAGTTCTTTTGATTTTTCGAATGGTGAAATTTGTTCTATTATAATTTGTGGAACTATTAATTTACATTGAGAGTCTGTACAGTGCGACTTTCGAACATTTAGTTCACAAGGGGCACTGTACTTTATCTCATTTAAAAATTGAACGAGCTTTCGAGATTCACACAACAAAAGACTCCAAATTTGATCGCTTCTTGAAATTTCAAGATGAAGTTGCATGTGTTTTCAAGATTTGTCAACATGCTGGTAGATATCTTGTCCCATATATCTTCTATGATAATCCTGACATATTGTGTCTCATCCTGTCGCGTCATTTTTTACTAGTTAATCCCGTGTTGTTTCTCTTTATTTGTGTGTATCCTAACATTTATATCGGAGCTCTTCTTCAAAGAAGCTGTAGGACAAAATGAGTACTTTTGCTTAAAATTAACATTTTTTCTTTTTAATTTTATACAAGTAGTTGTATTTTATATATTGCCTGGGTCCAGCATTGGAGAATTGGGGTGCTATATGCAAGTTCGAAATACGATATATCGAAAATTATTTTATCGGCAACTATTTATCGATGTAACGATACTTCCATTCTTTGTTTCTACGTCGTTTTTATTTTCGATTTTATATATATATATATATATATATATATATATATATATATATATATGTTATTATATACCTTGATAAGTCGATAAGTTGTTTACGTTGTATTAAGTACTATTATTTTTACAGAAATATAGCCTATTTTGTAACTTTATTTTGTAACATAATGAAACCACCTAAATAAAATTAAATTGAACACACCTCAGTTTTTGAAAACTAATACAAATACAATAATCATAATAACGTTTAATTCCAGTGTGACAAATGACTACAATTTATTTAACTGCAATATTGTTTAATTTAATACTATTACCCTTTCTGTAATGATAAGGACAATTTATTAAAATCTGAACTTTCTACTAAATATTATTATTATGATGAATATATGAATTTCCATTTAATTGGAATTCGTACGAACCTTATTTATATGACTACAAGCATAAACAAAGAGATGTTCTATTTTGACTTATAGTCCACTCAAAGAGGATTCAAAAGAGGCAGTTGGGTGGAAAAATCGAAAGCAGAAATTTTGTCTTCGAAACTTTGTTTGGACTTATTATTAGACAAACATACTAAAACTCACTACTCCTGTGAGGTAAGCCCTAAGAGGGTGGGCACACAGAATTTCCCGTTTTTTATTTTTTTGATTACATCTTGTAAACAATGCGTCGTAGGAAAATTTAGTATAGGTAGGTACTACTTAACGAGAGCTGATACAATTCTCTACAACATGTTCTTTACGCTTTTTACATATTCCCATCGTTGAATAGGTAAAAAGTGTGTTTTGTACCATAATTGAATTTTCTTTTATATTTTTTGTTCTGGGATTTGTGACAACATAATATATTTAAAACACAGATAAATATTGAAGGTCTAGTCTAGATCGAAACAGCAACCCTGTTTTCATATTTTCGCGCGTTATACGCGGTGAGAGATCGAGCTATCCAATCACGGCCAACAAGTGACGTCAGCGCCCTCTGTGGAAAATAAAGCAGTAGGTCGTTGCGCAAACAACTTTTCTTCTAAATTGAACACTTTGTGCATATTTGTGACTCTCAAACCGTGTAAACACAAGACTGACCACGAATACCTAGTGATATTCCTAAAGCTGTGCCTAGTCAAGATAAAAGCTACACCAACTCGATTCCACCGGTGGACCTGCGAGCGCGCCGGCGGCGAGGTGAACCACAGGTTAGCTAAGTAGATTTAGTAGATTTAGGCGTAGACAAAGTGAGCTAGAAAAAATTAGTAAGTTGTAAAATGTTTGGGTAGTATATTATTGATCTTGGACCTGTTTGTTAATGTTATATTATTCTGTAGCACCAGCAAAACCTTTCTCCGCGGTATTGTGCAGTAATTTAAATAACACCCTCTAAAGGTATCGTCTGGAATGTTTGTGCAGCACCACACAGACGGCTTCCATGCGGTTATGCGCAATTAAACAGTGTCCCTGATGCGCAGAGTACGGGACAGTCGCAACAGCAGCCTGAGTACTGTGGCAGAGTGCCTTTTATCTGCACTCTGGAATTAATGCTTTGTGCGGAGGGTGATCAATGAAGGAACCTATTTCCTTGATTGATTTACCTTCGCTTTTTGATCTTTTGTACACAGTGCCTATTCGTTGATATATTATTTTCTATTTTATATTATTTTATGTGTAAATCTGTAACTCGTAGATCTATGGACCCATGGCTCTCTGAAATAAGGCATTTTTATTAACATTACGATTTTTTAAAGTTTAAGCATAGAATACTTTTCCACGGCCGATGTGGCGCGGTGGGTGAAGGTCCGCCTGCGACGCAGGAGGTTGAGGGTTCGATTCTCGCCATGGGACAAATGTTTGTACGATCTGCAAATCTTTGTTCCGGGAGTTCTGGATATTTTCTATTCTGTAATTCTTTATTGTACTCAATAATACATAAGCATGAACTTATAATACGCCTATGTACATATCCTTAATAGGATATGTACATAGGCGAGCTTAACCCTGAAAAGAGTTTTCTTCCAGCAAACCTTAGAGTTATAGGAGAGGCGATGGAACAGGTAGAGGAAGTGTACAAAAACAATGAATCGAACAAGATAAACTGGCAATTAAACTAATAGTAGGTAGCTATATACAATACATATAATAAACATACTAAAATTAAAATAATAATCACTAAATAAACCTAATAAATACCTTTTTTAATAATAAACTTTAGATAGATAATATTTATGATAGTAGAAAGTGCTCTTTTAACCTAACTTTAAATATGTTTAGCGACGGACTGGCTCGAATATCATGGGGGATAGAGTTCCACAATCTAGCAGCTTGAGCGGCGAAAGAACCTCCAGACCTACTGGAAAGACGGAGTGATATTGACGTCCTACACGGCACACCGTGGGGAACAAGGAATTCAAATGTCGGAGAAATGGGGCTAAAGAGAATGAAGTAGAGGTAACACAGAATGTGGAGATCGCGCCGCAGGCGTATGGGTAGCCGTTTAAGTTTGGATCTAAAAGCAGACACATGGTCGAATTTACGCAATTTGTATATGAAACGGATGCTCGAGCTTATTCCAAAGTTCCTCTGTCGCGTCCAAGAAACAAACATCCACGTAATTGAGAAGAGGAAGTAGAAGACTTTGGGCAAATATAGTTTTAGTCTCAAATGGTAGGAAGCTTTGTAGCCGTCGAAGGGAATATGCCATCGGGGTACAAGCTTGTGGAGACAAATCGTAAATTTTCGGATTAGGTTTTTGATGAAAGAAATACTGATGTCAAAGTCTTGACTATTGTGTTAAGAATTAATTGTGTTTTAAGCTGAAATTGGATATTTTAAACTTCCTCGTCGCGTCTGTTCAACTTAACTTTCATAATTTTGTTATACCTATTTAAATTGTATAATGTAAAGTTGATAGTCATCAAGTGAAATGGTGGGTCTTCCATTATAAATGGAGGAATAAACTACGAAGTTCACTTCGTAGTATAATTAAATTAATAAATAGTGCTGGACAATCCACACAGCATCATCTAGCCCCAAAGTAAGCAGAGCTTGTGTTATGGTTACTAGATGACTGATAAACTTAATACAATACATAACATAGATAGATATTTTTTATTATATATAGAAAATACCCAGAACACCCGGAACAAATATTTGCAGATCGTACAAACATTTGTCCCAAGGCGGGAATCGAACCCGCAACCTTCTGCGTCGCAGGCTGACCTTCGCCCGCCGCGCCACGCGTCGGTCGTCAAAAAATGTTCCTTTATTAATCTCTCTATAAGCAACAATGTTGACGAAGTAAATGTAAATTGCGATATGGTAACCATGAGAAATGAGAGCGACCCGAAAGAAAGCCGGCTCAATTGTACGGCTCACTTTTTCCTCATATCAAGAAATGAGCCCATTTATTTGGTGTGTAACAACAAAACGTTACGGTGGTTTTAACGGCAGGGGTGGAATAAGGACTGATTGGAGGTGAGACATGCACACTAAAAATCATGTGGGAAAAAATAAAGCCAGAGAAGCGTGTATATGTAAAATTTTTAATATTGCGTTGACTTAGAAGTTTTATTTATATCAGGGCTCAAAGAGGTTACGAAATTGAGTATTTTATTTATATTTTAACTCCATATGAAACTCTATACGCGTGCCTGAGAAAATGGGGTTGACAAACGGACAACAAAGTGATCCTATAAGGGTTTTTTTCCTTTTTATGTACGGAACCCTAATAACAAATAATTGTATAAAAAACGTGACCAAACCTGGCAATTACTAGTAGGTAAGTTGATGTTGTTTTTAATATAACTCGACTCGTTTGAAGTGGGAATCGGGAATGTGTTTTTCCTTATAATCTAGGTAAACGAAGACGTCGCGATTGACGTCATTGACACGAGCCGTCGACATATCATAACACTCAAAGTCCGTGCAGTATTGAAGCCGGTGCAAGTGCAGCACTTTCCATAGATCAGCCTTGCGTAACAAACATAAGAATAACGTAATACAACACAACACAACAATATAAAATATTCTTTATGACTCTTAATAACAAAATAAGTTAAGGCTTGTGTAACACGACAAAATGAGCGACAAAAGGTAAGAAAATTATGCTAATTACACCCTGTTATGTTTTGAATAACAGGCGTTAGAATGGAAAAGTTTGGGGTGTGAAATTTAGTGAGCAAAATAACACTTTAACTCCAGGAACGTATGTACATGTTTTATTGTTTTCAAAAGTTCCAGTTCGGTTCTAAAGTTTATAACTGCCAGTTGTGTTTAGTTTACTAAAACCTTTCAGCTCAAAGATCTTTATTACTTATTTACAACAAACATGTTACTTATATGAGGAACTTAAGCTAAGTATTCACATTATGTTATTTTTCGTCTTTCTAAGTTTAGTCTAGTAGTGTTACATCCACGGATATATATCTTTGTAATTAGCTTTTAAACACGCCAAACGTTCCAGCACCTAAACATTTCACTTTGAAATTTAAATTGAATTCTTATCTTTCGTTTACTTTATGATTTTTAGGTTTCTATGATATTGTTTGTAGCTATTTAATTAAATGGGTACTGACCTTATTAAAAAAAGGCCTGATTCCTATTTTCGCCACTAATTTGTTAATTTTCATTCCATTATTATTCTTAGTAAAATGCAGCCAATGAACGTCGAAAATAGTTTGTATTCCGTTCATGAGTGTAATCACGAAAACATCTCAGGAGGAAACATCTCAAACATCTCAAATGATATGTCTATGTCTATCTGAATCGACCTGCAACGTGCCTCATATAAACCCTGTGGTCGCCCCACAAGTTTCTTCTTGAGGAAACCTTTCAAGTAGTTTTCAGTAGCTTTGTATTTATTTCAACTGAACTCCGACCCTTTCATATTCAAGTTCGACCCTGTCGCAAGGTAATTTTTTAGGTTAACTTGCGTAAACGATGGTTTCAGAGTATGAATAAATTAGGAGCCGTGTTTAGGATAATGATGCTGTGGGAGCTCCTTCGGTATTTAGGAGCTGGTCATGATAGGCATTTCATTTGAAAAAAAAAAAATACACGAAATTATAGTAATAACTTGTGTGAGCTTCGTAGAATGTGAAAAGTTTGAATCTTAATTTAGAGTATATTATAATCATTAAAAAATTTGTTTCTATTTGTTTATTTTGACTCCCGGTATGAGTAGTTCGTCAAGGAAAAGTCGTATTCGATATTTCTCGAATTAAATATTCTAAGGGTGCGTCCAGATTATGCACCAAGTCCAGTGGACGTAATAATGTTTAATACTGTGGATGTCATCCACAGTATTAAAATGGTAAATTATAACACGTCCACATTATAAAACATGTTAAATAACTTTGTCTATGTTTTGTAACTTAATCTGGACGCACCTTTAGCATGCGGTTTTTTTATTATTTGACAATTTGAGAGCATTTTGCATACTTACCTACCTATTTGTCAAATAAAGAAATCGCGAAGAACGCGAAAATAACGAAGAATCAAACATAATGTATGTACGTTATCTTTATAATTCTTCGTTATTTAAATAACGTAGAAATAACTGTGAGTGTAGAATATAAATGTGTCTAATTCGAATTCAATGTGTACTGACGTTTATTGATACATTTTCACATTAACACGTTTATTTTAACGCTTATCATCGCATCAATTTCATGGCTACTATAATAACCAGTTACCAGCAAAGCCTATAAAGTCGTTATGAGCTCACGTTAATTGTAACGGCCGTTGAGGCTGTAAAACTATTGTTATTGCGTCCTGATAACGCCTTGATTGCGTTCGATCGGACATTCTATTTTGACGATCGGTTCATTATTATTGTAGCTTTAGGGGTTTTATAGCTTTTGAATAGTAATGGTTTAGTCAGTTGTAATAACCAAATATCCAATCTCTGGATTTACCTAACGGTGTTTAAACTTTCACATCCTTGTAAAAAAGTGTGTTAAATTATCTTTGTAAAAGTGTGTTAGATTATAGACTTAATTCTTAAATTGAGGGGACAAGATTATTAAGTAAGTAGTTATTAAATAAGCTTATAAAGTAAGCTAGATAACCCAAAACGGCTACATCTCTTCTCCATCCAGTCATAACAGGAATCCTGTCAATTTTTTTATATTAATAATAAACGCTCCTAACGAACTAAAAACACGTTTCTACGAAATATCTCGTAAATTATCAAAACTGCCTTCAGAATGTCTTCAGCACTTTTAAAATGCCAATCAAAATATAATTTAAAATCACTTCCGTCACAAACAAAGGGAGGAAATGAGAAAAGATCCATTTTTCGTCCCGAATTAAGGTTTTCGATAGGAGGCCATTCAGAATTTACTTCAGGCTTAGAACGTGACGTGCATTTCTATGTGACATTGATCTGGAATTGTTTTGAACACCTGCTGGTGTCCTCGGCTAAAATTGGAATTGAATACCGATATAACCGATTCGTGGTCGGGGTATACTTGTTCAGTGTGAAAATGCGCAAATAATAGGACGTTCTATGTGTCCTGCTATAGTTCTCGCACAACAGCAAGTCACCTTTATACCGCAGTAGTCAAGCGGAGAGCGGTTGAGGTCGAGCTCATAGTTAGCTAAAAATAATGTGAACAAATCCGAAAAAACAACTAAAATTGACACAATTACTTGAAGTCCAGATAACGTTATTATAGATTGTTTACAATATTTATTGAAGAAAGGATCTCAAAAAGGCAAGTACGTTAAATTGTGTTTAAAAATCAACAACAAGAAAGGTTACTGATCTTTTTTGAAAATAATTAAAACATCGAATGGGGACAATTCACCTCATCATCATCATCATGAGCTGTAGATGATTAGGTGAATGTGTACCAGTACTATTTTTATGTATTTTTTGGTATTTTGTGAAACCCATACATTATTTTACTTTTATTTATTAATTTATTTAAGAAACAAAGTCCACAGCCCTTGAGAACTAAAAATTTACAAGCTTATACTTAAGCTTGCTTCTTATCATAATTTATGTTAGACCAACACTACGGTTTATCTCTCAAGGATGCAGGTAAATTAACCACGTAATCCATAATATATTAGATACATGCCATTACGTGGGACAATAACAGACACGCGCTTGTCCCGCAAACTTGAATAGATAACGTGGATATCAATTAACTAGTCGGCTTGATTTATAAATGGACAGTCGGGGACAAAAGTAGTAATTAAAATTAAGAATGAGTATTTTTCTTCATATATTAGCTTGGTTAGGCAAAAAAAAAAAGGTTTTTCGTGGGGGTGTCAAATTAAAATGGCATAGCATAGACCCTGCACTGCATAGACGTATCGTGCATAGTATGACTAAACATCCTCATTTTCTCCGCAAAATATCCGCCATTATTTACTCTGTGATGTTGTGATTGTGATTGTTTTTAACAATAATATTAGGTTGGAAAGTTTTGTGTATAAATTTGTATAATATATTTGCTGCTTTAATCATTGTGCTTTATGCTTTTCATGTTGTGTTGTCCATTAAAATAAAATAAATCAATTTGATGCAAAATTTAAATTTTTCTCTGCTTTTACTATACCTATCACATTATTTTTGAACCGATCATATTATTTTTGAAGTTTATGACACTCCTTACTGACACTGGCAGAGTCGTACCTAGCGAAAAGCAAGCAGCGGCGCCAAAAATAAAGAAGTTGAAGTTGAGTTTTAACTTGTTTATGTGCTTAGTTTGTGAGCTTATAGATATAAAGTTATTGAAATCTTTTAATGTAATTAGGGTTTTTTATTTCTCGGAAACGACTCATTGATAATACGTTCTTGGTCCATGACCCATATTAAAACAATTAAGTTTGAAAGACTGATGATAACGACGAACTTTATTCAAGTTTTAAACTCAAAAAAACTACCGATATTATTGTCGCTACTTTTACTCGTGGTGCTATGTTCATTCCACTCATTGAAATAATAATAAATAATGCTGGACAATCCACTTGGAGAGAGATGGCGCTGCTATCTAAGTAAACATCGGCTCCGTACCAAAATTTTCAAAAAAATAATTAGAGTGAAGTTTTAGCGTCTCTGAGTTACTTAATGCGATAAGTGTTGTCCAAATATCGCTATAAACTGTTTTCAACCCAAACAATTGATTTACCGAGGAGAAATCAAAGCAGAAAAAAAGTGACAAATATTGTGCCAAAGAAAGGATATTCCAGGAAAATATTTATACACCACAACAGTAAAAGGTCTCAAGAATATAAACTCAACCAAGAAATACAGATATTAGTACAAAAAGTGAGTAAATTTTCAAATATTCTTAAGATGTCAACCGTTGCAACAACAAACAATGATTCTTTGTTTGCTTCACGACTAAATTGACCTTTGGACCCGAGTGCATTGAACCGTCTTCGTCGCTTACTAACTGATATAGTTACCTCCAAAGCTACAACACATCTGATTGCAAATTTTCGTTGTCCTAGTAGAAGTCACATTGGTGTAACGGACTACATGCCCGACTTAATCATCGAAGGACGTGAGTTCGTAGGTTCGAATCTGCAGAAGCTGATTTCTTTTTGTTCATAAATTTATTTGAATACACAGTACCGCCAAAATAGATCGTTTGGTCGGTACCCGCGCCGCTAGAGGGAGCTGAAATAATAATGGACCCTACCGATAATGTTACGCTCAGACGTGCTCGCACACAACTGGTTCTAGAAACCACCTCCAAGCTCAATGAATCAGACACTAGCATAGATGGCAGCACTAGTAGCTTGCCTGACATATCTCATGACTTAAGCGAACAAGCCCAGAATCTTGTGCAAAAAATTGATCAACTACAGATCCAATTAACCAGTGCTCACGATGAAATAGAACGTCTTTCAATGGAAAACAGAGAGTTAAAAAATAAAAACGTGGAATTGGCTAAAAAGAACGTAATTTATAGGAAGCTTGGGATTAGCCCCGCGAAGACCATATCTCCAACGTCAACAGCTAAAAGCAAAAACATAAAAGCACAACAGAACATAAAATTGGACAAACATACACAAACAAAAAATGTGTTACCTACAGATTTAAATCGCAAAGCTAAAAATACTACAAAACAGCAACAAACAGAATCAATAGAGCCCCCTCAACAACATCTGAGATTAATAAAATCACATAAAGAATGCCAAACTTCTTCCATAAATAAAGAGCATAAACAAATACAAACAGAGGTGATAGAGCAGGGAAAGAAAGTCGAGAACATTCACAAAGAAATACAAACATGCACCACATCCATGCCTATTATTTCAAAATCTGACGCATTCACACAAACAATAACTCTACCTGAATCAGAACAACAATTTATTCACAAAAAGGCTTACATATCTCCGGGAAAAGAAATAAACCAGCTACTACAAAATCAAGCTTCGAGTTGCACAAATTCTGTAATCAAAAAGCGCCCCAAAATATGTTTACTAAGTACCAATAAGGAAAACAAAGTGCTATCCATTGCTGAGAAAAACCTCACTGAATTTGATCTATGTCACTATCTCAAACCAAACAGCAAGACAAGTGAACTTATAAAAGATATTGATACGAAACTATTAAATTACACAAGGGACGACTTTTGTGTAATATTTATCGGAGAAGAAGACTTCGTTAAAACACAAAATTATTTTTATTTAATTTCAAACATTCGTGAAACTCTGCAGTTAATTAAACACACCATCATCATCATATGCCTACCAACATACATATATAAACAAGACATGAATATGTATAACTGGAGGGTAGAAAACTTCAATAATCTTCTCTATCTGGATATTTCCACACACGAACACGCCTATATTTTGGACTCAAATAAGGAACTCAAGTATGATTTCTCCATGTTTAGCAGTTACTCTGGCAAAATAAGAAATAATGGCTATGTCAACGTGTTCTCAAACCTCAGAATGTACATAGACACTATAAGGTACGGACGTATATGTAACCAACATTGTACAGATAGCCCAGCAAATCAATCGGAGGAGGATAGTTTAATGTTTTTTCGAGACTAAGTATCTAAATATCATGCACCAAAACATAACCGGACTATTAAATAAAGCTGATGCCCTTCAAGTAAATCTAAATGATCTCAGAGAAAGAAACATGGATATTGACGTGCTTTGTATCACAGAGCACAATATGATGATGGGAAACGAACAAAACTTGAACCTGGATAACTACATTTTAGCATCAAGTTTCAGTCGGAGTAATAAAAATAAAGGTGGCGCATGTATCCTAGTACTGAAAAACCACGAATGGAGAGAAATACCTGAAATTAAAAATATGTCTTTATCTGGAATAATTGAATGTTGTGCTGTTGAATTAGTGACATATAAAATAATAGTTATTTGTTTATATAGAATACCTAAACTTACAAATGATTACTATAACATTTTCTTTAATAAATTAGATAAAATTTTGAAATATACTGGAAAGCTGAATGTTAAGAATACTATTTTATTAGGAGATTTCAATATTGACATGATGAAAACTAATAATGTGACAAGTGATTTTGAATGTAGTCTAATGCACTACAACTTAAAACTAACCCTAAAACAACCCACTCGTCTGATATCAAATTCATGCATTGATAATATTGCTCATAATTTTAAAAAACACTGTAAAACTGAAGTCTTGGAATTTGCGCTCTCTGACCATACGGCTCAGATTATAAAAATGCCGGTGCGTACTCTTAAACTTAAGTCATGGCATAGAGAAGTGCGCGACTTCTGTAACGAAAATATAGAAAAATTTAAAATGTGCATTACAAGCTTAACCTTCTCTGACATGTACAATACTTATGACCCTAACTTAGCCTATAGGTATTTTATTGATAACTTTACCCTTTTTTATGATCTATGCTTCCCAAAAAAAAATCTTTTTATTAGAACCGTAAGTAAACCAAAATGGATTTCTCGAGGGATAAAACTATGTAGCCAAAGAAAACGTAATTTATATTGGAAATTCATATCTAAACCCACTAAAACTAATAAACATATCTACAAATTATTTTCGAAACGACTGAAAAAAGTTATTACGCAAACAAAAAGATCACAAAATATGTATAAAATAATGACATCTCAAAATAAATCTAAGGCGACCTGGGATGTAATTAATAAAACTAGGATTTGTACTCCTAGGGAATCCATAGTAAAAATTAAATGTAATAATAATAAATATTTATTGAATCCTACTGACATTGCCAATCAATTTAATGATTATTTCATCAATAAAATAGAATCCATTCCCGATCGTGGAATAAACGTTACAGAAAAAATTGGTCATCATGCTAAATCAATGTTCTTGGCACCATCCGTTCCACAACAATAACATAACATTATTAAAAATTTAAAAAACTCAAACAGCACTGGTATAGACCAAATCTCTACGAAAATCATAAAAGCGGTTAATGAAACAATAAGCCCTCATCTCAGTTTCTTGATAAACTTAACAATCTCAACCGGTACGTTTCCGAAAGATCTTAAACTTGCGATTGTTAAACCGCTGTTTAAAAAAGGTAACAAAGAGTTAACTAATAGTTACAGACCAATAGCTCTACTATCAGTCTTCTCGAAAATCTTCGAGAAGTACATATATGAAGAAATATATTCTTATTTGGAAAAGCATAAATTACTATGCAATGAACAAAAAGGGTTTCGACGTAACAAATCGATAAACTTAGCAATTTATGAATTCATTGAACATATTGTCCTGTCAGTAGACAACAGAACACCTGTATCTGCTGTGTTCTGTGATATGACCCAGGCGTTTGACTGCGTAGATCACGACATCTTGATTAATAAATTAGAAGCGTATGGACTCAGAGGAAAAGTATCTCAACTACTCTGCTCATATCTTAAAAACCGTAGACAAATTACTGAGATTACAAAAATGGATATCAAGACAAAATGTGAAAAGTCATATCGTTCTTTAGAGCGTCCAGTCCAGTTTGGCGTTCCCCAGGGAAGTGTCCTAGGACCTTTACTGTTTATTATTTATATCAACGACCTGCCTAGATCAGTCAATCAACCAATGACCTTATTCGCTGACGATAGTACAATAACTATAAAATGTGATGACATTAATACATATAATTCTGACTTTAATAATTCAATAAATTCAATAATTAAATGGCTTGACAATAATAATCTGAAAATAAATATAAATAAAACAAACATTATGCATTTTAGTCAAAGAATTAAAAATTATCCTCAAATAGACTTACAGTTTAATGGTAATAAAGTAAACGTGGTAGAATCAACCAGATTTCTAGGTATTCAAATTGACTCTAAATTAAATTGGAAAATCCATATTGAACTCTTAAGTAAGCGAGTAAGTAGCTCTACCTATGCACTCTACAAACTATCCTCAACTGTTAATACAGAAACACTACTTACAGCATACTATGGAACAGTAGAGTCTATCCTAAGGTTTGGAATAATTTTTTGGGCTAACTCTACCAATACAGACTTCATATTTAAAAGACAAAAAAGGTGTATTAGATCAATGTTTAACCTGCACGTTACCGACAGTTGTAGACCTTTGTTCATTGAGCACAAGATTCTAACGCTTCCGTCGTTATATATATTTGAAATGGCAATATTTGTTAGAAAACATCCCCATCTTTTCCCACGTAAGTCTGACTTCGTAGTGCGAAATAGACGTGATAGCAGTAAACTCCAAATGCCTAACATTAAAACAGCTTTCCTACAAAAAAGTGTAGTATGTATGTCACGTAAAATCTATGATAAAATACCTAAATCATTAAAAGATCTTGACGACAATATATTCAGGACTAAATTGAAACAATTATTAATTAACAAATGCTATTACAATATTAAAGATTTTATGACCGATAAATTTTGACATCACCTGTACGCCTGTTCCTATTATAACTCTTTAATTATTTGACATTGTCTAAAATAGCATAGTTTCATTATTAACTTACTGTAACATTTGCATGCTAATCTTAGTAGAACATAATTGAAACTTAAAATTATTAACATCTGTGTAAATTACATTGTGTTCAAGCAAATAAAATATCTTTATCTTTATCTTTATCTTTATCCACACAGCATCATCTAGTCCCAAGCTAAGCAGAGCTTGTGTTATGTGTACTAGATTACTGATATATTTAATACATTACATAGATAGATATTTTTATTATATATAGAAAATACCCAGAACACCCGCAGTATTTTCAGATCGTACAAACATTAATCCCGGTTCGGGAATCGAAACCGAAACCTCTTGCTACGCAGGCGGACCTTCGCCCACCGCGCCACATCGGTCGTAATCAATCCATTCATAGAGATTCAGGTTTCGTAATAATTTGGATTGTTTTCATATTGTTCTAACATACTTTAAGATCCTAGTAGGTTTCAAGTCAGAAGTTTCGATTCTAGCAATAAAATTACCAATTTTCATTAGTTTCTGTATTTGAGTTCAAAAATAACTAAATCACCCAATTATTTATAAACCTAGAGAATTAACTCAAATTGCAACCACATGCGAACATCATTCCTACTCATTACCTAATTGGCGAGGAAATGTAATCGGCTGAAAACGGGAGCTATCTAGGAGCGCGGTGTTGCCACTAATGAATTAAGTTTTCCTGAGATTTTCCCGGGAATAATTTGCACCTTGCGCAAGAATTATGGTCTTGATAATTTTAATCTATCTTTCTGTAATTAACTGTAACAACGGTAGTCTAAAATTACATAATAATATGGTTGAATTGTCTATTAGCTAAAATTTTAAAAAATTCGTATAATTTATGTTGAATCGTATTTCTTATAGTTTAATGCATTATCTCGATAATCCAACATAACTTTAAACATATCAGTTTATACAGTATCTATTTTTGTATACAGTATCTGTTTTTGAGAAATAAATTATTTTTAGTTTGAAATATTGTTGCTACAAAAATTATGTGTTCACATAAAAATTATGCGAAATAGTACATAATTTTTGTGGCAACCGCTATAAGGGGTTAGACATTTTGAAATCACTTATCCACATGCCTATTCGCCTGCCAGCCACTGTGCCAGCCAGCGCATGTAATTGATGGATAGACAACATCGCCCACTGAACCGAAATTTGGGAATATCCGTGCAATGTTGCCATATAGATACGCATTCCCGCGAGTAAATTCCCCGCTTGATTGGGAAATTGGGGGAATTGTTTGAATAAGCAGCTTGGTGGTATTTTTGTGTTACATTGTGAACTCGTATCGAAAGAAAAAAAATGTCATATTTGTCATCATATTTTTATAAATTACTAGCTGACAGGCGTTGTCCGTTCTTAACTATGAATATTGAATTCAAATCGGTATTATGGTGTTAAGTTTTATTAAATTTTTTATGTTTCCGTGCAACTTTCTTATTTTTTTTCTTTCATAAGAACCATCTCCTGACATTAAAAAAACAACAAAAAAGAATAAGGAAAATCGGTCCAGCCGAGAGATCTCTCCCAGAGAACCGTAATAAAATTGAAACTAGATTTCATTTTGGAACCTAAGGAATGCCCACAAACTTGTTCTGACACCAAATAACAATAAAAGCATAAACTGACAATATTATGTTCCAAGGACAGACATAATATTCGACCTTCTGCAAACTTATTCAATATACCCTCTGAACTATTCCTGAATCCACAAAACAGTGGCTGGCGGTAGCAGCAGTAGTGTATTAAGTTATTGTAAACTAGGCCTCCATGTCATAACAGAGAATTTTTTTTTATTGCTTTTGTAATTTTTAGCCTTGTTCGATTTTGTTTGGACTAAACATCGATCAACGTATCCACCCGCCGGGCGGCGGATATCTGATCGAAGGGACTAAACCATGTATTTTTCGTCACGCCGCCGCCGCCTTTATTAATGCCAGTTGTGTACATATAGGTATTTAACAAGGAGACTTACAGAAGTTTTCGAATCATTTTTGCTTGACTGATCCTATCTTTCTAGTATTCAGCCCAATGACTAGTTGCGTCTAAATAGCTTTAACAAATACTTAGGTTTTGCAAAGAGGTACTGAGTTGACTTTTGACAATTGTTGTGCAGAATAAAAGTCAATATTTAACTGTAGTTAGACAGGAAACAATTTATTACTGCAGTGAACTCTACAGCATGTTAACAGTAACTGTAGTAACTGCAAAAGACAACTTGTGCCGAATGTGCCGATGCCTAACCGAATCAATTATGTGAACAGGATGTCAGTATCCATGTAATTGGGAATCGGGAATAAAGGGGAAGACGCCAATAAAGGCTCTATTTATTGGAATCGTAATCAAGGGATATATTTTAGTGATAATTCTTGAGAAAAACGTACTTATTCAATTATTATTATTTTACGCGTATGAGGTCTCATCATTTTGATACAATTGAAAAGATCCTCTTCATTCTTCCAGGATCTTTCAATATAAATCTATGCTTGTCAAGGTGCTCAATTCCACTCTGATCCACTTTGCTGATCCACTAATGGATCAGTTTGCACTGCTTGAATCTATTTCACTCTGATCCATGTGCCGGGTGGATCAGTTTCCGTGGTCATCGAAATGTATACCAAAGTTTCTCGTAATTCTCCGAAAAGATAATTTGATGGGAAGGGAAGCATCCAATTGCGAACAGTAGAACAAGGAAATAGCTTTTTATGTTACAGGATAGCGTTGGTTTAATTAACAGTAATAATAAGTTGAAGACAGTTCGACAGATGGAGCGAAAGCATGACCTGCCGTAATTGGATGAGCTGGATAATCTGCGCTCGGAGACCGTTTGTAATGCAGTTATTTTTGGAGTCTACCATGGATCTTCGACAAAATAACACCTGTATTTCACTAGCAGTAGGATCCCATCTCTTCTTGTGGGTTGACACAAAGAATATACCAACTTTTCTAATCACCTGACTGGATCTTACTGCTGGGAAAAGCTCTTTTTTTTCTAAAGCGTCAGGAACTCTTTTCAAAACAGCTACTGTACGATTATAAGCTATTTTTCGTCATTCTGACCTCATATAAAATGAGTGGTCTTGTCTGTAATTTTGTTCCGAAATGAGATATTCATGTCGCCCTGGTATTGGTTGATTACGTTGTCCCTGTCAATGCTGAGCATGGTCCCTATGGTTTTGGGCAGAAAGGACAAAAATTACATCGAAGTACAATTCGTAAGGTATTTAAAAATATTTCTTCAACTTCAATCATTTACGAATTTTATGACATTGTTCAATATCAATATCTCAATTAGAAAAATGTCAATTAGGTTCGTCCAATCTGTTCGTAGTAGGGGCGAGGTCTAATCAATTTATCCGAAGTGGAGTGCAACGTCTCAAGTCGCCTCACGGAAAATAACTTATTATAATTTTACTTCAATCCAATCAACTAATAATTTTTAGATAAAAACCATTAGAGAGGAAGATTAACTAAGTAAGAAATTTACTTTTTTTATTGGGAGTCATTTAGTTCGTATTCGTAGCATAAAGATGGCAAATTTTATGCGTTCAAGTACGTACGGCCAGACTTAAGACCATTCATTATAGTCTAGAATGAAAGTGGC
This sequence comes from Eupithecia inturbata, assembly GCA_963662085.1. Lineage (NCBI taxonomy): Eukaryota > Metazoa > Arthropoda > Insecta > Lepidoptera > Geometridae > Eupithecia > Eupithecia inturbata. The sequence continues at coordinate 15,830,688 of OY759178.1, read as the reverse complement.
CAGAATAATAACAATGGCCCTTCGAACTAAACTGACTCAAAAATACGAACACGCAGTGGATGGTGACAGTAAGCATAAGGGTGGTTTTCAAATTTATTGTATCATAACTCACATGGCATCCACATGTAACGTTACTTACCTGTGAAAATGTTACTCTAATGTAACATAAAGGTGATTTCTCACCAAATCCTCCCATCATGTTAGAACTTACGGCCGCCCGCGACTTCATCCTCGAGGACCCTCGGGAACTTTAGACCAGGATAAAAAGTGTCCTATGTTTCAATCCAGGTTATAAACTATCTGTGTACCAAACATCATCAAGAGAAGATCGCAGGGGTACACCTATGTGGAGGGGGAGAGGGTGGTGGTCGACAGGAACGGTCACCAGCGGGGTGGTTGTACAACTATTATTTATTTAACCCTGTTGAATGGGTTCCCATTCAACACTTGACAGGCTAGTCCTGTGCAGCAATCAACCGTCCATCAAATCCAGCTCATCGTGCCATCTTCACCTGGCGCCTACTTCAATTGGGGCTTCATTGGGTTAGTACCATTATCAAAATTAAACTATACACTTCAACCGCAGCACTGCTAAGTTGAGCCGTTACGTAGTTCTGTAAGCCTCTGTCACTGGATAATCGCTATTTAATAAGTTAAATTGGAGGAATTTAGACAATGGGATGAAGGTACTTCCTCATCGATTAGGTAATGTAAGTATCTAACTTGACTTCATTCGATTGTTGTCGCACAAGAGCTAGTCCTTTTTGAATTATAAGGTATGTGAGTGCTGAAAGAATGAGTGAGGAGAGGAAGTTTAACAAAAAGTTGAAAAAATCAACAAAATAATTGTAGCAGTGATTTTTTTGTAGACAGCCAGTAAACCACAGGAGGTGGCCTTTGCAAGAGCTACCTATTTAAATCCAATCATAGCTACGTTTGCGTTCAAATCTCAGTAAGAACTCCCCATCTTCAACTTTTTGAATAAGATTGAACAGAAAGAGAAATTGTGTCATGAGAATAATGTCGGTAAATTATGCATGACGCAATCCCAAGAAGAGTATTAAATTAGCAAATAGAATTAGCAACTCAGGAGAGAATTCTCAGATTATTACGAGTCAGACGCCTTTTCTAATGTTTATAACTCACACATAACTTTGAATTGGTATTAGCGAAATGAATAAGACCGATTAAATTAGGTACTTTATAGGTAAGTAAATTAACATGTAATGAATTGATAACAGTTATAAATAACCCGACTCAGTCCTCGCTTTGTCCAACCATAAAGAGACCGTACAGTGTCTACAAGAGTGTTTTGATACCTTGCTTATCAAAATAAGTTCAGCCGTTTGGATGCTTCGAGATAATAAAGTGTATCAGATAGCCACATAGAAACACTCTAAGAACATAACTCGCGCGTAAAAAGTAAGATGAGAAGGTTTAGGTTAACGTGATCTGGAATAAGTTGCTCAGTAGGCCTCAGGCCTATTTTAATTCTCCAAAATAGGCAATCGATTGTTTCGTTTCGTTTTCAGGGTTTTGAAGATCGGAAATCGGTTTCTAAACCCCTCGCTCTCGCTTTTTCTGTGCTTTTTTCCGTCTTTAATATCTCAGCAACTACAGCAGCAAGCGAAGTTTGCAGAGCGATCCATCTGGAATGTACGTAGCGTTTGTAGATAATGTACAGGAAAAACATAGAAAATTATGAAAGAATTTTTTTTTTTTTAAATGGTATAAAAGGGGGGGCTACCTCACCTAGTGGGATATCAAATATGAGGTATCGCGATCATGCGCCTTCTTGAAAACCTGATCTTCTTTCATTCATTCACGTGTACTCACTAGCTCAGATCAAAACTAACTACAGATCACATCACACATCACACTAATATTATAAATGCGTAAGTTTGTATGTTTAGATGTATGGATTGATGTTTGTTACCACTTCACGCCAAAACTACTGAACGGATCGGGCTTAAATTTTGCATACAGATAGGTCTGGGCTTGGAATAAAACAGGCTTTTTGGGGTTCCGTATCCGAAGGATAAAAACGGAATCCTATTACTAAGCCCTCGCTGTCCGTACGATCGTCCGTCCGTCCGTCTGTCTCAGAAATCTCATGAATCGTAAGAGGTAGACAGTTTAAATTTTCAGAGAACGTGTATTTCTCTTGCCGCTATAACAAAAAATAACAAAAACAAAATAAATACATATCCAAATTAAAGGGGCTTCCATACAAAAACGTGTTTATTTCGTCAAGTTTTGCTCTTCGTTTGTCAAATCTGTACTTATCTCTTGAACCACAGTATGTAGACACGTGAAACTTTTTGTATATGAGTAACACTTCAACTGTAATAACAACAAATACTTAAAATATTATATAGTTGAAAATTTAAAAGGGTCTCCGAACAAGTGAAATTAGATGTTCTTTGAAAAAGTTGGCTAATTTTTAAGGTACGGATCCCTTCGTGTGCGAGTGACTCGCACTTGTCGGTTTATTTATTACAAAAATGAGTTCCAATGGCATAGAAATAACCTTGAAGCCGCGGGCAGAAACTAGTATTATAAATGCGAAAGTTTGCATGTTTGGATGTTTGTTATACCTCTTCACGCTAAAACTATTAAATAAAATAAAATAAAGTATATTGCATGCTTAAATAACGTCATAATAATCAATCATGCATATAAAAAAATAGCTTGTCTTAATTTAAAATGTATATCAAATAAAATAGAATTCATGTCAGTAAATAGATTTAATAATTAAAGTAGCTACTAATTATTGAATTTGAATAGATAATTATTTCGATTGGGTTTATTACCAATATTTTGTAAGTAGTTAGGACCCCTTTCGGGTAAAGGCCTCCTCCAGTCCTGTCCAGTTTTTGCGGTCTTTTGCGACACTTGTCCAATTTTGTTTTCAGTTATTGTTTGACTTCGTCTGACCATCATGCTAGGGGTCTGCCAATTCTTCTTTTGCCATTAGGACCTTTCCATGAGGTGACTAAGGTGCCCCTTTCTTTTAGCATTCTGGCTACGTGTCCCACTTAATTTTAAGGCATGTTGTAAAGTTGATATTTTTCATGGATGTAATCGTATGGAATATCATATAGGTTACTCGTAAACCGGGAAAAACGCGTGCAAAGCCGCGGGCAGAAGGTAGTTTAATTATTAAGAATCCTCAAACCACATTTTGCTTCCACTGTGCCCATAAACAAAATTCCCTAACAAAACAAAATTTCGCTGAAAAACAAAGATTATTTTATCCCTGAAATTTCAGCTAACGCGACCCACGAGACGTTCTAGATTATATTTTCGAGTCTCCTAGTCCATTCTAATTTTTATCTCACAGTTTTTATCAGTCTACCCTAAGGTTCCTTCGTTGTAATTAGGAGCACCTTGGATGGAATTTTTAATCATTCAAGGGAAATAATTAATACCGAGGTGACAACACGTTCTCAACCTGGGCAGGTTAAACAGTAGCTGAACTTCAAGCAGACCAATATTAAAACAAATGCAATGGATATAAACAATCATTTATTAATGAAAGAACGCGTTCTTACTTTCGAAGGTAACAAATTAAGATTATGAACTGCTATGAAACTGGGCACCTATCTAATGACCTCAGGTATTTTATCCGTGAAGCCACTATCTGGTTCTTATATATATGTTTTTGATTATCTAATCCGGCCGGGGTTATGGGGCGTAATTTATTTATCTAAATAAATTACGCCCCATAACCCCGGCCAGTATCCGGACAAAACACATCATAAACAAAACACGGTTGCATTGCATTTGACTGTACCTATGCCTCGACGCCTACAATCACTCGACTAGAGACTATGTTCAAAATTCAGTTTTTTACCATAACTCGGTTCTATAAATTCGCAAGATAGGTAGATAGGCACCTTGTTTACTAAAGTTTGTGAGGGTGTTATAACATTGTGTATTCTGGGGTAATTATGTTTTCCTGTAATTCTAAATGTGTCAAAGGAGTAATATCCAGCCTTTCTCGAAAACTCACAGTATCTACGGACAAGGAGAATATTGTTTATAAATTTAATTTTCTCAAATTATACATTATATTAAAGCAAAATATAATACTCTACAACATCAGCGGAGTCTCTCAAACGGCGAAAATACGCTAATCTTGACCGAGGTTACCTATTTGAGCCATTTGGGAAACCTATGGTCCTTGGGGTCCTGGGGCACACACCATTTATAAAGATAACTTCTCATAGAGTCTACAGACCATCCAACATGGCAATGCTGCCAGCATTCTGCGCGCACTACCTTCTAGTGACGCCTTAGATTTTTAAGAAATAGATAAAAGTGAAAATACTAGTTTTAATTGTTTTATTCAGTTATTGTAACATCATTTAAGTATCTAAATAAATTACTGCACATTACTCTACTGGTTATCTCTTTGAACGTTATTAATCATTAAACGTTTATTGATTGTTGAATAAATAGGACGTGTACACACACAAAAGTAAATATAACAAATAAATTAATAGTTCTTGATAAAACATCCAGAGCGGAACAAATATCTACAGATCGTACGAACATTTCTCCGGAGGCGGTAAGCAACCCCTTGCGTCGTAGGCAGACCATCGTCACTGCGCCACTGACGTCATCTGAAATTAGAGAAATTATTTGCGCGATAGTATGGTTATATGCGGTGCAGACACAAATTTCTATAGTACCTGAAAAAGTTACATGTCATTCTAGACCTAAAATCACATACACTGTATAATGTGTTTGCACATGGTATGTAAAACTGTAGCCCATTCTGCTTAGTAGTTCTGACCTTGTTTGAGCCCAAACACACATCTACGTTTATTTGTAAGATAGATGAGATGATCTCCACAATGTTATAGCTAAAAAACACTAAAACGCGTAACCGATGTTCTGTATCTTCTCAGTATTACGAGTGGCAGGGTCGACTGTCGAGAACTACTTGGTTGCATTGGACTCAGAACAACTCCAACATCTCTCAGAAACCATCTTCAACATATTCCATCATCTAATTCGCGATATAGAAAGAACTTATTATTCTACGTGCGAGCAGATACTTCAGCAATGCAATGGCAAAGGAAGTTGATTTGTTTAACACTTCTCCAAGTAACTTCAAGCGTATTAGTGGTTTAAGTACTTTCTTTGTCCACCACTTATAATCTTCAATACTCTCTTATACCATTTGTAATAGGTTTTAATTGGCCGTCTTTATATTTATTATACATAATTTTTGTTCGTATAAAGTCGTAAGTTTTCCTAAAATTAATAAATAAATACATAAATAATTCAATAAATTTCCATACAATATTGTGGTCTTAGACTGGAAGGGACGATGCTTGAGATGGGTCGACACGTAATTTATGGCGAGTTGCGAAAACTTTGCCGGATCGACATGTCGCAATTGACAAGTTAGGTCATGATTGAGGTGAGGGACTTCAGTTAAGCTTAGGGTTTACGTCACGTGCAGGTCCAGTGGCATTACAGTCATAATCAGACTCGATTCTTATAGTAACTACCTACTTACCTACATCGTGCACAAACCCAAAGAAAGTTAAGGGTTCCTTTTTAAGGAATGACACGTTCTTAACCCGCTTACATTCATAATTAATTCGTCAAACTACAAAAGTTTTTATACTAAAAAATCTAAAGAAGTCATAAACTAGTTCTCAAGTTATACCTGTTCTGTATTGGCTCGACTAAAAATTAAGGTTCGAATTACCCGGTACTCGACTAGCCCATATTTCCTTTTAAATGTCACTCTACAAAAACGATGCATCATATGTTACCATTCATAAAAAAATAGATTATACAGCCCACAACCATGTAGAGGTAGATAAGATATGACTACCTATTGTGGTATAAGGTACTATAGAGGTATAAGTTCTAGTTATAATTTAATTTATAATAACGATATTCAAAGAATGCTCACTCACTTGAGTTCAGAAATCAATTTTCTACTGTAACCATCTATTGAAAAATATTAATGAATGCTCCAGCTTGTTTATAAAAGACAGAATCAAACAACAAAGCAAGATCACAATTCTTTATATTTTCTCTATACATTAACTGGGAAGTAAACAAAATATAAATGAAGGAATAAGTGAAAGAATGTGTTGTTAGCCTACGTCATCGTCATCATCATCTCCATCAGCTCATAATAGTCTACTGCTGGACATAGGCCTCAGTTATGCGCCCTTCAGCTTGCCGCATCCACCAGCAGCCAAAATAAGCTGGTTTTGTCTCTAGTGTCGGTTTAATTTGGCAACAACCGACCGTTCTTACAAAAGTGTTTGACTGGTCCCTGAATGAGTTGTCAAAGGCTTTATTACTATTGTATGTTATTTTATGTTGGACGATTATTATTGGATTAATTTTATTTTGTTATTATTAAATTTAAATTTTTGTTTTGTGTTAAAAAACATTATTATAAAATTTTTATATTAGGCATTTAATTAATTATGTTTAAATAGGACCAAAGTTGACGATTTGTATACAGATTATTATAATTAGAACTATCGATAATACACTATCGCAATAGGTGTGCCTGTAAGGATAGCTGTACAATATTTTGATTAAATAAATAAATGATTATCCCTTTATTGATGGTGCAATAAAGTGATAATCTATCTATCTATCTATCTATAAATATTAAATTGTATGTCGGTACAATTTTGTAAGGACGGTCGGTTGTTGCCGAATTAAATCGGCACAAGAAACAAAACCAGTGCTTATTTTGACAAGCTAAAGCTGAAGTCAGATACAAAATCGGTGTTGATCGATCTTTATCGAGAATCGTGCTTGCACTCCTGAAATAACGTTATGCTTTTTGGTCCAGCAAAAATACCTATGTGTGAAGCCGAAAGCGTTAGCTAGTTATTGAAAAAGTTTTTTGAAATGAAAAAAGCTTACTCGACTTAAAAGTTACATCGAAAATTGGTAACCCTAGTCCTTTTCATAAAAACTATTTATTTTTACAAAACTACATTCTGCTTACAGTCATTATTCTTCAAAGAGAATCTCCAAAGAGTAATAGTGACAGAAGTAGAATTCCTTCAGAAATATGTGGGGTAAATATAACCCTGTTATCCACGGGGCGACGGTTCCCATAAGCGGTTTACGAAAACGATGCAAGTTGTCGTAAGTCTTGGCCCAAGTACGTCTAACATCAAATTCTTTATATTATAAAATATTTGTTCTGGGTAATCTATGTAAAAAAAATATTTATATGTAACGTATTGTATTTACTATAATATCAGTCATAGTGCCCATAACACAAGCTCTACTTAGCTTAGAGCTAGATGATGCTGTGGATTGTCCAGCGTTATTTATTTATTTATTTCTTCTAGAATGGTGAAAGTTTAATCGAGAACTAAACATCTTCTATTTTATAGGCCGTCTTTGGTGTAAGCAGAAAAAAGATTTTCGTCTTACGACGACGGTTTTGATGTGTGAAAAACAAGGATTGATTGTGTACTTCCTACCGTAATACAGTTTTAACTAGTACGGAGGACAATCACTTAACCATGGGTAACCTAAGAGTAAAATACAAAAATATTATATAACTTATAATTAATTAATTGTAACCCTTAACTTTCAATAGTGAAATTTTATTTTGAAATAAATGTTTACTTTACGTTTACGTTTACTGTTTTGTATTTTGCCGTATTTGGCGCCACCTACCATTTACCCCCACGGTAAGCGTTTACAATTGAAGATGCGGCTTATAATGTGAACCTTTCTTCGAAGGCTTGTGTCAAGCCTTAGAAGAAAGGTTATCAAACAACAGAAGAAAATGAGTACTTACAACGAGAATTCGAATAAAACTACAAAAGAAAAGTGGCTTTTATCAAACAAGCCCTGAACGGAGTTTTAAATCTATTTGCACAGCAAAAGCGTGCCTACTAGATTATCTTCGGATAAAAACTGTCGCGATAAAATGAATCAATTCACTGGAAGGGCTGGGTTCGGCTTTAACCGACTGTGAACTGTCAAAGGAGGGTTTTGTTAGTGATATATTTTTAAAGAGGTGACGAATTTTGTTTGTTAGCCGTGGCGTAAGAATATACCCTTTCAACTCAGCCTCTGGATCTCGTAAGAGCCGACTAATGGAATCTACTAGAGACTAGGCAGCAGCATCCTTCTGTGTATTTTTAACTGACTTCAAAAAAGGAGGGAAGGTTCTCTATTCGTCCATATGTAAATTTTTTCTGTGTTTATGTTCCTTAATATCTCCGCTAATGGTTAACAGATTATGCTGATTCTTTCATTATTGTTTAAAAACTGATAAAAAAAATAGTTGAAATAGTCCCATAAAAATTTGATTCCCGAAGGACCAGTATTTATCCCGGAAAACTTCAAAAACATCGTAATATTTTTGTGGAATCACGACCGAATCTGACTGAATCACGCCCCCTTTTGTTTAGGAGAGGCAGGTTCAGCAGTGTTCCTTCAAACTATACCATTTATTTTTTTTATTTTGTCTTTATAATGAAATGCATAAAACAAACATCAAAAGAAATCAAACTTCTACTTTAGCCAGTTTCTGTATGATATATTTTTGATGTTAGGACTTAGGACATCGACGGGCTGATTTGGATGAGTCGATTCTTACGCCTTGCACTGCCACACGGCTACACAAGTATCAGAGAGATTATCAATACAAACTCGTCATCAACATACTACGTGGGATAGTAACAGGTGAACGAAAAGGGTTTTTCCCCCGCTGCGAGAAACAATAGCCATTCTTACGAACATAAATTTGCAGTTTTTGGACTAACCCGTGCTTAGGTAGGTTAAATAGTTGAGATAACCATTTCTAATAGCTACCTATTTGAAATGGTCAACTCTCAAAACACGGAAATATAACTGCACGATTTAGAACCTTGTCGCTATATTATATTTATTATTATTGGTTTTTTGTTCTTATGTTGTATTGAATGCGATGTAAAAACTTAAGTACGTATTGTTAGGTGGTGTGTTAGGGGTATAAACTAGTTTCATTACATTTGTACCTTCGAGTAACACTATTGTGTTACTCGAAGGATATATGTTAGGGAATATGTTTTATTTTACATTTGAAGGCCTTTATTTTTAATGTTAACCAATACACCCGTGAAAAGCTTGCCTCACGTAGCCTACGTGTGAGAAATGTAGTTATTATTGACGATAATTTCCCTTTTAAGTTCTTCTTAATTGTTTCTAGAATGTTGTAAGAATGTGAGAATCCATTTTTTAGTTTTGTATGTCACGGTAAGCAAATTCCGAAGTCTCCAATTATACCTTGCTAATGAATGACCATTGCAAAAGTTTGTTAACAAGATAAGACGTTCTAAGCCCAAGCCGGACTTTTCGTACAACGGTTTCAGAGATTATCCAACTTTGTTAAAGATTTTTGTGATCAAAGGGATTTGCAGGTTTCAGGTTCTGTTGTGGCGCATTGTGAAGTTGAATAAAGGCTGGTTGGTATACGACTATGAGAAAAATGTCAAAGATGCTCACCGTCACTATTCTGGACTGTGATATGAGTGGTACAAAACCTAGTTTTCTGTCTGACTAAGTATTATTAACTAACTTGAAAGGGTTAAGCTAGTGTAGGCTATCATTCTGTATTTTTTTTCAAAATCGGCGCGCACTATTAATGTTTTATTTTTGGATAGAGGACACTAATACAAATAAAATATGTGTCATAACATAATGTCCTAAAGCGTCAGGTTTCTGAGTACTTACTTCACTTAAGAAAAAAAAAATTAGAGTAAGATATTTTATTATTTTCATCTGTGAATATCTCAGAAACCTGACGCTTTGGGACATTATGTTATGGGATATTTTTTACTTGTATTTGTATAAAAAACGTTCGCTGTGCGCAGCGATTTTGAAAAAAAGAATATTGTGGTAGACGATTCTCCCCTCCATACTAAAATCTTCAAACCCCTTATCAAAAATCACCCAAAATTACAGCTTGTATATTGCTAAAATTCCCCTGACTCATGATCAAATTATGTCAGCAATCAAAAGTTTATCTTATTTTGACCAGCCAAGCCACCGTGGAATTACACTAACGTTGAAAAAATATACTTTATTAGCTAAGAATCAGTGTTTAGTCTTAGAATGCGTTTTGACCGGGCGAATAAAATATATATCGCGCCCGGGCACACGTTTCACCATTCCAATCTTACAGTACACTAAAAACGTGCAACAACAGAAGTACCTACCTACGTATCTGAATCCCCACAACTCTATCCTATTAAGCTCTGCCTAAAATTTCGTTGAATAAATCCAAATCCTACAAAAAGTTCAAGAGCATCGAGTCTGAATCTGACATAATGTGTAACAAAGCCATTTAATTAGGCAACTTTCCCTTTGTTCGCTTTGTGGATGCGATTTTACAGGTTTATAGTAGGTACTATCTATGACATTGAAAGATTGAAATTTGGTGGATAGGGAAATGAAAAGCGCGAAAGAGTCATTATATTCTTAATAATTCTGATTTTTTTAGTGTCCTTGTGTAAGATGAAATATGAATGTAAATTTTTTATTATTTTTTGGCCATTGCAAGACTTCCATTGATAATGGTCCAAATCCGCTTCTGTTCCCGCTACCAGCGTCCACCGAGCAGTAAACCTACGTTGATTTCGAGATTTGACTTGGTTTCAGAATCAAAATAATATTTTTCTCTGAGACCGTAAAGCACCGGACACTGTAAAAGTTAAATGTTTACCGATATATACCAGTAACAACTAATTATGATTCAATAATTATTCAGAAAATTATGCTCGTTAGCAAAAATACATTGTTTACAAGGCAGGAGTCTATAGGCAAACTACACGTTGTCTATGTAGTACGTACCCATAAAATCGGCACTAATTGCATCGCTGTGCATATAAATATTAAATTAAAATTACTCTTGCATAAAAACAGCTTCTGCTATGACATCATTTCATTCATTAACACTGCTGTTAAAACGCAAACGATTGCTTGATTTTAAATTATCCGATATTAATTTGTCAAAGAGTTTTCGCTGTCGGGCAAACTTTGTATTGCAATATTATATATGCTTCTGCAATAACGGCACAATAGTTTTCAATATTAATATGATAATTTATTATCGAAAGTATCACGTTCAATAATAAAATTGACTTGCACAAAAACAAACAAAAAGAAAGCCAAGCGTATCGTACAAAACATTTGCAACAAAATCGGTTGTATAAATAAACATAACCAAAAACACGTGAAAATTTAACACACGAAACCCCAACAATAAAAGATATTGTCAGACAAACAGACCAGAAAATAACAAGGGTGGATTCAATAATACGAGTCGTTACAGAAAATTGAGCGGGTGCGGCAAATCGAAAATTTTAAAATTCATGCACACTCAACACGGGCGAAGCTGCGCCAAGTAATATGTATGCAAATGAATATGATGCTATTGATGATAATGGTCTATGGTGGTGACCAAGAGAGATGTTAAGAGCATCTTCTACCAACAATAGCTGAAAGCAAACTATGTTTTCTCAATTTGTGGGAAGGAGGATCAAGCTTATTGCTTTCTGTTAGATTACCACCTAAGGCTGTATGCAATAAATAAATATGAAATAAGAAAAAAAAAACTGTTGTCTGGATCTCATCAGAGAAAACAAAGTCGTTGCATGGGAATAGAAGTATTGCAGTTAAATCATTTTCGTTCTGTTTTAATATGGATTCCTAAAATGACCCAGTCTTTGCCATTTTCGACAAAAGCTTACTCTACCCCTGATACTTCTTATGGCAGGTAGTCTAACTAAGGTCTCGCGTGACTAATGCCTAGTTCTGGCTTGACAATTGTCTTTATGACAGGTTACAACACAAATAAATAGTGTCAAAAGCAGCAATCAGAAGAACTAGAACGAAAAATTGAATGCAGAAAACACCAAACGGAAATCAATTTCCCTCAATATGTTCGGCTTAAAGGTTCCGAGCATTCAAAACTCTTTGGTTCGAAATAAAACCACACAACAGCTTGCATAAATTCCAAGTTTGAAAACTCATTGAAATGTAAAACGTACGTCTGCTGGAATTCTGTAAAAGGTTTCAATGTTTTTGCAGTGGATTGAGTTTTGACGTGTTTTATCGGCACGGTTGTTCGTCTTTGAAGATTTCTGTGAAGGGACCAGCTCATTTCTATAGTTTCAGGCTCTTGCCCACCTACATGGTTCCTTCAACTACTTGGAATCTTCAACTTCATCTTCTTAGGATGACAAACATTTATACGGAATGCGAACTTTGGGTAGTTGAAAACAAAAGTCTGCCAAGCGAGGTGAATATGGGAAAACAACCCTTGTTTGGGGGAGTTTATGTTTTAGCAGTGGACTTATATGGGCCTCATAGTTTGAATCATAGTTTCTCGTGCAAGAGGATTGTAGCAAATTAAATATTGAGGCGCGCGCTAGAGTGCCCAACCAAGTTCCGAAAGAAACGGGCGACGCTATAGCAGTGATTATCTTTACACGAACCATTGGGCACGCTTTTGGTCCCACCTGTATTTGCTCACACCTAACCATCACCATCATAGCCCACACATGTCCACTGCTGGACATAGCCTACCCCATACGACACCACAAATAGCGGCCCTGAGCCGCCTCCATCTCTCGTCTCCCTACGACAACTACACTGTCATCGGTCTATCTAACTAGAAGGTGGTCTCATATCACTCCGTTTCGCGTTGCATTGCATTTGCTCATTATGGTAGCTTTTATTAAATTGTAATTAAAAGCCCTGTGTTTCTAGAATGCACATTTTTCTCCATCAAATCTTATGAAACCCAAAATTACCCTCAAAGCGCCCGCCATCATATAATATTCTTTTCGCATTAGAGCACATGACATTAGCCAAATCACTGGCAAGTAAATTACAGGGTAATACGCCTTTATGTGACTAAACGGGAGCACATTAGGGTGGATATTAGCTTGGCTCGTTACGGTAGCAAATCCGTAAATTTTTATAAGCCTTAAGCTGCCTAACTGGCCTACGCAACTGTTTTATAAATCCTGCTTTATGACCAAAGAGTATGTAATTGTATGATGACGACAAATCTAACATGTTTAAAGGTTGTCGCAGATCTGGACCACACCACTGCCGCACATCACAAAAATGTGCATTCGAATTAAAATAGTAACATTTGGATACATTTTACAGTGACGGCATAAAATAACGGACAGCGCGCGGGCCACCCGCTTGAAGCTTGAAAGATTACGAGTTTAAGAGGGCGCAATGCGCGCTATATTATTAAAAGTATAGGCATAGGATTTCGCGTTCATAGTAGCGGGAAAGAGCATACGTTTTTGGAAAACAAAAATCAAGTTCATTTTTGCACTTCATACGTTGTGTAGCTACACAACTGTTGAAGAAACTGGTTCAAGGAACCAAATATTATTAATAACCTACAAATCAAAACATTAAACATTTCAATAGACCGCAGGTCTCAGGAAGATCTCGACAAAATTATGTGCGAAACATTGCATTTTATGACGTTTTTTACATTCAAGAAAACAAAGAACTGAGATCTAGGCCCAGTTTGACAACCAAATGTGCCGTGCGATGATGGATGACCTATGTGCTAAGCTCTATGCATTTGGATGGACCTAATTAGATGTAAGAAGCTAATAAGCCTGCAACAAGAACCGTGGGTAGGTATAGTAATCTCAGAGTGGGTACGCGTAGCCCACCATAGCTGGTGGGTGGTGTTTTTTTAATTAACACAGGAGATGATGCTATGCTCGCGTCATGACATGAACCAAACCACAACGATGCTGATCGCTAGAAAACTGCATGTTAGTAGTTCTTTTACGTACTCACCCTTTCAAAAGAATCATCTTATCACAGAATTCACTGTAAAAAAACATTTTACTATTTATAGACATACAAAAGTGGAAAGAACCGTGGGTCTTACACCCCCGTGGAAGGCCTTCATAGATCCTCAGAGGGTCAGGTTTAGAAATATAATATTTATGAGTATTCAAAGCTATTTATTTTCTCAACAGGGGAACTCTCCTACATTTCTCAAACTGACATGCATCTGTAAAAATAATGTCCACAAAATATTCAGCAGTTAATTTTTCACACACCGGAAATGAAAAGCGGCCATTTTATAAGATTGAAGATGGGTCATTGAAAGGATTCTTTATTGTGGCTGGTTATTATGTTTGTTTAGGCTCGTCTGAGTCAGAGATTTATGTGCTGGCTGAATATCTGTTTAATATTTTATGTTGGGGTGCTTTGAACCTAAGCAGAGATTTCATTTCTCAACGGATATACCGATTTTTATGGCCGTTGTCAGTAATGATTTAATTTGTAAAATTAAATCATTCAATGTTTTAAAGGTTTATGTACATTTCGTAATGAGAGACACCGCACACGTTTTAAAACCTAGATAATGGTCCGGCATTAGCCTGAATAGGTAACTTTAAATTTTTGAGAAAATTGAATTTATATGTGGATGCCTGGACCGCTGAAACCGCATTATTTTTTAATATTTTTTAAAGAGACAATGAAACATTTTTTGTTCGACGACGATAGAGAATGACAAGAAGTGTAGACAGTTTACTCTAGAATTGCCACTTAATTTGGTATTGCTAACTTTTTGAAAATATTTTCTAATGAAGATATTTTCAAAAAGTTAGCAATACGTGCAACATAACGTATAGACAAAGAAAATTACAATTCAATAATAAAAACAAATTAGAACTAGTATTCACAATAAAAACAATTAAGCTAACTGCAGACAGGTCTCAGACAGGGCCCAGACAGGTCAGAACAGGGTATCTGCAGGTAGCTCAACTGATCCATAACAATACCAGTCGGAAGCGTCCGTCCCCAAGACGCTGGCTGCATTGCCCCGCTGTATAGTTGCATAACAATACGTTGCTTTTGTTACCGTATTTCATCAACAAAAATTCTGCCTCAAACAAATGCTCTTGTTTCGGTAAAAAATTAACAAAGTTTTTGGGCACAAAAGCGTTTGCGCAATACCAAACACCCTGTATATAAAGGGTGTTTAGTATCGCGCCGGCATAATTTTTTGGGTAGTTGGCATACAATAAAATAAATTATAATATTATATTAGGCGTCTAACCACCACCATCGATATAAGAATACCATGTAATTCTTGCTTATGGTAAGAAGATGGCCAATTTGAGAAAATGTTTTATTATAAATTCATTCAGAGGAACAAAACATAAAAAAGAGTCTGCTTACCCAAAAAAATAAAAATAAGTGGCTGCTTGTGTTGTGTTGTACCTACATTGGTACCTTCTTGACATATAACTAGGTTTTGTCAAAAAAGATATTGTATTGTATTATTAAAAATGACCCTATCAGTCAAGTATCTCTTGGTTTGACTATCTAATAAATCATTTCTTATGCCATATAGCCTATCGTTGGAAAGAGAAAACAAAAACTTTTAATAAATAAAACGAAATTCAATGACTTTTAGTTTTTTTTTAATTAATTTAATTATAATACTTATTAACATAATCGTGACGAAGTTGTCACGATTATATTAATAAATATTATAATTAACAACAACAAACTAACAACTACTTAACTAATTAGCCTGTCAACTTATTAACTTTAACTTTAAGTAGGTACCTGCTTTATATTTTGTGGCTTGTCTTTCTACGCTTTTGTGTTTGAATACCTTGTTATCAGGGACGTAATCTTATTCATGGATCGACCCATGAAATGTTGGTGAACTGAATAGTTTGTGGGTGTATCTTCTATGGAATTTTTTGTTTGTGAGGAACCTTCGTGCGTGTGAAACTCCCCCAGAAAATATCTTCTTAAAAAGAAAAAGATTTAAATAAACTAATACATTCCAACAAAAGGAGATGTAAAATAACTAAAAAAGCTACAAAAAAATCTCGCATATTCAACCTGTGCGTCTTACCAGTTCTCACGTATGGAGCCGAAACTTGGGTGGCCACTGGGCACTGTTTGCTCAAAGAGCAATGGAAAGAAAGCTGGTAGGTAGCTATGACACTGAGGGAAAGGAAAACAAATGAAGTACTCAGACAAAAAAGCAAAGAACTCGACATCAGTGTGAGAGTTGGAATACTTAAGTGGGAGTGGGCAGGACACATAGCCCGCAGTGACATCATGGTGCAATTAAATCTTGGAGTGGACCATGGGGGAAACAAAGACCGGTGGGACGGCCACAAATAAGATGGAAGTACGACATCAAAAAGATAGCGGGGTACCAACTGGACATTAACTTATTTGTTGGATTTATTATGATTTGATGCTTTTATTTTTAATCTGATTTATTATTGATTTGATGCTTTAATTAGTTATATTTGATTGTATGTAATTTTAGTTTGTTTTTTTTAGATTGATGGTGTTTATTTTAATTTAATTTTGTAAACAAATACTATATTATCTGCATAATGTATAAAAACAAGCCTGCGCGGGCCAAATATAAATTTTACTGGCGCGGGCCTTACGCGAATAGATCGGTTAAATAATATTTCTTTAAAACCTAAAATCTATATGAAAAGCCTAGCCTCATCCTCGTGAAAATTCAAGAATAACACGTCTCAACGTGCCAGCCAGCTGTCTAAACAAGTTCTAGAAGGGATAGGTTCCGTCAACAGGACGGGTCTTACCCTGAAAATGAGGAGGTTAAAATGCTTTGGATTAAACTGCTTTCAGTTTCCATCAACTCTACTCTGCTCTTACAAGTAAGGGGTCAATCGGTATGGGTAAAGATCCATAAGAATAAAAACAGAAAAAATATCTTAGGACTTTTCGTACCTATTATGCCAACAGAAAATAAACACTGAGCGAGATGATGACGATGATGATGTCCTCCTAGCCGAATTTCGACCACGGCGGAGACTAGGCATTTGCACAGGACATATTATAGGGCACAAGTGTGTGCGAAGACACAGGTGCACTCACTCTCATAAACACATAATCGTTTGGGACGGCAGAGTGACACGACCGGGGAGAGGTCAGGCGCAGGTCCAGCGAAGCATAATCAGCACTGGACGTTACATTCATTGCTGATTGGACACTGAATAAATATGCCAAAAACTGACAATTTTGACAGTTCTCGCCATATTTATCGAGTGATTTTTAAGAAACTCAAGATAATTTTTAAGAAATCAAGTGCATTTGCGTACTTATTTTTTTTTATATTATTTGATTTCATACCTACTCACACAGCAAAGGTATCTAATACTATTTGATCTTTGGTCCCGTTAAAATCAAGCTGCAGAAAATCCTCTTAGAGGCTGAAGAAATTCAATGCAATGCCGCAATTGGTTGCACGGTTACAGTAAATGGGTTTTCACAAACGAGAAATCTGTGGAGCTTTCAGTTTATTTCGGTTTCTTGAGCCTATAATAATATATGTAGGTATACCTATTAGATATTGTACAATATCTAATAGGTACATAAATTAAACAAGGAAAAAAAATTTGACGATTTACCTGCTTTTGCAAAACAGTGTGACAAAATGACATGACGTCGCGTTGTGGAGAAAACCATACTAATTTAATTTTAAAAAATATTCCTCTTTATAGGTGGCTTCTTCTTCTTTGTCGTATTCTTTATTGCTGAAGGTCGTGCCTATCCTGGATAGCTTTCACGGAGTCGCTGATCAGCCGCTTCCACACTACTCTGTCCTTGGCCTGTTTAAGGGCTGAAGGCAAAGTGAGTCACTGCCTTAATTTAGTCAGACTAGCGAGCGTCCTCTTGGTCTTTTCCCCTCTATGATAGGTTGCTATAACTGTAAAATACGCTATAAGCTATGTTTCGTTTATGTGCGGTTGAAGGACGCCACATGAACAAGTGGTTAATAAGTTTGACCAACAACCTACAAGATCTGACCGTGGCGGCGGAAGAATCGACTTCTCCAACCTAATCCGTAGATGTAGTCGACTATGAGAACTTACTAGATTAAGGACAGCTGCTTTCTTTGTGTATTTTTGACACCTCTACTGCGATCACCAATCCGCCGAGCGTGGTGATTATGGCAGAACCTTAATTTTTTTGGGAAGGCACGTTCAGCAGTGGACGTATGTCTACAAGTTTTGTGGTATTATGGTATTTGGCTAAAAAACACACGTTGAGCCAACCCCTGTTTCGGCGCAGGAACATGGAGGCAAAGCCACCTTATATTGTATACAACCCTTTTTTGTGTAACCTACCTCCATGTTATATAGTTTTCGTTTTCCGTTTGTGTCATTGTGACCAAATAAATGATTTTTCTATTCTTTTCTATTTGAACATGATTTTCCAAAAAAGCTATTTAAGTTTGAAATTATCTAAATTTTAGAATGGGCGATTAAAGTTCTTTCTCATTATAACTTCGTAATTTCTGACCTGAAATTTACTCAGCGGTTTACCTTTAACTTTTAACTCTCGATTTAGTACCTACCTGTTCTTTAGACCCTCAAGGCTGTTCAAGTTTGATACAAGTTGGAAATTATAACCAGTTTCTGCCCATTGCTTTTCTTGCTACCTGAATAAACGTAGTCTATGTCCCTCTAGGATACAATCAAATATTTTGTCCACCAGAATTATTCGAGTTACTTGGGTAAAATTAACAAACAAATAAGACTAGGTAGAGATAAAACTCAAACTTTTCGAAAATAACCTAAATAAAACCAACTCGTAACCTACCATCAGCCTTCGATTCCAATGTAGAAAGCTAGAACGTAAAGTTGGATTGGAATAGTCAGTTATTTTTAGACACGTCGTCGTCACCCGCGTTTATACTACATAGTTTTTGATGGCCAATTCACAGACCATCTAACTCAATTTGTTGCATCGGACCAGTGGTATAATTTTATTTGGTCTGACCGTGTGTCAGACCAGGCCTACCGGACGAAGTAAGATCTACTCTAAACATCTTAATTGTACTGAAACATTAATTAGAAGGTTTTAATTTCCACAGTCCACCTGTTGACGATTGTGCCTATCCTTCATCGCAACGAATCCGCATAAAACTAGATTGCAATTTTGAAACATAGTTCATAAGATTCAAAGCCCAATCCCTACCTACGATTCTCTTATCTTAACTTTTGATTAACATTAAAGATTCAACGAAATCACCGCGACGAGGTGATAAAACTCTCAGCAGTCGTTAGAAAGCAGAGCACGCTCGTTCAAGTAATTTTATATCGAGCCAATATCCTGGATGATGCGCTGCAGTCATTTGTTTTAGCCGCGGAGTAAGATTGATAGAAGACTTTATTGCTGAATGAGTAAAGGTGTAAAATACATTAGCAGAAAAGCTTGTCTTTGTGAGTGGGTGGGAAGATTTCCTTAGTGGCGACTCTTTTGTATAAGGCACGTAGTATGTTTGTATTAATAATACCGATTACCGGTGAACTTTCAAGTCAAAGTCAAAGTCAAAGTCAAAAACTCTTTATTTCCATAAATACAATAAATGTACACTTAGAAAAGGTCAAATTCTTAATAATTAAAGAAACACAAGCACGCTTTGGTTTTTTTAGGTCCACTCAAATACAATTCAAGCAAGTATTAAATTAATAAGCTGACGTACATATCTCGCGAAGAACCGACAACCGCTGGTGTAAACGTATGCATGAGTGGAGACCGCGAATCGGCAAACGCCAGGTACACCGGATGCGGCAAGTCGAAGACAATGCGGTATGTCGCTCTGGACCGAGGTATATGTCCAGCAGTGGACAAGTAAAGGTTGATGATGATGACGTACGAAGAGTGTCTTGGCAATAAGAGAAGTCTGTCCAGTCCTGTGCAGTCGCTTAGTTCTCCGCTATAGCACACGCAGGCCCGCTTAGTGTCACAATTTGTGAAACTGAGCGCACCATTTTACAGCAAATCAGTTTATTATAAGACCTTCTATCAGTATCTATTTCTCAGCAAAAACCCGTCTTAAAGGCTCTAGCGAAGCCCGATCAATCGAGTCGCGATACAGCGGTCGATTATCGAAGAGACGGTTGTTGTTCGGAGACGGATCGAGGCAACTTTTTAAGGGATTGCCTTTTTTCGGAAGGTTCATTTATTAACTGGGATGTTTGTTTATGAATGGGTTGGAATGTATTATTTCTAACATTTTTTTTCAACCGTGTACAATAATTTTCATTTTATTTTATATAATTTTTAATCTTAAGTGACTACTGTAATTGGTTTATTTTAATAGTGTTAGTTGCTAAATAAATAAATTTGGTATTTGAAATGGTAATTTGAAATTTTACTAAGAGAAAATCATCAAATGGGTAAAACCTATAAGTATTGGAACTTTAGATAAGCACGTTAAAAAAATACCAAAACATGCAACACTTCTAACTTCTTATACAGACATCAAAAGAAAGAGATGAGGTGATGATGGTATCGTCTCACCGGCAAGTCCACTGAACGTTAGATATCAAATCAAATCAAATCATTTATTTGCTGAATACATTATTACAGGTACATGTCAGATCTTATAGCTAGAGTGATGTCAAATGTATTCAACCCGCAAGCAGGTGTGCAAATTTTAAATATTGGCGATTCATATAAGTAGTTAAAATAATCAATACAATAGAGAATAAAAAATTAACAATCAGATAATATCTATAGTCTAAACATAATAAATTATTCTTCTTAAAATTAATATATTCATTTACACTATAGAAACATTTGTCAAGCAGCCATTGATTTAATTTTTGTTTGAACAAATTACCATTGAGGTCTTTAATGGGTTCTGGTAACTTATTAAAGATGACGATGCACATATTAATGCGTCTTTTGTTGAATTAGAGAGATTATAACTTTGTCATGTTCTTTAAAACATGTTTTGACTTACTTTTATGGCTTAGCGGCCAAAAGTGTATCTTGGTTTTCGACTCAATACTTTCCGACGCGACGACGTCTCAGAGCATAAACTTCGCGATTGCAAATATCGGCTTCCAATTCGTAATGTCGGTGTACCTTGGGCAAACCAGTTGGTCACCACAGTGAACTCTACGTCCCGACGGTTTTCCCCTATACTGCCTTCACGATCGGCCAATCGTCTAATTAGCGTAGGCAATCGAGAGGATAAAAGAGCCATTCTCTCGACGTATTAGAATCAGCGTAGATGATCTTTTGAACTCGTCTATGAATGTTAGTCACAATTTCAATTAACGCCGATTACTACTTAATTAGAGTTGTCCCTGATTATTTAATCATCTAGGAACTAGGTTCTAGAATAGGAACTGGCTTTGCTGCTGCTATATATGTATGTAGTAAATATTACAGATATCAAAAGAACCTATACCTATCAAAAGCATTGGAGCAAAGTTTAAAAATAAAACTGGCATCATTTTTACAAAATAAATGTGGGCCAGGATTTCAAAGCCGCAATAAACTTTATAATCCCATAACTACACAAAACAATTTATCGGCCATTGCCTGGCTGTTAAAAAAGCTCTCAATCCTTCAATAAGCTATAGAAAATGATTGCTTTAGTTTTAGGTTAACAATACAGTCATTTTTTATTACTTGCTTCGTATGCTTTACTTTCCTTAAAAACCATAGCACAATAAAAGGTCCACTGCTGGACCTACGCCAGATTTGCGCCGTGTCAGTGCAGCGGGCGGGACCCACGTGGTAGACCTTATGAACAGGTTATTCTAAATATGTATTTACTTTTTAAAGTAAACAATAGCATTCGTTTTATAGCACGCGACTCGCAAATCCCACAGAATGTTGGGGTAAGAGCGTTTATTTGTTCAGACTAATGCACATTTTATGCGGGAGCCCATCTTATGACTTACGTGACGTAACTGACGGGTGTAAGATGAAGGAACTGTACGATTAATGATTTATGAAGTTATAAATAGGTAATTTAAAATCATCTGTTCTGATCTCTAAAATATATTTGCTCATCAAGGTCAAAGCTCGCCCTCGAAAGGGCAAACTATTTTTAGTGTAATTAATTAAGGTGTTCTTATCTTGCTTAGTGTAAGACCAGATTCTGTCCGCGGGTTTACTAACACACTTTTATACGGGTATATGTGTATGTGTATGTGTATTACTCTAGGTCTAGGCTATACAACGTAAAATTTTCACCACGAGTTTGTGAGTAGAGGTACCTACATAATTAACGTCCAAACACGTATCCAAGATTTCACATTTTTTATAATATTAGAGGGATGTGTTTATAATGATGTGATAATATTCAAACAACCTGGGCCTATCGTGAAATAGAACCAGGCCAAGACTCCACCAAAGTGGAGATGTGTGGAGATGTCCGAAGCGAAGACGAGAAGAGACGTTTTTTATCTAGGTTGTCTCCACCAGAGCTGTGCGGAGATGCGTGCTGGCTAGACTGGAACGGAGATGTGTGCTGGCTAAAGTGTAGATGTGGCTAAAGTGTAGATGTGTGCTGGCTAGAGCGGAACTGAGCTGCGTGCGGCGAGCGTCGAACGTTTGTTGACATGAATGTACTAGCGGCACCACTCATTGCACGCCGCTCATATCACTTCTCAGAGAGAGAAGAGATGGCGACGCGTCGCCAGCTTGCGAGGCCCAGCTCCCATCTTCGCTTGGATCTTTCTTTGTTTTCTTCGCATACAAATATGATATATCTCCACTCGGTCGGTGGTATCCACTGAAGCTGATCGGAGACGCTTCTGCGTTCGTCTCGTCCCCGCGAGTTGGTGGAGTTCGGCCCTTATAGTCAGCAACAAATGTCACTGTACAAAAATGTATAATGGAAGAAGGGGAGCAAATTGATGCTGTCACCTGCCGTTTTTCTGGTTTTATAGGCGTTGCAGTTGATAACCCTATCTGCTCCGATTCAAAACGTTAACTGCCATAAAGTTTACCTCTCTGGACATAAACTAGCGTAGTATTCATTGTTGATGAATAATCACTAACTAATGTGCTATATGTTATAATTAATGGTTGTTTGTGACAGCTAACTTACTGGTTTGGTGATGTTCATTTTGTTGACCGAATTCATTGTATTAGAGCAGAAATGTTTGATATTTTAGACCCATGTTTGTGTCTTTATGATTGTATGGTTTTATAATTATGTTGACTAAGTTTGCGAGTCATGTGACGACTCAGTCAACATACTGTACTGCACCAATGGACAGATAACTACTTAGACAATTAATTTTCTAATTAAACGTGTTATTTACGTGTCCACGAAACATAATAAGCACTTCTTAGAGTGCTTCTTCAACCCGCTAAAGCCTGTAACTTGTACAGCCCCGCAAAACTACCAGAACGAAAAGAATAAGTCGCCTCGTAAAATTCCCTCGTAAATATGAAAGGAAAAGATTTTGCAAAAAAACGTCCCGCCATCCTTTTCATAGCATTGTAATGTGATACTGCTAAATGAGGATTTGTAGTTTGTAGTTCGTTGCTAGAAAGTTTTGCTATGACTTTATTTTTGTTTGCTAAATTGTGAAACTTGAGTTCTGTTATAATATAATATAACTCAAGCTTCTTAGCTTCTTGGGCTGCTTTATAATAATGCATGTACCACATGGTAATATATATCTTGCAATTATTGAGTAGATTTAGAGTCGGCACTTTTGGTCATAATGGTTATTGCGCGGAGTGTTTCTAGATTTTAAGCCAATTCAACAAAAAAAGAATGTTTAAGTGCACAAAACAGAGTACCTAGTCATACAAAACTTAGGACAAGAGAAGTGAAAATTAAGTAACGAAACATTCAAGTAAATATCTTAAATAGAAAAACAGTAAAACTTTAGACAAAACTTTTTATTCATTATAAAACATATCTGCTTTTTTGTGGCAAAAGGAAGACTCTTACCTACCCTACAAGTGCGTTACATTATTAAAATTTATCATCACACAAAATTCTAACAAGCTCTCAATTAATTAAAAATTATTTTCTTCGTGTTAATTTGAAATGAAAATGGCTTCATCGACGTTTTCTCCGAATCGAACCCCAAATTACAGCTCACGTTACGCTGATTCAGCCAATCCTGCTTCGATTTAACGTTTTCGCACGAATTTTGACATCTCAGCCTTTTGGGTGGGTCCATGAGGATTTGTAATAGGTACCTTGTTAAAATCTCCGCACTACTATTAATTGAATAATATATATTTAACACATTAAGCAAAGCTTCGGATAAGGGACCGGTTAAACTACCTAAAGAAACATTTCTTTCTTGTAAAATATGTTGGATACCTTATAAAATGCAAAGAGAATAAAATAACCCTGGCCATTAACAAATATTTGTTCCGCGGCGTAAATCAAACTCGCCACCATCAGCGTTACAGGCGGACTTTCCCTTCACCCAGAGGTCAAATGTGGACAACGTCGAACCTTGATTCCCTGTAATAGTAGTGTAGTGTAAGTGTAAAGTGTGTGTGTAGTGTGTGGTCTCCTCAGCTTTTTAGTTCTTCACTTACCCAAATAACCTCCTACCTTGAAAATAAATGTAACATCTCACAACATTCATGTATATTTGACCTCAGATAATTGGGAGCGAAACGGAGATGTTTCTAGTCCGCAATCGCTCTCGTCTTGAAGGAAAGTAAATTGTTTTCTATACATATTTCAAGCTCTAAGCTACTGAGGGACGATGGTTAAATTTGTTTTTTGGCAGCAATTTTCACTTTGTTTTTTGCATTTAACACGCAGCTAATGAAACTCACGCAAATTTTGTAACATCGTCGGCAAAAAGAGCGTTTTACTTTAAAACTTTATTCTAGATTCCATATTCTACAATCTTTAAAGTGTTTTTCTTATAAATATAATGCATGTAACTAGACAAATAATTGCAAAAGGGTAAATTACATTGTTACGAATTTTTTATGTAAGTATTATCTTTTCCACATGTATTTGCAATAAATATACTCATACTTTAACTTTAGAAGCAGTACTTAGTTGCCTAAATAGGTGTGTTTTTATGTGAATTTTTGGTTACGAATTTCCCGTTCTATTAATCTAAAACTTTGGTCATCCATTTCACTCATCCAACAATGACACAGGGTTAAAAACTTTGAGTATGAATGACAAATCACGTGGGCTCTTCTACGCGTCATTTAAAGACCCTTCCGCGTAATAAAGCCTCACAGGGATCAGGATGTTGACCCTACAATACGTATACCTACGTACGTACGTACATACGTTTTACGTGCCATTGAGAAATGCTTTTAAAAGGCTGCAGGTACGTACGAATTCGGAATCGGAGCCCTGAACTGAATTAAAAGGTTCGTTTAGATTTGAAGAATGTTGTATTTTAAATGCAAAGACTAAATTTCAAAAATAAAAATGTTCTGCTGTGTGACACACACCCATTAAAATGGGTATCGTTTTCGACCAACTCGAACCCGTAGATTACGAAAAAGATGTCCATTTCAAAGTCCAAGATGGCTGTAATTTTTTAATCGCAAAATTCACTCTTTTTTATCGATTTCAACCAAATCAGGGGTGGAGGATACGAAAAGGGGAATACAATTAATAAAATACAACAAACACAGCCGCCGCCGCCGCCGCGAGCTGCAAGCAACTCGCACACATAAATGAAGAACTAGTTTATTATCTGTGGTATAAAGATAATAGTCATCGTACTTCCGCGCCATTAGCTTCTGCTAATCTTTTTCCGCGAAAAAGTATGCGAGCGCTAGGAGGGAGAAAGTGAAACAAAATACTTACTCGCTATTTTGTAGGTAACCAGTATTTTTAGGGTTTCGAGATCGGTTTCGAACGAAACCCTGTCCTTTTTTCTGTCTTTAAATAACTACAGCAGCTATTAATTTGAAATTTAAGACAATAATACATTTCATGCACTTAGGCAGATTAAATAAAAAAAAAAATTAAACTGGTAGGTAGTTTTCAGTACGCATTGTGATGTCAAAATTTTAAAAGAGACCTATAAGGTCAAGTGGGGTATCAAGGTATCAGTTTGTACATTTCAAAACATTTTTTGAAATATCTGTAGGTTTCATACTTAAAAGTCGAAAAATTACCCACTTCCCCCTATAACCGAAGTTTGCAAACCGATCCATCTGAAATGTTGGTACCTTCAATTTTTAGGTATTCATTAGATAGATAGATATATAGATCATTTATTCAATAAAGATTCGTTACAAAAATTGGTTAGCAATGCCTTACAGCCTATGTTAGGTTTGTCTAAGCACTGGGTTCTCTTTATTTTTAGAATTTATTATTACCTACTGTGGTTCAACGCGTCGCTTAGTTAAATAGCAAAGACTCTAACCGGTAACTATAGTACATATTTGTATAGTCGACAAACATTCGTCACACTCGCACTTGACGGATCTTGTTTTCTCCTATCACCACTCACATTACACACCTAAGAAGGTGACTAAATCTCGCGAGGACCGTAGTTACTTCACTCGCACGGCTTAGATGCTGCGCCCTATCTCATTCAAAAACAAAACAAGCTCACAAAGTTAACTCAGCATACCCATTTTAAGTGACCGTGCTCGAATAAAGTTTTAAAATGTTATCGTCTCGTCGTCCGTCACCCCGTCCGACGTTCTCCACCTTTAAAATTATTATCTTTATCTTAGTTATTGAACTAGGGGATCCCCCTGTCAAGCTTGTCAATAAAGCTTCTTTTATCAAATCCCTAATGAATATTATCAAGCTATTACCATTATTTAAAAGGAAGGTTGGCAAAAGCATTAATCAAGCTTAGATAGCATCCCTATTGGTCTTCGTAAACGTTTGATAACAGTAAATTGTGAGAACATTTATTGATTTTTATCGCTTTTTGTAGGCCTGACTGAGACAAGGGAAAGGCCACTAGAGTAAAACCTTCACTAAAGAGATATTAATGATCAGTGATATCCAAGAGTAAGCTGAAGAAATTCAAGTCTTCCGTTAGTATGATACTTTGATTGCAGTTTGCATTTAGACCCGAGAAATACAAACTGCAGTGAGCCAGGTCATTGACAGGTGCGCTTAAAGCAATAACCGTTAAAAGAGATTTTTGGCGATGTTTTGAAGAATCACACTTCCTCTAATTACAATTTTCTTGTATACTTTGGCAATGGTTCAGGAAAAGACGAATGGTGTGAAAGCGATTAAAGTTCGACACTCCGGTAAAACATCGGAAAAGTTCCAATCGGAATCTGTTCACAGCTAGAGGATCATTTTGTCTTAATTTAAATGGGGATTTGCTTATCTGATCATCAGATTTTAAATTTATGAAGTGTTGAGGATTATTTGTAAACAGTAGTAGAAGTCAATTGCTTTACTGATTAAGATAGGTCAATTATAATTTAAAATGGCAAATGGTTAACAGAACTAATTAAAATCATTCCAAGATCCCATAGTGTGAATAGATCTAGACAACTTTAAACACGACCAGGGCGTTAGTCGGCGTTCATATTTATCAACACTTAATACGACCACTAGCTGAACATGCCTTCTCCAAACTAGATTCCATTAAAATTTACCTGAGTACTATATATTTACGATTTTTTCTTGTGTTTTATAATGTTGGATAAAACGATTAGTCAAGTCATCCCGTGATTACGGCAGGTGCTTTGTCTTTGCTTGGGCTTTGTCGCCTGAATAATCAAAAGTGTACATATTAAATGTTAATGTTAAAGAAATGTGTAAAATAATAGCCTCATAGCCTCATACTTACTTTATAATTTGTTTAAAGTATCTAATTTCCTCTGAGGTTATTAAGTGGGTATTACAATACAAAACAGGGTACTGTAATATTAGCCAGCTATCTATCATCGAAGTAGTTTCATGAAAAACTCACTTAAGCTCTCAAGTTTACAAGAACATGGCTCGGAACTTTATAATGAAAGCCTCTTACACGTAGCTACGAGTTTCTCAAACTTTTCTTTAAAATTTTAAAGTTTTCTACGCAAACGCAAGTGTCTTTGATATGACACTCTGGGTGATTTTATTTTTTTATGTACAAAAAAAAAATACATTATACAAAATTTTTATATTAGGTCCTTACATATGAAATTGGCGTTTTTCGTACTGGCCACTTTAATCACAAATTTCTCCTCTTTGGTAAGGAATTCCAAATTCAAATTTGTACAGCTATAGACTCATGTATTTGTGCTTCGATGATCGTCATTCATTTGTTTTGTTTTCTTCTGTTTTTTTCTGTTTGCGTCACTCATTTTACAAAATGGAAAACTTAAAATATCGCATTATTTACGAGTACGAGTTCCGCCGTGGCACTAGTGCTGCGGAAACAACTCGAAGGGTGAATGATGTGTATGGCGGTCGTGTTGCAAAAGAAAACACAGTTCGTTTTTGGTTCCAACGTTTTCGTTCTGGAAATTTTGACCTGCAGAACAAGCCCCGTGGACGGCCTGAGACTCAAGTTGATAATGAAGAGTTGAAGGCTATTGTGGAAGCGGATCCATCGCAAACCACGTCCGAGTTAGCTGCAGGCTGCGATGTTAGTGATAAAACTGTTTTAATTCACTTGAAGCAAATTGGGAAGATTAAAAAGCTTGAAAGGTGGGTACCTCACGAATTGACTGAAGCAAACCGGCAAACGCGCGTCGACTGCTGCGTTACATTACTAAACCGGCACAATAATGAAGGTATTTTAAACCGAATCATTACCTGTGATGAAAAATGGGTTCTTTACGATAATCGGAAGCGCTCAGCGCAATGGTTGGATCCTGGCCAGCCAGCCAAATCCTGCCCCAAGCGAAAATTAACCCCAAAAAAGTTACTTGTAAGCGTTTGGTGGACTAGTGCCGGTATTGTTCATTACAGTTTTCTCAAATCTGGCCAGACTATTACGGCTGATGTCTATTGTCAGCAATTGCAAACCATGATGGAAAAGCTAGCGGCTAAACAACCTAGGCTGGTCAATCGCTCCACGCCACTGCTGCTTCACGACAACGCTAGACCACACACTGCGCAACAGACGGCTACTAAATTAGAAGAGCTTCAATTGGAAAGTCTAAGACATCCTCCGTACTCCCCGGACCTTGCTCCAACAGATTACCATTTTTTTCGAAATTTGGATAACTTCTTGCAAGGGAAAAAATTCAACTCCGATGGGGCAGTCCAAATCGCCTTCAAAGATTTTATTGATTCCCGTCCGACTGGTTTTTTTAGTAAAGGGATCAATGAACTACCTATAAGATGGCAAAAGTGCATAGAAAATAATGGTTCATACTTTGATTAATTAAATATATTATATTAAAAAATATTCGACTTTTTGTTCCTCCCATACAAAACGCCAATTTCATGTGTAAGGACCTAATATATCATTCTCTTAAGTTACATTGTACATTGTTCAGGGTTCGAGACCTCCTTTTAAGTATATAAATACCTTTATTAGGTAAAGCCCTATTAGAAACTTGAACAACAATTTTTACATAATTTGTTGAGGGTAGGTTTCTGCAAACTTTATTCTATTGTAAGTTCAAGAATGTTGTGTGGTACAAGTGCAAGTTAGTGCGAGTTGAGTAGTGGGTGTAGTGAATGTTTGTGTAGTGAGTGTGTGTGTTTTGTTAGGTGTTTCTGAGGGCACCGGTCTCATAAGAGTCCAGGCAACAAAAGATACCTACTTAGTGTGTAAATGGTGTGTGTTTGTGTAATGCATGTGTATGTTTGTTGATGTTTAGGTGTTAGTGTATTTGTATGCAAGTCTTGTAAGGTTGGTAAGTAAAATTTTGTAACTCAATCATTTTAAATTTTACTGATAATAATATACCTACATGATTATAACTTAAATACATAATTATGTATATCACACTTTAATATTTATTTATTTATCTATTTCTAGAATAGATTCGGGTTGATCATAGTTAAGATCGAGTAAATTTCTAGTTAAGCTAGATTTACATTCGAATTTATTCATTGAATAAATGTTTAGAATTTTATTAAATTTATTGTAAATATTTGCCGATTTAGCTACGTTTTGACGAGCGGCAAAGGTCGAATTAGTCTGTTTTTTATTTATGACGTTTTTATTTTTTCTTCTATTTTTAATAATGTTAGGGTCGTATATAATATATTTGTGTAGCTTGAATGCAGTATGTTTAATTTTCTAATAGACAATGTACTTTTTATTGAGTGTAGTATTTCAGTCGGATACCTAAATGGTTTAAAAAACATAACTTTTAGTAGGGATCTCTGTGCTCGTTCTAAGTTTATGAGTTTTGTTTTGATCGCTCCTCCCCATACTGGTATGCAATAGGTTAATATCGATTGTGCCAGAGCAACATATACTTTTTATAGGAGATCTTGTGTTGCTATATACATATGTACCTCAAATTTTTGAATATCCAGATGAGCTTCCTTGTTCTGCTCATGAGTTGTTCAAGATGTGGATGTCATGAGAGTCTCTGGTCTCTGGTTTTGGTCAATAATGACTCCTAGATATTAAAGTAGTCTCTACGTTTTAATTGCTGAGCAAAAACACAAGTCATGCCTTCTACCACATTCATGGATCTTAACTTTAAAATCAGAAAGAGGCTGAGTACGATCGTACATAGTAAAACATATAAAGTTGGTTTTACCAATACTGAGAGAGAGTAGGTTCACCTTAAGCCAATTAGCAATAATTTCGAGACCTGCTTCAGCCCTTTTCTTAACTTCATCCCAAGATGACCCTGCGAAAACAACATCAGTGTCGTTAAATACCTACTCGTATGTAGAAAACTAGTTTTTGGTCGTCATTCATTGCCTTCTGATTCTGACTGCTTAGTTATTCGAATTTTGCCATTTTAACTCTAACGTTCTTCTTCTGGTGAGCAAAGTCACGATATCGACTCTATAGTTCCTTTATTACCATGTTGTGTTAATTGCAGCTCTATATCCTCTTTATTGTCGTTTTACTCAGCTTTAATTCTTTATAAAAGTTTGAGCAACTCCGCCTTGAGAACAAAAGAGAAAACTTGCGACTTTCTGATGCTCTAACAATGGACGAAGGAAAGTTGTAAACCATTGGAACTGAGGCCAACCTACTTTTACCTTCTATGACATGCTTCATTGTGTCGAGTTATAAAATGAGACTTGAGAGTCTACACACCAAAATCGGCGGGCCAGCGATAAAGTTGACAAAACACTAGACTCCGTTACCCTAACTAAGTATTCCCAGACTATGCATACTTATGTACATTTCTAAGAAAAGGCCTACTTAGGTGTGTGTAGGTATTGACAAATGTTGTTGTGCAAAACTTATTAAAATAAATGAAGCACGATATAGAGTATAATTCGTGGAACTCGTGTACGTGCTGAGTCAAAGGAGTGTTGTCAGAGTTCAATGTGAATTCAGCTTTATACAATTTTCCATGAAACTTTCATGAAACAAAGTGCAAAACCCAAAAAATTTCCGGGTAATTAATTTAGGCTGGGCGTCTTCTGTGCATCGGATTTATGCCGACAATGTCATCTGTGGGAGTGATGCTAGAAATAGTTTGTTGAGAGCGTCAAGAAAGTAGGTTATTTCAGCCTGTCGCATATTGAGGAATTTCAAGGTCTTGCACAACAATGTTATGCATGTCTTTATGTAGGTAAATAATTTAAACAGTCTTAAAAGTAATACATGTAGGTTACCTTAATATGTGGTAATTTTTTCCACAAGTACATCCTTCTAAAAGCGAAAGTTTGTGCCGTTGTGAATTTTAATTTTGTGATTTTGTGACGTGTCCAAGAGGCCTGTAAGGTCGAAAGGAAATAAAACACTTTGATATTTAAAGATGTATGGCCAACGACAACGTCAAAATTACTAATTGGATCGGGCTGAAATTTTGCACACAAAGATGGACCTCGTTTTTTATTCTAAAAAAACGTGCGAAGTTACAGGCCGAAGCTAGTAACATGATACGACAGCGTCCCTTCAAAAGAGTTTTTTTTTGTTCTTATGCCCAATTTTCAGACTGAATTTGCTGAATTTAGATTCCGTATTATTATTTCCTACTCGACACTACCCACTACTAGGTACACTCTAAATATGACTAGAGAACAATATTGTCGATCGCAGCAAACATAAATACTTAAACAAAAATGTTTGCTAACGGCGAGAGATGATAAAACTATTCTTGTAATAAATATACAATTATTATCGCGCAGTTATTTTCAGTGAACTTAAATACAGTCAGTGATTTATATGAGAGACTTGGTTTTGTGTTGTAAGCAGTTTGCAAAGTGCAAATTGGTATTTACGTTCAGAATTTATGCTAGAATTTGTTATCATTTTAGTGAATACGTGAAACTGTATACAGCGTGTTTGGTATTGCGACTGTTATAATTTTTTTGGGAATTGGATGGGTCTTGGGCTACATTTCTCCGGTAGATTTAATGTCCTGTCACGGTTGCGGAGATATGATTTTTCTAAAGATTTTTTTAATATCACCCAAAATCTCGCCTTTAAATCATCATACTTATCTTTTTTGTTTGTGTTTGTACATACACAAAATAACTTTTTCTGTATTTTTAAATGTATACTTAGTCTAAACAAATGATTACTTAATACAATTTACCTCAAAATAAAAGTTACGAGCAGCCAAAATCAAAAATAGGTATAAAAGATGTTAGTTCACATAAAACGTAGTATAAGGCTGATTGTATACCTCTAATTTATTCTGTGACCACACTATCTGATGTCCTATCCAAACTTTAATTTGTCCTCTTGAACCGCCTGGTACCTAATACTGCGGTGGATTTGGTTAGAGCAACACGGTACAGATGGGTTAAATCTGAAATGAAGTAGATAGGTACCTACCTACCTAGTATGTTAATGTTATTTTGTTTTAGGGACTTATGCGATTAGCCGAGGTCTCTCTATCTTGATTCAACTCTATACGCGTGCTTCGGATTTGGAGCGGCAGAGGTAACGGATTTTTGACAGTTATCAAAAGAACCTTCCTCCTGACATTTCCTTTTAATTCGTCAAAGATCTGTTAGACTCTTAATACTCGTAAACATCTAGGCACCTTGGTTGCCCCGTCTGGCAGCGACCAGTTGGATGCCCGTGACTCCGTTGGATTTCCGCGCACCTATGGATGCCCCCGTCTTCGTTGGATGTCCGCGCCTCCAGTGGATGAACGTGCCTACGTTGGATGAACAAGCCTCCGTTGGATGAACGTGTCATATATTGTCATTTGTTGAATGATAAATGTAAATTATAATAAGATGTAGTAGCAAACAATAAGGCTTCAAAAGATATTCAATAATAATTATGTATCAAGCCTGATTTCCTACTTGTTTCCCCGCTCAACTTAAATACTAGGACAAATCAGATTCATTAAATGAATAAGCTGCAACATGGTGTATTTAATGGCTATATTTGTTGGGTGATAAATATTATAATATAATAAGTGTATATTGTGATAAACAGTAAGGTTTCAAAAGATATTTTATAATAAAATGAAACGGGCTTAATTTCCCATTTGTTCTCAAATTCAAATACTAATTAAATAAGCTATATCATAATGTATTAAATTGGATGTACTGAGTATTATATTTGTTAACTTAATAATTAAGACCATTTATCATTGGATATTTTACTATATTAGAAGATATTTCAACGTATTAGTAGTGAAATGTTTTGACAAACACTCGCGCCGATGATGTTTCGCGTAATGACTCAAGTTTTGAATGACAGCCAACGGTCGGTTGAACTAATTATATTTATGGTAGATGGTGGGTTATGGCTCCACCACTCTTTTCTGAACCTGTAAAATGAAAGCATCTCTCATTATGGGAAGCTGTTTTACATTGTAGCACCTTTTTCTAGATGTGACCTAGCTTGTTTTAGTATTGAAATTGTTGAAGGTAAAGTTTGAATTATAAGGATATGTATTCTTTCAGAATGTTCTATTTCTATGGTTTAATGCTTCTATTTAAATACAAACATATATTAGACACATAAGTGATTATATAAATGGGCTGGTGGTTTCTTTTTCACTTGTTCCACCAGTGGACAAAATATTGAAGTGAAGAGAAAATTAATTACACTTTATTTCTTATTTGATAGTAATTAATGGTTTGGTTTTTCACTTGTGCTACGTGCTTATTTTGTAAGCCTGCAGAAATTAAGTTATTGGCTTCTGACTTCTGATTTCATTATTCTCAATTCCCAAAATGTTAGGTTGCCTACTTTCAACCTATTTATTGCCTACCTTACAATGGTAAGGTAGGCAATTCCATGATTCTATCGAATTAAGATAATTTACTAGGTAGTTAAAGCCGGAAACGTGACGGATGAATGGGGTTGGCGAGTGTGTGGAATGATGGGCTCGCCGGCTATGTATGGGAGGAAGAGGGGACGCCAGTCGGGCCGCGGTAGGTTTAAATGTTCCGTGATTCGGCGAAAATGGCGAGAGAGGGGTCACCGGAGAGGTTTTAGTGGGTATTACGTTCTTATCAGGACGTTGAGTCCCACATAATTCTGGTCCCCCCCATCTGGTCTATTCGTAAACGAATTTCCTCAGCCAAGAAAAAAAAAAGGTAGTTAAAGCCCCTAAAATCTATCAAACGCGCCTCCGTTGGATGCCCGCGTCTGTCTTGGATGGCCGTGCCTCTGTTTGATGCCCGCGTCTTCGTTGAATGTGCGCGGCTCCGTTGGATGCTGCGGTACCGCGGGAAATATGTGGTGGAAGCGGACCTACAACAGCTACAACGGTGTTCTTCCAACACTAACGAGGTTCGTAGTTAAACCTGAGCGGGTTACGAATACTAGGAACCTCGTTCGTAGTTAACCCGCTCATTCGTAATTAGCTAGCGCGACATTTATTATTTGAGGCCAAGAAAGCAAAGGAGTTTTAAGTAAGGTAATACAATTATTCCGACCACACAGTAGTCTGGCTGAAGGGAACTCGTCCTTAGTTCACTATTCATAGCGTCGTTTGACAGAGGTGTATATTCAGTGGACGTATAAGGGCTAACGATGATGATGACACAGTATTTTTGGAGATGGCAACAAAACATGCATCCAAATGTTCGAATTTATCACGAAATCTGTTGAGTAAGATACTCGTAGTAATGAATGATGTTCAAATCATTATTAGATCCCTAGGTATCCAATCCATGTACGAATGAATTACGTTACCCCATTAAATTTCCTATCAGCTTTTCAAATAAGTTGTTTCACGCACAGATTCAGTTGAAACATACAGAACCATTAGTGCTACCTGCATTACTAATGAGCTTGGAATTTATTTAGTGCAGAGCAGATTGTACTGGAATACTTCGCTTAGAGGAATAGTTTACACGGGTTAGAGGAGTCGGTTGGTCATTTCATTACTTTAAGCACAAAATTACTGTTGCTTTTAGTAACAAACTGTTTCCTATTTAGTTGTAAATTAGGCTATATTTAAGTCAAAAGGCAATTGGAGATGGCAATTCAATTTCAAAATCAAAATTACTCACCTACCTTTGTTTAGATCAACTAACGTTGCGGCAGATAAATTTTAGGCAACATTTTAGTCTGACAATCAGCAATTACAAGATTATTGTGTATCACACGTGATCTCGTTGCGTTTGCTTTGAATCAGCCCGCATGTTTTTTTATCCAAATGGTCCGTTCGGACGAAGAGCATTCGCTTGGATGGGACCTTCTAAGAAATCTTACCTAGTTGGTAACAGTATTTTTTATTTATATAAAATAAGGAAGTAATCCTTATTTTATTTTCGTACCATTCCGACACAACAATGTATTGTTTGAGAATTAATAAATGAAATAAAATAAAATCCTTGTTTTAAGTTTGTTAACCAAGATCGTTGGGTTATTTACAAAGTTAAGTATTTCCAAACAGTTTTTAAGGTAATGAAATCAAGTGTCTTTCTATCCACCTAGTCATCACAGACCGACAAGAAGCCACGACCACGACCACGACCACGACCACGACTCGAAAATAAAATAAACACATCTTCGAATCGGGTGACCCAATTCCCCGCACATGGGGTGTTTTCGTAAAAGAGACAAAAAAGCAAATTACCTAACACTCCCAGAGGCCATTAGAAGGGATGTAATCCCGCGGGATTACACATTGTACAATAAGTACAAGGTTCGATTCAATCACATACTAATGTAGCTTTTATACAGAGCCGACCGTCGTCGATAAGGGAGTCATTTGGAGAAAAGATTTTTTGAGACTGTTCATATGACTACAGAAAATACATTATTAGTTAGTATGAACGCACGTCTATCCCGAACCAATCGCGCCAAAGAAGTCAAAGGATTCTCATTAATACAAAATGAATTCTGATGTTGAGCTACCTGTTGATTATTTGCAACAGTCTGCAGTTAGCTCAATTGTTTCAATTGTAAATACTAGTTCTTATTGGTTTCTATTATTTAATTGTAATTTTCTTTGTTAATAAAGTATATAAAAAACGTATTATTCGCTCAATGTCGTTCGGCGAGCTATCATGTTAATCATAGAAAATTCAGAAATGATTTAAGGCTATAAGAAGAAGGCAAAAGGACAAGGAGTCTAAAGTTTCCTTCTGCTAAAGATTTAGATTTTTTATTGGTAACTTAATAGCATAATAAAGTTATACAATTTTCGAAATTTCTATGATTGTCGTATGAAGGCTTGCCTCTCGACGCTGATAGGGTCAAACCCTTAAAAACTCTTAAACGCCATACCGGAATTACAAAATATTTAGCTTTCGT
The DNA here is from genome assembly GCA_963662085.1 of Eupithecia inturbata. Lineage (NCBI taxonomy): Eukaryota > Metazoa > Arthropoda > Insecta > Lepidoptera > Geometridae > Eupithecia > Eupithecia inturbata. Next base: position 15,794,113 of record OY759178.1, on the reverse strand, counting down.
TTTGGGCCAAAATGAAGTCGGTAACTAAACTTGACGTCGTCGTGTCGTGACGTATCAGAGCAATTAGCTGGGATTTTCCTCGTACAGAATTAAAATACCTCAAGGGAATATTGTGAAAGGTACCTACTGTCTTCGACATTTCGCTCCAGCAAATGTTAAGGGTTCGTAGAATTATTTTTCAAAATGATGCGTTCATCGTACTGTCTTAGTCTAACAAGACCTACTTTTGAAACGCAGTTATAATTGTCTGTAATGCATCGTCAGATCATAAACCATTTTAAATACCGACTCTCACATAAAGGGTTTCACGGGTATCAGTCATCCCGTGTCCACGACTGTGTGTAAACCTGTTAAAACGTCAGGAAAATAGATTAATAAACGTGACAAAAACCCGTGACAAGTTACTATAAAGTTTTCTGATCGTGTTTGTTATAAAAACTTTAGATAACATATATATACATATAAACGATTACCGTTTTTTGGGTTCCGTACCCATAGGGTGCCAAAGGGACTATATGTATTAGTAAGCCTCCGCCGCCGTCCGTCCGTCCGACCGTCTGTCAGCGGGCTCTATGCTCTATGGTCTCATGAACCGTGCAAGTTAGACAGTTCCAATTTTCTCAAGGTATGTATGTAGGTATTTCTTTTGCCACTATAACAAAAAATAACAAAAATAATAATAATTTAAAGTTTTTTTCGCCGTTTTTTGCGCGGCCTTAACAGTGTAACGGACCTAGCCTTCATGCGTGTATTAACACCAAATTTTAAGTACTAATAGCTTCTACAGTTCATCTTTTTGTTGATACCTCAGATATAACGGATACGTGTATCCGTTTCGTCTACAATCTCCGCAAATATGATCATGTAAGCAAATACCGCGCTATGCTAAAATGGTTACCTATTCGTGAACGAAGAAAACTCAGGATCCTTTGTCTACTGTTTTCAGTTATAAGAGACCCTTCGGGTCCTATTTACTTGAAGGAACGCTTTCATTTCCTGGCAGACGATCACAGTAGAAGTCTCCGCTCCTCCGATAATCTACTCCTATCTATACCAGTGCATAACACCTCCTTCTTTGGAAATTCTTTCTCTATAGAGGCAGTGCGGTTGTGGAATGACTTGCCTCTGGACATTAGAAAGGCAGATACACGAGATGCTTTTAAATGGTGCGCAGGCTTTTTCTTAAGAGGTTATACCAATAGTTAATTTACTTCACAAAATGTTTTTGTTTATTGCTTCATATTAATGCTTTAGATAGGTATTTAGGTATAAGTATATATAATATATATATATATATATTTATTAACTATTATTAGCACGCCAACCCCCTGTAAAAACCATATGGTTTTGGTCGGCAGGTAGAAAATGCCTCGGCATTAAGCCCACCCTTTGTACCTTAAAGTGCAATAAAGTGTTAAAATAAATAAATAAATAAATAAGCGACCTTATTGAATAATGCAGTTTATGGACCGATACCGCATAGAGCAGTGCGTTTTATGTTATAAGATCGAGTTCTTACCCTTGTGGAAGCCTCCAGTCAGTTAAGCTGGGCCTCAGGTATGACCTGTGGTCTGGATTTAAGACCTATCGATTTGTTCTTAATCGTTCAGACCTCTGTGTTATATAAGTAAGTATCTGGGCTTCACCAAGAGCAGTCTTACATCAACGGGATATGATAATTATGTGTAATTATATTTTTAATTATACGTGTAGGCCAATACAGACTGCGACAATATGTACCTCAACGTGGACTACATATGTGTTAGGTCCTATATGAAATAGACCACATAATTTCAATATAGATAATGCTCATGATAGGATAGTCATCTAAACATAAAGTATCAATCCATCTATATGTAACGTAGAACTCTGAATGACATTATTTGGCTGTAGATAAGGCTTATTATTTACTTATGGTGATCTGTTCTTTGAGTAAGACTTTTGAATAGCCTAGACTTTTGTTGATTAGCGCAAGCGTTTCGAAATCTCTAACTTGTAGGGCAAATTAGTATAAAATGTAAACAAACTGATTGGCAGGAATTTAGTATCGTTTAATACTTGTAACACACAAATACATTAAAATACAGCAAATAGGCATAAAAACAGTCAGGTCTTAATCCTAGGATGCACAGAGAAATATAACAATAAAACGATTATATAATTAAAGATTTTGATTGATTCCCCCACCCTGTGCAGGTAATAGAGAACTTCATTAGGTCTCTGTGTAAAAACTTAACAAGGCTTCCTGTTAATAATGCCCCATTCAGTTAATAACAGCGAAACCAAGACTGTCGATCAGCTGGCAGAACGCCTGCGCGGAAACACCTTCGACTGGCACAATACCTGCCCTGGCATGACGCGCATATGTCACGCGGCATTCGCCTGCAGCATTTTTCGATGATTTCTCTATTTTTTTTAGAAATACCTAGTAATATGTATATATATTTGGATTTTACATAAAATTTCCTACAAATAAGCATGTAAATACTCTGTAGTTGAATAAAAAAAATTAAATCAAAACCACGTAAAGTAAGAGGAAAGGAAAATCACGGAAAAGTTTGTAAAATGAGGTATAAATATTTTTTTCCAATTTAGAACTACAAAACGTGTTTTAAAAAAAATTTTAGATAGTCTATTGTTACATTACAAAGAAAAACCAGCACGTAAAATCTTATAAGAAATCTTATCAAGAATTCCGAGAAGGCCGTTAAAAGCCGCCCGGTGTCAAGTGTCTGTGATGGATGACGAATGCTTAGCATTAGAGTAGTGATGTCTTTGATAGTAATCAGCTTGAGTAGTCGGCTACCTGTATTAAATCTTTCGATAGTGTATCTTTGTTCGTTTCCGAGTAAGAACCAAAGAGGTCGAGAGCAAACACAACATTTGAATTTGGCGCCCTGCGGCGCTCGTTCATTATTATGCTACTAAAACGAATATCTTTTGTTTTTAGACTTAGATCTTTCTATTTTCACGTAGTACGTAAAATTTACCATATAATACATACATAAAACCATCTACTTGTCATCCAAGATCAATTAGAAAAAAAGATTATAAAATTTCACCTTCGACTGGCAGCGCTCGAGTTTCGGTCGCCGGATTGAACCAATTTTGGACGCTTGCCAGGCGAAGGTTTAATTCTAAACTTTTTTGGTTTTTATGTTATTATGGGCTTTAGGTTGTCTTTAATCTATGGTATCGGTTTCCAACCGATTACTTTATCCGTTTGGCAGATATTTGAAACTTCACCGTAGACTGGCAGAGCTCGCGTTTCGGTCGCCGGATCGACCCGTATTTGGTCGCTTGCCAGTCAACGGCAAAAAAAAAACGTAAATAGACCCGTATTTGGACGCTTGCCAGTTGAAAAGACGACGGTAAATTTTTTTTGCAATCAAAATCACTCTTACTTACTTTTTGATCAACACTGACGCTAACTCTCTAGATAGAGTATCAAAACTGTTATGCAAATTATTACTCATATTTGCAAGACACTTTGGAGATACTGCGCTAGGGCATTCAGTGGTGTCTCGAGACCCCAGTTGCAAGCGTATTTATGCTCTTTCCGATGTGTTTCTTCAGGACGCGGGTGCATCCCGTTACTTTTCCTGAAGGATGCTTGCGTCTCACGCTTCTCTGCACTGATTAACAGACCCTCTCCCTCGTCCAATGATTCAGCGCTGCAGCGTTCTGACGCTCCAATCACGGAGATTTATCTCGCTAAAAGTAATGGAGATACAAGAGTTATGGTAATTTATAACTCATTAATTACAGTATAAGGAATCATTAACCTTTCTTGGTAGTTGTTCCGTGGCGGAATACAGACAGACAGCCCCTACTATTTTCCCTAACAGTAGTTAATACTTAGATTTCGCGAAAAGTATGGCATATGATTCTTCTCGATAAGAGATGACAAATCTTGATTAATTAATTTAATTTATGTTCAAGGTGGTGCCTACATTGAAAACAAATAATGCTTATTAAATAATAATTAAATGTTGTTATTACAAAGCTTATAAATGCAGAAAGCATTTATAAGCTTTATAATAACATCATTCCACTAAAGTTATCATTCATTAAAACTAGCTAGGTATGATTTAATTTTGTCAGCGTCGATGCACATTAACCACATACAATGTGCAAAGCGATGCCCGGAATTTCAACCTTATGGGTTTCGCAGAAACGGCTAGGCAGCTTTAAGAGACACAAAAAAAATATTCTTTATTGCTTTTCGATGGTTCCTTGTTAAAACAAAGCTTTTAGCATTCATTTTATGGCTTGCGTAGATCGTCGTATCCTACGAATAAGGTTACAGTTGCAAGACACCAACTTTACAGGAGACGGTTTATTCTTATTATTTCGAAAAGTTTCTATTAAGCGAGTATGTTTTTTTTACTAAAACGTTTTATCATGTTTTTAGCTAAATTATCATGTAGGTTACATAAATTAAAAAAAACCTTTTTCTCTAGTTTCTGTCGCTTAACACCTTGTTCCGCGTGCAAGTATCAAATCGACGCTATTCTAAGCGGCTTTGTGACCTTTTTCCACGAAGATTTCGCTTCACGACATCAACTAAGATGGTAACAATCGTCTCTGTGAACTTATTCGACGAAATAAGAGGGACAATTACAAAAATATATGTAAGTTATATATAACTTGTAGAAAGATTTATGTGACATCATACATATCATTACAACAGTCTCTGTATCTCTTGAACCGCAAGAGAAAGACGGTTGAAATATTGTGTGGTGTGTATTTCTATAGCCACATAATAAATAAAAAATATTAAAAATAAGGTGGCTAACGTATAGACGTTGACGTTGACGTAGGGCGCGGTCAGTACTTGGATGGGTGACCGCGTCATATTGCCTTTATGTTTTTATTTCGTTCCATCAAAAAAGTTTTGAACGATGGTACAGAACCCTTTGTGTTCGAGTCGACTCGTACTTAGCTGGTTTTATTTGTTTCTGCTTTTACCTAGATCTCATAATGGTACCAAACTTATGTAAATTTGACTTTCACACTGAGCCTTAAGAAGTCCACAACTGGAGTCTTAGATCTTTCAGGACAACATTTGTGTTTGAATTAAATGACTTACATACATATTATTCTGTTTGGATAGCAGATTCATTGACTTACGTCCAGTGGTCTTAGCATCAGATTCTATACGAATTATACGAGTTACCTTTGACACAGGAGGTACCGGGTTCGATTACCGCCGCGGGAGAAAGGTTTTCATGACCTGCCTGCAGACATTACCCATAATACAAGAGAAGCGCTGCTTACTTAGGGTATGTATTGATGGTGGTGGGTGTTATATGCTGAATAATTTTACATTTTTATAAGCTGGTACGGTGGGCCTTCCTTATAAATAAATAAATAAAGTTAGGTATAACAAGTATGAAGAAACGTAGGGATTTAGGACTTGATGAAGTGGCATCAGATATAGTGGGAGAGCCGGCCTAAAACATTAACTAACCCATCTGTTATTTGATAATGGCTTTTATGTTAGATATTAAACTAATTATTATACCGCACATAGGTAGCATAACCAAATCGCATGTTAAAAATAAAAAATCTTAGTAATTTTTTTTCGATTATCTTCACTCATGTGTTATTCAAAAACATAATTTTTTTGAATAACGCATGTGTGAATTTGACCGAAAATTCTTATAGAATATGACACAAGGAACCAGAAAAATATGGGTTGCCGCCCCACAGGTGGGCCTAAACTTACTCTAAAATCCAGGCAACCTTGATCGTGCATAAATGCTACATAATTCATAATTCATTTATTGTTTGTGAATCAGGTAATGTTACAGTCGGTACATAAGACTTATTTTAGTTCGCTGAATTCTGCCGCTTAGGCGTACAAACATTTCATTACACATGTGAAAACTGACTAACAATCCAATACGTTTTTATTTGACTTAAAAGCATGCAATTTTATAATTTATTTCCAATATTATCACTTCTAATCAATGCCCAATTATGAAATTTAATTTATATAAAATAGTTAATTAATTAATGTCAGCTGAAGATGAACATGTCAAAAAATAAAATAAAAATGTATGGTAGTCAATTTATATAAACAATGTCAAACAATAGTACAGTCACTAACTTTCATTTAGGCACCTGTTTAGACTAGGCAACTTATAGCTAGCCCATCTGTGGGGCGGTAACCCATATTTTTCTGGTTCCTTGTGTCATATTCTGTCAGCTAATGCTCGATTTTTTAGAATAAAACTGAGTGAAGTTGATCGAAAAAAATCACTTAGAATTTATATTATTTAACAGCTTCTTTCTGTATGCGATTTGGCAACCTATATGTGCGATATATTTATTAGTATATAATATTATTATTTACCATATAAGCCTAGTATTTATCAAATAACAGATGGTTGAGTAAATTTCTTGGAACGGATCTTAGACCTGTCGATTTCGCAAATCTCGGTTTGTCATTTCTTCTACTTACAAAGATTATCATATAAAATGGCCGAATGTGGATAGATAGCAAATAATTGACCTATAATAGCTCTTCTGCCTAGGCCTCAACTCAAGAGCATAAGTGCTGATTCATTGTAGAGTGTCAACTTTATGGAATCTAGACAAGCACACATCAAAGTAAGCGACACAGCCCGGCGGGGTGGTGCGACATTTCAGGAATGAATATTGCAGGCAGCCGACAGACTCCATTAGAACAGATATTCTACCAAACAGCGATGTGGATCATCGGCTCCCAGAATCGGGGCCTTTGGTCCATTTCGAAGAAAACTCGGCTACATCTCGCCCATAAAAAAGTCCTTCAAGGAAAATCAGAAGAAAATACGACTCATTAAACAAAACATTATCTTTCTACGGCGGCGTTTAGCTGTTGGTTCTAAAACATCCCGTTAAATCGTAAGCTCTCTGTTATTTTAAAAGTTTAGAAATGGTAGGTAGGTAATTTTATTTTAGTATCTGATTCATCTTTTATGACATATTTAGTTTTAAAAATTTGCTATTTGTAATTGCCTTAAAAGGTCTTGAGAAAATTAAGAACTTTATCTTCACTCAACCAAACTACATAGTTACAGCGGCTCCTATCTGGACCCCCATGACGGGTGGCATCATTTTGAATTAGAAGAAAGTTTTCTTGAGTTAGCTTTTATCTCGCTCAGACGTACAAAAAATAATAAGACAAGGCTAAAATCGAGTTCGTATGAAACTATTCAACCGCTGTCAAACTAGGAAAAATTGTTCCTTTCTATCCGGTAGAGGCGCTGCAAGGCGCTAATGTATCGAAAGATTCGAATCGAGCTCTGAAAAACTTTAATGGAAAGTTTTTGTATCCGCTCGTACTAAGGGTTCTGGACAAGGGGTCGGCTCATTGATAAGTGTCCTACACTTCGTTATTCTATCGACGATATCTTCGAAGCACGAATCTCTCTTGTATATATTCATTAAAATCCAAATGCAAATTTATTGCTGAAAAAAATTAAATCAATCATAAATGCATTTTAGGGTTTTGTACCCAATGGGTGAAACCGGGACCCTATTTAGTTTATTCAAATAGGTTCATCAAGACAATGATAATCAGTATGAATGGACACAAGTCCAATAAATTAGTTACCACGAAACAGAAAAGCTTGTGCCTCTAAAGCACAGCTGTAAATACTTATGATTCTATTGATTATTACTAAGATTCCGCTGTCTGTCTGCCTGTCTGTCCGTCCATCTGTCAGCGGGCTGTCTCTCATGAACCGTAAAAGGTAGACAGTTGAAATTCTTAAGGTGTGTATTTTTCTTGCCGTTTAAACAACAAATAATAAAAATAGAATAAATATTAAAATAGGGGAATATCATACAAAAAGAAGTATTTTTTTTGACTATTTTTGCTCTATGTTTGTCAAGGCTGTATCTCTTGAAGATTTGATTTGATTTTAGTTGTTTTGTTTATTTTACAGAGTGGGTTGGCAATTGCCACTATAACAACAAATATAAAATAACAACAATAAAAATAAAAAAAAATAATATTTTAGGTGTACAACGTACATTCCAAGTTGAACAACGATGATCGAAGATATGCAACGTTGGGCGCGGTAAGTACTTGGACGGGTGACCTCATTATGTTGGGTTTTTCCTTTTTTTGCGACCCATCAAAAAATTATGTTTTTAGCGTTTCCTATTTCTTTTGCGAAAGTACATAGATGGTAGGTCCATCAAGTATGAAATGGAACGGAACCCTTCGTGTGCGAGTCGACTAGCACTTGGCTGGATAATTATTGTTTTTTTTTTCAATTTTATTATTGTTTGTACACGTGCAAGGGTAATTGCGATGCTGTCGCTACAGCCCTCGCACGGCGACGGCTGGGCGCCGTGCTGGGCAGCGAGGGAAGTGTCGGGTTCTGAGCCAGGTGTCATGTTAATTCGCCCGGGATACAGTTAGATAAGTTTATCAGTATTACTGTCGTAACTTGGCAAGTCAAAGCTAAACAAATTATTGAAAATGCAGCAAAACTCTTGCTTTCAGAGATCTACTGAAGTGAAGATATAAATAACAGCGAGATTTGCAAATCGCGACTAATAAATCAGACTTCGTTGCGACGAAGTTCATGCAAAGAATTTGCAATTGATGCAATCGTCTGACGCATTTGTTAGATCAGAGTCTTTGAATGTATTCTACTAGCTAGATTGTGGAATGAAATAGCATTGGATTCCATACATAATTTTAGATACTGGTTTTCTAAAAAAAAAATCTTCATAAACATATCCATTGCCATTATTTGTTACTTATATCTTTGTTAATATTGTATAAGTTTTAACAATTTAGCGCAATTTTACTTGTTGTCTAACATTTGACGGCAATAAGTAAATGCAGTTGGTTCTTTGGAACCGCCTCATAAAATCATTAAATATTAACAAATTGTAAGATGTATTCATCGTCCATACTTTATTTAAGTATTATTAAAGCGAAAGTGATTATGTATGTCTGTAACCTTTAAGCCAAAACGGCTAAACAAATCATAACTGAATTTTAAAGGGAGCTGGACGATATCATAGGCAAGGACATAGGCTGCATTTTATCCCGAAAAATGCGAAGCCACGGGCAGAAATTAAATGAATTATTATCTTCACCACCGTCTACATTGTTCTCATAAGTCCAGTCCATCCCAAGGTTGCCTGGAAGAGATCGCTCAAAGCGATAAGGCCGCCCTTTGTACTTCCTTGTTTCTCAGCATTTTCATCTGTATTACATATTGTGTTTGTGTGGTACAATAAATAGTTATCTATCTATCTAACTTATCAATTTTCAAAACACGTTTGCTGCTCAGAACTCTTGTAATCAAACTATTTCAGAAACAGTTTACGCCAGGGTATAAGAATCGTCAGCATTCCGATCCACTTGGCAAACGCTGATCGTGAAATTTCAAGCGGTGTGGCCTTTGAGGTTTGAACACTGGACTGCAAATTTATAATGAGAGTTGAACAGAAACCATGTTCAAAGTATTATCATAATCAAAGTCAATTCCTGCGCGGCGAGAGCGATGAAGGCGGGCGAAAATCCAACAAAATGCAATTTGCGTGCATACGCGAATTGCATTTTGTTGGATCTTTTCAGAGAAGGTTTAACGCGGAATTGTTACTATAACATTTTTTAATCCTGATATTTTGCAATGAAATGTAGCGGCTCAAACTATTATTTATTTGCGATTAAACTACTTCAAGACGCTATATTTAATTACCTGGGTCCCCGTTTCATTGTTACCACTTCACCACACATCGCCATAAAGCGTTTTTTGTTTTATAATAAAAAAAAACTACATGTTGTACATGAAAAAGAACAAACGCTCGCCACGAAAATAAATGAGATTTACCTCACAAACGTGTTTACGTATGTAAGCTCATATTTTCAATTTATCGCAAAGATTTTACCCAGCTTTTCGCCTTAATTATACAGTGTTTGGTATTGCGACCGACATAATTTTTAGAGGAGTTGGGGAGATCATGGGCTACACTTCTCCAGTAGAATCAATGTCCTAAGTGTCAAGGTTGCCGAGATATTTTAATTCTTTAATATTTTATAAAATCTGCTCTTTAAGGGATTTGTATCAAATAATAATTTATTTAGAATACACTGAAGAATACAAGTTATTTTGTGGCATTACAACCATAAACAAAAAAGTACGACGATTTAAAAGTGGGATTTCGGGTAATTTTAAAAACTCTTAATAAAAATTATATCTCAGCCACCGTGACACTTGATCCTACCGGAAAAAAGTAGCCTCAATTCTCCAAAAAATTATGTCGATCGCATTACCAAACATCCTGTATAATTTCATCCAGTGAAGTTCTCGTGCCGTTCCCTCTAGTCCAGTTCTCCAGTAGTAAACACCCCTTGGTTTGCATCCCAGAAAGTGTGTCATTTATATCTGTTTTCCGGCTGGCCGAGCTAAATAATGCAGGTAAGGGGAAAAAGCCCATTAGTGCTTAAAAGCGGGGCTTTTGGGCGGGTTTGTTTTAAAAATTGACACCGGTTTTTGTCGTATTGGCAGGTTGAAAGGTAATTGAGTGGTTAGCTGGCTTTGTACGTTGATTTTTATGAAAATGTTGATATCGGAAACTATAGATACTGGTTAAAGATATTTTGCTTTCATTCATAAAATGATTTTTATATTATACCCATTTTATTATAACACTGTATCACAAAACATTTTAAACATATAAAATTAGGAAACATGGCGCTAAATAAAAACTTTTTATAATAAGAAACATACATAATCTGATTAGTTAGTACTAATCAGATTATGTTACTTATTAAGACTACTTCTAGATACTTGCATAAGCTCATTTTTTAGACAAACGAGAAGTTCTGTGCTTCCTGTGATAAATGATACAATTGAAAAATCAACACTTTACAGGAGAGCAAAAACAAGATTAAAAAATTCTAGTTCGTGACTAAGTGGGCTAGGTTACACTTAAGTACCCTCTTTTGTAGATAAACACATTCACTTACACAGTGCATTTGATTTTTTATGTTAAATATTGTAGTTTTAAAGTAACTCACTAAAAACCTGTAAGTTGTACCTTTTTTATTTCTAACATGTGTTAAAATTACGTGATAAATGACACAAGTACAGTTAAATTATATTACACCTATAAGTTGTCTTTGTGTAAACTGATACAAAAGACTTAAAAAAATCGAATAACTAGTAGAATATGTTCCTAACACAATGTTGCTCAAACACACACACATCACAAATGATAAAAATATTACCCCAAAGATTAGATTATTTTCTATTTATTGTACCCTAATCAGTATTGAGAAAGATTGTTTCAAAGTGATATAACTCGTTATATGTATATCAATATTCACGATAAATACACTGAAAAATAAAATGTGAAAATGAATATAATCGCTCTTATACCACAAAGCACGAAAACCAGTGTGTGGAGCAATTACCTAAAGGGGTTACAACTTGACATTATATTCACGATTTTTTTGCTAATATCATGGTAGTTATATCACTTTGCACCAAATTATCTCCAAAACTATAGAAGATAGAAGCACGTGAGTTAGACCTAAAAAATCGTAATGTTTTTCTGATAATTTCTATGTAAAAATCACAAAAAGGGTACAACTCGCTTTATATCACCCATCACATGAGGCAAAGACTTGTAATTCACACACTGATGGACAAACAGGATTCAGGGATTCGATGTTAATATTGACTATTTCTTTATTTGTTTTTGTATTCTCTATTTCGGTCAACGAATTAGCATAGCAATGCAACGCGGCAATGCTGCCAGCATTCTCGGCACTCTGCTTTCTCTTTACAGCTTAGATTTTTAGTTAATTTAAATAAGTGTAAATACTGGTTGAAATTTGTCTTTATCATTTATTTGTGAAGTTATTAAATCGTCTAATACTTATTAGGTAAAAAAAAGTTCATAACTTTTGACTCTAGATGTTAAGGTAAGGACCAAAAGTGCCAAGTTACCACTAGCCTAACAGAACACTCACGACGATTATTACCGACTCTCCGTTCAATTGGAAGCAATAAATCTCTGCGACTCCGGAATGGATTTATTTGGAGCCAAGATATGACGGTTCCAGTTTAATGTTCCAATATTCCGAATTGCTGATGACGTGGAGTTATGAATTATGCCTTCAGTTTCTTAAGAAATCCAACATGAACGTGTCCCCTGAATTATCGCCAATAATATCGCCAGATACGCTTTGTGAATTGTAGAACTTACTTATTGTGTTCCTATAGAATTAAGTGCCACGAAGAGACATGAGAGAGGTCCAGCAAAATTCTCGCCTAGGTAGGTATTCCTAAAAATTGTGACATATAATTGAAGAAAAAACGTCAGAAAGCTACCAAAATATATTTTCTATAGTAATTTACACTTTACAGGCCTAAAACTAAAGGTATCCATAAGGAGTCGTAAACACTAATTAAATAAGGTTTAATTAATTTCATTTGTTAAGTCAGGAATTCAAATCCACAGTTCGTATTATCTGCTACTTGCAGAATAACTTCTTTGTGACTTGCTGACCTAACTCGAGAAACTTAGAGGCCATCTATCAGAACTTCATGCAAAACTAAACTTTAAAACTCAATAACGTAAGTTGAAAATTGAGTCAAAATCTACTTCAAGCTGTTTACCTAACCGCAACAAGCAGGACTGAAGTCAAACTTAAATTGAATTCTAGTCCATTGTGGGAAAGTTGCAAGTCAAATAGTTGAATGCAAATGATAATTTTGATGAGGTTTCTGAAGTATAAATAGGGCTGGAACTTGTGTTCAGAAGATGAACATAGATCATCTTTAAAACTTTGATTGCTCAAACAAATTTCAGCCATATTTGGAAGTACCTTACGTCTACTCGATCGTAGCTCAACATTCATGCCGTTATCTGAATAAATTCAGAATTTTCACCACAATCTCCCAAATCACATACGAAAATTATAAAATGTTTTCCTATAAAATTAACCTCGTTACACGATATTGATATTTTCTGTTGCATTTATATATTTTTCTTCCAAATTAAATTATGTTTTTATTGCTTGATGGCAGAGAAAATATTGTACGAACGAGAAATTGTATCGCTCTTGAATGTAAACAGGACATGAATCAGGAAATTGTGATCCAATTTCGTCTACCAAGAATTTATTTTTCTTGTCCTCTCTTGTGTTTTGCTTACAAAATAAACATGCACACATCCTGAGTCGCTTGATATCTAAAAGCTTGCTGAAGCAAAATAAGCTGAAGAAAAAATACCGTTCTGAATTATATTTTTCGTACCTACCTATTCCAGTTTATAGTGAGAGATACCTCCTGGCGCTCTCAATTATAATATAAATTATAAAGTAGGTCATACGTTATAATCATTTCGATTTTTGTTGGGCATTTTGGTCGTAAAAGTACCCAAGCATTACGAAGTAAATAAAAAAACTCTAATAAAACAAATAATAATTCTAACCCCAATATTTTGCCTCAAAAATTACCTGAGCCTAGCATATCTGGGTTATAAAAACCACTGCCAAGTTATTTCGCAGAGTTACTGAATAAGGGTTTGCTGTACCTAAAAGCCACTGTCCCCTAGAGATAGGCAGGTACCTTTACATAAGAACGGGGGATACCAAAGTTAATGCCTTCAGTATACTCTCGCCGAGACGTCTCGTCCGTCGAATATCTCAGGCGTTCTTCATCTCAACGAGAGCGGGACCGTGTTGTCTTACTTGAACTGCGACTGAGACAACACGAGAACCTACGCGCGACCCCGAGGCGCGACAAGCGCTCCAAGTACATACTCGTGCTCGTGTTCGTGCTGACTCGGAGTGCCTCAGCGAGTTTAAACTGCCAGCATAAGAAGTCGGTTCCGAAACCCTTAAGGTCTCGGTTTTTCTGTCTATTCTTTCTCTCATTTTTTTCCGTCTAAAATATCTGAGCAACTAAAACAGCTAACTTGAAATTCTAAATAACAAAACATTTCGTGCGATTGTACAGATAAAAAAAAAATATTCAGTACTAATTGTGTTGACGAAATTTTAAAAGAGACCTACAAGGTCAAACGGGGTATCAAATGAAAGGTATTTGGTTTGTACATTTTAAAAAAGTTTTTGAAATTTCTGTAGGCTTCATACTTTTTGAAATATTTTAAAAAATGTAGAAAATTTTACTACTACTCTGTATTATGTATTTTTTTTATTACCCTGTACACTTTGAAGTTTGCAATCCGATAAATCTGAAATGTTCTTTAATTTTTAGGTATTCATTATACCTCTATAGCAAAGTCTCAAACCGGTACCTAATAGTTCATATTGCTACTTGACAACCGTTGGAAACCCTCGGTGCACAAGTGACAATCGCACTTGACGGATCTTGTTTACTTATGGACAAAGGTTTCAAAATGATTTATTGTAAATAAAAGATGAGTTAATAGGTTGCTAGGCAGGAAGGATTGTTGTCGAGATTACTGACACTCATTCATCAGTATACAAAACATTTCACGTCAAGTATTGATAGTAATCGCGACAAGCAATCACGGCAACAGTTCCTAATGAAGTTTTACAGGTTAATAAGTCTAGTTTCATGGTCCAACTCATGGTAGGCAGCAACTTCGCCTCAAGTTTAGCAGACGCAAGAGTTCCGTCCCGTTCCCACCCCGCCAGAACTAAAACCCATACTTGCTAAGGTACTCCCTCTAATGAATATTTACCACCAGCCCTGAAGAAACCAAAAAGTCTTTTTCGGCTAATGATGACTTACACCTCCGTTTATTTTTCTCTTTGTTTGCATAGTGCGAGCATTTAGAGCTCCACTTGTTTTATTTGTTGAGGAAATGAGAGACTATGTTTTACTGGTCGGTGTAATGAGAAACAGTGGTTTTGGGTAGAAAAATTATTTACTGGGGAATTTGTGGTTTTATGCTTTATTCATATCCGACAATTTAGGGAGGTACCTATTTAATCTCGACGAGTAAAAGAAATTAGCTCTATAATAAATAACGCTGCGTAGAGATAGAATGGGAGTTGGAGGGAAGCACCTATAAAACAAAATAAATCAGATTGATAATTTTAATTTGATTATGTAGTTCAAAACACAAATATGTATTCTAGTAAGCTACTTCATCTCTCAAGGGTGATTTTTGCGTCACATCTAGGAAGTACATTCTAGTAACAGAGTCACTACTTGGTAATACCAAAACAGAAAACAGTTTTCGTAAACTAACGCTGACTTTTTAAAATTGTACTGCTGAAATAAAACCCATAAAACACCAAAATTATCGAGCTCGGAAGAAGAGATTAGATCGCCATCATAAACGTCTAGTGCTACGCGGCTACGTCGTACTACGACATGCTACGGCGTAGCGGCGTAGGCCGTAGCAGCGCGTAGACCCCACACGCGACAGGATACGTTTTGTGGGGGACCATGTTTCGCGAATTTGGGATTTAATATTTGTTTTTATACTACATGAAGTATTTCCTCTCTATCCGGATGTTTGGAAGAAATATAAAACTTTTATGGTATTCATAAATTTTGCAAAACTCATCCTAAGGAGATTATTGTCAGTTTTGTCAATATTCTGCTCCCGCGTCGACTTCAAGTTTAATTTTATCTAATACCTACCAATAAATCATACAAATTAAACCCCACCACAATCGTACATTACCTACTCAAGTTATTAAAGCCAAGCAAGTTGAAATTAAACATGCGCCATCGACACGCGAGTCACGTAGAAGGGAAAACAAATGGTAACGAATAAAGACTACACCCATGGGGAATTATGGAAGCGTAATCGAAAACCGTAGGGGTTAATTATAAAATAGCAAGAGGCTTGGCTTGATGAGTGCTAGTTCTTAGCTTCAGAAGTTAGTGTCTCGGACGGTGCAAAATATCACCGCTGATTAATGAGCGTAATTTGTTAATAATGGCTTATTAAGACCACAATCTCTGCTAATAAGTGGCCTTATTAGCAGAGATTGTGGTCTTACAAAAGTCTATTCACGATAAAAAAAAGTAATCAAACCATATTGCAAAATAAATCAAGTAAATGTTTTTTAGTTGTAGAAAACCGCTTCTTGAACTACACTTGAATAAGTTTTAGCTGTGACTATTCTGAGGTATACACTTTGAGAATGTTAATAACTATTGGATACTAGAACAAACATTATTCTGCGGGGGATCTTTACTATTCAATAAAAAATACAGACTCATAAAGTAACAACGAACAACACAAAAAAGACAACCATTGCCCTGCAGTTTAACTTGTAAAATCTTTTAAAAAAGAATCAAAACCGTAATTAATTTAAAAAGTGCTTTACCCAAAGCCGCAACCATCCACAAGTAAGTAAAATGAAATTAGCCCGCGTACTCCAAAACGAGAAAGTAAACCTTAATCCGATTCCAGAGTTGTATTAATATGCAAAGCCGTATGAAACGTATGTATGGCTGCCCTCCGGCGTATTGTACGGGGAATTAATTTCGGGTATTGATGGGAAGCACAAGACGGATACATTTTAGATGAGCAATTTTGTGCAAAGACTAGCTGCTTTTTGAATGATATATGGGTAGGTACGCGGAGGATCAGCATCGTACATATACGTATTTTGTCTAATGGACAACAACTTAGCGCTGTCTAGGATGATTTAAATAAATAAATAATGCTGGACAATCCACACAGCATCATCTAGCCCCAAAGTAAGCAGAGCTTGTGTTATGGGTACTAGATGACTGATATACTTAATACAATACATAACATAGATATATATTTTTTATTATAAATAGAAAATACCCAGAACACCCGGAACAAATATTTGCAGATCATAAAAACATTTGCCCTAAGGAGGGAATCGAACCCGCAACCTTCTGCGTCGCAGGCGGAACTTCGCCCGCCGCGCCACATCGGTCGTCTGATTACTAATCATGATAAAGTCATGAATAGACAAAATATGTTGATCGGATTGAAATAGGACGTAAGTCCGTTGGTAAAATCTAGTAAGCCACAGATTTGGCATTAGATATTTATTTAATAAACATAGTATAAAGTTGTTATATTAAAAATATGCTAATGTTTCACTATTTTCTAGCATGCAATTGTAATAGAAAAGTGCGTTTCCAGGATCAGTTTCTAGAGAAGCAATGACTATCGAATCATTATGAGATACTTAGTTAGATAGTAGTATAATGTAGAATTTACAGATGCTTGTAGAGATCATAAAACATGTGCTGGGTAAATTTATCTGCATGCCGAATTGCCGATACCAATCCCAAGTGTGAACGAATTTGTAAATTTTTCCTCGTTCTGGAAGCTTATTTTCTTTTTAAGCAAATAGCGCATATTTTTTGAGGTCCTTTTTATGATATGTTTTCTCCAAGAACCAAAGTTTTACCAACATTCCAATCGTAGTGCCTGACGCGAATTTTTGTGAGATCCCTCACAAAAATCGGGATTTGATTTTCGTGATTTTCTCTTGCTATTTTGACTAAACAATGTTATTTAGCTGTGCAAGAGTATTCTGGGTGGCTAGTTGAGAAAGCTTTAAAATTAAAAGTGAGGCCGTTCAAATTCGCTGTTACAGAAATAGAAAAACATGTTGATTATAAAGAGAATTCAAACTGCACACTGCAAAGACTTCAAACATACATCTACAAAATTTACATAGTTCAGTGTTAGCTGAAGCAATATATCGCGTACCTCCAGGCTTGCCACTTTCAAAGCAATATGGTTCAAATTCCGACCAAATTTCCACTTTAGCCCAGTTCCTTAATTCGACTCCTTTGTTCTCAAACAAAGCTCTATGACAATAACAATTAAACCATCACAGTGCGTGGTAATGAGTTCCGCTTTAACTGATATTTCATTTAAGATCCTGTTTATTTTGTGGTAATGAAGGCCGTCTGTTATATAAATAAAGGTGGTGAACCAATTGTTTGAAGGAAATGGTAAATTCGCTGACATATTTTCTGTATCCGAGAAGCTGATCCGGTTTTACTTTAGCTGGTGATACAACGTTGTGCCTCTTCAAAGTTACTATGCGTGGAAATCTAACAATTTTTACGAAAAACTAGAGCGATCCGCTCTAATGGAACTTTGATTAAGCTTTAAATGAAAGATTGATAGATAGATAGATATGATTTTTTATTAAGTTCACACACAAACAGCACAGGAAAACATAACATATCAACAAAAACAGTATTTAGGTAAGTATACATAAGGGAAAAAAAAATAATTAAAGCAAAAGCAAAACAACCAAAAATAAACACAATACCTAAAATAGACACCTACCTACCACCAGTGCACAAGCCCTAATAACGATTGATTGATTGATTGTAATGATTGAAATACTGCGGGTGAAAACGCGTTCTGAAGCTAGTTTATTTTATTCTATACCTACCCTTTGTGCTCGTTGTGTAGCTACTGCAAGCCATACTCCCTGAAACCAGAGGAAGCGAAATCAACGAAGTAGAATAGTTTGTTACACAAACGTGAGTTCGTGAAACTAATTGTATGTTGTATCGTATTTATATAATAGATAATAATCCATATTACACATACACACAGTCAAATAAAATTCAAAATTACAGTCAATAAAATAAGATTAGATAAATAAGATTACAGATTCAAATTAGTAGAATAAATTAAATTAAGTTACAGAGGTACATATATTATATTTTATTTTTATATTACAGTATTTTGTTTATTTTGCACAACGCATTGAGTTGCAGGACAACACATGCGTCTCAGTCTAGGGTCTGAGAACGGGGCCATCCACCCGCTCAGCCAACGTAACTAGAAGGCTGTTGGGGCTGGCGCGCACCCGCCGCATCAGGGAGGCGACACGCTTGCGCATGATGGCGTGGAAATCAAACTAATCGCATTGTAAAAAAAGAGAATTAAAAAACTTTATAGCAAACTTTATAAATTGACCACGAAAAACAAAAAAAAACTTACCTGCGCCTGATATTATACTCATTCTAACATAGAAGTACAATTTTATTGTTATTCTTAAACGTTTAATAAAATTTATGATCTAACTTGATTTACAGCTACATGAAAGATGTTGATTACTGCTATCGTGCTTCGTTTGTTTGGTTTTAATAGCGGGCAATCACGCTAGCTGCTTCGACTTCGACTTTGCTCATAAAAACTTCACTAATATTTTAAAAGTGAAAGTTTGGATGAATATCCAAACTTTCACTTTCCTATGATATATATCCTATGATATAGAAATAAACGTTCTCATCAACCAGCTCATTCTAACTTGCATTAATTAAATTATATTCATAGAAAAACGCGAGCAGAGCCGCGGGCTGAAACTAGCGTTTTACAATCATAAAGGTTGTAGAAACCAACCAGTAAAAAATAAATAGGCCCTCATCACATTCAAACTTGTTTTAGGCTTAACTTAGATACACTTTCTTACTTCTTTTAACTTTTGTCTCTTTCTATATTTATTGTAGGCGCCGCGAGAGCTATTCATTCACCTCCAGTGGTATGAAATCGTTGAAAGAATGTGTGGAAAAAATACTGACGTTCGTTAGCCTCAAGATATGAAGGTAGGTTATAAACGGGGGTCCTTAAACAAGAGACGTGTTATTTGGCGTTCTAGTCTAGATTGATTTTATATTATGTATACCTAGTGTTAAATCTTGTACGATCGCACGAATCCTTCATTTTTTTTTTTATTCTTTTATTTATCTTCTAAAAGATTATTACATTATAAAACTAATTATAACACCTAAAAACCACAGAGGTTTGTAAGGGAGTGCTATTAGTGAGTCAATCTTGCGATAATAGGTACAATGTGTGATTAAGTGATTAATATAACAGAAAAAAAATATATTACAATAACATGTAGGTAACATGTAGGTCATTGTAGGTGTCATGTGCAAGTCCGACTCGCACTTGGCCGGTTTATATGCATAGAAGGAAACCAGCCCTTGTGCTACTGTACTGCAATATAGCCATTTGTAAAAGCAACCGTTTTGGCGATGACTTCTTGTGACTGCTTTTAAAAAACATTTTTTTTTTATCACTAGTGAGTACTACCTCTTACAATGCCATTAAACAGACCATTGCCCTTTTACACACACGATACGAAACAATACCCAAAACAATTTAAAGCCCCTTATCCATTCCGTTTGACATGGAACTTTATTGTCTGTACGTAGACTCTAATTTCCCTTGCGGGTATTCGTGACAGTGACTTTTGCTTCAACTGTTGACGGGTTCCGGGCACGATTTAAAAAAAATATTTTCCAACGTTGAACATATTAATTATTGGCCGTGCTTATGATGCCCTGTAGGGCAAGCACGGGGATTGTTGTCTAGGGTAGAATAGATAAAAATTACGTCACTTTGTCATCGAATGCGTAAAATATTTAAAATTCATTGCTTCAACTTCAATAATGTACACAATGTATGAAGATGCGATGTCATTATTGTCTATTCTACCCTAGAGAAAAATCCCCGTGCTTGGCCTACAGGTAAATGTATACTTTGGACAAGGATTTAAAAAAAACTTTACATAAGCGAGAATAAAACTAAATTTACTACTATTTATAAAATTGTAAAATAGTTTTCAGAATACAGTTACAGAGCATTCCGAAAACAAAAAATTAAAAAAAAAATAAAACACATCACAAGTCACAAACCAAAATCAAATCGGAAATATAACTTGATAATAGAATTCGTAGAACAAGAAAATACCCTCTCAAAATGAAAATTAATTAAAAGTGTCCCGGAATTACCCCCTATCTGCTTAGCTAACATGTTTTATGGCACCTTGTATAAAGACTGCATATTATCCAATTTCCTTACATTATTTTAAAGCTTGCGTATAAAAGCAGTACTATCGAAACTTATTGAATTTTCTGGATATTGGTGCACTGCCATCAATCTTTAAAAGATAACTCCAACAGAATAAAATATATTTCCAAAGCACTGTGAATAAGTTCCCTGGTCTATTTTATACTAGCTTTAGCCCGCGGCTACGCTCACGTGTTCAATTTCTTATTATTTTAAAGACTGAAGGTATGTTGGTCTGTTATATCTTCCGACAAACAATATTATAAACAATATTTCAAAGACCAGCTCCCTTAATCGTGATTGCAATCGTTAATCGATATCACTTGTTTAACTACAAGAACAAAGTACCATCAAAATTGGTAAAATTTACAGCAATCACGACAAGCAATTGCGATAGCAACCGTTACATAATAAACACATCCACCACTCAGCCAATCGTGGAAAGTACCTCTAACAGACAGACTAGTTTCTTTCGTATTTTTATAAAACTGGGTATGAATAAGTATGAAGGGATTTTGTGATTCTATTGTTATTGATAGGTATATCAGCGGGCTTCTGAGTTATGTGTGAGATAGAAAACTGCTTTGAATATCAATGAAACTTCCATTCAAATGGTTGGATTGAGCTCTTAGAATAGTTTTGATTGAGAACTCAGAGAATCCAAAATTAACTTTAACTATAGTAGAAAGTTGTTGTGTTGTGGTGATGTGATCGCTTCAGCGCCTTCATTTATTGAAAAAAGCGCTGAAGCGCGTTTGTTGTAGCTAGCCACTAAAATAATATATTTGTTAATCGATCTATTGGTAAGGACTAAATAACTGGTTTTTGATTATTGTGACGCCACACCACAACCCATTGCCACGACACCGGTACCTACTCGACAACGAATATTACAACAACATTTAATTGTCTGACTAGTTTCTGGCCGCGGCTTCGCACGCTCTGTTTCGATGAAAACGTATTAAGGCCACAACTAGACTACACAAAATTAATGTATCTTATAAAGGGCAATGTATAAGCTTCTACAACAAAACTCCTAGTGAGTTGCAAAAATTATCAGTAAATAAATTCAAACAAATTGTCAAAACCTTATTGTGTAAAAAGGCCTACAATAAAATATCAGATTATCTAGATGATAAAAAAGCTTCAGACAAGATTAGCTCGAAAAATAACAACTAACTAACAGGCTAAAGGTTTCTTCGTCGCTTCTTTATTTTAGTCCTTATACCGAAGCGACTGAAATAAAAAATATCACTTTATTTCCGTATCAGTGTTTAATTTTAATAATTAAACACTGATACGGAAATAAAGTGTGAGTGCGAAGGTCGCGTACATTAGCTCCGTGTTAATTAGCAAAATCCTTATCTACTGCACGACAACACGCCCGGCTATTCGGGCTGTTAGCCTAGTGTTCGGACGCAATGCATTCTCAATCTGGTATCCTAATCGAGTCAGTTAAGTTTGGCGTGACCGAGCAGAATATGGAAAATAATTTAGAGTTACCCACTGAAACGTTAGAAAACTGTACAAACCCAGTAGTTATGGAAGCGGACGCGGAAATGAATAGTCTCAGGAAGAGACTGAGAGAGATAAATGGAGAGGATAATTCTTCTGAAGACCCAGACTCATGGGAGAGAGTTTCGCGAGGTAAAAAAACCGGGAGAAAAGAAAAAGTTATGGAAGAGATAGGAGAGAATGTTCAGATCTGTGTGACTTGTAAAAATGATTTACCAAAGCAATTTGCGCTTGCTAAATTATTGCAAGACCATGATATTGAGGATATATCCAAAATTAAATATGTAAGCGCTAGGAAAATATTAATCACCTTTGATAAGATGTCGAGTGCAAATAAATTTCTGCTTACAAAAGCATTTTCCGATATGGAGTGGAATTGCCATAAAACGGCAGAAGTTGGAGTATCGTACGGCGTAATTAAAAATGTGGAGATGGATCTTTCTGAGGAAGACATTTTGAAACAAGTGTCTTCTACAATTGAAATAATGTCGGCTAAACGATTGAATAGAAGAAACATTGAAGAGACTGATGGTGGTGGTGCCGCATGGGTTCAAAGTGAATCCATCCGATTGGGATTCAGGGGCACATCGGTTCCACCTTATGTGTTCATTCACAAAATACGCATAAAAGTTGAACAGTACATATTCCCATTGACTCAATGCGGAAGATGTTGGAAATTCGGCCACATGTCAAGGTTCTGCCCTAGTAAGAAGATAATTTGCCCTAAATGTGCCAAAAAACATGAGAGCTGTGAAACGGAGTCATTTAAATGCGTTAATTGCCATGGGCCGCATATGGCTATGTATAAATCATGCCCGATCTTTAAAAAAGAGAGGAAGATTCGTGAGCTTATGTCCGAGTATAATGTGACTTACAGGAAGGGAAAAGAGATGTATGTGCCACCAACCCCAGTGGCAGAACGCCTAGAAAGACCCCCCTTTGCAAGCGACGATGAATGTGTTGAAGTTAACATGACTCCGATACCACTTCCAACAATCGAGGAGCCTTTTATAGTCTCTAATTCAGTAGCTGGCTGTTCTTATGCTTCTATAGTGAAAGCGAAGAAGGTGGACAAGGAAAAGCCTAGTCAAGCTAACACAAAAACACACAAGCAGAAAGAGAATATGGAAGAGAATGAAGGGCAGGGACAGGAAGAAGATCAAGGTTTAGGAGTAAGTCGAGGATGGAACAAGAAAAAACGAAAACAGCAACAACCCATGGCTAGTGCGTTCAGTTGGGATGAGGAACACTCAGTGTGCTCTGAGGAGGAACAGCCTCCTCGAGCACATATGGTAACGGACGAGACGTATGACAGAGACAATGATTCTACATTCACGAGTTTACTTAGTAAGTTAAAAGACATTATATTTAGTAGGCGCTCCATAAGTAAGAAGATAGAAATGTCGTTTAGGATGAGTATTGAATGGGTAATATCTAAAGCTGTAAGTTATATGACGGCCGGAACCTTCTTTAGTTCTGACCCTCATTATGGATAAAAGTCCACATAATGATTTAACGGTTAATCTGATCCAATGGAACTGCCAAAGTTTAAGACCTAAATCCGTGCCCTTTGAAGCACTTCTTACCCAAGAAAAAGTTCACATTGCAATTTTAAGCGAAACTTGGTTTGAGCCTGAGAGTAACTTTAATATTAGCAACTATAATTGTTATAGACTAGATAGGGCTGACTCATACGGGGGCGTGGCAGTCTTAACTCATAAAACTGTCATGTCTCGCGTTTGTTCATCGCGCAGTATAAACACTGGTATCGAATTATTGCATGTAAAAATCCTAAACTGTCAGCATATTGAGAATATTATTTCCATATATTGTCCTTCCTCCATTCATACCTCTCAAAGCGACTGGGATCATGTTTTTTCGATTTGTAATAATAAAACACTTATATTAGGTGACTTTAATGGTCATCATGATAGTTGGTCTTATAAAACAGATAGTAGGGGCAATCAAATTATGGAGGCGATGTTGGATTCCAATTTCACTTATCTCAATGATGGCAGCCATACTAGGATAAAATTGTCAAATGGTGTTTTGCAACAATCTTCGCTAGATATTTCATTTATTTCTTCAGATTCGGCAATTAACTTTAATTGGAAAACTACAAATGAATCACTTGGCAGTGATCATCTTATCATTAAAATATCATTTATCGAAAATATTCTAAGAAACTTTATTAAAAAAAGAAATTTTAAAAAGAGTAACTGGGCTGAATATGCCTCATTCATCGAGAATTCGTTATCTGACTTTCAACCACAAGACGATCACCAATTGTTTTATGATCAGTTTATAGATATCTTACAAAAAGCCGCAAACACTCATATCCCATACATAAAAATACCTACAGATGTAAAACATAATTTCGTGCCAAAACCTTATTGGAATCCTGAGTTGTCGAAGGCAGTGGCAGTTCGCAGGCTGGCTTTGGCGACGTTTCGACGCTGTCCATCGCCTCATAATTTGATTGAACTAAAAAAGAAAGTAGCTGAAGCTCAGAGGTTGATCCGAGTTGCTAAATGTAAGTCATGGCAAAAGTTTTGCTTATCTGTGGATGAAACATCGTCTGCGTCAGAAATGTGGAATAAAATGAGATGGATAAAGGGCCGCTCATTACCTAAACAAAGCGTGAACAAAGAAAAGGCAGAACAATTGCTAGTAGATTTAACACCTGATTTTGTTAGCCCAAATAATCCAACTATTTATTCAACTAATTGTACTCTAGGAATGGACATAACATTGTCTGAATTGCTGAATTGCATAAAAAAGAATGACACTGCGCCGGGTAGCGACGAGGTTTCCTACTCAATGATAAAGCACCTGCCGCTAGTTGGTAAACTACTGTTACTAAACTTTTATAATCGATGCTACACTTCCGGATTTGTCCCCTCACAATGGCGTAAGATTAAAGTCATCCCTATACCTAAACATGGTACACCATCAGCTCTGCGTCCTATTTCACTAATATCGTGTTTATGCAAGATTTTACATTCCATTCTAAATAAACGACTTGAATGGTACTTTGAAAAACGATCCCTATTTCCGGATACCATGGTTGGTTTTCGTAAAGCGCGTTCTTGTCTGGACAATCTTACTTGCCTTACTTCTCACATCCAGAAAGGATTTTCAAATGATCTATTAACTGTAGGGTGTTTTATAGATATCCAGAATGCCTATAACAACGTGAACGTGTTATCTCTGTTAAAAATTCTTGATGAATTTCAAGTTGGTTACAAAATATGCAGGTACTTGTGGTGCTACCTAAGTATGAGAATGTTAGAAATCACCACTGAGGAGAGTGTATTAACGAGGTGGACGTATCAAGGATTAGCCCAAGGAGACCCGTTGTCCCCTCTTCTTTTTAATATAGCAACTATAAAAATATGTCAAAGTATAAACAATGTGGAGATATCCCAGTATGCTGACAATTTTGTGATTTACAGTACTAAAAAACACGTGACCGATGCGGCAAGAGAACTACAGCTAGCTTTAGGTAAAATAAGTAGTATATTAGATAGTATTGGCTTAGAAGTATCACCTGTTAAAAGTAAAATATGCGTCTTCAAAAAAGGCCGTTATCGAGGCATAATAGATGTTACCCTTAACAATTATTCATTACAGCTCTGTGACAGCGTTAAGTATTTAGGATTATGGCTCGACAGTTCACTAAGATGGGGTAAACATATTAATGAGACACGTGTTAAGATTCAAAAATATATCAATGTAATTAAAGTTTTAGCTGGTTCCGGTTGGGGGGTTCACCAAAAACATTTGAGAAAATTGTACATTTCGATAATCCGCAGTAGGATTGATTACGCTTGTTTTATATATGATAATAGTTGCCATAGTAATGTAATTAAATTAGATAGGATACAAAACCAAGCCATGCGTGTTGTTGGAGGCTACATACGTAGTACACCTATACATGTCATGGAGAGTGACTTGAACCTACCTCCTCTATTTGTACGTAGAAGATATTTAGCCGAGAAATTTTGGCTTAAGTCTAAGTCATTTAAAGACAATAGAGTTATTAAATATATCGATGAGCTTGCTTCACAAAGATCCCAGTACTGGGCTCAACGAAAGTTACCGATTTTAGCTACGGTACATCCAATTTTGAACTCTTTATCAATTCACTCCTGTGATAAACTTGAAATGTTTTCCTTACATACTTGGGTTAGCAATATAAATTTAACTAACGTCATTATAGATAACATTCCTGCCATTGTACATTCGAAGCGCTCATATACTTGTAGAGATTTAAAAAATAAGTGTATAACTTACATCGATACTAATTATTCAGATCATTATAAAATATTTACAGACGGATCCAAGGATGGAGATAAAGGTGGAGCTGCATTTTATGATCCCTTTACAGATACTAACATAAAATTACAAATTGACTCACATATTTCGATCATGCATCTCGAGTTAATAGCTTTATCTGAAGCTATCTCATATTTAGATTCTATTGAATGCAACAAATTTGTTATCTTCTGCGATTCAAAGAGTGCGTTGCAACATATAGCTCGGTGCGCCTCGCACGTGCGAGGCAGCCCGATTGCTTATACTATTCTAGAATCTATATTAATGCTACAATCTAAAAATAAAACAATAGTCTTGCAATGGATTCCGTCACACATTAATCTAGAAGAAAATGACATTGTTGACCTATTTGCCAAACAAGCTAGTTATGATGGAATCCCGTTATTAAAAATCCCGTTGTACTCTGATTATGTCAGATTAGTTAAGACTCAATGCATTGACCTTTGGCAGGAATATTTCGATAAAAGATCTGTAGAGAAAGGCATTTGGTACCGGACAATACAGCCTCAAATTATGTCGTATCCTTGGATTGATGACTGTACTTATGATAGGAATGTACTTGTGATTGCTCTCAGGCTCCGTTCCGGACACATTCCAACCAATAAGTTTGCATTTCTTATGAAAAAAGTTGATTCGCCCAATTGTGATGTATGTGGTTCTATAGAAGATGTACAGCACGTGTTGATGGAATGTTGCCGGAACGCAAGTGAAAGAACTAAATTGTTTGGTTCCTCCAAGGTGCTCAATGTCGGACATTGCAACGCTATATTGGCGTCGCCTCTGTCGGACAAAGCAGCACAGCTGTATGATCTGGCAGAATGTTGTTTTAAATTAAGAAGTTAATTTATATTTTTTTTTTTTTTTTTTTTTGTTACTTTATCTGTTATTCACCAAGTTTTTGTCCATTTTGTTATTAAGTAAATTGTTGTATAAGTAGGTATAATTCATATGTAAGTTTGATATCCTAATAGGGCGATATGGTCGCTTAGCGACAAAGTCCCTTAATATTTGTTTAAAATTAAAAAAAAAAAACAAAAAAAAAAGAAATAAAGTGTAATTATTAGTTAATTAATTAATTAAGTAATTAATTATTAAGTGTAAATTTATTGTATTTATAGAACTAAAGAGTTATTGACTTTGACTTTGGTTATTATTGTCGCGTATTATGAGTCGCTCATGTTCAAATAGGTCTGCAGTTTCAAGACCATCATCTCAGCTCGTTTACGCCCATCCCATTGCACACGGCCCTGCGTAAGCCTCTTCCGTTTTTTGACCCACACTTCCACTAAGTATCTTATTAACTATTTTTTAACAAAATTGTAAAACTTTAACTTGACCCTTTGACTCTGCTATGTATACATTTTTGTTGGTTGTTTTGCCGCCATGTTGTCCAATATGAAATGAAAAACAATCCGATCATCCAATCCCGAAATATTGAGATCGTCCAAGAACATTCAAACTTGATCCAAACTTGTGCAATAGCCTCGCCCCGTCTGTCATCCACTCCGGAAGCCGATTGAGCATAGGAAGACGAACGACAGTTTGTATTGTTTATACAAAACACGGCCCCGACTCTGTTTAATGATTATACACATCAGTTCATTTACTTGTTGGCCGAGTTATTGAAAATATTGCCGCGCGCTTGTGCCTACCGGACAGGCTGTGAATTGGTCTTAATAGACGACGACACTACGTTTGTGACAAAAAAGTTACACTGTTTTATCAGAGTGCTTAATATAACAATGACGTTTTCTAAATCGTGACCCGAAAATCAAAGTTGAAATAGAAAAAGAAATATCAAATACGCGGGTCACCTGCAAGAATTTTAGAGGAAATATTTTCAACACAAAATCAGCTGGACCTAGGCTTGTTCAATCTTTGATTAGCTTATAGGTAAGTCAATCAGACAAATCGATAAGTTTTTTTTCGTTCCGAGAAAGTATCTAGTTAATATGTACTCATAGTGTACATAATAACGAGACACTTGCTCGGAGTCGAGGCCTAGATCTCGATGCTACCCACAAGGGAATCGACTCTTCTTCCTTCAAATAGGTTCAACTTCTAGAATAGAATGCCGATCCAATAGTTGTTCTATTGGGACCTGAACCATTAGGTTCAGGTCCCAATAGAACAACTATTAAAAGCAAACCTCATATTAATGAGGTTTGCTTTTTAGGGTTTCAAATAAGGCGTTTAGTGAACAGCGCGAGCAGATATTTGATGACCTTCAATGCAAATTTTACACGCGGAACCAATGGAAATAGTTAATTGATAAAAAAGTCCGCTCATGCCGGGTCTTCTTTTGAAACAACTACAACAGTTATTTCGAAATGAGCATAGACAATTAGACATATTCTACAAAGCGAAGGACAAAAGTGAGATGATAATGATGATGTGCTAAGAACCCCGCCTAAGAATCATTAGCCCGGCAAAAAGTGCAGTGTGTACACGTTTGTTGCCGGGTCGAGAGACATGCGGTGACAATGTTTTAGAGTTTTGCAGGATTTTTGTCTGCCATAAGAAATGTCAGTGGATGATGTGGAAAAATCAGTAGTTCACTATTCTGGTTATGAAAAGAAAACTTGCTAAAATCGGAGAGCCTTACAATAAAGGCTCGCAATACCATACCATGCAACCTCTGTGTTTATGTGGAGTCATAATCTAACACAAGATACTTTACATCTTTTTAAACCTTACCTTGGTACCAAATATTTTGATTAGATTACTTAGTACGGTCAATCAAGTACATATGGCGTACTATTTATGTATGTGTGTATGGTATATAACATTTAATAAAATTTCGACCTCTTCGGTGCAGTAGGTGAAAAGTCACCCGAGGTTGTGGTTCGATTTCCTTAGCTAACCCGATTTGTTCCCTCAGGGGCATAATGATGTTGAAAATATCGTGAGTTTTCTTTTCAGTCAGTTCCAACAATAAGAACCCCTTTATCGATATTTCTCTCACAACTCTTCCACCGTGAAAGCGTCCCCATTCTGCCCTGAAGTGCGGGCACCCTACGTGAAGTGCTCACGTCGTTAGACGTTAACGATGGGCGGGCGGCGTTTTGAGATTCCATCCGCGCCCAGTTCGTTTTGTTTACGTCATATCTAATTATGAAGTGCCTATTATTATGGGGACGTTGCCTTGGAAATATAATATTAAGATTTTGGTAAGATTTGCGGTAAGACGAGATCTTCATAGGAAGATCGTGTGAGATAATGGTCAAACCAAGGTCTATTTGTCATAAAAAAATCCTTAGGACAGCATCTGTCTATAACTTTTTTCCTTGGTCCTTTCTTCGTCTATAGGGTGCTGTCTAGCTAAGTGTTTCCTTAGGGGGATATATCAGGGTATGGTGGTTACTATTTTACATGCTCATTATTAGTTTGAAACAACTGCAAATCAATACATATAATTATTAAGAATTCGAAAGTAACTCTATCTGTCTGTCTGTTACCTTTTCACGCCTAAATGGCTGGACGGATCTTAATGAATTTTGGCAGGGAATTAGATGGTATCCCGGAAAAGGCTACTTTTTTTCCTCGTAAAAGAGCGTTCGAAGCCGCGGGCAGCAGCTAGTGTTAAAATAACTATGAAATTACTTGACAGTGGTTTGTTCAGCAAACCTATATTTTTACAAGAGCATGTTCACTGAGGTACCTCAGTCAACATGAATGGTTTAGAAAAGTGTAGCTTTCAGACTATTTATCAATTTTCTCATCCTGTGAGCACCCACTGCTGTTTATAGGGCTACTCTCTATAATGCCATTTTGTCCGATCCTATACTAACCTCATCTGGAGTAGATTGATTCGTTCCTTTTCACACTATACTGTTTCCAAATTATTTTTACACGAACTTTTTGCAATTATCAGCTGTTTCCCACTCAAGGTACGGAAGACTCGTGGCGTGGAGAAATCCTTTGCTTTGAAGGCTTCGTTCTTGTTTAAATTCTTTGCAGGATTTATTCATGAAATTTAAAACTTACCGAAATGTAAGTTTAAATTTCATGAATAACTTACCGAA
The DNA here is from genome assembly GCA_963662085.1 of Eupithecia inturbata. NCBI lineage: Eukaryota > Metazoa > Arthropoda > Insecta > Lepidoptera > Geometridae > Eupithecia > Eupithecia inturbata. The sequence goes on along the minus strand of OY759178.1, from coordinate 15,763,439 downwards.
ACTTACCGAAAGGTAGTAGGTAGATAAGAGTAGATCATCATCGGTGGAAGACTGGTTGGGGAGTGATCGGTAAAGGGGTTCTTATTGCTGTGTGGATTGTCCAGGATGATTTATTTAGTGTCGGTTTGTGTTCGGATTTCTAGGTAGGTAGGTAAGATGGTTAGGTAACTAATTTAGTCATTTTAAATACGTTACTTACATAACTTAGTTAGAAGGTCTTCAAAGGCTGTGATAGGTATTTTTCAGCAAAACGCACCCGAAACTAAACAACCCACGCGATTTCCCGGCACTTTACTTATAATAAAACATTAGCTTTTCCGCAGTGCGTGTTGCTAATGCGACACTTCGGGGTAGTCGTGTGGATTAGTGGAGCATGTGAGTGTGGCGCAGGGTAGTAAATAGTAATTATGAGGGACATTTATTTTATACAGATTTTTTGGGGAATTATTTGATTATTTCCGATCTACCTAAAGTAGGTATCCAATTTTTGTGTTGTTGTACAGTAATACAAAGAGAATTTCATACAATTAAATAATATATAACAATATATAATATAATTGAAACAATTGAGCGAACTGCAGACTGTTGCACACAATCTACAGGTAGCTTAACTGATCCATACAAATATTAGTCGGAAGCGTCCCCGAGACGCTGGCTGCATTGCCCCGCTGTATGGCAATGCATATGCGCTGTGCCAGATAATTACCAGCTCTCGGGTCACACGCCACTTTGACCAGAAGCTCAAATTTTTTTTTAAACCTGGATGGCCTCGGTACCCTGCAGAACTAGGGTCTTGACTACAATGATAATAATTTTACAGTTTGACTTGTCCAAGTGCTTATTTTGTAAGTCTAAAGAAATAAAGTTATTGAAATCTGAAATCCAAGGGGAGACAGAAGGGGAGACAGAAATTTGCGCCTCAAGAGGCGCAAATTTGTCTCCCCTCGCATCAATCTCAAGATATATTCGGCCATATCTACCGCCGGCCGCGCCGCACCAATTGAATTTGCAGTGCTGCTTTATTCAATTTCAACTTATGTACTTGCCTACTTTAAACTAAGCATTACATTCGAATAATGTCTACCTATGCAATATATATACAGTGAGTCCGCCGGGAAATTTTCCGGTTCAAACTCGCCTAATGCATGAACGAAACGCAAGAGGGAGGTGCGGAGGATCGGTGAGTAGCATTGCGGACGTGTTAGTAACTATGAATCAGTGGCAGGGACCGCATTGCGCGTTCGCTGTGGAAGCGTACTTTAAGGGTGGAGATTTTCTACTTAGTGCAAGGCAGCAATTTTGTTCACACCTCAAAATTCGTCGTGTTAGAGACGGCCTGTCCACCCAACTAATTTCATCGTGAGTACAGAAGCTCAGAACAACGGGAACGACATTAAACATTGGTCCAGCGGGTCCATCAACTTCTGTTGCGACACCTGAAAACGTCAACACCGTTCGAGAAGAAATTCTCAAAAATCCACAGAAGTCCTTTAGGGAGGTAGCTGCTACGTGCTTAAAAAAAACACAGTACATAAAATATTGAAGCGTCAACTCAACTTCCACCCATACAAGTTGCAAATTGTGCAACAATTGAAAGAAGGGGTACTTAGCGATAGATGTTTAAGCCAAAACGATTACTGACTGATTTGGGACCCCTGCGAGATCGGGCAAGATTTATTTTTAGGTACGAAGCCTATTTTCATCTGGAAGGATACGTAAATAAACAAAATATGAGATACTGATCAGACTCAAATCCAAAAAAACTCCACCAAAAGTCATTACACAGCCTAAAAACAAAGGTGTGGTGCGTCATTTCAGCAAGAGGACTAATCCTTTTTTTCTTTGACGCTGACCAAACTATGACATCTGAGAGGTATTTTGCAATGATAGACAACTATTTGTACCGGCCCTGCAATATTTTGATGGGAACAATAGTAAAACCCATTTTCAACATGATGGCGCCACTGCGCATACGACTAGGGCGTCATGAGCAAAGTGAGGAGCATTTTTTCAGGAAAAGTGATCAGTAGGTTTGGCGACATACTCTGGCCCCCAAGGTCACCTGATCTAACTCCATGTGACTTCTTCTTGTGTGAATTTCTAAAGGCTAGAGTGTACCATAAATCTCCAAAAATCATTGAAGCTCTTCAAAAAAACGACAAGAAATCCAAGAAATTTCGCCATAGCTCTGCCAGCGGGTTTTTACCTATATGCGGTACAGGCTTGATGAGTGTTAGTTACAAAACGGTCGTCTTTTGGAAGGTATATTTAAGAAAAAACGCAAACGGAACGCAACGGAAAATCACGATCAAGGTTATCGATAAATAAACATTTTTTACTATAGCAATTTTTGTTTAATTTATATGAATTTTTGAAGCCGAACATCTGCCGGCGGACACCCGGCAATTAAATATAATATTAAGTTAATTTTATATCAGATAGTTGATTAATCGATTTTCCTTTAAACGAGGCAGATAATAAATTATGAAGATCTAAATTTATAATAAAGGATTACTCGTCAGTTGCCCACAGTAACGTGCACTTTTGAAACATTATTACCGATTAGGAGAGACCATCTAATCGGTAATTATATTAGTTATTCATACGGAAAATCCATATGTATTTTTATAACCTTCTTTTTTGGCAGTCGGCTGAATAGCAGAAAGTGCTATGAAGCGATTCCACTCGCGGAGGAAGCAATATCGACGCTCTCGGAAGCGCCGGCTTTTTATTCCAGCAGTCTACTTGCTATTGCTTCTTGATGGGGCTTCGTCGTTTCATTTGAGGGTTCATAGTAGAAAGTTACAGATTTAGATTTCTGTTATTTTTTTTTACCTGCTTTGAGTGGAATGGTAAAGATTTGTAACAATTTTTCGCCACAAGTGGACACTGAACATAAAACAGAACAAGAATGGTCTGACTCACTATTTACTCGATGTTCTATTTGACCAATTTATGGTTATTTGATTTGTATACTACATTATTTTCATTTAAAAAACTGACTGACTTCACCAGACTCAGTGAATAGTGTAACTAGTGATTTAACCCACATCAAAATAGTGACTTTCAAGCACGTTGTTTAAATTAAGAAAGAAAGAAAGAAAATTATTTATTACACACTACACACACAAAAAAACTTTGAGACAATAAAAATAAAAAGAGATTACCTAGTACTAGATAACAAACAGGACAGACAAGCTCATTTGAACTAAGTAGTATACTAATACAAACATTGGGTTAATTAATAGGTACCAAGTAGTCCACTTAGCAAGCAGACGAGCGCGTGTGTGCAGGTCTAACAGGGCCTGACTCAGCTTGTTGTGTGTTATAACACAGAAAATTACAATACTCCCAGCTATTCCATAAATATACAGTCACTTACCCTGCTTACCTGCGTACCTTACGTTGATTCTTCACCATCACCATTCCATAACAAACCTGAGAGAGTGTTCAGAGTTCCTCAGGTGCTCCCTCGCAACTACTTAGCAAGTAGCTCTTGTATAAAGCGGTAAGCACGTGCATTGTTCCTGACTAGTTGTTTGGGTATTTAGGAAGAAAACACACGGGAAAGAGTATGGACCAGCTGCAGTTGTAACATAACTATCACAAGCGGTATAAGGCTCGCTTGTCGTGGAAGCGAGCCCATATATTGATCTTTTTACAGAACCATTAATGGTCGTATGATAAGTTTTTTTGGTTTAGTTTTTTTTTTGATGACAGAAAACCAGTACTTTCTGTCAAAATAACCAAGGTTATATATAATAATAATAATAATAATAAAAGTATTTATTTACATAAATGGTTTTACAGAGTACTTACACTAATAACTCTAAATTTATAAAATTAGATTAATCTTTATGTATAGTAGGTACTCTAACCTAAAACCTTAGTGCCGAAAAATGCATCGACTCCTCGCTCTAACTAAGTAAAACTTGAGTGATATGTCATCATCATCATCACCAACCTATCTGAGTCTACTGCTGGACATAGGCCTTCCCTAATAATATAGCTCCCCCATAGCGCCCTGTCTTCAGCTTGCCGCATCCAGCACCTGCCTGCAGTCTTTCGCAGATCGCCATCCCACTTGGCTGGAGGGAGTCCTACACTACGTTTGCCGAGTCGCGGTTACACTCGAGAACACGTTTACCTCAGCGGTTGTCGGTTCTTCGCGTGATATGGCCGGCCCACTGCCACTTCAGCTTGCTAATTTTCTGAGCTATGTAAAAGAAAGAAAGAAAGAAAATTATTTATTAAACACTACACACACAAAAAAAACTTTAAGACAATAAAAATAAAAAGAGACTACTTAGTACTAGCATAGACTAACAAACAGCACAGACAAACACATGTGAACTAGGTAAGTAGTAAACTAACACAAACATTGGGTTAATTAATAGGTACTAAGTAGTCCACTCAGCAAGCAGACGAGCGCGTGTGTGTAGGTCTAACAGGTCCTGACTCAGCTTGTTACTCTAACACAGAAACCTGGGGTAATTTGTGAAAGAGCGCTGGTTTTCATTCTATGTCGATAGCTTTGGTTCTCTGTCGGATGTATTCGTTACGAATCCTATCCTTCAGAGAAACTCCGAGAATAGCTCTTTCCATAGCTCGCTGAGCGACTTTGAATTGGTGGACCAACCCTACCGTGGGTGTCCACGTCTCAGCTCCGCAGGTCATAACGGGCAGGACGCACTGGTTAAAAACTTTCGTTTTCAAGCATTGCGATATGGATGACGAGAAGACTCGACGTAGTTTCGCGAATGCTGCCCAGCCTAGCTAAATCCTCCTCTTGGCCTCTTTCTCGAAATTGTTTTTACCTAGCTGAAGAATCTGCCCGAGGTAAGTGTGTGTGATCATGACTTTGGTTTTATCCAAATTCATGCCAAGTCCGACGCATCCCGAGGATGTGGCGAGGCCACATCAGGCATCCGGGTCAGCTCTCAGCTCTTAGGAGTACGCTTACATGTTTGACAGAATTTCCCTCCGCATTGTTCACTAAATGCATTATTTATCCTGAAATAATAACAGCTTCTGCAACCTCCGGCATGGCCACCTAGGTGGATGAAGTTGTATGAAACAGCTTACTACTTAGATGAAATACTAAATTAGATCACCATAAGCTTACATGAAATGCTGAATTTACTAAGTTTATGACAAGTTCATGCATTGTGTAAAGTGTGTAGTAGCTATGCGAAACGGACCTATAGATTTTTTGATTTTTTGTTCCCTTAATACAATGCCGCTATAATGGGCTGCCAATAAATAAATTAATAGCGGCCTTGACTCGTTTAGGATTGTACTAATGAACAAGTTGATTTATACATGACCCAGTTACCCAATAATTCGCTTGAAATTATACCTAAGTGCAATTCAAATTTGTCAGCACAAACACTTCGAAATATAATAGAAAATATATTCGTGTTAACAGCATTATTAAATTGTTAGTAAGATAAATATACATTTATTTGACTTCACAGGAACAGCACAGACTATCTGACTTTTTTAATGTTTATTCTTCTCTACCCATATGCCACATGCCTCCTTACCTTTCTCCTTAAAACCACTTTCAAAATACATATTAAGTTAGCATTCTCAACTTCAAATAATTAAATTCCTGGAAGAGCTGGTTATGATCCCTCGAGAATTTCTATATTCTAGGTACAAAATGTACCAGCTCCAGACTTTACTTAACCGTTCTAGCTTTATAAAGTGGTACTCCAGGGAACATTTTCACTTTGCGAAATCATTTTTCTGTATTTTCGCAGCGAAATGTTGGTTGAGATCAGTTTTAGCTGGAGAGTTCCATTTCAGAAGCTCAGGAAGCAGATTTCTAGCACATTTCCTGCTATCTTGAAAATCCATGCAGGTACGACGAGTAACCTTTTTGTTACACTAAGGCATCTTAGAGTTTCTATAATCAGCTCATGTTTAACTCCTATTTATTTTATTAAAATACTAATAGCGGATCTTAATGAAATTTAGCATGGAGATACGAGTAGATGGTATTCCAAGAACAGACATGGGCTACTGTCTATCTCAGAAAAAAAGTGCAAAGCCGTGGGCAGCAGCTAGTTATGTAATAATAGGTAAAATACACTGAAGTGTCATTATCATCTCAGCCGCTCCCCGCAAAATCAATCATCGCCCATCGGCATCACCCGTTATTCACTCTACTCAAACGAAGACGGCAAATGAGACCTCCTCTACGTTATTGGCAAACATATCGGTTCTGAGACATCTTGTACCACTTTCTACCCGCTGTCTTTCGGATATAGTCAACCCATCGTGTCGGTGGACATGTTTATAAATCCATGCCTTGGTCACCGCTCAGCCTAGTGGACAAAAAATTGGAAAGTGATCCATTAGCGGATCTGCAAAGTGGATCAGAGTGGAATTGAGCTTGTATTTTAGTCCACCTGTAGGCCTAGCACAGGAGTTGTTGTTTGGGGTAGAAAAAACAATATTGGCATCGCTTCACCAGTGATCGGAAATTCGGGCGCTTATATACCTAAAGTTGGTGAAAAGACATAACATGGAGCGGTTACTTTCGAGAATACGGAGAAATTCCGGCATTCAAATTTTCTAGAATATTGATGTATTTTCGCCAGAATCTTATTTATAGACGAAATATAAGACACTTTTAGTCTGACGCGTTTTTCACTAGTCGATATTTCCAGAAAAAAACATTTTTTTTTTACCTGCTTCCAATTATCTCGAATGCTAATGTGTTTTTGCAATAAGTAATCTTATTTCGTCTAGAAATAAGATTACTTATATAGAAGAAATATAAAACACTTTTATTCTGACGCGTTTTTCACTAAGTCGATATTAATTCCGGAGAAAAAAGTTTTGTTATTTGCATAATGTACAAATTTTCTCGATTGCTTACTTTTTTTGCCGTAAGTAATTTGATTTCCAGACGAAATATCAGTTAATATTTCTTGGTTTTTTTTTGTAATAAATTGCTATTAAAAGACTTGTAAGAATAAAAGTATTTTATGTGATCGGAAATTTAAGTTTTACTGGTAGAGCGAGTGAGACAACAAATATTACCTGTTTCCTGTCGGGTCCCTTTGTTACATTCGTCACTCGACTGTTTCTTCGTCTACACATGCGTTCTTCCGGTGTTCTATTATTCTAACGACTCAGCTTTCCAACGGTTTTTGATTTGCATTAAAAATGTCATTGTGTAAATGTCAAGAGATATAGATTAAAAATTTAAAATATGGAAACTATAATAATTACATCGAGCTCACGACAGCCTGACACAGGAACGTTAACGTCCTCAAATGTAATGGATATCGATTCTGACAATCAGTTAAATGGGTAATACTTTTTTGTAATGGTGTTTTTCTTAGTTCTGCAACAGAAATTTTGTTCTAGATGTCGTTATGTTGAATGTTATATATTTATTTTGTAAATAAACGAACAATACAAATTTAAACAACAGTAAAAATATAAGTTTTTACTCATATTTTTATTATTGTTTCAATTCCAAATATTGGACTTAAAAAACGGCCCTTGCTATTATTATGAAAACTTAGAGCAAAATAACTTTTGTTTTGTTATTCTTCAAGAAATATCGAATTAAATGATAATTGCGAAGGAATAAAAGTATTTTATATTTCACCTAGAAAAAGAATTTAGGCAAAAAAATCATCAATATTAAAAAAAAATGTTTCTTTTTTTTCTCCTGAAATATCGACTTTAGTGGAAAACGCATCAGGCTAAAAGTGTCTTATATTTCGTCTATAAATAAGATTCCGGCGAAAAAACACCAACATTCAAGAAAGTTCTGGAATTTCTCGGAATTACCGGGAGGTGGTTTTAACCGCTCCATTATTTATCACCAACTTTAGGTAAATAAGCGCCCGAATTTCCGATCACTATACATGATACATTGCGTAAATTATTGAAGTTGAAGGAATTAATTTTATGTATTTTACGCATTCGATGACGATGTGACGTATTTTTCTCTTTTCTATCGTAGACAACAAGTATTAGGAAGTTTTGGCTTCTTGGTTTTACTTTTCGGTTCAAATTCCTCCCTTGAGACCTTCCACTACAGTTTATTCAGAGGTTTCGCAAAGGAATTATGCGAGGAACGGAACGTTTCGCTTTTAAGCTTCTGAGCGTTATTCGAAAACTTTCGTATTCATTTAATTAGTGGGATTGTGCTTTCATATTTTAATTAAATAACACAGCCGCTGTAATTATAAATTAAATATTAAATGGTGAAACTCTAGGGTATGTATTTAACTAGAAAACGCTTTTTCTTTTTAAACTTCCACTACGCGATATCACGAGAAAATAATATGAATCGATTTTTTTCTCTTTTATCCACTAGTTAGCTACAAAAGACATAATGATTCAAACCCCGCTCTGCGCTTAAGACTAACCCACCTCTATGCAGCTAATGTCCTGATACAAAATCGATATTCAGTTCGCCGTGAAATGAGGGAATTCCTTATCAAAGCTTGTATGACGTTGATGCATGGCTGTCGAGAGTGATATATTGGGATGTCGTATGATAGAGCATACATAGCTGGCATACCAGTGTATGCCAATATTGGCGCTAATTCGGAGAGGAACTATTGGATTACGTACAAGTAGTATGCCAGTAGAATATTAATTTACCTCGAATGCTATGTGTACATATATGTGTATGTGTGTGTCTATGTGTATGTGTACCTACACTGTGGCATAATTGAAGACAAGCTGGTGCCCTCGGCTTCGATTGGGTTTTATTACGTATCAACCATCACGCTGTAGGTATGCGACGGGGTTACAGTTGAAACAATTTAAGCCTTATCTTATATTTGCAAGGAGACCAAGATGATCGTTTGTTTTTATCGGTCAGCCTGTATACCAAACCTTATAAGGTATGGTACGTTAGGTAGAAAAATCCTGACCATGGAATTACAAAATGTCGTAAACCTTCAAATTAACCCTTTCTTAACAAACAAAATTTAATTAAGTAGATATCTCTTATAACGACTATTTACAATTGAAACAGTTGAGCTAACAGCAAACTGTATCAAACAGTCTAAACGTAGTTCAAACGTTACGTAAACGCGACGTTAAAGAGCAAACAAGCTAAGGACGTCTGGACTTCTGACCTTCAGTAATTTTAGACTAGATCGCCACAAAATAACTATGGCGGGCCTTGTGGTACATAATTATATATCAATATTTTGGCCCTATGAGATAAGGAGATTATCTTTCAGAATATAAAAGATAACTTTGAAACATATTATGTTGAGCGAATTTATTTTCTCATAACGAACAATTGAGTTTATACAATAATCTTATGCTTACGATCTTAATAAATTGATTAAATCTAAGTAAAAAAGTCTGCTTATTGTAATAGCGTATGTTTTTAATCTACCTATTAGAGGAAAGGCAGCAGCTTCCTTCTGGGCATTTTTAACATCTTCACTGCGATAACCGATCCGCCCTTCGAGCGTGGTGATTTTGATAAAATCACCCTTGTTTGGAGCAGGCACGTTCAGCAGTGGACGTAAAGTGCTCATTGGTAAACTATCAAAATTTTTTTATTCAATTTTTTTTTTTTTTTTAAATAACTTTTCTTTTGAGACTCAATGAGACGGTTGAGCCACAAAACTAGAGTTATTTTTCAAGCGGCCCGTCATCGCGATGTGAAGTTTCCGCTTTTTATTAGGAAATTCTTCCGAACATAAACTTATTTCACGTATAACAAAATCTGTTGTAACAAAATTATGATCGAATCAATTAGGTAAATATGATCATTATGTCGATTCCATTCCCGTTTTCAAAGGAATTTCCCAAGCGTAGCGAGTAATTGGAAATGAATAATTTTCCATTCATTTGCATGTATCGTCTTTGATTTTGTTTCATTACTTTGAAACAGTACGGGAAATTATCTGTTATAAAAGTATTAAATTTGAATGCCATTATTATTTTATGGCGAGTCTAGACTTAATTATAATACTTATAGCCGGTTGTTCATACGCTGATTAATTAATCGATGACCAATTTGTTGTAAAATAGTTATTTCTCTTTACGTTGAGAGATTTGGTTGATTTTTTAATTATAGAGATGTCATCGCAAGAGTAATGTCAATTCGGATAGAGAAATTACTATTTGATTAGAGATTTGATTGTTGATTAGTTAATCAGTGTACAAACTTAATTTAAGCCACTTCAAAAAAAAAAAAAGGTTATGAATTATTCTGTTTGTTTAGTTTTATGTATGAACGAGTATGTTACTTGATATCTCCGCCAATGGTTAAGAGAATTTGCTGATTCTTTCATTATTATATGGAAAATCATCTCGAGGTGGTCCCATAATAATGTTATTCCTGAGGGATTCATATTTTTCCCGTAAAACTTAAAAACATCATAACATTTTTGAAGAATCACGACTAGCTACAACAATTTTGGAGATATCTATGCCAATTGTTTATAGATTTTGATGATTCCTTCGTTGTTGTATAAAAATAGATTTTGAGATGGTCCCCTATAGGTTTGATTTTGGAGGAATCGCTATGTGCACCCTAAAACGTAGGTTTTTATAACATCATCCCATGATAATTCCACTATTTTCACCCATATTTTGTTCAAGAATACAGAGATCTTTAAGACTGTGACTTAGCTTGAATAAGATAGCGTTTACACGAAAATGAATCAGAAAATTCGTATTCGTACTCTGGTAACTGGTTCGAAAACCGAACCAGTTACCAGAGGGTAACTAATGGTTTCCATGGCAACTGGCGTCAACAGTTTCATCCATTTAGTACATGTGTCATCATCAAACTAAATAGACTTAAGTTATAATTATAACTAGATAGACCAAATTTTTGTAGTTATCCCGCTAACATTAATAAACGAGTATATAAACTTCTTTTAGAAATCGGTTAAATAAATTCCCATTATTGGGCAAAGGCGTTGAGGCATTAAGTATCAAAAGAATATAATAAAGTCTTATTAATACCTTGAATCCAGTTAAACCTGCTCCAGAATTCCCCTTAAACTTCTAAAATTCCCTTCCTGCAATTCTAACTAAATGAATTCGTAATGAGCAAAGCGCATAAGCGTCAGCACTCACGTAAAATTCCAAGGAATAAACCAGAGCAGGGCATTTGCACTTTGTCGCGAATTACACGGGGTGGTAATGGTCTTGCAAAGCGAAAATGTCTCATGAGGGCCTCTTCATTTATGGTAGCCTCTCATGGCGCGGTGTGGAGGTGGAAAGAACATTAAAGATATCTTTGTACGAGTGGTAATTAAATAATAAGAACTTCTTGGTTTAATCTCACTCATCTCAAACAAGGAATGGTTCGTGCGCTCCTAGATGCTCAACAGCGATTTGCTCCACTGTAAATAGTTGAGCAATAGGAATTTAGTATTGCGCAACTCATTTGTGGGGAACAAATTGCTTAACTTTATAATTAATTGCCAATTGAGCACATTCTAGTTTTAAATTGGATTTGTGATATACCAAATATTTTCTATACAAATTAATTTAATAATTTATTTTTAAAACTTTAATTAATCCTTTCGGATGAAAAGTCCTAGTATTACCAAGTCCAGTAATAGAGTGACTCGCAAGGAGATGATAGATTGCCTTGCACCGGCCGGTAGTACAAGATTAATGGTGCTCCATGGGAGTACAGATCCTGAAGCTTTTGTTAGAGTTTTTTTGTGCTTATTACTAATAGCTTGAAGCAAATTAATTTAAAAAAATACCTTAGAAGCGGCTAGTTATAAAATTGAGGTGAATATTCTTTCTTTACGCCCCCTCGTGGAATCTCGGATTTCAGATTGATTTATTGCATACATATACATAGATTAATATATAGTTTTAGCTTAGGTGGTAATTAACTTAGAGGTAAGTACATGTGGGTACCCTGTAAGGGCGCGTAAAATGTCGTATAGTTTATTTTTTAATTCAAAATAAGAAATACATTATCAGTCACACCTCAAATTAACCACATATTTCTAAAACTTTATTTGAGGTTTCGTTCACTTATTTTGTCTATTATCATCATGTAGAAGATTTATGTTTTAATTTGTAAGACTCGCGCCAAAACACATTGGATTTTCTTGTTTGAAGATACAATGTACGGGTTTAAGCCTGGCACACGAAGGTAGTTAGGTAAGATAGAAAATTTTCGAGTCAATTACATATAAATTTTCTTGTGCTAAGTACACAGAAATAACTATGTATTAAGACGAGTTTCATCATCAACTTAAGCCTATGTTTATCCAGATGTAGTGCAATGCTGGTTTTGAGCTAAGCTTATTGGCAGTTTGGTAAGTTTCAGTAGAATATTTCAGTAGTTATCAAACATCCAAAATTTCCAATTTTAGTGTGATTTGAAAAAAAAAGCATAACTTGAAAACGTTACCCCGATTTTTTATTCAACACATATATAACATATGTTTTTTATTCAACTTAGACATATGTATTTTATTCAACTTAGACATATGTTTTTTATTCAACTTAGACATATGTTTTTATTCAACTTAGACATATGTTTTTTATTCAACTTAGACATATGTTTTTTATTCAACTTAGACATATGTTTTTATTCAACTTAGACATATGTTTTTTATTCAACTTAGACATATGTTTTTATTCAACTTAGACATATGTTTTTATTCAACTTAGACATATGTTTTTTATTCAACTTAGACATATGTTTTATTCAACTTAGACAGTTTTTTATTCAACTTATACATATGTTTTTATTCAACTTAGACATATGTTTTTTATTCAACTTAGACATGTTTTTTATTCAGCTTAGACATATGTTTTTTATTCAACTTAGACATATGTTTTTTTTCGACATATACATATATATATACATATATCAACAATCACTATACTTACTCCGTCAACGCATTTATTTTATACAATTTGGCATACACACTTATCAGCTCGATAAATTTCGAAGTTCTCGTTAATCCCGATATTTTTCGAGGTGATAGATTCGTATTCTTAAAACGAAGCAGAGTCTACGAAATATTACATTCTTTCATTCAACCAAAGAAAATAAATGCGAAGACGGTGCAAGCAGAGGGGTGTCCTACAGTTTAATTCCGCGAATCGACGTCATTTAATTCAGTCAATTTGTTGTTCATATATACAGTTCTCCATCTCTGAATATTCAGCATCTTGTGACGTCACTAATCATGTTACCAGCAGCTGATGCGAGTAATTTTCTTTTGCATGATTTATCGTGTGTGTTTATCCGCGAACGTGGCTTTATACGGAACATTTCAAGGTAATTGGTTTCGCTTGAAGGGATTTTTGTTTAATGTTTGTTTATGCATTTAGATTTTCAAATTTCTATACATATCCATACTAAAATTATAAATTCTAAAGTAATTCTCTCTGTCTGTCTGTAACCTTTCACGCCTAAACGGCTCAACGGATCTTACTCAAATTAGGCAGGGAGGTAAATGGTATCCTGGGGACGGACATAGACTGCTTAAGTAGCGCGTGCGAAGCCGCGGGTAGCAGCTATAGTATAATATAAATTAAATAATGTTGAACTATTCACACAGCATCATCTAGTCCCAATGTGACAGAGCTTGTGTTACGGGTACTAGCTATAACTGATATCCACACTTATTATTTTATGAGTGAAAGTAATCCTGTCTATTACCTTTTCACGCCTAAACGGCTGAACGGATCTTAATGAAATTTAGCAGGGAGGTAGACGCTATTCCGGTGATAGACATAGGCTTTTTGCCGTATAAAATCGCGTGCATAGCCACGGGCAGAAGCTAGTAAATAATATATTACAATAAAAAAATCTTTATTGTTGTACACCACAAAATTAAATAAAAACATAGAAATTCAAATAAAATAGAAAGGTACAATGGGCGCCTTTATCGCTTAGAAGCGGTTTCTTCCAGGCAACCTTTGAATGGATAGAAAATTGAGAATCTAAGAAAGGCCCCCTGCCTTTCTTAGATTCTCTCGATTCATAGATCTCCGTCCCCGTGATAACGTTTACCTCCCTGCCAAATTTCAGTAAGATCCGTTCAACCGTTTTGGCGTAAAAGCGTAACAGATATACAGAGCTACTTTCATATTTATAATAATAAGCGTGGATACATAAATCTCCCAGAACACCCGAAACAAATATCTATATATCGTACAAACACGTGACGAGAATCGGTACCCGCAACCTCCTGCATTGCAGGCGGACCGTCGCCCGCTACGCTACAGGAGTCGTAATACTTTGAGAGGCACAAGTGCGTGCAGTTGTGCCTACTTGATTTTATGGTGACTATCAAACCACCATGAAATCAAGTAGGCAAACTACCGGGCCGCTGTGGGTTCTGTTGCTCAAGTTATAAATAATGTGCAATGGAACTCGCCGAGCTTTATGCCCAAACAACACGCCCTCGAGCTTTTACTGTATTTTGGAAAAATTACGTAGGTATTTGAATCTAGAGATTAATAATTGAATGTATTAACTACTTCAAGTTCGGTTAGTCAAAGTTTCGCCAAATATTAAATTAAATATTATAATATTAATCTCTTACTTTTAAGTCTAGTAACAGGGTTTTTATATTGGAAAGTTTACACGGGTATACCTTCCGAGAAACAATTGGAGTGGAGAGCCCAAAACTCTTGATAAATTGTAATTTGGAACAAAACCTTTTGAGCCTAATTTAGGCCTTCAAGGTCCTATTTACCTTATAGTTACAAACAAAGTAGGTCAGTCTTCTCTACTATCCTTATTTAAATCAATAACAGGGTTATATAGTAGAAAGAACCTACAAAAAAATTAAAAATAAAATTTTTGTATAATTATTGCAACAATTTTACAATAAACCGGAAAGTTTCGCTGTAAAATAAATGTAATCCCTTCAAATCCAGGACGGGACACTACTTAAATCCCTGGATATGACGCCCACAAAAGTCCTCCAACTCGAAATAGACCTATTTTGAGACCATGTAGAATTGAAGTTAGGACGCGGCTTTATACGGGACACCTCAGTCTGAAGGGTTAACAGAGGTCGATTAGAGCTATTCGACCTTTCTGGGTCTTTGTGTTCTAAAATAGAAGATACAGCGAAAAAAAATTCACCGACATTTAAACGAAAGAGTTGAGTACGGATTCTACGAGTATATTATGGAAAGGCATATTTTTTCTCCTCTTATTTATGAACCATCATAATAAATAATAAATATCTACTCTCAAAACCGGTCAGTAGTTTAATAATTTTTAACAGTTATATTTACGATTAAAGAATAGAAACATATTACAACGTATTATTTATTATTTATTTATTATTTAAAACTGAAACAATTGTGCTAACTGCAAACTGTTGCCGTCGCTCATCCGCTTAAAATTTGTTACCATTACCAAATAAGTTCAGTTGACACAGTCCAGATGTTAATTAGCGTATACTTCGTTACAAAAATGTATAAATAAATAAATAATGCTGGACATTCCACACAGCATCATCTAGCCCCAAGCTAAGCAGAGCTTGGGGCTCAACAATCCGGGAATTAATAATGTATTTAACCTGAAATTAATTAAGTATTTGGATAGTTGATTTATTTTGTTGATTTTGTACCATGTGTATGAATACTTCATTGACCCTTTTTAACTGCTCGAAAGTAATAAACGGAAAACGTATTTAGGAAGCCGTTTTGTTTTTGTCAATTATGGGAAAAAATTATGCAAATTTTGGAACCCAAAAATTCAGTAGTTGTGTGATACTTCTATGGATAGGTATTATAGTCAGACAAGACCGTTTAAGCTGTTAAAAGTACTGTGTAAAATCCTAACAACTGATTTTCCAAACAATACGTTGGTGCGTAGGTACAAACTAATTTGAAATCAAGTTAACAATAATCCGTAGGTATTAATGTCGAGTAAACCCGCGGACATCACCTAAAATCCCGATGAAATAGCACACCAATTATCCAGAGAAAATTAACGCTAATTTGGGTTATTGTCACACGAGCAACCTGGCTTTAGTTGCTGTTGCTATGAATGGTTTTTTTTTATTTGATATTGAAATTTGTCTTGATAATGGGTGTGTTTCCGCTTGCTGGCACGCGGCGCCGACGCCGGCCGGGCACAAACCATTATACCACGATGACCTGTGACGCAGCGGGCGAAGGTCCATCTACTACCACCTACAACGTTACGGGTTCAATTTCTATACCTCGGGACAAATGTTTGTATGATCTGTGGATATCTTTTTCCGGGTGCTCTAGGTGTTTTTTTAACCATCTGATATGATGATGTTGTATTAAGAATATTATCAGTTATCTAGTGCCCATAGCTACCAGCTATGCTTAGCTTGGCTAGAATTTATTTACTTATACTAGTATGAAGCCGTGCCAGTGCCGGCGCCGCCGCCGGTCAGAGGAAAAACATGCGTTATTGCATTTTGCTTCCAGTGCCGACGCCGCCGGAACCAACTTTGCTTGCTGGCGGCATGAAAACGACTATTTGACAAGAGAACAATTAATCAATGATCAACATTGATTAATTGTTCAGCGTACCTACGTCAACAAACCTCCTAGTGAGTTGCAAAAATTATCAGGCAATAAATTCAAATAAATTGTCAAAAGCTTGTGTGTACTATAAAATATCAGATTATGTAGAGGATAAAAAGCCTGGGACGGGATTTGCTCTAAATCGTAAAATAACAACTAACTAACAGGCTAAAGGTTTCTTCGTCGCTTCTTTACTTTAGTCTAAATTCCGAAGTGACTGACATCAAAAATATCACTTTATTTCCGTGTCAGTGTTTAATTATTAAGAATTTGAGTGTCAACTATCCTTTATATCAAAATCAAGAGAATTATTGAGTGACAACTATCCCTCTGCTGTATGAGCAGCGCGTTTTACCTCTATGATTCACGTGTTTGGGGTAGATCTGGTATGTTCATTAATCGCAAAGGAAAAACTTAGGCTCGGTGTAAGTTACCATACCTTACCTACATTGAAAATTTATGCACACAGATTGGTAGTAAGGTTCATTGGTAAGTAAACAATAAAACATAAACAGTAGAACATATTTTTCCCAAAAATGTAAGCTGTACTAACGAGTGAAAGGTTTTCCCGTGTGTTCTTATTTTTCTTAAAGCACCAATTGAATGTCCTTTTTTTGTTATGATTGGTGACGACTTGTATCCGAGGCGACGACGACGTTCCTTACAATACTGAGTACCTTGACTTAGTTCAGTAGGACTAAGCGCTGTTGTTAGTCCTCTATCTACTTAAATTTATCAATACCGTGACCGTGACTGCCGCAGTCATGTCAAAGTGCAACGGCTCAAAATCATTCGAAAACTGTCATCGAATTTGTAAGAAATGATTGGATCCTTGTCATACTATGAAAAGTAGATCCTAATGCACAGTACCGGCCATTATAAAATGTCCATAAAACTCTACAGCAAGCTTCCAAACGTAATGAAAGACATTCAATCCGATTCTTTATTCATAAATAAATTAAAACAATTCTTAATTGACAAATGCTATTATGACGTAAATTAATCTTTAAATGACAAAATAGACAAACTGACATAATAAAAATTACAAAATTTAATTTATAATTTGTATTTGCTACTAGACCAGTAGGTACTACACCTTAGTACCTACATATTTTTACCAAAAACAACCTCGGCCTGCCTTTCACTTGTTGTTACGCCCAACAGGGTTCACATTGTGATATATTATCTACCAATTAAGCCAATGTGATGACAACAATTAAATATATTGAGTATATTAAGATCCTCTCGATTCGGTTAGGCAGGGCGTACTGCAAGACGATAAATGAAGGGTGAGGAATGTAGGCTCTCGAAAACGAATAATGTATTTGCAAGGTAATGCACACAACCCATACTTAGTACCTACTCTGTTGCGATTGCCGAAACTTGGTCACCTCGTGTGTAAACGGACTTATTCGTTGTGTTTGGAATTGTTTCGCTGTGTTCTTGAAAATATACCAGTAATTAATTATCTCGCCATGTATAAAATTATTTTGTCCTATTTTGTAAAATTAACTTTAATTTGCGTTATTAGCGTAATTAGAAAAATAAAAACATTTATTAAATTAGATTAGTTTACACGGATAAACTTAACTAAGTGTACCTATAATAAAAACATAACTAAACATAACATAACACGTAACACTGTGCGAAAAGAATATGCTACAACTTTAGGCCTTCACCAAAAGACAGAGTGCCCAGAATGTTGGCCAGCATTCCGTTCACCTCTGGACTCTATAATAAGTTTGGAGAGATCTTTAATTATTGGAATTTGATCAGAAGTTTTAATTAAATTCGTAGTGGATTTGTGTTCACAAATATTTTCTGTAATTTTATCTGTTAGTTAAAACATAAATAAACCTAACACCAAAATCTATAAAATACCTAGTGATATAAAATAACCTATTTAACGAGCGCAAAATGTCCTTGATCTACGCTACGATTTTGAAAACTGAGCTCCTCAGCATTGAGAACAAAATTAATAATTCTAAAATTCTCAATAAGTAGTAGTTTTACAGATCTTTTTCTCCAAAAACAATAATCTCTAAGTTCTTTTAAATTGTTCGTAACGTCGTCGTGAACATTGCCCTGGTCAATTGGTTCATGATATTACTATGAATAGAAGAATAACGACCGTAACGGTAACAGAATACGGTGGTTTTCAGGGTGTTTGAGTAAAATTTTTGTGTGTATCAAAGGAATTCTGGATGGACCGGAAACATTGGCAGAAAGCCAGTGGGTTCGATTCTCGTAGACGTAGATATTTCAATGTAAGAACAAGGCTATTCGACAATGCTTTTATTGTCAAGATTTTTTTCAAACATAATGTAATAAAACACTTGGCTTTGTATCTAATATATCAAACAAATCTACATGAGAAACTTGTACTGTACAAGCGAAACACTACGTGGTAGTTTAAAAAAATTTACCTACGCAAAGTGTTATCATGACTAAGTTTTCATACATAAGTTTTCATCGTTATTCACATAAAATCACACTACCATATAAATCATGAGAGCTCGATATATCTCTTTAATTGTCGTAAAAATCCAGCAATCACATCCCTACACAAGGAAATGGAATTTTACAAACTTTGTAATCACAAGTAGAAAGATCGCATACGAGAATCCGAAATAGCCGCCTCCTAGAGAGATATCACCTATGTAGGTGTCACGAGTGAAATATTTAAAGTCTGATAACATCAGCGCTGAAAGATTGACGGCGAAGTATTCGAAAGCGAAACAGCGTTTTCAAGAGCTGCACTATTTTTAGCTTTGTTGTGCACTTTGGTATCAATTTGGCCGAAAGGCTTGCGGATTTTCGGAAACCTTTGTTCTAACAGTTTAATTTTTTCCGGTCCGGTAGGTATTTCGATAAAAGTTCGTGCATTTTTTGCTTGTTAGTTTTTGGTATTTTTAACAAGGTAATGTTTTGCATAGTAGGTAAAAATTGTAATTCTTTTGGTGCGCACGAAAACTAGAAATGACAACCAAACACCTCTAAATAATTTCAAAGCAATCCAAAATATTAAAAAAAAAAACAAAACTATAGGAAAAATATCAAGTAAATAATAATAAATAAATAAATATGCTGCACAATACACACAGCATCCTCTAGCCCCAAGCTAAGCAGAGCTTGTTTTATGGGTTCTAAATGACTCATATACTTAATACAATACATTACATAGATAGATATTTTTACTATACATAGAAAATACCCAGAAAACCTTATCAAATACTTGTAGATCATACAAACATTATTTCCACAGACGGGAATCGATCCTGCAACCCGCGTCGCAGGCGGACCTTCGCCCGCCGCGCTACATCGGCCGGCCGTGTAAGTGAAAGTATTTTTATATAACGTAAATTTAATCTCCCAGGAAAAACGTATCACAGCTGCAATATGTAATTTATTAATCAAAGCCCAAAGACTATCAGGAAACGCAATCAATACCGTCTATATGTCCTAACATAAATCACAGCATATCGGAAATACCCAGACAAGTTTATGCGTTAGACACGCACTGGGATAATCTGGGCAGGACCTAAATCATGTGGACCAGTTACCTTGCTTATGCGATGTAGTTAAGTTAAACCACTGAGCTTAATTACTACCTATTACATGTCATAATTAAATACGTAATTGCCTTACTTACCTAACTAGGTGCAGAATACTGTAGAAGTGACGTGACTTACCTTTGTGGTTACTAAGTACACATCGTTACATCGTTTTCAGCATGTTCAATCATTGTTGAATAGACGAGGAAACTGGTTTTAATTTAATTCATGCTTCCACCGAATCGATATATAAATAAACTACTATTGATTGGGCTATTGATGATTGACACAGCTAGATATAACATTACCTGAAACGTTTGCAACTTCAATCAAAGTCTATAACAGAGGAAATGGACAACTTGATTGATGATGACGCTCTTCGTGCATTTCATAGAAATTACTTTTTTGTTTGTTTGGAATGCAGGGGTAGACAAAGCCTAACCGAAAACACTAGTTTAAACAATGGTCGTGTCGTCCCCGCAAGCATCCTCGTGCATTTAATAGATAGGCTTGTGTTTGAAAAGCATTAGACATGCCACCTAGCTATCTCCAAAAGCCTGTGTGCAAACCCTATAAGTCAATCCGGTATCCACCGGTTGGCGCTGGTCCAGGGTACTGCGCACGTCACATGATTTATTGCGTCGGAGATCAGAATCCAGATGGAAAAGTTAAGGTCTCCGCTGTGTATCGTTATTGAAGAGGTGAGTTGTGAAGCTTGTTGTGGTATTGACTCGCTGTGTGAGCTAACATAATACGGTGATAATACTGAGCCTTGTGTCACTACTTATTGGTTGAAAGTATTACAAAGTAAATACAAGAGCACCTTTTTTTTTTTGCAACGCTATGTACTGATGCCTACTGATGATGGTATAGGCAGGCCTTGGTGATGAAGCTAATTGGATAACCATCGCTTTCAATAGAGCATCGCAATTTAGGACCCTCTTATCAGCCATTTTCAAAGTAACTTACACTATGAAGAACTGCTCTTAAAACGCGTCTTAGTCAAATAGAGCCAAATACCACAGCTACTGGGACATTTCACGAAACGCCACAGACATCGATTGATTTTTTTATTATCTGCAAGCAGATAAACATTACCGCATTACTAACCTAATGCCAAAATGAACTTTCTTGAGTTTGATTTTAAACTTAATTTAAAGAAGTTGTTTTTAGATTGACAACTAAATGATCCTTTGTTCAATATATTTTATTGTTGACAATAACACCTCCAAAAAAGTTAAAGTAATTATTTGTTTTCATCGTATTTGTTGACATAATTTATAGCTAACTCTTAGCTCGACTGTAGTCGAAGAATCGCCAGCTTCTAAGGCACTGGCTTCACTTCCTACTTCACGTCTTGTTTTTATCCTCCGCAAACATATAACTTTCAATCAACAGCAACACATAAAACAGCAACTCTAAACGATTCTCCAGTAAAGTCTAGCTACTTACCACAACGGATTTCTACCATAAAATGCAGCCGGGTAAATTTAGATTGCAACAATAATCTCGCTGTTCCGCGGCAAAGCTTTGCGACGTGTCCAGTTTAGTTTAGCGGTTGGTTTGTATGTTAGCTTTGACCCCGGCTTTGAAACTGGACCTCGCGATACACTATTAGCTATGTCATTTCATGGACTATGGCTCAATTTTGGTTTATTTCCTCAAGCAAGACAACTAGTCACTGCTTATGCGTGTGTATAATGTATGCGAGTGGCGAGTTAAGGTTGAAAGTCACATTAATATTATATATGTGAAGGTTTCGATGGATTTTTGAAACCTCTTCAAGCCTTTTCTTCAAGCTAATGAAGGGATCGGGCTGATATTTAAATTTGAATAATGAAATTTTGCATACAGGCAGTCCTAAACCTGGGCCCTATTTTTTGTGGTCGGGTAAATGTAATGGATATTGAAACTTAGCATCACTTGATAGATATTTGAGACGGGCCGACCGCAATACTATTTGCTTACTGTTAAAAGCGAACGAAATCTCAAGTAAACTTAAATTTATGAACTTTTATCAAGCAAAAAGTTACCTCAAAAAGAGCAATAAGAAACTTCTTGGGACTAACAAAGTGGAAATGGAAAAATAAGATTTCTCGCTAACAGTGGGTAAATAGTTCTAAGAAGTTTGCAAAAGAACAATAAAAGAAAAGAAAAAAATTGTGCTTGGGGCATGTAAAGATTAAGCGTGTTCTTTGAGTCTAAGAGGTAATATTAGCAAAGAAAGTAATGTACCTAGAGAAAAAACATTATTCACAAAGCGAAATTAAGCAACATAAAACTTTCATTTTCTGCTCAAAAGAACCTAGAAAAGTAGATAAAACAAAAATAATACCTGCATTTACGTTTATTCTTCTGAGAAGAAAATTATATAAATTAAATAAAATTAATTATTGATTGTAATTATTAATTAATATATTTTTTTTTTATGTAAGTATTTCCTTTTGTGATTATTCTGGAACGAAATTTTAGTGAATTGTTAATAGATTTAATAGGTTTCTTGATAATACAACAGGTTAATTATATGCGCCACCGTTCCACTTTGACTGTTTTAATAATAAATTTGTTTTTAGCAAACTTATAATTATTAGCCGTTAGTTACACAACATTGTTGCTAATCAGTTACTCAGATACCAGTTTTCCTAAAATTAAAATAAATAAATAAATTTAATGGTCTGACTTAAATTCTGGTTTATAGTAGACCAAATTTTACTATGCCAAAACACTGAGATATAGCCCAACTTTGGCAAGTAGATTACGAATACGCAGAAATACACGAATGTAGTTCTAATGTTTCGGATCAAACTGTAGCAAAACTGCAAGCCAGATATTCAACTTGCTTGTTGGGTAAAATACAGGGTGAATAAGGAGTAGGTGGTTAATTCTTCGCTTGGTTATCAGGAGCCCATAAATATGCCGATAAGCAGTTAATGAGACCTTCAGTGTCTATTTTATAGTTTTATCATTGACCTTGCGTGCGACATTATATAAATCATTTTAGTAGCACAATTAATGCTTTAACTGAGTGATATGTGTTATTCTTGTGATGAGTAAATAAAATAAATAAAAAAAAAGTTGTTTAAATGTTAATTAACTAGTATTTGCAATTTTAAGTAAAAATAATTAATTTTAAATCTTAATTTCTAATTTGTTTCTATTATTTCATATTAATTTTCTTTGTTATTAAAGGTTCAATACAATGGCTCAGGAACAGCGACCCAAAGTAGATCTTGGCAAACACAAGACTTAGAAAAATCTTATGCCGTCTCTGTTTTGAGTGGTTCTTTCGCCACTAGTGGTATTACAATTTTATGAAAATGAATTCTCGGTACACCCTGTACTTTGTTGGCTGCTGAGCACATCTTCATGCAGCGGGGCATCAGATGAAACAGTTAAACACAGAGTTCAAAGCATTTGCGAGCTTTTGCTCAATGTTTTCACATTATCCGATACGATATTTGTCATTTTCAAATGGACAACAAAATTGTACCTAACGGTAGGCATTTTGACAAAGCTTTCCGAAAGTCAATAATACTATTTGAAAACTACTTACCTACTTAATATATTACGTACCTAATGTTTTCAAACATGGAGGTTTAATTTAATTCGCACAATGTGAATAAGAAATCTATCAAAATAAAATAAGAAATTGACAATGGAGAGAACTCGATGAGACATCGTCTAGTCATCTCTAATTTTTTACCTAATTAACTCCGTTATAGCATTATATACAAAACAACACCGATTTATAATACGACCAATTTCAGTTTTTCAACATCATTGTTCCGTTACGTTAGTAAGTTGATAAACTGCCGATTCAGAGTTATTTTTATGTTGTCATGAATTATCGATACGGCAAACATTATCGGCTAATGTGAAGGGGTCTGAATGCTTAGTCATCGCGCTCTGGAAAAATTGCTAGCATTATTTCAGCGTAAGAGAATATAAATCTAAGGAAATTCTTTCTGAAATATTTGCGGCGATCGCCATGTTAAGATGCCTGTGTATTTTCCATGTAACTGGCTCTTTACGGTGGAACTACTCGGGTGGTTGCTTCCAATCTTTGAGTATATGTCTTCTTGAGTATTCAATATCACAGTATCTTTGTATAAAAAATACTTGAGGATTTTGAATGGAAAATTATGCATCTTCTTGCTGCCATTTCCATATTTTCAGAAACTCTATAAGATTCGAGTGACATCAACTTTTGCCTTATTTATTTTTTGTACCACTGTGATCTTGGTCTTTTATTATTTGCTCTTCTGACTCACAATATTCTGTTCCTAACTGTCTACAAATAATTTCCCTAACTGACTTTTGTTACGTTATTTTGTAGAAGGAATTCAAGAGAATAATTTCAGAGGTGAATTAGTGGTGATCAAGTTTAAATAATTAATTGGTACGTACCTACTATGAAAGACTGCCACCCATCTTTTTTTGCATTACCTTACTTCCTTTCTAACCCATTCACGGTCTATGTGTATGTGTACCCTAAGACGAAAATCAGCAAGGCACTTTTTTATTACTTGAAAATCCACACCATCTAGTCCTAAGGAAAGCAGAGCTTGTGTTCTCAGTTCTCGATAACTGATATAAAGTACCTACTAAATTGTAATATAGTTTTTTTTTTAGTATACAATATCTGTAAACAAAACACCCAGAACACCCGGAACAATATCTGAAGGCAGATCGTACAAATAATTGTCCCGATGCGGATATCAAATCCGTAACTTCCTTCTCCGCAGGTGGACCTTCGGCTGCTGCGTCACTGAGGTAGTCAAATGCCGAGATCATTGCTCAGCAAGCCACCAGCTTCTTCCTGCAAGCTTTTCTACCACAAAAGACGGTTAACATCCATATTTCCCTTATCACGATAATAGTTCGTCATTTGGTTGTCCTGTCACAATAGTAAGAAATAATCGCGACAATAAGTCAACGTCGGCAAGATTAACGAGTGGGTATGATTGATTGTGATGAAGATTGGTCGGTGAGGTACTAATGGAGCTGGTGGGAGAGCGGATTAGTTTATGATGGCCTTGCATTCATCGCAAATGAATAAAGGTATAAAACACGCGTGGTCATTATGGGAATGGCCTTTACCTATTAAAAAAGAAAATTACAATCAAATTATAAAAACAAATTAGGACTAGTATTTGCAAATGAAACAATTAAGCTAACTGCACACTGTTGCAAACAATTTACAGGTAGCTCAACTGATCCATATCAATACCAGTCGGAACCGTCCCCAAGACGCTGGCTGCATTGCCCCGCTGTATGGCAATGCTGATGCGCTGCGCCAGATACCCATCACTTCACACGTCGTCACTTCGACCAGACGCTCAGATAACTTTAAAAAAACCCGTAGAGCCTCGGTACCCCACGGACCTAGGGTCTCGACCCCAGAGGGAGCATATGTATAGGCTCTGTCGAGACCTGCATATTTGCGCCTCTTGAGATCCACCAGCCCTCATTTTCGATGTAAATATTTTAGGTCACATTTCTCATTTGACATCATTGACGACCTCTGAGCCGTAGCGGGTGAAAATCTGCCTTCGACGCAGGAGGTTGCGGGTGTTCTGTGTATTATGTAATGTAGTGTATTAAGTATATACGTAAAAAACTCTAATTAGCTTTCTGTTAAATGTTATAACTTTAATCAAAGTATTTAAGATAACATAGCTGTTGTTGTGTTGATTTTTCAATAAATTTAATAAATAAACAATATCAATTATCTAATATACCCACAACACAAGCTCTGCATAGCTTGGGGCGAGATGAAGCTAAATTATCCAGCATTATTATTAGTTCCCATAAGCTCCTCCGTTCTCAAAATTGGTTATAACCTAGTCAAAGTAATGTCGTTTTTATTTCAGTTGGATATGGTTCTATCCCATTATGATCCGGACTGGCCGGGTGCTGCGGTAAAACTGCAATGTGGTGTTGCTTTGAGTTTTTATTTTAGAGGTAGCGTATCTGTCTATGTGTGTGCCTAGCTTTATGTATGGTTTTGGAATGGTTCATAGCTTTTTCGTTGATAGATAAATTTGGTTTAGGATAAGGCTTGGAAAGGACCGATCGAGCTGGCATAAAAAGACGCGGCCTATAAGTACTCCTGAAGTTCAAAAGATGGATAAACTCTAAAACGGCTTTTTTAGGGTTCCGTACCCGAAGGGTAAAATGGAACTCTATTACTAAGCCTCCGCTGTCCGTCTGTCGATCAGTATCAGGGCTCTATCTCATGAACCGTAAAAGATAGATAGATAGATAGATAGATTATCACTTTATTGCACCATCAATACACTTTCAGAGATCACACCTACAATTTTCAGAGAATGTGTATTTTAATTGTAGCTATAACAAATAATAAAAATTTAAATATATATCCAAATAAAAGGGTCTACTGCTATAACAACAAAAACTAAAAATATCATAAAGTTGAAAATTGAAAGGGATCTCCCAACAAGTGAAAATTTTATGTGTTTTGAAAAATATGCCTGATTCTTACTGTACGAAACCCTTCGTGTGCGAGTCACTCGCACTTTGCTTCGTTTGTATTCGCGCTAGATAAGCAAACGAAGCCTGTAAGTAAGGTTATAGCCCTTCAGCATAGTTCAATTAAAATTCAAATTCGCGTGTATATTCAAACCACAACAGTTTAGCAAACAGCGTTAGCCTATTAACAAACAAGCCCATCTAAAAACATGGCTTTCCAACTAATTGGTTGAACAACAACGATCAAAAAGTGCTTGTACATACTAGGTGGTCCATTTGCTCGATTATTTTGTGTTGTTTTGGGACTTTTTATGGGCAAACCGAAACGCTCTGTTTTTTTTTGCTTATTAGCTTAGAGTAAGATACGAGTATGTTAGAATATAATGCTATGATAAATGTATATCGATAGAGTCGACCCCTGTAACCCGTAGATGCCAGTGTAAGGGCAGCAGCTTCATTCTGTGTATTTAACACCTCCAATGCGATCACCAATCCGCCTGCCATGCGTGGTGATAATGGCCAAAACCCACTCATTTAGGGGGGGGGGGGGGGCATGTTCAGTGGACGTATGATGAAGTCAAATAGGCACGTGACATTTTAATAATTGATACCTTAACATCTAATATTCTAATCGCTTGCCTCGGGGAACAAAGTCGTAAAGCACTGTTACGACTGTTTTAATCTTTCCTCATTTTTGACATCTTTAGGTGACTATTTTAACTGTAATTTTTTTTATGATTTTTTGCAAAACTTTTTTGATCAAGAAATAACACGTGGACGTGTTTTTTTCCCGGAAATAAAACGCAGTCATCATGAAGATAGTTTTAGTTTAGATTGTAATTCTACAAAATAATCATAAATGTTAATTATTTTAGTTTTTATTTTGGTTTATTCGGAGAACAAACAGTTGTACATACTTTATAAATAAACGCAGCAAAACGTAAGTTGCTATTTCCTTATATTTCCGTATAAGGTTCTCTTAATATATCCGCGAACAGAGTGGTAATAACTTATTACGTTCTAGACATTGATCAATACTACCGTCGCAATGTGCGGTTACTGCGTGGTTCGTAACTATGTTCAAACAGTGAAACAATCGTAAAATGCTATTGCTCTTCAGTCGAAGTAGATAAATTATTGTAAAGTACATTTTTTTAATTTTTGCATATACATTATACACTAAATATACTAACAATAATGATTTTATCGACAAATAGGAAAAACATTAGCTTTCATTTGATATCTAATTTGTGTAAGTAGTGGACCTAGGAGCCTAGAAATAATATGATTCCTGTTTTATTTCTGACAAAAATAGATTTTGCTATTACGACTTTATTCCCCGGGGCAAGCTGTTTGTGGGGCGTCCTGTTTGTAAGCTTCCGCAATCTTGGGTATGCGCAACTGTGAATCCACTTAACGGTGTCGTCACGGACACGTCTCTGACAGGGGTCGGCGACGTGCCACCGAGCCTAAAAATCAGGATTTCTCAGTCAATATTTAGCAATATTAAAAAGGGGCCAGGCGCTACGTAAGGTGGAAACGTATAATCCATGTCCATTGTCGGTGGATACGTGTGGCGATAAAAGGGAAAATAGCAAATATCCACTAGTGTATTAGTTCACTGTTTCCACATCAAATCTTTAAACTTTACAGAGCCGTTTTTGCTAGATTCGCCTTTTATACTGTCTTTGAATTTGGGATTTTTTTTTAAATTTATTTCTAAATCGCCTAGTGTGTAAGGACAGTATGCATTATTCTGTAATCTATGCAAACAGATTCTATACCATTTATATATACGATAAATACTCTAGTTTCTCGGTAGTTGGAGCCACTTCAATACCGGTTCATGCACTATGCGGCTAACACTCTGCTTTGATAGTACATTGTAGGACGATCGAGGAGTATGCAAGAATTTATCCTTGAACGCAGTTTAAATTGAGTTCAAGATACAAAACAACATAAACAAAACGTGGCCTGATCTGTCGACCACTATACATTTGATGGTAGAACGAAAACGCACTACCTAGATATAGTACGCGGAGAAATCACTATGTAGTTATCACGTCCAGGTTAGTCGAGGACTGTCTGTCACGCCTAGACGCGCTGGGCTCGACCAACAACCTATAATAGTCCTCAGCTGGACATAGACCTCCCCTTATGAGCACCATAGCGGTATCTTCGGCTTGCCGCATCCAGCATCTGCCTGCAATCTTTCACAGGTCAGGTTTCGCAGGTCGTCATTTCACCTGGCTGGAGGGCATGCTACACTACGTTTGCCGAGTCGCAAAACACTCAAGAACACGTTATCTTATAAGAAGGGGGCCTGCGTCTAGCAGTGGACTAATATAGGTTGATGATGATGATAATGATGACGGACGATTCTGCAACGAAAATATTGTCATAGTAAAGCTATTGGTTAGCAGAATTTGGTCCCCGTGCTCTCTGATAACGTGTTGTATCTAATCAAAATGCAGCCCATGAGCGGCGAATATACTATAAGTGGAACTCCCACGAATAAATTCGAGCACAGGGTGCATACAATGACGTTTCAAACTTGACTAACTTCGTTCTAAAACAACACACGGTCTTTTGAATCTTTTGACTGTGTTTTGTTTACAGTATTGTGCTTTCTTGAACTCTGTAGCAGCCCAATCTCACTATAGCCACAGAATTACTACAAAGTACTGCGTACTGTAGCACAGAACAATAATGTGACTCTGTTGCCTCAAGTATTTCGCCGCAAAATCATTTCCGAATTTCCTGCTAAAATGTGAAAGTGACTTTCGCAGCGCCCTCTTTCTGATGGTATTACTCGGTAATGGATAGTGTTTACAAAAACAGGCCCCGGCACATTAAAGCTGAACTATTTTCCTTGTACAATCCCTGAGAGCATCTGCCGCACTCGAAATAAACAGCCGTGAAAAAGTAATGAGTCGCTTTATTGCACGATGTGGATTTTGACAATCAGTAAGACACGTAAATAAATAATATAAAAAAGGCCTTTTATATCCTGAAAGTGTATGTATAAAATTAATAAAAATGTTTTTTGAATTTGAAATGTGCCTGTGTATACACACAAGCTTTGGGCTGAAAGCTAAATAGTTCCACATAATTCACCGTTTAGGCATGCTAAATAAACAAAACCTAGTTTAATAAATTAATTCTAAGATTTCAATACCTTAATAAATAGTGCTGAACTAAATGGTTACGTGAGTAATGGTGTAAGAAACCAAATTTACAGCTTTATCATTATGTACCGAGACGTAATGATAAAGCTGTCAATACCTCGTCCAGTAAATCACAGTAAGGGGAAGGGGAGGAATAACTTAAATAACGCCTTGCTGTGGCGGTTGTGACGACAGAATCGACACCTCCAACTTAACCCGGTGGACGTCGTAAGAGCCAACTAAGGGAACCTACCAGAGGAAGGGCAGCAGCTTCCTTTTGTTTATTTTTACTACCTTAACTGCCCCCCCCCCCCCGTTTGTGGGAGGCACGTTCAGCAGTGGAGCTATGTGCTGAGAAGATTCTTTAGAAGTAAGTTCTTTGGGTATTAATTATGTTTCTCTATTCATCTGTATTATACAGGGTGCCATGTAACATGTGTACTAAGCCGAAATTGGGAGATTCTGGACTCCGAGGGGATGTTTCATTGCACCCTGTATGTAAACACAAACACATAATTAATGTTAGTGATGCTACTGTATCCGACATATTGTGCGTAGGCCAAACTGCCCAGGGTTCCATTAAAGGAAATCAATAGACACGCATGTTTTCCATTAACCCTGGCCGCTGACTGCGCAGGATTGCGGTAAACGGGATTTTTGAGAAAGTAATTAACATTTCAGTGCATAGGTAGAAACATTATTACATCAGCCGCCCACCAGCGTCCACTTTTGGACCCTGACCACCCTCATACGAGACGCCACGAATAGCGGTCCTGAGAAATATTGCGAATATTTAACCGTAAGTGTTAACTTACGGTTAAATATGAAACCTACCCTCAACAAATTTCGTAAAAATTTATATTCATGTTTCTATTGAAATTATTTTTGTGAAATGTTTTTGTAATAATATTAACTCTTATTTTATGTATGATAAGGAAGAGCGTTACCTCCTAGTAATGGTATTCTTATACTTAAAAAAAAGTCTCGAACACTGAACAATGTTAAATGTAACATATGATAATGATAACAATAAACATTTTTGTATTTTGTATATTTTTAAAAAAAACCGAAAACATTGAAGGTTATCGTAAAGTTCCTCTAATGAACAATATTTAAACACAAGTTTGTAACCGACAGTCGATTCAAAAGGAAATGTCAAATTATGGTTGTGATTTGTTACTTTAAATTCAAGCATCGAAAATCACACAAACAATCAACATTTCAACTGAAATCGAAATTTGAAAAATGGAACCAAAAGTCTTTGTCGTTTATTTATCAAACGACTTTCTAAGAAAATCAAAATCAAAACATTAAATACAAAGTTGTTCATGCAAAATCTATTGGAAATATTCCAACAAATTTTGAATCATTAATTCACAAAACTGAATCATAATATTTTTTGTATATTTTCTTCATATCAAACTGGTTTATTTCCTTTAGTACTGTTTAGGAATTACTTTACTACATTAGAGCTCCATGTGACATGCATTTGTATTTATTTACCAAAAAACGTTTTCTTTTCTTATTTATAAGACATCGTAAGCCAGAGAAGACTATATTAAAACATAGTTTATTTGGCTAACCTTGAAGCAAAAATACATCACAATCCTTAAAAAGCTCATCTTAACTTTAGGTCTCTCCAAACTATGGCCCACCCCAACAACTTTACTATCTTTCTAGTTAAGCTCTACTGTTTACGCAAGTATCTTCTACATTTATAAACTTCCACGCAATAAAGTAGTGTTTTATTTTTATTGCTTGGTTAAGGTTTAGTCAGAGAACCAATTTCTCGTTTAAGCGTTTATTCCCTTATTTTGTGTTAGAACTATGTGTGTGGAGGAAGGACTGGTAATCTGTAACAGTTTTTATGTATAAAATTTAATTGTATTGATTATACCAAAGACCGACTTCAAAAAATTCCTTATTATTTACACAGTTTATTAAGTTTTTCGGGACAAGTAGCTTCCTATCCCTCAGGAATAAAATTCATACACATCTCGATTATTCTCTATACAATAGCAAAGGAATCATTAAAATCGTTCGACAATGAACGGAGAAATCCTCGAAAATACATAAAAAAAGAAAACATGCAGCCGAACATGGAACCTCCTCCGTTTTGTGAAGTCAGTTAAAAACTAAAACAAAGACCAGGCATACTTGCAGTTTGTTTGTAATGAGATACCTTAGTTAATTAAGAAATAAAATATTTTGTATTTATAACCCATAAAGTGACCTATGTATATGTCTTTGCTAACTGTACCTTCCTAAAGAAAATATTTGAGCTCGTATGGAACCAAACCCACAATCACAATCCGAAAGGATTAAAAGCGGTCTCACTCAGCCAACTAGGCTCACCTCGGGGCATGGAAATATACATTTTTCTTTGTAATTTACGTGTTTCTATAAGAGCGGTAGACGTCATTCAGGGGTAATAATATAGAGTCTCGGAAGGATTTTTGAAGGGAAAAGTTCTTTCCACGTTTTCCATTTGAAACTTGCGCTTAGCTTTACAACAATTACGAATTAAAATCACATTCAGACGAAACTTATTTGAGATTGTATTTTACGACTTTTTAGAACTCCACTAAGCTACATAACTTCATCTTTAATGCCTTCCTGGTTTTTATAAATTTGATTATTTAATCAGCCTAAGTCCTGCTCGTGGCAAAAGAGGTATATTCCAGTCAAGGCGGTTGGTGAAGAACAGCAGGTGTGTGTTGTGTTTAACTCAAACCACAATCTAGTCTAAAACTATTTAAAAATAAATAATAAAAAACTATGTTGGCAAAAGTTCTGTAAAACTCGGCATTGTACACCTTTATTGTGCTGTATACCTAGTCGTTATGCCGCTTGCAGCAATCTCAGAACGCTCAGCTCCACAAATTGCAAAGTTGGTGAAGGTTGAATTTCATAAATTATGCAAATTTCTGTGTCCAAAGGTTTGGTCCCGGACAATTGTGTTTATTTGGGCCTGAGTGCTTAGGCCCTCTGTTCCGCCTTCACACTTGAATTGCAGCCCACATACAGCTAGCCCACAACGTAAATTTACCTATACCTTATATCTAGTTAAGTTATTAAACTTGGCTGGCCGCGTCTGCTGCATGTCTGATGATCTCTAGATAAATTAAGATAGGATTTACTATTATTATTACTATTATTAGTGAAATTATAGAAGAGCAGCAGAGAGCTGATATGTCTATACCACAGTGCTTTTAAACTTTTTCACTACACATGTTTGTCCCTTATATTGGTCAGATTGTGCGTTCGTAACCAGTGGTCGAGTCTGTTTTTGAAGCTGTTCACAGCGGGAGCAAATACAACATCTTCAGGAAGCCAGTTCCAATTGTGCACTACTCGGTTACTCAGGAAGTGATGTTAACAATATTAGTGTTAGATGAAGTACGAGTTACTCTGAAACTATTACATCTAGCTGATTTTAGTGTATAAATTTTGTGTATGTCAGGCAGGTTGTAGGTATGCGATAGAATTTTGAAGGTTTCAATTAGATCACCACGGAGGCGCCTATCCTCCTATCAGTAGTGAGGCGTAGGGCAGCCAGTCTCTCTGGGTAAGACATTCGGCGAAGGCCTATAGGAATTTTTGTGGCTCTCCTTTGTACACTCTCTAGTAAGTTTATGTCCCTTTGAAAGTAGGGGCTCCATATTTAAAAACCATATTCCAACAGAGGTCTAATATATGACTTATATATCTTTAGGAATACTTCCACCGTCATTGCTTGGAAAGCTCTTCTTATAACATAGATAAAGGTATTAGCTTTCTTCACTATTCCTGTGATGTGTTCTTCCCATTTGAAGTTAGTAGTAAACGTAATGCCCAGGTTTTTTTGTTGGTTTACTTAAGGGTTAGGGATGTTCAACGTGTATGCATTCCTGGGGCTTGTTTGGCCCAGTTGTAGAACACTACATTTGGATAAATTATGTTTGATAATCCAGTCTTTAGACCACGCTTGAATGCGGTTTAAGTCATCCTGTAATTGTCATGAGTGAGTAATTGGGTTGGCAAACAATTTCCCATCATCAGCAAAGAAGACTGATACGTAAAACTAAATAAATACGTCTGAATTGTTACACTCAGGTAAAAATGAGGCGACGAGCTAGATATGTTTGACAAGGATGGAAAGGTGAAGGTGAGGTTGTAGGTTTGAAAAAAGAAAGACGCTTCTACGTAAAGGTCTGCTTACAAATATACAAGTTTTTGGCAGGCTGTGTTGGAGTATGCTGCTGTTCATCTCTTGTTGAGACAATTTTAATTCTATAGGTATTCATTGATAAAGTTAAGTTTTATGTTGATTAAATAAAGTCTAAAATGAACATACTCTCTCAATCTCAATTTGAGAAAGCGTTTCATGTGCTCTACCTAATACATGTACCGGCATAATTATATCAGCAAAAGTGGACTAGCTGAACTGACCTATTAAGCTCCAGGGGAGTTAATACACCTTGAGCCGGAAAGGTAAAATACTTTAGCAAGAGTCCAATTCAAAGTTTTGGGCACTGCATTAAAAAATCATCCGTAATTTGATTAAACAAGATCCGTCAAGTGCGAGTGTGACTCGCGCGCCAAGGCTTTCGAACGGTTGTCAAGTAGGTACCTATACCAATATGTACTAAAGGTACTGGTTTGCTATTTGATGAATACCAAAAAATTATTTTCAGATGTATCAGTTTGCAAACTTCGGAGTATACAGGATAATAGTAAAATCTTTTTCGAAATCTTAATCGTTTTTTCAAAATACTACAAAAAGTATTAAAACGATACCTTTCATTTGAGATCCCACTCGGTGAGGTAGAACTTATGAAAATTTTCCTCCCTCTATTGAACATTTTTAAAAAAGGGTTCTACTTACAGACTTCTCTATATTTTTCCTGTAAAAATATAGATCCATATCTATAAACGCTTCATACATTTCAGATGGATCGCTCTGCAAACTTCGGAGATAGGGGGAATGGGTAATTTTTCGAGTTTTTTCAAAGTATTTCAAAAACTACCTACAGAAATTTCTAAAACTGCTTTCAAATGTACATATTGATGCCTTTCATTTGATACCGCACTTGACATTGTAGGTCTCTTTTAAAATTTCGACATCACAATTGGTACTGAAATTTATCTTTTTTTTTTTTTTTTCTTTCAATCGGTGCGAGCGCACAAAATGAATTATTATTTTAAATGTCACGTTATTTGCTGCTGTAGTTGCTGAGATATTAAAGTCGGAAAAAGGACAGAAAAAGCAAGACCATAAGGGTTCCGAAACCGATCTCCGATCTTCGAAACACTAAAAAGGTATAGCGTGCTTAGCTTCTACATTATTTTTAAGAACTTGTTGTATCTCATCATAAAGTGAACATTTTGTTGTTTTAAAGGAATAAACATCTTTAAACCGAAACCGAAAAAGAAGGCTATCTCCTACAATTTTATAAATTCTGTTTGTGAGAAGTACCCTCAACGAACATAGTAATTGAACATCACACATCACAGACACTGATCATTTTCAAAAACTCTAGTTGCCTCGTATTACACTTAATTCTGCTAAATGGTTTATCTGTGATTTTTGCCAACTGTCACTTGTTGTTTAGTTTTTCGACAGTTCTGTGTTACATACCTACATACATTAAAATTAGAGACAGTACTTCACAAAACGTAAAGAAATGTATCGCTTTTATCTTGAACAAAGAAAATAATTGAGATTCGATGACAAAAATTCGGCAGCAGTCGGTAGAGAAAACTTAAACCAACAAACGAAAAGCTCTTCCCTACTAGCAGTTGAATTAAATATTGACGTATTGATTTAAATATCTTGCAACCCATAGCGGAGTATGAATACAAAAGTAACATTAATAGACGTCCAGGTTGTATAAAAAAAAACATCCGCAACCTCTCAAGCAAGTATTTCTCCTTATGCCAACTGCAACGTTTTGCAAGTCCGAGGTGAAAATTAAAATGTTAAAAACAATATCGCAGCTTGGCAAAGGTATAAAAGGTAGCGTCTGGCGGTGGTCCAAATTGTTTTTTAAAAGTGATTTTGTGTCATTATTTTTCACTTTAATTGCGCCAGAGTGTTTTCGATGAAGAAGTGATTTTGTACAAATGGGTTTTGTAGTTTTGATGACATTTCCGTAATTATAAGTGCCATGCAACAGGTATCTATCTGCCTCTGGTAAAAATAACTTTAACTTTTCTATAAAGACTAGAGAGGTGTTAAATGGATACTGCCGATTACAAGAATAATTTACACTCCATATTGTCTTGTTTATGCAAAATCAGAAAAGTCTTTTTGTTAACTACAGTTCATTTTACATTGAAGAATAGATAAAGTAAGTTTTTAGCACAACAGAATGCAATTATTTTTGTTGGCCAATCACGGTAAACAGCGGTAAAAACGACTTTATATTCAAATTAGCAGCTAATAAAATTAATGAAGAGAACGAAAAACTTTTTATAAAATCCTTTTCTTTTTCAACTCAATTTAATTGCCAATTGTTTCCGAAACGTCAGCAAGCCAAAACCATTATTACCTGCCTACGGACTCCAAGTTTCATTTAATTTCTAAACTTTACAACCCACAAAAAATTAAGGTATAATTATAATGTTTCATGAAAAATATTTGTATTGAATTTGAAATGAATCAATTTGCTGCAAAATGTAGACCTTAAAGGTATAATTTGTTCGCCCTCCAATTTTCTTCACAGTACGCGGTCTTTGTCCATTTTTTTTAAATCTTTAACCTAAGGTGCTAACGGTCAAGGGTCATGTTGGTATAGGCGTAGAACCTCAAACATCACTGTGTTCTCATGTTTGAGTTTGCACAAATACCAAAATGGAAATAGTTTTGGTTTAGGTACTACCGCTGACTTGTCAAAGTTCTGAAAGTTGGTCTGCCAAAATGCGACTAATCCTTAGACTTAGAATAGATAATAGACATGCGCCTAAAATAATAACAATTGCGAAAGTGAGATGAAATATACCAAAATGTATGCATGAGCAGGTCATAGCATAATTGTAATTGTCCATGCATAGCGTATCGTTTTTTGTTGTTTGCCATCACTAGTCTGAGGGCAAACAAGATATGGTGTCAAAAGATTTTCGTTCATAAAAACTGTGAAACGCCTATTTTGTGTAATTTGTGATGTTATTGATATTTCACAACATAATTTAAATAATGTGCAGGGATGCTGAGTTGCTGTATAAAAGCCGTTGTGAACGAAATCAACCAAACATAACATTTCAATAGTAAGTATAATTTTTTATCTCTTACAGCAACTATATCGAAGGATAATTATTGTACTCAAATATATTTTCTGTAAATATTAACAAAATTTATTGATAAATTAATCTAAAAAGACGACAAAATCATAACGTATTTTGCACTACCTAACTAGAGATTGCAATCCGGATTATCAGAAATCCGATATGCAGATAATTGGGATACTTTTATATCCGGATTTGAGCATCAAAATTCGAATAATTCGAATTATAATCTATAGAAATTGTAATATTTTTAGTAGAGCGAGATTTGGCCGGCCCGCCATATTTCGCGAAAAACCGACAACCGCTGGGGTAAACATGTTCTCGAGTGGAGACCGCGATTCGGCAAACGTATTGTAGGACGCCCTCCAGCCAGGTTGGACGACGACCTGCAAAAGACTGCAGGCAGATGCTGGATGTTCAATATCGTTGACTGCAACGATGACGGCGACATATTTTGCGCTCCTCGCTGCGTGTTGATGTTGGACGAAGTTGCAAGTGACCTAGTTACCGAGGTCGCACGTAGTGATGCAACTTCAGAGCGAAGTTCAGTGATGGTAGTCTTCCTCCAGCTTCATCTTTACTTCAACCAGACTGGCTTTGGTATTTGTAACATCCTTCAGCAAGTGCTGATGCAGATGATTAATGCTTTTCAATATCAGCTTAGTTGTAGGAACACATCACACTTTACACTAATATTATAAACGGGAAAGTTTGAACGGTTCGATGTTTAGATATTTGTAACCTCTTCCCGCCAAACTACGAAACAGATCAGGCTGAAATTTTGCTTAGAGGTAGTTTTAGGCCTGGATTAACATAAAGGCTTTTATCCCGCAGGAACGCGTGCGAAGCCGTTGGCAAAGCTAGTTATAAATAAATATACTAATAAGTTCGTACCCGTCATCGCACAGGGTGGGCGTTAGGAAAGTGATTTATTAGGGCTAAGCCCAGGACAAAATTGCGAACACACACGCACCCCTGACAATGATAAAGACGTAATGTCGCGCGCATTTAGGGCGGGCCATCGGTAACCTTCGCTCACTCCAATCGTCGGTTATTTGCCGTGATGAGACGCCGTTGAGTTTATTTTGGTTCGGTATAAATATAGGACTTGGGTTTGGCGGAGGCCTATGTTCAGCAGTCGACATAGTGGGTTGATGATGCTTGAAGGGCGAGACCATAGCAAGCTTAGCTTGAGGCTAGCAGGGCAGTCATTGCGGACCGAGGCTTGCGCTTGGAGTGTTTTACTCGAACAATGCGAGTAATTTAAAAGACATTGAATTGGAGGATTCGTCGCTTGAAGAGTTCAATTTCAGAATTTATTCACAAAAATTTATTGAATTGATTGGTATGATGCAAAAGTTTTTACCGCGATGGTCTTTTGTCAGTTTCCTGCGTTTTCTTTTTTTATTCCTACTAGCCAGTGAAACTTGTACTGCAGTATGCATTAAACCTTTATGCACCTAACTATTATCAAAACAAAATAGAATTTGAGATACATTACGGACTATAGAGCGGGCAGTAATAATATTACTGTCCGCCTGTTTGGGTAGGCCCGAAAGGTCGACTTTGCTCAAAGAAGGTTGTCGAAATAATCAGCAGATTACATGCTATGTTTGAGTAAAGACACTTTGATGTATTTCGCAACATCTAAAAGCCCTCTCATGATACGCACATTTTTTCTACAATTTGGAAACCAATGAATCACTATGATTGCTGCTGCCACTGGCACTTATATTTTAAAACTAAACGTTTTGTCTACTTATTCATTTATGGGAAAAACAATCCCTAGCTTTCATTTAAAAGTATATCTCATACAGCAAAATAGATCTACAATAATAGACAACTCGCAATTTAAGGCAGCTGCTCATTAAAACCCGTCAGCCATCCGTGTAATTTGCGCCAAACCCTTCAAAGGTCTACAATAATCCGATCTCCACTTCGAGAGTAGTACCTACTCGTACCTAACTTTTAAACGGAATAATATCAGCATTTTGCATTGGTTATAGTTTTTCTGGGTTAAAGTTAAGTTTTCAAATGAGGCCCGCGATGGAACGGAGACAGTTTAAGCGTTTAGGGTGAGATGTTTTTTGCAGTGGTGACCACACCAGGAGCTTCAAGATCCTTAGATCCTGGTGAACTCATGAGTTCACCACTTATTATTTTTCACCGGTAATCAAACCGCAACCTT
This sequence comes from Eupithecia inturbata, assembly GCA_963662085.1. Lineage (NCBI taxonomy): Eukaryota > Metazoa > Arthropoda > Insecta > Lepidoptera > Geometridae > Eupithecia > Eupithecia inturbata. Next base: position 15,724,254 of record OY759178.1, on the reverse strand, counting down.
CCGTGTCTTAAGTAGACATTCGCCCACTGTCATATTAATCGAATAAAAATAAGTTCACCGTAAATGCAGACGATTTCCTAAAAGATCCTAAGATCTCGACCAAATATATGCGAAACAGTGCTCTTTCATGGTTTTTTTGTCGTAATTTTTTGTACTCATTCGTGTTTTCACAAAGGAACTCGTAAGTAGGTTCTATAATAAATTCTATCAGACTATTTTAATGTAAAGCTTACAGTTAGTTGCCTTTTTTCCACGAAACGTTCATTTTATATTCAATTAGTTTTCTTCGGTCTATTTACCTAAAAAATTAAATAAAGAACGTCTCGTTTCTTATCCTAAATCAATAAGTAAAAATCTTCCGGATACTATGTCAACTTGTGGACTTTCTTACTAGGTACAAGCGTTTTTGTTAAATTCGGTCCGTGCTCAGCTATAGACGACTTTTACCTACCTACAATGGTAGGTAGGGCCATCGTTTTTTGATCGTTTTTGGGTGTCGTTAGATTGGTCTTGATCACAAAATTGACATCCATACTAATATAATAAATTCTGTATGTTACCTTTTCACGTCTAAACGGCTGAAGATATTTCAATGAAATTTGGCAGGGAGGTAAATAATATCCCGGGAACGGACATAGGCTCCTTTTTTTCCCGAAAAATAGCGGGCGAAGCCACGGGCAGCAGCTAGTAAGCTATAAAACGTCAATCAATCCAATATCGCGGTTGCAAAAAGCAACGAAAACCACAGCAGCGCGCACAAAACCTAAAGAGAGATTAACAATAGATACTAACACCACGAGTGCTCTTGCAGATCGCACAGTTGTAGCTTTGGAGTGGACCCGTTAAGCCTCATTATAATTTTCGTCAAGAAGACCTGCTATTTAACAGTTAACTGAACGCATTTAATTAAATTGAATGTTGACAAAATTCAATTAAATTAACAAATAAAGAATTCAATAAAGATTAATAATTCTGGCCAAGCTATCTACCAGGACCAGCTATCTATCACTTGACTACATTTTGATGCGGTCAAAATTGAGGCTTCTTTGGCAATGTTTCTAAATAGCCAAGAATGTAGCGGTTCAATGGCAACAAACGACCGTTAAATAGCTAAGAATGTAGCGGTTCAATGGCAACAAACAGCCGTTAAAACAATGCCTCTTTTTGTGACCTGCTAACTTTTCTTTCGCGTGGCTGATTTTCCTCGTCTGAAAATTAATTAAAATGTTTTGAAATAGCGATGGTCTGTGACGTAAGAGTACCTTACCAAATAGTTAATTTTACCAACCTTCCGTCATTGTGGTGGTGGCAGGGCCAGGAAGTCGATGGATGGAGGAGCCTCAGGACCGCGGCTTTTAGCATCGTATGGCGGCCCAGAGGCAGTTGTTGTACAGCAGTACTTGTTATTATGATGATCTATCTAACTATTTTTTCAAAAGCGTTAACAACTTTAGTGTAGTATGAAATCCGTAAGGTTGAAATCAGTAAACATCGCTCGCATACTAGTCGTGTTTTCAGCCCTGGTCGACTGAACTGATAAACGGTATGTAGAGATCATACGTAGATGGGTGGGTAGTGGTCTTTGGACGAGCGGCAAAATGCTGCTTAACTTAATTTAAAACTACCACGTGTTTCTTTCAGATACCAACAACTTGGAAATGAATTCAGGCAGGATCATAGTAAAGTCATATTTTTAGGCTAATACAAAAATTGGTGTGATTTGACATCTTGGAGTCTTTATTACGTAACACGTCACGAGTGATTTAGTTCGGTTTTGGTAAGTTCTAGATAAGATATAATTATATATAAATATATATTATATTGTTGTTTTTATTATTGAATTGTAATTTTCTTTGTCAATAAAGTTCTATATATGTATATATAGATAGGAAACAGGCTCCGCCCTATAGAGTCTACACACACACAAAACACTGCTAGATAACTTTTAAAAGCTGGCGAGATCCCCTCGCGTGCTGTTTTCGTTTACTGGAGGCCAGGATTTGTGACGTCAGCGTGGATAATTGTATAAAAAACAAAAGAAGATCGTGCTAGCGGTTAAAAAAGTTTCATACTGACTACAATATTTATACACTGAAATATCCCAACACAAAAGAAGATCGTGCTAGCGGTTAAAAAAGTTTCATACTGACTACAATATTTATACACTGAAATATCCCAACCGCCGCCGCCGGGCTGTGACGCAGATTTTGATCTGCGTTGACTCCATTGGGTCACATTTCTACTAAACGTTAAGATTGACAATTGACATAAAAAAACACAAGCTATAGTTACGTTGGTATAAACACTGTTATAACCACACGTACCTACTCACAGGAATGCCAGAAACTGTACTAAAGGCTTCTTCGCAATAACAGAAAATAAACTTTATTTTTATTTTCTGTTATTTCCTTTTTATGTTCTATGTGGGCAAAGTTAAAAATGTAGTGAGTATAATCAGACTACATTTTAGCCGCTCGTATTAGTCCGCTGTTCAACGTTTCTGTTGCACGGGCTCGGTACTTTCCGGGGGTCTACTTTAAAAAACTAAATACGATTTTTCGGGTGACTAGTTGCACTTTTTCTGAAAGATGTTTCAATTCCAACGACCGTTTCGTTCTTTTGATGAGACCTAAAATAGTTTTGACATTTATTTATTTAATGTTCCTATCTGTGGTTTCGCGCCTCAATAAAAAGTAGCCAAAAAAATTTGCTTGCGTTTTATATAAACGGTAAATTTCATATTGACCTGTGCAGTAGTTTCGAAGACAAAAAATTAAGTTCACATTTCTACATCTTCATAAACTAAGTAATTACTTATGTAAACTACGAGCCATTTAGAAGGAATATCTGAAACGTGTCAGTTGATGCATCCCTTGAGACTAGGTGGCAAGATGCAAGTTCACTGTTCGTTTCGTGTGACGCGACCCGTAATCCGTTAACTTCGTATTTAGTTTTTCAAAGTAGGCCACCTTTTCACGGGTTAGGTTAGATACATACCAGGCTGGAATCGAATGCAACTTCGTTATTAAGGGATTATGGAGAGCCTCTCTGGAATTGCACTGCGCGAATAGCACCGTTGTACGAATTGCCTTTTTATTTTGATTTAGTAGTGGGTTTAACGCCGAACAATGAGACGCGGTTTTTTTCAAAAAATAGTTTAAACAAATCGAAAAAGAGGGTATTTTTGTACGTCCAAATAAAAACCACCAATTTGGGCCATCAAGTTAAAGTGGTATGACATGACATCCCATAAATAACCTAGCTCCTCTCGGCAACAGAAATACACATTCTTTGTTAATTTCAACTGTCTACATCTTTCGTTTCATGAGAAAGAGCCCTGTGACAGACGCACGGACGGACAGACGGACAGCGGAGCCATAGTAATAAGGTTCCATTTTCACCCTTCGGATACCCTTAGGTAACCCTAAAAAACAGTAAAACGAAAGGAAAGGTAGTCGAAGTAGGTCAGTTTTTTTTCTTATAAATTGAGCACATGACTCCTTTCACGACTTTTCTCCACTCTCATAGTTTTAAGTTTGGCCATCCACTCTCATCTCAAAAAGCCACCCTGTATACAGTTATACAAACCGGCTTATTTCCGGGCCATCTTCAAAATACTAATTTATGTATTTATTTTTAACCATTACGTTACTTTCCTAAAATTTGGTAAGTCAAAACAACAATAATTACTACAAATTGTTTAATAAATTATAATTGATTATAGATAGTAAATTAAATTTTGAATAAGTAATAACAGGTTAAAAAATACATAAAATTTAATTTATTTGCTCCTAGTTCAATATTATGTTTTTCAAACACCACCGTCTATATTGTTCTCAGAAGTCCAGTCCATCCCAAGGTTGCCTGGAAGAGATCGCTCAAAGCGATAAGGCCGCCCTTTGTACTTCCTTGTTTCTCAGCATTTTCTTCTGTATTATATTTTGTGTTTGTGTGGTACAATAAAGAGTTATCTATCTATCTAAATTCTGACAATCACCACAATTGTACCCTCCCCTATTAATTCATTTTTCTATACAATTCATTCATTGGATAAAACCGCAATATGATTATAAATTCTAGAGGTATACGGTCCATTATTTTCCAACTATTCAAAAGCTCATTTCATTGTTCATTTGGCATTTAACTGACAAAAGACCAAACGCATTATGAATAGCTCAAATAAATTAATGTAGGCCCGAATTCCACGATGCTATCAAACTACTAAATAATTAAGGCCTAACTATGGAGGTAGGTCCCTGACGCAATCTCCTGAGTCGCAGGCGGACCTTAGCCCGTCACGCTACTGAGGTCGTTGCAAGGCATGACTGATTTCAAAGTCTATTCTATGATATTCAGAAGTATTTATTTTGTCAAAAATATATCATATTACTGTAGAAGATAAAGGTTTTTATGCAATAAAATTACATTTATATTTTAAGTGTCAAACTCACGCCAAATCACTCGCCGGTGTCATGGCGTCTGTTATTACGTCACGGCTCAGTACGTCAGCAGTAAACATTATGCTCATACACATAACCTAACACCCATACAGAACTTATAAAGGAGAACATTTTTAAACGCTTCAATTATTGGATATATTACGAAGATTTAATGTACTTACATAGAAGTTTTGACGCTTATAAATTCAGCTGAACAGCAGTCTTTGTTTGAAGCTAGGAACTAAATTAGCCGAATTATCTTGGTAAATCCTTGTTTCAAGGCTGATGTCTGTTGTGGGAATGGATAACAACTACTATAAAGTGTATTTTAGGGACAAGTAAAGAATTTTTTTTTTAATGTAGTGATCGCTTAATTATGCTCTAACGAAACCAAGTGACGTTTACTGAGACGTGACGTAATTTGCTCTGATTGGTATTTAAGCTATCACGGCTGATTGTTGTATTTTTTAGATTTATTTAAAAAAAAAAAAAAATAATAATGCTGGACAATCCACACAGCATCATCTAGCCCCAAAGTAAGCAGAGCTTGCGTTATACTAGATGAGATATACTTAATACAATACATAACATAGATAGATATTTTTATTATCTATAGAAAATACCCAGAACACCCGGAACAAATATTTGCAGATCGTACAAACATTTGCCCCAAGGCGGGAATCGAACCCGTAACCTTCTGCGTCGCAGGCGGACCTTCGTCCGCCAGTTAATTTTGTTTTTGTTGCCAATTAAATTAATTTTTAATTTTAACAATTAAATTATTGATCTCGCCATAAATATGAAAATAAATATAATATTTTCAAAATCCTTGAATCTTATTTCATGAGATTAAATATTTTGGCGATACTTGATTACTGTTTCCTATTGTAGCAATAGAATTGCAAATCTCAATTTGATATTTTTTGTGTAGCTAAGGAATAATATTGATTATTGTAATTAAGCACTAAAAGACTTTTCCAATTATTAATTATTTTATTAAAACGTCAGAATTCTTCCAAGAAAAAAATATCACTATACTTTTCTTGGTAATTTTACAAGGTTTTGTTTAGTAAGGCGTAATTTATTCGCTATAATTTATTATTTGTATTTATTATTTGCGTAGTTCAGGCCTAACTACCATGAAATGCGAAATGATCATAATGGCAGGAAATCAGTTTCACGCCCAATGTACTGTTGTGATCCATCACTGAGTCATAATCAGCGATATTCAATTAGTTCTGGTGAGCAAATGCAGTGGACGTACTTAGGGGAGTATTAAGGGGGCACAAGATGGCGGCCTGATAAAAGTTTTGGTAAAGAAATTTTATTCATTTTCAAGAGTGTATATTACGGCCTTGAATAGTAAAAATTTGTTAACTTAAACTTTTTAAAAAGAACATCATTATACTAATATTGCAAATGACAGCGCAAATAAGGCACACGCTAGTGACCTTCTGAATTTAACCGTAACGAAATAATAATAATAATAATAATAATGCTGGACAATTCACACAGCATCATCTAGCCCCAAAGTAAGCAGAGCTTGTGTTATGGGTACTAGATGACTGATAAACTTAATACAGTACATAACATAGATAGATATTTTTTATTATATATAGAAAATACCCAGAACACCCGGAACAAATATTTGCAGATCGTACAAACATTTGTCCCAAGGCGGGAATCGAACCTGCAACCTTCTGCGTCGCAGGCGGACCTTCGCCCGCCGCGCCACATCGGTCGTCAAAATCTTTATTATGTTATGAATTTAAGCAAAATTTAACCATATTTTGGATATGAAGCTGCACAGTCATGTTTAGCAATATTTTTCAGATGAAATTAATATTCTTGTTCTCCCTTCTTCCCCTCTGATATTCATTTCCCCCTTGTTGTTCAATCCTGCATACATCCCGTTAAGTTCCCATCTATCAAGTATAATTGATGTGTCAAAAGCAAAGCAGCTCGGACTATCTAGAAAATAAATTTTGTAGCACAGGCTTGCATTTTAACATAAAATTATTTTTAATAGGTACCTACCTAATAATAATACTTATCTTCTTAAAACTTATTTTTGATTTGAGTTCTCAATAGAGAAAAGTGCTTTTTTGCTAGTGGCCGAAATGAGTTTCTTAAGACTTATTTTCCATGAATAGATGCTAGATATTAGAATATGCCTATTTTGATTTACCAATATTGTTACACATACGAATTGTACCTTTACCTTACTACTCAGTCAGACTACGTCAGTAGGTATTCTCTACATTTAGGTTCTATGAAAAACCAAGTAGATTTTATAAAAATATTAAAGTTTTAGTTCATGATTGAGGTCATTCTCCAGTCCATTATTTATAAGCATATCATTTTACATATCATTTTTTGTCAAGGATCTCAAGAGACGCAAATATGCAGGTCTCGACAGAGTCTACACATTTGCTCCCTTTGGGGTCGAGACCCTAGGTCCGTGGGGTACCGACGCTCTCCGGGTTTTTAAAAAGTTATCTGTGCGTCTGGTCTACGCGACGCGTGACCCGAGAGTTGGTGGGTATCTGGCGCAGCGCATCAGCATTGCCATACAGCGGGGCAATGCAGCCAGCGTCTTGAGGACGCTTCCGACTGGTATTGATTTGGATCAGTTGAGCTACCTGTATATTCTTTGCAACAGTCTGCAGTTAGCTTAATTGTTTCAATTGTAAATACTAGTTCTAATTTGTTTTTATTATTGAATTGTAATTTTCTTTGTCAATAAAGAGTTTTAAACATGATCTTGAATAATGCGAAACTTAACAAGGTTTCAGAAAATTTATTTTTAATATACTAAACTTATTTTCACGAACCAATTTGTACCCAACTAAATCATGCATAGAACTGCTTTCACGAAAACATCTTGTATTCGTAAGAAATTAGGTTTCAAACTAGGTTGGTCTCATCCATCACTCATGTCTAGCTAGACCAACAGATAACGTATCGCTAGTTTATCAAAGGAAAAGACAGCTTAATTTTTTTGCTAAGATGCCTGTGATAAAGAAAAACCACAGACCTCCGTGGAAGAAATTTTTTGGCTTTAGGTAAAATTATTGGTACCTCACAATCAAAATCATCTTCTACAAGGTCTAGTCGATACAAAAAAGACTCCATAGCTCATAGTTTTGCTAAAATATGGCACAATATTATTATGCAGGTCATATTTAAAGCAACATTTTCAATGACACTTAGCTCCCTAACCTAACTTTAGATCGGTAGTAAGTAACATACAAAATCTTTCTATATAAATCCCATATTAAAACAAAAAAAAATATTTTGAGCAATTTATTTCTGTTATTTTTAAACTTTAGAGACATTACCTACATCACCTACATGCTGATGAAAATAGCTTACCGAAGTAATTGCCTCACAAATAAAAACACTTACGACGCGACGTGCCAACAAATTCTCTATATTTCATCTAAAACATTTGTATCCGTCGTATTTTTTCACGGAACCTAATTTATCATGAAGCCTTCTACAGCCACTGAATATATTCAATTTGTCACAAACGCAAGCGGATGGAAACGATGTCGGTTATTAAGATGATGTATTGTCTTTTTAGGTACAAGGTGAACTAGCTCAGTGCTTCAACTTTATCACGTTAATATTATAAATGCAAAGTTTGGCTGGGTGGACTGGGTGGACGATTGGTATGTTCAGTGTATATCTATTATAAGTTTATTACATAAAACTCACCTAAACTACTGAAGGTGTATAAAAAAAAAATCAGCGCGATTGCTGAAGTTTTGCATTAACGTTAAGACTACTATAATAACGTAAGTTTTTAATCCCATAAATCAGTTACTAGTAGATCATATCATCTGTGCCCGCAGCATCTATTAGTGACTATTACGAGTCTCAGTAACAAAATTGTAAGCCTCATTGTTATTTTGCTTTAGGTAGCATACAAATACAATAGTGCATTTGTTTACTGAGGTGAAAGTGACCGATTCCTATCGAGTGTGTCATTTGAAACCCGAGGACAGTTGAAATATTCAGATATCGTGTATTTCTTTTGCGGTTATAACAACAAATAATAGAAATAATATAAACGTCAAAATTAAAGGGGGCTCGCATACAACAAACGTGATTTTTTTGGCTATTTTCGCTCTTCATTTATCAAGGGTGTTGTTTCTCTTGAACTACAATTAGGTAGACACATGAAACTTTCTATAATTAATATACTTCAACTGTAATAATAACAAATTCTAAAAATCAAACAAAATTGAAAAATTGAAGGGGTATCCAAACAAGTGAAAATTTGATGTTCTTTGAAAAAGTTGCTTGATTTTTACGGTACGGAACCCTTCGTGTGCAAGTCGACTCGCACTTTGCTGTTTATTTTAAATTACCGTTCCGAGAACAGAAGAGGCCGATATTATATGGCAGACTCGGAGTAAAAACTTTTTGTAGTTTAACCTTTAATGAAAATAACTATAGGCTAAAGGCTGAAATTACAGAAAATAAAAAAGATAACACACTATTGAAATTGATTTCCATGCACTATTCTCTCCCGGCAAACGCGTGACAAATGGAACTGAATAGAGTTTTTTGAGCCGCATTCTATAGTCCGCCTGTAATGACGTATACTTTCTAGTTCAAGTTTAGAAAAGGAATAAGTCACTTTCCGAGCAGGTGTAGTATAAAATACAATACATATGTTTCAGGTCCTTCAAAATCAAATTTGAGAATATCTATGCATTTTTTATTCATCCGTTCAGGGCTTTTAGCGTGTAAAAGTTAAAACACCAATCCCTACATCCATCCATCCAAACTTTCGCATTTATTTTAATAAAGAACACTCACCCTGACTATTGTCCCTCGTAAACAGGTGAAACGTTCTTCTAACCCAAATGAGAATCGTAACACATCCGTAATGATTTCGCATTTATACCAATTAGTGAGATGAACTATTTAATTGAATATCTCATAACAATCGTTTTTATTAAGCGGTGGTGAAACTTTAGTTCATTTCCTCTACCTATAGCTAATAATTAACCAACCAAGCGCCAGTAAGCTCTTGAAGCTCCAAATTCATAAACGTTTCAAAATAATGCCTTCCGAGCCTCTGATATTAAAAAACATATTTTTATACATTCTGGTTATTACTGGTTATGTTTGGTTTGATATTGAGCCATTTTGATATGCTTGCCTGTTCTGATATTAAAATAGACCGTCCTTGAAAGCAAATCGTTTAATGATTTCGCTTAATATTAATCGTTTAATATTTTCTGATAGGAAAATATCTTATAAAGTTTACTCTGAGAGTATATTTACAATTTCGAAGAGAGGGTCGCTTTTACTTATTTTATCGAAATAATTAATTTCTGTGTACAGGGTGTTGGGCACAACGTTTGTAATATGGAAACTGGGGGTAGGTGGAACGAAGTGCAATAGCTTAGCTGGTTTTTTACCCTGAAAAGCCCTTCGGCGATTTTATAGATATTTTTTGGATTTATGCCAATTTGAATACGCTGAATATGGTGAATTGTTGTCTCTTAATCGTGATGTAAGCATGTTTAGTTTGGTAGAACTTGTGCCAAAGGGTAAGTAGGGGTAGAACCAAGTACATGGTGGCATTTTTAACCCTCAACAACATCACTTTTTTATGATTTTTTAGTATGGTGGCTTTTTTTAACAAAATCATTACGTAAATAGAATAAATGTTATTAATTTCACCACGGAAAACTATTACATTACAAAAAATTAAAAAATCGGGTTATCATTGTAAAAGTTACGTACTAAAAAAGACACCATACTAAAAAATATTTTAAAAAAGTTATGCTGTTGAGGGTTAAAACGGCAAACATACTAATTCAAATTGGTTCTACCTACCCTCACTTCTCATCAGTTCTTCTGAACTAAACATGCTTACAACACGATTACGAGACAAAAGTAAGTCAGTTTCAGAGTATTCAAAATGAAAAGTGGCAAAATTTTCGAATAAACGCTTTTTGCTTTATTTTTTATGTGTTTTTGACACCTGTGACAAATCGTTAGAATGACCATGCACTGGTACAGTTTTCAGTGAATTGGAAGATCAGAAACACCAAGCTTTTTTTTTTAATTCTATCCAAAGTTGAACTCCCAGTTTTAAATTTTCACTTTTCTACACTTGCATACCCATAAAGCTGCTCTAGACTCAGGTAAATATTGTTTTTTTTAGTGAGAACTAACATGCTTAATCTAATGAAAAAATGTAAGACTGGTTATTTCATTCAAATAAAGTTACAGCAACAAATAGTTAAATTTTCGGAGAAATATTGAAAAATCAAAAAAAAACATCCTAAATATAGCTGAGAAGCTTTTGAGGGTTAAAAAAGCCGCCAATCACATTGTTCCTATATATCAAACAACACATCCTGTATAACAAAATTTACTAAGTTTTTATTAAATAAACATTTAAGTTTTTTTCTTATATTTCTTATGCCGAAAGGTAACCCATAAAATGAATGCCCATATCGCCCATCTTTAAAATTATAATGATATTGATTGATTAATTATTATTGATTATGAAACGAAAGTCCATGCCAGTACAAAGTGTTTCAAAAGTCTTTTCTTAATAAATTTTCAAAAATATTTCCCAAAAAAAATACTTGACAATAAATTCAAAAAGCAAACCCGACCCTACAAAGGACACTATCACAAAAAGGCCCAGTTAATCATTAGTAGATAACATATGCAAATCTATTTGTATAAGTCGGGCTCGATTTATCACCACCATAAATCAGTCTGTGGTTTTGTAATAATTCCATGCGAATTGAAGATAGTAGGATGAATAACTAGGCACTGAACTAGATGGGACAATATGGTTAGAATATTCAAACATAGCTCATTGATTTTTAAATTACTTTACACGGAAGACGTCTCTATACAAAATAGGTGTCGAGCCACTTACCAAATTAGGCATTACCGAAGCTTTATGTTATGAAAAGACGTTTACGTTTCATTATTGAATATTTTCTGAATTCCTTTTAATGATTTTGCATTTTGTCATGTGTTTACAGCATCAAAGTGCCAAAGTAAGAGCGCCACAGAGCTTGTGTTATGGGTACTAGATAACTGATTATTCTAGTTACCAAAAATATATTTCTTTTTAATATTAAATTTTGTCATCATGTTGATTAGGGATCCATTCCCTAGGTTCTTCACTTCACCATTTAGTATTTACGAGCGTGAGGCCATGCAATGAACAATTCGTCTATGTTTTCAAAAAAGTTATTTTACCAAGTAAATATACTACGAGCATATAAAGCTTTGGTCTCTTGATCACCACGCAGTACGCTGCGTGCTGCCCCTTACCGCTGACGCAGACTTCGACGGAACAAAATACCACTCTAGAGGTTTTTCATATGATTAGCGTGCTGCGTAGTGATCAAGAGACCAAGGCTTTACGAAGCTACGGCGTAGCACGTGCTACGAAACTGTATTTTGCCTTAAAAAACAAAGTGTCATCGGACCAACCCTTGTTCTTTTTACGTTAAACCTATTTATGCACATCCTCCTCATCAGCACACAAACGTCCACTGCTGAACATGCCTCCCTCCAATAAGAGGGTTTTTTAGGGTTCCATACCCGAATGGTGAAAGCGGAACCCTATTACTAAGCCTACGCTGTCCGTCCGTCCGTTCATCTCTCACAGGGATCTATCTCATGAACCGTAGACAGGTAGATATTTGAAAGGTAGACATTTGAAATTTGCATAGAACGTGTATTTCTCTTACCGCTATAACAGCAAATAATAAAAATATCTTAATTCAAGGGATGCCATGCAAATAACGTGATATATTGTGACAATTTTTGCTCTTCGTTTGTCACGGCTTTATCTCTTGAACCACAATACATGAAACTTTTTATAAATAAGAAAAACTTCAACTGTAATAATAACAAATACTAAAAATATAATAAAGTCAAAAATTTAAAGGGGTCTTCGAATAAGTTAAAACTTGATGTTCTTTGAAAAATTTATCGGATTTTTACGGTACGGAACCCTTTGTGTGCGAGTCCACACGCACTTGGCAGTTTATTTCTTAATCACCACGCTTGGCAGGCGGATTGGTGATATCAGTGGAGGTGTTAAAGATACACAGAATAAAGCTGCTGCCGTTCTTCTGCTGGGTTCCCTCAGTCGACTCTTACAAGATTTACGACCTAAGTTCATCTTATCATGTGTGTATCTTAAATTAAAGTGCAATGAATGAATAATTGCAGTGCGTCGGGCATGTTTACTGACGCGGGCGAGGATAGCTAGCTGTGATACGAGCTCGCTGCGCCGCACCTGCCACCTCCTGGCAGCGATGGCTGAAGACCTGGACAGTCACTTCATGCGGCACTGGGTAGGGTAGTGCATTCACTGCTTGCAACCTACACCTGGCACTGAGTGCATACCTGCATTTTACTTTTGCTAAACTGTGTGTACCTACGAGTGTTTCGTTGATTTTCTATAGAATACTGGTCTGAAATAAATGATAATTTACTTGTACTATCTACCCCATACATTTGTATATCAAAGCACCGTAATTACCATCAAGCAGCATCTTTATTTCGTCCGCTACGTCGCGTGCTCTTTGATAGTTCGCATTACGTAAGGCGTTCCACTAAATTATCTCGCAACGCCTCATTTTCTGCGATACATCCCTAAATAATGATGGTAAATGATAAGGGATAGGAATTCACCGGGTGGGACATCATACGACAGGAACATCATCATTGATCGTAAGTGAAGTCTACGGGGCCGCTTTGAAGATGTAAATTGAAGCGATAAGGCCGCCTATTGTATTTTTTTTTGTAAAATTGTAATTCATTATTTTAGTGTTTAATGATTAATTTTTTACCATATTAACAAAAAAAAAATAGAAACCAATCAGAACAACTAATGCGTTTACACAGGCTATAAATGTAGGTTACCCTCAGGTTCTTATCCATTCTGAGCCGAAAGCGTCGAGGTAGCCGAAGAATCGAATCGTTAAAAGTTCTGACAATTCACCCGACTCAGCACAAACATTATGATAGATTTTACATTTTACAGCTATCCTCAAATTATATTCCTTCAAAAGGTCAAATGGAGTCAACTAAAGAAGCTCCTTGTCGGCGTCAAAAATGACATTAGTACCTAATGTCTACATTATCAAGCACTTAAAACAACAAACTACTGAAACTCTACAGAGAAACTTCAATGAACTAGGGAACTCAAGACTCCGCCACGCCTTACAAGGAACAAGTCACGGAACAAAATGAGCTTCCTGCTACATTACTAAGGCTCTAGAGGGCTACACACAGTAGGCACACTTCCAGCCCGTGGCTCGTACGCTGATCATCTCTATAATTAACTTATAATGTTCAAACCTCTTGTCAACGTCAATTTGGCAACAGAATGAACTACTCGATAAGAGATTTGATCATTGGTTAGTTAATTCACATACTAATATATCAATACATTATTAGAACTGGATAAGAGTGTGCAAAATAAGAATACGGAAAAAGTAGTCGTGACCTCGATTGGTTTTAACTTCTATCTCGCTTACAAAATAGATCGAATGAGACATGAATATATTCCGTAATAATTTGGAGTGTTTTACAAAACGGTAAACTGACTTCAAATTCCGGTAGATAATATTCATCTATGTCTCGGAAGGACGAAAGCACCCCTCCTTTATTTTCCCTGACCGAAGGTCTATGTTCACGTGCGAAAAATTGAGTTTACACTGGCGAGATCTAGTTATAATTCTAATTTTATTTGATGACACATGGATAAAACTGTTGACACCCGTTGCTATGGAAACCATTAGGTGATAGTAGAATGATTATATTGTGATGAATTTTTTTACAAATATTCGTTTTATAGCGCACAAATTCCTCTAGAATCAAACATATAGGCAACAATTTTTGAATTTTTTTTATTTCGCACCACAAAGGACCTTAAAATCAATTTTGATACAACAACGAAAGGCAAAATCTATTAACAATTGGCACAGATATCTCCAAAATCTAGCTAGCCGTGATTCTCCAAATATATTATGTTGCTTTTTAGGTTTAACGGGATAAATACTAACCATAAAAAATTTAGCCCAATTTTTTTTTAACGATTGTGGTGGGGTTACAGTAAATAATATTTGTATTGTATTGTAATCCCACGGGGATAAAATGTTTATGTTCACCTCGGGATCATTCTCTATAAAATAGTGAAAAAATCAATAAAATCGGTTACTCATAGGCGGAGATGTCAAGTAACATACATCCATTTTGAAGTCGGTCAAATCTCTCAAAAATATTCGAAAACTATTATCAGTCATCGATCTATGCTGAACAATGCGTATGCCATAGAAAACTATTATCAGTCATCGATCTATGCTGAACAATGCGTATGCCATAGAAAACTATTATCAGTCATCGATCTATGCTGAACAATGCGTATGCCATAGAAAACTATTATCAGTCATCGATCTATGCTGAACAATGCGTATGCCATAGAAAACTATTATCAGTCATCGATCTATGCTGAACAATGCGTATGCCATAGAAAACTATTATCAGTCATCGATCTATGCTGAACAATGCGTATGCCATAGAAAACTATTATCAGTCATCGATCTATGCTGAACAATGCGTATGCCATAGAAAACTATTATCAGTCATCGATCTATGCTGAACAATGCGTATGCCATAGAAAACTATTATCAGTCATCGATCTATGCTGAACAATGCGTATGCCATAGAAAACTATTATCAGTCATCGATCTATGCTGAACAATGCGTATGCCATAGAAAACTATTATCAGTCATCGATCTATGCTGAACAATGCGTATGCCATAGAAAACTATTATCAGTCATCGATCTATGCTGAACAATGCGTATGCCATAGAAAACTATTATCAGTCATCGATCTATGCTGAACAATGCGTATGCCATAGAAAACTATTATCAGTCATCGATCTATGCTGAACAATGCGTATGCCATAGAAAACTATTATCAGTCATCGATCTATGCTGAACAATGCGTATGCCATAGAAAACTATTATCAGTCATCGATCTATGCTGAACAATGCGTATGCCATAGAAAACTATTATCAGTCATCGATCTATGCTGAACAATGCGTATGCCATAGAAAACTATTATCAGTCATCGATCTATGCTGAACAATGCGTATGCCATAGAAAACTATTATCAGTCATCGATCTATGCTGAACAATGCGTATGCCATAGAAAACTATTATCAGTCATCGATCTATGCTGAACAATGCGTATGCCATAGAAAAGCGTCACTCAAGCATTTCGATGACTAAATAATCAGCTTGGTTTCTTTCAATTTGGTAAAATATTTTGCAATAATCAACACACACTCGCGACACAAACATAATATTTTGAAGCTTAGGAGTGAATGATTGAACTGAAGGAATGATTAAATGATGTGTGACCATATTAAAACATACACAAATTCGTCAATCGTAAGATGATGATCATCATCATCATCATCAACATCATCATCAACCTATCTAAGTCCACTGCTGGACATAGGCCTCCCCCTATGAGCGCCATAGCGCCCTGTCTTCAGCTTGCCGCAACTAGCATCTGCCTGCAGTCTTTCGCAGATCGTCATCCCACCTGGCCGGAGGGCGTCCTACACTACGTTTGTCGAGTCAAAGAGTGTAAGATGATCATTTATTAGTAATTTTTTTGTCTGATCACCGTTCTTGCAACCCGATTTGATTCGACCGGTGTATCAAGTTAATTGCTTTGTCAACTGATTTGCGATTTGATCAGCGTTCGAAAAACCGGCTGTGAGCATCATAATAAGGGCCTGTCTCCAGGCAGTTTGGCAGTGTCTGAGGTTACTGTTTGCACGTTACCTTGTGCGGCAGTTAATAACGCTGCCAATTTTAGAACAATTTGTTTTTGACGAGCGCAAGAGCCCCTCTGAGTAGTACAGTGTACAGGAAAATAGCACCGTTCTAGTTATAAGGCTATTGAAGAAACTTTCTTTAATTATTTTAATGGAGGTTCCTTGGTGAGACCTTTTGCCATATTTTCAATGCAAATTTTTAAATGTTGTTTTTCGTTTCTACGTGTATTTCTGGAAACTCAAATATATAAAAAAACTTCTTTAAAGTTTTGTCTTCTCTCGAATTGTTACCTTTATGATACGAGTACATTGGTGCCGAGGGTAAAATGAATTATTCCTCTCTATTTATACTCAGCACCAATGTTAATCTTTATTTTTGGTGGCAAAACGAAAACTAAAACAGAGATGATAATTTAGATGCCGCAAGTGTTATACTTCGTCTTTTATAGCCAAGTTAGATTACAATAATGCTTCTTTTATCAACGCAGTAAGTATCAATAACGAAGAAACAACACATTCTTAGCTAGTTACCCTCTGCAACTGAGATTGTGTCTCTTGGACAGCGCCATCTATGTTGTTGCCATCTCACAATATAGCGTGATATAGTTCTGTCTCGCTCAGTACCTTCCTCGATTTGTGCAGTGCGCGGCAATGGGCAGTGTGGCGCGATCGGTTGCGCAGGTTACACGTCGTGTACCACAAGCGAAAGGTAGCTTAGAGATAGGAGAAAGGTGGCTTAGACGTAAGTACAGCATCAAGACCTGATTATGTTAGATGTAACCTCACAAAGACCGTTTGTATTCAATAGTGTCCAATATTCGTAACGTCAGTAAAATATGTAAATTTTCATAGTGTCTCGCATACATAAGATTAGTATTTATCTAATTGTTCGCCTATCTACAAAGCTGATTATCTTCTTAGATGTCAAATCCTGAGAACTCGGTTCCTGGACCATCCAAGGGATGTTTCAACGGGAGGCCACGGAATATTAATACGCACATTGAGGACTGGCTTCAGAATTTAGAGGAAGAAAATGAGTTTAGTGACTTTGACGATTCGGTTGAAGACCCTAATTTTGTGAAAGAAAAAATAATGGAAACTACTGAAAATTAAGAACGTGAGTAGAGGGGATTATATATCAATAGAATATATAAAAATTCTAAAAAGACAGACTGCCGAGAGAGCTTCGCTTGATCATCACAAGAGTTTTAGGTGAGGATTTGCCTCCATCTCCTGAAACTCAGCCGGAGGGGGCTCCGACTGGGCTATCTGGAAGAAAGCTGTGTAGCGTATGCCCCAGCAGACTTAAAAAGCAGACCAGGTTTAGCTGCTGTTCTTGTATCAAAGCGATATGCCTACAATGCGCAGCTCAAATTTGCGAAGACTGCAAATTTTAACTTACGTTTTTTTTTATTTATTTTTATTTATATATTTCCAAATTTAAATTACATTTCTCTAAAAACTTTCTGCCAAACTGTAAAATAGTTTGTCCCTCTCGTGGACACAACAAAGTGTTAAACTTTAAATGTACCTTAAGTAAGGATAAACTTTGAGACTGTTTTGTGCCTAAACGTATCATACGATTTTAATGTATATTTTTTCTTGTTTAGATTATTGTTATTAAAAACATATTTTGCCTAATTTTAGGACAAAATGCTATGAATGTTTCTTTTTTTATATAATTTGTATGGTTGATAACCTACCTAATGTATAAGAAATTGATCTCAATAAAACTGATCCTATAATAACTGATATACATATATGTGTATATATATATTTGTTGATTTTGAAAGTATATTAACTGATAAAAAACAATGTAAATAGGTATTTATAAATACACTTTTATGTAATGGTATAATCACGCTAGTTTATTTGACACTTGATAAATACCACAGCAGTAGAATGTTAGCATTATTTTCACCTCAGCTGCAGAGCGTTAAACTCATTTTAACCCCTTCGTTCACCTATCACCGACACTATAACTTTCAAAGCCCATAAGCCTGCAAACGAACCAAAATTAATATCTTCCAGCACTAAGTCCCACCGACAAGCGTAAGTCGGTAAATGCGTTTAACTTTATAACTTTTAAATAGGGAACTTATTGGAGGCGATGGGGCGTGGTAGGACTTTATAGCTACAGGAGTAGAGGGTAAAGTTGAGTAAATTCTATAAGGTCTTTTAGTTCTAGTTTCTGTTGTGTTATGTGGTAATTTTAAGTTACAGAGGTTAAACAACATTATTATTTGTATGATTACCTACCGAATTTTCCAGTTTTTCGCTCTGCGTCATAGCCGAGTGACTATCGTTTTGTTTACGCGCAGAGTCATTCCATTACGGCAAGTTCTTAACCCACCTTTTTTCTGTTATAATATAAACCATCATTTAATTTTTCTTAAGTTAGTTTTAGTACGAGTTAGCCCTACATTGTAAATACTGTGTTTTCTCATGTAAGTGAATTTATTTTTAGTGAGAAATAAAATATTCTTAATCCTGACGTTGACTTTTCAACGCGCATATGTAAATAACTCGCTGCTTTCCGTCTTCTCTCTGAGCTTATCCTTCACTAGATGGGGTCATTTGGTTAAAATCACATTTTAAAACACTTATAAAAACAGAACAACGTAGAAATATGTAAATTTTGATATTTTACAAGCTTTCTGAGAAGGTCAGACAAAAAAATTAAAACTAAGAAAGTATTAAAATTAAATACACATTTAAAAATACAAATACAAATACACCTTTGGTACAAACTGGTACAAACTCAAAGGACATGTTTTGACAAAATGTTAATAAGAAAATTCCCCGAATTTAAACTTAATTAAATTTTATCAGAGATAGCTATTGTTGATGTAACTTAAGTAGGTAGGAATGTTTACATTTTGAATGAAAGGCTGTCGTTTTCTTTTTTTGATGTGTAAATAATGGTTGCATGTGACGGTCCAGAATTCTTTATTTAATTGAGTGGTAACAGCCACGAAATTGAACATCCATTTTTCCTGCTTTTGTATTAATTATCCAAGTTCCGTCAAGAGAAGAGTCAATTAAAAAAAATTTGTTGACTTTACTGTAGTAGTAATGTAGTAGTGAGTAGGTAAAAAGTATTTATTCTTTGTCACAAAATTACAAGCAAGTCTTTTATGATAACTCAGGACCATCAAACTTTGCAGATTGGCTGGATCTGGAAGGCTCAGGCTAAATTATAATATTTACTCATATATTTTGTAAAATATTACGTTTTGTTATTTTCTATAAAAACGCAAGTCATATTTTCTCTTAAAAGTTACAAGTACCTACGAATGTTGCTTTTAGTTCCTTATTTCTCGGTAGATGTACCTTCAAACGAAAAAGTTGAAGCAAGTAATAAGTAATTAAAGATTCTTTTAGAAATACTTGGCAAGTATTTAAAAAGTAATTTAAAAGTATTTTTAAGAAGTTCAAAACGTAAAGAATATTTTACTTTTCCATTCACTTTATTATAAGATAAGAGGCGCGTTTCTAAGAGAATAATTGGTAAAACTTTACGTTCTCCAACCTAACTAGAAAATATGCACAGAACTACATATTATAGAAGCTTCACGATTCTTCTACTTCTTTCACGATTCAGAATCCATAACGTTCCATAACACATTATTAATGTGTTTTGATGTTTTAAGGTAATTTAAAACATCAAAACACATTTATAATGTCATATTCTTTAACGTGAGGCATTAGGCACTTCAAGTGCAGGATTCTTTTTTTTTCCTCTCAGCAATAATTGCTATTAATTATAATTGAAATTTAATTCGAAAGATATCCTTTTCACAAAATGGCGCGGATTGCTCTCTTAAGTAAGACCAAGTTTTTCAGAATTCCAAGTAAGATTTTTGGTGAAACTCTGTGCCAAATTGGAAAACTCATCAGCATTCAATTTGGTTCCTCCTGCTCTCTCTGAATGTGATAGATGTGTGCTAGCCAGCTGGTCTATCTACAAACAGAGACCTAGATAGATTTCCGTCAGTGATTGGCCTTGGCTGGTATCTTACCAGACTATCCTTTACAGCGGTAGCTAAATATTTGTCTAGCTAATGACAGGCTATTCCGGAAATGCTTGTTTGATGGGCCTTGATGGCTGGTTTGGACCAAGTCAAGGACGTTGAACGAATTGGTACCTATCTTACAAAAGGTAAGTTCATTGGATCCTGGCTCAAGTATCATAGAGAAACTGACGCTTACATAACCTGCGTTTTTATATAACGGGATTGAGAATGACGTTATATCACATGCTGTCCGCTTAATTCAATTCTGCCGCGGAGTGGGAGCCTGCTGACCTGTAACACAGGTTTTTTTTAGAAACCTAACGCAGGCACCAGTCCAATGTTGCTTTTATAGTTAAACCTACTATTTTAGTTGTAAATGTAAGCTCATTGTGTGAAGAGAACAATAAATAATTTATTATTATTAATTCAATTCCGATCTGAGCGGGACAGCATAAGAGATGACGTCTTTCTCAATCCCATTATATAAGTACGCAGGTTATATCGAGAATGTGAAATAAAGATCACTTAGCCCAGGTAGCAAACACTCGAGCTTTTGCCCAATTGTAATCTTAATTTGGGTTGTAACAAGTCATTTGTGCTATTCACAACTATTTATAACTAGGTACCTACATTCAGTTTCTTACCTGCGCTGCGGTGGGTGCATATTGTATTTATTAGCCTATGATATTGATAAGTGTACGAGTTGTTGTGTTCATTAGATAATATACTTACCATAGAGACTGAGGCTGACGGACAAACCGATCAACGGTTTACGTTAGCTGTAGCATAAGAATGTAAATAATGTTTAATATACATAAATAAAAAATAAAAAAAATGGTTTTATGGATACCACGGCACAATACAATCAAATGAAATGTTTAAAAAGATGGTTCCTCTGTAACACACTGGTGGCTCTGCTTCGGTCGCTGACCATTTCGCCAGGCCTTCACAGCAGCTTGCAGTTCGCACCCTAATGCATAAAATGCTTTGGTCTAGATCATACCGCCTATTTTATATTTTGCAAAGTCAGAATCTCCAAGCTTGCACCCACCGCCAAATGCCTTAAGCTATCTCAATTTCTGCCATTGATTGATTGCGTCACTCCGGCCTAAACGGTTCCGCACATTTTTCATCCGTGACACGCGCGACAATGGCTTCATTGAATGAAGGGAGGGATTGATAGTTTTTTTAAATTATCTTAGAGGAAAAAATCTTTTAAAATAATCCGGAAAAATGTTTGTTTACTTTGTATCATGAATACCTGACCTTGGCATCCAACAAACAAAGACGATAGCGCGGCAGTCACTGGCTAAGATGGCAGGACGAACTAGATTTGTTTGACAAAACTGTGCACACAATAAGAGCTCTAGATCGCGAAGTGCGAAACCCTTTTCACATAACTTCATAAGGCAAGCCTTGTTCTGAAGTAAGGCGACACAATTCTAATAGAGGGTAATAAATAATGAACAGTCCTTCGATTAAGGCAGAAATCATAAATTCACTTTTCCACGACATGATTTCAGATCATTTAACTCCAATAAAATTCTCATATTCGCCGAGGACAGTTATAGCCAAAAAAATACATGTTTTTGTAATTCATTTCAATTTGAAACAGTAAAACTTGTGTATAGTTGTGTACTTAATTAAAAACGAAACAGAATACAATATGCATGCAAATTTCTAGTTATGTGACCGAAAAACATGTTCTGTTATTATTGCGAACATTCGGAACCAAATTTTTATGAGTTTGGAAGTTACTATCAAAATATTTACATCGGGTGTGTGTGGGTTTAACTAGAACAGTCTAGTTTTGGATGTTCTGTTGTTGTGGTTAAGAGTAGGAGCTTTATCCATGGACGCAGAACAGCTATGAAATAATATCCTGGTACCAATCAATAGTTGATTGGTTCCGATAAAACTATATACCTAAACTAGATTGTCTTATGTCCCAAAATCTTTTGAACCTTATCCACCAATTCTTTATTAATAAACTTATCAGCTTCAGAATTGATATGTAGGTACTGCACCAAACTTAGGATCCACATCTCTAAAAAGCTCTCTGTTTTTACGGCAACCCCTATTCGTTCCATTGATTTTTCTTGTTATTGCTTTTCCTCTACCTAGGTCTTGAAAAACCTACTGTCACTTCTCACTAAATACTAAATTCCACAACGGATTTACTTGGCACGGGCTGTTTTTAAAGGTAACCAGTTCGTGGCGGCAAATGCTCCAATGCTCTTGTTTACTATCAAAAATTCGCTACTAGCTCACGAAAGTGAGCCTTCCCTTCACTTTACAACTACGAAAAGTCAAAACAAGATAATATCGAAGATATTTATTAAGATTAAGATAGTAAGTAAGATTATTGTACATAGGTATTCATTTAAGTAAAAATTGTTCTTTTGAATAAATAAATTCATCAAACTAGAACTGAGATAATATCTAGAAGAAGGCTGGTTATTTTTGAAGAAATCCTCCCTATGTTGCGTTCAGCATCAAAAAGCTCAGTGCAAATGAACAAAAACCGTACAAAATTGCGCGAATGAATATGTATGAGCGAATACACTGCACAATCAGAATATTGTTATGGTCGTGTAGGACATGTAGCGTTGGTTTTGATTTTACAGCGTGTGTGGTGTAGTGGGAGGATAGTAAATTAAGATGCGAAAGATTGCGGGTTCAATTTTAGTTTTTTTTACGTTAGGTACCAACATAATTTCATTGAATCAGATGCCAAATGTTTTCGTAATGAAAACATTGAATTCTAGTTACAATTTTTATACATTTTATATTTTTTACCACTAACTCATTAAATTTACTCCTAATAACGCCATTTAAATAACCATGTGACATCACAACCAAAAGTACTATTAAAACAGCAAGCTAGACCTAACGCATCAAAAACAAGCCGCACGCATGAAAAAATGAATTAGCAAAAAGAACATTCCGCACAAACTCACTACGACCTTTTTGCAATCAAACACCCCGTCCCTAAACTTTTCAACTTCTTAAAAGCCAACCCTAAACCGTACCTCAGAGAGTTAATATTCCGAAGTCATCTCAGTAACATGTACCGTGGAGAGATACTCGGCAAAGTTAGTTATAACCAGACCCGGATTTTGGGTAGTCACTGACTTTGTGTCACAAATTAAATAACGAAGCAATGCTATATTATGTAATCTAGTATTTTAGATGAGGACATGATGTATATCTAGGATCTAGGAAGTCTAGTTTAAAAGCTCTAGGAAAACGTTTTTTGTTTTATCCGCAAGGCAGAAGAACTATTGCAATTTTGGATAGCAAATTTCGGTAAGCCAGAATACTTTTTAATTTCTGGGTAGAATTTAAACTAGATTTTATCTCTATCTAACAGATTAAACGACTTAATGAAATTCAGTTTAGCCATATCGGCATACTATATCATGCAAAATCAAATCCATACACAAGTTAACACATTGGTGGACACTACCGCCCACAGACGTAAAGAGTTAAAAAGTGATACGACAGTACGCCTCTCGACGTAAGAGTTTAGGTTAAGCCAAAGTCAGTACGCCCTAAGGCTATCGATTTTCCATACAAATATTAGGAACGGCATGCTGTAGTGTCACCGTAGAGGTAACTTAGACTTTTATACTAACACCATGAAATTAATTATAAAATTTCAAAACACCCACGGTCACACACACGTCGACATTTTTCCGCTCCCCCTCCGCACGCACACTACGTCCGTGGACGTCGTGTTTTCGTACATTCAGTCAAGTAGTGCGCAGCGGCAGTGCCCCGCGCGTTGCTAAGTGCTTTCGCGCTATTTTGGCGGGTCAATCGTATTGAAAGGTTAGTAAATGTTTTTTGTAAACATTATTTCTGCTGTTTTTTATTTGTATAACAATAATTCAAGTTTATATTGTATCCGTAAACAATATATTTCTCATGCATTTGTATTTTTTGAGCAATTTTTAGTGATACTAAAATACATTGATAATTATTTGCAGATGGCGGCTAGGGATTCCTATGAAGACAAACAAAAAAGACTCCAAGACTTGTTTGATGCGGTTTCTACTCCTGAGTCAAGTGAAAACCCTTTTGCTGACGATTAGGAGTATGGAAATGACCAAGATTTTGAGCCATCTGCCATCTGCCATATACGCCTATAGACGAACTGTCGTGTTACTTATATATTTTACCACGCGTTGTGACACTACGTCTATAGGCAATGTATGAAAAAAAGTATTGACAAATCAGTTACAATCAATAAACTAGTAGTGTCCATCAACGTGTTAAGAAAGAACTTAGATCTCGCCAAAATAAATGTTTATTCATTCTACAAAAATCTACATTTCAAAACAACTTTTGCATAACATTAACGCGCGGCCATAATTGAAACCGCCAGCTCCGACTTTTAGGGTTCAACACAGAAACCGAGAAACGCAAACTCTTTCAGCGCGGGATAACTGAAAAACTTTCACCGACGACAAACTGTGACAAATGTTTTGTGTTGAGTATAAAGATGGAGATAAAGTAGCTTGTACAAGTTTTATAACTTTTTGATAATGTTGAAAATTTGTGTACGGAAAAGGGGCTTAGTGATATTTCGTTATGTAGTTACAATGAAAAGAAGTTTACAAATGAAATTGAATTTGTAACTCTAAAGTTCATAAATATGAATTAATGGATCTACTACTTTTGTCCTCGGAGTGAACAACAGGGCCGTTTCTGAATTCTGTTTTGGGTAAAAAATAAAGATGGTTGGTATTGTTGATATTATTGTTATTCAATTAATTTAAGGCGTTGTCTCCGCACAAGCATCTTCACTTTTTTTACGGGGTTGAAGGACAATCCAAGTTACGTACGGAACCATTTCGTTAACCAATAAAAAACACGTCCGTTTTCACCTCGTCACTGTGCACACAAGGCATTATTCATTCAGTGAGCAGCTCACAGCGCAATCCTTTTCATTTCGAACTCGTAACGATTTCAAGTACCTACCTATACTCCAGCCAAGTTCAATGTGAAATATTAGTAACAAACCACAACAAGAAACTAAAATATCATGAGTTTGGCATCGAGCTCCAGATATATTTGTTAGCAATATAAATTTAAGGAAAAATCTAAAATCGACAAAGAATAAAATAAACGGCAACAAAGTTGGTTTTTTTTTCAATCAAAACATTACACATCGTTATTGGCTGAAGTATATGTACTGAGGTTGTATCGAACTGAGATAAGGATGAGAATGTAGACAAGATTTCATTAAAATGAGGACAATAATATCACACAAATATGTAAAGTTAGTTGTAGATGTTCCTTACTATTCGCAATCGCATTAAAATTCAAATACATTGTTTTGAAAACTTAAACAATGCACATTGGCTGCATTCCAATTTTAAACTGGTCATACAAATCATCTAAAAGTGGAAAAAACACATAATTTACTGTATCTTTTTAACGCTGCCGTTAGGGTGAATTTTTAGTGAATAGTAAGAGCGGAAGCGGATGTACCGTTCGGAGAAAAAACGTTCGATTGAGAACTGACAAAAAGTGATCCTCTTCCGGAACCCATCGGCTCCTCATCAGTACACACACGTATACTGAACTTGGGGGGTTTCGCCATAATCAAAAATTCTAAGCACTGCTTTCTGTCATACTAATACTGGCCTGCAGGCTCCGACTGTGAGATTGTATAGCCAATACAACTTCATGAACACAAATATAGACATTTTCAATGATAGTGCTCCAAAATGTAAAAGTAAATTGCTGGACCATTTCCGATATCCTCTAGAGGACCCGCCTGATTAAATATAGTTAGTTTTAATGTTAATAACAATGTTATTTCGTACTGTTTATTCTCAGATAGTTTATTTTTATTAAGTATAATCGTCAAAAAATAAAAATTCAGTTTATATAATATATAGTAGATTTGTGAAGGTCATTCCTACAAATGTCGTGTTTACCTGTTAGTGACATGCTTATCAGAACAGGACCTAATTTTAAGTTTGTTTTAAATGATTAATATGTATGTGGTTGGTAACCCTTATATTATAAATAAATAAATAAATCACGCTTAGCAGGCCGATTGGTGATGGTGATAATGTATGTGTAGCAGTGGAGGTTTTAAAATACACAAAAGGAAACCGAACAACCAACCGAATACGAACCCGAAATAGCTCCTTCTATTGCAACACTAAGCCTCAATATAATGAACGACGTCACTTAGCTCGATCACGTCTTAGCGAGCTATAAATGCATTTTCTTCGCCATTTTTTTTACAAATCAACTTTATGTATTTCCCGCTAGGACTTTTACTAAAAATACTTTTTAGAACGAAAAAGCTGAATTTTTCGCGACGCTGAAATTTGATGAAAAAGTAAACTTTAACCAGTTTTAAGATAATCTTACTTTAGTTTTTTTATCCTGACACTCTACTTTTAATAATACACCACCATCATAATTTACGCGTTCAGTGCCCATGATGCAAACATTAAATCCGTAGTTGCGCAAGGCACTGGATGCATTTTAACGACTATATGGACTATATTATATTGATTTATATTGACTACGGGCTACTTGTAGGAATTTGTTCTTGTCATCAAAACAAGAACAAAATATTTTATTCAATAGATTGGCCGTCTGAATGCAGGACGATAAACATTTCATTGAATTTCTTAATTCACATAATTTTATTGAATTATTAACTGCTTTTACAATCATGCTGATGACTTACGTACGTAATTTATTCGTCAACTACAATAGTTTTTATAGTACAATCATGATGACCAATAATCAGGCCGCTGGATCCAACTCCTTGCCACATTGCTTGCTTCCCTCCCTCTCATACATTTTAGTCTAGGGGTTTTGGGACTAATTATTTACAATTATGCTAAATAGAGATTGGTTAGAGGAAAATCCCGTAGTAAAACCTAGCTGCAAGCAAATGCTATGAGCGTTCACCACAAACATTTTCACATCTTTCCATAACTAAGCCAGATTTCCACCACGAGCGGAGCGGACCTATTCAGGACTCCGTTTAACTTGCAAGAGTAAACTGCATACTTATATTTCCACCAACAAATAGTCTGACTGAGCCAGCAGAAAGAAAGTCGAGCGGAAAGGAGTGAGCTAGCAGATGGCGTTGAACTTAACTCCGCCCACTCATCTCTCTTTTTATCTTTCATTTTTTGGTTTTAGCTCTCATCTTCCTAGCTATTGCCACAGCAGCTCAAACTGCCTAGATCTCTTGTTTCTTGTTCATCCTTTCTTATCATTTGTATATACTAGAATAAATAAATACTCACAAATATCTGTCTAAATGAAGGTATTAAGAAGATTATCCTCATTCAGAGAGATTAGATTCGTTTTGTACACTTGCGTGCAAAATAAACAGAACACGTGTTGAAACAAAACTCCCCAAGAATCAAACGGGTATTAGAAATAAGTTAGTATTGTTAGATAGTACCAGGACTCTGGATTCTGGATGAACATCATTTCTAGCGGGCGTGGAAATCTTAAGGACAGCTAATATTTCGCACTATGTATGATAGAGCAAGTGCTTCAAGTGGCTGGCGCTGTTTTCCTAAATAGCTTTAAGTACCTAGGTACTTAAAGCTATTTAGGGACATTTTCATACTGCCCCTATGTAAGTAGATGTTTTTGGATACCTAAAAGATAAAATATCTAATTCTTATCTAAGAGTTTATCTTTCAATGAGATTTTCGTCCATCGCACAGAGGAGAGAATAAGATAGAGAATAAGTAAGGTGTATTATTTTTGTGCTCATTAATGTATTTTTTAAACACATCAAGAGACGAACACACAAAATGGTACATGCAATTTATAGCCCAATTTTTAAGCTTATTATCTTAAGAAAGTTTGCAAGAATGTCAGTCAATACAAATCTGTAATGATTGTAATATTGCACAAGACTGACCAACATCGTTTGACCGACGTTGTTCACTATTATTTTGTTCTTAACTCTGAAATGATCTTCATACATCCAAAGATAAAGACACTCTGTCAAAATAGTCTCTCATAATCATGTCATACATGACAGTTACTTGAATAATGACAATAAATCTCATTTTGACAGCTGTCATCGGAAACAAAAATCTAATTATAAAAACAGAAAATTTTAACAAAAGAATAAACACAAAATACAACTGGTAGGTATTTACATTTGCTACAGTTTAGCTAATTGCTGACTGTTGCAAACAATCTACTGGTAGCTCAACTGCTTTATTACTAATAACCATTCTTGAAAAACATATCAATAGATGTTGTAAATTGTAAAAAGAAGTATTCTGACTTTTCGTGAGACGCTGAGAATCGGCAACGTCTCACGTGAGACGTTGGGAATAGGAACGTCTCACGTGAGGATAGAAATAACCGTTATTTTGTCCTCAGCTGTAAAATTATCTTCATACATCCAAAGGAGACACTGTCAAAGCAATCTCCTATAATCGGAGAGTCTCAGCTTAGTGTCGACTTAACTCTTATATTTAATGTGTTGCGTTAATCCCAAACATGGATAAGGCTGTATACTCACGATGTGCTTTGAAAATCACGGGAATTCCTTTGAGCTTGCCACGTCACGCATACATCGTAGAAGAGAAGCTTACAGATGAAATTAAACAGGTAATGTTTGAAACGAGATTTAACCTAGGTACCTAAATGCTGCGTAATTTTTTGTCAGTGACGAAAATTCTGAACAGGGTCAATCTTATGGTTATTAAACTATTCACATGTACTTACTTCTCGCGTTTATTACCTGTCATCCTCGGACCATGGCAAAGTATATCAATAAATAATAAATAAATAAATAAATTCAAACAAATTGTCAAATATATCCTTTGTAAAAAGGCTTACTACAAAATATCAGATTATCTAGAGGATAAAAAAGCTTGGGACAAGTTTTGCTCCAACTCGAAAACTGACAACCTAACAAGGTAACGGTTTCTTGTTCGCTTCTTTGCTTTACCTTAAACATATTGAAGTGAGCAAAAATCAAAGTAAACACTTTATTTTCTAGTTTCCCTTATGTACTTTGAATTTTGTGACGTGTCCAAGAGTCCTGTAAGGTCTAAAAGAAAGAAAGCACTTTGAATTTTGAATTTTGTATAAGCCTGTAAGTAGTACCTAAGCCTGCAAAAATGTATACCCAATAAATAGGTATACCCTAGGATAGTTTAATAAATAAATAATGCCGGACAATCCACACAGCATCATCTAGCCCCAAGCTAAGCAGAGCTTGTGTTATGGGTACTAGATGACTGATATACTTAATACAACACGTTACATAGATATGTTTTTTATTATACGTAGAATCCAGAACACCCGGAACAAAAATTTGCAGATCGTACAAACAATTGTCCCAAGGCGGGAATCGAACCCGCAACATCCTGGGTCGCAGGCGGACCTTCGCTTGCCGCGCCACGCGTCATTGCATAAAAGTTATGTTGTATTAATTTTAGAACACTTTCAGATTGGTCCTATCTTACAACTTCTATCTCTGACTCCCCCATAAAAACATTATCAACCCACAAAGCTTCAAATAAGCTACTTTTGTTTTCACGACTTGACGGGTTCCATATGCTAATGGCGGAACCTTTTTATACGGAACCTACGTCAGCTCTGTCAACCGCATGGGCCGAGAAAAAATGGGAAAGTAGGTACCGAAGGCTTTGACCACGAAAACTTAATTGAAAATCGTTTGCAGATTTCATTTCATTTATTTATTTTCAGTTAGCTGCTGATTTTTGTTTGACAATAAATGACATACTTACGCAATAAAAAGTCATTGCCAACCTTTAGGTAAATTTATTTTTGTAACTCCTATACGATAGTGTTCGATTCTGAGGTAAATAAACACGAGAATAGATTATAATTAAGGTTCCTTTCTACATTAATGTATTCTCATCTACATATTTTCATTAAGTTGCTCTGAACTGCAACACTGGCATGATGCTGACTTATCCATCAATCATCTAATGTACATACATTATTTTCACGTCAATTTTCATCAAACATTTTAATGAAACAGAGTTCACATTACTATTCTGTGTTAATTAAAACGCATGGCGTGGCAAACTCGACCACAGGCTCCACTGAAAGGCTGGTGCATTGCAATGGACGACCATTGGACCAGCCGTACCGTGAATGTCTAGAAAGAAAGAAAAGAAGAAAGAAAATAAAATTAATTTATTTGGATCCATAATACTTAACATGAAATATTTTATTTATTTAAATACAAGAAACACATACAGTTGTACTACAAAAAAGTTAGACATCTGTTGAGCGCGTGCTTAACAAAAGCGTTACCACAAAAATGCGTTTTACGACGGTTTACAGTTAGACACGGCTTAGAAATAGTTTAAATTTTAAACAGTCGAAAGCGCTGGTCTAACGAGTGTCTAGAGAGCTAATTGTGACAGAATTCGTATTCGTTGGAAGTGTTTGGTGTTAAAATGGATATGATCATTGAATTCGATGAAGAGGACATAAACTACGTCGATACATTTCGGGACAATAATACAAATCTTTGAATTACAGCTGTGTGACACAAAATACGTTTAGTTTTGTTTTTTTTCACCTCTCACTTTTTTTCCGGAGAAAAAAGGTTTTAAACGAAAATAATCAAAAAAATAAACAAAAATCATAAGTATAAAACTAAATTAAACATTATTTTATGTCTAAATTACAGGACTTCTTCGTACATTATTTGCGGAAAATGGAACGGATGAACTCGTTTGCAATGTGACCGAACTGATTGAGTTAGACGTTGTCTAAAAAGACAGGCGCTAAACACGGTTTTGTGGTAACGAGAGTTAAACTCTTGTTAAACACATGTCTAACACTTGAGACACTCCTTAACCCATATATGCCCAGAAAGATTTAGGTCTCCGATTTTCATGAATTTTGGATATGTTGGTCCCTAGGGGTTGCAATTAATCTACAAAGAAGTAATTTTCAGTTTCAGTAAGTAGAAGTATTTTTTTTTCAATGGGTCGAAATCGACCCCTTGGTCAAATATGGTCCAGCAATGGTAAGAAAAACATAGGTAAAATAAAAAATGTTTTGTATCATAATAAGAGCTCTTGTATTCATTGTAATTACTTTATAACTAAGAATATATAAATCAACAAAGTAGGAACGTTATTATTTGGCATCAGGCAACTTACAAACATAACAACATTAGGGTAATAATAACGCATTAGGCATGGAACTTCTCAAAGCATTTGTCATGGAGATTTACTCCACATGAACGGCACATTTTTATTGTTTTATTTTTGCAGTAGGCACACCTTCTTCGGTTCTGACCAACCATGATCATATGATCAGCTGCATGTCTTCGCACGGACAATGGCACGTTTGACATCACTTTTAGAGGAAGTCCAGGATTCAATCTCGCAGTCCCATATTTTAATAGCAATGTTCTTGCAATCGAGCGTCTAAACTCCAGCGTATCAACGTTGGTTCCCAGTGATCTGGCCAGCAAAGCGGAGTTATTGACTGTCACGTCAATCAGCCATGTCAGTAGACACGTATACCATTTTTTCCCCCTTATAGCAATGCGATACGCACCTACGTTGGCATCTAATCTATCTACTCCGCCCATGAATCGGTTGTATTGGGCGACCACATTTGGCTGATCGATGTCGATCCTTCGTTTCACAGCTGCTGAGTATCTGTTCGCTTTTTGGATGGGTTGGACGCCAAATTCATTTGATAATAGAGTCACCACGTTATTATCATTCCAGCGAACGGCACAAGTGCTATCGTTTCGATCAAACCGATAGTCGTAAAATCCTCTGGGTTCCTTCTTGAATGACTTCACATCAAGAAGCGGACATTTGTCCACTCTATTCTGGCGAGCTGTTCCAGTAATTTTAACGTTCTTCCCTTGTAGGCTACTCAGCAGAGAGGGCGACGTGAAAAAGTTGTCACAGTATACCGAGAACGCACAGTCTGGGTATACGTTCTGTACAGCCTGTGTTAGCTTTGTGACTACGTGCTCGCCAAGCCCAGTCTCACGTACTTCAGACCGTCCTTCGTAGAGATCTGCTTGCAAGCAGTAGCCTAGACGAGTAGCTGCCACCCATGCCTTGAAACCGAAACGGATTGGCTTACCGTGAATATGCTGCTTGCACCCGTGACGACCAAAATACAGAATCATAGACTCATCTATACTCATGTTTTTTTCAATGGGCGCATATATCAAAAACTTTTCATTCATCTTGTCAAACAATGGGCGTACTTTTGCCATCTTATCCCCTGGGCGCAGATTGTCGTTATCAGCCACATGAAGGTGTCGAAAAATCTCTTCAAAACGGTTGCGTCGCATGGATTTGCTGATAAGAACGTTATGCGTGTCCTCGTTCAGTTCCCAATACATTCGGCGTCTAGGCAGTGGAGCGTAGCCAGTGAGAATGAGTATACCTATGAAGCAGTAAATCTCGTCGGTAGATAGAGTGAAGGTCGTGTTCGGGTTTTTGCTCATAGCATAGATTACTGAATGCCGAACAATGTGTCTAACCAACTCCTGATCGAAAAAAAGTTCAAAGAACTCAACAGGCTCACTTTCTGCCGATAGTGTGGTTACTGATCGTGGTGGCGGTGCTGACCACTCAACTTCTGGCTCACGAAGATCTCGCTTGATCCATTTTCTTGGTCTGGGTTGAGTAGTACTACGTTGTTGCCCCGACGAGGAACTGCGACTAGTGGAGGGTGCAACATATGGATTTACTCTCACAGGTACCTGAATCACTGGCTGTTGAACCTCTAGATCTTCCATTTCGCTGATGACCTCGGGCTCTTCATTATCTAGCGAGTGCTGTAAAACCAGCTCGGCGGGGGCAAGAAGTTGATGACGGTTAAAACTTGCAATATCGTTGCCATCTTCTTCCCCTGAGTCACCGTCAGATACCGTACCTCCACAAGGCGGCTCTAAATATACGTCGGCGCCACGATAATCTTCATCATCAGCCAAATTCTCCAAGAAATCAGCAATTTCATTCGTAGAAAGTACGCGACGTGACCTGAGAAAAAGAGTTACACTCAGTATGATATTTGCCCAAAGGGTCGATTTCGACCCCAACAAATTTTCGTTTCAATAATAGCGAAATCAACGAATCCTGTACAGATTTTATTAGTTGTATTGATGCTAAATATATTCATTTTACTAATTTATAAACAATACATGTGAAATACAAAGTAAAAAATTAAATACTTACATTTTCGTCACCAAGGGTACACAATTTTTGTCGAAAAAAACAAGCCCCAACTTGCATGCAAACTTTTTAATTCAAATTGTTCTAGTGTAGCTAGTGCACTCAGCTTACAACTTAGCTAAGTCTTTGAATAACTCATAGATGGCGTTAAACTTAAATATTTATGAATAGTTTTGATTTACGACGCTTTAGAACAGAACGTGTACTCTTGGGTCGTTTGAGTGCTCCTGGGCATATATGGGTTAACTAAACACTTGTTAGACCAGTGTTTATGTTGTTTTTTGTAGTACCGCTGTTAAGGTCTACATACGTGTCAGCTCTGTAGGACATAACGGTAAAACGCACTGGTTGAAAACTTAGTTTCCCAAACGCTGCCCAGCTTAGATGGATCTTCTCTTTGCTGTGAAAATTGTTTCTACCCAACTACAGGATATCATGTAGAGGTAGTGTGCATATGCTCAAGATATCTGTATTCCGAGCAAACTTCGAGAAAGTATGAAGGTGTTCCTACAATTACTGGTCTCGGATTAAGGTGGTCGTCGATTAATTCAGATTAATCGAAATTCGTGGTAAGAATAATGCGCCGCAGGGCTGAAGCTAAACCGTTCAGCATCTTTCAAATATTTCTCGATTTGGCCAAGCCGACCAAGCTGTTCTCCTATTGCTGTGACGCCATTAAATGTTTATAAAACGTAACTAAAGTATGGGTCTCTTGTTTGCTACAAACAACACTTAATACAATTAATTGCCGCTGTTTTTAATGAGCATAAAGTATTTACTTTGTGGAATAATGTTTGTGACCTGAAAAGTGGTAGGATAACAAATGTAAATATTTTACGTGAGATTTCTCACTTAAATTATTTAACTTTACTAATATTAACGCTTATCCTTGTTGATTCAGTGAATAGGCAGACACTTCTGTGAGTACCTACTTTGGTAATGATTATGGTAGGTATATTTTTTAGTTTTAGCTGGTCTAGTTTGAAGGTGTCCGGTACCGAGCCAGAACCACGCGGGAATGGCGGGAAGAAAGCATCAGAGATTCCTATACTTCCGTTACTTCTTATATCTAAGTACTGATATTTATAATATCTTTTTTAATACTCTACGCCTCCACTATCCGGTAGGTATTGTACTCCTGTGTTCGAAGTCTCAACACCCGTGCCGATAATTCCAAGTCATTAATCTCCAAGGTAGCAATTATCTGACGCTCCCGCAAGTTCGCTACTGTTGTTAAACTCATATTAAACAAAGTTCACGTTGAAACCTCAACTGTTTTGTTCTCGTTACGTTGTACCGTGGCCGTTATTCAATGACACGTAGGTGAAAACGTTAAACGCGGCGTGGTATGTTTTGGGCTGTTGAGATGCCATAACGCAACCTTTTTGTGCTTCCTCAGTAGTCACTGCTAAAGTTATAGGACGATTTATAAATAAGTAATGTTGGGCACTTCAACCAGCAATAATGTCACCCTAACCACTGAGATGTCAGCAACAAATAAAGAAAGCAAAGAGGTTGTGGAAAATATTTTGAAAAAATATTGAAATTGTAAACACACGCTAAACTACTGCGAGGTTATTGCAAAACCGGACCACATGAAACAAAAATGTAAAAGGCCCGGATCAAAATAATTTCAGTAAGTACTTCAGTTATTCCCAAGGCCTAGCGTGAGACGTAATCATTACTAACGTCTCACTTAAAGTATTCCAAACGTCTCACGAAAGTCGTTTGACAACAGCGTCGTGATTTACAATCAACATCATCTTATGAAGCTCTCTGACTTTTCGCGAGACGCTAAAAATAGGCAACGTCTAGCGTGAGACGTTCCTATTCAAAACGTCTCGCCTGACGTTGAGAATAACCCAAGTAGTTTACCAAAATTTGCGGCGTATCACGTCAAACGCGCTGAACGACGCGTTTTCACAAACGCGTCTGAAATCAATACAAATTAAAAATAATTTATATACTGAAAACGTTACATTTCGGAACACTTAAATATAATGTGTTTTTCAGTAAATAAATTATTGTATTGTATTGATTTCAGAAGCGTTAGTGAAAACGCGTCGTTCAACATCATCGCGAATATGGGCCTTTTCTCGTCAGCTCATACCCCTATTTTCATATTACCGAAAATTTTCCAGAAGATTGTTCTCGTAGCTAATTCTAGCGTCATGTACACGAACTTTCGTCTAAAGATACATTTTATTGAAATACGATATCCGCACGTGAATGAGCGATTAAACTTCTACTCCGTTGTTTAAGAACTTTTAAAGGAATGACGGTTAATTCTGAAAGTTTCAGGGATATGAAAAGTTTGTTTTTAAGCTCATCAGTGTTATCCGTCATCTGATACTTACCCATAACATAAGCTCTGCTTAACTTGGGGCTAGATGTAGTGCTTGTGTGAATTGTCCATCATAATGTTGCACACCCAGATCAAGATAAATAAATAAAATAATAGATTTATTATAAAAATAATCATTTGAAATTATCTTCATAACATTACATTACAAAATAAGTTACATAAATTGTGAAATTCTTGTTTAAACCATTATGTAGCCTTAGCTGCCTGAACTAAACTGAAAAGTCTGTACGTAATATAAGCACCTGCGCTCCCCCTTACATACCTACACTAGTACTAATAATAAATAATTAAGAATAGTACTAATAGTAAATAGTACAAGTAGGTAATAATATTTAAAGAAGATGACCTCCTTCAATAATAATCTAACACACAAAGTTACGACATTAAGTAAAAAATTGCCTTGATTTTTAAAACCTTTAAAATTTTGTTTGTTTATAAAGTAGGCTATGTGTTATTCCAGATCCAGATCTTTATACGAGCAAATTGTCAGCCCGGTCTAAGCTCTGCACTGAACACATTAATCCAACGCCGTGCCGCTGCCACGCAGCACAAAAAATTGTATTTAAATACCTTTTAATAAATTAACTTGTTAACTTTAGATACATTTTACAGTTACAAACTGGCTTCCCACAAGCTTCAAACGCGTGGCCCGCGAGTCTGTCATCTGATGTCGTCAATAAGAAATGCGTCTAAATGTTACAAGTTAAAGCCCAAATGTGAATGCTAATTTTTGTGCTGCGTGGTGGCTATGCGCCTCTGACCTGGGACAACCTCTGTTCAGCAGTTTTGGCGTTGTCTTTGGACAAATATCTTCATAACGGCACAAGCTTTCGCCTTTATATATTAGGTCCTTACATATGAAATTGGCGTTTTTCGTACTGGCCACTTTAATCACAAATTTCTCCTCTTTGGTAAGGAATTCCAAATTCAAATTTGTACAGCTATAGACTCATGTATTTGTGCTTCGATGATCGTCATTCATTTGTTTTTTTTCTTCTGTTTTTTTCTGTTTGCGTCACTCATTTTACAAAATGGAAAACTTAAAATATCGGTAATAGTGCTGCGGAAACAACTCGAAGGGTGAATGATGTGTATGGCGGTCGTGTTGCAAAAGAAAACACAGTTCGTTTTTGGTTCCAACGTTTTCGTTCTGGAAATTTTGACCTGCAGAACAAGCCCCGTGGACGGCCTGAGACTCAAGTTGATAATGAAGAGTTGAAGGCTATTGTGGAAGCGGATCCATCGCAAACCACGTCCGAGTTAGCTGCAGGCTGCGATGTTAGTGATAAAACTGTTTTAATTCACTTGAAGCAAATTGGGAAGATTAGAAAGCTTGAAAGGTGGGTACCTCACGAATTGACTGAAGCAAACCGGCAAACGCGCGTCGACTGCTGCGTTACATTACTAAACCGGCACAATAATGAAGGTATTTTAAACCGAATCATTACCTGTGATGAAAAATGGGTTCTTTACGATAATCGGAAGCGCTCAGCGCAATGGTTGGATCCTGGCCAGCCAGCCAAATCCTGCCCCAAGCGAAAATTAACCCCAAAAAAGTTACTTGTAAGCGTTTGGTGGACTAGTGCCGGTATTGTTCATTACAGTTTTCTCAAATCTGGCCAGACTATTAAGGCTGATGTCTATTGTCAGCAATTGCAAACCATGATGGAAAAGCTAGCGGCTAAACAACCTAGGCTGGTCAATCGCTCCACGCCACTGCTGCTTCACGACAACGCTAGACCACACACTGCGCAACAGACGGCTACTAAATTAGAAGAGCTTCAATTGGAAAGTCTAAGACATCCTCCGTACTCCCCGGACCTTGCTCCAACAGATTACCATTTTTTTCGAAATTTGGATAACTTCTTGCAAGGGAAAAAATTCAACTCCGATAAGGGAGTCCAAATCGCCTTCAAAGATTTTATTGATTCCCGTCCGACTGGTTTTTTTAGTAAAGGGATCAATGAACTACCTATAAGATGGCAAAAGTGCATAGAAAATAATGGTTCATACTTTGATTAATTAAATATATTATATTAAAAAATATTCGACTTTTTGTTCCTCCCATACAAAACGCCAATTTCATATGTAAGGACCTAATATTAGTAGGATTAGGTACTTAATAAACTTATCCTATAGAAACATCGATCTAAGCAAAAAGAGAAGAAGAGGTACTAGCTTCCCGAAAGTGGAAGGCTCAAATTAGGTGCTATTATGGCTCAGCCATAGTCGGACCGGCGGCGCGGCGTTCGTTAATACACCTGCTTGCTACGACGTACTTTCGTATGATTTATTGACTACAAGACTAAAGCAATGCCCTCGTGTTTGTTCATTAAAATTATTTTACAAGATTGGAAATGTAACTGTGAGCAAGTGTTTGCGTGTAGTTGTAACACAGCCAGTTGTTGAGCAAGCGCTGGGAGAAGGGTCCAAATCTACAGATTATACTTAGATCTATGTATAGAAAAGCTTTATCGGTAGTTAGGCATAAATCTACATCTAGGTACTACCTATACCTATAACGTCACTCCAGGTCTAGAACATACTTCTTATCCTGAGAAATCTCGCTCGAAGCCGCAGAAATAAGCTAGTCCGTTTCTAATAAGGAACCCGTATTAATTAAAACTGACATTAAACTAACTGCCTGGTTAAACAATTAAGGCATCCGAAACAGGCAATTCCTTTCATTTGCAGTTTCATTTTCGAAATTAAAACAGGTTAATTTGAGTTTATATTGTTTAAAGCAATTTAAGGGTTGAAATGGACAAGCGACTTTGAATTTAAAATGCCCATCAGCTTTAAAAGCTTCAAGATAAAACAAGATTCGTCAAGTGCGAGTGTGACTCGCGCACCGAGGGTTTCAAACTTTTATCAATTGTAAAAATATGTTTATTTATTTATTTATTAGGACTACCAACTAGATATAACACAAAAAGAAATTAAATAACATTGATAGGGTTCTTAGGTCTAGTGCTCTCTAATTTATAGGCAGCCGCAGCATGCGCATAAATCAAGGCAACTCAACTAATATAATACAAAAACTAACTTACTAACTTAAAATTATTTAAAATTATATGTTCCTACTAATAAGTACCAGTTAGAGACTTCGTTATATAATGAATACTTAAAAACAACAGCTTCGTGGTCTGTCTGTAGTCTGAAATGTAGTAATCTACATTTCAGATGGATCGCTCTGCAAACTTGGGAGATTAGCCTCGCAAACGCCGTAGCCTTGTCGTGAGCTTGCCCCAGCCAGCAGTTTTACGCATGTTGTCATCCGGCCTGGCCAATGTGGATACTACACTACATTTTCCGAGTCGTGGTTTCCACTCAAGAACACAAAGCATTAAAATTTAAGACTAGTCTTCTGCTTGTTTTCTCCAAATCGTAGAATACGATTCGTATAAGAGTACTTGTCAATTGTTCGGTTACTGCCAGCTTTATCCAATGTATCTATTCGTAATAACGTCGTTAGAACACGCGTTTTGGCAATATAATTGAAAATTTTGACATTAAAGATTATATATGTTTATTTGCCAAAATATTAAAAAAATTATGTTACAATGTAGGTCTTAAAATTATAATAATGTCCAGTTAAATTCTACTTAACATTATAGGCATTTGAGACAATAAACCTTTAGTATCTATTGTAAGGTACTTTAGGAGAATCGCATCTTATACAAACAGTTATTGGATAATATGTAACTAACTACGTTAATCGAATCAAATAGCCTTATTAAGTAGTAGATTTATGTATAATATGTCAGGTCGCAAAAATTACAAAAATGCACATTTATGTTCTAGTATCTGAATAAAAAAATAACTAAAACACATATACGTGTGAAACACACACTTGCCCTATCTGACTGTAATCTATGGACTGGAAAATAAAACAAATAGCTATTACTTTAGTGAGTTTGTGTGTGTGAGAATTGCACAACATTACTTGTTGGGCAGAGTTCCCCCTATGAGTTTAGGTACTAGCACGACTGAACCCCCGTTTTGGTCGGAGTTCAGCTTTTTATAACGTGGTTTCTAACGACTTTACTGTACTTGTTTTAAATCCGCCCAATCAACTCTGCAACCAATAGGAGCTCGCTCACGCCAGTGACTGTTTGCCATTACCCGATTATGGGAGTATTAATACAGAAATGTTACACGTAGAAAATCACGTTATAAAGTAGCGCCATCTAG
Source organism: Eupithecia inturbata (assembly GCA_963662085.1). Classification (NCBI taxonomy): domain Eukaryota; kingdom Metazoa; phylum Arthropoda; class Insecta; order Lepidoptera; family Geometridae; genus Eupithecia; species Eupithecia inturbata. The sequence goes on along the minus strand of OY759178.1, from coordinate 15,684,154 downwards.
TTTCAGCACTGAAAACTTGACTAAAAATACAGTTTATACATTAATTTAAATTAAACATGAAGGAAACCATAACCCGGTAACCGCTCATAATTTATTTAGTGTTTACTACCCAACTTTACTTTCACCACTCACAAACGTCGTAAAACTTTACTGCCAATTAAAATTCTGCTGGTCATTACGAATTTATGGAGTTCATTCCTTGTAGTATATAACAACAAAGTTGAATTTAAACGTGCTGTCCTAGTGGTATTCAAACTTCGATAAAATTATGTGATCCACCGAACTGCGATCTCCAACACGCATGCCCAGCGTGAGAATTATGGGTTTTACCTCCCGTGAGATAAAAGCCAATAAGACGCTTATCAGGGGGAGGCCTATCAGGGGGAGGTCATTAGATATGTAATAAATGTAATTATAAGTCGGTGCGGTGCTGTGCATGTTGTGTGAATACCTATTAATAGTCCGTCCACGATTTTATTTGCTATTTGTTATATGCCCGACTATGATGAACTAACTGTTGACAGGTGAGTGAACGAAGACTGGATGACAGAATTAAGTATTTCATAGACACAGTTACTTTTGACAGATAGAGATTCGAATCTGTCGACTAGAAAATATACACTATTCCACTCTGATCTACTTTGCAGATCCACTAATGGATAATTTTCCACTTTTCTGTCCACTCTGGTCCACCGATGGATTAGTTTCGACTTCAAGTTCCACTCTGATCTACCGATGGATTAGTTTCGACTTCGAGGTACACTCTGATCCACCGATGAATTAGTTTCGACTTCAAGTTTCACTCTGATCCACAGATGGATGAGTTTCGACTTCAAGTTCCACTCAGATCCACCGATGAATTAGTTACGACTTCAAGTTCCACTCTGATCCACCGATGAATTAGTTACGACTTCAAGTTCCACTCTGATCCACTGATGAATTAGTTACGACTTCAAGTTTCACTCTGATCCACCGATGGATGAGTTTCGACTTCAAGTTCCACTCTGATCCACCGATGAATTAGTTACGACTTCAAGTTCCACTCTGATCCACTGATGAATTAGTACGACTTCAAGTTACACTCTGATCCACCGATGGATGAGTTTTGATTTGAAGTTCCACTCTGATCCACTCTGATCCACTTGTTCCTGTCCCCATATCGAAACTCATCCAAGTTTTGATATGGGGACAGGAACAAGTTAGAAAAGAAACGAACAAGATAAGTTATCGGTAGAGTAAAGTCTGGATAATAGAAAGACGACCGATGTGACATAGCAGGCGACGGTCCACCTGCAGCGACGCTACTGCGTCTGGCAGACAGACTACTGGTTGCCGGTTCGATTCCCGCATAGTGACAAATGTTTGTACGATCTGCAAATATTTGTTCCGGGTGTTCTAGGTATTTCTGTGAATAAAGAAATATTTATCTATGTAATGTATTGTATTAAGTATATCAGTCATCTAGTACCCATAACACCAGCTCTGCTTTGCTTGGGGCTAGATAATGCTGTGTGGATTGTCCAGCATTATTTATTTACTTTATAATCGTCTCGTGGTGATGCTGACCCACTGGCAAATAAACTAACTGCTGAAATATCGCAATTATATATCGATCAGTAAAAAATGTTGTTTGTTTTCTAGAGTTCATATACATAGCCTATCAAAACTTGATTGCGATTTTCGAAAGTGGGCACGAATCCCTCCTGGGGCAACAATCCGGACGTAACCCTCCGAAGCTCGTACATGACTCATGAGAGAAATATCTAGTAATATAATAATTTATTGGTCATGACGACGATGAAAAATACTTCCCTTTTCTATTTATAAAAAAACACTTTGCTTTTTTTTTGAAATAGCAATGTGACGACAATAATGCTTTATTTATGGGACATTATGATCAAAGTTACTGATATTTCGTAAAAGACATTTAGAACTTAATAGACAACAATTTGTTGGGTAAGTATATTGGTAGATCTTGAGTTTCCACTTCCCGGGAAATTTACAAAAAAGCTGAACTTACTTATCATAAACCAAAGGGGTCGGTCCTATCACCTCACATAAGTAATCTCAAATTTTAAGTGATACATAAAGCTAATGGGCCATAAAGCCAAAGTGCAGTTGGTCCCGTTAGGATCAAATGTGTGAGATACACAAGGATAAATAAAGACATTATGGGGACAGACTTTAATGAGGGTGTTCCAAGTTTTGGAAACTGTTTCAACTTGGACTCTACGAAAATGAAACTTGTGAGAGATGGTCACAGCGCAAAAGAGCCCTATCGGCAGGACAATTCAGATGTATTCCTCATATATGTACATATGTATCACTCATATTTTCGCCGCTCGTAGGTTCATTTACTTTTCTCTTTTATTCGTATTCAAAATGCAGCCAGTGAGCGGCGAAATCAGTTTTATTGGTACATTCATGAATTCACCTGAATCGGCCAACTGGTTTGCCAAAATATTCGATTACCTTCTTCGGGTGACTACCCAAATAGGTAATCGAATCTTTTATTTGTATATAAACTTTCATGACCCCAGATGTCCTCCTCCAGGGCCAAGAGGCTCCCTGCGCGGGTCGCACCACCTCCAGGCTGGGCAGTAGGTGTAAGCGTACAAACTTTGATACACGGATTAATAATAACATAAGTATTCCTTATTTCCAGACACGAGATCCATATAGATACAATACAACTCTGCTTAAAATAATTAAAAAGAATACACGAAACAAAAACCAAAAAATATACATAAAGATACATAGAATACATAATTCAGAAAAAAAACTAATTAAAAATATTCTACCTGTCCATATAAACAATAGCCATCCACCTGTCATGTCAGTAGGTACATGTCAGACTAGATCAAACGATAATTTAGGTACCTACCTACCTACCTGCTTGAACTAAAAAAAAATATAAATACTAGGTAATACATTATTAAAATTTAATTCACCAGAGACTATGTACAGTCAAAGACGTCTGTCTTTGAAATTTGTAGGGAAGTCTTTGGAATTTGGAAAATAACACTCATTGCTTAAAATAAGTAGGTATCATATTGATGTCCTTCTAGCCGGATTTCAGCTACGGAGACTAACCATGTGCGCAGGACAAATACCATATGATAGTCAAGTGCACAAGAGTGTGCGCAAACACAGGTGCACTCTCTATTTACTCACTTTCACAATCTGATGGGACAGCAATCCAACACGACCGAGGAATGATCAGACGGATCAACGTGCTTTCCGAGGAACGGGGGTTTAACAGCGCCACCTTTCTGACTCCGGGCTGCTACTGTGTTTTTTTCTGGTTAGAAAAATCCTAATAACACAGATTTGTGCTATTTGTTTTTAAAAAGTATCATGGCAAGTTTACGAAAGCATCATACTGGTATATGCTGTCATTGTCATGTAGTTATGATAACGAAGTTTATAGCAAAACTAGTAACAAACTATGTAAGGAAGGTAAAGTTCAAAATAACTATAAAGTGACAAACGCAAACTTCCCGTAAACTTGTTATTTTATGACACGGCAAAACACGATAAAATAACGTTGTAGTTTTATTCTTGTGATAGCTGAATGGGATCTTGACCTTTAAGTGAAGAGCATTTTGTTCTATTTTCCTATATCAAAATCTTAATAAAATTACACATGAGTTCATGTAATTTTGTTTTTAATGTGTTAGGAGTTTGTTTATGGAATTCAGAATTTTGGAGCGTTCAATGAAATTTTAATCCCATTCTATTTTGAAACCAAGAAGTTCTCATGTCATTTGTTTACAGTTAGTTCTCATGTCATTTGTTTGGTTTTGGAATTCTGTTTGAATATAAAAAATCTAATGCATTTGTATAACGAAAAAATTAACAAACTAATCAGAAGCAGAAGGTAAGCTTCACATAAATTAGTAGCTACCTAGAACGAACCTAAAAACTCAGCATTAAATGAAGTACTACGTTTTTAATTTAACCGGTAGAAAACAATTCGTAAGTGGAAAGAATGCTTGTCGCTAGGACACGTCTGGGGTTGTCTACCTCACTGTACGAAACTATGTGTGATATACAGTCGAGCGCACAAGTGCTTATCAAAAATATTAAGTATTTACTTTGACCAAAAAGTATTTGAATATCCTTAGACCTAGATCTGTCTTTTTTGATTTCAGTTTCATTCAGTGCCAACAACTTTTCTTGTGGACTATCTGTACAAAATATACGAGCCTAATTCTGCTCAATCAATCACTTTACTATGACAGTGGCATAGCTGGTTGCAGAATCACCACATAATATACTAAAACGTGTCAACGGCGGCAATTCTGCGACAATACCATTGTCATGGAGAAACGATTGATTTAGCACAATAGAACCGCTGTTCTATCGAGATACTTAAAAGCCGTCCCCATTTGAAAGCATTTTGACCGTCCAAACATTCGTAATTCTTTCCCTGTTCAAAACAATTTCCTGACAGCACTTTCAGCGATAAATATTTCAATTACAAACAACAAAGGGCTGTCCTATCCATACTCACTATTCTGTGGCATACAAACTAGTAGCTAATCTGTGTTGTTTTTTATAGTAACTGTTGACACATCTGCGGTGAATAGGTGCTTTAATCGAATTCTTTGTAGCCGTACAATAAATTAGCTACAGCGCTTCACGGACCCAGCTGCTGTATTTACATTTAAACAAGATGGATGTAGGGGGCGCTGACGGAGGATTTTCTGTAGTCAGCAGGTACTTTGAAAGTTTTAATAGGTCATTGAACTGGAACTTTTCCCCGACTTGTAGGTTGTGTTGTGGCATGTTGTGGTTTGAAATTGTATGCATCGGCTACTTATATGTTTTTGTTTGAATTTCGACCACGGCGATCAGTCTCATCGGGGACGAGCAATGTGTGCAGAGCATTAGTGCACAAGTGTGGGCGCAAACACAGGTGCACTCTATTTCTCACTCTCATAATTCGATGAGACGGCAAACCGACACGACCAGATAGAGGTCAGGTGCAGGACCAACGGCTTAGCGTGATTTCTGCGGCACGGTGCTGTACGGTTCAGTGTGTTTAATCAACTACCTAAGACATTGCTGGATCCAACACCAAGTGTTTTAAAACTTATTCTTGTTTTGAATACCAAGCTATATTTGTATTTTTGTCTATTGCCATTCATATTAAAAAAATAGACACCTTACCTTCTCAGCATACATACTTCCACAGCTGAACGTGCCTCCCCAAGCTAGGGTGGTTCTGCCATAATCACCACACTTGGCAGGCGGAGTAGTAGAGGAGTTAAAATTCCTCACCCGACTCTTACAACATTCATGGGTTGAATTGGAATGAAAGAGTCGATTCTTATGCTGCGACCATTACACCAGTCTTTAAGTACCTTACAATAATTCATAAGATCATGATAATGCTTTTATGCTGTCAACTGCCGCCTTTTCTGGTGAAAAGAAACCTAAAAGGGCATTTTATCAAAATCTTGATTGAAAATGTATCGAACAACCCTTACCTGATAATAATGCCGCTAATTTATAGTGCCTCTGAATAATAGTGCCTCGTAATAATAGTACTCCGGATAATAATGCTCTGGCTCTTAATATACACGACGCCTCCTGCTCCCTACGGTATTGTACATTATTAAAAAAAGGTGTTCTGTAAAGCTTAGTCACGTGGCTTTGAGATAAGATAAATTTAGTTAGAGTTGGGTATGAACACAATTTTTTGCAAGGAACAAGTAATGTCCTCCCACCGCGCCCTGCCACTTATTTTATCACATAACTTTGGCCATGGCGGCGACCAGTATTATCTCAATAAAGACTAGACATGTGCGCAGCACATTATAGTGCACAAGGGTCTGTGCAAATACAAATACACTCTATTGCCTCACTCACGTCATCCGGCAGACCGACACAAATGGGAAGAGGCCAGGCGCAGGATCCCGCTTCATACCTCAGCAACTGGCAGAAGCAAGGCGAGCACTTTCAGTGTCAATTAGAGTATCGCTTAAACTGAATAACGCTTGCTACCAGCTTTGAAAAGTAGCAAATCACTCTTTCTAAGATTGTACCTGAATCCATGGGCCGCTGCATAAGACTCGCATACATTCAGCAAACGTCTCACGGCATTGATTGATGGGCTCGGTAGAAAAATGACATAGCGTAACCAATGTTATTAACTTTATGGCCTACCTTGGTTCTATTGAACACATAAAACAGCTTGTTGAAGTAAAAATGTCAATAGATAACTATATATTCCATAGCTACCACATCACATCTCTCACAGCACGGTGCTTGCTCACCCTTAGCGAGTGATCTGATGGAAACGTAATTTCACTGAGTGCGTAGAGGTAAGTAACCCTATTGTGACGACTTTCTACAAAATTGGCTAAGTAGATAATGGGGTCTACGTCTACCTTATATGTTAAATTCTGATTGGTAATAGGGATAACCATTAAGATTTCGGTTTGTAATCAAATGAGAAAGTGAACAATTTAGTTGTAGGATGCCATTTTACGAAATTTGATCTTAGGGACCACTTAAAGTAGCCGAACTATTTGACCCATTTTAGCCAACTATGTGGACAAAATGTCCAATAACATATTGACATTTCTAGATTTAAAATTCACAGTTTTAAACTAAAAATAACAATCAAGTTTAATAGTAAGTAACTTCATAAAAAGGGTAAACATGGCCAGAAATACTTGGGTCATTTTGGCCAAAATAAGGCCTTAAGAAATTCTATAAAACACTTCTGTCGTCGTCTGTGCGTTCTACATGTCACGTTTGTAATCTCAATCCACGCTCCCGTTGAGAGTGCGGTGCTTACTGTGAGGACTATCATGGGTTATAGTTACGTTGACGTAACTATAATAATTCCATAAAATATGGCATAACAATAGTTTGTAAGGTCCTCTGTGACGCGGTTATCTTTTTGAACGTACTTATTGATTTAAGCAACCATAATTTTATTGTTAACCGACTTTAAAAAGGAGGAGCTTCTCAGTTCGTCTGTATGTTTTTTATGTATGTATGTTACATAAGTACTTGATATCTCCTCCTATGGTTATCCGATTTTACTGATTCTTTCTTGTACAGAGAATGATCCCGAGGAGGTCTCATAAAATTTTTATTTCCGAGAGATTTATCCCGTTAAACATAAAAAGCAATATAATATTTTTGGAGAATCACGACTAGCTACAACAGTTTTGGTGATATCTGCGCCAATTGTTGATAGATTTTGATGATTATTTCGTTATTTTATCAAAACTGATTTTATAGTGGTTACCTATAAGTTTGATTCTCGAGGAATTGCTATGTGAGCTATAAAAAGTAGGTTTGTAAAAATTCATCACAATATGATAATTTTACTATCACCTAATGGTTTCCATAGCAACGGGTGTCAACAGTTTCATCCATGTGAATTATAAACAGATGTCGCCAGTTCAATTTTTTGCACGTGAACATAGAACTTCGGTCAGGGAAAGTAAGGGAGGAATGATTTCGTTCTTCCGAGACATATATTTATAATATCTACCGGAATTTGAAGTTGGTTTATCGTTTATTGAAACACGCTAAATTATTTGTATGAACCAATTCTAGGCATGGGTGTTCTAATTGACGTTTTAAAATGACTTTGTGCATAAATAAAGAAGTACGTAGCTTTCGCTTGCTGATTCGATCAGGTTTTTTCGAAATAAAGTAGGCTTTATGTAAACGAAGTTTTTTTTTTTCAAATAATATTCTCACTTCACTGCACACGTAACTTCAAATCTAATTCGTTCACCTTGAGTAGGTATAAGCATGCAAATTCAAAGGAATCTTTGCAAATAACAGGTCTTATCCTATTCGTTTGGAACCGATTCGGGACTAAGCCGGGAATAAATTTAGTTTTATGACCGCGGGATCCGAAAGTCGAATTTTCTAATGTGTTTGCGGTATAAATCGAAAACAATAAATTATTATGCTAATGCTAAATTGCTTTGTGCTAGAGGCTTAAGAATTGCTTAGCGGATGTGAGTGCTTAACAATTTTTTGTTACGAAGTAGGTGCCCAAAGTAATACAACATGAGGTCCTACTAGAACTTTTTCAGCTTACCAACAGTGAACATTAAGTTTTTTTTTTTGCTCTACTTACAACACTTGTATGTAGAACAAAATAAAACTTAATGTTCCTCGCGTCCTTGCTTTCGCCCCAAGGTTAGATAAGGCGAAGGGGAAACATATTGAAAGAAAATAGACATTATGTCAATGTCAACTTCAATAAATGTGCAACGTCCACTACAAATGTCTAGTAAATAGTTAGCTTACTGCTTTAACAAAATTGTAAAGCTATCTCCCTTGCACACTTGCCACCGGGAAAGCTTGTCATGTAGTAAATTTTATTCACTTAAATCTGAATAAATCTCAAGTCATAAAGTACTCGGGAGTATTATTTTCCTTCAAAAGAGAAGAGGGAAAAGTAGACTCAACAATCAGATGGAAACAATAAATGCATAAAGAATTCCTCAAAACTTGAGAAAAAAAGTTCATGTCATTGTTAACTTCACGGATACATAGGCAAGTAAACTCAAGAGCTGATCTACTCACAAAACCAAGCAAAATTAATAGTACATTGTTCACCGAGGTAAGAAAGTGACTGATTCACTGAGTGTGTAATTTGAGGCCCGAGACGCAGCCAAAAAAGAAGTTGCACTCTTCTCGTTTTTCCAATACACGCAATATTCATAAGTCTTGTTGTATTTATTTCTGGATTTCTAGGGTACTAGGTTCTCATCGATCACTGCTTGAGCAGTTTCTTTTATTACTGGTGGTTTCATAAAATCTTTACTATCACTCGACGACATTCTGTAGAATTAATTAAATTACCTAACTCAAATGTAAATTTCGAAGAAATTCCTGTGAATGCCTCTGGCGGACTTGGAGTAAAAACTTTTTGTTGTTTAACCTATAATGAAAATAAACACAGTTAAAGCCTAAAATTTCAGAAAATTTAAAAAAATAACACGTAAGAAATGGATTTCCATACATCATTCACTCCCGGCAAACGCGTGAGAAATGAAATTCCATAGAGTTTTTCGACCCGCATTCTAGTAGGTACGCCTGCAATGACGTACTTTCTAGCTCAAGTTTGGAAAAGAAATATGTACATATATGTACTTTCCGTGAAAGTGTAGTTAATACTTGTTTACAAAGGTATATAAAAGCCTATCTTCCGCAATGCTAGTTACAATCTATAAAAACTCAATGTTCCCAATTCACACTTTTCAAAACGTTTTTAACGACATGAAATTCAAACTAATAACCCTGCGAAAGAAACCTTATTGCCAAGCCATAAATACCAGTATATCTTCCACAGTAGGTACAGTCTAATCCAGTGAGCTCGTGATATATTTTCCGCGACGCGCGCTCGTTGTCACGCGCCGCGCTCAAACTCCGTAAAATATTATCTCGCTGACTGTACTCGGTGAAGTTTGTGGTTCACTGTAAGATTTAATAATGAAAAAGCGTTCAAAATATGCCGATATGTACCAGTTTTAACACTAATTTTGTTTGGGGCTTGATGACATCGTTTATGAGAATGAAGGAATAGAGAGAGCACCTGGGTTTGCGCACACACTTATTCACTATAATTTGTTCTGCGCACCTGGGTAGTATCTGTTGAGACTGGCCGCCATGATCGAAATTCGGCTAGGAGGACATCATAACAGTATCAGCATCATCAGCCTATGTTAGTCCACTGTTGGACATAGGCCTCCCCTTATGAGCACCATAGCGCCCTGTCTTCAGCTTTCCGCATCCAGAATCTGCCTGCAGTCTTTCGCAGGTCATTATCACACCTGGCCGGAGGGCGTCCTACACTACGTATTCTGAGTCGCGGTCGCCACTCAAGAACACGTTTACCCCAGCGGTTGTCGGTTCTTCGCGAGATATGGCCGGCCCACTGTCACTTGAGCGTGCTAGTTCTTTGAGCTATCGATAACTTTGGTTCTGTGTCGGATGTCGAATACATCCGACAGAGAACCAAAGTTACGACATGTAGCTCAAAGAACTAGCACGCTCAAGCTACGAACCATATCCTTCAGAGAAACTCCGAGCATAGCTCTTTCCATAACAGAGTAAATCGTTAGAACAATATTTAGCGCTTATCGTATCTCTCTGCGCCAGTGGAAAGCACCCTCACCCTGCATTGTTACCGATCCTACATCTGCACTTCCATGGTGAAGTACAAAACGACGCGTACCAAGTTTTTAATTAGTTTCGGAACATATTAAGCTGGTACTGAATTGCTTCAAACTTTTCATGAAATAAGCTTGGTGGATTGCGTGGAATTAACTGAATTTACAATATTATGTGGTATTGTGGATTTTGACAAGTAACTGGCTAAAATATACCGATTTTGTTTAGTAAATTAATCTATCTACGAGTATCTAGATTGTTTGCAACAGTCAACAGATAGCTCAATGTAAAAAACGTACCTAATTATTAATATTTACATTTTACAAAAACCTTTAGCAGGTTTATCTGTCGCTTTCTATATGAAGAGAAACTTCCACAAAAATAAAATTACGCGCTCAGTTTACTTTGCGTAGAAAAACTTCACTGTATTTTCGCCATTTTCCTTTTCATCCCTAACACAGTACCATTCTTTCATCCCTTGGAAGAAAATTAAATTCAATAACAAGAGTTCCCCAACAAAAGCTTGTAATAACAGAGCCTATTGATAAACTATCCCTTTTTGGACCCTCTTTCGGCACAGTATGCAATGTGTCAGTAACTAGCTTTTGAATAGTTTTGAAAATTAGTTCATAGTAAGACGATCATACCCTACTCGAGGAACAATTAGACGACGGATGTGGCGCGGCAGGCGAAGGAGGTTGCTGGTTCGATTCCCGCATATTCTATGTATAATAAAAATATATCTATCTAGATGTAGTTTAAGTGAGTAAATATATTATAAGGAGATGCCTGAAGAACTTATTTTATAACTGATAAAACTTTACAGTTTTTTTACGTTATGTTACCAAAAAATAAGTTCCGACAAATGCGAGTGTGACTTGCGCGTCGAGGGTTTCGAACGTTTGTCATGTATACTAATATATAGGTACTATAGGTACCGGTTAGAGACATTGCTATTTAATGAATACCTAAAAATAAAAGGTAAACATTTCAGATGTATTGGTTTGCAAACTTCGAAGTATAGAGGGCAATAGTAAAACTTTCGAGTTTTTTTTAAATATTTCGAAAATTATGTAACTTACAGGAATTTCAAGGGGGGAATAGGTAATTTTTTAAATATATGTAAAATATAAAAGGTAAGGGATAAACCCTACAGAAATTTAAAAAAACTGTTTTGAGATGTAAAAACTTTAATTTTATATCCTATTTGACCTTGTAGGTCTCTTTAAAATTTCAACATCACAATTATCATTTTATTTTATAATTATTTTAATTTTTTTATTCCTTCATTCTGTACAAGCGCACGATGTGAATTAATATTTTAATTTTTTAGTTATTTGCTGCTTTAGTTTCTGACATATTAAAAACGGAAAAAAGGACACAAAAGCGAGACCATAAGGGTTTCGAAACCGATCTCCGTACTTCGAAACCACCCAATTGAACCACTCAATTGAGTAGGTATACCTACATACTTTCGACAACACTTCCAGCTTTATTTTGACATCATTGTAGAACCCGACCAACCGTTACTCTGTCGCTCTAGTCGTTAAAATCGAGTGTAAAAAGTTACTACTAGTAGTTAAAAGTTACTATTTACAACAAGAACTCCCGTTTTTATATCACTTCAACAACTTGTTCTTCTGCCCACGATATTTTTTCCGTGGTCCAGCTCTTTAGAGATCTTTTCCGCTGTATTGTGGGATAATCTTCAATAAAGAGGCCATTTGTTATGGACTTTCAAGGGTTGATTGATACCCGTATCGGCATTTTACTTCAATTGATGTATTCAGCTTTGTCAAAATTGATTATAAACGCTTTATCCAGTCTAGACCTTACAAGACTATTTGTGCACGAGAGCTATTCGTGTATGCGTGAAAGGAATATTAACAGATAGAGGGGGATGGAACTGAAACGAAATACAGGCCGTTTCTGCTGTCTTACGAAAAAATAATGCACTCTCGAAGATGTTCAGTAATTTTTTTACTCGTTATCTTAGGAGTTGACTAGAGTACTCTATAGAACCTTAACTAAGTATAGAACAATAACACTTTGCCATGTAATTAATTTCCTATTATATCTGTACATTATCTTATCGATCGTGCAATATTCTATAGAACCATAAGTAAGTATAGAACAATAACATTTTGCCATGTAATTAATTTCCTATTATCTCTGTGCAATTCCTTATCGATTGTGTAAGAAAGCGCGTGTAAAATATGTACGGCAGAGTATTGAAGGTTAAACCTAACCTAAATACCAAACAACAATAAAACAAATAATAGAAACAATTTTTTTTCCTAAACCACAATTTTTTTTTATTTTTTATTTATTTATTTTATTAATTAGACAAAATCCACAGCTCTCTCAAGTTAAAGTAACTAAACCTAAAAATATAACTTACAGCCACTAACAGGATTTACATTTTATAAACTTTGAAAAATTTTAAAGACGACAGTCACCAATATTGTCAGTGTGACATTAAAGAAAAACATATGGTTTTGGTTGGCAGGTAGAAAATGCCTCGGCATTAAGCCCACGCTTTGTACCATAGTGCAATAAAGTGTTAAACTAAATAATTATTAAAGAAAATACAAACTTAACAAACTACTACCAATTTAAACAAAATACATAATAACATCAACTAAAAAGAGTAACCCTTCTTATAAAATAACTTACTACAATAAAGTTATAGGTACGGTTAGAAAAAGTAAATAAATTGAAAAATTAAATACAATTAAAACAATAGAGGTATATAAGCCACCTAAGAAACACTACTCTTATCCAAAAGTATTTGCAAAATATCACGTTTAAATGATACTTTACTACTAGAGAAAATATCCAATGAATTAAATATACAATTGAAATTTCTTTGAAGCCGGTTGACCGGTGAATAATATGCATAATTAGTTTTAGTTGTCATAACAGCGAAAAATTTTGAGCCCGTATGTCTAGTCCTAGTCCGCGGTGTATTCAGGCGTAATAACTTAGAACACAACTCTTGCGAGTCAATATATCCATTGCATATCCCGTGCAGGAAGGACATATCCGCGATAACTCTTCTGTATTCAAGTGTCATTAAGCGATGGTGACCACATGCAGCTTGGTAGTCATCAAAGCTTGTGAAGCATCTATAGTTAAGGTATCTTATAAACTTGCTTTGAATACATTCTAGGCTGTGTACATAGGTTATATAATGTGGGCTCCATACAATTGAACAATACTCTAAAGTACTCCTTACATAGGAGTAGTATAACATTTTAACACATTCTACGTCAGAGAATGGTCGGCTTACCCGTAAAATAAATCCTAGATTTTTGTAAGCTTTATTAACTATAGCATCCATATGTTCAGAAAACAACAATTTAGAGTCCATAATAACGCCAAGGTCCCTTACTGAGTAGACCTTACTCAAAATGCAGTTATTAATTCGGTAGCTGAATTCGATGGGGCATACTTTCCTGGTAAAAGAGATAGTTGAACACTTATTAATATTGACACTAATACGATTTACAGCGTAGTATTGGCCTAATCTATCCATATCTTTCTGAAGGTTTACACAATCTAAACTATTAGATATCTTCATGTATATCTTTGTATCGTCAGCAAACATTAAGTAATTAGCAGATTCAAAGCATTTACCCACGTCATAAAGGTACGCCGAATACAGAAGCGGTCCCAGAATGGAGCCTTGTGGCACCCCAGATAGAATTTCCATAAAGTCTGAACAATATCCACCTACAACAACCGCCTGAGATCGGTTGCGCAAGTAAGATTCCATCCATCTCAATAGGTTACCTCGAATACCGAGTTGATAGAGTTTGCGCAAAAGTATGAGGTGATCTACGCGATCAAACGCCTTCTCAAAGTCCGTGTAGATCACATCTACCTTTCATGAAACCATGCTGTTCTGTTGGGATGCACATAGATATAGCAGGGTATATGTGGGCATGGACTACCTTTTCAAATAATTTGCTTAAAATGTTAAGTATTGATATAGGGCGGTAGTTTTCAATAGATGTCCTGAGACCTTTTTTATGAATTGGCACAATGTGAGCTCTCTTCCAGATATTAGGAAAGTAACCTTGCTCTAAACATCTATTGAAAAGCATCGCTATAGGTACTGACACAGCATCTGCACATTTAACAAAAAACATAGGCGGGATCTTGTCACTACCCGCCCCTTTAGATGTATCAATGCTCTTAATGAGCTTATTTATATAGGTTTTGCTTACCACTACGTCATGAATATTATTCAAATTTAAACTATCATCAATAGAATCAAAAGCATAAACGCTTAATGGATCAGTAAAGTTTTTCTCAAAAAATTCATTAAACGCATTGCAGATTTCGCTTGGAGAACTGAGTATTGTGTTATTGAAGGTCATCTGCTGAGGGTAGTTAGTATTGTTATGCCTTTTTGATTTAATGTAAGACCAAAAGAATTTACGTTGAGCTTTTATCTTTTGTTGTGAGTAGTTCAAGTATGACTTAAAACAATCATCCTGTAATACTTTTTGTCTTTGCCTTAACTCTGCGAATTCAGCATAGTCTATGGGATTATTATGACGTTTCCAATTACGGTGAGCTTTATATTTTTCTTTTATTAAATTTATGAGAGCCTTACTGTACCATATGGGATATACATACGTACCGGAACAGCGGACTTGAGGTACAAAAGTTTTTATAGTGTCATTTAAGATTGTATAAAACTTTATAATGGCATCTTCTATATGACTATCTTCCCCTATAAAAGACCAATCACACTTTTGCAAGGATTCATTAATTTCATTATAATTTGCTCGGTTAAATTGATGCCTTGTACGTGAATGGGGCTTTAGAGATGGAACTAGGATATCGCCTAATATTATAGAAAATGGCGGATGTGCAGAATCTTCTTTAACAAGAGGGACCACTGCTCTTGTAATAGTAACCGGCGTATTAGAAAATATCAAGTCCAAAGTGTTATTACTTCTGTTCAAGAGTTGATTATACTGGGACAGTCCTATATAACCTGTTTGGGAGATTAAGCTGGCAGCTGCATTTTGCATGTCTACGGATCCCTTCTTTACAACTAACGGTTCGTCAGGTTGCCAGTTTATGCACGGTAAGTTAAAATCACCAGCTATTAAAAAAATATCACCATGATGAGCGTTACAGAATTGGGATACAAAATCGATGAAAGCCTGCTTTCTTTGTGGAAGAAGCGAATTAGGAGGTATATACGTGAGTATAATATGCAGATTATTTGTCGAGCCAATTACAGAAGCTGGAATGGTCACGACCATACATTCTGGATCTTGTGTTTGCCATTCAAGCCTGACACATGCCTGCAAATGTGGGGCACACAATATCATAATACCTCCCCCTAATGTTGCTCGATCGTTACGATAAACTATATACCTACTATTACACAATTCCGAGTTTAAAATACCATCGCAGAGCCATGACTCCGTTACAAGTATAGCATCCCATTCAGTCAATAACAAGTTATTATAGAATTCTAGGGTCTTAGTCCGGAGCCCCCTAACATTTTGATAAAACACCTTAAGTTGTTTCATTGAATCTAACATTGAATACAAAAAGCGTAATCGGGTCCCCGAATACGGTACAATAATTCTATGAATAATAATAATAAGGATAAGTTATAAATTTGGATATTTTCTGTAGTATTTGCGCAAAGTACTGCATAACGTTGAATATATTTATAATAGCTGTAGTATATTAATAATAAGAGTGTAATAAATTTAAAGAATAGGCTAATTGTAGCTCCATTTTGTTGAAACAATGTATAGCAGTCCGTATAAATTAAATAAATGTATGAGTGTATAGCAGTAGTAATAGTATAAACCATGTAGATATGTATAAAAAGTCCATAATAAATAGTGCAAAAGTATAGTTCATCTGAATACAAATAAGTATATATAATACCTTGACATAGCATAGTGCAAAAGTAGCTTGTCACGCTTGTAAACTCATAGTATAGTTTCTCACATAGAGTTAGGTACTCTAGGCATTGCCTATGAAAAGTTAGACTATTTTCGCTAGGTCCGAGGTTGAGGCAATGAGAATCGGAGGAGAAGTTTCGTTTTTTCGAACAAAAATACGACAGTTTTTTGTCCATATAAATTTGTAGTTAACTTCTTTAGCCTTGAGTTTAGCAGAACTCAGCAATTGTTTATTGTCCTTGGTCAAATGCTCATTTACATAGATTTTACTGGACTCTCCTCCGATTCCAATGTCTTTGGCGGTCACATTCCGGATCTTTCGAGCTGCCGCAATTATTTTGTCCTTGACAGCACGCTGTCGCAGGCGGGCGACTACGGGGCGCGCTCGCGACGCGCTCTCAGCCCGCCGCGGCTGCACACGATGAGCGAACTCCACGTCAGATGGCTCGATGAGTACACCGATGTGCTGTGAAAGTTTTATCACAAGATCCGTAGCCGATTCAACTCTATCCTCGGGGATTCCAGCTATCTCTATATTTTGCAGCCTGGCCCATTGCTGCTGCTTAAGATTTTCTTCCTCCAGAGTCTTGATACGAGCTGAGCTTACTTTAAATCCTTCCTTGAGAGTCTTGTATTCTTCCCTGAGACATATCAGTTCAGTAGATGTGTTACTCAAGTGTTTTTTAAGATCTACTATTTCTTTCTTTAGGTCTTCGTACTGAGTGCTGACGTAAGCAATTGAGTCCTGGAACTCAGTACATTGAACACTTATACCTTCAAGTTTGCCTAAAACATTTTTTTGTATTGAGCTTTCAATCATATTCTGCATCTCTTGCTTCATCTCGTTTCTCCAGATCACTCTTAACTTGTCCTCGGTTATGTAGTCAGTTGAGGCCTGAGTGGACCCAGCAGCAGGGGATAGTTCCGCTGAAACAGATGCAGTTACCACTTTCAAACATTCCGCCATTTTTCTCGTAGTTATATTAGAAGGATTTTGGCTGTTTGAATCTTCATCCGGCTTAGACGGATATATACGCACTGGCGTATTAGTGTTTCCAGACTTTGGCTGCTTACTCTTGCACTCCATACATCTCCACTTTAGTTTCGCTTCCTGGTTAAGTCTTCGGTAACGTTTCGGTGAGAGGTCAGCACATTGTAGGTCATATTTTTGCTTACAACCGAGACAGTTCAGGTATTCCTTAGTTACAATAGGCGAACGGCATCCATCACAAACATTCATGACGCAGACGTAAAAATCCTTCGGTGCAACAGAAGTAACCTCAAAAGATCTTCGAAACAATAATTGTTATTCAAATATTGTCAATCGCCTTCAAAAACTCAGTCGTAAATTAACCTTATTCCCAGTGGTTCACGGCCGCGAATTGCTTGCGGCGGGTGTGAGGTGCAACGCCTACGTCACAGTGGGCGCTCTGCGAGTTGAGGTAGGTCCGGGTTTAAAGAATGCACCGGCGATTTACAAAATGCTTTCGCTAATTACTCACTGGTTTCTGGATGGAATTAATTAAAACAAACTCGAACGAAAAGATAGCACAGTCTACTTTCAGAATGCACAAACCACACAGTAAAAAACTTATTTTGAATGTAGATTACAGAAAAAATAACCGAACTAAAAGGACAGCGTGGCGACTTTGGTGACAGTCGTCGCATATTTTGAAATTTCTTCTTGTGTTTCTAGAAGAAGAACAAAAGACAAAAATTATCAAAATATGATCAAAAGTATTTCAAAACAACAGCTTTTCAATAACAAGTAGCGTAAGATGCATATAATATGTTGTATCAATATCGGTGACGGTCGAGACGTTTGCACCGATTTCTTACAAAAGCAGATCTTTGTCAACAAGTTGAATATTGCTTTTGTGATAAAAAAAAAATAAACACTAAAAAGTTCCTATTTTTTTTTATGATGACCTATTGAATTTCTGTGCTGCAGAATAAATTAAAGATTTATTTTATGGAAGTGTTTCTTAATTGTTGAGTGTTAGTTCCTTAAACATGAGTTTATGATAGAGTATCATAACATTTCCAAAGCTAAGCATTAAAAGAGAGCAAAAGTACTTTAGAAAGTAATTTAAAATTGCGAGCTAATGAAAGTAAGAAGCTAATTAGAGCTGTCGTTGAAAATGCTGCAAAATACACGCTAGGAACTGAAACCAGTGTGCCAGCAAATTATCAACCCGATACACAGGATACAGCTAGTAAAACATCACTGTATTAACTGCACAGCTTTTAGCGAAATTGCAACACGAAACTGAAATGAAGTGATTTTTCTGTTCATCAAACAATTTTATTGAAAGGTGTAGTTTTATTTAAAACAACAAAATTGTACTTGGAAAGACAATGGGTATAGAAATGAAAAGCCTGTAAGGTGCTTATCATGAGAGGCATGTGTCTAGCAGTGGAGTGGTAAAAGTGGTTGATGAATCATCATCATCATCATCAACCTATCTTAGTCCACTGCGGGACATAGGCCTCCCTTAATGAGCGCCATAGCGCCCTGTCTTGAGCTTGCCGCATCCAGCATCTGCCTGCAGTTTTTCGCAGGTCATCATCCCACCCGGCCGGAGGGCCGAGTCACGGTCTCCACTCAAGAACACGTTTACCTCAGCAGTTGTCGGTTCTTCGCGAGATATGGCCGGCTCACTGTCACTTGAGCGTGCTAGTTCTTTGAGCTATGTCGATAACTCTGGTTCTCTGTCGGATGTATTCCGATGTTGTATGATTATTTTAAATATAACACATGAAATTAATCAGCGTTTGCATGTAGTTATGCAAATAGATTTTTTAAATAAACTGTCAGACATTCACAGTATAAACATTCTGAACTTAAAGTACTCTTGCATTTCTAGCACTATGCCAGTCTAACTTTTCAACATGTTTAGAATACTCATTGCTTACAATGAGCCGAGCCATAGCTTTCTCGTTTACAGCTGCAATGTAAACTAACTTCAAGTTACACTGAGCTTATAACGTATTGTTGCCGTTGCGACGTTCTGTCGTATTTTGTACATTTTTAGGTCTAAGTTCTTGTTTATAAAATTCCAACTTACTTTTAGCATAATTTAAGATGTACCGACAACACCGAGCAAGTGCTTACGCTTGCAAATATTTAGTTACCTAACTACTGTACTCCGATGGCTCAGCGACCCGAAGTGTATCTTCGATTACGAGAAGTCGCCATTTTGGTTTCCCAACGGTCTTCCGCTCGTTGCTCTCACTGGTCCGCTTTCACCGCGTCGACACATCCTTCGCCTGTTGAGTTTCAGCTAATCCTTGGATGGTTCAGAATCGCACTAAACATTACGAAACTGTTACTTACCAATATTAATGGAACTAAAAATGCTACTTAAACAGAATCAAATTATCCGCATTACGTTAATCGCTTCTGCTTACATTTTGACCCACACTTGCACTTAACAAAGCAAACAAATTTAAACGTTACGGCTCTTAAAATAGAGCCTTCATGTGTAAGAATTCAAGCTATGTATGCTTTGCCATTACGTCAGGTTTGAAATTTAGGTTTTCCTTTTGTTGATTTATGTCGTAGGTAGAAGTAAAGTGGTCCTGATGTTATAATAAATATTTTACAAAGTAATATAAGAATAGAACTTTGCTCCTTTGCTGAAAAGTTTCTACTTTAGTAGAAAGGGTTGTGGTTAGATTAAGCAAATAGATTAGATTTACAATAATAAATTCATACCCTATACAAATTATAATTAAAAATACTAATTAGGTATACCCATAATTAAAAAAGTTAGAAAAATATTTATTTAAAAGTTACTAAATGTTAGGTGCATTTAGTGGGGGGGAGGAAACGTGATGGAAGAATGGGGTCGGCGAGTGTGTGGAATGGTGGGCTCGCCGGCCATGTATGAGCTATGTATGAGGAAGAGGGGACGCCAGTCGGGCCGCGGTAGGCTTAATGTTCCCGTGGTTCGGCGAAAATGGCGAGAGGGTGACCGGAGAGGTTTTAGTGGGTATTACTTCTTATCAGGACGTCGAGTCCCACATAATTCTGCCCCCCCCCCCCCCCAGACCAGTTTATTCGTAAAAGAATTTCCTCGCCGAAAAAGTAAAAAAAAAAATTTAAAAAATCTGATATTTAGACTAAATAAAACACTTTTTTTTTCAAAATATACGAAACTCGATAGGTACCTAATAAAAATGTCGCAAAAACTCGGTTTGAAAATTGTGCGCCCACTGACTAATTAATTAAGATAGGGGATAGCCACTCAGAGTAAGTTAAGACACAATTAATTCCTAATTTTCGTTTATATTTAACAGTGCACAAATCAAACTACATAGGTGCATTTTATGTATGACCAAAGCGATGGAAATGAAAAACACAATCTATTTCATCCCTTATCACCGTTCCCTAAGGTTCGGTTTTAGTGTTTTTACTGGTTGAACGCCAGTGATATTGAATTTATGCACCAATAAAGTTCAGTCGTAAATAGGACCATGAAAATAGCGATCGGGTCAGTGAAGGCAAATAATAATGAATATTACAAACCTGCTGCGTGAGCAGAATCAGAATTTTATATCAGAGTTTGATGAAATTAAGGCCAGGAAGATCAAACGTTGAAGTTTATGGAAGTTGTTAAAGTTTGTTTTAATAATTTAGCTTCTAATAGGTAAATATAAGATTTTGATTTTTAGATTGACTCACGGTAGGGCTGTTCAAAGTCGCTCAGCGATCTATGGAAAGAGCTATGCTCGGAGTTTCTCTGAAGGATAAGATTCGTAACGAATAAGAATCCTACATCCGAAAGGGAACCAAAGTTATCGACATAGCTCAGAGAATTAGCAAGCTGAAGTGGCAGTGGGCTGGCCATGTCTCGCGAAGAACCGACAACTGCCAGGGTAAACGTGTTCTCGAGTGGAAACTGCGACTCGGCAAACGTAGTATAGGACGCCCTCCGGCCAGGTGGGATGACGATCTGCGAAAGACTGCAGGCAGATGCTGGATGCGGCAAGCTGAAGACAGGGCGCTATGGCGCTCTTTGGGGGAGGCCTATGTCCAGCAGTGGACTAAGATAGGTTGATGGTGATGATGATGATATATAAGATTTTAATGCACACAGTGTCACAACAATTTTAAAAAAGATTTATATTAGAGGGACCTAGAAATTAAAAAGGAAAAGTTAAAAGTCTTTAGACATCCATTTCAAATCTATAGTTATGTACTCGTATTTGAACCAGATATTGCTTTACATATTATTTAAGCAAAATCTGGTTCAAATACGGGTTTATATTTCCACGATTCCTGCGATATTCAAAGAATCTCCTGTTTTTAATATTTTCAACGCTTAAATGAATTTCAGTTTTAATTAAAACAACTCAAAATTAAAATTTAAAACTGTTCAATCACGGAGTAAATTTTTAGATTTGAATTAAAGATTGAAATCCCAATTCTCTAATTCAGTTGAAAAGCAAAATAGCAAAGAAGTTCGTAATATTATCAGAGGGCACGTAATTGAAATAAATTAACGTGGAGAAACGTAAACAACTGACGTCTTAGGGCTCCGAGGGACAAGAGGGCCATAAGTTTTGATAATACGCTTATCGAACGGCGACCCGCCTAGTACCTACAAATGAGGCGGAGTGTGTGACGAACTAGAACTGTTTGAAGTGTTACGAAGTAATATGACAGAAGGACTTTTGTCATCTATAAATTCTGGTTGTCTTGAGTCTGTGACAAACAACTGTGTCTTCCAAATATAAACAAAAGAAGTTTGAAGCAAATTTTAATTTAATGTCGATTTCAATTAACTCTTTCAAAGCCAAAGATAGAAATTAGCTGATCGATTCAGTTAGATTCGTGAGTTTATTACGCATACTATTTTTGCCGTTCATTGCTTTGTTTTTTTTTGTTTGTATTTATTATTAAAATGCAGCCAATGAATGTACACTGCTCCTAATTTATAAAACAATGCTCAGAAAGAAAATAAACTTACAAGAAAATGTTACTATGACAGCGGTCCTTCGATTAGACCACGTCAAGAGGTTCTATAGATTAATATACCATAAAAATATATGCAAAACTATGCAAGATTATACCGGGACAAACCATGCGACAAGGCGAACTAATAGGCTATCCCGGGAATCTGAAGTAGCACAATCCATGTAAGTCAAATGGCAGTGCATATCTAATTGGTATTCAGTAGCGAGGCTCAATGTCACTTGGAGTGGCGCCTGTACGTGTACGTGTGACGTCCCAGGAAGTCACGGGATAGTGCTGTAATTGTTTTAGTGTCCCGGGATTTTCAGGATGAGATCCTGTAATACTTTGCTGATAACTTGAATTAGAATTTGAAAATTATTTGTATTGTAGCCTTAATTTAGCATGATTTATAAAAGATCATAATGTATTTTTATTGTTTCTCTGTTGCAGAGCCAGCAATGTTTATGCGCGAATTATTAATTTGGTAAAGCTCCGTTGCGTTGGTATCGCTGGACAGCAGGAGTGGAAGCGGAAGCGAATTTTTTACAGTGTTCAATGGAACAATTCCTCGCCGTGTGCAGTTTCTTTGAAAACTGTACATCAAAAACGCTCCCTTTGATTTACGCCAGCTTTAATGCAAAAAAATGTTGTCAGTTATCTGTGAAATAAACCTTTTCCTCAATACACGAATTAGACTTTATATCTATAGACCTAGCTCATCACGTACATTCAAAATGCAGGTGTAAATGCAGGGCCACCGTCCCATTTCGCACGTGATTCCGGAACCGCTCCGTCACCAGAACATTGTAATTTGCACTCTCGTGAGACGTGACAGAATCTACATTTGTAGTTTAGGAGATTACACTATCATCAATCCTATACATCACGTCGACTCGCACCGCCTTGAGATTAAGAGTCTGAGGGACTTTATAGTTATTCTGTGTCTGAGCGCAGATAAATAAGTCTGTGGCTAGTTGTGCGTGTTTTTCATTTGTTTTTAATGTCCTGCAACGTCGTATTTTTTTTCTTACCGGACTGTAATTTTCTTCTTTAGATTGTTCATCAGTGGATTAGAGCTCACGTTTTTAAGGATGTTTGTGATAATTGCCAATATACCTCTAGTAAGATATGACACCAGTTTTAATCACGAATTTGTATGGATTTTCTTAGCAAATACCCAAGAAAATCAGACCTTATTCTTTCAAGCTTGCTTTAGAGATAAAATTACCGAGAATTTATATACCTATAAAAACTTTTTCAATTTTGTGACACTTCAGCTCCTGTGCTATTCCAGTGTAGGGTACACGTGAATTTAGAGCTTGTGCTTGCATTTTGGAGTTGAAGTTTGATTTATCTCTCAAATAGCAAATAGCAAAATAAACAGCTGTAAGAAGCAATTCTTACAGCTGTTTATTTTGCTATCTGGATTGAAGTATAACGTATAAGTTTAGCATGAACATCAAAGTATGCCAGATTTAAATATTTCTGAGTTCCAAACAAGTAAATATGTTTCATTATTGATTTTCCGTTTTCTCCGACAGAGGAACCTTGCTTCTGTTAGGTATAAATCTAAAATGAAGATAGGTATATATATATATATATTTATATATATATATATTTATATATATATATTACATATATATATTTATTTGTGAGGGAGGGAGGTTCCGACTTTTAATGGAAAGTCTTGCTTAGGTTTTATTATTTTAACGTGAAAATTCGTATAGGTATTAAGGCAACAAAGCAATTATATTGCGTGTTTTTTAACGTAATTTTTTTATTGATATAAGCGATAAATGTTAAAAAGAACTTACAAAGTTAATTTCACAAAGGCATAAGCAACAAAAATCCTCTAAAAGAATGGTTCTATCAATGATGAATCTTTCTTAACAACTCTTTAATCACAGCTATCGTAGTCACAAATCCCCTGAACTCCTGAATTCGATTAGTTGTTAGCTCCCGTGATGCGACGGCGCTGAGCTAATTGGAAGTCAAACAGCTCTGTGCAGTCGTCAGCGGGCTGTCTTGAGGCTGGAAGTAAATCACAGACGCGACATTAGTCGGTGAAAACACGTCAAACGTACTTTATTGCCTACTAGTTTAAGCCCGCGGTGCGCACGCGTTGTTTTTACGTTAAAATATTATTTATAACCCATGGGAGTTGATTAATGTGATAAAAAGTAGCATCCTGCATTTATTTATTCCAGGTCAAGACTTAAATCAATGCAAAATTTTTGACCTATCCCTTCAGTATTTTAGCGTGAAGAAGTCACAAATCTATACATAAAGTATATGTGTGAATTTTATTTAAAGCAGTCTGTTTATGTGAATCAAATAAGCCACCTATCTTTCTAGTCGACTGCAATGAGTAAGTTGCAATAATACAATGCTCGAAGTAGGTTTGACCAGTAAAAGAGTAGGTATAAATGACAAAATAATTTTATAAGTAAAAATTATTTCCGTATAAATAACTAGAAATCCGCATATAAAGGTTCTTATAATAATGTAGTGGCCAACGCTGGACAGTAATAATAAGTAAAAAGTCCTTCAGGCCTGTACCGGTGAGAAGAAATTACCTAACAGTACTGACTAATACACTGGTATTATGTGAGTCGAGACATAAATAACATAAAGTAAAAACATTAGGTGAAATTAGGTGGATCATTCTAAATAAGGGTTACACCTTATGGTCAAAGGGGACCTATTAAGCCTAAGGAGGTTAAAATTTGTAAGAAAATCCCGAAAAAGCGACATAAAGTCTTGTCTGATAAAACAGTTCCATCCTAAAACTTGTTACAAGTCAGGTTGTAACCTCGTTTCCTGTATTTGAATAAGAACATATATCTTGTTGTTACTGAACTGAAATCTCCATTATTTGTATGATTTCCCTCAGGACTTGAAACTTTTGACAATTTTCTTTGAATCTTCTCCAAAACTCCAACAAATCCTGCAACAAATTGTAAACAATTAAGTGGAACAACGACACTATCATTCTGGATAAGCTTAATTACATTTAATTTAAGCTGCAAAAGCTACAATTTAAATTCAACTCTAGCCTCATAACACTAGATATTACTATCAGCTGCATAAAATCTTTTATATGAATAGAAAAGGAAAAGGTTGAAAGGCTTTTAGAAGTTGTGCTGTTGCTGTTGAATTGATTGTAGCCAATTAGAAGTATGTTTTGCAAACGCTGCTTTTGAAAGGTCTCATTTGTTTTTCAACCGGTGAACTGTGCTTAATTATAGATGAACAAGTTAAGTGGAGTGCTCAGTTTTTTCTATGGTACTTTCTTTAGACGACCTTTTTTAACTTCTTTGCTGGAGACACTAATTGCCGTAGACGAGATATGTCATGGATCAAATTATTTTCGGTACATTATTAGTTTAAACTATGACATCAGATAGAAAGCACGATGACTTTGATGCACCTCTGAAATAAGTCCCGCCTAAATATAAACAGTTATAAATCAAGTTTTTATACTTATCGTTATGTTAGTGCGTACGCAGCGTAAGGATTTGTAGCTATTTATTGATTTCTATGGTACAGCATCCACTGGACCGGCATATCTGCCGATACCGATGCCAGGCATATTGTAAATACCGATGCCGCGTACGCTGCGTACGCTCCGAGCCAGTAGACGCACAGCTTAACAGTCACTTTGAGAATGTTGTTGAATTCTTTAGAAACTCAAACTCTTAGATACGATGAAACGTTGGTGTTCTTCTAACACAAATAAGGTTCGTTGTTAACCCGCTTACATCCGTAATGAAAACTCAAACTCATGTCTAACCAACAAACAGAAAACAACCTGAAAGTAGTTACCTATATACTTGAAAAACGTACGATACGTACGATAGGGCTCCAGAGACCGGGGAATGTAATCGACGTAAGACTCTGTAAATGAGAGGTGGAACAAGAATTGCTAGCTTTTATAGATTGTACAGTTAGCTGCAAAATATTGTGTGAGAATGCTTAAGAAGAAAATTGTATAGTTAATAAAATACAGTTCACTAAAAAAACTTGAATAAAAGTTAAATCCTCAACCTTTTTACAAAAATTTGCGCCAAGCAATTTAACATGAACATTCTTCAGAAATATTTGCTTCAAGTAAATTTCTCGTAGTGCAGTTATTTTTGAAGGAATTCGTGCCTTAGCGTTTACAGTTTTGCAGTCAGATGCTTGAGTTTGTTTTGAAGGAATTTGTAAGGAATAGATTCAACAGGCATAGATTATTAAATTTTATATTTATGTATTTACTATCGGTCAGTATCTGTAAGTTATTATTTTTAATTTGTGCTGTACTATGGTTCTGTCAATAAATATTTCTCTATCTATCTACTAAAACTCTATACTTAATCAAAACGTACAGGTACGAGTAAATGGGGCTGCATTTCCGGTGGAAATTAGGGCGAGAGCGGAAGCAATAGCGCAAGCGATATAAGACAGCATAAGCGTTGGCGTTTGAGCGGTCACCGTCGGGCGGTAGGCACTTCATTAGCCAACCCGACCCGACGGGTCGGGTCGGTAAAGGTTCTTAGTAACAATAGTTAGTTCGTTGCCGGCAACAAAAACACCAGCCTATTTGTATCAGTCCAATGCTGGACCTAGGTATCCCCTAATAAGCACCTTATTGATTCTTATTGTGCCACTCACGGTAGGGCTGGTTCACCAGTTCAAGGTCGCTCAGCGAGCTATGGAAAGACCTATGCTCGGAGTTTCTCTGAAGGATAGAATTCGTAACGAATACAGCCAACAGAGAACCAAAGCTATCGACATAGCTCTAAGAATTAGCAAACTGAAGTGGCAGTGGGCCGGCCAAATCTCGCGCAGCAACCGCTGGGGTAAACTTGTTCTTGATTGGAGACCGCGACTCAGAAAACGTAGTGTAGGACGCTCTCCAGCGGCCTACGAAAGACTGCAGGCAGATGCTAGATGCGGCAAGCTGAAGACAGAGTGCTATGGTGCTCATTAGGAGAGGCCTATGTCCAGCAGTGGACTAAGGTTGATGATGTTTCTTATTGGGGGTAAAGGCAAAATCCCCACGCTAGGCACGCGGGTTGGGATCGCAGGGCACAGATTTTGTCGCACTGTCGATGGTGCTGCTGCCCGTCACTTTTAATTGTGCTATGCTGTGTGTGCACTGACATAAGTAGACTATTAATTAATTTATTTATTACAAGGAAAACCAGCAGCACATACGTATATACAAATTATATAAAAGAAGTCGAAGCAGAAGACTATTCTATGCATCTTATAGAATAATACAATTATATAAAATTATGCGTCTACTGATGTCGGTGCCGGTGTGGGGTTGGGTTAGCTAATAAGGAAAAGGCCGGTATATTAGAGATCATATTACACTTCTTAGAGACTGCCAATAATCCGCTTACGCCCCCACTGCCCACCAAAAGTCAAGCTCTATGATTTCATTTAACTAATGGCGTCATTAAATTTAATAATGGCGTCGTGATTTCATAATTTCTGACTGAAAAGTACGCCATTAAATAACGTGCATACATACATTGCAAAATTCTAAAGCTTAAAATATTATTCATAAAACCGTAGTACGTAATTTAACGTAGTTATTTTCTGGTAAATTTCTTGTCAGCGATTTTTTTAGTCGACTGTACAACGAAATTGGCCTCTCAGTTTGATGCGGCAATAAACTGAGAGATTAGATCACTGGTCAGATGTTGTGAAATAAACAACATCGTGTCGTTCTCGTGTCGATTGAGTTGCTACTTTATATTAGTGTAATAAAGTGGGTTTTGCAATAAACATTGCTCCTTGGTTAAGACGAAATCATGAAAGTATTGCACAACCTCTTCCTCCACAGCCTATATTAGTCCACTGCTGGACCCAGGCGACCCCTGATAAGCGCCTTGTTGGCTTTTATATCACGGGGGTAATGCCCATAATCCCCACGCTGGGCATACGGGTTGGGTATCGCAGTGGTAGAATTGTTCTGCAGGAGGCGCTGCTGCCCACCCCCGGTGGATATCCCTTGAAAAGAGTTGGGTTTGCACATGTATATGACCGTAAAAATATACCATTCCTAGTAAAGAATAGTAACTTAACACAAGCTTTGTAGCTCTGCTTAGCTTGGGGTTATGTGATGTTGTGTGAATTGTCCATAATTATTTATTTAGTTATAGACATTCTGTACGTTTGAGGTAGATTACATTACTAAATCACTGTCTCGGAGACGGAGATGGTATCTCGTGGCTCGCGGATCTGATAAATTCGGCGGAATATGGTCACAGATTAGGTAATGTTACTGTGTCGCCTGTAGATAACAAAGTCAGTAATCATTTCTATCTTTGTTTATGAAACAAAGAGCTAAAATTTATTTAGGTTAGTCTTCTTATATTATTTTTTGTGTAACGCGAAAGGTTTTATTACTTTTTCCAAGTCACCATGACTCTATCTGCGATCTGCGTCATGGCGCACACCTCGCCATTTTGCTCCATGACACATCTATGAAATAAGCTCAGTAAAATATATTATTGAATGAGACACCGATATCTTTGACGATATCTTGACGACCACTGTGGCGCAGCGGACGAAGGTCCGCTTGCGAGGCAGGAGGTTGCATGTGCGATTCCCGCCCCGGGGCAAATGTTTTACAATCTGCAGATATTTTTCCATGGTGCTCTGAGTGTTATAACAAAAAATATATATCTATGTAATGTACATGAATCATCTATACCCATAACATATGCTTGCTTAGCTAGATGATGCTGTGTGGATTGTCCAGCAATATTATTTATTATCTTATACAAAAATATTACCAATACAAAAAACGTTTTAAAATGTGTTTCATGTACCAAGTAACAGGTATTGTCGCAAGGCTGACAAAGCAGCTCGGGCGGTAAATTCCTATAATTTCAGTATTTGAACATCCATCTCACGTAGCACCCGATAGCATCGGGTTCAAACTAATATTAGCGCGATTTACTATACCTTCCTACGTGTGTATCTTATATTTTTATTATTTGTTTTGTATGTGAATGCCACACATAATATGATCTATGTTTTTTTCATTTTCTTTCAAGAAAAGTAATAAGAACACATGAAATATTTTATTTATGTAGAACGTAGAATAATTAGCAAACAAAATAGGGTTTTTACACACGAGTTTTTTAAGCGAAAGCTGGATGGACAAAACTTACATTTAACTGACTAACAGAAATCATGTAGCCGTAACATTGAACTGATATTATTTTATTATTGTCGTCTATCTTACGAAATTCACCACTTGAGTCGCGGGCGGAAGCTGCTACAAAGACGAGATAATGTAGTAGTAATGAAGTAGTTAGGTATAGGCAATAAATTACGTGACGTCGTGGTAACGCAGTAGGTTCGAATCCACCAACAAAGCACTGTAATTATGTCAAGCCCTTCCGAACCGAGAACGAAGGCATTGTCATTAACCAGATCTAACGACAACATAAATTAACTAAGACTTATCTTTCAGATAATCTTTATTTGTGACCACTTTGCGTAATTTTATTACTTATAATCCTATTTTTCAGAAGAATTTTCCCTAAAACAATAGAATTATTATGGGAGTGTTACTCAGAGTAAGAAGACATTTGTCATAGAAAGTAATATTTGCTGATGTAGGGCCGATATCTCTCTTCAAGGTTATTTACGATAGGTATTTTGAATGATTTAGATATACAGAGTCAAAAACATTATTACTACCGTAACATATTATCATATTACTGGTTTCAGCTCGCAGCTTCGCACACCTTTTTAAGAATAAATAGTAGCCTGTATGTTAATCCAGTTCCTGAATATATCATCTCGATCCATTCAGTAAATTTTACTTTATCTTCGGCCAAACATCTCCACAACAGCACAATTATTTGCGTTTATAATGTTAGTACTCTAAATTGTAAAAGTTTATAAGCGTTTCGCGTTTCGCTAACGACCTAGATAAAGATGAAGACAAAAACTCCGCTTTTGACTGAGATAGCTAGCGACCAGGTCGCAGCGGTCTGGTCCTAGCGACCAGACCGCTAGCCTTAGTTGTTTCACAACACACTCAACATTATTATGTCAGCCTAATCACAATTATTAGGAGTCTTGTGCAAGCCCCGCTATACTTTTTGCTTTACACACACACAAAATAAATGGCACAATTTAATACATAACTACTCCATCTTTACTGCGCTTTACAAATCAAATTTAACCAAAAATTCGGAAATATTTCTATAATTCCATTTATAAAAGGTGAAATTCTTAAAATAGATAGATATTTGTGTGCTACTACTCATCCAGAAAGCAAACCAAAACTTTATAATGATGTTGGTCGACAAACCTCAGATTTTGCAGAACAACAAAACTATCCAAGAGAGCAAAACACAATAAACTCGCTGGCATGTTTTGGACTAATCCAATACTCGAGATTTCTCGGCAACACGGTAAAACAAGAAATAACGAAGGTTTTCTTCTATTACTTGAATTAGCTCCGACAATAGTAAATAGGAATGAAATTAGTTGAAAGCTGAAAGTTTTACAGGACACTCTAGCACTATACACTTGTTTAGGTGCATTGTGTCGCAGAGAACAGAACACAGTTACTGATCTAGCTACACTAGCTAGATTCTAAAGACCCCATTTCTTTTAATGAGGTGCGTTACAAGATGAAAGAAAGAAAGAAAGAAAATATTATATTTATCCTAAACCTTAAAACTATCACAGCAAAACAACATAAGGAACTAACGAATAAAGAGCTGGTGACCTGAGAGCTGGTGGGTATCAGGCGCAGCGCATTAGCGAGCGTCTTTCGGACGCTCGGAACGCTTCCGACTGGTATTGATATGGATCAGTTGAGCTACCTGTAGATTATTTTTAACAGTCTGCAGTTAGCTTGATTGTTTCAATTGTAAATACTAGTTCTAATTTGTTTTTATTATTGAATTGTACTTTTCTTTGTCAATAAAGAATAATAAAAAAGAAAAAACACTAATAAAGTAGCCACCTACCCAGTGGCTGTTGTAAACTAAAGCAGTTAAATGTATTCTTTGTACCTGTGTTTGACAGTGTTTCTCGTTTCGACTAGTGTTTTTCGACTGTGTATGTATTGTAAAACTATGTATGTGCTAGGTATGTATGAAATAATTGTCATTTTAAATTACTCTATTTAAAGGAAATACCGGCAATAAAATATTACAAAAATCGATTAAAGGAAGGCTGCCTACCGAGAACGCATCGTAATTTCCGTTTGTTTCTTGGAAGGAAGAAGTGGATTACCCTTGCTTTGACAGGCCCTGGCAAAAAAATGTCGAACAGAATCATCCTAATCATTACCAAAACACAAATCCAATTACTACGCTTAAGTTTTAAAATGAGCCAATTTTACTCAGTAAAAACAAAATGGCCGCTATAAATAAAAGCAAATGAAACCCACCCATCCATCTAGTACATCCGTACTAGAACTAAAAACAGCACTCAGTTACCAACTTTTTCCCACTAAGCCGAACCAAATTACTCCATGTTAAATGGTTCATACACTAGAACCGAAAGTTACAACATAAAACGAAACTTCGCTCTTATAACTCAGTACTTATGGTAGGAATTGATGATCCATCCGTGAAATGGACAATAATGGCTTTTCAAAACTCTAATCAATATAACCATTAGGGAAGAAGTGAAATTTTACTGCATCAGTTCAGTTTTGGAGTGACGAGGTGGGCAAGTTAACAGACGGGACATGGTTCATTAAAAATGGTACTTTTGGATGGCTTTAACTGCGTTTCCGTTGAAAGAAATTAATGTAGTAAAATAAGGCGAATAGGGGTGTTCTTCTAAAGATAATTGGTCAATTAGCGGTCTTATCTTTTAACTTTGACGTTTAATGTTTAACTTCTGTGAAAAACGTCAATTAAAATGACCTAGGAATGTAAAGATAGAGATATTTTTATTGTTTATATATTTATTTTTATGTATCTTATGAAGGATTTTTTTCAGAGCTTTGCAGGGATTTCCTAATTTGAGCTAGTTACTTAGGTACATGAATATTCTTCTTTCCAAACATTTGCAGGTTTTTGTGAAGACCTATTGATAATACCTCTATATTCTACCGTAAAAACAGAGTTTTGTCATCGCCTTCACCTAGGTCGGTAGCAACAAATCAAATTTCAATTTGAAACCAAAACAGCTGTCCAAGATATCACTGAATTTTCCTTTTTAGCTACAATCGAACACCTACATTAGCAATTTGTTCAGTCCGTATTTTTCTTGCACTCATTAAAGTTGCTGAACAATGTTAGTGCTTCAGCTAAGAGCTGTTGAACTATTTGTCTTGAACTTTCTGCTTAATCTTAAAAGTTTTTGCTGGCTTTTAGAGACCCTATCACGAAGGAAATTATTCTAATACAAAGATACCTGAACAAAAAAGTCTGATAATAATTTGAAGCAGCTGATTGTGCAACGTGTCTTGAAATTTTTCTGCCAGTGTCCGGTTCATGGAAAGTCATAGTCATGGAATGGAGGCATGGTAACAATAATAATATGAGCGGTAACTTTATGAATGCTTTAAAATGGCTAGCGAACGGTTCTGTCTACCCTTATAATCGCCATCATTTATCGCAGGGTTTGTCTCATAAATTTATTTGTAACTTCGTCACGCCAAGATTACTCTATGAGTTATACTGAATAATTTTGCAATTTTTGCAAAGTCCGCAGTAGTTAGTCCACAGAAAAAGCGTATGCAGGCAGAAATGAGTAGGTAGATACATAGAAAATTCTACCTTAGTCAGACAACATTCAGATAGTTTTTATATTTCACTGGGAATTAGGTTCCCAGCTCAGATTTCTACAATCCCCAAAACTTAATAATTTATTAGGGTAATTCCGTCACAGTTTGATAATTCCCCATTTTTATGGGTCGAACCGCTGTAAAATTTATGTGACGTTATATGGCTTTGGATATTCCGTCCGATCGTATAGTTGATATGCTCGTATCGTGTGTGACCTTTAACTGCAAGATTACGAAAACAAGTTGCACTTCATAGACGGTAGTAACGTCCTGCCATTTTGAAAACTTCCTGCATTTTTGATAACTTAATCAAAATTAATATAAAGTATACATATTTAACGGGCTGCCGTATTTTAAATTTAAAATGCTTTAAAAATACAAATTTCTTTACCGTAGCTTGTCGGCACATTTACGTAGCGGGTATCGCGATGATGTTTTACTCGAAATTGAGGCTATCATTTGTTTGACTGTACGCTACGGCTATAAATAATATTTTTGGCTTTTAAAATTTTACGAATAAAGTAACATCGAAAACAAGGACCATTCGCGAAACCAGACGTAACGGTAATAATTTTTGTATTTACAAGAACTAATGAAACTACTTTATACGTAGGTCAACCTAAAACAACTCAAGGTTTTTAAATAGTCTAAGCCCGTAAGAGATCTGCCTTGCTTGCGACCGCTTTACAAAGGCATAAGATGTAACAATAACAACCTCTTTGATGTTATAAACCTTTTTCCTCGCATAAAATATTTACCCGATCCTTCACAGTACACCGTGAATTCCTTCACATGATCCGAGAATCATAAAAATTGGGGTTCAAGTAACTTCGTTTTACCCTTGACCTTTACATACATTTAAAATTGGAATAGAGGTTTTTCATTTTCACTATTTTAGTATATACAAGCGTGAGGCCATGCGATGAACAATTTTGACTATGTTTTTCAGAAAGACATTGATTTGTAATTTAGTAACTATTAATTAACAATTACATACACACTAGCATTTATCAAATATTAATTAACAATTTTGAAATGAAAATTAAATACTTATCATCAATATCATCAATATACATTATAAAATAGGAACAATGTGTTGAAAAAAAAACTTTATGTAAAAATTATAAGTAACTATGTGACCAATATGTGCTGTAGTAGCGAAATGGGCTAGTCTCAGCATATTTATTTTTTTATTTGCTTTAGGTGGCTTTCGTGTCACTACGGCCATGATAGGCCTATTGTGATCGCCACTCGAGTGTTCAGCCCTGAAGCTGCGACGTTCATAGTTCGCCACTAACCCTTGCAGCTGCTAGGAACTGCAGGATTTTCTTCGGAGTGATGGCTCGTAGCTCGTCTGGGCTGTGCCTAGACCAGAACAAGAACAATCACAGGACCCTGCGATCACAAATTTTAAATAGAAAAATAAAATAATCTCGCTCAGTTAATAATAGTAGTACCCTTGAAAAAAAAACAATATTATGCCCATAAATAATAACACAAAGAACAAAAATAAATAAATATGTCTGTAAAGATTATTAAGTGTGTTTGTAAAAGCATAACCCTTCTTGCGCAATCTGTTAAAAACTTCATCTTATCAAGTAAATATGCTACGAGCTAGATGATACGAAGCTACGGCGTAGCACGTGCTACGAAACTATCATTAGTCTTATAAAATTTGCTCTTCATAATTACGCGAAGATGTGTAAAAATTACCAATAATAGACTTTGAGACTGGACGCTGAATCCACACAGCACGGCGGGTTAGTGATCAATATTGCAGGCAGATAAATATTTTATTTATAATTATTTTCAATTATACAACAGCTGGCAGTGTTTTGTCAACTTGTCGGATAGCCGGCGACATTTTGTGTCTTTTTAAATAGTAGCTCTTCGGCTCGTGTTCATAGTTATAAAAAAGCATGAACAAGAATCACTATTTCGACATGTATTCGTGATTTCATCGGCAAATATTTAAGATCGCCCGAGTTTCTTTCGAAAATTAGAAGTCAAATAAACTATAAATCGGTAGTTTTCAAATAATTTTCGTTACAATTCAAGAGCTTGGGATTAATCTCGAGCTTACTAATAAGTAGGTCTCAGCCCAGCAACAATTTTACGAATTTTCTTGCTCATTTTAGGAATTATTTTTAATGTAATGAACGGCAATAACGCGGCTTAAACACGTCTGTCTACTTAGTTATTTTCCAAAGAACCGTTAAATTAAAAATCCAATAAGTTTTTTTCGATTATAAATCTTATAATATCAAAGGGCAGGTGTCTAAATATTTTCTCTTAATTTTGACTTTCTCATTATCATTTAATTATCTATGGTTATTATGCAGCTGAACAAATTTTGATAAAATTTGGCAGGCAGATTTGGAGAATTTGGAGAATTGTATATCGGGAGAGAACATGCATAGGTTGCTTTTATCCCTGAGAACACGTGCCCGTGGCAATAGTATCAGCAGATCCGTGGTGCTAGTGGGGCTAGTCACTAATAAAGCACATATTTTTTCTTTGTTTGATGTTAGATAGATAGATAGATAGATAGATTATCACTTTATTGCACCATCAATACACTTATAAAACAAGAAAGATGATTATAGATGTTATCTACTATTATCACAATCATGGTATAATAATACAAGGTATGGCATTCTGAGACATCACGGTCACGTAGGTGACACAAGCTGATGGTGTCGATGACGTCCATCGACGCCATCGGCGAATGAGAAGACGAATCTGTGACCAGTAGTGTTACCAGTAGCGTAAGATCGTAACTCCCCGAATTCCATAAATTACCTGTACGAATCTGATAAAACTATGTATGTGGTTTTGTACTAACCAATTAATTATCACAGTTACTCGTGTTTAACTAAAACCGTTTTGACTGAGCTACAAATAAAATTGACGATTTAAATTTTTTATGTATTTTTTAATTGTCTACCTATGGTGTTTCCCTACTTCCATGTTTTGTTGAAATATGTGGCAACTGGACAGTGACGTAGCGTTGTGTCACTCTCGGAGTGCCAGACCTTGTTTTCTTGGACCGTGATCACACTAATATCGCTTAAACTCTCCCCGGTTGTGTCGGTCAGCCGTCCCATCGAATTATGAGAGTGAGGGAATAGAGAGTGCACCTGTGTTTGCGCGCACACTTATACACTATAATATGTCCTGCTACCTGGCTAGTCTTTGTTGAGACTGGCTGCCGTGGCCGAATTTCGGCTAAGAGGGCATTACAATGGTAATTTTTAAGTTGTCCTGATGTAAATAGTTCATATTAGATTTAAGTGTGCAATAAAGTATAATATATCTATCTATTTATAATAAAGACAAAGGTTTGTTTGTATGTACTTTTGCGTGTGTTCAAAAGGCTAAACCGATTTTGTTTAAATTTGGTACCAGAATTGCTTACCTATATCCTTAATTTTAGTCTCGGAAAGCTGCAGTGATCCCGTGGGATGATCAAAAAATAATTCAAATATTATCTCTGTTACTTAATAACGCGAATTACACCTCGGGGCGCAGCTAGTACCTAACAAATATAGGATACCAATATTGTTTTCAATTACCTTGCAGCTGACAAACAAAGCGAGCGTTCTCCGAATACCAACAGCCAGGCAACGTAGTTAAACATCGCTTCCTTGCCCAACCATAAAATTAAGGCTTTGTTATGAATAAACAATAATTATTTGTATTCATAATACCTACATTAATGTTGGAAGGTCGTGATGTTGGCTACAGGCCAGCTCATGAGTAAAGATTGTGATACATCAAGATAATTGAAAAATTATATATCCCAAAAAATTTTTGAGTTCGAAGGAACTTGAATCCGCAACCTTCCCTAAGTATGGGATGCGCTACCAATTGCCCTACGAGGTCAAAAAACTTTGGGCCTTCCTTCGGACTATAACGCCGTTATATGGAATATTTTTAAATTTCTTATAAATTACCCAGTGTGAGGGCTTACACAATATAATAATAAAAACCTTTATTGAAAAGCTCTTACGACTGTCGTTTTAACAGTCATAAGGCTAAAGGTTTCTCTGTCGATTTTAGGGTTCCGTATCCTTAGAGTGAATACCAAACCCTTTCCGTCCGTCGTCCGTCCGTCCGTCTGTCACAGGGCTCTATCTCATAAACCGTAAGAGGTAGACAGTCGAAATTTTCAGATTATCTGTATTTTTCTTGCCGCTATAACAACAAATAATAAAAGTGACATAAATATCAAAATTAAAGGGGGCTCCTATATAACAAACATAATTTTTTTGGCTAGTTTTGCTCTTATTTTGTCAAGGCTTTATCTCTTGAACTACAATAGGTAGACACATGAAACTTTCTATAAATAAGTCATTGCAACTGTAATAACAATAATACTAATAATAAAATATAAATGAGAACTTAAGGGGGTCTCCGGACAAGTGAAAATTTGATGTTCATTTGTAACGTAAATTATTACATTGTTGTCCGTAATAATTTTTAATGGATAATTTTGCTACTGACAGTACCCTAAAATCATGCGACGCGCTGTAGGCACCGCGCGTGATCACACCACTGCTTTGCGATAGTAAGATCCGCTACAGGGTTTCAAGTTGGGACTTGGAAGTCGGCATGGCGCACCAGCTCCCTCGGCGGACGTGAGGACATTCTTTTCCCCTCCGTCGACTTGGAGACTATCTGGTCGTGCAACCTCGACAAGGATTCCAAGTTTGGATTTAAGAAACCTGGCATGGCGCACCGGCTCCCTCGGCCGACATGGGGACATTCTTTTCCCCTCCATCGACTTGGAAACCATCAGCCCGTGCCACCTCAGCAAAGATTCCGCTAATTGGCTGATTGGCTCCATCGGCGGACGTGGGACATTCTTTTCCCCTCCACCGACTTGGAGACCATCTGATCGTGCCACCTACCTGGAACGTCTCCTACTTTCGGCGCATACCCTGGACCCGGACCTACGGCCTTACGTCTCCTAGAAGCCTCCGCTACAGGGAAGTGCCGTAGAAAGTTTTTAGCGAAAGTTAGGCGGGCCATAGAACTCATTACCTTCATTGTAAAAAAGATTAATTAAATATTTATGTTAACGATCCTACGTCTTGTGTTCATTTAGTAAACCCACGCAGGCACAACACGTTACACTTTGAAAAAGTTGCCTGATTTTTACGGTACGGAACCCTTCGTGTGCGAGTCGACTCGCACTTGGCGGTTTATTTTAGTGAGGCCGCACGCCAGAGTAACAACTGTATTACAAAAATTGTAGCGCCACATTTATCGCCCCCGTATATCTACGCGCAAGCACGCACACCAAGGACACATTTTAAGTAATGTACAAACGTGTACACACAATTGTCTGGTGTGTGGTCTCCCTTACTCGACAAACTTAATAAGCTAATAGTATTTTAAGCATAAACTGCGCTTTTACGTTTTTTTTTGTGCATTCATGCTTGGTTTGTCTTTTCTTGATTTGTTTATTTAAAGCTTTTTCCAAAATTAGCGTCTGTGACGTTGTTGTGTTTTTATTGTAAATAATATTAACATTAATTGATATCTTGATTGGTGTATACATAGCTATAATACAATAATTTTAAGAATATCGTATACTTTGTGTGCCATAATAAACGAAACATAAAATAAATAATACCAAAGCGACAGAAATCAAAAATATATTGTTTACGTTACTATGAAAATTGGCTTACATCGAGGCTTCATGAGCCAGTTTCCACGCTCTAGCTAGTGTTAGATATCGGAGTTCAATCCGTGTGATATTGGATCCACCTCATCAACAGAATAGATTGTATTGATTTTATAAACTGAAAAGGAAAGGTGTTGTGTGGCTTTTCCAATACATTTTCACAGCGCACTTGTTTTTATTTCATTTATTGTAACTGGCCATGAAAAACAATCGATACTAATCTTTAATGACAAAGAAAATTACAATTCAAAAATAAAAACAAATTAGAACTAGTATTTACAATTTAAACAATTAAGCTAACTGCAGACTGTTGCAAACAGTCTACAGGTAGCTCAACTGATCCATATCAATACCAGTCGGAAGCGTCCCCAAGACGCTCGCTATATATATGTATATCGTAATGTATATATATATTATCGATACTTATATTACGCTTATTTTCATTTATACTTCATTCGTGTACGGCCAGGGTACGCGCGGGCTCACTATTGTATGCAATTAACTCATTTATAAAAAAAACCTGTAGTACATACTGACCATACTGTAACTACGGTTAAATTTTGTAATAATCGCTTATCTATCGTATTTAAAATTTAATGATTTTGCAATCTGTTTTAATTTTCATGGATTCATTTTATCTAAATTATTCAAATCGATGCTTAACTAACTTATTCTTTAGACTCAGTGTGCCTCAAACTTCAAAAAACAAATGGTTTTTACAGCTATGAATAGTCATTTACGTGGCATACCGTACCACTGCACGCGGCGTACCGCATTCCACAGCGTAATCCACTAACATGAACATTCTGGAGGGCACTTCCTTGGAAGGCTTTTAGGTGGTCGCAGATTTTGGCCTTAACACCTAGTTTTTAAATGCATTTATATTGACGGCATCAGATAACAGACAGATCGCTTGTGGTAAGACATTTTGTCAATGTAAAATGAATCTAAAGATTACGAGTTTAAGCCCCTAATTGAATGCTTATTATTGAGCTGTGCGGAAGCGGTGCTGAATGTATGTATGTGCTAAGTCCTTTAAAGTCATTGCATACCTAGGCCGCACTATTCAAGCACCAGCCCCAAATCGTGTTGTCACTATTTGGAACGGTCTACGCAGCTACAGCGCGCATACCACTAGCTTATAGCAAGGCGTCAACCAACAAGTGGCTAGAATGCAGCAAGCTCGCTTAAAGTACTTTACCCAGCTAAATATCATGCCATTTCCATCGATAGCTATTTATCAGGTGGCATTGCATGTCCGTCGAAACATAAATTCGTTTCCAAGGCAGGCGGAGATGCATTGCTACAACACTCGCAATGCCGCGGGTGGCTACCTGGCCAAATCGGATAAGTTGACGCACGTAATGGGACCGGCTACTTACAACAAGCTCCCAGATAAGGTTAGGAATGCACCAAGTCTCGAAAACTTTAAGAAGCTTAAAAACTGGCTCGTTAAGAAAACGTTCTATACCTACGACGAATTTTTAGATTCTCAATAATGTTAACTAATTTTTATTACATATTATTAATAATAATATCTAACAAAAAACAAAATAAAATAATAATATTATTATTTTATTTTGTTTTTTGAAACAATTTGTGACATGTAATTTGACAAATTATTAATTAAATGTTTATCTGTTAATGGCTGTTATTTAATGCCGCCATTGTAAAATGTATGTGAACATTACGAGTGTAACTCTTTCGCTGCTACGAGTCTAACTCTTTTGCGATCCGCAGTGCAGGGGCGCGCCCCGGCGCACCATGGACCTGTAGATGGGCATTTCAGTCGTGGGCAATGAAACTGTTAAGCACATTACTTGAGCTCCTAGGAAACATAGATGCTGTTAATCCCAACTGAAAAAAAAATAATCCAACCACTACTTATTTTGAGTCTTAAAATTTCACCTTCGAATATTAATAAGCTCCAACCGGAGACTTACTTAAAATTTATAAACTTCCAATATGGCCTACTTTTCGTCATCTGGCCTCCGTTAAAGAGGGTTCTTATTAAAATATCGGCTAACCAGACTGCCTCGTTAGCAACAGTCAGACTAAATTAAATATGCTTGTGCTATTACGTAGTGTAGTGACTTTTCTTAGGATCACGAGGTCATGGACGTCTGACGGATCCCCCCGAGAAGGTCGAGGGTTCGATTCTGGCGGTGGGAATGATCTGCAAAATAATTAACGAATAAAACACAAGCTCTGTTCACTTTGGGGCTCTGTCAAACCAGAAGTATACATAAAATTAAAGTAGATTGCTATACATAACCTATGGAAATAATATTTTAATGTGCGTTCTCGAGAAATAGGTATGAAACGATCCAACCACATCCCTTGAGTTCTCCATGGATTGACGATAGCATTTTGAATCGTCGCGAAACAGTTATTGCATTACGACTTCGACCCGGACACATCCCAGGCAATAAGTTTTTACATTTAATGAAGAAATCAACTACGCCGAATTGCCTACTATGTAATTCTGTAGACGATGTTTTCCACATTTTGATGGAGTGTGTTCGCAACGAATCGTTTAGAAATAGTATTTTTTATTTAGCTAAAGGGATATCGATCACTGCAGCAGCGTTCTAGCTGATCCTGTTTCACACGCAGCTAGGCCGTTGTACAAACTGGTTATATTAGGGAATTAAGTCGATTTTGTTATAGATTATAAGATTTGATTTTGTTTTGTTGTGTTTAACTCACCAGGGCGTCATAATCGCATTGTGCGACAAAGACCTCAATAAAGAAAAAAAAACTAGCAATAATTTATGTACATTCATTGCAGTGAGTATCTTTGTACCTATTCTCCTATTTCGTTGAAGTTTTATTAATTGTAAGTACCTACATATAGCACTTTATCTAACCTAAACCTAATTTCTTACCTAACAGTTGTAAATCTTTTTTGGCTTAATTTTAAGAATAATATGTATTACCATAATATGTTGATAAGCCACGCTGTTGATTTACCAATAAACAAAATATAAAAAACAAAACCTATCAAAAAAAAAAAATTAGGTCTTAGTTAATTATTTCCAGGATAGTAATAAAAATAAAAATAGTGAATAGTGAGAACTAATAGTTAACCTACACCCTTCAAGTTGAATAATAGTGAGAATCGGTTGAAGTTTTATTCTACTATGTAAGACAGATGTCTTACATAGTAGAATAAAACTTCAACTGTCTAAGTAAGTACCTTTAGGGTGCGCGTTCACCTGCCGGCGTTGGACGACCCACACTGACCACATCAAACGGATTTTAGTGTTATTTGTATGGTTTGCCATACAAGTGCGTCCACTGTTCGACACCGCACGGAGCCGACTCATCGAAATGTCGGCAATGCCGATGAGCCGTTTAGTGCGGATGACGTCATTTGGTCAGCTGATCAGTGGAAAATTCGTTTGCAAAAGGCGGTCGCATCGATTACCAGGTTGCTGCGGTTACAGATATGCACCACTCGGCATAACGCTCGAAAAATCCGTTTGATGCGGTCAGGGCGGATCATCCGATGCTGGCAGGTGAACGCGCACCCTTTAGTCATAATATCTTCAGGCAGACCCAAACTGCCCTCAATCCTTTGATAATATTATTTTTCAATCATGTCTCCTACCTGTTCTGTGTAAAGTACTATGCCATAAGCAATGTCTCACTGTTCATTGTTCGGCCACGAAATTCTTGCTAGACTTTTGTCTACTAGATAGAAGGCTTTCTCAGAACGGATTCCTTTTCGTTCAGTGCTCTCAAAGCAGACGGCAAAATCCGTTTCTTTCATTCTCTAAGATTCAAACCCAGTTGAAAAACGAGAACGATAAAAAAAATGTATGCGTGAACGTTGAAATAACGGTTTTAACACTCGCTCACTCACCCGTACTTCAGTCGCATGACCTTGTTAAAACATTTGGGTTGTTCACTGGTACCTACTTGAAGGCAGATATAATTCGAGTCGATGATATCAAGTGAAACAATCTCTTTCTAAATAAAAGTACTGCTTCGACGTAGAGCACATTCCTAGCGTGTGTGAGCACGTGAGATGTTGGGAATCACTCGCTTCTGTTATTCGATGAAATGCGATGGTTATACCTACCCACATACCTCAAGTTATACCACTCACCATCAAACGTTCCATCTGCTTACTTTTTCGAGTAGTCTATCTGCTTGTTTCATCAATTAACAGTATTAACCGGCCAAGTTCGAATCGGCTACAACCAACCAACACGAAGGGTTCCGTAACATTCTTGACATTTACGCAAAAGAAACAAGAGAAACCCTAAAAACAGAATTTTTGATCACAACAGCAGAATTTGATCAGCAACAAACCAACATGATGTGGTCACCAATCCAAGTACTGAACGCGACCAACGTTGGTTAACTTCGAGGATCGTTGTTCAACTTGGTATGGACGTTGCCCCTTAATTATTAAATTTATTTTATTCTTATTACTTGTTGTTACAATGGCAATTATAGTAATACTCACTATGTAAAAAAATAAACTGTCTTCCTTTTACGGTTCATGATAATTATATAGATACCTAAAGCCCGCTGACACACGGACGGACGGACAGACAGACAGACAGCGGAGGCTTAGTAATAGGTTCCCGTTTTCACTTTTCTGGTACGGAACCCTTTAAAACAAACTTAGCTAAGCCTTTTTATTCCCTTTAGAGACTAATCCCCGTTACCCCAACAAACACACCATTTCCAATCTGCCTTTTCACCTTTTCCACGTCAACGACCTTTCCATCGACAGTAACCGACGATATTTCTTCTCTACGATGTCTATTCGA
This sequence comes from Eupithecia inturbata, assembly GCA_963662085.1. Classification (NCBI taxonomy): domain Eukaryota; kingdom Metazoa; phylum Arthropoda; class Insecta; order Lepidoptera; family Geometridae; genus Eupithecia; species Eupithecia inturbata. Next base: position 15,640,836 of record OY759178.1, on the reverse strand, counting down.
CTTAAAATGCGGCCGCGGATCGTTCCTATGCCGTACCATTACAATATTTTCACATCGAAATACTGGGATCACGGTATCGCGGGCTTTTACGATGTAAACTGTTTGACTTGTTGAAGGAAAATATGGTAACTCTTGAGACTGGGTCAGTATGATAGAGAAAGGTTTTGAAATATGTATTTACTGGTTGGAATATAGCATAGCATAATAAATTTGATACGTTTCGGCAAACATTATGCGTATTCGGTAGACAGCGGTAGCGGATTACTGACAGTTTCACGTGTTCGATAAACACAAGTTTTATTGAAAACTGAAAGGTTTCGGCGGATTAGGACCACAATTAAAATGGCCACTAGTAATAATGTCAATTACACACAAGGTTTTGTTTCCTCCTTAATAAATCTATGTTCAGATGGAAAAATTTTGACCGCGCGTCTAGAAATCCTGTTATTTACCTAACAATCGTTCACATGCTCGCGCGTTAACACGTGACAGCGCACGTCAACGCAGCGCTCAGAGAAAAAGTCTCTATACTCTAGCTAGGCACAGGCGAACGCGCGTTGATGCGCGCTTTGATATCATTGTGTTTGTATTGGTGCTGTTCATTTGAGCGCGGGCTTTCATAGCGATTGCACGTAGGTACTTTTTTACCAGACTGACGAGTAGTGACGAGTGCCCGCAACTCGCGTTAGCGCTCATCATCTGAATTATATTTAAATTTGATTGTGCGTAGACGTGCGTTTCATGTGAGCTTAGCCTTAAGGCTTTCAAATACTTACCCTAAAAAATATCACACACGAGTCTCAAACTCGTCAGTAGGTACTTTTAGAAATGCTCAGAACTAAATAGAATGCGAAAAAATCCTTTCACCGAATTTGCTCAGCTATTTTGACCTTTATCACCTTTCGTACGCTCCGACAAGGCTTCAACCTACGCTCAACGTCATAAATTATTTCCAAAGGACTGCTTCGACGGGACAGTTGACGCGTCGGGCTCAAATAATTTCATCCGTAGGTAGGTAGGGTTTTATATTTACTAGGTTGGAACTAAGCCAATTTTGATTCCACACTCATAAACTAAGACCCATATTATGAAAACTTGCTTAGTCATAGATCTATGCTTGAGTGACGTTTATGCCATAGAAAAGCGTTACTCAAGCTGAGATCGATGACTGAGCAAGCTTTCTTGTAACGAGCCTTAATGTTTTTATACCACCAAGGTGGCAAACACGGCCTGCCTGATGGAAAGTGGTTACAGCAATTGAGGTATATTGACAAACATTGTACGGCGATAGCTAAAACAGAACCGTGGATGATGGCAAATTTTTCAGGACCTTTTTATCAGGTAGTTTTAATTCAAAAATAAAAACAAATGAGAACTAGTATTTACAATTGAAACAATTAAGCTAACTGCAGACTGTTGCAAACAATCTACAGGTAGCTCAACTGATCCATATCAATACCAGTCGGAAGCGTCCCCAAGACGCTGGCTGCATTGTCCCACTGTATGGCAATGCTGATGCGCTGTGCCAGTGACCCGAAAGCTGGTCTCTCGGGTCACGCGTTGCGTCAACCAGAAGCTCAGATATAACTTTTTAAAAACTCGGAGAGCCTCGGTACCACACGGACCTAGGGGCCCTTGCCCAAAGGGAGCAAATGTGTAGGCTCTATAGAGACCTGCATATTTGCGTCTCTTGAGATCCTCGGCCAAATATGCCACCGCACCACCCCTCACGGATGTCCTCGGAAAATGGGAAAGCAAGCGCAACTCCCAAAGGACTAGTGTCATCTGTGTCATGCCGTCGGGCTTCTTACCATCGTCAAGCAACAGACCATTCGGTTCAAGAATAGCTGTTACGTTAGCGGTGACAAAGGTCCGCCAGCTGATGTCGTTAACGCTGGCATGACGAGGTATCCGACCGGCGGCCCTAGTACACGATAATCCGTGATGACCAAGCTGTTCGACAGCAGTACCTACCGCACTGGCATTGATGAGGCGCGCAACACCTTGCACCTAACCGAAGACATGTTGCGATACGGAAACTTACGGGATCCAATAAAGTGCCAGTGTTAAATGAAGGATATGCTTGTAACCAATGTCTTAACTCCCATTTAGAATCGGCCAGGAGACGGCCACGATCCGCAGAGCTGGAGCACGTTTGTAACAAACAATTCTTTGTCAACTCACAAAGAGGCCCGTCCCATTGCCGTTGGGACAAAAGATATTTTGGGGGAGCAGCATTGGGGCAAGCACTATTCTAAGCCGTTCGAGCTTCGTCTACAAATGAAATTTTGAATGAAATTCCAGGTGGGACCAAACAAGATGACTTTAAAATATTTTCAATTAAAGAACAAGTGCTGTAGACGGAAGACAGGAACGCTGGAAGGGCTACACTTGAAATTTTGTAGTTGTGCTTATACCTAAGCCTCCCAATTTGAGGTCAAGTAGTTGGTAAAATCTAGCGTAGTGATGATGATGATGACACGAAGATTGGTTTGAAATTACGTACTCACAGAAAGAACGTAAGTCATAGCCAATTTTCACACACAAGACAAGACACACTCTTACCTATGACGGCGAAGGTTTTGACGGATACAAATATTAAATCACAAGCATGCTCCCAAAAGAGGCATACACTTTACCACTCTCCATCGCTTTACTCTATTTTCAACTGTTTTTATTTGTACCGAAGGTTCAAAATCCCTTCACAAATAAACGATTTGAGTTATCCTATCTGCCGGAAACTCGTATGACGAATTTAAACATTGAATCAGCGGAGAACTCCCAAAAGACACCTAGTTTTTCATCTCGAACAAAAATGCAGTGTTTTGATTTAAGCCTTCACTTTTTGTTGCGAAGGTTCGAAATTGCCCAGCCAAATAAATTTGTTATTGGGTTCGGAATACCGGATTTTTTGCTGTACTTATTTTGTTTTACCGCACAGTATTAAAAAAAATTGAACAAGCCACCACCTCTCGAATGTACAAAAAGTACATAGATAAAAAGGTGCAAGGGGTGCAGCTTTTTATCTACTTTTTAGCGCTTAATTTGGAGCTAGATGATGATCTGTTAATTGTCCAGCATTATTTATTTATGTTCGTCGTTATGGTCATCAATAATCCAACATGGTTGCCGACTTTGGAGCGGCAACCATGTTGTTTTTCTGTTTGCGGCTTTTCATACATACATAAAAGCTGGATAAGCTTATATTGAAAGCTCAGACAACATTGTAAAATTACAGTCTGATCCATTCAGTAACTACGACGAGAAAATAATTTATACAACAAAGGCGTTACAAAGAAATATGGTTGGAAATTATTTAACGGCACTGCAGGGTATCTCGGAGCAAACCACAGCTCAAAATCATTATGATTTTTCAGTTTTTATTAATCGTCTTTCGTCCAATAAGAACTCGATATTTTACCTTTATTGCTACGCGTGTGCAATTATGCGTTGTTAAAATTTTTGTTTACGCTTTTAGTGACTAGCTTGCTGCAACCATGTGGTTTTATGTGACTAATATCAGTGTTAAGTTTTCATACATAAATGTCTTTGCTGACAGAAAATATCGCGGTACAGTGACCCAAAGTGGATCTTGGCCTCCGACACCAGAGATCTCCAGTTGTCCCTTTCCCTTGCCGTTTCAGTCCAGTCGATGGCACGAAGTTCTAGAAGTTATTTATCTACTATGTCGCTTCAGCGGTACCTCAGACGACCGATAGGCCACAAAAGCTAAAAATACATCTTTCCAAAAACAGCTGTATCTCTATCTTTGCAGACATAGATTAAACGGTTACTGTTTTGTATCAGGGCCTGTAAAACTGAAACTTACAGCCCCTGAATTATGTATTAGCGGGCTGTGGCTTAGAATACAGGCTTCAGCGATATTTAATGATATAGCAGTGCTGATATATAAATAATCTAGAAAAGGTTTATTTCCGTATTTTAAACCGGAATTCAAGACAGCAAAACGAAACATTCATTGGTATTAATGACTTCGTTCTAGAAATAGGAATCCCAAGTTCCTAAGAAGCATTATGTTGACAAGTAAGATGAGCCTAAGTATAATGCTACCTTTTAATTAAATCTGCTGTATGTAGAGGAAGTACGGTAAGGCTTGTCCACCAGTCGCTTAGCGAGCTATGGAAAGAGCTATGGAAGAGCTATGACTAAAGAGCTCGGACTTGCTCTGAAGGATAGAATTTTAAACGAATACATCCGACAGTGAACCAAGGTTATCGACATAGCTCAAAAATTAGCAAGCTGAAGTGGCAGTGGGCCATATCTAGCGAAGAACCGACAACTGCTGGAGTAAACGTGTTCGTGAATGGAGACCACGGCTAGGCAAACGTAGTGTAGGACGCCCTCCGGCCAGGTGGGATGATAACCTGCGAAAGACCGCAGGCAGATGCTGGTTGCGGCAAGCTGAAGACAAGGCGCTGTAGCGCTCATTAGGGGAGGCCCAAGTCCAGCGGTGCTAACATAGGCTGATGATGATTATGTAGAGGAAATAACTAATCTGCAGAGCTCTGCAAGTGAATACTTACGTACTCACTCACAGCTTCCTCGTGTACATTTTTTTTTAACTCGCACTACACAGCAAAGGTCTGTCGCTGAGCGATCACATCAACATTTAAATGCATTTAATTGTGACTATAGATAGTACACTATCGCATTAGGTGTACCTGTAAGGATAGTGTACTAACAATATTTTTGAATAAATAAATAAATAAATAAACATTTAAATGCGTACACATTGTCGGGTACGGACTGGGTAAGGAAACACTCATAAAGACTTGAACTTGGTTGTTCAGTTAAATGGTGTAGTTTGTTACACAGTCGTTATTTTAAATAGTAACAACCATTTCCTTCGCATCATCAAAGTTTTTCTAACCGAATAAGTAGCGAGGTTTAAAATCTAACCTTCTCCTAACTTGCACACCTCCGAAGACATGGGTGGACTAATTTGCATGTTATTAGAGATTATTTTACGCACGTGGGCTGCCTCTCGTCTCAAAGGATTTTTCGAGTACTTCCCAGATCTTGTTTTATTTTGTTCGAAGTTATGAATAGGAGATTAATTTTATTTTTAGGCGTGTCAGTGACCGTCGCCTGTGACGTAGTAGGTTATCAGTAAATTCGTCATAGTTTTTTCCAAAACACATAAACAGTTAGATAAAATTAGATTCGATTTTTTTTGTTTTGATTTTGTTTTTGTGAAGGATAGGATTCGTAACGAATACATCCGACAGAGAACCAAAGCTATCGACATAGCTAAAATAATTAGCAAGCTGAAGTGGCAGTGGGCCGGCCATATCACGCGAAGAACCGACAACCGCTGAGGTAAACGTGTTCTTGAGTGGAGATCGCGACTCGGCAAACGTAGTGCAAGACGCCCTCCGGCCAGGTGGGATGACGATCTGCGAAAGACTGCAGACAGATGCTGGATGCAGCAAGCTGAATACAGGGCGCTATGGCGCTCATTAGGGGAGGCATATGTCCAGCAGTGAACTAAGATAGGTTGATTACTATGATAATGATGAGATTTGATAAATAATTTTGTTACAAAGAAAATATAGGGGCACAATTTGTTACACTATGATCGCAAAGCAACATCAATCAAAATTTTTAAGAAGACTAGATATAGTTAAACAAAATAATAATATGAATGTTAAAGTTATTCCTGACTAACTGTCAAAAAAGACGATGATGAAACAAACTGTTTGAGTATAAGAAATTATCCTACAAGAATCATGCATCGACAACGACCACTGAACACGTTCTTAATCGAGACAAAAATTTGAGGTAACTTAATATGGCCCAGGCTAACATGGGGTCACTTGAAATAAAACAGGATCATGTGGTAGTACTTGAAATAAAACAGGATCATGTGGTAGTACTTGAAATAAAACAGGATCATGTGGTAGTACTTGAAATAAAACAGGATCATGTGATTGACTTATCAAGGAACGAGATTGTTTATTCCAGTCGACAGATTTTCTTAATGGTTTTTAGGGTTCCGTATCCGAAGGGTGAAAACGGAATCCTGTTACTCCTCCCTCCGCTATCCGTCCGTCTGTCACAGGGCATCTCATGAACCGTAAAAGGTAGACAGTTGAAATTTTAAGAGAATGTGTATTTCTCTTACCGCTATAATAAAAAATAATAATAATAAAATAAACATCCAAATTAAAAGGGGCTTCCATATATAAAACTTGAAGTTTTTGGCTTTTTTTGCTCTTCGTTTGTCAAGGCTGTATCTCTTGAACCAATAATAGGTAGATACAAACTTTCTATAAATAAGTAACACTTCAATTGTAATAACAACAAATACTAAAAATATTATAAAGCTGAAAATTTTAAGTTGTCCCTGAACAAGTGAAAGTTTGATTTACTTTAAAAAAGTTGCATGATTTTTACGGTACGGAACCCTTCGTGTGCGAGTCAAGTCGCACTTGGCGGTTTATTTATTTAAACGCTGATTTTCTGTATCTAGTAGTGTCACAAAGCCTGTGTTAAATAAAAGGCTTGATGCCAAGACATTATCTACCTGGCAAGCAATAAACGTTTTGACGGATTTTGCCCTTTTTAGGACGCATTTTACTTCCCATGCTAAACGAATACCTTCTCATTGAAATTATATTTTGGAAATTATAAAATTTTTGCACCATTGACGAAGGGAATATTAATACAGACTATAAAGGGATCAGCTTAAGACCATCTGTTAAAGCTCGGCCAAACCTATAGAATTATTTATAAGCAAGGTGAAGAGTAGTAGTTAATTGAAAATCAACGGTACAGCTTTAAAGATAGATTTCAAAATTGATTTCGAAATGTGTTGATCTAGTAATTGATTTATGCCATATTCGTTCCGGAGTTTTAGTTTATTGCCGCTAATTTCACTGAACTTTGTTTTAATTGTGGCATTGTGGTGCTGTTGTAGCCGAAACCTTACTTAAGTCGCGGGTTCGTAATCGTTTCACGGAACTAAATATGGACGGTTTCTTACTCATAGTGAACAATAAAAAATGTCCAGAAAATATTTTTATCTCCTAAAGAAACACCCACCGATCACCGTTTAGTTTATACGTGTTGCTGAGTAGAGACTGCGACTTGGCAAACGTAGTATAGGACGCCCTCCGACCAGGCGTGAAAAAGGGGTTACAAAAATGATATCATCAGAACAATGAAGTTCGAAAGTATTTCTTGTTTTGACAGTTTTCATCTGTCCGTTTCGGAAATCGAATTTTTTATCGCTGCACGTAAACAAATGCGTTGTTGAATTTTTTGTTTTAGCGGTTACTTTGCTGTTACCTAGTCGTTTTCCGTTATTTTTATAATTTTTAGTTTTTAGAATAGTATATTCCTAGCTAATGAAGATGATGCAAACTAGCTGTATAAAGCAGATCTCTTCGTGATAGGGTTGGTGTCAAAACATCTGTTCAGCTTGTTTTGTTAAATAGCAAAACAAAAAACACATTTATTAGATCTAGATGATGCTGTGTGAAGACAAAAGTAATCTCGTCAGATCCCGACTATTTTAAATATTCACCATCATCATCAACCTATCTTAGTTCACTGATGGACCTGGGCCTCCCCTAATGAGCGCCATAGCGCCCTGCCTTCAGCTTGTCGCATCCAGCATCTGCATGCAGTCTTTCGAAGATCGTCATCCCACCTGGTCGGAGGCCGTCCTATACGCCTCCTACGCTTGCCGAGTCACGATCTCCACTCGAGAACACGGTTACCCCAGCGGTTGACGGTTCTTGGCTAAATATGGCCGGCCCACTGCCACTTCAGCTTGCTAAATCTCTGAGCTATGTCGATAGCTTTGGTTCTCTGTCGGACGTATTCGTTACAATTCGTTTAAAATATTACCACATCACAAACTAGCTTTTCGGAATATCACTTGAATCCGTCAATCCGCGCTAGGCTCTCGCAGGAAAGCTTATTCGATTGTACGCCCGGCCCTGCCAATAAATTCTAGGTCGCTAGATTCGGCACAATCTTTTTGATGATTTGTTGGGCGTGGTCACGCATCAACTTTATTGCTTGGCCTGTTGGCTCCAGAGGTGTCAAGGTAGCGCTAAAAGATTCAATGTTAAATGACGGCTATGAAATTTTTAAATATTTGTTGGAATGGAGTTGAAGTCTTGTGATTTTACATACACAAATAAACTTACTTGACAAAGAAAAATAAAACGTCAATTACGAGTTGACTCGCGCACCGATGGTTCCGTAGGACTATAAGACCGTTTCTTGCCAAATATCATTCGCCAATTTTATGGTTCTAGGTCAACGGGAAGTACCCTATAGGTTTTGTTTGCATGTGATTTCCTTGGAAATTTAAAATATTTGGGCATAAACGACTGTTACTTTTAATTGCGTTGACTTAGAACTTTGATATAATATATCACGGCTACAAGAAGTTACGGACTTGAGTATTTGATGTTAATTTCAACTCGATAACAGATGGACAACAAAGTGATCATATCATGGTTCCTTTTTTCTTTTTGAGGTACGGAACCCTAAAAATCAGACTTATATCCATAAGTGGTAAAAAAAAAACACATGGAATGCAGCTTTATTTGATGCTATTTTATTTTTGAGAAACCTCAGTTATGTTACAGACATTTACATCCCATTGTTGCGATCTGCGACACAGTATGTTACTTCTGCACGTCGCATCGCTGCCAGTTTTTGTTATTGCTATGGCTTTTTTTTAATATTTTTATTGTCCAGCAATGGGACAGTTACCTACTTTTATAAGCCGCTAATAAAAGTCTCGGTAGGTAACACAATAATAAGTTTCTTTGTTTCTTTTGTTATGTATCAATCCAACCGAATCTTGCGGTCCGAATCTAACCAACTGAACTAAAAGGGCTGTCGCAGTGGGCTCCTAAACCTCTTGTCTGTCACTGACAGATAAACGTATCAAAATAGGGCTTTTTATACAGCGATAAGGAACCCTAAAAGGGTTGTACGAAGTGAATTAGGTTGTTCTTTCAAAGGAGTTTCTAAACTTTGATATTGTTTGATATTATTTTTTGTTTGCTGTATTTTTTTTTTGAAAAGTTTAATGGGTTCATGAATATTCCGATGTTTCTGATATTTTCCTTAAAGTAATCATCATTGTAAGATGGTAAATGTTTATAGCTGGCTTCATCAGGTCCTTTCATCTCTATAACCTGCATATTAAGAAAATGTTATTGAAAATGGCGTCATTTATAAAAAATTTAAAAAGTATGATATATTTTGATATTTATTTGATTCTTATCTATTTTGTTATTCCATATTATCAAAAAAGATTGTGTGCGGAAACATAAACTAAATTATACTTACAAAATTATCATTTTAAATTAACTTATTGAATAAATATCACATAAAATAGGTACAAGTGTGAATTGATTAAAAATTTAAATAATTAATGTAAAATGTTTAATTAAGGTAAATTGTTTTTATCGTAATATAAGTTATCTATGTCCACTTTTTTTTTAAATGTATTTTTTATATCTCTTTTGTAGGTACATATTATGTGAGGTGTTTGAGCAGCAAATAAATGATTGTCTATGTCTATGTCAAGTTACAGATACTAAAAAGTACAAATTATAATAACTTAGAATAGGTAACAATGAAATGTTATAAAAATCTCAACTTGAAATTATTTATGTAATATTTTATGAATTATATTTCCTCAATGGAATACATACACTTTTCTACAAGTTATCATTATAGTTTATTTTTTAGATTTCATCTCTTATGTATAACTGCTTTAATTTCGAGATTTACTTTTTTAAAATACATTGTTCCTACAACAATCAACAATCAACTAAAAATCTGATCATCAAATATTTTGATTAATTCTATTGATGTCAATAACAAACAAAAAAAAACCCTTTCCCGTAAAATTTACTCAAATGTCGGTTGGCCATTCTAGCACGGCGGCGATTTGTCATGCTGGCCCGCTCATCGCGAATTTAATCTGAGCGGGACAGCATAACTGATGACGTCACTCGCATCTGTCATGCTCTTATTTTGCAGGTTATAGAACGCAGGTTATACTCGACTTTGCGGCTTCGGATGTGTTCGGATGTCTTCGGATGTGTTTTCTTGGATCTTGGAAAGCAACCTATTAGGTTATTTCAGGTTTAGATTTACAGCTATGGCACAGATTTTATAATACTGGTAGCTGCTGCCCGCGGCTTCGCACGCTCTTTTCCGAGATATAAAGTAGCCTATGTCCGTCTTCAGGATACTATCTATCGCCATGCCGAACTTCGTTAAGATCCGTTGAGTCGTTAAGGCGTGAAGAGATAACAGACAGACAAGTAGACAGATAGACAGAAAGACAGAGTTACTTTTGAATCCATACTTTTATTATAAACTAGCCGCAGGCCACGGCTTCGCACGCTTTTTTCCGGAATAAAAGGTAGCCTATGTCCGGCCCCGCTGCCAAATTTCACCGAGATCCGTTCAGCCGTTCTTGAGTTGTGTAACTAACACGACTTTCTTTTATATATGTATATAGATTTGATAGTAACTAAGTCTGTTTGTCTGTCTGTCTGTTACCTTTTCACGCCTAAACGGCAAAATGGATCTCAGCAAAATTTGGCAGCGATGTTGATAGTATCCCGGGGTCGGATATAGGCTACTTTTTATCCCGAAAAAAAGCGTGCGAAACCACGGGCAGCAGCTAGTTTATAATATAAGAATATTTGTATTGCAATAGCGATGCATTCGATACTTTCTAGGGCTAAAATATAGAGACTCTTGTAGAGGTAAATTCAAGGAACTAAATAATATAGATAGATAGATAAATAGATAACTCATTATTGCACCACACAAACACAAAATATAATACAGATGAAAATGCTGAGAAACAAGGAAGTACAAAGGGTGGCCTTATCGCTTTGAGCGATCTCTTCCAGGCAACCTTGGGATGGACTGGACTTATGATAACAATATAGACGGTGGCGTTTTAAATACTAATGGAAATATATATTTATATTATGACCATGGCTAGTGTGTTCATATATAAAAATATAGAAATATAGAAATTAAATATAGCATACACATATGTTAGAAAATATAGGGGATGTGGTGACAAATGCAGAGGTTCATTGTCATAACTCTAGGAATAAGGAAAGTGTAGTAGCTCCTCGGACCAAAATTAATAAAATTTTTAAAAGCTTCAAATGTATATTCTTAAAATTTTATATTAAAATACCAATCGACCTAAGAAAAAAATGTCAAAAACCATTTAATGAAAAAATGTTACTATACAATTGACGAAGCTTTGGCGGCCACATCTTTATTTTGTGAAGATAATTATGATATTAAATAAGTGCGATCCACATAGGTACATTGTACACATTTTTATGTAATTTTTTACATGTCTAAGTGCTTTGTATAAGTGTATAGATGAAATAAATTACTTTAATGACTTTAAAGTATGCCTAATGGATACTTTTCCCGCCTAATGAAATTTGGCAGGAACGTAATTGGTATCTCGGGAACTAGGCTACTTGAAAAGCAAATGTGAAGCCGCAGCCAGATGCAAGTAATATTATAAATCTGAAAGTAAGTCTATCTGTGTGTTGCCTTTTCACGAAGAAACGGCTAATCGGATCTCAATGCAATTTTGCAGGGGGAAAGATTATATTCCAGAGAAGGGCACAGGCTACTTTTTATCCCGGAAAAGTGCGCGCAAAGTCGCGGGCAGAAGCAGTTTCATAAAACTCAGTTCTGATCCTGCAGCGGGAATCAAAGGCAACTTTTTGTGTGTCAAGTATCAAGAACCTTATTCGCCGAGTTTCCAACCACTGCAGTAGAAGCTTCCGGCAGAAATATTTATAAGGAAATTATTACGCTTTAGGCCAAAATCAAAGGCGTTTGCCTTTTCCACCCTTAGCTACAGCCTTAAGCTACAGCCTTTGATCAAAGATATCACATCAATACATTAAAACCCCAAGGGAACAAGGTGGATGGGGTAGAATTAAAATATTCCATGGTCCTACTTACATAACGTCAGATGTAAGCTCAAGGGACCTATCTTGTATTCAAAGGAGATATAAATGGTGTGTTTATTTTTTTAAGACTTGTCCTTTTTCTTTCTGTTATGTTCCCCGATTTTTCCTAGTTTTCAAGTTATGATTTTTTTTAATAAACATTATAAACGATATAATATTTCATTTTTATTTTAGGTAATTCTAAAATTTCGTAAAAAAAAAAATTAACTTGTATTGCTGTCAGAAAACTGATTATTTTAAGCAAGAAAATACGATTCATATTCAAAAACAAAAACCCTAAAATTCCACATAAATATAAATAAAAACAGTTTTAACCGTTCCGCCCGAAAATTCACAAATAAAACCAAAAAAAAAAAATAACCTCGAAAACTACGAAAAGTCGGGGAACTTAAATGGGGTATTTTCGGGTTCCACCGGGGCCTTCATTTTTAGGGTTTTTAAGATCGGAGATTTCGATTTGTGTGGTGATCAAGAGTTCAAGGATTTACCAAACTTACCATAACCCGGGTTTATTTCTAACTTCACAACATTAGTAACCAGACATCATACGCCTTTGTCATGAAAATTTAATAAAATCACGTAAATTATGAAATTGATGCCGTTAAATTAGCTTACCAATATCAACATTGCTGCGTTGTTTGAGTGTACTGCTTTCCAAGCCATCAACTCTGCAGTACAAATCACGATTTAGAGCAACGTGTAATCGGACTTGCCTAGCACCTGAGGCAGAGGTGTACATATGGAATGGTTATATGCTGGTAATTGACGACAAAGCTGGTACAGTAACAAACCCACTGGAGAAAAAAATAGTTGTCTGTCCTTAACTTGTTTTGATGACCGATGAGGCGCGGTGGGCGAAGGTCCGCCTGCGACGGAGGAAGGCGGGTGCGATTCCCGCCTTGGGACAAATGTTTGTACGATCTGCAAATATTTGGTCCGGGTGTTCTGGGTATTTTCTATTATAATAAAAAAAATATATAATATATTTCTATGTAGTGTATTGCATTATGTATATCAGTCATCTAGTACCCATAACACAAGCTCTGCTTAGCTTGGGGCTAGATAATGCTGTGTGGATTGTCCAGCATTATTATTATTAGAATCTAAGCACCACACGTCCACAAAAGCCATTCATTACATACTGCCCAACACTTAGGTATCGATCTCAGTTAGTTTCTTGGCAAGAGAAGGCAGTGCCTCTTCCAGATATGTAAATAGGTGTTTGCGAAACACATTCCTCTTACGATGTATTACGGTTATTTATCGCGTGGCACATTCGGGTTGTAAATGGAAAGGATTGCAGAAGAAATATTGATGGTAATGGACCGAATGCGAATGTGGTCAGTGGACAGGCTGCGATCGGAGCGTTTGGAACGAAAGCATTCGTTTCGTGCTTAATTATTGACTTGTTTCTAACTGCGGCTTCGCATGCGTTGTTTCTATGGAAACGTAAGTATTACTTTTATCCCATGAGAACTGTTTTATGGGATACAAAGTAATGTGTTGTTCAAGGTTTACACCTACATTTATGAAAAAATTAAATAATATCCCAAAAAGTTTCGAGTTCGACGCCTCGGGAGTCTGTTTGATATATCGATCACGTCAGCATCATCAGCATCATCAGCAGTTTGACTTAAGTATGTTAAACGTGCCGCGAGCGCGGACCGGGCGCCAGGAGGTCAGTGCTTCAGCAGCAGCCATTTCATTCGCACTCATTAACCACATAAATAGTCGTACTTTTGGCTTGGTCTAAAAATCCCCTTAGAGAATCCCCTGCGAAGGGGATTTTTAGAGTTTTTGGTCAAAAGTCCCCTTAGCATCGCATTTTAGTTATTTTACCCAAAATAATTTACACGTAAATTATTTTGGCTGTAGGGGATCATAAGACAAATCTAGAAATCCTTTTGAAAATTTAATTTATTTTATCAACAACTAATTTAGTCATCACAAAAATCTTTAATTATTTTGATGCATACCTAGGTAGGTATAAATTACCATGTCCTCGTACAATTTTCATTATAAATATTTAACCTAATTATATAAAATAATTGAGACACTCGACTTTTATATCAGCATCCCGGGAAGAGCTAGCCGCGATTCCTACAACAATAATAATAATAATCATTTATTTAAAGTACAATGTTACTTAACTTTGTACTTTTCTAGGGCTTACGATAAATACCTTAGCGACTAACATTACACATAATTATAAAAAGATAAAAAATAATCACGTCATTGGCACTAGGTCAATGACGTGCGCGCGGTGTCGCGTATCTGCCTTCCACAGAACTTCCTAAGTCATGATCAGATCACCTAGCAAAGCTCTTGTTCAGGTAAACGGATAATCTATCATCAGTTCAGATAATCCAACTAACCAAAATCTATAAGTAAGTATCTATCTGTAACTACCTACTAAGTAATATTATCGTGAGAACAAAGTCCTAATCGTGAATTTCTTGGAAAACGTTGAAGGGATTTACTTCACTAGGTAAATACTTTACTAATTTATTAGGTATTGAGACATCACTCATGACGAAGCGGATTGGATTTCTTAAAACAACTTACATTATGTAATAGGTACGATTAGAGTAAGGAGTTCTTGTGCACGACGACTAGTCTGCTACTTGAGTTAATCTTTACTTAAGCTATGGTAAACCATCGGTGGTCAATACATCACATCATATTAATATCAAAACGCGAAAGTTTGTATGTTTAGATGCATGAATGAATGGATGTTTGTGACCTCTTCAGCGCCATAACCACTGAACCTCAAATTTCAATTTTTCAAATCAAAATCACAATTTTTAGCCCAGAAAATAAATCAGTTCCCATGGGATAAAAATACTCTAAGAAACAAAGCGTGCGAAGCCGCGGGCTGATTCAGCCGAATAGTACATTGTTTTACCAGGGACTAAACCAACCCATTATATACGCGGTTGTTATTTCCAGGCCTAGAATTAATAGTATGAAAAATTTCATATGTGATGCGAAAGATTGGATGGAAGTTTGTTACCTTTACGCCAAAACTATGAATCAATCGGGCTGAAATTTTGCATACTAGTAATTGTAGGTCTAAAGTAAAAGATACTTTTTATCCCATAAATTAGTTCCAATGGGATATAAATATTCATTGAACGTTTCCATAGAAATAACAAGCCACAGGCAAAAACCAGTCTTTAATACGTCGCATCCCTCAACATCAAATTCTGAATAAGGTACATGAATACCTACCATCTAATTCTCATTCCATTACTTCAAAAAGCTAAGAAGGACAGCATCTCCATTACAACATACCATCAGATTCAATTAAGCTTCTTGTAACAGGACGCCCGAACAACAAATTATGTAACTTACGATGTCGACAATATCAAATTGCTTCTCTTGTTCGTTGATTTATTATCAACTTCCACCACTCGAGGCGCCACAGATGAAGTTTACATTGTCAGTAAGAGGAGCGTAGTGCATTTTTTGTTGAGATGATTGTCGCCAAAGTTAGTTGCAGTGGTGACGATTTAGACCTTGGTATTTTTACAACAACACTTTGATTATTCTTAGTGATCTAATTCATCGTCATTATCTTAGCCGATGGACGGCCACAGCTGAACATAGGCATCCCCCAAATATCACCAAAAGGACATGTCAGGCTGCTGGTTAGTATCTACATAATTAACTACCTACATTATTTTATATAATCGGAAATGAGCCTCTTATTATTTTGAATAAAGCTCAAAATAAGGAAGATAATCTTAAAATATACTTACTACAAGAAAGGTAGGTAGGTAGAAGCAAGTGCTTCTAAACGCTACCCTCTTTCGTGTCATAAGCATAACGAAAGTTGAACCCAAATTCAAGAAAAGGGCTAAACTGAATGATTTATCAAATGGAAGGCCTGAGAAGTCACTTATCATGGGTTTCTCTCAGATATGAAGATGAGCTTGAAGATAGTGATGGCTGTAGCTGCTTTCCCTAAGGATAATATCGATATTTCAGGAACCATTTATTTTTAGCACCAACACAACCCATCTGTATGATCGATAAGGGTACACCCGTAAAATCTAAGTGTTGGCAAAATACTTGGTTTATGCGTGAAGGAATAAATAGGTCTACAAAATTTACATTTTCACGTTACGTAAACGTTTTCATGAAAAAAAACCGAAGCCAAATACTTTCAAAAGAAACATTGTTAGCCCATTTGAGGAGTAAAAAT
Organism: Eupithecia inturbata; assembly: GCA_963662085.1. NCBI lineage: Eukaryota > Metazoa > Arthropoda > Insecta > Lepidoptera > Geometridae > Eupithecia > Eupithecia inturbata. The sequence continues at coordinate 15,624,603 of OY759178.1, read as the reverse complement.
ACCTTATAACTTTTTACTGCGATACAAAACCATCGTAAGATCAAGACGTAAAATATTATCTTCGTCATCTTGTAGATGGAACGATGTCACAAGATACTCAGCAATACCATTAGCAGCCTCCAATAAACACATTTGATAGGACATTCGTTCATCGCTTTTTTATTGCCAGTTTTATAGTTAATCAACTGAAACGTTTTATTTCAGCGAGGATGTCGACCTCAATCAAACGGCACGTATCGACGCACACATCGATACCTATTACCCCACCTCCACATCGACAAGTTACACCACTAGCAGCCCTCATACGTATGCGGCCGGGGAACTGAACAAAGCCCCTTTACGGTCTTGTTTATCGTCCACCACAAGGCATTACTAACAAAATGTTCGTTTAAGCAACCACTTTGAAAACTTTCTTTGAACAGCCGCTGTTTGATATTTCCCTATCGGTTTTTGTTTGTTACTTCTCTAAAAATATCGACAAGTTTTGACATCCCTTTCATGTGGTAGCGCAGAAATGAAATGAACATAATGATACCATTGATTTTTATTCGATAATCATATTCCATTAGGAGAGAATCGATAACATTTCACTTAGAAAAACTGACGCTATTTACATACATTGAAATGTTTAAGGAATTAACTGTCACACTCTCATCTCGTCGATGGCAGCTTGAGGGAGGTTTGTGTGTAGAGGGCCCTTACCTCTGCGGAGGGTAGCATGAGGGGGGGGCCGCTCCTCCCCGCGGGGGGAATGCCCGCTTGCCCCGTTCGGAGACTGGTATTTCTGTTGCCTAAACTCCTGCAGCGGCGGGGAGTTATTAAACTGGCTAACATTCTTAGGCATTGTCGCGTAGCTCGCGACTTGCGGGTAGCTCACGTTCGGTATTCGAAAACTGCTGTTTCTACTCCCCAGTTTGCTCGGTAACATATCGACGCTCAAACTCGGACTGGGCGGGGACTTCGGCCCGTCCAGCGGCCCCTTGAAGTTCAGAGCGGAAAGGTGCGCGTCACTACCCAACATTTGCTTCTTCCGATTATGCCTTTCCACATCGACGACTAAGCTCGGCGCGTGTGTAGGGTCCATGTGATAATGCGAATGCTTCCCGGAGATAGTTTCGAAATGTTTTTCATTGAAGCGCTGCTGTTTTCCGCGCGACCTAGTTTTGTCCCTTTGGTAGTAGACGCCGGCAAATATTAGCACGTTGAGGATTAGTAGCGAGCACCCTATTGCGATCGTGACGCTTAGAGCCGTAGAGTAGGCTGCGTAGCCTGCAGCCTCTAGATTCGCAAGTGTATTCTCTGTTGCATTGACCGTTTGGAGATCTCTTCCCGGTAGAATCGTCGCACAAGTCGCAAGTATGGTGTCTACAGTAGTAAGCGCAGTTTCGTACATCGATCCGTTTGCGCGCCTTATTTGCTCGTTCTCGTTTCTTGCGAGGGGGTCGGGTCGTACGATTCCTTCGTACAAGTCTTGTTCGTTGTGGTTCTTGAACAGGTTGTGACGAGCCGCGACGTCCTCCATGCCGGCTCGATGTAGCTCTGGCACTAGGCGCAGCCAGACGGATAGTTGGTGCGCTCGGTAGTGGTTCTTTAGGCGCGGTTTCATACCTACAACAAAATAATATTTGTGTTAAAATTTAATATTTCCCTCAAAGACACTTTTATGGCACACTAAGTGGACACAGATAGTCAAAAGAAACCATTAGTAATTGCAATAGGTATCTACTTACAGCAATTGCAAATGATTGATTTCAATAAGAAAAATAACTCTGATCAAAAATACTTTAATTTTCCACTTTTCCAATGACTTTGACAGACAAATTAGGATGATAACTTCAGTTTTATGGCTCGCTTTGTCTGTGTTGCCACAAATCTGCTAGTGTCCATGTCAGAGAATCGTATCTTTTAAAACCATTTTTTTCCACTCGACAAACGCAGTTTAAGACACCCACCGGCCATGTGGGACGACGACCTTTGAAAGACTGCAGGCAGATGCTAGATACGACAAGAACAGGCGCTATGGCTCTCAATACAGGAGGTCTGTTCATAGGCTAACGAAGATGATGATTTTTTTTTCACGTAAGATCTACCAATGAAAACCGCTCCAAACCGCCATCAATAAGGAACAATTCGAATTTTCAACTCAAAATCAGCCCATGACTTGCAATTGCCTACCTCACCTCTAAAAGCCTGTCAAAACCTCAAACTTTTCATCGAAAACAAAACTGTATCGTCATCTTTACGATATAGGCTTAGATATGGTTGCTGAATACTCCCACCCAATTTAATTTGAACCTTATTTACCTTAATATAAAGATACTTCTACCCCACTCCTACATAATTCTTCATAACTCTAATTTGTTTTTATTATTGAATTGTAATTTACTTTGTCAATAAAGTTCATAATTCTTGATTCAAAACCTTTTTCTTAATTACCTAAAATAGTTGAAAGAAAACAAGGTTGATTTAGTCGATAAAATTATTTGATAAAAATTTGAAACTAGAACGAGTGCTTTTCGAATTTCAATTTCTTGACTGCTCATTCATCCATCATCGTCATCAGCCTATACTTACTTGTCAACTACAGATCGTCATCCCACCTGGCAAGAATGCGTCCTACACTACGTTTGCAGAGCCGCGGTCTCAAGAACACGTTTACTCCAGCGGTTATCGGTTCTGCGGGAAATATGGCCGGCCCACTGCCACTTCAGCTTGCTTATTTTTACAGTTATGTCGAGAATTTCAGATCTCTTTCAGATATAATCTGACGGGGACACTCCGAGCATAACTCTTTGCTCAGTTCCTACTAAATGCAAAATCAATCCTATAGTGCATGCAATCTGTTGATTTTAGAATGGTTACGTAGATAGGCCGCGTATTGCCATCACTAAATTGCGTTCTACTAATGAGCATCGAACGAGTAGATATGCCATTCTCTCATTAAACTGTCACGTACTGTTCAAATAATGACAACGAAGTATTTATCGGTCTAACGGCAGGGGTTTGCGGATGTCAGCCATTTAATTTTGTTAGTGTTAATAACTTATCTCGCGAACGGCCCGCGCGGGCTCACTATTGTATGCAATTGGTGACTTGGGGGAGTCACCATGGCGGCGGAGAGGACTTTAAATAAAAAGAGACTAAAGACTTTCACGCATCTTTTGGCGTAAAACACGAAAATTACAGAAAGACGAAACTAAATTAACAGTGCGAAATGTAATCAAAATTGAATCACTTATCTGCAACGTTAGTCTTACTAGAATTTTCATAATATGTTTCTTAGGTATTTTATAAATTGGGCAAAAAAGCTTATAAAATGCGCATGCTCAGAGTGGAAGAACTCTTCATAGGTATATAGTAGATACAAAACTTGCATATGATTTTATACGTATCAAGCAATCTTTAACGTGCAATATTTAGCAATAAAATAGGTACCTTGAGATTTTTTATGCGTTCGTATTGGACACTTTATAGTACTTCTTTACCATTAGACTTTACTAGACTACTTTCAAATAGCACAACAAACTAGCAAAATAGATAGAAAGCAAAATTGGCCTGTAGCCGCAGCCACACCCGACCGCAGCTCCAATGCGGATCAGATTATATTTCACCGTAGACCCTGCAATCACGGGAATTCCTTTCAGTAAATTACACGCCTATTCCGTATTCCGTATTATACCGTATTCCGTATCATTGGCGGATTAGGCAAACATACCCAACACGGTGTACAATGTGTACATGGCTTTGGTTGACCCCGATACCAGTAAATGAAGTCAAAGTCAATAATAGTTCTTTTAACAATGCTCTTATTTTTTATTGGGAAATAATTTGGTTTTATATTAGTTTGGAATCTTTTAAAAATAATATCTTAGATAAAAAAATATATTAATTGGTCTCCTTCTCAACAGAATTGGCGCAAAAAAGGAAAAATTATTAGAGACTAATAGAAAATGACAGATCCATTATGTATGTTTTCTAATATGTTGTAGACACATTTTACAGCATCGTGTTTGCTATTTTATGACGCCACTTTAAAGTGTATTCAATGATAACGAATTTAAGTTCATTATTGAAATGCTCATTATTGTTGCGCCCGTAGCTTGCTACGAATTGCAACGGTGAAGCATGCCTTTGATTATTTTATATGTCGTTATGGAGCGTCGCGCTGCAAAACAACTGAAACAAACTGGCCAGCTTTGGTGCTATTGGGTGTGACAGTAATGCCTTAAACTCGCGCTACGCTATTATTATTTCGCAAAATTATACCAGTTGTGAAGAAACTCATATTAAAAATAGTGATTATTTACCATAGAGTCGAGTGCCTACAAAAATATGCTCGAGGACAAAAATAAGCGAGTGCGCCTTGAAAATCTTGCTAGAGGCTAACAGTTGTACGCAATGTTTAACCGACTTCAAAAAGTAGGAGGTTCTCAGTTCGTCTGAATGTTTTTTTTCTATTCTACGCTTTCACGGCTTTGATAGTATATCTAGACATTTAAACTATCAAAGACTACGACAAAAATCATTGGTGTAACATGGCTGTATGTATGCGATACCAACTTACAATTTTGTTTATGGATTTAAAATAAACTTGTTTGTCTAACACCATGTTTGAATACCAGAACTTTCAATGTTTTCCAGATTTTCATAAAACAAACACAAGGAAAACGAAAAGAATCCCTAGAATATTTAGAAATAAGGAAAAATTACTTTAATTACAATTTAAACGGGCATGCGACGTAATTATTGTGGAAAAGCTATTTTTACTCGGATATAAAACGGAAAAAACGATTCATTTCAGTCCAAATCCGGCTAAATAAAATCCTGTTAAATAAAATATTAGGATGTAATTTATTTGGTAACAATTCCGTAATTTCAATTGAATTTTTTTATATAAATATTTTCAATGAAATTTCGCAAAGTAACGCCGAAATCTATTTATTAATATTTTCTTCTAAATATGAAAAGTTATTTTATATTAAAACCAAATACCAAGCCCAGAATATTCGTCACACTTCTTCTTCTTTCTAGCCTTTGTCGACCAATATTATACCAGTCTCCTTCGAACTCTTCCATTTCCTTCTACTTTGGTCAGTTAATGTCCAGTTATTTTTATGATATATTTTTGAAAAAAGTCTTCAATAATCTAGCAAAAAATACTAATTTACCTTCTTCTTAAATATTATAGGATTTTTTTCTAAGAGCACGTGTTTTAAATCTTTAAAACTCATTTTTAGCAAAAGCAGTTACAATTTCTTACACGTTACATCTCGCAAGTCGAGAAGCCTTGCTAACGTTTCTTTAAGTGACCTGAGTGTATGCCTATTTCTACGAGATAGTAAATGCAGGAAAATATACAGGTATTTTTAGAAAAGAAATCAGACACATTAAAAACACGTTTAGATGCTATCAGTGTAAGTTGAGTCAGTGTAACTTACACTGATAGCACTGATAGCACTGATAGCGTCGTTAGATTGAGAGAAAAAAAATGGGAACAATATTTTAAAAAGTATGTTTTTAAGACATTAGAAATACTTTAGAACTTTAATTTCCACTATAAACTACTACGAACAGAAAGGAAATTTCTCTATCACTGTATAAATATACAATGTCCTATTTATTGCCCTACGAACTTACCTTAAAATATTTTCTCTGAAAAAAAAGTGTGAAAACAGCTGAAGTAACCCTTATCCACCGACCTATTTCCAAATACTTCTGATGCGTAGAATCGTACTCCTCCCAGCTGATACCTCTGAATCTGTTCCTTTCGCGCGACGCAGGGAGCAATGCTTCTTGGCGTAGATTGTCGTTCGGGTTTCTGAGAAGGAGAGAAGCAATGTATTATGTGCGGGTTGGAATAGTCGGGGTGGGTAACGGGTTGGTAAGGTTTATGATGGTTATGTTTTTGTGTTTATTTTATGAAAAAGATGAGTCCATTCATGTTTTTCTTAAGGCGAGCGACGAATCTCTTACAAAATAGGTTTCAACAATAGTTACTTATTTTGTTGAATAAACTTTTCAATAAACTCTATTAAACTAATTTTGTACAGAATAACTTAAGTGTTTTGAAAAAACTAGAAACTGACTTTGAATCCCTTCATTTTACACTGTTGTTTAGTTTTACGGGATAAATTCTAATCCATCGGGAATCATTCTTGTATGGGATCATTCTTTATACAATAGCGAAATCATTTTTAAAACCGATACATAACTATTGACGGCGAAATTGACTTATATCGAAGTTGGTTAAAAAGGCAATAATTATTTATATGATTCTAACAATAATAATAATTTACAGAAACAATAAAAACTCCAAAAGGCAGTGTGACTAAAATAGTGATTGGGATGGCAATTCTAAATGTAACGTAAAGATTTACCTGTGCCAGTATTAGGGACCTATCCATATTCTCGTATTTTATTAGGGTCTTGGCACAGGAGCTCGCTGTAAACACGCGGCGAGCATGCTGCGCAATCGTCTCGCTTTGAAATCACTCGTAAATAGCCAGTGTAATAAAGCTCTTGCCGATAAATTATTTAAACAACGCTCCTTTCGTAAGATTTCAACACGCAATGTATCGTATGCAATTTGTTAGTGCCACTTTGTGGGCGTGCTTGCGTAGCGGAGATGTTAAGGGTTAAAATATATTTACATAAAGGAAATTAACAAACAAGACCAGCCTCTACGTTTAATGGCATAAAATCTAAATTTCTCTCATTCTTATTTTCAAAAATATTCTTAAGTAATGCTCTTGTAGTGCCCTTTTTCGCAAAATGAGTTTACAACTCAACAAACATTTCAGACGAAAGAGTAACCACATAGAGGATGTTCTAAAAGTGCCATTTCTCGAAAGATTTCGCAAGCATGAAGCCCTAGCTTGCGAAATCTTCCAAAAATAAAACTCCCACACATAGGAAAAGACTAAAATGATGTGCCACAATAAAACGAAACAACCCTCGAAATAAGACCTTACGACGTGAACACAAAGTTTATTTCTCATAATTTCCTATTTCCATAAACTTTGAAGAGCTATTAAACATAACAGCCGCAACAAGACGCGGAACAGTCGTAATCAAAGTAGACTCTATCTTGTAAAGTAAAAGTTCATATTACAGTGATAGAATATATGTATAATAGATAGCGTCTTTGTTTGTTGATTAGTACATTCAGTGTACTTACGGAAAGATTTTCAGCTTAATTAAATGTGTAATTATGAAGGAAAACGTATCTAAAACTTTTAAGGAGTTAGAATTGCTTTTGAAACTGGGTGCTTAGAATAAATGAGAAGATAAGGTACAAACTTTTCTAACGATTTAATCTGTACGATCGAAAAATTTATAAAATCGTGTTATTTGGTTTACCCAGTCTTTTGTCATTAAGTTAAATGAGAATGCTGGGAAAAGATTTATAGATGTTAGTGTTTTCCAGCAGCAAAAATTTATTAACTTGTGTCCTATTCGATTCGTCCAGCCCTTTCTCATGAAAAAAATATTTATTTAGTATGTTGTACAGCTTCATTACAGTCATACCTAATGCGCGCGTTTGTTGCCACAGTTCCTACTACGAAGTCGTGCTGGTTGAACCAAGGGCAAAATATTTTGCCAGTAGCACTCATAAAAAAAAAAAGTACACTCGATACTACTAGTACTATCTCTAGTGTACTTTTCTAACGAGTCTCAAAATAATATAATAATAATACAAATAATTATCGTCAACATTGGTTTAAATGAATACGCTAGAAAGATTTATATCTATAAATCCTAGTGTTTCTCAGCTTAATAAGTAGTTTTTATTCAGATCATTATAAAAATCTTAGACATATTTAGACACTATTCTTAAATAATAATTAAACATTAAAAAAAACTTATTCCGATGCCAATCTAGCTTTTTACTGCTTACCATTTGGCATGTTTAAAACTTTAGTTTCTTCGCTGCTTATATTACTTTCAGTAATTCAATTCGAAAGAAAGTTGGAAAATTCAGAAGTTTTCTCCAAATTGAAACCGACTGCAGCAAATTCCAATTTGTGTAGCATTCCTAACTATTTTAAAGTCACCTACAAGTTACTGAAATAACAAAATGCAAAATACTTTAAGAAACGGCTTAAAATGCGGAAACTCTATAATGCGGCAGTAAAAAGAATAAAACATAAGTAGATATTTTACTTGTTAGAGAAAAGTTCTTATGTATGTACCATTCTACACATTTACATTTAAAAATTGTTTCTGCGCAAAAAACTCGGGCTACTTTTTTACGTTTATGTGCTGTTCCAATTATTGTACCAATTGTACAAGATTAAGGTTGTGGACAATGTTATAACCATTTCACTTTTAGCAGTCAGCGCTTTGGGAATGTAGAGTCCCATTTTCCGGGACTACAGATTTAGGGGCTTGTCAGTGCCGAATCTCCAAAACGGGTGCTGATTTAGATAATTTTGTATAGATGAAACAAGCCTTTGATGAGTTTGACACGCTGTAAGGTGTGTTTTCTGAGTCATAGATTCTGATATCCAATGGGATCGTTTAAAATATTTTACTTTTTGCGTCACTATTAATTAGATTTACATATTCCTCCATACGTGGTGAAATAATCTCTGATGGAAACGCACCTTAATTCCAGGTCTAAATTAGTCTCTCGCGATAAAATTATTTATAACTTTACTGAAAGCAACATTATGCATCGCACACGATTCAAAGAGGACGCAATGAACATGGTTTTTTTTTAAATCATCATTTCATTCAAATCATCATCAACACAATCATCCGCGCCGAATCGGACGAATGTTTAGTATTTTATTTATTTCATTTCAATTCCTGCTACTTCTTCAGCACAATTAATTCAGCTTAAAAGTTGCTGCTCACACGTCTAACCCCACTGCCGCACAACACAAAAATGAGCATTGAAATATGGGCTTTAACTACGAGTTAAAGCCCATATTTTAAGCCCCAACCTTTACAACATTTTTGCAACATTTTACGGTGACAAATGGATTACCGCAAGCTACGAGCGAGCGGCCCGCGAGGTGTCTGTCATCTGATACCATCAACAAAAAATACATTTAAATATTAGCCCATATTTTAATGCATATTTTTTGCAGTGCGGTGCGGTTCAGATCTGTGACAAAGTTTTTTCATCACGACCATCATTTACCATTCACCGCTTTATCTCAGCCCTCTTACCCATTCTTCGCAAAGTTGGCCACGAACAACATAATGGATTCTGCCAGCGCCACCTCAGCCTTGGTGTAGTTCTGTGGGAAATGGCCGAAGCCTCCCACTAGTGGGGCTCCGAACACGTATGGAAGCTCTTCGCCGTGCACTGTGCCCGTTCTCTGTAAAATAGATGGCCATTAAACTTAGTTAAACAACGTAGTCGTGACAGTGGTCTTAGGTAAACCACGGCTAATTCACTGTTTAAACATTTATTGATATAATTATATGGTCGTGTTACGAAAGCTGGCATAAGTCGTCTCGCTCGGCACATCTTCGCCGCTTCATCTTCATCAGACGACCTCTCTGATGAAGTAAGCGAAGATGTGCCGAGCGAGACGCATAGAATACAAAATACAAATACAAAAATCTTTATTAGGAACAGAACTTAATGATTAGGCTACAATTGCGCAAAAGTTAAAAACTGTGTAGCAGAGTCAGCGCCCTCCTTCGCTAGCAAAATATACAGCCAGTACGAATAACATTCTATTGTTATGCAATTGTATTTGGCCTTAGCCCCAAAAATTATTATTTTCGGGCTAGCATGTAAAATAAGAGCCCTAAAGAACCCGATGAAATAACGCTTAAGAATTTAGTTCTATTCCCAAAACGTTTATTTCACACTCGATGGAAGCACTTTACAAAATTAACTTCAGCAAATGTCGGCCCAATGAACATTTTCATTTAAACATGTCTGGATTTTAATCAAATTATCGATATTTTCGGATACATTGAGCAGGGAAAATGGCGATTCAGTTCCACGAGCGTCTGTTACATAAATTATTAATTTGTATGGTCGTTTATCAAACAGATCAGCTCCGCATTCGCATTAATGAGAAATTAACTTCGAGCTGTGTGAGGAAGAGTAGGATTTTACAATTTTATACCCATAGGCCATATCACTAGGGTCACATTCTAGAATGGGTGCCTACACTTAGGCCCGTATTGTAAAAGCTTGCTCAATCATAGATTAATGCTTGAGCAACGCTTATACTATAGAAAAGCGTAGGTAACTCAAGCATTGATCGATGACTGAGCAAGTTTTCATAATACGGAACTGAGTCTGGCCATAGCCTAGCTGAAAAACTGTACGCTGTACGCTTCGTGTTCGCTTCACGTAGGACGCGGAGTAATTGTAAACCAAACTGTCACCGACTTTTCTGTTTATACCGAAAAGATAGTGATGCTTATCAATTTCGAAAGACAATTGATAAATGAAGCAGGAATTTATTTTGTGCCTTTGATTTAATTTGCTGTCTACGATTGAAATTAATATAAACAGAACCAAATTTAATTTATTATTTAAGGTGAGGAATTAGAATTTTGACAATTAATTAAATAACCCAAAAACACCCTTCATATAAATACCTGAAACTCTATAGCGCAAACAGACGATGAAATTAACTTCAGGAATGTCCCAATAATAGTCCCAACTCAGGCATATTAAGTGGTTAGCTTTAAATGGGTTTATACTTTTTCCTACGTAAATTGAATTTTAATATTTACTCGTAAATTCACAAATAAGAAGCAATCGAATCGAATCGAATGACGACCGATGTGGCGCGGTGAGCGAAGGTCCGCCTGCGACGCAGGAGGTTGCGGGTTCGATTCCCGCCTTGGGACAAATGTTTGTACGATCTGCAAATATTATTCCTGGTGTTCTGGGTATTTCTATGTACGATAAAAAAAAAGAATCTATTTATGTAATGTATTGTATTAAGTTTATTAGTCGTCTAGTACCCATAACGCAAGCTCTGCTTAGTTTGGAGATGATGTTGTGCGGATTGTCCAGTATTATTTATTTATTTAATTAATTCTGTGTTAGCTATATTTTTTGTTCTGTATTACTACAGGAATCTTTGCAAAAGTCCGAAGTGTGTTTTTGTGCGCAGTGGGATTAGATATTTGAAGCTTTCAAAACCCCGTGTGAACAAATGTTTAAATTAAAACTGTCAAAAGTTTACCCTCGCTGCTCATCGAAAGTTTACCCTCCCTGCCCATCGAAAGGTTTACCCTCGCTGCCCATCGAAAAATCGGGCTCGAACTCGTCAAGCCTACACATTTCACATTATGGGTATGGGGAAATGTACCATACCCAATCCAACTGTACTACCCCTTTCAACGATTAGTTATGTATCTCACTCATCTCACGTAGAAAAAAACCATGATAATATTTTATAAGAATAATAATAAGAATAAAGTCAGTTATTAGCAAAAATGATACACATTACAGTAATACTGTTCTTAATACAATACAATATCTTTATTAACAACACCAAGTTATAAGTCAAGTAGGTACCAATGTAGGTACATATTTCTTAAATAACAATAATTTATATTATAATTATAATAAATTAAAAATAAAAACATATTATTTATTGATTTAACTATAAGCATTACTATTATTAAATAATTGGCAGTTCATAAAACTCTTTTTCAACACACTTGCTCATAAAGTGGCTCTCTATGGTCACCGCAATTAGGCACAGAATGACACCCATAATAAAACTGTGACTTTTTCATTGCTATAACTCACTAGTGAGTTATAGATTTTTTTTTTAATTTTATTGGTTGAGGTGCTTTATTCTAACAAGTTTTTATTCAAAAAAAAGATCGTGTTCAATAGAACAAATAAATTAATGTTCCTATTGCTTGATCATTTCATGCAACTTCTTATTTAAATAGATAATTTTAACTCGTACGTGTTTAATAAATAAAACTTTCACTCAGATATAACTTTTGTTTTCTCTGTAATAAAAGAAAACTAAATTCCCCATTTTGTACGTTGCAAAATAGGCGCAAAACCTATGCGCGGAAAATAAAAAAAAACCTCATCCCTTTAGTCTGTGGCTGATTGCAATATATATCGATAGGAAAACTGATTAATTTTTCCCGCCATAGCGAAACATTTTTCACAACTCGTTTTCACTGTTGTAATTATAGTTATTTATTAATTAAAATGTCTACGTGTACTAGTTACGAAGAAAATGATTTATGTTGTACACCGCCCGATATAAGATGTGAAGCCCTTAACGTTATGGAAAGTTTACTACCTGAAAACTCCAAGGAAAAATATCTATTAGCGTACCAAAACTTCATAAAATGGCAAAACAGCAAGAATACGCAGTCTTTTTCAGAAAATGTGTTCATGGCGTACTTTAAAGAATTATCTTCTAAGTATAAACCTAGCTCTTTGTCGTGTTTATACTCAATGTTAAAAAGTACAGTCCGAACAAAGAATGGAGTGTACTTAAAAACATACTCTAATTTGTCAGCTGATTTAGAAGCAAGAAATCAAAGGTTTTGTCGTCTGACGATATTGAAAAATTTATAAAAGATGCTCCAGATAACCAATATCTGGCTACTAAGTTTACTTAAATTAATTTTAAATATCTACGAGACTTCAGCCTGTGTTCTGTGTTGAACTTAATTATTGTTTCTTTTTTTTCAGGTTGCTTTAATATTTGGTGTAACTGGGGCCTGTAGGATACAAGAATTAACAAATATAACCGTAAAAAACATAGAGAACCATGGCCAGATGCTTTTAGTGAAGATACCTATCACGAAAAATAAAATACCGAGGTTATTCACCATACACGGTCCATTCTATGAAATTGTTAAGAAGTATGAAAGTTTGCGGTCACCAAAAGCAAACTCTGACCGTTTCTTTCTAAATTATTAGAATGGTAAATGTACCTGTCAGCCTATAGGTATAAACAAATTTGGTTCTATGCCTAAAGAAATCACTAAGTTTTTAGATTTAGCAGATGCTGAGAATCTCAGCATCTGCATTCTTCTGAAACTACATATGTCCAGTGTAGCTCTGAGCTACACTGGACATAGTTTCAGAAGAACTTCAGCTACATTGCTGGCTAATTTAGGAGCTGATATAATGACTTTGAAGCGGTATGGTGGGTGGCGATCTAGCAATGTAGCAGAATCATACGGAGAAAATTCCATACAAAACAAGAAGGAAATTTGTGCAAAAATCACGAAAAGAATTAAACTTGATTCTGAGGCGCTTCCTACTGACGAAACACCAAGTACATCAAATGATTGGATTTCACCTACCTACACGAATAATGAGCCATCTCAAATTACAATAGAACATGAAAGTATTTCAATAAATAATCTATCTGATGAGACCGCTAAGCCATCAATAACAGTTAATTATAATTTTACTAACTGCACGTTTACTAATTGTTTCTCTAAATAAACTTTTTATCTACTAAATAAAATGAGTTTTTATTGTTATTTTATTCACAAGTGTGTTGAAAAACGTCGTATGATACACGTGTGTATTGATGATTACCGTCCTCGGCTCTCTTAAGACCCTCGCCTATGGCTCCGGTCTCAATGGCGCCTCAGCGGTAATCACCAACATTACACACTTGTACCATAATGTACTATTATTGAGTAGAACAAATTTTCAAGGTTAATGTAACAAATAGAACAATTTGACAATTCAACTTGTCAATCTCATAAGTTATGTATTTTAGTCATTATTATGAGTCACCAAGGTACTTAATTAAACATCTTTGACATCGAAATTGTTGAAGTTATTTCCCAAGTGCATGAAGGCCCCCATTAGACCACTTTTTTCGAATCCCTTTTTATGATGGAAACATGATCTCTATGTCAAGACAGATCGATTGAGCGTAAATACACACCTCGGTCATAGTTCTTTTCTTCAGAGTTAGGGCACCAAAATTTCGATGAGTGTAAAAACCCACCTTATAATGGCATCTCCTCACTATCTAAACCTTATAAAGGCATCACATCACTATCACTTTATACTAAAGTTTGTTAGCTCTTAATTTACTGACTGGTTGAATTAATTTCCAGGGTTCCGTACCCGAAGGTACGATACCTCCGCTGCTGTTTTTTTTTTTTGACTTGACTTGATTTTGAGTGAAAATTTGATAATATTCATTAAAAAAGTTGCCTGATTTTTACAATACGGAACCCTTCGTGTGCGAAACGAAATAAAAAATAAATATTTTTATTGCATAAAAATAAGGTACCCATACAAGGTGATTAAAATTAATTATGAGCTCATGTTTAGCTATTCTACTATAGCATGCAATTAATTAACTTATGTCTAAGGCTTAAAATTAATAAATTTATGCCGCGAGCCGACTCGCACTTGGCGGTTCATTACGTTTGTTGTCACGTTTTTTATACGCATTTTACGTTACAGATCGATTTGAGATCCTTCCTTCAATAAATATTGCTTACAATTGTATCTGAAACCTGACTCCAAGCAAGTGAGTTTTTGTTACTTAATTGAGTCTTGGTTTGACAACATCGAGTTTGGCTGGTGTTCATGTACCTACATAAATTACCCTACCTACTTTATGCATTATTAACTTACCTGCGGGTAAACACTATCCCTCGTCTGATAATCGAACACATAGAAGTAGGTCCTCGTGGGTCGGCGAGGCCCCTCGTCGTCTGTTGGAGCCGGCTTGGGCCCCCCGCTCAAGAGGTCCCCACTCTGCACCACGGGGGCCGCGTACTGCGCGTCTGATAGGGCGGATATCATAGCGTCTCGCGTGTTTATTGGGTTCTGGAATAGATTGATGGGTTAAGGATGGTAGTTTGTAGTAAAAAAATGTTCTGATTTGTCCTAGGTTCGTAGTTAATCCGCTTACATTCATAACGAGTTTTTATTAATTTATGAAAGGGTAATACATTCTTTGTTCTCAATGCACTGCAAAGTATTTTCATGGAAACGTTATTTGTAAGCCTTTTAGTATTGTAGAACGCTAGTAAAAGCTTAGTTTACATTAACTAACATTGAACGTATAGAAAGTTATATGTTAGCGGTTTAAAAAAGGTAAGCGGTGGAAATATTCAGTACTCTTAATCTGACATTAATTTGCGATCGTTTTAATAGATTGAAAACTTAATCTTAATTCATTCAATCATTATTAATTCTGATCTGGTAGTATTGTAGTACGCTAGTAAAAGCTTAGTTTACATTAACTACCTACATTGAACGTATAGAAAGTTCTATGTTAGCGGTTTAAAAAAGGTAAGCGGTGGAAATATTCAGTACTCTTAATCTGACATTAATTTGCGATCGTTTTAATAGATTGAAAACTTAATCTTAATTAATTCAATCACTATTTATTCTTGCCTTATATACCTAATTAATACTTATTTTAATCACGACATTCGTAAATTTATTAATTCTATAAATATGATATAACAAAGCCATCAATCTAACAAGAGCGCACCTAAAGGAATTGTGGTGCCCTGACAGGGTTTTTATGCATTGTGTACCCACTCAGACTACCTACACCTAAGTACAATATCTGTATGCATGATATCACAATAAATAATATGAATATGAAATATTACTGGCAGCTTTCGCAGCTAACAAAAAATAGATGCAAGTAAGATAACGGTTAACGCGGCGAGCTCGCTGCTTACCAGCAACGTCGTCGTCGCGGCTTGCTCGCTGCGCCAGTGTTGGCTCTAATACAACGTACAATTAATTCTTATAAAAAAAATAACACGTTTTGCATACCGCAAAAGATAACTGAGTCTACAGCTAATCCTTGAGTCTAGAGTATTGAATAATACAGTAGAAGATCAAATATATGTAGCAACCTTTACAAATCTGATCAAAATTAATGAATATTCAAAAAATATTATAATGTGTTGTTCTACTCTATAATATCCATTGTTTATTTTATAAACACCCCGGCTATGTTCGCTCATCCTCTATCAAAATTCAGGATCGGTTCCCATCGGTACAACAATTTCTGCTCACAATCACAATACAATATCATCGTAAAATGCAATATAACAATGGGTTTATGTGAATACCCATAATGTATGGTAATGAGATAAACCTCATTTCAGGGGGATCGGGTAGACCGTAATACACTTGATATACGATACAAAATCCTATACTCATAATTTAATATTAATTTTCTCGTTCGATTTTGTTATTCCCCATGTTACAAATCTCGAATGTATTCAACTTTGTGAGGGAAATAAATTGTTATTTGTTGTCTTCTCTCTTCATATTGTTATGATTTTGTGATTTCGATTTATACAAACAAACCTCTACCGTTCGTTCCCAATCGGTGTACTCGTTGACGATTGTGTAGAAGATTTCGCTCAAGTGGTAGGTGTACGAGTTTCTGACGTACGTTCTGAAATATATAATCATGAGTTAGAGTTAGATATTGCACTGAGTTCTACACCTCTTACTTTGGCAACTAATACGTTATCTATACTGAACATTTTAGTTCTTATTTCCACTACATTCTGCCGGCGGCTTCGCACACGATAAAAAGTAGCATATGTCCGTCCCTGAAATACCATCCATCTCCCGGCCAAGATTCATTAAGATTATGCGTGAAAAGGTAACAGACAGGCAGACATAATTACATTTGTTTTTATAATACGTAAGTATGTAAATGAATTCTCTTTATCCCTCTATGTAACGTTTGGATTTATACATAAGTAGGTATGGTACAATTCAAATATCGAATTAAGCAATAAGCGCTTAAGTAAATACCAATTTATAAACGAATTCATTTATTAATTTCGATTTGCAATATAATTTTAAATCGATACAAATTCAAGCACACAATTGGTACAAATTGCACCTTAATTCTGCGAATACCTGACTTTCAAATGTAAACCAGATAAACATTCTGAAAGTTCCCCACTCTGTCCGTTAAACAAATTTAATTTGGGTTTTGAAAGAGGCCGAATGGCATGTCAATAAATTCGGGCTTAATTATACCAACCTCAACATCCGATCCCTTTTATCGGGCTCGATCCCGTTCACTACATCGTTTGCCGAGAATTTCCAGAGCGCCTCGTTTGACACAACACCGAACATTAAATCGTACTTATTCTGGAACAGCCTCCTTCCACTGTCACTACGCTTCTTATGCATATTCAGATTAAAATTCATATTGTTTAATGGTCCGAAGCTCGGAAAATCCCCTGTTGAATACATTGTTAGGAAGTCTTTCGCGAAATCTATTTTAATAACAACGCCGTCGACTGACGGACCGAATGCGGTGAGGAAGTTCGGTGGTGATATGTCTATTGACAGGAGCTCTTCTATGCTGGCGTCTCGGATGCAGTCCACTATGACCTCGTGATCTTTTGATAAGTCTTCTGGTATTGTACAGTTCATGTGTTTGGCTAGTTTTATGGAGTAGTATACGGGATCGTCAACGATAGCCCATGAGCTTAGAGCAGAGCCTGATAAAAGGATTGCTCTGTGAAATAAACCTGAAACAAAATGTTTGAAATGAAAAAGCTGGACAAATATAACCTTTCTGGGCAAATTATGATGAATCAGAGAATTTTTGAAGATTAAGAGGTCGCCACGTAAACGCAATTTTTTTAGCAATTATTTACGCTTGCACGGCTTTGACACTTTTAACAGTCTATCTAAGGATCTGGGATGCATATAAAACAAACCTGGCATAACAGTAGGAGATATCATAAGAAAGTTGATACACGCGGCTCCCGAGCCGTGGCCCATGAGGGTGATATTCGTGGGGTCTCCTCCAAACAGGGCGATGTTCTGCTGCACCCAGTGCAATGCTGCTATCTGGTCCATCAGTCCGTAGTTGGCAACGCGGGCTTTGAGGTGCGGAGACGGGTTGGCGTTGAGAAATCCTATGGAAAAAGCCTTGATATAAACTTGCTATCAAAATGCTTAGGTATTTTAATTTAGATATATCTAAAAATATATTTAATATCTATATTTTGGGGTAAAAATTCGCCAAAATATGTTTGCCAGATAACTATCCAAGTTTGTAAAGCTTATAAAGGATCCTAAGAAGCTTTAGTTGCGAGCCTAAAACTTTACAGACCTAAAACAGGCAAGGAAAGCTACATAAAGTATCTCGTGTTTACCTACTCTCTTCTTTTCAAAAGAACTAGGAGTTTGTCCAGTAAATGGCGTTTTTTGTAGGCTTGGCTTTGGAATTAATAAAGAGATTCTTTGGGAACAAAATTACTGGAAATTTGTCAAGATTTCCAGTAATTTTGCCTTACGCGTCAGCGTAAGGCAAAGTTGGAATAAGAATGTCGAAATGTCCGATCGCAAAAGATAAGTAACTACCTATAACTACATGATTTGTATATATTATCTATATCTCTTTTTGTCTACTTTGGGAATAAAAAAGAAGGTAAATGAATATAAACTAGTAGTTAGCCGCTAACAATATCGTCGTGAGCGATTTAGTTTCAAGTTCACATAGCTGTAACATAAATACGAAACCGACTTCATAATAACCGGCCAAGTGAGCGTCAGACTAGCACACGACACGATCGGTTCCCAAAAACACGTTTTTTTGTGGAAGCCCCCTTTAACTTTAATACCTATTTTATTTCTATTATTTGTAGGTAACTACAAATTACGAAACTCTTAAAATTACGGAACTGTAAAAAAATTCAGAGGTGCTCATTCTCCCGAGACGTAAGTAATAGCAGCAAAATATCTAAAAAAATCAATGATGTTATCATTAATTGAAAAAAAAAACAGATAACAAACTTATTGATAATCGACGAAATTAACATTTCGTCGATTATCAATAAGTTTGTTTTCTGTTTTTTTTTTTCTTTTTATTTTAACTTTGACAAAAAATGGCAGGAGAATAAATTATTTTGGTGCCACGGGAACATAAATTATTTTAAAAGGCCTAATGACGCCAAAATATAGGTACATGCAAAATCAATAACAAAAAATAACAATGGAACTTCTGCAACGGTCAAAGAGGTTAGTTAGATAATTTTCAGTTGTTTCGAAATACAACACTTCGGTGCATACTCGGTGCATTTATTTATGACCTACGATTTCAGAGAATCTCCGCCAAATGAGAGCTCTTGTAAGTTAGTTCGTAATTATTTAAAAACCTATACTCGCAAAAAAAAAAAAACTATTTGAAATGTACTCAAGTATACCTTTCATATAGACCAAATTTGATTTAATTGATTGATTTTACCCTCCTCTGGACTCCCTTGTCTCAAAAGCACCTCGACGGATTTGGCCTCACTAAGTTACCAGCAATATTTCACATGTCTCATCTGTCGACCAATCAAATTTCACGCAAATCACATCAACGCTACGGTTGGACAGTTATGTTCGAAGTGACTATTTTGCCATACAGCCAAATCACCTAAGTTGCCACTGAGAACTTCGTCCGCTTCGCTCACTCCGTTCAATAAAATCTAACAGTCAATTCAAGTACTTCCTGAATAATTAGTTCTATTTACTTACTACAAAGGAAAACTATTCCCAAAAATGTAAACATCTAACAATTTATTTCAAGCACATTAATAAATACTTGTATTCTATTTTAAATCGATCAATCTATTAAAATTATACCTGAAGAATCATTATGTCAAACAACAGCCTATTCTAGTTACTAAATGAAAATTTTCAAAAAGGAAAACTATTCTATTCCCTGTAAGGTAAACATCTCAAGAACAAAATCAATATCTCGCAGACACCAAACAAGGAGTCGAGGCGTTGAGCCACTTGCCCACAATTTTGGAGTCCCGGCGCGCCATATTTCCTACCGAATCGTGACGTCACCGTACTCGATCACTTTGAAAGTTACGCTGCTGAACCGGAGTGTTTAGATTCAATAAGGAATGTTTGAGTGGACAAGTTTGAGCTCAACTCTTTGGGCTAGAAAACTGGAACTGTTAACTTGCTTTTGATACAAGTATATGAAGTGATTTTAGGCCGATTAGTCGTTGAAAAACAGTGATAAAATGTTTATGAGTGTATTTTCAGAAGACTGTGGAATGGATGGGGAACGCAAAAAAACGATGGAGCTGCATTGCAAAATTTCCTGAATCAAGGAGTTAACTGGCTGAGATATCGATGACAAAATAGCACTTCAACACAAAAGCCAATTTGTAGCCATCTTAACGGAGTCAAACGACCAATCACCTGAGTAACAGCAACCCACAAAGCTAATTCAGTTACATCCATTTTGATAGGGTACATAAAGCCAACAAAATTGCTCCTTCCGACGGTTGGGATGTTTAGTGGCGCGTCAGACCGTCCCATTGAACGAGCAATAAATTTACTCAAAGTGACTATCACGTCATCCACAAGCGCTCCTATTGGTCATTCAATGAAACGCTCAAATGGTTGGCTGGGCACCGCGAATGCAGTCTAATTGCATGCTAGGAATGCCTACCAGTGGATTTGATTGTCTATGGGCGTACGTAGTCCGTTCGAAAGCTAAATTGTTTTCATGATTGTATCTGCAACAGCTTTGGACGTGCTTTTGGCAGAAAACAAAACAAACTCTCAAGTTCTATTTACATTAAAATGTATTTTGAATATTTGTGATTTGTGGTTCATGATTATTTTGTTTGCATCCTGTTCGGTGACTTTGCCTCAGTATCGAACCAAAGGTTAGTTTTATGAAGCCAGGTTCTAGCAAATTTAACTACCTGGACAATTGCATAAAAGCAAATCTATGTCTATGTCTACCTGTAACCTCAAAACCTCTAGTGCCTCTTGCCTCTAGTCGCCTAGTGCCTCTAGTCGATTGCAATATTTGCAATCTGTCAAATGGACGAAGACGACTTAAGATGAAGATTTGAAATACTGTAGAGGCAAGAAAAGTCACTTCTTCAAGTTGTTGGTAATAAGTTTGTTTACACAAGCTAGTATATAACAGTCAGTCTAGCAACTGGCTCCAGTGACTACCAGCGTCTGAACCGAGTAATCGATAGGTTTATGTCGTCCGTCTAATTCGTTTATTCAAATGAAGTCGGGTCGACGAGAAGTGGTGACGTAAGACTTGATATTGTAAGCATTGTTGGGTTAGCAATTTAAAAGATTGAAAAGCAGGAGATTTACAGAAATATCCAAATGAAAAGTAGGTAAGTACCAATAAAATAAAAAAATGCGATAGAACCTGTTCAAAGTTATTTAATAACTAGTTTCTGCCCGAGGCTTCGCAAGCCTTATCCTGGGATAAAAAGTTGCATATTGTTATTCCAGATCGTCACAAAACTTCTAAAAATTTCAGCCCAATCAATTTGACAACCGATGTGACGCGGCGGAAGAAGGTCCGCCTGCGACGAAGGAGGTTGTGGGTTCGATTTCCGCCTTAGGAAAAATATTTGTACGATCTGCAAATATTTGTTTCGGGTGTTCTGGGTATTCTAAGTATAATAAAAATATGTATCTATGTAGTTCATTGTATTAAGTATATCAGTCATCTAGTACCCATAACACAAGCTCTGCTTAGCTTGGGGCTAGATGATGGTGTGGACTGTCCAGCGTTATTTATTTATTTAAAACTTTCGCATTTACAAAATTAATTTCCAACCTAGGGTGATTGTGGGATATTCTGTTTTTTTTTTTGTCTTTGAATAAAAGCTTCATCATACCTAGCTGTTCAATAATAGTAACTTCTTATCCTTTAGAAGGCTGCTGTTGGGCAGTATTGCCAAATAGTCGAATTTCAAATTATCATACCACAGCCAAGAGGCTGTGGCATACTCAAGAGAATATGTCCAGAAAATGAAGAGGAGCACTAAACAAAAGCAAATCTGAAGTTCCAACTAGCCCCATGCAAGCAAAGGCTAGTTTCGAAACTTTGAATTCAAAAGTACCCCGGTGCTTTGATCAACTTCTCTATCACTGCATTTGACTTGCAGGCTTCAGCGAAACTTTCGGTTTACCTTTTCAACTCAATTCTGCAACTAGTCGAAATATACGGGTCGAAATGTCCCTGCAAAGTTTAGCATCTAGTGACAACAAGGTAGAAAGTTTTTATGAAAATTGGATAAGAGTTTAGCAGTTTTAAAACTTACCTAACTTATCGTTCATGGCAATGTCCCAACCCAATTCTTTGTTGATATCAAGAAACAAAGATTTTTCATGATTGAAATTATTCATAATACTTCTACTTCGTTTTCGTCAATAGATTTCGTTAAAAATCTCTGTATATTCAAACTGTGCCTCGTACCAACAAAAATTTTAAAAGTATTTTTTTGTAATTACCATTTATGTCTTTAGTTAGTTGCTCATATAAATAAATAAAAACAAATGAACATGGAACCCTACTGTCATCATCATCATCAAATCAAATCAATCTATTTTATCATACTTATGGTTTAGGATGGGTTGGTACTATACTTACATAGTCAATACTCATTAAATATATTGTCGTCATCACATTGGCTTAATTGGTCGGTAATTAATTATCTATAAGTAAGTATCACAATGTGAACAAAATGTGTGTGTTGGGCGTAACAACAAGTGGAAGGCAGACCGAGGTTGTTTTTGCTAAAAATATGTAGGTACTAAGGTGTAGTACCTTACCTTCTTGTTTAGTAGTAAATACAAATTATAAAGTTGGTAAATAAAAACAATTCATGATTTTAATAGGACTAAGACAACACATATACTGTAACAAAAATATAGGTGAGCAAATTTAGATATAAAAAAATAATGAATCGATGACATCCGTATAGGAAGCGTTTTTCTATTGAA
This sequence comes from Eupithecia inturbata, assembly GCA_963662085.1. NCBI lineage: Eukaryota > Metazoa > Arthropoda > Insecta > Lepidoptera > Geometridae > Eupithecia > Eupithecia inturbata. The sequence continues at coordinate 15,601,880 of OY759178.1, read as the reverse complement.
TGACTAATAGAAACGCTTGGTGGTCACGTGATATACTTCGAAACAATCATGATTGGTGAAGATGAACTCACCTAAAACGCCAAGCCTAAAGTTGAGAGTGACAACGATGACATCAGTATAGCTAGCGAGGATAGCGCCGTCGTAGGGATGGCTCGAGCCCCAGGAGTAGCTCTCTCCGTGGATGTAGACCAGCACTGGTAGAGCTAGCTTTGTTTCGTCCACTGTAAGAAAAAGTCAGCGTTAGATAACAGTTTCTATGGCTATTTCCTATCACATCACACTATTGTTATAAACGAGAGAGTATGGGGGGACGCCAAAACAACTGAACGGATCGGGCTGAAATTTTGCACAGATGTAGGTCTAGACCTAGAAAGCTTTATCATAAACACTTATACTACTTATTATCCCATAAATCAGTTCCCATGGAATATACATAACCTTTAAACATTTCCTTAGAAACCACGCGTGCGAAGCCGCAGGCAGGAACTAGTAACTGATAATGATCAGATAAACGTTGATTGTTTTTTCTCTAAAGCGACTACAAAGGTGCATTCCACAACAAAAATATTTTTTAGCACTACAACAATAATAGGAAATTGCGAATGTCTACAACCTTAAATTTTGCATAACAAAAAGTAGCTTCGTTATGAATCCAATGGATTAAATGGATTCATTATGGCAATAATTAGCTTTAAAAGATCGATAAACTGATTATGTCTAGAATCTATAGCCTATGGCCTATACGTTTAATATAGGCTACAGTTCAACACATTTCTATCCAGTGTTGTTAAATTCCGTTGAAAACGTTCACACAGGTATTCGCCCCGGCTTTTGCAATGTCGTCTAGAAATACGAGGCCATAAAGATGAATAAGGTCGCGTTCTTGGATTTACATTCCTCCCTTTGAACGAAAGTGTGCTATAAAACGCATTGTTTGGGACATGCCCGTAGCTGCTTTTAGTGCCTTTTATTTTTATGCTAGAAGCGTTTTGACGTGACGTCAACAATGCTTTATAAATGTATAAAAAGAAAGGTACCTACATTTCCTCATCAAAGGGCCTGATGATCACAATACGAGTACCGAATTATTTTATAGGAATAAGAAAGTTTGTTTAGAGTGGTTAATAGTCGGAAAAAAGTATTTCAAATCATAGGTTTGCTAAGTTTAAATACGTACACACTCGTAAAGTAACCTTAAATGAGGAATCCGATCCGCACTAAAAGATATGCTTAATAAAGTGCAAAAATATCAGAAAAACTACAAGCATTTAATAAATACAATCCTTACATTTAATAACCTCATTTCCCTAACCCTCTTGAACATGCTGTAGTATTAAACGAGTCAACGCGAATTTAAAATTCAAAGCTAAGGGAAAAGGCTAAAAATAACGATGTTGGAGATTACCCAGATGTCAAAGGAGGGCCCTTAGAAGCCCACTTAGCAAGCGTGGGGTATACATGTGAGCTAGAACTGGGACGTATTACCACTAGACACAAAAAAGAACTAGAAGCGAGAAACATGAAGGGAAGAAATATAAAAAAGTCTTTTTTAAATTTTGCTACAAAACATTTTTGAACAAAAACAGATGAAAAGCAAGTAGAAAATAACTTTTAGGGCCCAGCGTCTCGGGGACGCTTCCGATTGGTATTTATTGGATCAGTTAGACAGATATATAATTTTATTCAATAAAAAAATCGATACATAACCTGTAGCAACATTCTGCAGTTACCTCGACTGTTTCAATTATAAATAATGTACTACCTCTAATTTGTTTCTATTTGTTGTCATTTTCTTTGCTAACCTCTCCGCTGTGGTGACAGAATTATACAATTTCATAAGCATGAATGAAAAGCATCCAGCTTTAAACCCTCCTTGCCTGTATGAATGTATGCATGCTGCATCTCAATAGCAATAGCTTGCTATAACCGACTCGGAAAAGCTTATCGAAATGGATTTTAGAAACGTTATCTTACCTCTTGGATTTAATCTCGAATTATTTATTCAAAGTCTGGCGCGTTTGCTTATCTTAGTTTGTTTCTAACTTCGTTAGAATTATAATCATTTTGTCGTAATTTCGGTGCCTACTAAGCAAATATTATTTTGTGATGGTGATGTTTACATTTTTAGTTATTTTGGATTTGGGTTTCTACTGAGAAATGGTTTTGTTTATTTCTACTTCTTACTAAAAAAATAGATGTAAGTGCGTGACATTTTAGGTAAAGAAATTTAGATTTAAAGATAGAACCTCATAATACTCAAACCAGATCTCTTTTGAGTACAGGCCAGTAGAGGTCTTGACCTTGTTCCAATAATATTTAGCTGTACAAAACTGTAGGTACAATTTATAAAATACTAGTTAACCCCGCGGCTTCGCACGCGATGTTTCTGTGTAAACGTTTATCTATCCCATGGGAACTGGTTTATGGGATAAAAGTAGCCTTTGTTTGGTCTCGACAGAGCCTACACATTGCTCCCTTTGGGGTCGATACCCTAGGACCGTGGGGTACCGAGGCTCTCTGGGTTTTTAAAAAGATATCTGAACGTCTGGTCGAAGCAACACGTGACCCGGGAGCTGGTGGGTATCTGGCGCAGCACATAAGCATTGCCATACGTCTTGGGGACGCTTCCGACTGGTATTGGATATATGGATCAATTGAGCTATCTGTAGATTGTTTGCAACAGTCTGCAGTTAGCTTAATTTTTTCAATTGAAAATACTAGTTCTAAGTTGTTTTTATTATTTAACGGTAATTTTTTTTTGTTAATAAAGGCAATTGCCATTTAAATATCCTATGTTTCATTTCAGACCTACATAATAAATATGCAAAATTTCAGCCCGATCCGTTATGTAATTTTAGCGTGAACGATTACCAAACATCCATCTATCTATACTTTCACATTTATAATATTGGCACAGTATATATAAAATATGTAGGCTGTGATATTAGTGTGATACGGAGTGACATACGACACAATCTAAGTACTTAAGTACGGTCTCTGAACTAAGAATGATATGGAACTTTCCAGGTTGAGTTACCGTTGTATGTATTATCGAATTGAAAACGGTAGTTCCACACACGCAAGATAGAGGCGCTGTACCAAATTTCATTCAAAACAGGACGATCACTCCACGTTCACTCCACCTTCCAATTTAAACTACTATGTCAATTAGCCCCTAACAACGAGCCACTTTGTACTTTATGTCAACGCTATTGGGTTACTTATTGCATTTGTCTAAGTGTTTTTATGTTTGCTGTATGTAAGAAAAGCGTTTTTTTTTTCGTAGGTATGTGCTTTTTCAGTTCATTGTTTTTAAACAAAACTAAGGGTTATTAATATGATATTAACTATAACTGTAAAACTAAATGTAAGAATTGGTAATCCTTTGGTAAAATTAAATTCATGAAATTAAATGTTGTTCAAATATTTTCATGCTTTTGACAGTGGTTAATTACTTACTAAATTATTGAATTACTCTAAATAGGTAGATTTTTTACACTGAATACTGTGTTTATTAAATTGTGGCTGCAATTCATTAACAAAATTACATGCAAATACAAATAATTGAAATGTGCCCAAAGTGTGGCCAAATGTTTACAGGCTCTTCCAGTAGCCACCAGTATATGAAAAAAAATACTCAACTGGTAGAAATCAAAGAATACAATCTATTCGGTGTTTATTGGAACATCCGAGTTCCACCTACCTAGCTACATTTTGTCCTCTAAGAATAAACATCCTGTATATTGGTAAAGCATACTGAAAAAACCAGTTCAGACCTACGCGTTATTTATACATAGTAACGTTAGAATATACTTACTTTGCAAAGGAGCGAAAATGTTCAAATACAGGCAATCTTCGCTTTGATTCTTAAGATAAGGCATCAGTCTTTTCAAATATTCTAGTCTGCCTTTAGGCATTTTCTCTAACATGGTCTTCTCATCGTCCAGGTCTGGAAGCTTCTGCGGGCAGGCTGGTCCTGGGCGGTCCGAGACCCGGACGCCGTCCCATGGCGATGGTGTTCTGGTGGGGCTGAATCTGTGACAAAAAATGCATAGTCCATAGTCGTACTTTACTTATAAGAAAGTACGAAGAAAGGCTGAAATTACTGAAAGTGCTCGGCTGACTCCCAACCAGACTAAAGCTAGAAATAAACTGGTCATACGTATGCAACGTATGTGACGCATTATAAGATCGGAACGCTTGAATTTGTATGAAAACAGATGGCATAGACACACTTATCCTACGACACGCCTACCGACGACGTTTTCACATCTCGTCGCGTACGTAGCGTTGCGTGGGTTGAATATATTTTTATGTTGATGTCACTAGATCATCTTCATCAACGCAAAAAGGCCAATGTATACGTAGTTTATTACGCCAATAACGCTTTAACTGTTATATTTGGTGTAAAACATTAGTTGAAACGTTAATTTCTTTGTCTGTTCGAGAAATTCTACAGCATTATAGAAGCTACACGCACTGGTGTGATCAATCAGGCGCTCCAATAGTACAGTGAGTTAAGAAACATCAGTTAAACGAATCTCAAATCATGATTTTATTGAATTTTTTGTTTATGGATAAACATTTTCAAAGCTTAGTAGTCTTACATATTTTGTCTACGTCTAAGCTTTGTTTACTGTAATGTAAAACATTATTAGTATATAAAGTTTATTATTATCATTGAGAGAAAAATTGGCTTACTCGTATCTACGATATGACTTATGTATGACTCACCGATTCGATCCGACAGGCGGCGTCGCATACGGGACACCTAAAAAAACTTCGAGAGGACTCAGATATCTGTGCTCGTCCATTGCCAACACGATCCCCTGTAATTTCCCATACTTCGTCTGCACTATCCGGCTACTAATCTTAAACTTCACACTACTCTTAGGGAGCGGGTCACTTGGATTCAGAAAAAACTTCTTATACACTTCATAATTACTATACGCGTTCTCACCGCTGTAAAATTTACTGTTCAAATTTACGAAATCTTCACTATTGTAATAGGGTTTCTCGAAATTGACTTTTGTATAATCGTCCGTGTCGTGATCATCGTAGTTGTCTTCACTAGGACTATCGTTTTGTGTTTCACTATCACTTATTTTAGAATTGCTTTTAGGTAGAATATCACTAGTTGATTTAGTATCACTTTCACTGAAATGTCTCATGTTGGTCGTGTTGGAGTTCACTGACTTCGTCGATAGGGTTGCCACAGCGAGTACGCAGTATAGCTTGAAACACGCCAGAGCTTTGTGCCTTTTTACTTTTTTCACGTGGCAATATAAACGCATGCTCGAATAAAAGTTATTCCACTGTTCATGGATGTCACCGTTTTGTAACATTTCGTCATGTTACCATTTTTGTTGTTATTTTATAGCTGCGGTGAAATTCTGGCGCTTTTCGCTCGACATCTGAAACAATGAAAGGTTTTATTAAAATTTTTATTGTGACAGAATAGACAAAAATGACATCGAATCGTCATCGAAATGCGAAAATAAAAACTTTGAAATCCATTCCTTCTGCTTCAATAATACACGCAATGTATCAAATTATCTCTATTCTAGCCAATATAAAAGCTTGTTTATCCTGAGCCAACAGACACTCTACCAATAACGGAGAAACTCTTAATTCCTATACCTACGTAGTAAATACCTATGCATGCATGTATTGTAGGTATATATAGATTGTGGCTTCCGTAATTAACCTAAGAATCTGTTACTGATGGCCTAAAGTGAATATTGACATGCCATGGCATCGGCAGCACAATATGTGCGTTATTGTTCTTGCAGTACCCAGGCTATTGGGAAATTCAATAGGCTACCTGTCGAGCTAAACCTTTGACCCAACGGTTATTATTTATAGGGCGAGAGAGAGAAAAAAAAGAAAACTATAAGGTTTTGTTAGTTACCTTATGTTAGTACAGTAATACAAAATATAATTTTATTATTATTTTCACCAAAACTTATTATTATCCGCTACAGAGCCTATCCCGATGAAGTATTATAGTTACTAAATTGGCCTGGCCTATCCTATCTACTATCATCATCATCAGTCCGTATACGTCCACTGCTGAACATAGGCCTCCCCCAAACGACGCCACGAATAGCGGTCCTGAGCCGCCTCCATCCATCGACTCCCAGCGACCGCTACAATGTCGTCGGTCCATCAAGAGGAAGGTCTACTACATCTACCTCTACTATATTGTATCTTCTATTTGTCTCTGATATTTATGTCGAATGTGTTAAAAAAATACAATCTGTATCCAGATATCTGTTTCCTGAAACCTCTTTATTTTTTGGGCAGAATAAGAATCTATGCCAAAACATTATTCTTAGTTACAAAACCATAACAGCACTTTCGGAATACTCGAAAATAAAAATAAATAAGGAATCTCTACAGAGGCGACGCGAGCTACAAAACTGTTTTGTTTTTGCGTGAAAATAGAATGTGTTTTATTAATAAAAATGGATCTTGCAAGCTAAAGTTACCATTACCATGCTTCGATTACAATTCTATTAATCTAAAATAGAATAATCTAAATAAACCGCCAAGTGCGAATCGACCGGCACACGAAGGGTTCCGTACCGTGAAAATCAGGCAACTTTTTCAAAGAACATCAAATTTTCACTTGTTCGGAGACCCCTTTAAATTTTCTAGTTTTTTTTTTTTTTTTTAACGGCAATGGCCTTTATTAACAAAGAAAATTACAATCAATGTATAACTAGTATTTACAATTGAAACAATTAAGCTAACTGCAGACTGTTGCAAACAATCTACAGGTAGCTCAACTGATCCATATCAATACCAGTCGGAAGCGTCCCCAAGACGCTGGCTGCATTGCCCCGCTGTATGGCAATGTTGATGCGCTGCGCCAGATATCCGCCAGCTCTCGGGTCACGCGTCGCGTCGACCAGACGCTCAGATAACTTTTTAAAAACCCGGAGAGCCTCGGTACCCCACGGACCTAGGGTCTCGACCCCAAAGGGAGCAAATATGTAGGCTCTGTCGAGACCTGCATATTTGCGTCTCTTGAGATCCTCGGCCAAATCTGCCGCCGCACCAGCCCTTACGGATGTCCTCGGAAGATGGGAAGGCGCAAGTGTGTCGACGCATGTAGCGTCCCACACAATGGGCCTCCCCAACTCCCATGGGACTAGTGTCATGCTGTCAGGCCTCTTACCATCGTCACGCAACAGACCATTCGGTTCGAGAATAGCTGGTACGTTAGCGGTGACAAAGGCCCGCCGGATGACGTCGTTAAGGCTGGCATGACGAGATATCCGACCGGCGGCCCTAGTACACGATAATCCGTGATGACCAAGCTGTTCGACAGCAGTACCGCACTGGCATTGATGAGGCGCGCAACACATTGCACCCAACCGAAGACATGTTGCGATACGGAAAGTTACGGGATCCAATAAAGTGCCAGTGTTAAATGAAGGAAATGCTTGCAACCAATGTCCTGACTCCCATTTAGAAACGGCCAGGAGACGGGCACGATCCGCAGAGCTGGAGCACGTTTGTAACAAACTATTCCGTGTCAACTCACACAGAGGCCCGTCCCATTGCCGTTGAGACAAAAGAGATTTTGGGGGAGCAGCATTAGGGCAAGCATTATGCCAAGCCGTTCGAGCTTCGTCTAAAAATGAAATTTTGAATGAAATTCCAGGTGGGACCAAACAAGATGACTTTAAAATTTTGTCAACTAAAGAACTAGTGCTGTAGACGGAAGACAGGAACGCTGGAAGGGCTACACTTGAAATTTTGCGTATACCTAAGCCTCCCAATTTGACAGGCAGGGAGGCCTGCGACCATGCCTTGTCATCTAAATCGACATTCAAAACCGATGATAGAGTATTCTTTATTATGTTGTCTAAGCCTTCCAAGAGCTCACTGTGTTTCCACAGTTGACTACATCTCAAAGAATACGTAAATTTAGGTACAAAAAGACAAAACCGAATTATTGTAAAAGCCATATGGCTATTAATTTTGAGCAGTCTGTCCGAAGTTTTGTTAAAATTTTGAATTTTCTCGTCTACAAAGGACTGAAAAGACTCATCAAGAATTGGTGAACCAAGGAGGCGAAGTGAACATTTATCAACAACTGTTATGTTGGGGGCTAAACTATTGAATTTTCCAATGATATTGTTTTTGTCTACACAAGAGTCCGAAATAAAAAGCTCGCACTTTGAAAAATTTAATTCCAAACCTATTTTTCGAAATTCATCTGTGATGATTTTTAGATCATCAAAAACTGTGTTTACCACCTAAAGTTCCGTCATCGAAATACCAAACATTGAGCTTGGATTGGAGACGTTGAATTATCGGTTGGATGGCAAGGCTAAATATGGCCGGACCGAGAGGGTCGCCCTGCTGACATCCAACAGCGGACAAAATGTTGGAATTTAAAGTTATTAAAATTTAAAGAATTTAAGACGTCAAAAACAAAGCGTTTTTGACGTCTACCTTCAGAATTACCTCCCCATAATTTTGGTCTAAAAATGTACTAAGGGAATGTACTGCGGATTTTTTAATTTTATTTTAAGTATTTGTTATTATTACAGTTGAAGGGTTACTTAATTAAAGAAAGTTTATTGTGTCTACAGCCCTGACAAACGAAGAGCTGCTGCAGCTGCAGTTTTCAACTGTCTACCTCTTACGGTTCATGAGATAGAGCCCTGTGACAAACGGACAGATTGACGGACGGACAGCGGAGGCTTAGTAATAGAGTTCCGTTTTTACTCTTCGGGTATAAAACTCTAAAAAAGTAGTTACCTGAAGTATTCATACAGCTAAAATTTGCAAGTTTGTTCGCTAAGTAAAAAAAATAAGGGCTTTTCTGCTTTTTTCGTAGCCACACGTCACCCATGATGTGTGGCTACCTTGTAAGTGAATTACCAGACATCAGGTTTTCAAGAGTGATAAATGAAGAAATTAATTAACACATTTCATGTGCTCTTAGATCGGATTAAAATTTTTATCCAAAGGTAACATGAAAATGGGAAACGTAGGTACAAAAAAGGAACGCAATATCATAAAAAGGAAATGTTTCAGCAATTTCAATAAGAGAATGAATATTAGAAAATATTTTTTGCTGCCGTCATTGCTATCTGTATCGATCGTTGAATATTTTTATCATTGTTTCGTGGAAACGCTTGTGAAGTTTTTTGTGTTTTGTGATTGTTATTGTTCCTTTGACAAGAGTTTGGACTGTCCATATTCAATAGACATAAAAAATAGTCACTTGGTGTTTTACGTGTATTTGTGGTCGATGTAAAAATATTATGATTATGAGAAAACAAGACCAAGAATAAATGGTAATGAAGATAGATATTTAATTAAATACAGTAATCGTTACATTTTTCGGTTCGTAGTTCCTTTAATACTCGTACTATGTTAGGTTTACTTCATCACTGAGTTCTGACGGATTATTCCCGTCGTCCACCACCGAGATTTTATAAAAATCCCACTGGGGAACGCTAGGATTGCTTTTATATAAACGTGCCATTAGATTGATAGATAGATCGTCATTGCCATTGTCCTCAGTGGGAGGATATCACGATGGTGAACATCGGAAATAATCCGTTCTCACCTGTTAACATGTTACAATACTCGGGAAGCGATAGGGGATCAGCTGTGCGATTACGCAAAAACCACGCACCCTATAATTCACATTTGAAAGCCATTTCAATGGCCTTGAGAACCATTTTAATGGCCTTAGCCATACAATTGCAAATTATGAAGGCCATTCAAAGGGCTTTCAATTGTCAATATAGGGAATGGTTTTTGCGTAATTCCACAACAGTAAGTGAATTATCTAACTAATAGAATCACTGCTCGCCGCTTGCGGTGTTCAAAGCTGTTAAAAATGTACCACCCTAACCACCTACCATTAGGGTTTGGGTTTAGGTGTTTTTTTGTCTCTTACGATTTACATCTATGAATGTAAGACCTGGACATTGGGAACAGTCTTAAACTTTATGCCAATGTCCAGATCCGAAGTCGAACAAAGGTGAAACACGTTGGGAATCGCATCGCTAAAATGGAGCTGGGCAGGACACCTTGAACGGAGGCTAGACGACAGGTAAAGCAAGGCGCTAACTGAATGGCATCCAAGAACTGGGTAGGTGCAGAAACGTCAGAAGTCCAGCGGTGAGACGGGCGGTGTCACTAAAATCGCAGGGCGAACCTCAATTAGATTGGCGCTGGACTCTGTGGAGTGGCACGAGAGTTTGGAGACCTAGACCCAGCAGTGGGTGAATACTTGTTGCGAATGATGATTATTATGATGAAAGCAAGACCTAAACGGCTAACTATAAAATAGTTTGGCAGCCCAAGCAAGACGGCAATAACACTCGTAATTTGTTTCTGGACCTTTCCGCTAAAACATCTGTGGCCCAAAACAATCCAATAAACATTAACAGCAAAGTCGTGCGAAACAAATTGAAAACGTTTCCGATCATTTTAATATCGCTTTACCGAACCTTTCCCTACCCCAGGTCGAAAAATACAGGATAATTTACGTAAATACGTTCGGCTTACGCTTAGGGTAAAGGAGGGATAACCGCACCCAGTACTGCTACGTGCCCCTATTGACAAAAGACCTAACTACTAAACTTCGCAATTTTGATTGTTAATTATTCATAACAGGTACAAGTAAAATATACAATAGCAAACGGTTGAGCTATCTGCAGATAATGTTATGTTTTATATTAAAACAACATCAACCTACCTAATAGTTATTGCCAGGTACGGTCACGTTTCGGAACGAACATTATTTGTTTTTGGGGTTCCGTATTTAAAAGGAAAAAAGGAAACCTACGTTCAGATTTGAGATTTTTCAGATTTATTTATTATACAACTTACACCACTTATGCCTTGACAAGTCTGTTGAATAAAACATTATAAGAACATAATAATTAACGGTGCTGATATGAATTCGTAAGATTCACCAAATTTGGCTGGGCGCTCTAGCGCGCGCTTCTATTTCCCAAAAGAACGGATACAGAAGATGATTTAAGTAAATACCTATTTCGATCATTATTTATATTATAAAAAAAAATATAGTTAAATAAGAATTAAGTACATAATTATTTAGATTATACAATTTCAAAGTAATTTACAAATAAATGCTATGGGCTGACAGTGGTTTGAATTGGGTTGCCTTAGCTATCAAACTAGTTGAGCACTGAATCTTTGCAGGTAATATTGGTAAAGATAATTATATCAGTTATGGGATAACTTAACCAATCCAAATCAATACTATTCGGATGCATACTCAAGTATCCACTAATGGCCAGATACTCATCGACAGCTTCGACCACTTGTGATGGCGATGGAGTACGTATTACCACTGCGGCGACTATCCCTACATTACCCTAAATAATTTCGGCTTACGCTTTCACCCAATCGGAGAAAGTATTTTCCAAGCGACTTCTTTTGTTTAGGCGATGCGAGTTATAGACTTTTGATGAATGTACGTACTGGTTGAATCATTGAGAAGGGGCGTCATTTGATGGTTATTTTAAACATTTTAAGCGGCTTTTTAATTACAATAGTGTTCCTAATTTTTATATTTTTTATTCAAATTCTTACAAAATGACAGTAACGCTGTCACTGCCCAGCTGCGGCAGTGCGACACGAAGGGGCGCGCCGCCGCCGCACCGTCCTCGTTCGGTCCACGGAACTGGAGCCGTAAATTTGAGTCAAGGGCATTAAAAGAGGTAAGTCGTAATTCTAACACATTATAATAACTGGATACCGTTAAAACCTCTTTTTTAAAAGCTCTATCCAACGACCCCACGAGATGAGGTGCAAAATAATCCGGAACAAGGACGGACGTACGATAAAACTATAAGGGACTGTTATTTAAATACCTAATAAATACTTTGGGTAGCGACATACATATTTTAAATACTAGAAATAAGAATAAACTTAATGTGTTTACAACTAGGCTACATAAGAGTAATGTATCTTTTAAAGGGTAAGTAAAGGTACACGCTTCTAAGTTGTACAAATTAGTTCGTAAACAAATTGACAAACATATCCTTTGTAAAAAAGCTTGAATAAAAAAGAGTTTTGATCCAACTCGAAAACAAACAACCTAACAAGGTAAAGGTTACTTGTTCGCTTCTTTACTTTACCTTTAAAAGATTGAAGTAAACAAAAAATCGAAACGATCACTTTTTCCCAGTTTAACTAATGTAATTTGTTTTATGTGACGTGTCCAAGAGTCCTGTAAGGTCTAAAGGAAATACCTACTTTGATATTTTGTTGTGCCCACCAGCGCTTTGTGGCGGAGCGGTATGCCCCTCCGGGTCGCACCGAAGAGCCTAAGCCGTGAATGTATTAAAACTTTTCGATTAATCGACGCAAAGCTCCGCAGTAAACTCGCTAACGGAAAACGTAGACCAACACAAGTCACAAGAGTCTATAAGGAAGTATACGTCGAGAGATACTACCCCTACTCTCAAAACCTCTTTTTCCCAATCCCCCTGTATTCATCAGCAATTGTTTTTAATTGGATGAGTTACATTGCTTCTTTTGTTTGTACGCAAGACGCGTGAAAGAGTGATATCGTTTGATGGATGTGTTGAAACGAGAGTCTCTGATTGAATGTGAGGGTTCAGATAAGTAATAAGGGATTGGGTAGGGTTGACCCTTTGCTTAATCAAATGATTTAGTTGTTTCTTCAGTTGTCAGCGTTTTTGTTCTATTTAGAGAATGTTTTCGAGAAATTGTATTGTTTAGTGCGCAAACAGTTTTGTAATCAGGTGTTTATACCGGTTTTTCCTTTCGACTTTAGTTACCAAAATTTTGTGTTTAATTTGTTTTGCCGAATCAACCCGTTATGGTGTTGTTGGTATTTGCTTTCCCTTTGCTTGTTTCTAAACAACAGACTTCAAAAGGCTTATTTACATTTTTAAAACCTTCTTACTAGTTTTGGATAAAAAGTCTCTACACGTTTTACGTACAGCGTTTATAGCATTAGATTTTTATTTTATAGTAATTCCTTGTCACAATATTTTGAACGATTCATTGGAACGTATTCATAGGTGCAAATCCAATTGCATGCATGTTCAGTCCATAAAAGGAAATAAATGCTCAAAAGCAATCGTGGTTTTACCGTCACGTTCGTCGCCTTTAATTGTTTAATTATCAGCTCATGCATGCACCGTTGTAAAATTTGGTTGAACGGATGAAAAACGGTTGACAACGGTTAACAACGGTTGATAAACGTTGACAACGGGTTACAACGGTTGACAACGGTTAACCGCGCGGGTTAATAGTGCTTACGGGCTATAAGGCCAGTACATGGATATAAATGTTGGTATTTACCATATTTACGTCTATAGTAAACGGAGGTCAAGTATTCGAAGGGTTGGGGTTAGCCTCATTTGAACTGAAGATTGTACTGAAAACACAATTTGTACTGAAAATTTTCATAACATTTTATTTATTTTTCTTCTTATCTGTACCTACAGGCGCACGAAATGTATTATCATTTTATATTTCACGTTATTTGCTGCTGTAGTTGCTGAGATATTAAAGACGGAACGGACGACGGAAATGGACAGAAAAAGCGAGACCACAAGCGTTTCGAAACCGATCTCCGATCTTCGATACCCTAAAAATAAAACAATTGCCAGTATCGTCAATTAATGAGCAGCCAAAAATTTGCGGCGACATCCATTTACGACCGCAAAACCGTTGTACCTACAATTATCTACATGACACGTGGCACTGGCTCTCAGCCAATTTGGACAGGCTACAGACTTGTAACCTTCAATCAGTAAATGGCCGCGAGACTTAAAATGTTGTAGTTGATGTAGGCACGTGCCCTTCGAAAAGGTAAAGGGGCAATTACATTATAACTGCCTTTTAGACACAAGTTTTCATAAATTAGACGTCATGTCACTTAGCTTCGGCCGCGGCTTCGTTTGCGTATTTCGGAATAATAAGTAGCCTATTAACTAAGTTAGGCTATGTTCTAAATGTACTTCAAATCATCTTTATTAACAAAGAAAATTTTACAATCAAATAATAAAAACAAATTTGATCTAGTATTTACAGTTGAAACAATTAAGCTAACTGCAGACTGTTGCAAACAATATACAGGTAGCTCAACTGATCCATATCAATACCAGTCGGAAGCATCCCAAGACGCTGGCTGCATTGCCACTCTGTATGGCAATGCTGATGCGCTGCACTAGATACCCAGCAGCTCTCGGGTCACGCGTCGACCAGACGCTCAGATAACTTTTTAAATACCCGGAGAGCCTCGGTACCCCACGGACCTAGGGTCTCGACCCCAAAGGGAGCTAAAGTGTAGGCTCTGTCGAATCCTGCATATTTGCGTCTCTTGAGATCTAAATCATCTTGATCTGTTCAGTGGTTTTGGTGACCTTAGGTAGCAAAATGAAATTCACAAACTTTCTGCTATTAATATATGTAAGTAGGATAAGTAAAACTAAAACGAAAAACGAAGCTGCTAATAATAATTTGCGATTTTTCTTTTAAAGATGAAATAAATTAACTGATCTTTTACTTTATGAACTACCTTAACCTTACCAATAGTTGTCAAAATTAAGTACCTACTCATTAAATAACCTGTGTTCTTGTATAAAGCAAATCCTTGACAGGTTTGGTGTTCTCCTAGCCCAAAGAAAGTTCTTAGTAATAATAGTTAACCGGCTTACATTTATAATGAAGCCCAAGACCATTTAAAAAACAATACTCTGAATTTAAATACAAAACCATTTTAAATTACTAAGGTATATAGAAGTGACCCTGATTAATTACACCGCTGAGATTTGGATCTTTAGATACGTCTAAGCTAAAGTAAAGCTAATGCAAGACGAGATAGTATCAAAGCAATCGTATTCTTTTCTAAAAAAATATTTGATCACACTGAAAAGAGGGCGTTTTGGCGTGGGAACGTCTCTGCCAAATTTAAAAAGCATGCAGTTGACTTTCTTTTGACATGACATTGGTTTACCTTAGTAAACAGGGTTTTTTGGATAACGCCCTATTGGTCAGGACAGGGAGAGAAGGAGAAAGGCATACCCACCCTTCGATGATGAAGTGATTTTATTCAATCTTGTTTTGATCGTTTACGTGTGCCCCATTAGCTTAATTACCTTTATACCAAACTTTAACCCCGCAAGATAGATGACGAAAATCTGCAATGTAAAATAAACCTTAACACGATTTACCTAAGCTCACATTGAAAGCGCACTTAAACTTTGTAACCACGTTCGCTCGCGGAAAGTAAATCTAATCAGCTTGAATACAAATTGCAATCTGGTTACGAAACTTTGGATTTACAAGAAACAACTTTTGCAGTTTACGAATAAGGTTGAATTTTAATAGGTATTGATGTTTTAATTATTGATCCAACTAGAGATAAATATCTCTAGTTGGATAGCAATAACATTTAGATGATATTCATTATTTGTCGGTGGTTTCATTCGAATTTTTCAACGTCAATGAGTGTTATTCTTTTCCCATAGTACCTAGGTACGAGCCATCACCCCGAAGAAAATCCTGCAGTTCCTAGCAGCTGCAAGGGTTAGTGGCGAACTATGAACGCCGCAGCTTCAGGGCTGAACACTCGAGTGGCGATCACAACAGGCCTATCATGGCCGTAGTGACACGAAAGCCAACAAAAGCGATACAAAAAAAAATAAAAAGGTACCTTTCGTTCGTTACAAATGGAGTTTTAGCTATACTTAATTAGGGAAGATCCATAACAACAACAAAAAAAAAGTATATACGTAGATGATAGCATAATATTAAGTAATTTTAACCAATAAAGCGTGTTGAAACAATGAGGCCTACTCGGAAAACAAAAACCGAGGTCTCTGATATGATTCGTCTTCGTGCATAACCTACACTTATGTCACTTACATCAGCGTTTGCACAATATCGAATCAGAAACTTCGGTTTCGTTTTAACGAGAAGGCCCCATAAAATATCCAAAAGAAAAAACTGCTCACCGACGGGCAGCCAATTAAAATTATGATTTTCATATTATTGGTAATTCCTTACCTAATTAATGATATATTAATTAATAAGATTTTAATTTGAAGTAATCTAGGATTAATAATTTAATTTTCTGACAAGAAAGAGAAAGAAATAAGCCTTTGTTATAAATACCTAATGAATTCGTATGAAATAATCAAATTCAATCAGCATGAAACAAATTGAAATGGATAATATCCGCAGAGATAATTTCTCATATCCATTCCGGTACTGAGAACCCGTTTGTAATCCAATCGTGGATATTTGCTTTATCAGCGAGTGTTGAGTTTAATTTGTTGATCAAACTCGACCTATTTTCATTGATCATGTTGGCTAATATTTTGTTCGGAAAAATGTGTATTAAAATCCAGGCGAATAATTTCAACTACGTGCTCAGCTATTGCGACTTATTAATTTGTCGATTTTTGGCTGCTGCTATGTGTTCCTTAACAAGTTCCGCGAGCGTGCGTTTAGTCTGGCCTATGTAGGAACGCCCGCAGCTGCAATCGATCTTGTAGACTCCAGGAACTTGCAAGGGCACTACGGAAACGTCGTCGGGGGAAAAAAAGGTAAATAAACGTGATAAATACCCGTTAAATAATACTAATAATAATGTGTTCAGATAGATTAAGTTTAAAAATATTTTTTAAACTTACTGATTACACTCCCATGCGAGATGTCCGTGCAGATCTCAGTTACCCACTTAGAATTAGAGTTAGATGCCGCCGGAAGGATTCCGGACCTTGGAAGTCGAGCTATTTCTTACGCTGCAAGCGCTACGGCGGCGCGGGCGCTTACTATACCTATTTTTGGTGAAAAAAACTAAAAATTCGCTTAATTCTCATTATTTCGCATGAGCATGCGTTATACGCATGCTCAATCTTCCTCAATCTGCATAACTATGCTGAATTAATTCAAACAAACCAAAGCATTCTCAGCGCGAAGTAAACAAGATAAGAATCCCTGATGCCATTTCAATTTTCCTCGATGCTAATTATGAAATTTGAATCTCAAATTTCCTTGGCGAAATTATTTTAAAATCAAAATTGCTTTTTGGCTCTACAGCGGAATCGGAACAACAAATCAGGAGTCGGAACTGAAGGTAATTAAGTTAGTAATGGAATAATGATAGTACACAACAAGAATTTAAAGATAACGTTGAGTTTTTTGGTCTCCCGTCTGCATAAACATGTTAATGCAAGATGTTGCAGTCTGCTGGTAGGAAGTAAAACTTAATAGGTATTTTTCTATATGTAAAAAATTATATAATAATAAAAAGAGTATCAAAATTATCTACATTATGATGTAATGTCACGTTGTACTTGCCCTACTATGTTAATAATTGTTATGTGGCTGCGTCCACGCGCCACTGATTAGAAGAATTAAACCAGTGTGACTCAAGCTACCGAGCCTTTCACTCGTCTCCCGTACCTACACAACAATAATTACAATTCGTGGACTACAGGGCTGATCAGTTTTAATTATATTTTTAGTAAAACTGCTTGTTGTCGTGAATAAATAAATTAAAAATACAATCTGCAATCATCATCATATCTTCAGCCCGCAGCATCGTCGCGAGTTTGCAGATGCAACCAAATGCCCGTGTTGGTTGGTTGGTGTACCGTTTATCAGACTTTGTAGGAGGTTGCGTTTCGCACTGCAAAGGAGATGGTGATAGTTTTAGGTATAGTAGAGAAAATCAGAGCTCTACAAGTTACATCGTTAGGTACTTACATCTTAGTCGCATGCCGTCCACAGACACACATACACATGGACATAGGCCTCGCTTTTATCAGTGATTTTATGTAACCCATGCCTGAAGAATTCTTCCAGAGCTTGGTCGATTCCTCATGGCAGGAATTCAAAAGGATTCATTGAGCCAGGTTTGTAGGTATACCACGAAATGGCTCGGGGCCCAAATGAGTCTCTTGACCCCGGAACGCGCGAGTTCGTCGGCTCATTGCCGCTGATTCCCGCGTGACCCGGCACCCATCTTAGGACAACCATCCGTGTACCAGTTCAGGCACCCGTCCTTACAGAGTAGTTGGCTGTTTGACCAGTCTTCTCTGTAAGGCAGTTCCAATGTGTAGTTTTTTTCAAACACGTGGGAGCATGGCATCAGTTGTCATGCTCAGGTTTATGGATTCCAGAGTTGAGTCTTGCAGAACATAGTAGTAACAGTACAATCTGATCGCGCGTGGATTGTAAATGGTTATAGGTACCTATGTATTTGTACAGGCGCTGTATGCACAAGTATTATTGGACCGCGCTGTGGTGCGCTAACCGCTGTTTGTGTATCTGCCTCTAAACCGACGGTAATGGCTCTATTTTGTTATTGATCTCTGATTCTTTGTAATGGGGTTTTGACGGGTTATGGTAATAAGTAACAAGAGAATAATAAGTATTAATTCTTTCGACACGCACTTACGCATATAAAACGAAGTTAAACAAAGAACGTGGAGAACAAAGAGCTAAGTTACAAAAATGGTGGGCGTCAAATCACTCAAAAAAACTAGATGCCACAAAAGATAAACCCGAAAGGTCCGAATTATCAATGCGTGTATATTTTTTTAAGGATTTGGTACATCACAAATTCACTTATGCAAATAGATTACAGTAATACTTATTTACCACCAAAAACAATTGATAATCATCATTGATAATAAATTATAGATACCCACTGCTGGGTGTAGGACTCCTCTAATCTGTGCCACCCATTTCATCGCATACCCAAACGCGTTAGTGCAAATTAAAACTAATACGCACTTAAAAACAAATGCCTGAAATAGCACGTTGGACGGTCTATTACTGCTACACTACTACACAACTGCCTGTAACTTCAACAAAAGCTTTACTTAAACGTAAAACACAGCATTGCAGATACAGGATGATCGCTCCTAATGAACAAACAAAGAACAACTCCCTAATCGAGGAACGGCCCCAATAATGTCTCTTGATTGACCGGATGAAAACAATGTGTAGCCGAATCACCACATAATTTAATAGCCCGTAAAAAGGATACAAAGAAAGTTGGATTTTTCTTATTTATAAACGTTCTGGTAGTTTACGATAGTGCCTCATGCTTAGGTTTTATTGTTTATTTAAAAAAAATACCAACAAAGTTATCGCTCAAACATGTTTTATGTGGGTACATAATTATAAGTGCCTACAAATCAAAATAGCTAGCTATATACTATCAGCTTTAATCGAAGCTACTAGCTAACAATAGACAGCTTAGAACCAAGTTGCCTAAAGCAGTCTTGTGTCAAAGCCTTTTTGAATCGCTGATCTGCAGGAGTTTATAGAAAACCTATGATTTTTTTTACAGTTTCTATGAATATCTGTCAAAAATTCGTCAATTGATTCGTGTTTAGACCTGAGTTGCGTTTCGGGAGTAAGCCTCACTTTGTTTTCTCTACGGTCATTCACAACAACTTTTCCAACGTTTACGAATAAAGTCAGCATCCTACATCCTACTAAATAAATAATAGAATAGAAGTTATCCGAGTGTGACCGGGAACATGATAGTAGGTATACATTACATTACATTACATTGTTATCCGAGTGTGACCGGGAACATGATAGTAGGTATACATTACATTACATTACATTGTTATCCGAGTGTGACCGGGAACATGATAGTAGGTATACATTACATTACATTACATTGTTATCCGAGTGTGACCGGGAACATGATAGTAGGTATACATTACATTACATTACATTGTTATCCGAGTGTGACCGGGAACATGATAGTAGGTATACATTACATTACATTACATTGTTATCCGAGTGTGACCGGGAACATGATAGTAGGTATACATTACATTACATTACATTGTTGTGGTCTTTCTTACCAAAGCCTACAAGTTGGTAATTATTATTGGTTCAAAACTTTATAATGAATGAATAAAAAAAACTGAAATCGTGGGCTCAATTCAGCTAACCAATTCCTTTACTATGAAAATCTTGTTAAATTATAGATGGTGCGTAAGTTTTTACAATATTTGTTCAGGGTGCTCTGGGTATTTTCTATGTGTAATAAATAAACCACCAAGTGCGAGTCGACTCGCACACGAAGGGTTCCGTACCGTTCAAATCAGGCAACTTTTCAAAGAACATCAATATTTCACATGTTATGAGACCCTTTTAAACTTTCAGTCTTTGTTTATTTTTAGTATTTGTTATTATTACAATTGAAGTGTTACTTAATTATAGTTAGTTTTACTTGTCTACCTACATATGTAGTTCAAGAGATACAGCCTTGACAATTTTAGAGCAAAAATAGGCAAGAAAATCACGTTTGTTGTATGGGAGCCCCCTTTAATTTTTATATGTGTTTTGTTCTCATTATTTTTTGATAAAGCGGCAAAAAAAAATACACGTTATCTGAAAATTTCAACTGTCTTCCTCTTACGGTTCATGAGATACAGCCACGTGACAGGCGGACGGACGGACAGCGGAGGCTTAAATATCTATCTATGTAATGTTTTGTATTATGTATATCGGTCATCTAATACCCATCATAACACAAGCTCTGCTTAGCTATATGATGCTGTGTGGATTGTCCCGCATTATTTATGTATCTATTATTTGCATGGAGAGATTGATTAAATGGTCTGGTAGAAGCGCGTCCTTCCATCTGTAGTTTCTTTCATAAAAGTTTAAATTTGCATTCTTTGACGATACCATTATCATAGATTAGTTTGGCAGAATGGGGCCCCAGAGGCTTTATAAAGCAGAAACAATCCATTGAGCTCATAGCTCAAAGAATTAGCAAGCTGAAGTGGATCTGCGAAAGACTGCTAGCAGATGCTGAAAACGGCAAGCTGAAGACAGGGCGCTACCGCGCTCATTAGGGCGCCATAGCGAGCGGGGAACCAGCGTTGTTATCGTCCTCGGGCGGTAGCGGCATTAAGCTGAGGATGGAGCCGCGTACTAGAGAAAGACCAATTTCATTCATTAAATTGTGTATCAATAAATATAATATTTCTATTTTGTATATATTAAAATAAAAAATATTGTTATTTAAGTAATATGTACCTACATTGGTACCTACTTGACTTATAACTTGGCGTTGTTAATAAAGATATTGTATTGTATTCATCAGACTCTTCACGTAGAGTTTTTATCATCACTTAGTTTTAATATGTCTGTTTGTTTTATGCAACCTTTAATGTTGTGTTTTAATATAAGTTTATTGTTTTTACTTTCCCTCAGTTTTTTGTGTGTGTGCTAAATAAATTATTATTCTCTATTCAATACTATGCTATGATCCATTAAGGACTGCAAATTCACAATATTAATTCTACTGTGACTCATGATGCCTACCTACGAATAGCACCTAGCAATAGACTCACAAGGTAATACACTGAGTTCGGAAACACCGCAAATACGAGTATCTCTCTATCTCCGTAGACAATTGAGACGAAAACTTTACCCAGATAGCAAATATTGTCAGGCGAGCCGCGACTCCGAATTAAAATCTAATTATGAATTTCCTGAAACGATTTCTACTGGTGCCAGCACTGGAACAAGCACTGGGACGAATACTTGAGTGAGTATGCAAAGTATGGAGTAGTTCGTTGTACAGGAGTTTTAATTTAATTTATTTATTTACATTGTTTACAGATGCGAAGCGGTAATTGAGTTTCGAGTACTCGGAATTTTTGGAGAATATTTCTAGTGCTGGTGAGGCTAACTCAATTCGTGGAAGTTTCATTTATAATTGAATAAGGTTTTCTGTTTTAAGGGTTAAATTCATCCTAATTAATTTAAAGTGTGTTGCTAGCTTAGAGAATCAAACGAACAGTATGTTAGGACTTCCGTAACTTTTAATTTATTTACCACTAGTTTCTGCCCACGGCTTTTACTCGATATTTCTATGGAAACGATAAAAGGTTATTTATATCGTATGGGAACAGATTTATGGGATAAAAAGCCTATTTGTTATTCCAGGTTTTGACACACCACATCTATAAAAAAATTCAGCCCGTTCCGTTCAGAAGTTTTAGCTTAGAAGAAGAAGAAGTAACGAACATACCAGTTAGTTTGATGTGACTGTGAAGCATACTCAGCTTCCCGTCAATCGTTTTCCATGGAAAAGAAAGTATGACAGCCTTAAAACGTTTCTATAGAACAATTAAACTGATCTTTGCAGACGACTAACGTTTAAGGTGCGAACTTAACGGGTTTGTTTGGCAAACTAGGCCTAGATCTCAGTATTCACGGGATCCCCGTGGTATAAAACTCGAATTACATAAAGTTCTACATTTTTTCTTTGGTCAAGAAAGTGAAAACAAGAAAAAAAATATATAATACGATAAAAAAAACATGAAAGTGCACTGTTCGGCACATAATTTGGTCGAGATCTCAGAAACCCTGCGGTGTATTGAAATTACTTATGTTTTGATTTGTAAGTTATAACTAACTATTTGATTCCTTGAACCCGTTTCTTCATAAGTTTTGTAGTTTTCTTGTATATGTATAAGCAAAAACTTGATGTTTGCGCTTATGGCGTTCCAAAAACGTATGCTCTATCCCGTTCCTATGAACACGAAATCCTATGCCTATCCTTTTCACAAAATGGCGCGCATTGCGCTCAACTTTTTATCGCGGAAATAACGCGTGCGAAGCCACGAACACAAACTAGTATTCTATAAGCTCCTAGGCCCGTAGTCCACTACAGTTTCAGATCACATAATCCGTTTCACATTCCCGATCGCGGAGCAAATTCAATAAACGCCGGAGCACAGACACGGGACAAGACAATGCGATTATCTAGCTGTTCCGGTGCAACGACAAACAGAACTACGATCGGGCTTTCTAGTAAGTAAGTTATCTAAATAAGTTGTTCGGTGATTGTGTTTCTTTGTACTGAAATTAAACATGAGGCATAAAACACTCAATGTCATGTTTTTCTATACTGAATTCGGATATTAACGAGCTTTTTAGCAGTCCATCCAGAAGCAAAGTCGAGCCGGAACTTTTTGGGTGCGGAACCCTTGATAAGTATGAATGATTAGTTACTGCTTGCGGCATCACACGCGATGTTTCAATGGAAACGTTCTAAGGTTTGTCCCATGCGAAATTATTCATGGGTTAAAACGTAGCCTACATCTATGTAAAATGCAGTCCTATCTGTTAAGTAGTTTTGGCGTGAAGAAGTAGCAAACATCCATCTATCCATTCATCCATCCATAAAATTTTTCGCATTATTATTAGTGTGTTTAAAAGGCATTTTACACAGAAAATAGCTGTGGAGGTCTCGGCCTATGAATCGACCCCCACAACTCACCCCATAGATGTCGTAAGAGCTGACCAAGGAAACCTACCAGTAACTATCTTCTGTCTATTTTTAACACCTACACTGCGATCCCAGCATGCCCAAGTGTGGGATTATGGCATTACCCTCTTATGGTAAGAAACACCATCGTTTATCAGGGGAGGCCTATATTCAGCAGTCTAATAAAGGCTGTCATAGTACACAGAAAAATCAAACAACTTATAAGCAAACGACGTACTTATAGTCGTAATAGGAAGACTGTATAAAACATACTTAGTCAACAACAATACCGTGAAGGTCCGGAACATGATGTCAATTGACCTAAGCATATCTTTAGTAACATATGGATCTAAGCTATGAGTATGAAGATACAATAGGTTGCTATCTATTGTGATCAAGTTAGTATCAGTTTTCCGTACCGATACAAACTTCATCAAATTCCGACGTTGCGACAGATCGCATCAAGCACGGTAATGATAACGTTCCCTCTCAGAATCCATAAGGGTCCTATCTCAGTGGGACGCCACGGCGACGTCGCTGGCTACGTATCCAAACTATTGTATGGCAGACGACGTTGCCAAACCGTCGCCAAATGAATAGGCTGCCATACAATACATAATAAATAGTTTGAATACGTTGCCAGCGACGACGCCTTGGCGCTGGCGTCCCGATGAGGTAGGGCCGTATCTCAACATTCGGATGTATCCAGTCAAATGGAACGATCTGTTGCCTCAGACAACACGCACCACTTTATAAAGCAAACTATAACGCATTGAAAACAGAGTTCAAATTACAAAGGATTCAAAGGAAACCCCGAACCTTAACGTGTAGGATATAGAGTTGATTATAGACGTGCGACAATCGTATGTTGGTTTTGAATAGATTAATTTGCGATTCAGAGACAATAGTCTTGATGTGATGTGACCTCAATGCGAGCATTGAGTGTTTGCTCTGGATTGTTCCTTTGTAACTCTACATGGGTTAATTTAGTTCACAAGGTACATTATACATCCTATTTGGTGCCTGTTTATACAAGGTGCCCCTCGATTAAGTACCATCAATTCGTGACACCTTGTTTGCTTCAACAGCTCTGAAAGGGGCTATTAAACAAGTAGCTGCCTACAGTCAACGACAACAATGCCCATTTTAACTACGCCTGTATAATCTGAAAGTGCTTAGAAGTAATTGACCAAATTCAGCTATTTCTCTCGCGGAATGTATTACAAGATCCATGTAATAACTCACCTCCTAAATATTAAAAACCTTTTTGTAACAGTTCACTAACCTATAAATTCCATTAAATGCTCAAAATAAATGTCAAAACATCAGAAACATTTATCTTCCGTCCGAAGCTCAAATTAGCAAAGTTGCCAACTAAATTTTTCACGAACTTAATTTCGTATTAAAACCTCTCGAAAGGACAAACAATCGAACTAAAATGGTAAATGGGGGAAGAGATGGGAGAAGGGAAAATTTATTCATCGCTATGGGCTGTTTTGGGAAATGACTGAACGGAGCGGATGGGGAGTTAAAACAAATGGGGTAAACCCGGGTCAAAGGGACAATTTATATCGAACCGACATTGAATTGTATCAGCTAAGAGAAGGCCCGAAGTAGCAATAAAATAGAAGACGAATATCGTCACTTGGTGACCAACCAACATAGACGTTATAAGTTATTTCAATACTGCTGACCACGAAGAAAAAGCTCACAAAACACTATAATAGTTATTCTGTGACAAAACACTTAACTTTAAAACCTTACCGGAGTATACGTGAAGTACGTACCCTCAAAACACATCACTCAAACACCAGATATGAAAATAATTTTGTATCTCCTAGAACTAATAAAAACTTTTTGAATTTAGAGCTTGCAATCAGTTTTATGTAAATCATTTCAATCAAATAAACAGAATATAAATGAACGAACGTGCATTTTAAATCGGATTGCTGATTTTGCAAGCAAAAAATTCGGACAATTTAAACCTATGTTGAATGAAAAAAATGTTCTCCACCAAGACAAGAGTGGAATGGTGTCTTCTACGCCTTCGTGATACATCGTCCCTTACCATCAGGTGTGATTGTGAATGAAGGTAGATCTATTGAAGATAAAAAAAGGGTTTTATTTACACTTTTGAAAGACGACATGGGTAAGAAATACATAGTTGCGTACCTACGGATGAAGGCTGATAGGGGAGAGTGGAATAAAAAGTAGTTTTGTGAAAACAGTGGCAAAAAAAAGAAGCCATAAAAAACAGTACCTATTTTCTTAATATGACTTGGTTTAATGTAAATTGTTGTTGTACACAGCATAAAATATGGTCCAGATTGGATTTAGCTTACGAAAGTGTGGAAAAATGGGCCTTAGAAATTGACCTTTGAAACCGACTTAAAAAATGAGGAGGTTCTCAGTTCGTCTGTATGTTTGTTTTTTATGTTTGTATGTTACTTGATATTTCCGCCTATGGTAACCCATTTACTGATTCTTTCACTATTGTTTAGAGAATGATTCCGACGTGGTCCCATAATTTTTTTATTATCGAGGGATTAGTATTTATCCTGCTAAACTTAAAAAGCAACATAATATTTTTGGAATATCGACTAGCTACAACAGTTTTTGTGATACTGCGCCAATTGTAAATAGATTTTGTTGATTCTGTCGTTGTTGTATAAAATTGATTTTAAGGTGACTCTATATGTTAGATTCTTGAGAAATTGCTATGTGCGCCGTAAAACGTAGGTTTGTAAAAATTTTTCAGAAAATGATAATCTCATTATCACCTAATTAATGGTTTCCATGTCAACAGTTTCATCCATGTGTCATCAAACGAAATTAGACTTGAATTTTTTATAGATGTCGCCAGTGCAAACTAAATTTTTTGCACGTGAATAATAGACCTTCGGTCAGGGATAGTAACGGAGGGTTGGTTTCGTTCGTCCGAGACACTAATAAATATTATCTAGGTACCGGAATTTAAAGTCGGTTTATTGTTTTTTAAAAAACGCCAAAGTATTGACAAATGAACACACGACATCAGTAGTTTGAAAAACTTAGAAAGGGTAATCATGTGATACTTGGAGATAAAAACAAAAGCGGTGCTCATGCAAACCGAACCCATGCATTTGAATAAATGAACGAACGAAATGAATATTTATATGCAAGAGATTTACAGCATCGAACGGTGTTTTACAAAAATGATCTAGAATAGCTTTATAAATTACCTAAGGTTTGTTTTTAAGCTATTATGATTATAACAGTTAACGCTTTTTCTTGGCTTTTGATTTTTTTTTCCTTCATGTATAGGTAAAAAATGTCGCATGCAACTGTGACAAAATCCTAAAGAAATCAATTAAAACACCACAAATCATCACTTATACTTCTAATTACACTAGAGTCGATACAAAAATATAGTTTTCAAAACAGAGCTAAGAAATTAAATTCTTAAAAATTAAACACTGGCACGGAAATAAGTGATATTTTTGATTACTGTCGCTTCGGTATGCAAAGAATCGACGAAGAAACCTGCCTGTCAGGTGAAACTTTTCGAGTTGGAGCAAATCCCGTCCCAAGCTTTTTAATCCTATAGATAATCTGATATTTTATAGTAAGCCTTTTTGCACAAGGAAGGTTTAGACAATTGGTTTGAATTTAAACACTGATAACT
This sequence comes from Eupithecia inturbata, assembly GCA_963662085.1. Lineage (NCBI taxonomy): Eukaryota > Metazoa > Arthropoda > Insecta > Lepidoptera > Geometridae > Eupithecia > Eupithecia inturbata. The sequence continues at coordinate 15,574,905 of OY759178.1, read as the reverse complement.
TTTGCAACTCACTGCGTTGCATGGAGTTTTGTTGTAGAAGCGTATACATTGCCCTTTAAAACAGACATTAATTTTGTGTAGTCTAGTTGTGGGCACATTGAGTTTATGTTTATTTCTAGTATTAAAATTACGTATTTCGCTATTTTTATAGAACCGATTAACAATTTTATTGACAAAGAAAATTACAATTCAATAATAAAAACAAATTAGAACTAGTATTTAAAATTTAAACAATTAAGCTAACTGCAGACTGTTGTAAACAATCTACAGGTTGCTCAACTGATCCATATCAATACCAGTCGGAAGCGCATCCCCAAGACGCTGGCTGCATTGCCCCGCTGTATGGCAATACTGATGCGCTGCGCCAGATACCCGCCAGCTCTCGGGTCATACGTCGCGTCGACCAGAACCGATTGATATTTCTATTAGTGAATGTATAACAATTTTTGATAAATATATTGACATGGTACTGTCTTTATGTTTTGTTTATTTGAATGTGTAGGGATTCTCTAAGATTATAGAGGTAGATTGCACAAACAGTCATCTTCTGCAACATAAATACGGTGTTAATATCTGCAGCGTTTTCCCACAGCAGTATACCATAAGACAAAATACTATAGAAGTATTTCAGCTGAAATAAACAAGTCTAGATTTATCGACGTCTGTAATATGACTGATTTTTTTGACGGCATACGCTGCAGAATTAAGTCTCTTCGATAGCTTATCTATGTGTGGGCCCCATTAAAGTTTATTATCTAAGGTGATTCACACGAAAACGGTACTTTCTACAATTTCTAACGTTTCTCCTTTTATGTTTACACCAGCTTCAGGGGGTCTGTTGGGTTGGTGTAGTTGACGGAAACACTCAGATATACTAGGTAGTATATTAACTTAACACAGACAGAAGATATATGTATACAGAAGTAGAAGGAAGTCAAGCAATAGAAGAAAAGTTTATAGGCAGTTAATAACAAACAACAACGCGACGAATAAAATACAAGCGGTAAGTGCATTCATGATAAGTGTGCGCCCGGGTGCTTCTTACTTATAATATTTTACCCGATGATGCATCGAAAGGAGTGTTATGTTTTAGTGTAGGTGTACTGTGTACCGCCCATTGTACTTGTGTCTTCTGTAATGTCTTTTGTATTGTATTTTTGTTGCTGTACAATAAAGTATTTTTGTATTGTATTGTACAGTGCAGTGATATTATATACATAAATATAAATACATAAAATAGTAGGGTCACCTACACCAGTGTTAACTCTTTAACATTAGTTAGAATAAGATGAGAATAAATTTAAAATTTTCGTTTTGATTTCGTTAAGCCAAAGATTATTGACACTAAACCAATGGACTACTTTTTAGATTGCATTATCTAAATTGTTGAAATTCGTGTTTTGTCGTTTCATTTTAAAAATTAATGAAGCATTATCAGCAAACCATACAATCTCGTGATTGAATTGTTATATCTCAGAGACGCTTCCGACTGGTATTGATATGGATCAGTTGAGCTACCTGCAGATTGTTTGCAACGGTCTGCATTTAGCTTAATTGTTTCAATTGTAAATACTAGTTCTAATTTGTTTTTATTATTGAAATGTAATTTTCTTTGTAAATAAAGACGTTTATCTGTTAGAAAAAAAAATGTGATTATTCTGATTATTCATAAACACTGAATAATACTTTGTTTCTCCCTCAAGTATCCTTCCTCGTTAATCCTTTTTACACAAGACAGGATTCGTTAGAGGGACGAAAATGCGAAAATTTGATTTAAACAAGCCTAATTTTTATGAAGACAAAGCTGTCCATTCTGTTTCCGGGAAAAAAAAACTTACATTTGCGAACAACATCTACGAAATGTCCTAAGCATTTTTCTAAGGATATTTACCGATTCATTGTAAATACTTAACTTCGGCATGCGCCATGATCAAGGAATAATTGAGTGGATACGAGTGCCCGTACACCTCGTTTGAGAGTGTCAACTGTTAACCTTGTGGTCCAAAAGTTGTACATAGGTAAGTAATTGCGACGTCTAGTAGGTAATACACTAATTCAGAGAGAAATTTTGAATTACTGACACTTAATCCTTTTAGGGTGGGGACACACTGCACGTAATTTGGAGAACGGTTACACGGAGACTTTAAGGAGATAGTTCGTTCACTTTAGACTACGTTCGTTCGTTACAGACATGAAATTTCAGATTGGCTAGTTGCTAGTCAAGTTAGTTCGCTAACATACCCATTTTAATCTGATTATACTTATGTCTGTGCTGTTCCTGTGAAGCCAAATAAATATATCTTTATCTTTATTTAACATTTTAGTTTAAGAGTTGGGTCAAGAGAGTGTTACGATTTTTCAATAATGATAATCGCTCAATATGCCAAAAATCTGTTTAAACTACTACTTAGCAATCAAAGTTTATGAGAAACAAGATCACAAATAATTGAATTAAGTATTTTCAGATTTCTAAGCTCATGCAATTCGTTAAAATAATTTTAAAAAGTTCCCGATTTTGCTGATTTGTTTAGGTATTTTTATACAAATATCTGTATATGTCATCTCTCTGCAATATCCATCAGTTAAGCATTCAATAAATCAGACATACGAACAAAAACCCAACAAAAATCCCTGAGACACATTCAATATAAATCCTTAAAATTGCCTTAATCCTTGTCAAAAATAATCGTAAATCACGGTTTTTGTAAATATGAACGCGCAAAAAAACCAAAGAAGCCTCGCCCTCTATTTACCAAACACAGGAATTGCACCCTCGAACCGATTTCAACGAGTTCTGTATACCTATCTAATGTTTGTTCGTATTTGTAGCTTCTACTTCTTTTTTATTTTATTTCTAGTTTGAATTGGGTTTTTCTGAATCAATATGCGGAGTGCAAAGGTACAAATGATACGATAACAACGATAGGTACCAGAAATATACTTAAAAAAAGGACAATTTTTGATATCAAAGAAAACATGCATTAATTTTTAGTTTAATTTTTTTTAAATAAAAAAAAAATAAACTAAAAAAAAAAAAAAGATTAAACTAAAATTTTTTTTAGTTTAATTTTAAATAAAATTAGTGTTTGTCAAAAGTCGACTTAGTTAACGCTAAGTCCGTTGAGATGACAGGTTTAATGAGTGAGGCCACCAGGATCCCCCTGATTTATCCTCTTGGGGACCCTGGGACCCTAGCAAAACTCATGATGAACACCAGGATTTCCTGAGACAGAAGACTCGATAGAAAATAAGGATCTAGATGAAGATGGTGTCACACTTTGTAGGTTTTATTTACAAACTGACTGCACAAATAATTCCCTCGTTTCTTTAGTCATAAACACGACGAACAAATAAACCTTCACTCGAACGTCCCTCCCTAAGAAATGAGAATAATAATAATAATAACGGAGGGCGGTGCTCGCAGATGTCACCATACCACATGATGTTAACCTCGTTAAAGCTGAGAAAGATAAACTTAGCAAATATCTTGACTTGGCCAGTGAGGTTGTCAGCATGTGGGATGTTGATTCAGCGATCGTCGTCCCGATAGTCGTTTCGGTTAATGGCATAATAGCGAAGAGCCTCGATCAACATCTCAAGAGACTCTCGCTAGGAAGTTGGATCAAGGGTCAGATCCAAAAGGCGGCTCCTGGACTCGGTGCGTATCGTCAGGAAGTTCCTCTCTCTGCAGCCCTAGTCACCGGCCGCGGCCGGTGATTCTCCGTTTTGATATATTTTTTACTGTAGAATAGTTTTATAATATTTTATTATCTATAGTAAAAAATGTATTTTATAACGAGATTTAAAATAAATGATGTGTATAATAATAATTAATTCAGCGATCGTCGTCCCGATAGTCGTTTCGGTTAACGTCGTAATAGCGAAGAACTTCGGTCAACATCTCAAGAGACTCTCGCTAGGAAGTTGGATCAAAAGTCAGATCCAAAAGGCGGTACTCATGGACTCGGCGCGCATCGTCAGGAGGATCCTCTCTCTGCAGCCCTAGTCACCGGCCGCTTAAGGCAGCTTCACGGCTGGTGATTCACCGTTTTGATATATTTTTTACTGTAGAATAGTTTTATAATATTTATTCTCTATAGTAAAAAATGTATTTATAACGAGATTTAAAATAAATGATGTGAATAATAAAAATAACATTTATTCAAAGAACGTAAACAGACAATACATTAGTGCACTAAACGAATAAACATAGCTAAGTATATTAATTTAGACTGAACTAGGTAATCCTGTGTTTCAGGCGACAGTAGTGCTAATCTATATTTATAATTATTAAATAAAATAATCACTTACTATTACGATAAAGGCACTTAGTTTAACAATGTTGTTTATGTTACAAACAATTTGTGTATAATACACAAATTGTATAGTAAGTAGGTAACCTAAACAAAGAAGCTGTTCCTTAAAAATATGCACATTATAATCTAATTTGTAATTTTCGACATGATCAAATAAAGGCCATTCCAAAATTTCGTTCCAAAACTTTACTTTTCCTTCTTCTGGCACAAATTCAACGCACTTTTTTAGGTTCGCCTTATTCTTAGAGTTGATGCTGAGCTGCCTTATTCCGTACGCAGGTTCTTGTGGTAGTGCTACGACAATATGTCGCCTCATATTCAGCATGAATGTATTTTCACCATTCCATCAATGTATTCCATCGTTCTTACAGGCTTCCAACCTTTTTAAATGTTAGGTGATGGAACTTGTAGATACTGAAGTGTACCTTTTCCGTTCTCGGTACACGTCTGTCTCTTGTTTCAAGCGACAGTGCAGTCTTTTCGTAATATTGTACCCACCTTTATATATACATATATATTATTAACTCTATATTTTATTTATTTATTATTTATTTATTCATCGAATCTACTCTAACTTACAGGCGCAGGCACCCAATGCAACATATACGAGTAACATATATTTTATTAACATAGTGTCAGGATAAATCTAATTTAGAGCGCGCGCTAAACGAATCATGCGGTTATTGATGTTATTAACTTGAATGAAATACATATTAAATGAATGCTTATTACCAAATTTACACTATGGATCAAAGTAAATTGTAATCAATGCGAAGGTCCCTCTGCACCGCAGACGGATGCAGGTTCGATTCGGTGGGAAAATATTTATGTAATGTATTAGGTATATCAGTAAACTATTACCACCCATAAGACAAGCTCTGCTTAGCTTGGGGCTAGCCAGTATTATTTATTTATTATTTACTAGTATCTGCCCGTTGTTTCTATGATAACGTTTAAAAGTTTTTTTTATTACATGGGAACTGATTTATGGTATAAAAAGTAGCTTATGTTTGATTCCAGGTTTAGAATTATCTTGTGCAAAATTTCAGCCCGCTCCGTTCAGTAGTTTTCGCGTGAAGAGGTAACAAACATCTATCCATACATCCTTACATCCAAACATCCAAACTTTCACATATATAATATTAGTGTGATGTGATTAAAGATAGTCAGTCATATTCAAATGAAACTTGTCGTTGAACAAACTAATTAAATTTACATCTGTGTTATACATTGTTTTATAAATAAAAGTATAGGTACTCGTCTTTTCTTAGTTGATTATACACCTCCGTTCAACATCGCACACCTCCCCCGCAGTTTCCGTAACCAAAATCCCGTTCCGTAAAAACTTATTCCTGACATTTATTTTTCATTCGTATCATCCGGTAGATCACAAATAAATCCAATACTTTTTCCCTTTCACTCATAACTAAGGGGCTTTAAGCTAGTCCGAAAAACTTCCTTCACCGTATAAATTGAACACATCATTTCCGTCTTCGCGAATCTGTCAACTGAGATGTTATATGAGGTAGTCGAGGGTAAATTGGTATCGAATGGATCAAGAAATTTTCCTGTTCTAATGGTCAAGTGTCCTTCTAGCCAAATCTTCGGCCACGGCGGCCAGTCTCATCGAAGACTAACCAGGTGCGCAGGACATAATAAAGTGTCCAAGTGTGAGCGCAAACACAGGTGCACTCTTAAATCCACTTCTATGGTCAAGTGTCAACAAGAAGTAAGTGCACTGTGTGGAGGGACAGAGGGGTTAAGAATGAAATTAAAAGAATAGGTACTACTTCTATAAGACTGTTGATCTTGACTACGCACTTATTTTTATCCGCGAGTACGTGGGTTATGTTTTTCGAGTGGTTGTCGGATACTTTTTATTACTAGTATCAAACGGCTGAAGCGATTTGGATAAATGAAGTATAGCTTTTATCAGCTAAGCTATCTAGCTAAGAACCGTTTGTCATATAAAATTTGTACGCTTTTACCCTCTCATTAAGCGAAAAAAGTACAAAGAGAGGGAGGTGTCCGAGTTTATTCATATATCACTTCATAATCACTTGTGCAAGTCAGTTTTTAATGGAATTCTCACCCACTTTGAAAACTGTCTCAAATCCGCCTCCACTCCCGCTCCCTCTATTCCCATAGGCACAGTACCTACAATGCCCTAAAGAATGTCATATAACAATAAGTTGGTACCTATGTACCGTGCACAATTCTTACTTCTAGTCTGACTTGAAAAAATCAGACAAGACATCTTAAACATAATATACAGCAGCTTTTATCAACCGAAACCCAAAATAAATTTTAGTATCACGGTCGGCAATATTCTAGTTTCATGCCATCAAGTAAAACTGATGACTGATATCACATAAAACGTGAGAAACCGATATGAAGCTAGGTATAGCAGAGGCCAGATATAATCTGATTAGAAGACAGGTCGTATACCTTTGTTGACGAGATCGGAAAGTCTTTGACACAGATAATGTAATAGCTCTGGCGAAAATTGGAAATGGACAGCAGTAGGTATTGTAGTTGAGGCAATGGTTAATATGGCGACCTAGTAGGCAAAGGTACAGATGGCATTCTGAACTGCAAACAGAACTGAGAAACTTGACTGAAAAACAGTAATGAGCTTTAATCGTTTTGCACATTAAGACAACCCCTATTGCAATACAGGCTCATAGGGGTAAAGCTAGACTTAAATATTATAACTGTAGCGAGACGTGACAGGTTCGGTTTTAGAGATCTAAACAGCGCGCCTACCTACCATCGAAGAAACTTGCCAAGCTGCCACCCAAGCAACCTGCCACCGAATACTTGGCGCTCGCAGTACGGCTGTGGCCAAACTAACGCGATACTTTCACCAGGTTTTGCCTGTCTTTGTCCCTTTATTTTAACGATTTACAGATTAAGGAAATCTTGCAGGAGCTTCCAGAGCAATACATTCAGAAATATACGCCACAAAGTAAGGACTTACTTATAAAGGCACCACACAAATCAATACCCCCAAGTAGAAATAGTAACCAGAAATAAAACACAAAGGTCTAAATATCAATGTAGCATGAACGAACACTATCGAAGACATATGCATTAGCTACACTTTGACAGCGTAGACAGTTAATAAACAATGTACAGACCATACAGTACAATAACTTCTGAGTTCAACAATGTTTGAGTTTGAGACAAACAGGACACAAAGGCACCTGTGTAGAGCAAACAACGTATCAATATCAAAAGACGTCTAAAGCCACGGAGCAGTTTGTTGATATTACGGTCCAGAAGCAAGTTAGCAAAGCATTGAGTTTATTGGACAAAGACTTTCATGGCACAGTAGGCAGGTTAGCTTATTTAATTTCTTAAGCTTGCCAAATACATATTTACCTTATGAGGGGCTATTACAAAAAAAAAACGAGAAATTGCACGGTTTCATAGTCAAATTGTATGATTTTCGTTCGTTTTTTGCAGTAATAATCACTTGTTAATAATAGTTTGTTTCCAATACTACAATAATCATAAAACAAATTTTAGACAACTTTTTTTTATGTAGTTATAATCATTCTCCCGATGCATGTTTAGGCAAAAACTCTCGGAGAGGTCTCCGAGAGTTTTTGCCTAAACATGCATGTTTTGGAAGCGCTAATTTGTAGATTCTATTCAACAAAAACACAAAAAAAAATCTTGTTTCGAATATCCTGTACTTGAATAAATAATTATCAACATTTGCGTGGACTACAATACGAAGTCTATATATTAAATCACTGCAAATTTTTTTTAATGCATTATTTAAAATACTGTATAATCCCGTATAATTCCCGCTCGCGCGGTACTGAGGGCAGACCGCCGCGCCGGCGCAATGAATTATTTATTAAATTCTTTTATTTAATTCATAAAAATACATAAGTACATAAATACTTACATAATATTCTGCATATTTAGGCTTAAAAGCCTTAATATGCAGGTCTCGACAGAGCCTCCTTTTGGGGTCGTGTTACCCTAGGTCCGTGAAGTAGATCCGAGGCTCTCCGGGTTTTTAAAAAGTTATCTGAGCGTCTGGCTGAAGCGACGCGTGACCCGAGATGGTAGGTATCTGGCGCAGCGCATCAGCATTGCCATACAGCGGGGCAATGCAGCCAGCGTCTTGGGGACGCCTCCGACTGGTATTGATTTGGATCAGATGTGCTACCTGTAGATTGTTCAAACATTTGTCCCGAGGCGGGAATCGAACCCGCAACTTCCTGCGTCGCAAGCGGAGCCTACCACGCTGCACCACAGCCATTGTAAATTGTCTGCACTCTGTTACTTCTTCTCGTCTAATGATAAATCTGCTAAGTGCACGTGTTCAGTAACATTTCAATGTTACAATGTTACAAAAGAATGTACAAAGGGGAGAAAATAATTAAAAACATTAGAGAATGTTATTTTTGTCGCTTTTCCCCTTGAAAGGGTATAAATGGAATTGTGTGTTGGTTTATCATTTTGTTAGAAATATTAAGATGAGGGCTTTCGTTATTTTTGAATACATTCTCTAATGTATAAAACGTTTTCTAAGGAACTTTTGAACTCTACATAAACAAAGAATAATCGACGATACTTTATGAAATCTAGAGATTCAAAAATGGTTGAAGAAGATTAACGAAATAATAATTTGTGAAAAGTCTAGCTCATCCTTTAAAATATTAATTCGCTTGTGTCTGCCATTTTGCTTTACAAGCGTTCACTACTCTCTAACAGAATAAAATAACTTTAGCAGTGCATAGCGCATGTCATGTCAATTATACCCAGTGAAAATACAGAGATAAAAAACACTTCGAATCAATTTCAGTGAACGCTGGTTCAGTTTAGTTTGAATTTTATGCAGTTTTCACGGGACTTTGAAGTGACTTTATGAATTTAAAGTTGTTTGTCATTGGGTTTGTAAAATAAAATTCGATTGTGAAAAATACCATATTTTTATTGAAAACACTACGAACACTTGGTTATTCACCTTTGTTTTCAGAAAATCCATTAATTAGATTTATGATGGATCTTTTGAATATTTGGATATTTTGTATGTCGTACCTACTACCTACATACAGTTACGAAAATTTGTGTCTACCGACATCTTCCGATTTTTGAAGATTTATTTAGACAAGACGTTCTACGTCTTGTCCTTCGTCTTAATGGTTCAAGATTGTAAGGAAATTTACACAATGTCTTTTTTTTATTTGTTATTCTTATTTACAACTTTTTAGCAACATATTTATGCCAGTTGGCTTGATATACATGTAACATAGGAAAACTCTTAAAAACAAAACAAAAAGAAACTTCTGGTAATTACAAAACAAAAGAGAACGACATTAAAAACTGCTTATTGTTATTAGTACATACAACCGACCAGTTATTTATTACTTATTCAAAATAAGTTGCCATTTGAGTGAATCGTTGCTAAGTTAAATAGCAACTTAGCCTCACTACTATTTGGATATGCTAAGTTTTGATGGAAAGCACCAATAACACCACAATGAATTACAGGAAATTTACACAATGATTACAGGTTACACAATGATTACAGGTTCACAGTTAAAATATATGCAATTATATACTCCAAATTAGCTTCTAGTAGTTATTTGTTTCAAACCCATTCAGTGAGAACAAAGGCAGTTCTATCCAAAATGTAATGTTGTTTATTTTTACCTGAATAAATAATTGTACTGAATCTAATACTATTCTAAAAATTTGGCCAAAATCTATCAATTGTATCATGGCTGACTTTGAATGTGTTCGACATTCAAAGCCCGCATAGCGCCAAAATATTATTATCAAACCTTCTCAACCGAGGCAGGAAATATTTTACGGGCACTAAGTTTCCGCTATCTCTAAATTCAATAATACAGAAATAGGTAATATGAGATTCTGCGACATCATATCTTTGTCAACCATCAGCTGCTAGCGTAAAGTAGAATTTATTGCTAAGGCTGTCAGTCGAGTTTGGGTTGGGTGATGTGATAAATTCCTATAGGATAGTGTTTGGAGCAAAAAATGTAACCTTTACAATATTAAATCTGTTTTGCTCGCTCGTTAAACTGACGAAATATTTTTACATCATGCCTCGGGAGATGAAAGTAGAATAACTTCAAGTTGCGAGTGCCATGGTGGGTACTAATTAATATACTATTTCGTACCTACCTCGCTGGATGCCAAAATTATTTTGTCGCTTTTTACAGTTTTTCATTTCATTAACGTCACAAAATCCAGTTACATTTATGTTTTATTTTTTTTAGTTATTGTCTAGCATTCATATTTAAATACACTAGAAGAACATTACAATCTAGTCATAGATTTGGCTAATGGGTTGTTTTAACTTAATTTTATAAAAAAATATTACTAAGAACGTGTCCATCGTCACTTTTATTATTGTCTCTACTTAAGGGGAAGACACTTGGTTCATGTGTTTTTATTAATTAGCACTTATGCACTTTCACTATAACTATCACTACACTAACTCAAAAGGTTTGGTTCTTTTGAGCCTTCTCACTATGTCCGTGTTGTCAAGGAGCTGGATAGCCCCGACGTTCACATGATGATGAAGCCTCTGTTCATGAGCCTATATTATTGTATATTTTTGTATTATTTTATCGACGAATTCAATCTTGAGGTCCCAATGAAGATCGCCATTTCTTACATACCAAGGAGCATAAACGATTGCCCTGTGTACTTTATTCTGGAATATTTGAATGATTGCTACGTTTGCATTTTTGGTATAGCCCCAGAGCTGAATGTTATAAAAACTATGATAATTCCTAAATTACTTAATCAAAATCATTATCAAACTCCATCCCACCCGAAAAGAACATCCAAAAGCAACTAACCACAAATAACGTTACATTAGTCAAGTTTTTATATTTTATATTTATGCTAGTTTTAAGGTATATATTAGTATACAACTATGTACCGTAGAATAACTTAAATAAGATCTGTGACTTTTCTATAGTCTGACATAAATTAAGTTAGTATATTATTAATATAATTTTTTACATCAAACAGATATCCGCTTGGAATGTTGGATACTTATCCCGTCAATTCAATCATTAAAATCTTCCTCAGTATTGTCAGGTCAATCCCAGCTTTATCCTGACTTAATCCTGACGGTGACAGTACTGACAGGACGTCAGTTACATTTGCAATCCGGGTTTAGAACGTCCGTAATTCATAATGCAGAGTCGCAGCCGGTTTTTGGAACGCTGATTAGTTGACCAATGATATGCTAAGCGCTTGGAAAATAATTTGGCGTGATTTAAAAAACGATAAACCGACTTCAAATTTCAGTAGATAATATTCATCTATGTCTCGGACGAACGAAATCAACCCTTTCTTACTTTCCCTGGCCGAAGGCACGGTAACGATATATCATTACATTACCGAGCCGAAGGAAGTTAACGTGCAAAAAATTGGGTTTATACTCGCGACATCTAGTTATAATTGAAGTTTAATTTAGTTTGATGACAAATGGATGAAACTGTTGACGTTCGTCGTCATGGAAACCTAATGGTTTCCATCACCTAATGGTGATAGTAAAATTTTCATATTTTGATGATCTTTTACAAACCTACGTTTTATAGCGCACATAGCAATTCCTCGAGTATCAAAACATATAGGGGACCTTTAAATTAATTTTGATACAACAGCGAAAGAATCATCAAAATCTATTAACAATTGGTGCAGATATCATCAAAACTGTTGTAGCTAGTCGTGATTCTGCAAAAATATTTATCGCTCAGCAACAAACTAGTGAAGCGAGTCCTCGCTAGACAGCGACTAACTATTAATATAATTATGCATCTCTTTTGTTTACACGGAATGTATATCTATTGTACATTAATTTCTTGACCGAGTAAATAGCCGATAGTTAGTCGCTTCCTCGCCGGTCGGCGGCGCGGCGGTGGGACAACTGCCTTACACTGTACGGCGGACACGTCGTCAGCGAGATTTGCCAATCTGGTTTAATATTCCGTCGTGGTCACATGTGCATCATATCTCATAATCGGCTTGTCGCGTTGGCATGTTTAGGATCGCGAGGATTACATTTAAATTGTATGTGTTTTGTTAAGCCGTGTTACCGTGAAAGAGGGGTTTAAAGCATAAAAGTACCTACCTCGCCGCAAAGCACAAGGTCGTATCAAATTGTTTACGATTAGCGGCAAATTACTTTTGTTCCTTGCAGAACACTGACTAAATAAATAAAAAACTTACGGGCAACGTAACTACCCCATAAGTCTAGTCATCATGTTTAAAAAGGTGTTCATTCTTGATCAAGCTCCTAAAAATATGTCCGATAGCTATTCAAATCGGAATGACGCACACAAAAATTGCAATTGTTATTAAAGATTTAAGATGAAAAAAAAAAGATGTTTAGTTTTTCGTTAATAACTCAAAAACTACTATTATTTAAGATTTTTTTAAAAAAGATCCATAAAAAAATTAAATTTCCAATAAAAATCTTGACTCTCGCAATTCTATGTCTATTATTTATAATTTTTATTCAACGCCGAAAATAGGTCTTCACGTGGCCGTTACGGCAAGAGCGCAACGCTGCTGGAGACTTAGAGTTTAATACTGAAAATAAACACAAACTATTTTTATATGTCTTAAATTTGAAAACATGTATCCTCTTTAACGATTTTTTTTAATGAATTCCCAAAAACTTAAGGTACCACATTTCAGATGGATCGGTTTGCAAATGGGTAATTTTTCGACATTTTTCAAAATATTTGAAACAGTATGAAGCCTAGCTAACAAATGTATACCTTTCATTTGCTAACCTTACTTTGAAAGGCTCAATTAAAATTTGGACAACACAATTAATATCGAAAATCTTCTTTTTAATTTTTTTTTCATTTATTGTGCTTTAAATCTGTACAGGCGCACGAAATGTATTATTATTATTTAAAATTTCAATTTAATTGCTGTTGTATTTGCTGAGATATTAATGACGGAAAAAAGGACACAAAAAGCGAGACCGTAAGGGTTTCGAAACCGATCTCGTAACCCTAAAACGAATTCTACAACAATAAACACAGTACCAAAGAAATATTCCTTTAAATAACAAATACCTAAGCCAATATCGTTCTCGGAAAAAGCTAAGCCACAGCTTGAAGCCATCACAACAATATTCTTATTCAAATATCATTTCCTCGCAGGTGTCAGTCAGTTTCTTACATTTAATTTTGCGAAGTGTGAATGCGATAGATTTAGGATTTAATAAAACCTATTTTATGACAGGGGCGGCTTTGTTTGTTGTCGATTTATGAAAGGTGCGTACTGCTTGTGTTTATCGCTGGGGGAGGCTGCTACCCCAAATAGAGATAGATGCTTAAATAGAGGTATCGTTTGGTGGCACCAGGAGAAAAATTTAGAGATCCGAATTATTTTTATTGAGGTTGAATTCACTGTCGGCACTTTTTTTTTGACAGTAAACCATTAAATCTATGAAAAGTGTGCAGTGGTTCATAATCTGAACATGCTAAACTAAAAATTAGCTCACAAACCTTTAAGATAACTCATACAAACAAACATCACAGAAAATATTGATTCTGGAATTGATACCAAAATAGCTACATGCCTTCTCCCGAAAATTTGTGAAATTGAAGTGTGATCATCAATTATAATATATTCCAAATACACCAACAAAATCGTTTGATTTTAATAGCTCACACCTCATTCAACCAAAGCCGTTAACTGGTGTTCAACGAGTGGCATAAAATTGGCACCCAATGTGTGGCAATTTTACTATGGCCGTAAAGTCACCCGATGCCAAACTGATTACAATACAAGAGGCAGTATACGCCTACGTCATAGACCCTGTATTTTACTACGTCGCATTATAAGCTTATGTTGTTTCCACCTCCATATTTTCGATAACGCCAACGCCATCTAGGCAAGTGGCATGTAAAACGGTTATGGTTTTACCCTCTTCCTTGGGTTAAGGCTATGGGTGTTCTGACTTTCGGTTTATGAGATGAGACAAAACAAATTTACTCGAATTATGTTTTTGTGTTATTTTTCTCTATAAACACATAACACACCGAGTGTTATGTGTTTATCGATATAGACAGGTTTGAAACCTTAGTCTAAGGTATTATTTGTCAGTGAAAGATTTTAATTTTGAATTGAAAGCCAAAACGCTTTTTTGGGATTCGAGGTCTTTGGTCACAATCATGACAAAATACACAACAAATAAAAAACTGTTTGTAACGTTGATGTATTTTTTTTACAGAGGGACTCTTATGATTGGTAAAATATGTTTTTGTAAAAATCTTTGATGTAAAATCGTACTTTCTCGTTAACAAGCATCTTATTCTCTAGAAATAAACGAAAAAATGATAAAAACTTTGCTACAAAACCAGGAACTGTCTCGCTAAACAACAAAAAGTAAGCTCATTATGCTCTACCCATGTTAATTATGTATGGGTAAAGTACCCATCTCGGTTGGACTAATACTCTTTTGGATGTTTCTTGTTAAGAGCAACGTTGTATGAAACATTAGTGGACCTTATTGCGACGAGTTAAGACACAGTGTGGTAATGAACTTGAACAATGCTAAGCTGGGTATCGTTCCTGTGATTCAGTCGAATTTGAATCGTTGAGCTTTATAAGGTCCGTAAGAAGATGGAGTGATTGACTCGCTCAGACTATTTATTTCTTTTTTTGTGCTTTTCCTGAGCGTATTCGGAATTCGGAGTTGTGAAAATAGACTTAGCGAGTCACTGAATGACATAGACATAGAAAATCATGTATGACCTATATTGTACCAACACCTCACTTGCATGATTTCTAAATTGCATATTATAATAGTTGGTATGTAAGGTGGTGGTGTTTTAGACCGATAAACGAAATAAAGTAAATAAAATAAGTTATATAATTAGTACCTTGTGATTTAAAAGTGCGTAGTAAGGCCCAGACTCTACCAAAGCGGAGATTATTATTAGCTCGTTTATTTACCTAACACAAAAATGATTATTCAATAGTAACCGAAAAAATTTCTGTTATCTGATGCCGTCTACATAAAATGCATATAAATATTACGATTTGAATACATATTTTTGTGCTGTGATGCAGACCACATCTGCGACAGCCTCTAGTACGTCACATCAAAAATGCATCTTTAACGCGGTCTGCTGACCTGCCAATTCTATTATGTCCTACCTAGAACGGATCAGAACAGATTGAAACCGGTAGGCAAGAATGCAACACAATATATACTAAGCGTCACAAACCTACCGACGGGAATCGGCAAGAACGCCCGGTCAGCAAGAAACCGGCCGACATCGCCGATCAGAATGTTCTGGCCGGTCAGAAAGAGGCGTGGCAAAAACTTACGTACTAGCTCCGTATATCGCCACTTACTACCCGGCGACGGCGATTTTGCCTCAGTACAGTACCTACGCCTGAAGTACTTGCGAAAAATGGTGGAATCGACAGATACTCTTATTTAATATCGTATTCAATAATTCTTATGTTTGTGGGATGATTTTTTACGTACTAACATAATGGTATACCATCTACGTCTTTCGGTAAGCGCTCGATTCCGACTGAGCGCCAATCAAGGAAGCACGGCGCCCGGTGTGCGTGTGGCAATAAACCCGGTTTCAATTCTGTTTATATCCTGTTCTACGTAGAAAATAATTAGAAAAGATTAAATTAAAAAAAACAGATTAGAAAGAAGTCACTTCTAGGGTACGTGCTTGGTGTCGATATTCGTTTTTAGAATTTCGAATATCAGAGATCGGTTTCGAAACCCTCATGGTTTCGCTTTTTCTGTCCTTTTTTCCGTCTTTAATATCTCAGCAACTACAGCAGCAAATAATGTGAAATTTAAAATAATAATACATTTCGTGCGCCTGTACAGATTAAAAGAAAAATAAATAAATATTAATGAAAATGAAAAATTTCAGTACATATTGTGATTTTAAAAGTAATAAAAGAGACTTTTAATATAAAGTGAGGTATCAACTGAAAGGTATCAATTTGTACATTTCAACACAGTTTTTTTTAATTTCTGTAGATTTCATACTTTTTGACATATTTTAAAAAAAAAAGTCGAACAAATACCGATTCCCCCCTATCTCCGAAGTTTGCAGAGCAATCCATCTGAAATGTATGTAGCGTTTGTGGATCTATATTTTATGGATCATTATTTTCAAAAAGGGGAGCTATCTCACCGAGTGGGGTATCAAATATAAAGTATCGATTAGTACATTAGTACATCTCAAAAGTTTTTGAAATTTCTGAAGGTTACATATACAGGGTGTCCGGAAGGTCGATGCAAAGCCGTGAGGGGGGGGTAGGTCACCTCGTTACGCATCTATTCAGGCTAGATTACCTTAGTCCAATGTCGACGAATTCCGAGTTATCATAATATCCATGATTTTTAAAAAATTTACCAAAATCATATGCTTATTCGTTCATAGTGTTCAAACAGACAGTTACTAGTGCCTAACAATTTGTTTGCGTCCTAGCATAATGTGTATTCAATCGATAAACACCAAAACAATCATCTGTATCTACATAACTGACTATAACGGACGTGTTTAATAATGAAACATTATTCAAAAATTAAAATAACTTTTTGAAATAGTTCTTTTAAAAAAAAAAAATAGAGAAGACTAAAACATTCAAACATTTTTAAAAACATCCAGTGCTATTGCCCTTTCGATTGGTGTATCATACACGTAGATACCTGCCTAATTCTCAGAACTAGAGTACATAAACCCAACTTAAGTCCGGTTTCAACAAAAAAATTAAAAAGTCCTAATAATAAATTAAACATTTTGTTAATAATCAAATCGTTTATTATTCATTTTCAAAATGTGAACCTTGGTTTTTAATACAATTTCGGGCCCTATTTCGCACTTCAGTGGTTGTTGTTTTTAATAACATCTCTGTTTTCATTGTTTCAAAGGCTTGTATTATTTTTTCCACTAAATGCTCCCGTGACGTTATTTCTTCAGCATACACGAGTTCCTTGGCTCGACCCCAGACAAAAAAATCTAATGGGGTTAAATCAGGTGACCGAGCAAGCTATGGTATCGGTCCAGCCCTTCCAATCCATTTGTCAGGGAAACAATTATCCAGATGTTCCCTAACAGTGACACGGTAGTGTGCTGGGCAGCCATCATTTTGAAAAATGATTTCTCTTTCACTTCCCATTATTGGCACTCCTTTAACCCCATTAGATTTTTTTGTCTGGGGTCGAGCCAAGGAACTCTTGTATACTGAAGAAATAACGTCACGGGAGCATTTAGTGGAAAAAATAATACAAGCCTTTGAAACAATGAAAACAGAGATGTTATTAAAAACAACAACCACTGAAGTGCGAAATAGGGCCCGAAAATGTATTAAAAACCAAGGTTCACATTTTGAAAATGAATAATAAACGATTTGATTATTAACAAAATGTTTAATTTATTATTAGGACTTTTTAAAATTTTTTTTGAAACCGGACTTAAGTTGGGTTTATGTACTTTAGTTCTGAAAATTAGGCAGGTATCTACGTGTATGATACACCAATCGAAAGGGCAATAATACTGGATGTTTTTAAAAATGTTTGAATGTTTTAGTCTTCTCTATTTTTTTTTTTTAAAGAACTATTTCAAAAAGTTATTTTAATTTTTGAATAATGTTTCATTATTAAACACGTCCGTTATAGTCAGTTATGTAGATACAGATGATTGTTTTGGTGTTTATCGATTGAATACACATTATGCTAGGACGGAAATAAATTGTTAGGCACTAGTAACTGTCTGTTTGAACACTATGAACGAATAAGCACATGATTTTGGTAAATTTTTCAAAAATCATGGATATTATGATAACTCAGAATTCATCGACATTGGACTAATGGGTATTGGTAATCTAGCCTGAATAGATGCGTAACGAGGTGACCTACCCCCCCCTCACGGCTTTGCATCGACCTTCCGGACACCCTGTATATTGAAATATTTTGAAAAAACTCGAAAATTTTACTATTACCCTCTATACTCCGAAGTTTGCAAACCGATACATCTGAAATGTACCTTTACTTTTTTGGTATTCTTCAAATAGCAAAGTCTCTAACTAGTACATATAGTACTACTTGACAACCGTCCGAGATCCTCGGCGCGCAAGTCACACTCGCACTTGACGACGATCCGTCAAGTGAGTTTATTTTAAATCTCTAACTCCTACAGTTTAAAAAAAATAAAATTTTAAAAGTGTGATACTCAGGTTGTTCATAAAGTATAAAGTAGCAATAAACATTTGCAACGTCGATGTCGGTTTAAATCTATACTTATATCGTTATAAATTATTTATTTTGACTCGCATCAGTCACCCCCATGCGCTTGTGTAGCCAAGGGTTCAGTTAGCACAGTACCTACTTACCCTTCACCCCAAGTCGGCATTCAAGACGTATGCTAAAGGTTCCTCGGGTTAAGTCATCAAGGGTTACAAAAGCCGCTCCCCAATTAATCGGCAGGATAGGTATGTACCTACCTAGTACTTAGCATTTACATTAATTATTTATCTGGTATCTAAGTATCTGGGTCGCAAATGACCCTTGGAAACGGGCTCGCAAAACCACTATAGACGACCCCGGTATATTTTGCTTAACGGAGTTGTGAACCTGTTTTTATTACAGCATTACCAAGAAGCTAGAGAAAGAAACTTTTTGAAAATTCTACCTATTTCAATAATCATAGGAACTAAATGTTATTGGATATATGGTAATGGATGGATGGATGCTGATAAATTTTCTTTTTAAGAATCAAATACATATATTTATTTGATTCAATTCACTTGGGACTATTTAAAATAGTCACGTTTATATAAATAAAAACTTCGTCAAAGCAAAGAACGGTCACCATTATCAGGTAACATTATGAGGAATTGTACAATTTCTGACTTAGCTTAATATTTATTTTGTAAAAATCTCTTTTAAACTTACAAGCAGAATTATTCAAGAAGCCATACAAACTTACAACTTCATGGTTTCTAAAATTTGCCGACAGAAACACGTGCTACCACTACCTTATATCAAGAAGTCGGTAATGAATATGTATTCCGCAATCTCAAAGAACCGTCAATCTTATTGAAAATTACTGGCTCAATTCACCGTCGGAACAACTTGATTGCATTACAGATGTAGATTAGTTTGATTCATTTGCTCCTTTTTATGAACTTTTGCTTGAGATTTTCTAGTCGGAGGCATAATTGCGCTTATTAAATCAAATATTATTTTCTTATATTATTACCAGGGTGTAAGCGTTTGTAGATGATGGTAGACAACGGGAAAATATTTTGCCCCGTGGTCCACGCAGGTGCACGCGGGACCGCGTGCAATGGACGTTCATAATTTGAGTTTTGTATTATAACCCCAGTACCGGGAAAAATGGGAAAAATGTTTTGTGGCCCAGTGCAAGTCAAACCTCTACGTATAATCATGGCAATGATTATGATTTTAGTGTTAATAACCTTAATTGACGGCCTGACGGAAGACCAGCGTTGGTTGCTAGCTTGCTAGTCAATCAACTCATGCTAAGGCAGAGCTGTCTGTCACTGGATTTACACTTCGTACCTTCAAATCTGTTTACTCTTAGTCTAAATTTCTTATGTGTTTCTGTGTAACACCCATATTTTTAGTCGTTTCCTTAAAATATTCCTCCAATCAAACAAAGAGGTTTGGAGGTTACCTCAAGAGTTACCTTGAAATCGGTATTCTTAGGCACAACTCTAAAGTTTTAGAGTGTTTCCTCGACCCATACTCAATGAGGTACGCTCAAGTTGAGGAGGTGTGGTGTCATCGTTTCGAGGAAAATGTATTGCTTATATGTTGGCCAACAAGCAAGAAATGTCAGATTATTCCGTCAAAGTTTTGACATTGACAAATTACCGACGCCAAAGGACCATTGTTTTTGTTTACTTACTTATATCGCATAGCGTCGCGTTTGTTTTCCGTTCAATTTAATTGTTTTCAGTGTATTCAGTAAGTATGTCTCGTAAAATTTTCTCCCTTGAGGAGACAAGGTGTTTGCAGGAGTTAATTATAAATATAAATTAAATTTTACGGCCACTATAACCGCAGGAAAAGTCAAAAGAACTGCGTGGGCGCAGCTTATCAATGAGTTCAACTCTATTGAGTCTTTTCACTTCATTTCGTTTCTTTTGGTAAATCGAAATCTTTTCTAAAATTCTTCATTATATAGGTACTGAAAAACTCCAAAGGGTTTGGAGGCGTCGCGTTAATATCTTCTGGCAGCGTAATAGTTTGGATTGTCATCTAAATATGCGCCATCAACTCCAAAATATTACTCAATTTAAAAAATTAAACATTAAAACAATCGTTTATCGTCTTGAGTGGTCTTGAGGGAGTTTCAAAGTTGTTTATGAGGTACCTTATGTTTGACAGTTCCCACCTTACCTCGAACTTGAGGTGAGCCGAAAAAATCTCAAGTGGAGGACGTTTTTGTCAACTGAGAATACGATTTTGTTGGAGTGAGGTTGAGTCGTGTCGAGGAAATCTGGAGGAAACGACTAAGAATAAGGGTCTTATTATACAAATAAAATATATGCAATTCTATTCTATAGTTTCAAAAGTTATTATTAATTAATGTTAATGAATAAATAACTTTTGATCGAGTTACAAAAAGATGTGACTCGATAAAAAATTATGGCTTACACTAGTGAGCTTTTTAGGCCGAGTTCACTAGATGATTTCACCCTTCTCTACTTATAAATATTGCCATGGTATCGAAATATAGGTTGGTGGCAAATTACTATATATAACACGAAAGCCAACAAACTCTCTCATACCGTAAAAACAAAACGTGACAATACGTCAAACAAGCCAAATTACGTTACATTCGGTTGCAGTACGACCTCGATCCTACTTGTACGGTTACGTGACTACGGCGTCAACCTTCGGAGGCTCAGATATTGATGTTACCTAATACATATTTACAAGCAGATCATGTTTTCATTTTGAATATAAGCGGGTTAACTAAGAACCTTGCTTGTGTTGGAAGAGAATCGACGTTTCATCCCTTAACGAGGGACTTAGCCTCATCCCTTACGAGGGACTTACCTTACTTAGACGTAGTTAACCCGTTTACATTCTGAATTCGTCAAACTATATTTTTTTTAATAGTTAATAGATCAGGAGCTTAGTAGCGGAAGCGGGAGCGCTAACAAGCTACTTAAAAAGCGCGTGCGAAGCCGCGGGCAGTAGATAGTTAAATATAATTATCGAAATCCGTCGACGAAGGTCTGAGATACCAAACAAAAACAAAAAAATAAAAGTCAATTCGAAAACCACTTCCTCTTTGAAGTCAAAAATGAAAAATGGGCTCTCTCAAATACATCTGAAAATGAAAGACGATGGACTCAAATCGTCCTCAAATTTTCGACATGAAACCGACGTAAATAACCCCCAGTTTCATTATCTCATTATGGCTTTGGCTTTCACCTCTAGAATTCCCCCACTCATAATCCAATAATTCAAAGGGAATTCCAAAGAAACAAGTACTTACCTCCTCGGCCATTGCTCATTTGCGAGGGAAAAAAATGAAAGAAAACGCGTGATTTTCTTTGAAACACGAGTATAATTCAGTCGGGTGGACGTTAAAAGGTGTTTTCTATTATTAACTGTGCTGTTTTGTACCTTTTGTGGCGCACATTTAATATTTTCTTTTGTTGGTGTTTGAGTGGGCTTAGCGAGCCCATTTAAATTGTACCTGTGTGTTGTGATCTTTGAAACCGTTAATTAAATACGGATTTACATACCTTAATTTGAAGTTCCAACTTTGTTTTCGTAGTAATGAATTAATTAATTTAAATTGACCCTTGACACTAATTAGGACCGTCCCTACATTTACCTGAACATACATATGTAAAGGTACCAAACATCTATCAAGAAACACCTGTGCCATTATCCCTACGTTCTTTGAATTTTATACCTGGAAAATCGTAAATAAATAAGTTTTACGTAGTAGGCTTGTTTAAGTGATCCTTTATAAATGCATTCTCAGTTAA
Source organism: Eupithecia inturbata (assembly GCA_963662085.1). NCBI lineage: Eukaryota > Metazoa > Arthropoda > Insecta > Lepidoptera > Geometridae > Eupithecia > Eupithecia inturbata. Next base: position 15,552,544 of record OY759178.1, on the reverse strand, counting down.
ACCTAATTTAACCTGGAGAGGTGTAAGTGTTCTACGCGTTTTTGTGTTGAATGCCTTGAACTCATCGTTTCCTAGAAGCAGTCTTTGTTACTACATTTTGAATAATTATTATTTTGTAGAATTTTTTTTATTAAAAAGTTTTCGTAAATTTTGGCTATGTTCTATGACAAAGACTTCAAATAGTAGGTTTTTGCTTTTCGGGAGTCCTGTCTGACGTATTTTGCAAATTAATTACATTCATTTCTATTTCAGAGTCCATAAAATACAATTAACTTTTCTTTACAAAAAAAAAACTTTAGAGGCGAACTAACGGGTTTGAGATCTCAGTACTCACGGGATCTCCGAGGTAAAGAACTCGAACTACATAAAATTCAACATAATTTCCTTGGTTCCTTGAATGTAAAAATACAACTGAGAAAAATATATACATTAAAAAAAATCATGAAAGTGCACTGTTAGGCACATAATTTGGTCGACATCTCAGGAACCACAGTCTATTGAAATTACTTATGTTTTGATTCGTAGGTTATTACTATTTATTTGGTTCATTGAACCAGTTTCTTCTTAAAAATTTGTGCCCACACGGGTGGGCAGTAAACATTTCAAGGGTTAAGTTATGTAGTTTTCTTGTAAGCAAAGAATAACTTTTGTGCTTACGCCAAAAACGTATGCTTTGTCCCGCTACTATAAACGCGAAATTCTATGCCTATCCTTTTCACATGGCGCTATAATTATATAATATAATTCCATTGGCGCGCATTGCGCCCTACTATGTCGTCTGCTATTTTAATTTCGAATTATTTGCCCGTTTAACCCTTCACCTGTTGTTTAAATGTCTTTAAGACGCAAGCGACCTACGAGGCTTGTACACTATTACATAACATTGATTTTCCTATAAGAAGTTCGACCTTTGAAGATCAAGTACCTAAACTTTGCTTATGATTTATTAATGTTCCTTGAATCTTCTTTTATAAAAGCACTATTAAGTTTTGTCCCTTCGCAGTTATTAAGAGTATTGTCTTCATAGCCTACCAGAATCTCTAAGAAATTTAGAGAAGGCTCACTTTTATATAAATGGGGTCGGTTTTGACATGGTCGATAACGACATCTTATTGACAAAGCTGGCAACGATCGGCTGGACCCCCAAACTGCTGCAGTTCTTCACTAGTTACATGAAGGCAAGGCAGAAGTATGTGGAGTAATCGGGATACAAATTCGAGCCTTACTTCACGAGAACTGGAGTGAGTCAGGGCAGTAACTTAGGGCCGCTGGAATTTATCGTAATGATTAACGATCTCCCTCAAGTTGTAACAGCGGCCAAATGTCTTCTGTTCGCAGACTGTTCAGATCGCCGATATAGGAGGAAGGAGACTGCGTCCGTCTTCAACAAGAGGGTAGTGGAGTGGAGCCAGATAAACAATTTGCAGTTTAATGTAGACAAATGTTCCATAAGTACATTTAGTAGAGCAACAGCCCCTCTCCACTACAACTACCAGATACAGGAAGCGCAGTCAACTGCGCGGGTGGATTCGGTGAGGGATCTATTTTAGACCTAAACTTGAATTATTTTTCTAGAAGACATGTGTATCAATTAATTTTATTTTGCTTATTGACATTTGTATTGTACCTATTATTGCTATTTTGATTATTGATATTTTTATTGAATTATTTGGCTTATTGTGTTTTGATTAATTAATTGTTTTGCCTGATAATATATATAAGGTGGACTCATTATACCTCGATGGGTGGACTACACTATTGTAATAGGTCATATCCTGTAAGAATAAATGTAAGTGTTTTCAATAAATACAAAATACAAAAAAAAAAAATAGTTTGGCCAGTTATTAGCTGCATTCTGATCTGGGCACAGGCAGAATAATAATAATATTCCCGACGAACCCAAACTCGAGAGGGTTACGTCGCGTCGTTTCGTTTAAAAGTTCCTATGGCCACCTTTAGTCTCCACCAGACCAGCTCGATGATACCATAACACTGCAGTGTCACCGAACTTACGTAAGTATGCCAAATTTCAGCAATCGGTTGAGGATAACTGGTCTAAAATTCAGTTGCAAGATTTGTCCCACACATACGTACCTACATACATAGGTATAACATACTAACAGGGCAAGCTTGTAAAATAAAATGTGATAATATACATATTTATGAGACACAAAATTACCAACGTATCGCAATGTCACTTGTTTGTCGTCCATGACAACATTCTGATAGATCCACATAGATATCAGACCTAACCTTCAATCAGGGAGTCTAATGGATACGCAATAAGACCTTTTTTGAATAATCTTATACACGTTTATAAGTTGAGTTTGATCAACATTTTTCGTCGATGTCGAGGTCATTTTGTAAGTCAATAAATAAATTTTTGCATAATCAATGCACAAAATAGCGATAATAGAGAATATACCTCTTTGAAATACTTAATATACTAACTGAATTTACGCAGCTTTACCCACGTGGTCGATTTAATAGTCAATATTTACGAAAATTTTAAATCGAGTTTCAAACTTAAATCAAATTGTAATGATGATTATCTGAATGTCACAAGACAATTCAAGGCAATTCAAATTCAAATACCTAAAATGACTACATCACTAGCAAATTTACGTCAAATATTGATTACGCTTATACAATGTACATGTACTAGTACATTTTTTATGGCATCACGTCTGCTTTATAGACTAGATTTTTTTTTCGATGGACCTAACCTGAAACCAAGGTATCATTACAGAACGACACGTTTTGGTATTCTACAGATAAAAGAAACCACAGATGGAGGAACGTACGTAAAAGTGTAAAGTTTAAAAGCATTCTAACAAACTCTCCCTGCAATGGCACTGCACTTACTATCTGGAGTGTTTTTAGTCTGGATTTTTTGTGACGGTACCATTGTCATAGTGAAGCGATTGGTTAGCAAAATTAACCTGAAACAACGTCCTAAACTGCATACTCTAAGAGTTTTATGATTAACGGGACCCTTTCCGCAACTCACACTCAATACACATGCTGATTAGTAAGCAGAGCCCTGAGTCTGATAGTCGTGATTGTGACGTCTCATTTTTGTATGGGATTTGCGTACTTCGCTGTTCACATGATAGATTTCATTTCATTTATTGTCAAACAATAGTTATATTGTTTCAGAATTTTTCTTAAATTAAGTGCACATTGTGATAATTTATATGACTAGAGTCCATTTATACAAAACAAAACATTAAAATAGTAAGATATTAAATAAACTTTATACAAAAAAAAAATGAATAGGTACTTATTAAAAATTTTTAGAATGTAAAACATGAAATTAAAATTGTAATTAGGGGCACTGTACAAAATCGTGACAAAAGAAAAAATGAGACGTCACGATCACGTCTCTATCGTCAACCAGACTCGGGGCTCAGAACTGGTAACACTAGTAATCCACCAACTGACACATCAACCGACAAATTATAATGGGGCAAAACCTATCAATCTCGATTTACCCAAATCTCACTTCAATTGTTTCTTGGCACCTGGTGCGTCCATTATCAAACACAAACGGAACTTAGTCTCCCTTCAGGTGATAATAGGGACGCGCCTGTTAGGGCGTGACGGTTTAAAACTTTACTGATGACGTAGGGGCACGTACGTACACGTAGGGACGTTTTATTTCTGACGACAAGTGGCGCAGCTGGCGAAGGAGAAAGAAAAAAAGAAGAAAAAATCGTTTTATTTATTTTAAACTATCTGCAGCCCGTGGCTTCGCACGCTTTTTTCCGGAATAAAAGGTAGCCTATGTCCTGCCCCGGGATACGATCTACCTCGCTGCCAAATTTCACCGAGATCCGTTCAGCCGTTCTCGAGTTATAAATAGTGTAACTAACACGACTTTCTTTTATATATATAGATCACATACACAACACGACATTATCTTAAGACAAAGATAGATTTACACACACAGACATTACACAGACATTTAGACATTTTATTCATTAACAAATTCGTTATACAACTTGGTTTGCAATGCTTAAACCCTATGTAAGGTTTGTCTGAGCACTGGAGTTCGTGTGTTTTACTTATAATGTATTATACATAACTACTGTTGTTTACATACAATCCTGCATTACCTAGTACCTATAGGTTACTAACTTGCATAAATATTGTAAACTAGCTAACGACAGATAGTTGTATGAAAAATCTAAAGACGCCAACTTTTAAACCTATACCCATAACTGATGATGCTGTGTGAATGTTCCAGAATTATTTTTTTATTTATTCTGAACCCGTCTTTTCTATGGTCCCCTTCTATCAATGTATGCCTATGACCCGTAGCTTAGTTCGATCTACCTAGGGTACCCAATGTCCAGATTGACACCCCAAGAGGTATACGTGCCCCACTCCCAAAAACCTCAACCTCTGAAAATGCCATTCGTTGACATAGAGAGCTATTTTTTATCCCATAAATAAGTTCTCATGTTTAGAAATAACCTTGCAACGTTTCCATAAAAGCGACGCGTGCGAAACCGCGGCAGAAACTTGTTTATAATATTAGTGTGATACTCTCTGCCAAAAGTATGGTACTGCATGATGTGCTAACAACATTTTAATATTACACAGGCGACACTATAATGTAGATATTATGTTCGTACAAACAAAGATGGGAGCCTTTTACGACCAGTACGTATTTTCTTACGCCCCCATTACTTTGTGCTTAAACTGTACCGATTTCCAACTCAATATACATCAAGTGCTGTACAGGATGCCCCGAAACAAAGTGATAATATCACTCTGTCAACGCCTAACGGACGTCACAAATATATTATTATTTTTGACGTCCGTTAGGCGGCAGGGAAAATAGGGACATACTTACTACTTTCCTTTTGCTTGTTCTAAAGTATCGTAAGAATAGGTATAAAAAGGCCAAAGCTTGTGCCGCTGCGCTGTAAAGACTACTGAAATTTTGCTCTGATGAAGTTTTGTGCCAAGAATACAGGCTACTTATTAAATCAATAAAACGCGCGCGAAGTTGTGGTAGTTAGTTAGTTATATATGTCGTGGCCATATCCTAGAATTGATCATTTCATGATGTAACTAACCGACCATTTCATGAAATGGAAAATACGCGCTGCCCACATCATCATGATGTCTGGCCAGATCAATGAATAATCAGCGTTTGATGATATGAAAAGCTAAAAGTAGCCGTTACTTTATGATATAGTCAAATATTAGTAATCATTATCATAAAATAGTTTCATCATCCACCGTTAGAGGCGCTCGTATTGTTTTGTTTTGAGTGTTTTTGTGATGCATTATGTCGGCGGACAATTATTCTGTTATAAAAGCAAATAATAATGTGCCAATTGAAGGTAAAAAAAATGAAAAGCCGTTACGAGACAAAACTACTTGACTTTAATGATTTTTTTTACTTACAAATTATAATGAATTACAAAGAACAATTTTACCCTACATTATTAATATGGTGAAACGTTGATTGACATAATATCATTAAAAGTTGATGCTTAAACGATGTAGTCAGTTTAAGCTCGCCATATCATGAAATACAACCATCTCAGGAAATGGTCGGTTACATTATGAAGTGATTGCATTATCAGTAGATATTATTATTATATCATTATTATATTATATTATTTAGTAAATTTTTAACTGTTTTTTTTGTACCTATCTATTTTTGTAATGTATTGTACATATTGTGTAACTGAGTTTAAATAAATGTATTTTCTTTCTTCTTCTTTCAACGATAAAAATCGCATAACATGGTAATTTTCTTAAAGCGTTTGTAGGTGTTTCGTAGGTGCTATTATGAAACTAAAAACGGAGTATGTTGTAGTCACACCTGATCTATTACTTTGGTACTTGCTGTTATTGTCATTGTGAGCAAATAAGAGTAGTCGTTCCTATTTTATTTTCTCTTCTTACTTACTTTAAGTATGTCAACATGTTTGAGACACCCTATACTAAGATATGTATACGTGTACAATTTATTCACATTTACATACATTCTACTTACAGCAAGTGTTCAGTGAGGCGGGAGTCTGGGTTAAACTCTATTTATGTGTCATTAAGGAACTTTAGAGAAAGGTTCGGTTTTATTAAAATATATATATATTTATGAGTTTATAGAAAATATTAATAATCAATGTTTTATTTCAGACACAGATCCATATCATATTTAGTAGATACAAACTTATACTATGTTAGTAGTCACAGCAAATTATAGGCAGTAGGTAGGTAACTGATTTTAATAGGTATCAGTCCAGAGAAATTTGACACTGCAATTCGAATGCTACCGCAGCAATGTTCGAATACAGTGCCTTAACATTGGGCTGTCCCATTTATCGGACAATGAGCTCAGGATGCTGTTTGAGCTCCCGCGACACCTGCGCAGCAGTGAAGCGGTTTTTTTCCTTAAACATACTTGGAAGATGACGGTACGTGCCTCTGCGAACATGCCAGAGGCGCTGCAGAACCGCGGGAGCCTCAGCAACATCCTAAACGCATTGTTATATTGGACGCGAAAGGCGTTCACTGCTTTTTGAGTATGGTCCAAAGGCTACTCGTATAGAAGGTTTGACAGCACGATTTGAATAGACTAATTTTGACCTCTTCTAAGCAACGAGAGAACCTTCGAACCAACATATTAGCCCTCACAGCCAGCGCCCTTCGCTCCCTCTCTATATCCATTTCGTCACTAAGGTTTTCACTAATGACATGGCCTAAGTATTTAAAATTAGAGACTCTTTTCAATGGGGCTCCATCTAACATAAAAACTGGTACATATTTAGTGTTTCCACTCCTAGGTGGAAATACCATAAATTCACTTTTCTTTACATTGTATTGGAGACCATGACTCCCAGCATACGCCTCGCATACCACTATTAGATTTCTAAGTGCACTAACAGATGGTGCCAGCAGCACCATATCGTCAGCATAACTAATATTATTTACACAGGTTCCGTCAATATAGCACCCGATAGGTTGACTGCTGTGACCCTCTATGAGATTGTTTTCATAAAACGGGTATAATAAACAGGTGGGGGGAGGAGACCCACCCTGCCTTACTGCAGGGATAATTATTATTTTTATTGTTATTTTGATATTGTAGTTTAAAAGTTTATACATAATTGATGACTATTATGTATTACATATCTGCATCATTTATGACATATTATTGTAAACATTTAAAATTGACATTTTTTTTTAGATTTCTTGTTATTGTTTTCAAATTTTCTAATGTTAATATTAACTGTGTAAGACTAGACGACTATATAAGGTACGCATTGGGTGTGCCTGTAAGGGGGATGTACGTAAATGTTTATAAATAAATAAATAAAAGTATAGATAGGCTTGTTGGCTTATTTTCCTGACAACATATTGAGCCTATCAAAGATTGCAATTTTTAGAAGTAGGATTTTTTGGGGCTCATACCCTAATGAGTCTTTCCAGACTTTACCTTTAATACAGATATCAAATTAAATGCGCCTCTAAGTCTGGCTCAACCCTTACCAACCCCATTCACACAGAATTGTCCGAGAGTGATCCAAATGCGGGTTTGATACTCTTGATACTCCACATTTAGATATTGAGTAGTTAGTACATAATATGGTTATTCTGTGAACGCTTAAATGCATTGCTATATATAGGGTACAGTCTTTGTAAAATATTAGATACAAGAATCTACCTAAAGTTTCTTTGGATTTTACAAAAAACGCATCACTTTTAAAACAGGCCTTCCGAACATTGAACATTTTAAAAGATTCTTTCAAATTTTGAAAACACGCAAAATTAAAAAAAATACGCCGATTTTAGGGTTTAAGGGCATTTTAATCCCATGACGAATCACGTTGGTATGAACGACCCACTCCGTACTCCAATAAACTAGTTTCATTATCTGCCTATTAATGAGCGGCATAGCACCCTGTCTTCAGCTTGCCACATCCAGCATCTGCTTGCTGCCTTTAGGAGGTCGATATCCTACCTGGCTGGACGGCGTCCTACACTACGTATGCAGAGTCGTGCATCATGCATCTTCATTCAAAAACACGGTACAGTATAGTATTAACTAGTTTATTTTTAAGGTTTTTATTATTATAGTGCCTAAGCCTCACACTGGGTTAATTTATAAGAAATCATATATAATAGTTTAATTTATTACGCTGTTTTAAATACCATCATTCGAATTTCAAAAACAACAAATGGAATAAAATAAACTTACCGCTAGATTGCCTGTGTTAAAGCTTGTGCACTAAAGATTAAATAAAATTCAGCCAGTATTAAAACCTGGTTTAGGCATAAAATCCAGTTAAATAAAGCTGCGAACCCATTATCCCCGTTTTTACTCTTATTATCAGCTTTATGCAAGTTAATAACCACAGTGGACGGAGAGCTCGCATTGTATTTTTGAATTTTAAATTGGGAAGCTGTATCTAGAATTTTAATAATGGTAATACGGCCAATGTTGCCCGATGTAGGCAGAGTTCCAAAAGTCGTATTCTAAATCCGGGTTTAAATCCTTCGATGTTTGTTCGTGGATCCGGCGTTGTACCTACGAGGACGCGAGATGATCCGGGCGACATACAACGTGGGGTCGGGCCTTTTTTTTTTTCTATCCTTTGTTACTAACAACCGTTCTATGTTATCGGCTTTGCTCACATGGTACTTTAGTGAGGAAAAGTGAGTGGGCCTGTGTTTGCGCACACACCTGTGCACTATAATAATATCCTGCGCACATGGCTGGTCTCAGTTGAGACTGGCCGCCGTGGTCGAAATTCGGCTTGGAGGACATCATCATCAAGATAATTTTATACCTTATCCGAGATTATTAGCCAGATGAAGTCTTGTGTCTACATACAAGATACATTTTCGGTCACTGATCCAAAGTGTAGGTATGTATCTTGGCAGAAGCAAACAGAAGTAAGAAATAATAACAATAAATAAAGTTTGAAATGAAAAATCGTGACAAAAATTTCATTTAAACTGAATTTTGTAAAGATATCGCTTTCGTAAATTTGGGAGTCTAGACGCAGTTAATTTAGAATTCTTATGTTTTACATCACAAATTTTACAATGAAACTTGTAAAGTTTTACGATTTTTCATTTGGATATTTTATTGTTTTTGTGGAGTTCATCTGGTACAAGTAGCTGTCTGGTTTCAAATATAACATTAGTTTAGTTACAATGAAATATATTTTTTAATAATAACGCATCCAGAACATCATTATGATCACTATTAATTTATTTCTATAGCTCAGCGGCCCGAGGTGTCTCTGTTTTACTTAATTTAAATAAATATAATAAAAATAAATAATGCTGGACAATCCACACAGCATTATCTAGCCCCAAAGTAAGCAGTGTGTCTACCATGAGTTTTAACAATCTATACTCGCTAGCGACTGTAGTTAAAAAAATGTATGAAAACTTGAACAGCGCCTCTAGCGGATAGTTGGGTACTAAAATGCGCGGTACTAATATTTACGTAACTACTGTAGTAACGTCAGGCGATCTATCTGTGACAACAAATGGTAGACACACAGAGCTTGTGTTATGGGTACTAGATGACTAATATCTATACTCATAATAAAACTGTAACAGGTCAATTCTGTACATTGAAGATATTTTGAAAGTTTTTTTGAGGGCAATCTATTATCGATACTGAAGCCAAAACTGTATTGTTTTCATTAATGTCTGTCTATCTGCATGTCTGTATCTTGGCCGCACATAACTCCGAAACTACTGAATAAATTCAAATAAAACTTGGCATGATTTAAGTTCACACTACGAGGAAGGATATAGGATACTTTTTATCCCCGAATTCATAACGGTTCCCTTGGGAGAGGGGATGAAAGTCAAAATGCGTACTTCGTTGTATTTCATCAATGCGTTGTTCGATTTTTTGATTGTTTTTAGTTAGAAACAATGATGCAAGATTGTAAAAATAGTCAACATCATCATCATCAGCTCAGCCTATATTAGAACACCCTTTGGAGAGGGGATGAAAATCGAAATGAGTTATAATTCATCAACGCGTTGTCCGATTTCAGTCATACTTTTTGTGTTAGAAATAGTGTTGCAAGATCGTAATAAAAACAGACAACATTATCATCATCATCATCAGCCTTTATTAGTCCATGCATAGCTCTTTCCATAGCTCGCTGTGCGATTTTGAACCGATGGACCAGCCCTACCGTGAGTGTCCACGTCTTAGCCGTGGACACTCACGGTAGGGCTGGTCATGACTGGCCATGGGCTGGCCACTCCGTGGGTCATGACAGTAGTAGTATTAAATAAAATACATAACTCACATATGAGTGAGTATGTGACTGACCGATCTAAATGTGCCACCCTGTTTGATTCCCGAACTTAGTCCAAGTTTTTTTTTTAAATGTATGAATGCAGTTTTTCTTGTTACTAAAATCGATGGCCATGCCATCCTATCCTAAGAAAAGATCTTCGTATGTCTTATAGTTTCAGACTTTCCCATACTGATCGATCTAAATGTGCCAACCTGTATATTTTTAATAGACAAAGAAAACACCCAGAACACCAGGAACAAATATCTACAAATCGTAGAAACATTTGTCCCGAGGTGGAAATCGAATCCGCAACTGCTTTCTTTCCTCATATTTTTTGAGTACAAGTCTACCATATATAGAAATATCGTTATTACTAAAAAATCATCCAACCTAACAAATAAGATTTTCTGAACTATTTACAATTAATTACTTCAAAATCATTATAATCTGGCTCCGTCATATTAGTCCTTTTTTACAGATTGAATTATTTCGCGGAAGCGGGAATAAAATACTGATTTATCGTCCATCGTATAAATCAAGATCGGTTTTGTAAGCAAGGTTTTTGCGTCAAGTTTATTCCGCTGGCAATTATTGGAAACAAAAGGTTTTAGGCCAACTTCACACGAGATGACTAGAAGAGTTTTAGTAATCCATTTTGTCGTCTCGTGTGAAATTAAAATTTCTTTTAGCCTCTAGCATTGACAAAAAGCTCAAAATGTCATTTATTCCATGCAATTCAAACTTCGTAATTATTTTAAACATACAATAACGAAAAAATTTAACTACATTCGAAATTCAAAATTGGATGCATCTATATATATATATATATAAGAAAGTCGTGTTAGTTACACTATTTATAACTCAAGAACGGCTGTACGGATCTCGGTGAAATTTGGCAGCGAGGTAGATGGTATCCCAGGGCCGGACATAGGCTACCTTTTATTCCGGAAAAAAGCGTGCGATGCCGCGGGCAGCAGCTAGTTTGAAATATAACTGATGTAACATTATACACACCATCTGCGATATTTACTTTTTTTATAATAACGTAGTACACATACCTACAAACCATCCATTGAAATGTGATTTCAAGGATAGTTCCGTCCGCTGACACCCTTTCAGAAAATTTTCGCCTTGTGAATATGTGATATACTTCGCAACTAGGTAGATTCGAAACTTGGATACTTACCATGAGTGTAGGAAAGGCTCTTTAATATTGTGACTCATTTTTAAACCCCAAAAAAATATTCTTTTACTTCTTGATCAAGAATGTATCTTACTTTAAAGAAACAGTACAAAAAGAAGATCTGCATTCATTTTATTACTTGGCATGACATTACAATTGCAATGTAATTTGGGATAGTTATGGCAATACCAACCTTTAAGCTCTCTAAAATTGGACCACTATTCACCTAAATGTTGCCACTTTTAGTGCACTGTGCCAAATTTTTCCATTTTTAGTCCAATTTATTGATGGATGAAACAAAGGGGAACAAATGGAGCGAATTATTGCTCGTGTGCTCAGCCATTTTACAATGGATTTATTCCACTTCTATATTCATACAATGCATCGATTTGCCATCGCATATTCGAGATTTTATCGATAGGAAATGGTTTTAAAAACTCATTTAAGTGGAGTCTGCCTCTATGCAAATGAATCTTATAAATAGTGTCTTATGTACGAGTAGATACAATAAAATATTCATTCAGCAAATGATAAAGGCCATAACTTTTAATTTCACCAGATCAAAGCCGCATCGTCCAGTTAGTATAATAAACTGCAAAGTGCGAGTCAACCCCCACACGAAGGGTTCCGTACCGTAAAAATCAGACAAATTTTTCAAGGAACATCCCCCGGAAGGGGAAGCCCCTTTAATTTGGATTTATTTTATTATTTACTGACACAGCGGCAAAAGAAATACACCTTTTCTAAATTTTCAACTATCTGCCTCTTACGGTTTATAAGATACAGCCATGTGACTAACGGACGGACGGACGGACAGACGGACAGCGGAGGCTTAGTAATAGGGATCCGTTTTCTCCCTTCGGGTAAGGAACCTTAAAAACAATGAAAAGATTAAAAAGCTTTCGACTAGGAAGGTGAAAGGTAAAAGAACATAATTAGATTAATTTAGCAAGTATCTCAACTCGACCCAATTTTACACTTTTCTTTTACACAATTTTTATTAAAGTATTTTTCTTTTGACCTTGGGAGTCAAGGCTTGAAAAATGTAATAATTATTCATGGCTATTTTATTTTGTTTTGTTTATCCTTTTTGATATGAAATTAGCCTAAACAAAAGTTGAGATTTAAGAGCAGGTAGGGTAGATATACGGATATAGGTAGGGCTGAAGATTACTCTTGGAAGCTACTATGAAGGTAATAATATTTAATTCATTTATTTTATTGAGGTAAGCCACAGCATTACAATTTCAATTTAAAAACTTGTCTAGCACTACATCTGCACAAAATTTCACCCCAATCCATTCACTCGTTTTGGCGTGAACACACATCACAACTGCTAAACATCCGAATTTTATTAAATAAATATTAGTGTATAAATATAGATAGATAATACTTTATTCAAAGAACTTATATGTAAAACAGTACAGTAAAAGGAAACAGAATTGGCGGCCTTATCGCTTAAAGCGATTAATTCCAGGCAACCAAAAAAAAAATATTAGTGTGATTAAACTACAAGGGACAATAATATATATGTATTTGTTTAACTTAAAATTCGTGAAAAGAAAAATAAACCGTCTAGAACGACCCACCCAGCTCATTTTCCATGCTACTAAACATTTAATTCTCATTTCAAGAAGAAACAATTCAAAAAACTTTCCTATAACTTATGAATTTGCTCATTTTATCTTGGATCTCCTGAATAATATTATTCTTGCTATCCTTCGAAATAAATTAACGCCTACCTAAAACAACTTCATATTTTTTGAAATAACGTGCAGAGAATTTTCAGAGTTTTGTGTTGAATATTGTACTATTTATATATTAGCTCAAAGGGTCTATCCCTTTGACTTACTTCGAATTATACTTGGGCTACCTATTTAGATAGTCAACTATCCTTGTAGAACGTAAAATGTTTATCTTTCCTACCTTTCTTGACGAAAACGAAGAAAATCCAATGAAGCCTCAATGCTGCCCGATATTCACTCACACCCGCCCATCACTGAATAAGCAGCACCAAATAAAAAGTAACTAAAAACTCAAAATTATTATTACCAATTTTACGAAATGTGGGTATCTCGATTAAAAGCAATTTTTGCTAAGACGTCCACACGCGGCGAAGGCTACGCGTCAACTGAAAGCGCTACAGAAATGAACCTAATTTTCGCGGTTCGGCGGTCGTGGGCGAAAGGCTCTTGCGGGAGAGCTTTTCAATTAGTTCTTTGAAACGTTTATAGATGGCGTTAAACTAAATTATGTTGGAAGATAATGCGTTTAACATTAAAAGATCTAAAGGGTGAAAGAGTACCGGGGATTTGATTTTCATCGCGTGAAAGTAAGGTGCCCGGAAGCCAATTACCAACTAACTAAACAAAATAAAAACTAGTTTATTCGTGCTGCTCCTCAGTTTTTAGAGTTCCATGCCCAAAGGGTGAAACAAGGACCCTATTACTAAGTATGTCTACCCGTCTGTCCGTAAGTCAGCGGCAGCAGCAGCTGTATCTGATAAACCGTTTTACACTTCAGTTGAGATTTTCATATAATGTGTCGCTATAACAACAATCAATAAAAATAAAATAAATATTAAAATAAAAGAGAACTCATAAAGAAAACATATTTTTTTGGCTATTTTTGATCTACTTTTCTCAAGGCTGCAACTTTTGAACTGTTGTAATTTTGACAGGATGTGTCCTAGGTACTATTATCGTTATAACAAGAACTATAAAAATAGAATGAATTTAATAAATTTAATAAGTAAGAGGGCCAACGTCCAATGTATCGTTGAGTAGGTACCGATCACTGAAGTTAAACAACGTTGGGCGCGATCAGTACTTGGATGGGTGACCACGTGATGTTGCGTTTTTGCTTTACATTTCGATCTATCAAAATAATCAGTTTTTAGGGATTCTTTAGCGAAATAATTTTGTTCGATGGTACCTACGAAACTCTTCGTGTGCGAGTCGATTCGCACTTGGCCGTTTTCATTTCTAATTCTAAAATGTATGGGCCGCCGCTTCGCGATCGCGTCAAGTTTGCTCACTTGTTTACCTATCAAGGATTAGGATATTACTACTTATTTAGGATATCTACCTATATTTACGGGATATTTACGATGAAAATGTGTTATTTTGAGTTTACAAATAATTATTCAATTACCTAATTAATTGCGTGCGCCATGATCACGAAATAACTGAAGTGAATGCGAGTGATTTTTAACATTAGTAGTGTTAATAACCATTTGTTTTAAAAGTTATATCGAACACCTTTTCGTAGTGTGGATTTTAGGTTTAAAAAATTCGATTCATTCTGATAACATGATAACATAAAAAAGTTGAAATACCTTATAAACCCGATTATTCGACTCTTTACATAACTATATTTAAAAAAAATACTTTTTTACTAATCGTCATACGGATTTAAAAGTATGCAACAAGATTTTTGGCTTTACAATAAAAACGAAACCTTTTGTTTTGATTCTCCTTTATAAAATCTATTTAAAACATCACAGCATATATAAAAAAGCAATAAGAAATGTTTCGCTCTACGAGCACGATTTAGTATCGCATTTATTCGCTAACACAAAATGTGCGGAACTTGTGTTATTAATGTTGTTATACGTTTCCTTTCCTTTATTTTACGGTAATTACCATTCTACCTTAGTTAATTTATTATTTATATTTTCAGACAAATGTGTATGCAATAGGCACACGCCATTTATAAAGATCTTTCCGAACTTCTCATAGAGTCGACAGGTGATCGGAATGCTGGCTTTTATTTCGGTCAAAGAATTAGCATTGCCATTCAACGTGGCAATGCTGCCAGCATTCTGAGCACACTGCCTTCTAGTGACGGCTTAGATTCTTAAGGAATATATATTATATATATATATTCCTTAAGAATATATATATATAGTGTATAATTATACTAGTTGTAATTGTCTTATTCCATTATTGTAATTTTCTATAGTATCGTTTATAATGATCTGATATTTGATCAAGAAAATAAATAAATGCCTATTTCAAATTTTGATTTTCAAATGTTTGAAAATCAACCGTCATAGATTTTATCTATTGACAACAGTTAAATAACCAAAAACTCAAGAATAAATAAAAACTCAAATAAAATGTTGTGTAAGTCGTGTTGTGATAATTTTGGTGCCTTTCTTTAAGTATTTAGTAACTTTTAAATAAACAGATTCAAAATATCATCTCAATTTTTTCTTTTTAAAATAATTAATGAGGAGTCGAATACTTCCAGGAAGACTGCTGGTGATCGCAATGTGTGGGAAAAAATTAAGAAATGGTTTGTTTTTTACTTCTTCGAATATTGGACAAAAAAATTTAGAGAAGAGAATATCAATAACACTTTATTTCTTACTAGCCGCGCCCAGTGGCTTCACCCGCGTGGAAATTTATATGTAAAAATAAAAAAATACGTGTATCATTATTTACATATCTAAACTATTTATTTATACCGAGTTTTGAATGAATTGAAGCAAAGAATATTAATTTTCCATAGAAACTTTACCACCCTTTTCAACCACCTCAGAGGTTAATTTGTGAAAATTAGATTAGCCTATGTCTTATTCTAGGATAAATCCTATCTATATACATACATATACATAACTATCTACATACCAAATTTCATCTAAATAGCTTAAGTAGTTACGGAGATACCGTGGTAACAAACATTCACACGAACTTTCGCATTTATAATATAATTTTTTTTTTTTTACGTGGGGCAATGGCCTTTATTAACAAAGAAAATTACAATCAAATTATAACTAGTATTTACAATTGAAACAATTAAGCTAACTGCAGACTGTTTCAAACAATCTACAGGTAGCTCAATTGATCCATATCAATACCAGTCGGAAGCGTAATATTAAATACTTAGTATGATTTGATAATCCATACTAATAACATAAATACGAAAGTAACTCTGTCATTCTGTCTGTCTGTTACTTTTTCACGCCTAAACCACTGAATTAATCTTAATGAAATTTAGCATTGACGTAAATGGTATCCTGGAGATGGACATAGCTTGCTTCAAAAGTAAGTGCTAAACCGCGGGCAGCAGCTAGTAACTTATATTTTAAAATTTGACTTGTCAAAGCGCCTATTCTGTAAGTCATTGAAATAAAGTTATTGATTTCTGATTTCTGAAATGGGGTAGACCTTTGCCCAGCCGTGGTACACATTAACCATATTAATATTATAAAAGAGAACGTAATTTTGTCTGTATGTTAACTTTTTACGCCTTAACGGTTGTAGGTACTTTGGTGAGACAGACGGTAAACCGAAGACGGACAAACGCTGCTTTTTATCCCGAAAAAAAGCGTACGAAGCCGTGCGAAAAAGCTAGTATATTTTCTTTTGTAAGCCTGATTCGTCTCACTGCTAGGCAAAAAAAGAATTAGTGCCAGCGCAGTCAGCACTACCTATTGAGACTGAATTTTAAAACCACTTGTTTACCACAGTTTTGAAAACTAATAATAAATAATAATGTTGGTAATTTGCACTTGCTTTATAAGCTTTTTCATGCGCTTTTACACGGGATTCCCCTTCTTAGTGATATAAACTAACATGGCCGCTATTGTTCAGATAATTCCGAGTTTTCAGAGGCAGTAAGTCATTCCAACAATACGACTTGAGAACCTCACTGGATGACGGTACGTTAAGCTGGGCGGTGGTGCAAGTGGAAAGCAAGTGATTTATATTAAGTTTCATTAGTTCTATGTAAATGAAAGTAAATAAAAAATAATATTGCTTGTTTCTTAGCATTTTCTTCTGTATTATATTTTGTGTTTGTGTGGTACATTAAAGAGTTATCTATCTATCTAACAATCTAGCCCTCGAAAGGAGTATATGTAGGTATTCAGTTCCAGTCTGCAACTATGTTCTATCATGTGGGCACACGGAACCTGAATCAAAGGAGGGCTAAGAAGAATAATTCTTCTTAGCTTTGATGATGGAAATTATTCGATGGATAATCGATGGATAATCTTAATTATTAAGATAGAATTTCCATCATCTTGTTACTCATGCCACAGCTAAAAGCTTTGCAGTTGCACGTATGACAATGAATTCAATGAAAGCCAGCAGAATTACATTCAAACTCATATTTCAACCTGATATTATTTCCCCTATTGGAATCGGTAACAGAAGTCTCAATGGCTTCGCATAAGAAGCCTTTTCTTTTGATAATATCGTTAAATGCAAAAAGGTGCCATATGAATAAAGTCATGCACTGACTCTCCTTAGGGGTCTCATTTCACATGGCATTGTACCTGGTTTTCATCGTCCTGGGTTGTATTTTTTTAATTTATGGGTTTTGTATAGGGTTGTATTTAAGAATGGATCTAATTGTCATATTCAAACCGGAATGGCAGTGGTCGGCAGCGATGCGGCGAGCAATTTCAGTGTTAAACTAGTGTCAAATAATTTTAAACTTTGTCTCATAGTACCTACATTACTGTCGAGGTTTGTAATGAAGAATTGCTGGCCGCGATGATGATTGCCGAAAGTGCACCGTAGCGCACATTTTTTTTTACGCAGATGAAACTGCTCTAGTATTTGAAGGTGAAGTCTGGAAAGGGGCTGTTGCTATGCGGAGAAAAGCCTGCGTAGAGTGGTTTCATGGTTGAATGACAATTTACGGTCACTTAATATTGATAAAACTAAATTTATGTCATTCAACAACCCACGCTGTAGAAAACCTAAGTTAACTCCATTATACTGAATGCTGTCAAGTACTTGAACAAGTAGAATAAACTAAATATTTAGGTTTTTACATAGATGAAAAGCATAACTGGAGAAAACAACATACTATCAGGCCATGTGCGCAAATTAATATATATATGTACATAAAAACTTGAGAGAGGTAGTAAGTAGGTCGTAAGCTTCTTTTTGAGATATACAACTCGCTGTGTCGTTCTATACTATCTTACTGCAACACCTCTTGGGGAGGTGCTTGCAAATCATACTTACTGCAGTTGGAACGTGCACAAAGAGCAGTACTTAAAGTAGCATTGTCTAAGCCGTATAGATTTTTAACAGATGAATTACATATATCATAAAAGTGAGGTACTGACTGTTAGCAAGCTGTACATCTTTAATGTGGTTCTTAAACAACATGCATGTGTAAATGAAAACTTATCAACTGGAAAGCGACGAAAGGACAGAATCCTGGCAAAATCTTAAACTAATTGGTACTGTGTTTGATCAACGCAACCTACTTTTCTGGGACCACTGCTCTTTATCAACGCCAATTGCCATTGTAGACTTAGTGCACGTCAATAAAGAAGAATGTAATTTTTTTACATTCTGCTTTATTGCTACTTACATCGCTCCTTCAACTCAATTATGAGGAAACAAAACAACTGCTCCAAATTATAAAATAAGTTATTACAGCACGGTGATTAATTTATCCCCTTTCTAAAATACCTGCTTATAATTTTGTACCCATTAGATCACCCTTCCGAAACTTTCTCTTCATACACATAGTATGTGTATGAATGGTCGTATTACGACCTACAGATATTTTTTTTTTCTAATATATAAACTATAGCTTTGCCTGCCTTTTATGAACTATGTTATGTATTGTACTATGTTAGGCACTTACTTGAAATGTTGATAAGTTAATATTAATGTAATTAATAACAAAATCAGGTTATCTAATGCAGTCTAGCTCTTTCGACAGAAAGACCTTAGATAACTTTCAATATAAAATTAAAGGAAAACTAGAATTCATTAATTTAGATGAAAATTTAATGTAATTATAATTGAATGTAGTAATAATATCACAATTTTACCAAAAAATAGGGACTTAACCACAATGTAAGATTAATTCAATTCAATAAATATAACTGTCTAGTTTACTCTTATTGACGGCTAAAATATGACGTAAAACTTACCTGGAATGGACGTGGTATCTACAGCACAAGTCTCTGACTTAGTGTAGATACTAGGTACAGAACAAAACTTAAGTACCTATACAAGCTAGTCTGTCACTAATTGTAATTTCTTAATGCATCTTTACTGTTGTTATGCTAGTTTTCTGCCCAATAAATTATTATTATTATTATTATTATATTATTATTAGGTCCAGACCATCTCAGTGCGCTCAGCATTAAAGCCCTTGATGGACAAGCTGAAATTATGCCATTTAGAGCGCGGACAGCAAGGACTGCAATGGTGACCAAATTTGAAGGCCAAGACATAGCAAGCTTAGCTTGAGGCTATCATAGCGTGGCCAGCAGTCCAGACCAAGGCTAGCATAGTACTGTACTTTTTATTTTTAAATAATGCCAGTAATTTAAATAAAATAATCATTTTCATAATCATATTAAGAAAATTGTAGAAAACGATGTGGAAAAAAATGCAACCATACAACAACTATACTGTACTAATGTATACGAGTACTCGTATAGTAATAATAATAACTGTACTGTAATAACTTGATTAATGTATATCTGCTTAAAGTTAAGTTAAGTCACTGTGTTTTAGCTAGGTACAAATAAAGATTTTCTTATTCTAAGTTATTGACATCATTCTATAGGCGCTAGCGGAAAAAACATCCTTGAGCTGAAATCATCGACCAAGGAGGTTTCCGCCGCCTCCCCCGTAGGTAATTAGAACTTTACTGAAATGACACTCGAAATTGTCTACGAAATTGTTTGACGCAGACAGTTTGCGCAGAGGCGTGACAAGTTCTGTGCATGCGGAAGAAGAAATCAGTGGAGTCGAAGTTATTTTATTATAATTATAAAGTAGCTGAAAATGCATGTAACATATTGTTCACGTCCAATCAGAGAGACCCGAAGACGTGCTTTATTCGCTTCCACTCTTTGTAAAACGAACGCAGGTATGCGCGCTTCTCTGCATAGAACGACAATAGCATATAATAAGTACTTCTCTGAATCTTATCCATTTGCTACTTCACCTGCTTTGTATAAGAAAGCCTCATCATATCATCCGATGTTATTTTTAAATAATAAACTATTTATAATAAAACATATAAAAAATGTAACTAATCAATGTATATACTGTCAATTAAAATAAAGCGTCATGTTAGTTTTACTTTAATATAACACCAATCTTGATTACCTATGTACTAAATAGTTTTTAATATTAATTTATCTTCACTAAGTGTTACACCACCCCTTTCTATTGTAGTAACTTGTGGATAACGGGGTTGGTCACACTTTTAGAATTAAATTTATTTAAGATTTCCTATAGTTAATATTTAAGTGTTACTGTTAGATATCCCTAAGAGATAAAAATAAATAAATATAAAAATTAAATAATAAACGCTGTTATTTTATAGGAACATTCTGTAAATCATACTGGTACTTAGTACTTTAAATTAATTTGGTTTCTTCTAATTAATAATAAAATTATTAACAATATTTTTTTTCAGGCAACAAATAGTAAGGTATGTAGGTAGTTACTGTAGTCACAGAACTGATTCTGTGTAGTCCATACAAAACAAATATAATACAACAAAAAAAGAAAAAAAATGCAAAATCAAATTAACTGTTTATAAATGATTGAACTAGTTACAATTGCAAACTAGTATTTTTATAATCTACGTTTTAAAAATAAACGTAAGAACACTAAAATAATAATCAATATAAAAGCAATAGCCTCTCTATCCATGAATTTAAAAAAGTAAAAATCGTAAATACGTAAACAAAAAATAATGTTCATGGCTGATTTCTTGAGGATAGGGCTAAATAGCACATTGATGAAAATAGGAAATCCCGTCCTTTTTGTGTCTTGGAAATGTGATTTTTGTATATTTGCTAGGCATACTTCCTGTTAGAGCGCTAAAATGACACTAGTTGAAATCGTAGACCAACATGTCAAATGTTAAATTTTTTAATACAGACGGTTTCAGGGTGCGCATAGTGAATCTAAGGGGGCCCCGCGGAATACCTGATTGAAGGCATTCATTCATTCAAAGTCAAAGTCAAAGTCAAAGTCAAAAACTCTTTATTTCCATAAATACAATAAATGTATACTTAGAAAAGGTCAAATTCTTAATAATTAAACACTGACACGGAAATAAAGTGATATTTTTGATTTCAGTCGCTTCGGTACGTAGACTAAAGTAAAGAAGCGACGAAGAAACCTTTAGCCTGTTAGTTGTTATTTTTCGAGTTATTTTTCGAGTTGGAGCAAATTCCGTCCCACGCTTTTTTATCCTCTAGATAATCTGATATTTTATAGTAGGCCTTTTTACACAGGAAGGTTTTGACAATTTGTTTGAATTTATTTACTGATAATTTTTGCAACTCACTAGGAGTTTTGTTGTAGAAGCGTATACATTGCCCTTTAAAAGATACATTAATTTTGCGTAGTCTAGTTGTAGGCACAGCGAGTTTATGTTTATTCCTTGTATTCAAATTATGTACATCGCTATTTTTAGGGAACCGATTGATATTTCTATGAGTGTACAATAGGTTTTCAAAAGTATTAAGCTTGTCAAAAGATTACTTGTACTAAAAACGAACGTCCAACCTTCTCAAAATGTCCATTTTAATTCGTTTCTTGTCTTAATAAGGTTTTATGCCTCGAACTCATGTTCTTTTCCTCCTTGGTTTATGTCCAAAACGAGATTACAACCATTTCTTAAAAAAAAAATTGGTGGTGGCTAAAGCTAACCAGCAATGTTACAATGCTGGCACCTTTTCGAGAAAGCCAAAGGTCGATTTGCTCAAAGAAGTTTGTCAAAATAATGACCAGATTACATAGGTACTATATTTGAGTAAATACATATTACATAGATATTGATATTTACATTTATACGTGAAAAACACCTCTGGGTGTCTACGATCTGCAGATATTTGTTCCGGGTGTTCTGACACCCGGAACAAATATCTGCAGATCGTAGAAATATTTGTCTCAAGGCATGAATTGAACCCCTCCTGCGTCGCAGGCGGACCTTCGCCGCCGCGCCATAGAGGTCGTCTAAAATTTCCCATTCCATCGAGGGCGAAGACTTGACCTAGTGCCACGTAATGGGCAGTGAGAATAACAACTCATTTCAGTACTTATTTGATTTTTATGGGTCAGTTTTCTGGCAGAGGACTCTATTTGCAAAACTCGTTGAGTGCATTTTGCAGTAACAAAGATTTAGCGTTTCAATTTAGGTTTGAACTTTCAAAACTCAGTTATAAAAGAAATTAAACTGACAGCTGCTACGATTTTTTTCGAAACTTTTTAAACTTTCGTTTAATTATAATCTTAACTAATGAGAATCGCTCTTAAAAATAAGCTTATTTTTACTGAGTTCTGGCGAACGGAGATGTAACTCTTACCCTTAGTTCTCTAGAACTCAGTATAAATGAAGCTATAAAGAGCAATTCTCATCAGTGATGATTTTTTTTCAAACGGAAGTCACAAATTCTTTAACAGTAATTCAATATTATGGCTTTCCTTTCTTTTCAATTAAAATATCTATTATACCTATATATATAATGGATAGCATGATTTTTAGTGCTGTCACGTGTTTAGTAATTGCTCTATCTGCTGGTTAATTAAAGTGTGTATAGACTAGTTTATATTTACTCTAACCACAATTCAAACATGACGCTCGATGTTTTGTTACAACTCGATTTTAAAAACCAAAGAGCGTTTTGGAGTAACGTTTTATCGAGCAAAGGATTCTTTGTTTGGCGCTGTTTATGTGTGCGTGCTCTGCGTGCGAATATATGTGTATGTAGTAGTGACAACATGGGTGGTATCAAAATGTCAAATGAGGTGGCGACAAGCGTTTCTTAAGTAATTACCGACTTTTAACATTTCTAGTGCCTTATTATTTATATTTCTGTGGGTAGGTAGTATAAATTAAAATAGTATTAAGGCTAATTGTGTGTAATAGTTTTAAGGTAAACACAAATATTTTAATTCATTCATTCATTCATTACCTACATTACATAGAAATGCTTTAGGAAACTGAACTTTTTTCTGTATTTTACCGTACGTAAGAACGTTAAATATGTTGTAAATGCTCTAGTCTAGACTCACCTTAAACTTCAATTTGATTACGAAAGAAAAACAGAAGAAAATGAACCATTGATCGGCGCAAATAGTAGGTTTGACTATACATATACAAATACATCTGAGTTGACCAGCTGAAGGGACACCATTGATGCTAAACCGTCGATCATATCCCTTCAGCCCGTCTTCCTGATTAGAACTATCTCTGTTCAAGTGTTTAATGACTTTGGACTTCACAATGGAAATACTGAAACATTCATAATTTATTTTGATGTTATTAGAAAGTTTTTTGATTTGTTGACTGTTTATTTTAAGTTTCGCGAGTCAAATAGTACCCATAAGAAAAAAAAATATATAGTGGTATATATTTATAACACCTTGGAATCATTTTCTGTACTAAACCAAAAGAATCACCAAGTTCGGCTCACAATGGACGAAGAAATCAACGAACATAAAAAAAGAACAAAATAAACTTAAGGGCGTTTACGCCTAGCGCGCGATGTGTATGGGATTGACTTGAAATGATTTGCGCGCAGCGTTTTAAAGTAGTTTTAAAATATTTACAGAAAAAATTAACAACAAATTAAATTAAATTTTAAATGTATGATTTTATAGAAGATGCTCTTCTTTATTGGTAAGCTATTGTTATATTAAATTAAAAAAGTTATATCGGTGAAAAAATCATTTAAAATTCGTAATAATTCACATTTTTTGAATTTGAATTTCTCGTAGTTAGATACCAAAACCAAACATCTTTTTAACTAACAATTTTTCCAAGGATCTTATTGATTGATTATTATTTTTGTTCATTAGATATATCAGTATTTTCATAATATTTTGATCTTCGAAACTGAGGCTAAAAGGGAAATTTAGAAAACCTTTAACAAGTTATCTTGATATAACGCGTACATACTAGAGGTATATTAATTGAAATATTTTATTAACTAACTATTTGGAAAACAAAATTTCCTAAAATTAATATTAATTAACATATAGGTAGTGTAAGATAAGCGGTTCATGTTATTAACAGGTTTGAAAAGTACTGTTTTTGAGCCAAACTGCGCATGGAAGGCGTAAACGCTCTTAATACAGTCGAACATAAACCCTCCTCCTTTTTCGAAGTCTTTAGGAACTAACTACGCCTAAAGCCTTTCACATACTTCAAATAATTTCACTTATACTAAAAACATTACTATCAAAATGTAAAATCTAAAATCTAGGATAATGTCGCCGCCAGCGCCACGTGAAAGGCTAATTATTCCTCCATAGCGGTTGAATAAATTGAACCGTAATTTGTCGGCAATAGATTTCACATTAGCATCGCAAAAGTTTTAGGAATAGTGAGGAGACATTTAGTTTACTATGTTGTTTTTTACAAAATTCGAGTTCCAGGATATTTTTTCGGCACAAATATTAATTTCTCAACATAAAAACTTTTATAGGCACTACTAGCGAATAAGCAAATCAAAAAAAAAACTACTGTTAAGTGCGACTCGCCTCGCACACGAAGGATTCCGTACCGTAAAAAACAGCAATTTTTTAAAATAACACCAAGTTTTCACTGTTGTTCGGATACCCCTTTAAATTTTCAATTATATTATATTCTTAGTAATCGTTGTTATAACAGTACTATTGGCGAAGTTTTCGATTAACAAACAGAGATAAAAATAATATAGCTGAACCATGAACATTCTGCTTTTTGAAGTCTATTGATGTGTTTGTGTATTCTTATAAATCATTATATTATCAGTATAATATATTATATTAGTGTATAAGCCGAATATTGACCATTGCCAATTCAGTAAAAAAAATGTATGACATTTTTTTTACTGAATTCCTTTTATGTATTGTGAGTACCATACAAGAAACCTCTTTACAATCCTAAACAGTAACAAGCAAACACAACACCAACTTCAGTACCATTCACCTTTCATTCAACCTGCGCCCTTATCCCTATCATCTTAAGAGCCATTTTCCAGAAATAACGGAAACACATTAAGGAAGCGAGGCATGGAATCTTAAGGCGAGGCTTTGAATTAGAACGTTATCTAAGAAACAGGCGGGGGAGATAGCTAGGTCAGTTTTAGCCTGTGAAACCAGAATTTAGGTTTTTGTAGGAGCATAAAAACTAAATTAATATAGTAATGACAATTATGTAGTTTTGTACATTATTCTTAGTATAGGTTTGACAATGCCCTAGTACAGCAGCATACTTTGACATACCTTTTAATTTATTTATTATTTTTTACCACTGAGCTCGTCAATGTTATTGTGGAAATATAAACTCAAACTTACATAATATGTAAGTTTTTCACATAATTATCCCCTTATTCATATAGTCTGCTAACATAAAGCATTGCTATTTCTCACTCTGTCTTACTCTATTTACATAATTCAGAGTGAGAAATAACACTGCTTAGCAGTTGCTAAGCAGTGTAGTGTAGTGTATGTGTTTATAATTAACCCTGAAAACTTCACACAACTTTTTTTGGCAGTCGCGTAATATAAAGTATCCATCCGCTCTTTAATTTTTGTTGCTGTCTGTACCTAGCTTTTCATTTCCAGTCTGTGTCGAGTGGAAATATTCATGTAGGTTCATATCTATGCATGTTGGTACATGTATGTTTGCTATTCATATTAACTAGCATGTGTTTATCTGCGGTAGTGTTGGTAATGTGTATTTGATTTTGTGACAGTTAGTTGATGTTTTATTGAAACTCGGCTACTGTATAGTCAACGACAGAATTGCTGAACAAAGTTAACTTTACAAAGGTAGTTTTTAGGGTTCCGTACCTCAAAAGGAAAAAAAGAAACCCTTATAGGATCACTTTGTTGTCCGTCTGTCAACCCTCTTTCTCAGTAACGCGTTATCAAGTTGAATTTAACATAAAATACTCAAAACCGTAACCTCTTGGACACGTGATATATATAAAACTTCTTTATCAATGCAATCAAAAGTTTCAGCCGTTTATGTTAGAATATTTTGAAATTTCCAAGGGAATCACATTCACACAAAACCAATTCGGGTACTTCTTGTAGACCCAGAATAGTGAAATTTGGCAAGAAGCTAGGTCTTTAGCACAAGTAAAGGAAAACATCCGAAAACCGTAAATTTGTAGTTTATTAAAAAAAAGAAAAAACATTTGATTCACGCCATGGACCACAACCAATAGGGTACTTCCCGTGGACCTAGAATAATAAAATTTGACAAGAAGCAAGGTCTTGTAGCACAAGTAAAGGAAAAAATCCGAAAACCGTAAATTTGTAGTTTATTAAAAAAAAGAAAATACTTTTGATTCACGCCATGGACCACAACCAATAGGGTACTTCCCGTTGACCTAGAATCATAAAATTTGTAGCACATGTAAAGGAAAAAATCCAAAAATTGTAGTCTTATAAAAAAATGTTTTTATTCTCGCCATGGATCAAAACCTATAGGGCCCACTTCCCGTTGACCTAGAATCATGATATTTGGCAAGAAACAAGGTCTTACAATTATACCTTTGGTGCGCGAGTCCAACTGGCCCTTGACGTTTTATTAAAATGGATTTTTGAAAATTGGCACAGCTTTGCCAAGCTGCAGTTGTTCTAAAAACTAAATTTACCTTGTACATAAGTTTAGTTTAGCTTATTCAACAACCGAATCGAAACTATGTGTAGCAATTTTTAACGTTGGATGTACCTCAATTTTTGACAAAGTCCCATTACAATCAACTAGTTTTTGCCCGCGGCTTCACCCGCTTTGTTTCTATGGAAACGTCAAAAGGTTATTTCTGTCCCATATGGGATAAAACGTAGCCTAAGTTAAAATTTCAGCACGATCCGTTCAGTAATTTGGCGTGAAGAGGTTACAAACATAAAAACATCTAAACATACAAACTTACGGATTTCATAATATTAGCGTGATGTGATTATGAGCAAATAAATTAATATACAATGTTCTTTACAAATGAATTAATGAACATGATACCAAAAACAAAAAATAACATCGTAGACCTGTACGAATGTGTTGCGAAAATCATTTACATAGAACGAAAGATTGTGGATGGAAAAGTCGAAAGCAAAGTTTGACTGCGAAACTTTGTTTGGACTAGTTAGGAGACAAACATACTGAAAGTCCCCACCATCGCTGCTCCCTCAGTTGGTGGAAGGGAGGATATATCTGGTTTGACGTTTGATACCGACTGGAGGAAACGGTGGTTGAGATAGTTATAACCACATTTTTGAAATCTACCGTTTTTCGGAGCTCATAGGTATCTAGACAACGATTGAGAATAGAAAAAAAGTTGTAGATAATTTTATTAGCTTTCTTTATGTACAAAATTTCCTAAGACGCGTCGTTTACGAGATGTAATCAAAAAATTTTAAGACGGGACCTTCTTGTGCCCTCACTCCTAGGGCTCACCTTACAGGTGTAGGGACTTTTAGTATGTTTGTCTCCTAACTAGTCCATACAAAGTTCCGGAGTCAAACTTTCTGCTTTCGACTTTTCCACCTGATCCTTTCTTTTGAGTACTCATCGTCTGGACTAAAATATTACAAAATCGATGGTTATTTATTAAAGCTTCGTTCATTTTCCTGGAAAAGTCGAATCTAGGTTTTCACAGCATTCTGATGCTTTGATAGATGTTCTTTCATTTTGTGGTTGGTGTGGTCTCCTACACGGACTACTTTTCGTTAGATCTTATTGGAGAAGGTTTTTTCGTGGAATTGTTACTAAATATCTTTTATCCTTATATTTACAATGGATTTCCGCAAAGTAACGCCTGAATCTATTATAGAGATAAATTGCTTTTCGGGATAAAGATCTCTTGACCGTGACTTAATTTAGATTAACTCCAGTATAACACACGGGACCGTAGAGTTAAAACATACATAGGAAACTAGCTTCAACCCGCGGCTTCGCTCGCGCTTTTCAAGTAGCGTATGTATGTCTCGGGATTTTGTTTACCTCACTGCCAAATTTAATTTAGATCCGTTCAGCCGTTTAGGCGTGAAAAGGTAACAGATAGACAGAGTTACTTTCGCTTTTAAAACATTAAAATTAAGTCTAAGTGCTTATTTTGTAAACCTAAAGATATAAAGTTATTGAAATGCGAATGAAATAAGAATGTATTTTTAAAAGCTGGCGTTTTTTCTTAAAATTAACCAGGCTGACGATGACGTCACAAATCCAGGCCTCTAGTAGGTATACGAAAAACAAATGGCGATCGCGCCAGTGTTTAAAAATGTACCATAGGAGTATTACTACAACGAAAACTACACCTTGTCTCTTCAAGACAAGACTGAATACAATACAATACAATTATTTATTAACTTGAAAACACATTTAGAAGAGGTGTCTTTAGACTTTCGTGATATATCATCATCCACATAAACGTTTACCATCAGGTGAGATAATGGTCAAACGAACCCTTACTTCAGATATACGGAACCCTAAAAAGTAAGTAGGTAACAGTGTAATTGGATAGTGGCTGAAGCCAGGTGGCCACCTGGCTGATCCGTTCGTACGAAGGCTTTATTAATATATCTTCCGATTTGATTATCTTGCAAACAAACACAATACTTTCTCTTATTTACTTTCTCGAGATGTTTCCATCTAGAATTTAGTTGGAAACAATATCGACTCTATTTCGGAAAAATTAAACTCAGATTCCTTTGTGAGAGTCGTTGTCCAAAAAAAAAAAACGGCAGGGCAAATGTTGCGATATAGCGCTGCATTTTCCCTGCTTTGCGCGCGTTTTTGGCATAAATTTCCTAGTCTATATCCTTTCCTGAGATACCTACCATCTATATCCTTGCAAAATTTAATTAGTGTCCGTTCAGCCGTTTGAGTAAGTATGAGATGATAACAGACAGGTACCTTCGTATTTCTAATATTACCTACTCGTAGTATAATAGAATATATATATACTAAAACCCGTTTTGCTCAACGTTTTGGCGATTCTGTATAATATTGTTTCAAAACACTGTGACATTAAAAATAAATCTCGTCTTAAAGCAAACGCTCACTTAACAAATGATTACTCAGCTTCTCTTATAACTCTACCGAAGATTTACTTCGAATAGTTTGCTTCGAATAGTTCGATTGTTTCATGCTATTATTGTATATCTTTTATATTTTTTTTCTTGTTGTAGATATTATTCACAAAAGTCATCTAAGTAGGTAGGTACCTAACTAATAATAAGATGATAACGTACTTAGCTAGTTTATGTGTTGTAATAGTTCTGTAGTAGTTGGTAGTGGTAAATGTTTTGTTCTGTTTTTCTCACTGTGCCCAGTAACCATACAAAGCATCTCATTTTATGATCAATAACATTGTTTCCTAGATTTTAATTTTCTAGTTTTTTGTAATAGTCCATAATTAGGTACTCATCCGTTCGAAACCCTTGGCGCGCGAGTCACACTCGCACTTGATGGATCTTGTTTCTTTGGGTCCTTGAAAGTAAAACCACAATTGAGAAAAAAAATTATTAAAATAAATCATGAAAGTGCAATGTTTCGCACATAATTTGGTCGAGATTTCATGAACCCTGACTATAGAAATGACTTATGTTTTCATTTATAGCTTATTTCTAATTATTTGGTTCCTATAACAGTTTCGTCATAAGTTGTGTAGTTTTCTTGTAAATAAGCAAAAACTTGATTTTTGCGGTGACGCCGTTCCAAAAACGTATGCTCTGTCCCGCTCCTATGAACGCAAAATCCTATGCCTATTATTTTCACAAAATGCACGTCTATGGTGCCCTCTTAACGCGAAACGGAGTGTTGGGAGACCATCCACTCGATGGACCGACGACATTCTAGCGGTAGCTGAGAGTCGATGGATGAAGGCCGTTCAGGACCGCTATTTGTGGCGACAGTGGGCGAGGCGTATGCCCAGCTGTGGATATGTGTGGGCTGAAATTATGATGATGTAAAAGGCTTTGCCTGCCTTAACATCGAGTTTTTTTCTGTGGCAAAGCAGTATTCAGTTGGAAGGGTATGGTTGTTGGTAAAAGCAGTCCGTTTTACATGACCGTTTTATCCTTATTTTTATTCGGCAATGGCGGATTTAGTTGTATGAGGGAGTACACATGCTCATTCATTGTGTGATACGGACAGGATAAAACGGTCCTGTAAAACGGACTGCTGTGTGGACGTACCCTTAGATCAAATACTGTACAGGGCAACGCATAGCTTGAGCGTATTCCTAGCGTGAGTGTCCTGCTAGGTATTGTTCTGTTACAGGTGACGTCATCTGCCAATCAGTTACATCACCACAGCCCTTCAAATCATCTACTGATGAGTTAGCCGTCCTTAAAACCTTACCAGCCGTCTGGACAGAGGATAGGGACTCCACAGGGATTTCATCAACCCATCTGGCGAGAGTATGAGAAATGTCATCAACCCGTTTGGCGAGAGATTAATTAAATTTTCAAGTAGTACTACTTACCTACAAAATTTAACACACTAGGTAGGTAGGTACATACTTTCTAACTACAAAATTAATCTCTGTACTTACTATAAAGTTCAATGAGGCAGTAGAAAAATGTTGCCAGCGGGTATTAAATCTTTATTCAATAAAACATTTTTGTTAGACAAATAAGGCCATGCAATACCTCGGTCGCATCGGGTGCAATTCTTCGTATTTATTGCGATTTCCGGGCGACTTGAAATTGGTTTTATGGATTTAATCAAACTGCTTCGGAATAAGGATTATTTTGCTTTGGCAGAGTTTATTTAGTGCTACAATTTGTAAAGGGTTTCCACGAGATTTGATATCGTGAATAATGATAAATAAAATAGGTACTGAAGAATGGAGACTTTGTTTTGTTTGTGCTTATTGCCACTCGTAGGTAAACCCAACAAGTAAAACGGTATGTAATTAATAATTTTGAAATCTTATGTAGTCGGTGTAAATTTATTGTTATAAATGTTTTGAGTAAGAACATAATTTTTTTAATAATTTTGATTAAAGTTTATTCCGAATCAGACAAATAACTTAACTAGCAAGCAAACTCCAAGAAGGCTTATTATGTATTTTTGGTAGTTTATATCTGGATTTTGGGAGATACTTGAACACTATAGACGCTAGTGCGAAAGACTGCAAGCAGATCCTGGATGCGGCAAGCTAAAGAGGGCTCCCCTAATGAGCGCCATAGCACTCATTGGGGGCCTATTTCCAGCAGTGGACTAATATGGGCTAATGATGATGCGACCAGCGTTGTTACCGTCCTCGGGCGGTAGCGGCATGAGGATGGAGCTGTTTAACCGCACACTAGGGAAAAACCAATTTCATTCATTCATTTGTGTATCAATAATTATTCATTTAATTATTATTCAGGTTGATGATAATGATAATAGACGCAAGTGGCCATGACCACCACTGTACTATTGGGATAAAAGTTAAGCTACCTCTCAAAAAAAGTTTAAATACTTATACTTAAAAATACTTTCATAATGTTGATATTTTTGATAGAGTAGTAGTAAAAGTAGTCCAACTACTTGTCGATTATAGCTCTTTCCTACAATGCTGAGTGCTGGCGATTATATACTAAACTCAACGCGAATACGAGAATTTTTGGTTGTTAGTTGTTTACAAACATTATAATATCTTGAGAATGGCTCGAGTATTATCCGCGTCTTTTTGCCCAGCGGCCTTGTATAGTTAACAAAAAAAAACATTTCCCTGTGCTTTTTCCGCCCAACCGCCATCGTTCAAACAAACAATTAAAACTACAAAAGTATATTTCATACGGAAGCTGTAAACAATTCAACAAAAGGGCAACATTCCCCGGAACAATGGCCGACCTCTTTGCGCCGCGGCCGAATATAACTTTTTCGAAGTTTTTGTTTTGATTCGGACGGTAGTTTGTTATGGTACAGATATATCACATTTTATATAGGGAAAACATAAAATTTTACTGTTATGATACCAAAATTAGAACTTTGTCACCCCACCGCTATTCGCCATGAATAAACTATGGAAAGGAAATAACTATGCCCCAAATATTCTAGTAGCTTATAAGCCTACTCCGTTTTACCCATAAAAAAAAAAAAAAAAAATTATCTAGGAATCAACACGGAATAACTGAAAATGCTATGATAAATCGAATGGTAATTAAGTGTCTTGTTGTCTTATCGATGGACAAGTTTTTGGGATAGCCCAAAAACTTAATGCTTAGACATTTAAAAATCCTTTTGCAAGCGAGGCTAAGAAAGGGTTTTGGGGCCTACCTCTAGATTACATACATACATCCGGACTTGACATTACAAAGTTAACAAATTACATTTTGGCTCATCGTATTCTTAATCCTGCTGGGAAACAAGTCACATAAAATTAAAAATTCTGTAACTCAAAGGGAAGAGTTTGGTTTCGGTAATTACCGCACAAAGGTGGGTTGCTCCCAATTTATCTAACGGTTACCCAACTAAATTATGAAAATTGTAACTGTATTTAGTTTGAAGAGAAGGTAGGTACAGTAGCTTTTATGGATCGTTATACCCCTTAATTCTAAAATTCACGTCAAAAAAATATTGTGGAACGAAATGTCAATTTTAATATTTTTGGGATATAAAATTCGTAGATTTATAATATTTTTATGTAAGCACCTTATGGCACAAGTTCTGCCAAACACCTTGATGGTCACAACCCTAGAGTTTTTATGTATATGTTTGAAGGAATAAGGGCTATATGTTTGAAAGGGATAGCAAATGTATGGGTGGATCGAAAGCGCAATGCCACCTACTGTATTGTAAGGTGGCAGAGTAGGTTTTTAATTGAAGGAGTTTGTGGAGTCAGCCTTCTGTATGTAGTACTATACAGGGTGTAACAAAAATTAAAGGACCAAACTTTCAGGAGTGGTTCTGACTCGGTCACAGAACCCAGGAAAAATATTTTTAAATCCCGTCTTTTAGTTTTTGATAAAACAAACAAAAAGATCGCTAAATCTTAAGGCCCACCCAGGCCAGTACTTATAAAAAATTCGATATTTGTGTGGTGCCGGCTTAGAATTTGCACCACCGCAACTCTTCCCGCAGGTGTCGTAAGAGGCGACTAAGGGATATCCACCAGAGGGCGGACAGCAGCGCCCCCTGCAGAAAAAATATATCACTGAACCCGCATGCCCATCGTGGGGATTTTGGGCATTACCCTCCATGAGACAAAAGCCAATAAGGCGCTTATCAGGGGGGGGCCTGTGTCCAGCAGTGAAACAATATAGGATGTTGAGGTTGAGGAAGGTACCTAAATTCTTACTGCATTTTTCGTAGAGTCGGAACAATTTTCATCCATACTAATTATGGATGAAAGTTGTCCTCAATATTCCGACTCTACGCAAAATTTTGTAAGAATCGAGCAAAGCAAGAGCTTGCACAAATATAAGTAAAGTAGGTAAGTACTTATGTATTTTAATTGAGCAATGCTCTTGCTAGTTCCGTAAGAGAGCGTAGGCTGTTACAATCTTTGACTTTTTTTTTTATTGTTTGTTTTGCCTTTTTTCCCTCCGATATGGATCGGAGACATTTTTTAGGCTAACATTTTGCTGTTTAATTTAATATTTAAGCGATCAGTGCAATTCGCATCTGGTCGTGTCGTTGTTAAACACTTAGGTTATGGTTATGTTATGATTTGGATACTTTTCTTTTTTTTTTTTGCTTTTTTTATTATTATTATAATTTTTTAAATTATTTTTTTATTATTAAAATTTTGTACATAAATATAACAACATTTTAGAAACTATTATATTTACAACTTAATATTTACATTACAATCTTTGACTTAGCAGATAGATACTTAACTTCATAGTTTAGTTTTTAGTTATTTCGGGTTCCGTTCCCGTAGTGTAAAAACGAAACCCTATTACTTAGTTTTGTAATGCCGAAATTACAGGCAAGCAGAGGTTTACGAATCACGCCATCTACTGAGAAGCTATCGTCTCACGAAGCTGAGAGCGTAATACTTTTCACGGCCCCTTCCAAAATGAATTTCCATGGAAAACTCTCTCCAAGCGAGTCAAGTACCAGCTGATTTCAAAAGATGGCGCTTTTACGAATATTGGAAAAATGTAGCTGCACAATATTATTTGCTACGCTGAAAATCAAAACGATTGTCTTTGGGTGAAGTATGTAGAGTACAAATTCCTATCCAACTTTATCAAGTCTACATGTCATAATTATGCGTATCTTCCCGTGGCAACAATTTTTTGAATATTTTGATTTAGTGTATAAATTTTTGGGTGTCAAAATCAAGTAGGTACTTAAGTATTGTGTTGTACTGAGGATCTCTCCTGGAGATACGACGTTGACTATGTTAATTTTCATAGCGTATAGAAATTTTTCATAGCGTACCTACTTAGTTGGTGTGAGCTTTGCTGCAGTTATCAAGACACTTAAGTTAGGTACACACTACAGTGTGTACCTAACTTATGTGTCTCGATAATGAATTGGGTACCTACACAATTTCCACTCAGCTCCTACGTTCACACGTATTGAAAGCCATCAATCGTTCTAAAATCCAGTGTAATCTGGTTACAGGTAGGTACCTCATTGGAATTCCTTTTTGACTCTTATTCAAAGTTTTTCCACCACCCACTAATCCAGCAGCCAATGAATATAAGATTAATTGGCACGCCTATCTCGATTGGCGACTTGGAGGGAGGAAAAGAGGAAACGTAGAGTTATTCCTAAATGCGCAAAAAGTTGTTACATGTTCGGGAAACTGGTTTCAGAAGCTATGGCCTAGACTTCTCTATGATTTTTTGCAATGAAACTTCAATAACTAATTCACAACATTATTCATCATTGCTTTTGTGGTGTGGGTGGGTATAAAATATGTATTTACGTAAACTAAAACATCATAAAATTTTATGTTATGGAAATAGTGGGACACAACAAGGGTTTTCCAAAAAATAAAAAACCCTATTTGCCTTTGGCCTTAATAGAAGGCTTGACCTAAATAAACTTGTGCACACTGCACTATGCCATTTCAAACTAAAAGCACCATCGTCTCAGTCTGGTCGAACAATTTTTTGACATTAAGAAAACGCATTATTGTATCCAAACTGGGGGATGGCAACATTGAAAAGGGAATCAGACTACTAGCAGATAATATTTTAATAATACTATGCCAGAGTAGGCAAGGATGTTGTCAGTGTATAATTTTTTGATATGGAATCCTACCTAGGTACACATTTACACAAGTAACAGTAATCTTTTCTGCATAAACAAAAAAAAAAAAAAAATTTTATATTCAAAGTGCTTTATTTCCTTTAGACCTTACAGGACTCTTGGACACGTCACAAAATTCAAATCACATAAGTAAAACTAGAAATTACCTTGTTAGGTTGTTAGTTTTCGAGTTGGAGCAAAACTTGTCCCAAGCTTTTTTATCCTCTATAGATAATCTGATATTTTGTAGTAAGCCTTTTTACAAAGGATATGTTTGACAATTTTTTTGAATTTATTTATTGATAATTTTTTCAACCCATTTGGTATTTTGTTGTAGAAGCGTTTACATTGCCCTTTAAAAGATAGGTACAATAATCTTGTGTAGCCTAGTTGTGGGCACAGCGAGTTTATTCTTATTTCTAGTATTAAAATAATTATGTATGTCGCTATTTTTAGGGAAGCGATTGATATTCCTATGAGTGTACAACAAGTTTTCATAAATATATTGACATAGTACTGTCATTATGTTTATTTCTTTGAGTTTACTTACTTAAACCAACCTTTTAAAAAAATTACCATTATTTACCTACGTAAACCTACTTATAATATTTCCATGAAGGTTAAAAACTCAAAGTGCTCAATTATTAGACATTGCAGGAGTTACAGGACTCTTAAACTCGTCAGATGTTTAAAATTACGTAAGTAACACTAGGAAACTAAGTTCATACATAAGTGTACTAATATCACAGACTCTTCAAAATCTCACCTCTCAGAAACAGCCTATCACGATCAGTCCCCTATTGAATAATTAATTGGCAACCATCTCTCTTCCACTTAGCTGAATAAAAAGAGACAGAAAACCTATCAAGTTTTATGTATCGTTTGTGTAATTAAGTTTTTAAATTGAGTTTCTTTAGGTTTCCAATAAATTGTACCTCTGAGAGTAAACAAATGAAATCTTAGACATATTTCTTTTACTTTGTTTTATTTCTGGTTTTTTACATATTTTGTTAACGTTCGAAAATTTAATAGATTAATAGGAAAGACAGTATATGATGCAACGATACAATTATGAAATGGGAGGAATGATGAAATGGGGGTTAAAAGTTTAAGTAGCTGAATAAATAGGAAAATTGCGACTTTATCCTTAAAATATCTTTATAACCAAGGAATCTATAAGATGGGAATATTATGATTCTTCCTACAACCTTAATAATGTTGTAAAAAGAACCTTACTTTCTTTTGAATTGTTTTTTCCTTTTTAGGGTTCCTTACTCGAAGGGTGAAACCGAAACCCTATCACTAACCCTCCGCTGTCCGTCCGGCTGTCACAGTTCTCTATCTCATGAACCGTAAAAGGTAGACAGTTGAAATTTTCAGATAACGTGTATTTAATTTGCCGCTTTAACAAAAAATTGTAAAAATAAAATAAATATCAAAATTAAAGGCGGCTTCCACACAAAAAACGTGTTTTGTTTGGCTCTTTTTGCTTATCGTTTGTCAAGGCTGTATCTCTTAAATCACATGATACTTTCTGTAAATAAGAAACACTTCAACTTTAATAACAACAAATACTAAAAATATAATAAAGTTGTTAATTAAAAGGGGTCTCTGAACATATGAAAATTTTATGTTCTTTGAAAACGTTGCCTGATTTTACGGTTCGGAACCCTTTGTGTGAGAGTCAAGTCGCACTTCCCGGTTTATTTATCTCCATAAGGACCATGAGGAGGAGGATGTAATGGTTATACATTTCCCATATAAAACCATTACAAAACTTTTCAGAAGCTTTACAGGTAAAATTGGGAAAACTATTTTTTCCAACAAAATAAAATATTTCGATCATTGAATTAAGGTATCCCTCTATAAATATGCTAATTTATGTAGGAATTTACCTGGAACTGGTAAATTCGGGTAGTTATTTATTATTTACGGTGTGTTAACGTGAAAAAGGGTTGGTTGCCGTCCAATATTTTGTTGGAATATACATAGGTACTTATTTATGCAGGATAGATAGAGGTTATGCTAATCTATTTTTGACGGAGTATTTTTGGTTAGCTGTTTTTCAATGTTTTCGATTTAAAAAAATTGATGGATGGTCTTCTATGGCAAATTCTCTAGCAAAGATGTTTATTTCATTGCTACATCGACCCACTGTATATGGGAATTATTGCTGTAGCGCCGAGTATTGTGAACTAGAGTCGCACTTCCGTCATCGCTAAGGGCAACTCTTGTGCTGTATTAAACTGAATACAATTTGGCTGGAATACATGTAATTCCAGCCAAATTGGATGTACATAAAATGTTAGTCAACAAACCGCCCACACTTAACCTTAAAATCACTCTGTTGCTGCGTCTTTTTATGCACAATTTACATTACTTGCCTTGAGATCCTTCCTTCCGAACCCCGTCCTTCCGAAATCCGACTGTAGTCCTAGCACGGACATTGTTGTCTTGGGCAGAATAGAGAAAAATTACGTCACTTTGTCATCGAATGCGTAAATTATTCGAAATTCTTTCCTTCAACTTCAATAATGTACGCAATGTATAACGATGCGATGTCATTGTCTATTTTACCCTAGAGAACAATCCCCGTGCTTGGCCTACTGGTCGAAGCGACGCGTAACCCGAGAGCTGGTGGGTATCTGGCACAGCGCATCAGCTTTGCCATATTGCGAGGCAATGCAGCCAGCGTCTTAGGGACGCTTCTGACTGGTATTGATATGGATCAGTGGAGCTATCTGTAGATTGTTTACGACAGTCTGCAGTTAGCTTAATTGTTTCAATTGTAAATACTAGTTTTACTTATTTGTTTTGTATTATTTAATTGTAATTTTCTTTATAAATAATGTCCTTCCTTAAATAAATATTGCTTACAATTATGTATATCTGAAACGACGCCAACCAAGTGAATTTTAGTTTGTCGTGGTTTGTTTGCAAACATTTCACATGGAGCTTGGCTATGGTATAGAAGGAATCTCCTAAGAGGCATCTATGTTTTATCACAGATATACCTTTGTTTAACCACAATCTCCTCATCATTTTGTTCGGTCCGATTTACTATTGTGTGATTTATACTTTTGGCATAATTTTTCCGAAAGTCTAACAATATACTGAGTATTGCAATTATTATAAGACTGCAATAAAAACTAGTTGACCGGAACCATCAGCAACAACACGACATTACTTCGAAACCGAATTAGCAGAGTCCTCTCTCGGGAATAAATAGGTACCTACTATCTTTATAGTTAGACTGGAGTGAAGGGGTGTGGTGCAGGTAAGCAGCTATAACGATTACACATGCACGAGCATATGTATTATTATGGTCTACACTGTGGACCGACCTCATTTATTTGTTTTGACAACTTTTATAAAAGAAAAATTCTTCTATAATGTGTTGAATGCTACGAAGACGGTACGTGATAGAACACGTGTGATATATGCCACACGAATAAGCCACGGAGCGAAGGCCCCTAAAATACATACAAAAGTGTATTAGTTAAAGTGTAGAGCACCCACTTAAAGAAATTCAAAAGTGATGGTTGTTACACAAGTAGAAGTCACAAATAGTATGCAACACTATCGCGAGTTCGGGGGGCAGGCCTCCCCTAAACGTAACACACAAGTTGAACAGGTACAAGCCACGAATAGTAAGCAACACAAACGGGGAGTTGCATATCCTGCCTTACGTACATGTTACTTCATTTACAAAAAAATCTGTCATTACTTTGAATAAAATAACTGATTTCTGTTTTCAAGTGTCTGTTTTGATTATTTTTACTGATCTAGATACTCTACGTAAGATATAGAAAGATTTAAGAAGTTTAGATGACGGATAGGCACAACAGCCGTGAAATAGGTGGTGTTTTGCCATCTTTAATGGCAAAATACCACCTTTTTCACGGCTGCAATGAATTAATGAATGAAAATATTTTATTTATCCTAAACCTTAAATCTACTACACAGCAAACTAACATAAGAAACTAACACTAGACGAAGCCTGTATCGCGTGGACCTGAAAAACTATTTCCAGTCAAACAAAGCCTCAGCTATAGGCAAGACGAAGGTTTTTATTACATAATTGTATATAGGTACATTGGTACCGAAAGAAAGATCAAGTTCTTTCAAGTTCAACCTACGGCTAACAATTTTTTTTTTTATATAGATTGAATATTTTAGTAATATAGGAAAATGAATGAGGCTAATGAGGTAAACATTCAAATTCTCAAAAGCGCGGGTAGAGGCTCATCTTATTCTGTACTCTTCTAGCTTATACCAAAGAAAACAGAACAAGGTAAGGCTCCCTTTGAACGCTTAGAGTCACTCCCTGGAGGCAACACAATGTTTTATGATAATTATCCCGGGTAATTTATGTACTCGTAGGCTCTCGTTATAATTGGCATATACTAATAACTTAGATTGCTAACGAAATAACATTTGATAATTAAATCTTATATTCTACTTTTTGGGTTTTACTTGTAGATACTTGGGTTAGGGTATAGTGTATACTTCACGTTTGAGTTGTATACTTTACGTTTGAGTTGAGGGTACATCTCATCTCGAATCTAAAGTATCTTGGTTTTTTGAGGTCATTCATCTTCCATGTCCCTAACATGCACCACACATGGAAGTTGTGCCTCTCCAGGTCATAGGTTCTTCCAAATTACTAGACAAGTGTCCTTTCAAATTACAAGTGTAATTCACTGCAATCGCTAGAAATCCAAATTAAAATATCTGTAATATTCTGTGTGGTTTACCAGGATTTACCATAATTTTGAAGTTCTTGCAAACGTGTAGTTTGAACTGAATTTTGTTCAAAGTGCTTTCAAACTTGATAAAAATTAATTGGAAAAGGTTAATAAGAGTTTTTTACATACAAAACTTGTTCAAATAAAATTGAGTACATACTATAATGGATTAGAAACCAGCGACCTGTATTCTAGGAATTTGTAATAAATAAACAATTGAACTTTTCAGACTGCTTGGGTAATCAAATTATAATTTAGTCATTTACCATTTCGTATTTGGCGAATTTATAACTCTAAAAGTGGTTCATGAAATTAAATTATATTTTAACTTTTCAAAACTTTACAGACTGCTGAAAGTCCCGAAACAATTTTAAAGTTATTTTAATAAAATAAATAATCAGTGTAAAATCAGAACGTGTCGTCAATCTAAATTTAATTCTACTCTAGATGTAAAGTGAATTGTATAAGGTTTTCCCGCGACTTTTCATATACAAGAATTCTAGATACTACTTGGGTGAAGACCGCACTAGGCAAGGGTAGTGTTTGCCTAGTTGTGATCCTTTGGTCATGAGGGATGTGACTTACGATAACTGTAGGCATATGGATGCGGCAAGCTGAAGACAGCACTCATTCCCCTAATGAGCACCAAAGTACCCTTTCGTGCAAATAGGCAACTATAGGGTCAGCGCTGGACTAATATAAGATCTTGATAATGATGATTTATGTTCAGCCGACATTCACCCACAATTGCGTCTAATAATAATCAATTTCTACGATTTCTTAGAAGATCTCCGACTATCACACACCTCACCTCACCAGCCTATATTGGTCCACAGCTGGATGCAGGCCTCCCCCTGATAAGCGCTGTGCGGTGGTAAAATTGTTCTGCAGGGGGCGCTGCTGCCTGCCCCCAGTCCATCGCACAAGCTCGGCTAAATTTAAAGCTAGTTAAAATAGTGTGAAATGTCTAAATTTGTATTATTATTTTGAGAATTTCCAGAGAATTTTAAAGTTTTGCCCTAGATGCAATTGCAGCGTAAAGAACAATACATCACATTAACAAAGTTGGCCAAGCACAAGTAAACATCTGGCCGCAAACTACCGCAACAAAAAACTTGCATAAATTGTCCGATCACCAACAAAAGTTAAGGTTTAAAGTACGTAAAGTGTGATTGTAGAAGCAGTGGCTAGTCTTACGAAATACGGCGATTCTGGTCAGGAAACTAACGCCCGAATACTCAAACGCAACATAAATTTGATCGCGATTTTCTGACAGTTTTCAATGAAAATCTGTCAAACATTGGTCACTTGAGACATGGCTAAATCTGAGTTGCCTTTGAGTATTTGGGGGGTAAGAAACTATTAGCAATCTGAGCCTTGAGTCGGGTTGACGATATATCGAGACGTGATTGTGACGTCTCATTTTGGTATGGGATTTGCGTAGTTCCCCGTCGTCCGTACGGTAGAGGAGCCATACCAATTCTTATAGAAAAAGGAGACGTCACGATCAAGTATCGACACCATCGTCAGCCTGACTTAGGGCTTTAGTCTGATTTCATCATAATCATCAGGCCGTATACGTCCACTGATGAACATAGGCCTCCCCTAAACGACGCCACGAATCCTGAGGCGGCGCCACGAATCCTGACGATATATCGACTTCCTCCCTATTTTCATCATTAGGTATTTGTTTTTGTTTACGGTACTAGTTCTAATTTGTTTCTATGTAATATTATATTCTATTATCTGGCGCAGCGCATCAGCATTTCCATCAGCCGCCAGCGTCCTGGGGACGCTTCCGACTGGTATAGATATGGATCAGTTGAACTACCTGTAGATTGTTTGCAACAGTCTGCAGTTAGATTAATTATTTCAATTGCTAAATACTAGTTTGAATTTGTTTTCTGATAATTGTTTGTAATTTTCTTTTATAACAAAAGATTTTCTTTGTGAACGAATCGTAATATTTCGCGCATAAAATAAAATGCCAGTATCGAAATAAATACTTATTATTGTGCCTACTAGTAAGTTGGTAAAATTGGTATGTGTATGTTTATTTAGCACATAGAAAATTGCAATAACAGAAAAAAACAATTACAACTACTATTTACACTTTTAATGTATATCTAGCAAATAGATACTGTTAAAACCGCCCTATGTTTTGAATTTTGACATAAATTTACAGCTGAGAGTTATGAGTATTAAGCGGTCATGAGGCATTTCAATTCAATACAAGCCCATTATACAAAATCTTGAAAATAGCTGATGATAAAAATATCAATGTACTGGGTTTCTCTAGGAAATATATATTATTCTTCTTTTTTGAAGTCGGTTAAAGGCATTTTACAGTAGTGTCAAAACTTTTTATCGGGCGAGGACGACCATGTAGAATAGAGGTAGTTAGGTACTACATTCTATGGACGTCAATTAAAAAGTTTCGGCACTCAACGCTAAATAGTAATTTTCAGCTTTTTCCGTGTGGTCATAGCATAAAAAAAATTAAATCGATAAACAGTGTGTGTAACACCCGTATTTACCCGATAAAAAAAATGTTTCGTGTTTATTTTTGTCGGTCAGTCCTATCGTTGTTCAATACCAAAGTTATTTTGTAAAGTAAGTAAAGTAAAGTAAAAGGTATTTATTTTGTGTCACAAAATTATAAGTAAAGTTGGTACAAACAAATATAGTTACAACATGACATCAAAAAAGGTCATCGCTCAGCATTATGACCAGTAACGAAGACGCTACTTTGCGCTGGTTTTATGCGACACCTAGATTTTTGCTGTTTGAAACAATGACTTGAACAATATGATCCATGCCATGTCTGAAGAAAATCCGTGCGCCCATTCTAATGTTTCTTATGGTGTTATCTTTCTAGAGGTGGTAAGGTTTCAAATAGCTAAAGTTTAAAACCGCCTCGCACTAAAAAAAAAATGGCGCGTTTCGAAAAATTACGAAGTTTCTGAATTTTTAAAATTTTTGTTGTTACCAATATATTTTTGTTTCCCAACGTTTTCATCCCGTTGCCAAATCGATAAAGGCTTAAATTCTATTATTAAAAGTTTTTAGAAAGCAAACCTTAAATCGAGCACCAAAAAATTCTGAAGTAAAACTAGTCAAGTTCTACGAATCCCAGCTTCCCGCTTCCCAGTCTCACTGGCCCTGTGTCCCATCTTACCATCCGTCCCATCCGTCCCATTTTGAAAGTTGCAAACCCAACTTTAATCCTAACTAACGTAATTGCGAAAGTTGGAATACAACCTTGTTCGCGAGCGATTTACTGTCAGCCGTCTGTAATTGATGCGGTCTTTTGCGCCTTTTAAGCATGTAAATACTGTGTACACAGTACAAAGTGGCCTTTGGACTCTGGAACTTCTTAGATTGAAGTCCGGGCGGTAGACTATATGACTTCAAAAGACACACATGTACGAACCTACGCTATGTTACAAGGAGGAGGCACCACCAGTATACCAGTAGACCCAGCAGTATACTTCCAGTTTTCAAAAGAAAATCTTGCAAAAAATGCTACTGTTCGTTGATTTACATAAAATGGA
Organism: Eupithecia inturbata; assembly: GCA_963662085.1. NCBI lineage: Eukaryota > Metazoa > Arthropoda > Insecta > Lepidoptera > Geometridae > Eupithecia > Eupithecia inturbata. The sequence goes on along the minus strand of OY759178.1, from coordinate 15,508,605 downwards.
GCAATTACATACATGTTGGTCAAAGCTGGCCGAGTCGATCCGCTTTAGACATTCTGTCAAATGTGTTATCACAAAAGTACTACGTGATGAAATATGTGGATGCGCATTTCCCTCAGGATAATAAACTAGATCCGTCAAGTGCGAGTGTGACTCGCGCGCCGAGTGTTTCGAACGTTTGTCAAGTATACCAATATGTACTATGATTACCGGTTAGAAACTGTGCTATTTAATGACATTTCAGATGGATCGGTTTGCAAACTTCAGAGTAAAGAGGGCACTTAATGGTAAAATTTTCGACTTTATTTAAAATATTTCAAAAAGTATGAAACCTACAGAAATTTCAAAAACTCTTTTGAGATGTGCAAACCGATACCTTTCATAAATTTGATACCCTTTGACCTGAGGCGTGAGTCTGTCAGGGCTGATGGAGACGTCGACGTCTACATCACGTCACGACTGTTGGTAGTCCGGTAGCTATCGTGAACGTGTCGAGTAACTGTCGAGCAGGGATGTAAAAATGGTTCTTATCTGGAACGCAGCACATATACGTTCGTTTATGTTCGTATATTGATATTCACAACCAGACGACTCAAAGGCAAGATTATTATTTATATTTGCATATTATTTCGTAAAACAAAATTATTTGCTCATAAATTCTTCTTTATTTTATTGTATTAGTATTCCTACATGTTAAAATAAGAAAATAAATAAGCGTAACGTAAAGCGATCGAGAGCGTAGTTCCATGTCCGCACGATAGAGGCGCTATGCCAAGTTGTATGGAAAAAGGAGACGTCAAGCTCACGTCTCGTTACAAACGTCAGGCGGGACTAAGGGCCCTGGTCTCTTAAAATTTCAACATCACAATTTGTACTGAAAGTTATCATTTTCATTTTTTGTACAGGCGCACGATATTTATTATTATTTGTAATTTCAAGTTATTTGCTCAAAAGCAAATAACTTGAAATTAATATCTCAGCAACTACAAATAGTTGCTGAGATATTAAAGACGGAAAAGAGGACACAAAAAGCGAGACCTTATGGGTTTCGAAACCGATCTCCGATCTTCGAAACCCTAAAAAGGTCTATTACTGGCGATTTTCGATCAATCTCTGATGTTTTTCCACCACGACTTCTTTTAACTGCCTAGTTTGTTTCTCATAGTGATAAGTTAGAGCAGCTAATTTATAAAGTATTAGTTTCTGTCGCAGGTTTTCACGCGTTGTTTCTATAAAACTTTAAAAAGTTATTTATATCCCATAGGAACTGATTTATGGGATAAAAAGTAGCCTATGTTTTATTCCAGGCCTAGACCTATGTCTATACAAAATTTCAGCCCAATCCGTACAGTAAATTTGGCTCCAAGAGGTAACAAACAACCATCCAAACATCCAACCTTTCGCATTTATAATATAAGTGTGATGTGCTATATCAAGCAAACTAGCGAAAAGATGATTATCATGTATCAACCATGCTATAGGATCTTGGAATAGGAAAACAGTATTTCCTAATAAAATAAACAAGAAAACGATTCTTGTATTTTGGTGCAATAATCCTAGTATTTCGAAAACAGCGAATGTAGGAATGTAGCATATAGAGTACAGAATTAAATTCAGTTTAACTTGGAGCGCGAGGGCTCCCCAGAGAAATCAACTTGTTATTAAAGTCCTGAAAATAGTTATTTTACTATGAATTTAGACTGTTCTGTAACTTCTTGGTGGAATTATGATGGAATTATTAGAGGTAGATGGAAGTGTTGGAAGGTGAATGCGCTTAAACGTTTTTTTATGGATTTAACTTAGAAACTGAATTTTTAATATACTCTGATATTTTTTGCTGATGAGTCTGACTTTTATTTTGAAACTCTGTTGGTGAATAAATAAAACCATTCGGTTGATTTTGAAGTTGGTTTTACACACTGTAAGTACGTGCCAAAATGTCGCTGGCCCGCCCCGACAACTTGACAAAACACTGTCGTCTTCCAACAATATTCATAAGATAACATTTCAAATAGCCTTTAAAGCCATAAATTATATTTTTATACAGGGTTATTTGTATTTCACTGACACTGCGTGAATTCTGGTTCTACCTATTATCACGAGGTAGTTCGTGAAGACACAAGTCTCAATTCTTAATATTAAGAAAATAACCCTGTATAGGTTTATTTGCCATGCAAGTATGTATGTAAATACCTTACACTTAATGTGTACAGGTGTACACACATATAAATTTCACTTACAATCGTACTAATTAAAGCAACATTAATTGACGATGTGTATAAAGAGGGAATCTTAAAGGGTTTGTACAGAACATGTACAAATGTACTAAATAAGGAGCAAATATGTTTAGGGGAAGCAACGTAATTAATTATTTAAGTAGGCTCTGATACAGGAACATGTATCTGTTTTCAAAAGCGGTTTCTCAGACAATTCCGTGTTACTACTTTCTCTTGAATATATTATTAAAATCTAATTAGAATTTTATGTAGCCATGACAAAACAGTGTGTGATTTGCATATTTTATAATTGTGTTGGGTCTGAGTGTTTTCTATATTGAAATAGTAATTTATCTACGGGTGTGACATTAGCCATTTGACATAAACCCTTTAAAATTAATAAAGTAGAAAATAAGTATTAATTTATACATGGAATATATAAAACTACAAACGGCAGGTAGTGTGACACAGTTAAGATCTGCTAACGGCCATCGTTCAGGTGGATTTTCGCCCTATAATGGATACTTAGGTACGTCATTACTGAGGCTTTGACGTACGAAAGCTCTTTAGCGAGCTCACGTATGGTTATAGAATTTCCCACTTAAAAAGTCCTGTGACCTAGCTGCAAAGTAAATAACACCTTGATACCATTTATCAAGACTGGAATCACGAGCACCGGAATTCCCTGATTTACAATAGCAGTTCGTTGCCGACGCTCATTGTCCCTACGAGTTATGATTACCATAAAATATATGGAACATGGAACATCCTTATTGCAACGGGACAAGGCTCAAAATGTTCCAGGTAAATCTGTATAATTGGGTGTAAAGGACAGAACTTTGGGTGTCCTATTACGTTTGAGTAAGGTTCGTTATTGCATCTATGACGGTGATGGTATCATTTCTTACGTTTATTGGACCAGTATTATAATAATAGGTACCAGTTATCTTGGATTTGCTTTGTTGGCATATTACTCCCACCAGAATAAAATTATGATAATTATTTCATTAAATTTGGATATACTTTTTCATCCCATCTATTCGAAAAGGACGACTTGGTTCGCCTTTAAGTGCACCCAAAGGTGGTGTTTTCTATAAGAAACTTTTAGCGGGCAGTAATTAGTTTTTAATCTACTTTATAAGTGCGCCGCAATTATCTTTGAATTTAGAACATCTTAGTGTTCAGCGCCAAAGAAATCGAACTCAAATATTGTTTGAATAAAAACTGGCTGGTACTACATCCAAACAACGAGATTCACCGTCACATTTTCCTCAAAATGAGCCAGATTCGGACATTATTTCAAACACGCAGTATATAAAATCAACAATAATCTCTATTCCTAATAAAACTGTATCAATAAATTTTCATAATTGCGAAAATGTCTCAAATGTACATAGAAGTTTTTGTTGTTTTATTATTAGATACTATTTAATTTCAATTTAGTTGTAACTCTATGTTTTATTAAATAACAATATTACAATAAACTATGAGGCGCCTTTTATTTTCTCATAGAGGGTGATGAAAAGTAGAGTGTATCACTCGGGCGCAAAATATATTTTTAGCTTGGGCGACGTACTTTGAATCCCTCACTACGTTCAGGATTCTACTCTAGAATCCCTTACTTCGCTCTGGATTCAAAAAAGCGCCCTCGTCGTAAAAATATTGCTTGGCTCCCTTATGATACAATCCACTATTAATGACTTGCTTAATCATATTTTGGGCTTGCTTAATGGTTTTGATGAAACGGTAGCGCTTGCGTTAGGACAGAGTCCATGGTACATAGGGTTTGTGCATAGTTTACGCCTAGACAATATCTACCTCTACATATACTGGAGTCATTTATTTATCATAATATGAGTATTGAGCTATCCAATATTTCGGCACAGTTCAAGCGCCATGATCACGAAATCACTCAAAAAATGAGTACCTAATTATCCCGTTGTAAATGCTAGACATCAGATTTTGTGCATTTGCATGTTTAAATAAATTAATAATAAAAAAAAATATTCACAGATATGGGTTTACAAAGTAGGAACTTACAATCTATTTCATATTAAGTGTTGCGTCTTTCATTACATAGGCAAATGCATATAGCTCACTATTTACGGCGTTAATGCATATTTTAGTTTCTTTTTACCTATAGCACCTATTTCGATCACCTTCCATTAAACAAAAATCGCCCTCATCTCAACACATTTCCACAAGTTACCAGATGCCGTAGTTTTCTATGGAATTTGGAAACCAAAAATCTTCCTCTATTTAAATCAATAGAAATACTGGAATCAATGATCGAACTGGCCAACGCCATTCGTAATTGGATATTAAAAAAGATTCGTAGATAGTTAGACGCTATTTTACCTTAAAGTCCGAGTCTTGAAGGCATGAAGAACATTAATGCCTACATCAACGGCACAGGCCATGCCTAAACAGGTATCTCATGAAATAGCGCCAAATTTTAAATTTTGTCCAATGAAGTCAGCTGACGTAGAGAGGTCGTTTTTGGCGTACAAATTTGCTCTGGAAAATTTTTAAAAATACTTAATTGTATATTGTCTTAAAAAACTATGCATAATTAAAAAAAAAATTCTGTGGTTTTATAGCTTCTTTAATTAAAATATATAAAAATTAAATGATTTTTGGATTTTGCATTATGCATATTACGGCCTTTTTGAGAGCATAAAGAGCATATTTCGGACTTTTCTTTTTTATTGCATTTTTTTTACTGGATTATTTAAATATCTGTAATAAAAAAATCCCGCAGTATTAAACCTAAAATTAACTTTCTTGCATATTTTGCCACATTGTTAGTGAATATAATCCGATATCATGGTTATTAACACTAAAGTCATTTAAAATGAATTTAGTGTTAACCATGATGGATTTCAAAGATTTTTCTATACTGGATTTTATAATTATCTGTAAAAAGAAATCCCGCAGTACTAAACCTAAAATTAACTTTCTTGCTGTTGACTGTAAACACAATTTGAAGTACTTGTCGATTTCGGATCCGTTCTTTAATAAACATTAACATAAGTTGCAGCTAACTCAAAACTCGATCTATAGAGTTTTCACAGTTTCATTATTTAGTGGCCCAACTTTTACTCAATTTTTGAACATCATCATTTTAATATCCCAAAGTGGACACGAAAAATAATATCGCCTAGAAAGAGTCTTTCGACGTATTTGATAAATTACTTTTATTGCTGGATTTGTCAAGCCATCGATCATTCTCGAATGCCTCAGATTTTTACGAATAATAAATAACGTTGTCTAAATTTATTGAAATGAGACTGAATAATTATCATCACTATTGAGTGATGATTATACCCATTGGGGTAGGTCCACTGGTAGGTAATTACTAAATAAATCAAGAAAATAAATAAATTATCTCATCGAAAGGTTGAGATATTATATTTAAAACACCTTTTGTTAATTAACTATTTGAAACACTCGAGAGATGGTAGTATCTGGCGTAGTGCATCAGCATTGCCATACAGTGGGGCAATGCGGCTAGCCTTTTGGGGACGCTTCTGATTGGTATTGATATGCATCAGTTGAGCTACCTTTAGATTGTTTGCAACAGTCTGCAGTTAGCTCAACTGTTTCAATACTAGTTCTAATCTGCTTCTATTCTTAATCTCTTCTGTTCGTATTTACACTTAAAACAACTAAGCTAACTGCAAACAATCTAAAGGTAGGTCAACTGATGCATATCAATACCAATCAGAAGCGTTCCCAAAACGCTAGTCGCATTGCCCCGCTGTATGGCAATGCTGATGCACTGCGCCAGATACCCACCAGCTCTCGGGTCACGCGTCGCGTCGACCAGACGCTTAGATAACTTTTTAAAAACCCGGAGAGCCTCGGTACCCCATGGACCTAGGGTCTCAACCCCAAAGGGAGCAAATGTATAGGCTCTGTCTTATTAAGTTCTATTAATATACTAATGAAATAAAATAATTCTAGCATTCATTAATTTAATTTTTTTTATGAAATTCCATACTTTTTACTGGTTTCTCCTCTGCAGGTTATTATAAAACCTCAACTTCTAAAAGTCTACACCTACTAAAATGTTGCCTATTTATCAATTATTCTCATCGGCAACATCTTACTGAAAATTCAGCTTGAAAACATGAGAACACTTGATTAAATTAATTTACACCAACTTTGGTTAATAATTATGAAGAGAGAATGAGGATGGTAGGGAATTTACAGAAACCACATTTATCTTTACGAATATCTATTATCTCAATCCATAAACCATTTTCTATAACCCTGATCCTTATATTGTAACCATAGATAAACCACTACACCCAAGTTTGTAAGCAAACTGTGTCTTATTCATAATCTAACTTTAAGCAAAGCTTAAAGTTAGATTATGAATTTTTTGATGGGTGCGAATATGGTCTTTAATTTTTAACAAATAAAGCATTGTATGCCGTCTATTACCTCTATTATTCTAAACCTTTAAGCCAAAATATTTAATACGTGCCTACTGAAACTTACATTAAGCTTGAGGCATTGTTAAAATAACGTAGCTTTTTATTTTGGGGCTTCTCCAACATACGGGGTTGATCCAGTCCAAGTTATTTTTGCGTCTTGCCACCTTTAATGAAAAGCATAGGTTAGATGGATAAAAAAACTTTGAGAGGCTTTTTTGTTACTAAACGAAAGTTTTCCTTTTGAAGGCCTCGGAAATCCTCTCCCACTGCCACGGCTGGGGCTAAACTTCCACTCACAGGTCCTTCCGCATCAAAACTCAGTCGTCTACCTACTGCTGAACATGCTTGCCCCAAACAGGGTTTTTTTTTGCCATAATCACCACGCTTGGCGAAGTGAATGGTACTCGCAGTGTTAAAAATTAGAGGTGTTAAAAATTACCAGATCCTAATTCTTCCTCTGGTAGGTACTCCTCCAACTTAACTCATGGATGTCTCAAGTCTTAAAACATCCACGGGTTAAGTTGGAGAAGTCGATTCTGACGCCGCAACCACCTCGGTTCCTTACTTGGTATGGATGAGTTTTTCCAGCGGAGTAGCGTTGATATCGTCATTCCTCAGGGTACCGACTGCATCGTCGTGGGCTCGCGTGTCCACGTTGAGGAGGACGTGGCAGCCGCCGCAAGTGTAGTAGTGGATGTCAAATCTGGAAAAGGAGGTTTATTAAATATGTTCTATTTTGATTTTACTAAGATTTTACTATACATTATGGCAAGATTGGCAAGTCTGGGTAGGATGAAGGAAATCACCTTCCGTAGACGGGAATGGACCGGAAGTATTCTATAGAATGTTCTTTATTGACACCGCCTCTATGCAACAAACAATTTGACGCAAATTTTGACTTATCAAAATATCCTTGATCAAAACATACTGTTATTTTCATAAAATTATATAATTTTCTATAATAATAAATATTTTATTATAATTAATAATAATAATAAATAATGCTGGCCAATCCACACAGCATCATCTAGCCCCAAGCTAAGTGGAGCTTGTGTTATGAGTACTAGATAACTGATAATATACATAATACGATACATTACATAAATACAGTGAGTTATATGCATATCATGCATAGAAAGATATTTTTTATTAAACATAAAATATTAAATTCCCAGAACCCCCGGAACAAATATTTGCAGATCGTACAAACATTTGTCTGTTTTGGGAATCAAACCCGCAACCTCCGGCGTCGCAGGTGGACCTTCACCCGCCGCGCCACGTCGCGTCGGTCGAGTCAATTCTGCCTAATTTAATAATTATGATGTTATTTCCAGTTGAAATCATCCGCTCACAATTTTCCAAGGTGCTCAATTATTCAGTGTGAAGCTGCAAAAGGTGTAAATCACGAGAAATTATCGCTCCACCTGTAAGTAGCAGTTTAAATCTAGCTTATAAGTGTGTAGCAGCGGACACCTGTCTTTTTATAAAGTAACGCAAAGTTTACCTTTAAAGCTTATCCATTAATTTCCCTGATCATACGTTTGTACAATACCAAAATGAGAAAAATTTTCGTTGAAGTTGTACTACTGCTAATAAGAAACGAATAGAACGAATCACTCAAAATCATTCGAAACCTGGAATCCTGCAATCGAATCATCAGTATTATCGCAAATAAAAAAAGAGTTCGTATAAAACTATTGGATCACTGTCAAACTATGAAAAATAATTCCTCAAAATCATTTTCGTAAACTCACAACCCATACTAAGGACTCAGAACAAGGTTCATGTTAAGTGAATCATTGCACAAAACCTACAGGGAAAGGATAAGCTGAGTTTTGTAGCATAACTACCGACCCCTTCATAAAGATTCGTGCCACACGCGGTCTTGTTCAAAGAAGTCCTACAATCATAAAGTCATTTACCGTCTCTCAGCGTGGTAGTTCCTGAGCAGTTCACGATTGGTGTTGAACAGGACCCCATAGTGCCCCGAGCAACTGGTCACCTGGAAAACAACCAAAAGAAAATTATAAATTCCTTGAAATCTTCTCGTTTAATCCTCTAGAAATAATTTTCTTTTATGCACAAGAGCTGAACACACATCCATACGAAACGAATGCATTGAGGGAGTCTATGACCTCTGTGGCGTAGTGAGCAAAGGTTGCGGGTTCGTTCGATTCCCGCCACGGGACAAATATTTGCACGATTTGCAGTATTTGTTCCGAGTGTTTTGTGTGTGTTCTATGTATAATAAAAAATATCTATCTTAGTTATGTAGGTATTAAGTATATCAGTTATCTAGTAACCAAAAGTGCTGCTTAGCTTGGGGCTAGATGATGCTGTGTGCAGCATTATTATTATATGAATTAAGTTGAAGTTATGAATCGAATAAACTCAATTCAGATTTAGTATTCTATACATTTCTTAGGCTCCCTCAACGGCCTCAACGTGTACAACTCAGAAAGCTAAGTGAACCCTCCGTTCTGCTTTAAAAAGTGTATGCACACGTACTATGTACTATGCAGTATTTTATTTTAAAATCTGACCCAAATAGGCAACGCAGGAGTCTTCAGCCTGGACCCTGGATACTGCTTGTTCAAGTTGTTCTTATGGTTCTCCTCTCCCCCGTAGAAGACCAGTAGACCGACTGGACTGCGGGACAGCACTCCAAATTGAGGCATAGCCTGAAATTAATAATTCGGTCTACTGACTAGAAAAACTTAAACGCTCACGACTATATGATTAGGTTCTATAACAACTAGTTTAGCTTTATGAGCAGAATGTGTACTAACATAATGATCTTCATCCCCCACATACAAGACTCCGTTATGTAGATAGGGGGTAGCGCGCCCCGTCAGGACCAGAGTGGCCACGTTTATGGACCCTTCCACGTGTGCTGATACCAGGTGTGTCAGTTTACCGTCTAGGTCTTTCTTTATGCTGAAAACAACAAAAAAATGTACAATCATCAGTTTATAACCTCCGATTTAGGGAAAGAGAAACTACAGGTAACAAAATGTATCCCGTAAAATGTATGCGATACTCCTGTAACGCTGCGACTGGAGTCGACTGGAATCCGAGATTGGAATCGAGCCCGCAACCTCCTTGTTGCGGGCTCGACAATCTGCAGAGATTGAATAGTTCTGCGTGTTCTGTGTGGTGTATATGTAGAAAAAAGATATCTATTTATGTAATATAATGTAGAACGGTATGTGTATATGTTATCTAGTACTAGTACCCATAACTCAAGCCTGCTGGCTATGGGGCTACAATATGATGCTGTGTGGTTTAAAATAAATTCATAAATAAAATAAATAATGCTGGACACGATGCTTGTTGTTCCTTCTACATTTTTAGTAGTATGAGTGAATAAATTCATGCTTAGAAATAATTATGAAAATAACATACTTATCTAAACCTCTTGACAGCATGCATGAGTAGAGAATCAGTAAAGCACCAGCACACTCTTCAGATTGAAACTGAAAATACAACGGTTTTTTCATTAATACAAAATTATTTTATTAAGTAAAACTTTTACTTTAAATTTTAAAAAATTTTTGCTTATGCATAATATAGTGCACAAGTGTGTGGCACAAACGCAGATGCACTCTCTATACCCTCACTCTCATAATTCGATGAGACAGCAGGCCGACACGACCGGGATAAGGTCAGACTCGACTGAGATGGTGATGATGATGCTGAAAAATTCAATTCTATACAACAGATTAATTAGGTACTTACCAAGTACAAGTAACGCTTTATAAATATCTGCAGATCCTCCAGGCTTTTAAACTCGAATAAATGCAGCTTGAAATTCAAAACGTTCGTTATGAGAAAATCTGAAATTCAAAGGATAAATTATGAAAATTTCAGTGGAAAATAAGAATTTACTTACCTCGGAACTTACAAAACATACTTAGTTTATCAAGAACTTCAAAGTTAGTAAGTATATTAGATATTAGAGAAGGTCAACGCTGAAATTAGTATAAATACATGAAAAATTGAGCAGTGGTAGTGCTAGATTTTGTTTCGTTTTCGTTGGAATATTTGACTGCCTGACTGATATCTATTCCACTTTTGGTACCTTGCTTATCAGCATTTTGACGTCCACTGCTGAACGAGCCTCCCCCAAACATGAGGGGTTTTGACATAATGACCACGCTAGGCCGGCCAATTGGTGATCGCAGTAGAGGTGTTAAAAATACATAGAAAGAAGCTGTTGCCTGCTGTTGATCTACAGATCGAGTTCGAGAGGTTTTATCTTACGCCACGACTGCCATGCCTTGCTTTGCTGCCTTATTAGGATACTTCTAAAGTTCGAACTTTGTCACCACAAATGTAGTTACTAAGTTGATAAAAAAATTAAGTGAAGAGTAGCGATTCACACTTTATTTTATTTGTATTTTGCTAAGAATTTTACTTGTCTATGTGCTTATTTCGCTTAAAGCTAAAAGAAATAAACGTTATTCTGATTCTGCAGTCCCTCCATACCCTGGTGAAAAAGTACCATAGCGACAATAACATGACACCTTTTCTACCTTTTCAGTAACTCCGTCCTGGTAGTACAAACTGCCATGCGGCACATAAACCTGCTCAGTTGGCAGCACCACCACCGCCGTTGAGTCGGGAGTCTGGTTGTTGCCGCCAGCGCAGCGCCAGATCACCTCGCTGCAGGCTCGCCAGAGGGCCTCCTCTTGACGCTCTTCGGATGGACGTAGGTAACTGGAAATGGGAAACAAAAGAATGAACAAAGCATAATAAAGTGTAGCTGGCTAGGTGGGATGACGACTTGCGAAAGACAGCAGAAAGACGGTAAATGTTGGCATCCAACATCTAGGGGGTAACAGGTGCTATGGTACTTATTAGGGGCGGCTGATGATAATGATAATAAAAACTTGATGTAGAAAATAACACTTTGGGTTGTTAAACCAGTTTCTTTGGTAACCAACCAAAGAAAGCCTATTCCAAATTTTTATGCTTATTCTAATGGAAATAAAGTGTTTGTGACTTGATTTATGTTTGATTTGTAAAAAAAACCTTCAAAAGTATTCAGCTTCAACGGGTCATTCATTATTTACATTATGATTTTCAAAAAACAGGGTTCTAAAGGTTAAATTTTTATGCGAAACTTTGTAATTTTTTTGTCACCAAATAAATAAGTGTAACGATTTAAGAACGAGGACACATTCCTAAAACAATTTCTACAAAACATAACCTCAAATTGAGCACGCAAACGCAACATTCCACCCAGCAAAATCTTCTAGTATCAAATGAAATACAGCCTCACTAAACGGCCGATATTCAGAGCAGTTTAAAATAAATTCTCAGAACGTTTAGACCATAAACTCGTCCAGTTTGCCTAAAATATTGGCCGGCGGAACAGTTTAGATTTATGCCAAAACACGGTACTGGAGTAATTATATGGCTTTGTGTATCGGGAGATTCTAGTTTACAATAATTTTGGGTTGCATTTTGGAAGGAATTTAATCGCTATCTAAACCGATACTAAGCGCTCACTCGTCACAAGCGCGGATAAGTCACAAAGTATTCGGATCAATCTCACCGTTGCAATTGAACACGTTAAATATACGATGAACTCGGTTTAACGCTTTAAACGAGTTCATCGCAGTTTACCGAGGTTAAGTTGATGCGGTTCCAGCTGTAAGCCGAGTTCAAGAGCTGGCATGCCACACAGTAGGAAATCGACATATGATCTCGATCACGCTGAACTTAGTTCTGTTGATCTTGGTTTTGGCAGCAAACGGTGACCTTAGATTATCTATACTATATATATATATAAGAAGGTAACGGTTTCGATTGTCCAGCATTATTTATTTTTATTTAACCTTCATGTATGACATGATTCAAATTTCATGTCCTACTACCTATCAGCACTCATAGGATCACTGATAAACTGAACATGTCTCCCCCAAACAAATTTCTTCTCCGCTTACCTTAATTAAACGAAAGGAAGTGATAATAATTTAAAGCGAGGACAAAGAAAAAACTACTGATCTTATTGGGCTGATATTTTTCGAATGTGAAGCCAGGAACCACTTATCATAATAAGTTTAGAACCTAGAACGTTTATCCCTTATAACGCGTGCGAAGCCGCAAGCAGTGTCTAGTCAAGTCAATCGTTATCGTTATGTGTTAACAACTAATGAAAACTTAAATTCAAAAATGTATGAATCTTTAGTAGCTAAAATACTTGTTTGGTATTAATACGTACGTCTCCGGAGGTACAACAGACTTGTTGTCTTTAGTCGGAGGCCTGGAGTCAAACAACAGCCATTTTATGATGTGCGCCTGGAGTCCTGACAGCAGCGACCTAAAAAAAAGTTTGGTTAATCTCTAACTAGATATAGGATCTGTAGGTTTCCGTACCTGAAAGGTGCTAGCTGGACCCTATTACTGAGCCAACACAGTCTATCTGTCCGTTCGTCAAAAGAATGTATCTCTGTACATGATACAAAAAATAGAACATTTAAAACCATCATACTTGTTTTTACAAAAGTCATGAACAACGGGGTATTTAAAATTATTTAATTTTGTGTTGTTTTAAGTTTTCCAATATTTTGGCACAGTTGCACGCGCCAAGATATACCGATCTACCGAAAATGTTTACCACAGAATACGTGTTATAATCACTATCTACAAAAGTTAAACTTTTATATAGTAATATTTAGAATCTAAAGTTACCTGGCTCCATTCCTAGGCGCTGCTAGGCCATAGCCAAGAGGCTGGTCTGGTGGCCTCATGATGAGTGGAGTCCGAAGCCATTCGCCTCTTGGCGCGCAGTTAGCTGAGCCGAAAGCTACGTTGCGAAGGTTCTGTAAAAATATTTTACTAAAATGAATAAAACTCTTTAAAATGTCGTATTCAAATTATAATAAAATAATTAAATAGATGTGAAGAAAACAATAATTTTTAATACAAGTTCGTAAGAGAAAATAATTATAAAAAATATAAAAATTAATAATTAGGAAACAAAGATATCACCTACATTTTCTTATGGCATAGGCATAGTTTACTAAAAGTGGCGCCACGAAAATTTAACTGTAATTATTTGGGTTATGTCTATTACATTTTTTTTTATAGACAATAGAAATTCATTTGACCACAATCTCCCCTAATTCTCAAATTTCAAGGACCAGACCTCAAATTAAAATCAATTAACAAAAATAGAAAACACTAATAAAGGTCTTCCGGATCTCATCCAATTAATTAGTAAGTTTAAACCGGGCAGCTTCCAGTAACCGTTTCAATGCAGATAGTTTGTAGTTCTACGAAGTGCTACGGCGTAGACATTTTTGCTACGGTCGCGTGTAGAGCGTCTACGACGTAGTATGATTTTGTCAACGGGTTTGAGAACATGAGTTGTTGCGAGCTGTCTCGCTCTATTGCTAGCAAGAAACAAGAAAAAGCCTGGTTTTCTCTGTTTTAGAGACCCTCGTGTTAGCTTTTTCTTGATGCAGGTCTGTGCTCCATAAGAGCTGTCCAGTCTGAATGTATATATTAAGGGCAAGTCTTTAAGAATTTTAGTGAAATGAAAATCAATTACCAAATAATACTTTGTTGTATGTGACTAATTTTCTAGTAGGTTATCGAATAATAATATTTAAAAAAAAACTTTTAATCCAATAAAATGCAATAAATAAAATAACCAGCTCACCATAGCAATCTCCTCTGTAATAGGGTCTCCGCCAACCACAGCGGGACGAGATCCGCTCAGCAGCTTAGTACGAGCGTAGAGTACACGCTCTGAAATAATACAAAGACTTTACACAAGGGACAAGACAGTGCATCATAGTGCTCTATCTTTTTCTCTCCTTAAAGGTGTAATCTAGACGTATTTAACGATGTTGTGTAGGTGATGGTTAATATACAGAGACCTTAGAAACAATCACCATCACCGTTTTGCCAAGTTTACAAAAATAATAAAAGTTTTCGTTTCCTTCCATACATTTAGCGCCTTGAAACGCCCCTACCGGATTCTGACAGGAACTACTGCTCATAGGTGGACTGCAATCCAATAGAATCATATGAAATCAATTATAGTTTGCAAACGATTATGAGCAGTTTGTTGCATTTAGCAGTACAAATTTGACAAGACAGTGATAATAAACGAAAACTTTTTTCGTTTTGGTATTGTGCAAACCTATACTAGCAACTCAGTTCGTATCAGGTGGGCCATCTGCTTGGTCCATCATTATGCAGAAATTGTAAGAAACTTATCGAATATTGGCAAGATAGTCTTAAAATAGGTACCTACTTCGAAACTCATGAAACATTTTGGTTAGAGAGAGGAAGAGTTACGGGCGATGAATCAGAATCAAAATAATGTTTACTTTTTAAGGCTTACAATATAAGCACATAAAATAGTCAAATTCTAAGCCTTACTTAAATTTTCTTACTTGCGAAAGAAGAGTGTTGATGACCCGAGAACATCACTATGAGGCAGTGAAGTACCTAATAAATGACAAACTAATTTGGTGATAATATGCCCAACTGTTAGACAGTCCGTCATAATGGTATACTATGATAATTTCATTGAAAAAGCCAATCGACCATAAATGTAAATGTCCAAGCATTTTTTAATTTGCTTGTTCCATGAACATAAAATCCACTGTACTCTGCTATTCAAGCCAATAAATAATGCATCCTCAGAAACATGGCTATTGAAAATTCAAATGCATTTTCCGAATCACAGCGGCCCATAAAACTTAAACTGAATCAAATAAAGCTGTCCCCTTTCAAAGAACGGCCACTGTAATTGGAGTGTATTGTGATCCCACAATAGGGACCCTAACGGGATTCCAAGGGCCCATTTATGAGAAAGCCCGGGTCTGGGGTTCAGGTCTTATTCACGATGACCAAAGTATGCTACTGGCAACGCGGCGCGGTACGTTTTGAGCTTCCAAGAAAACCATCCCTAAGCACAAAAAGAAGATAAATTTCCGCTTGCAAATCGGGACGCAAACATAAGCTTAATAATAAAATAAATAATAATAAAAAATGCTGGACAATCCACACAGCATCATCTAGCCCCAAAGTAAGCAGAGCTTGTGTTATGGGTACTAGATGACTGATAAACTTAATACAATACATAACATAGATAGATATTTTTTATTAACTATAGAAAATACCCAGAACACCAATATTTGAAGATCGTACAAACATTTGTCCCAAAGGCGGGAATCGAACCCGCAACCTTCTGCGTCGGAGGCGGACCTTCGCCCGCCGCGCCACATCGGTCGTAATATTCGTATCTGTCCGTGACGTCAATGGCATGGTAGTTTCCAAACCTCTTTCCAAACGGATTAATTTATTTTGGTACAGTTTTTTTTATGAGCATTGTTTGATGTAAATAAGCGTAGACGTTCTTAATTAGATTATACCATTCAAGCCCATTTTAAAGTACAATCGTCAAAGATTACGAAGGTTGGTAAAATTTGCTTCAAAATGATTGACCTTACGCACCGAGTAGTATATACGAACCGCGTTATTTGAATGGAACCATAGGACTAGGAAATAGAATAAGGACCAGGTACTGCTTGTAATGTTGAGTTGTGGATGCGAATTCGGGATCGTAGAGTTTGATTTGACCGACGGTAATCCGATTTTATTTCATGGTGGGTAAGATTAATTAACGTCGAAATGAGTTTGCTTTGAAGTGTAATAAGTATTTTATATTGGTGTCATAACACCAATATAAAATATATTAATATTCTAAGCCTAAGCTAACATTCATGTAGGTTAACGAAATTTAAAAATAAATTAGATAGGTACGTACCAAAAAGCTCCTCTTTAGAAGTACCGAGAGCCGTTTTTCTCATATTGAAGATACTCTGTATTTTTCAAATTCTTGTAAAAATAATAAATTTTTACTAAATAAAATCAAAAGTTCAACAAAGTAGTAACATGTTATCCCAACTTTGTACGCTATTATATAAAATAAATAAATAGACAATCCACACAGCTTCATCTAGCCCCAAGCTAAGCAGAGCTTGTGTTATGGGTACTAGATAATTAATATACATTACATAACATAGAAGCGATGTAATGTATTTTATATGTATACAGAATATATCTGTGATATTTTTTGTTAGGTATACATATGTATACAACACCCAAAACATCCAAAACAAATATCTGCAGATCGTACAAACATTTGTCCCGAAGTGGGAATCAAACCTGCAACCTCCTGCGTCGAAGGCGAACCTTCACTCACTGTGCCACAGAGTAGGTTATCGTTGCTGATTATTCAACCGAATTTTAAAGACTTTAGATAGATAGATAGATAGATAATACTTTATTCCACACTTAACTTAGAAATAATTTACAAAATAATAATTAAGAATAAGCGACAATTGGCGGTCTTATCGCTCAAGAGCGATCTCTCCCAGACAACCTTGAATGGATAGGATCGTTGGATTGTACATGGGACTTTACTTTTACGTTTACTTTAAAGATAAACAAGAATATTTTGTTGTAACCCAACTACCTTCACTCTTCACTATAATTTTTAACCCGAAATGAGCAAAACACGCGGCCCTGGTCCACTTCTAACCAGCCTCAATTTCAGTCCAGCCTTGTTACGTCGAGCGCACTTGCGCAGGTCGTTAGACCCTCGCTCTTGTATCATTTGTCAAGCATGAGAGCCTCAAGCATTAGTTGGATGCGGTTGAAGCCACATTTTTGTGGGTACAACGAAATATAAAATATACTCTCAAAACTAACTAAATAGCCTATCGACGACACTTTGAAATTCAATCCACACATTATGTTATATCACCCTACATACATACATAGATACTTCTCCTGAAGGTAATTTTCCGATTGCATCGGTGCAATCTCAATTTTATAGAATTAACTTGAACGCAATGTTTACAATTGAGTTATCTACCTTTTGTTAAAATTTTAAAGTATTTTGGCTATTGCGTCTGTCTAGAGAAGCGAATGTTACAAATAGGGTATGACGTACTTATTTACATAAGATGTAGTAGGCGCATTACTGTAGCTTTTCTGGCTCAGTCCAAATGCCGACTGAAGTGAACTTTTTCATACGATCTTTTGTTCTAACTTCATTCAAGCACAAGCTTAAAACCCATCGATGATTGAAACAAGCAATTGAAAGTTGCATGCTTAAAAACCGTAAGAACACACGTTTCCTTCAAACTACAAGAACCATAAAAACTTTTATGTTTAACTACGAGTATGCAATTTGTTGCATCGACCGATTCAGAAATACCAATACGGTAAATCCAACAAAAATTCTAAAACAATGCCAGTAGATCGGCATAGATTTTGAAACCTCTCAGATAATGGATATGATTGTACGTGTTCGTATTTTAGCGTCTTATTTTGACTTGGACCTACCTACACGAAAATATTTCGTAAACATTTTAAAAATAACGTTATGAGAATCAAAAATGAAAACTGAAGATACGATTATTCTGAGCTTTCAAGTAAATATAAATTAAAAGGCACCAACGAATAAATCAATTATAAACATAAGAAACATAAAAAAATAAGCTGAATTCCAATGAAATATGTAGTTCCTATTAACACTTTCATTGCTTTCCCCATAGACTTGGACGAACAGTTCCGTATAGATTAACAGAAAGCTAAGCACGAAATGAATTGAACTTCTCGCGGAAAGCGAATGGGAATAGTCGGAGGTAATTGCATTGCGTCTATTTGCGATTCGTGATAGTCGTGAAAATTAAAGCGTAGAGATGGGGTATAAGCGCATTAATATATTTGCAACCAACGAAAACGTGTATTTTCTCCCTCGTAATATTCATTACTTAACATTGTTTTTTTTAAGTTTATGTCTGTTTTAATTCTACTCTGTGAGCAGCAAATAAATGCAAGTCTATGTCTAGGTATATGAAAACTCCTTTTCCTACCAAGTTTTCCTGTAAGATCTCATCCATTTTGCAATCAATGAAATCACAAAGTTTTACTTTAGCTATAAACTTTAAAACACAGGAACGTGAACTAAAACGGAAGTTATTATATTCGAAAGCTTGACGCAAATTAGAAACATCAGTTACTTACATGTTGAGAGATTTTACCTCGGTAATGAACGAGTAAAGTTGTCTTAGAACCATTGAAGACACTAAACTTTTAAACAAAATATGATGCGAAATTTTTGTTACCTTCTGATTTCATTGGTGCTATTTCTCGGGTACCACGTTGCATTTTCACAATCTAAAAATCCAGATTTTTATTTTAAATAATTTTATTTATAGCGCACTATCAAAACATTAAATAGTTTTGATTTTTCCAAAGTTAATTTTTCTCAAACCTCCTTAAACATCGGGCTACAGAGATGAAAAAAGATCACTGATCTCTAAGGTCATAATATAATTTTGGTAAATAAAAAAAATATTTAAAAACCAAATCTTCAATCAAATTGAACCATTTGATTGAATACAGCAGCAGAACAAAATTGAAAAGTTCAATCACAAAAGCTTAGCTCCAACTCTAAGTACATTATCCCGATACTAATCAAAAAGCCTATACAAATCACATCAAAAGGCCCTGTACAAATGATAAACCATAATCGAAAATGTCAATCACAGCCTACTCACCTTGAAAATCACTCTTAACACTCTGGAATAAGATTGCAATTGCAATAAAACCGTTACCAATCCGCGTCAGTTCAGCAAGGTGATTGTTTAGAAATGGCAGTTGGTGCATCGTTGTAAATGACTCCGGGTGTTGGGGGTTACAGTAGACAAACATGGCGGATGTGTGAAGCGGTGGAGAAGGCATATTCGTTATTAGTAAGCTGTTTCACTTTAAAATATATAAAAGAGGGAGAAGTTAATATTGCACACACTAGCTATGCTAGGGCACAAATAAGGTAGAATAAGTATAATTATTGAATTTTTTAAACTTTGAGTTTAATTTAAAACCGCAGAATTAAGCATTTTTGTTTTAATTGATTCTGTATCATGTTTGATAGACGAAGGTCTTGGATATTTGAATCAAAGTTTAGCAAAACAGACCAAACTTTAGATGAATAAATGTGTTGTTTTACAAGCACAAACATTAATCTAAGTTCAGCTTGATCGAGTTTAAAGATCGGTTATCCTTACGCACCAAGTTTTAACACACTTATAGAACTTTTTCACCTTCAAGCGAAATTGATTCTTATTGTAAGCTGTCAGAGTAGCAATTTAAAAAGAAGTTTAAACAGAGATCAATACAAAACTAAGTTAAAACAATACCGCTTGAGCTCGGTGCGAAAACTACAGAGTTGATAATCTTTTTTATACTTTGGCAAAATATTAAATTCAATAAAATCGAAGTCCAATAAAGATGCTACAAATCAAAGGAAATGTGCAGCTTTTATACAAAGTTGTCTCGTATTGGTGTAAACAACCCATTCGATTTTATACCAATTTGGATTTAAACCTAACAAAAGTCTAACTTTGTAGCTGGTATGACACAATGTTCTAGTTTTAAACAAAAGGGAGGTAGAATGGAGTAAAATACACTTAAAAGCTTAGAAGACTTCTTTAGAATAAGCTCTCCATTTTCAATTAGGTGGTTTGACAAACAAGAGTTAAATTGTAATAATTATTAGTGTGGCATTCATCCCATCGTTTAGATTAATATTAAAGTTTATAAAGATATTTTAACGATCAAGCTCCCGATCAAAGAGGCTTCTATGTACCTACATCGAAAAGAGACTGAATGAGCCTTATAAATGTCTGATTTGTAGAAAAGTACCAACTCAAAAATAAGTCTTATAGAGATAATATGGTTTCATGTTTTCTAAGCTTTTCACTTGCAGCGCTCAATCACGTAGACTAGATTAAAGTCGTGCCAACGATCGGAAATTAATCTTTTATTTTTAGCCGACACCGTGTGTGCCTTCGTGCACAGATGCAATAATGTGTGGCAGCCATATTTTAAAATGGCGTCGCGTTCGATTTTTAGAACCGTTATTTTGTATTGTTTTCGGTGTGATCTACGTGGTTGAAGTCTGTTACTTTTTGATAAGTTTTAAAGCGAATATTTTACACAATATTTTCATAGCTGAAATAATCAACGATTAATACTTTTAATTACAAAGCAAATAATAAAAACATTTTGAGTACCTATGCAAAGCATCATCATTGTTTCGCTTTTTAAATGTTGCGAAGTTATGGGTAAAAGAAAACTAAACTAGAATCTTCACATTTTTAAAGATTTTTACAACAACACAAGAACACTGAGCCAAACAATCAACAAAACATTAATAATATTTTTTTCGAATAGGAGCAATAAAGTTTAAATTAAAATCGATATATTCACAATTGCAAATAAGAATTACTAAGAATAGCACAAAAAAAGTAATCACTTCGACAAAGCAAAGAAATCGTTTACCTTTCGATTTTCTTTCGAATCCCGCCATTTTCAACAACCACAAACGAAATATTCTGAGAATGAATGAGCTTTCTCTTTAGCAATTATCGCATGATAACATAGCTGCCGAATTTACAAAGACGTAAGATCTAAGTTAGAAGCTTTTGTTTCTTCTGTCTAGGAAAATAATTCTTAAGTAAAGTTTTTTAAAGTCAATAGACCTTCGCTTGGTCATCATTCACTCATGTCTTTAAGAGACCAAGGTTGTAATAAGCCGAAAAACCAGAAGCAGGCAGCGAGTTCCGTTCCTTAGCAGTGGGAATGATGAAGGTGGAGACAAGCGCTTATTGCGAGTGGAGGGTATATCCACCAAGAAGGAATGGCATCAGCAAGCTGAAGACAGGGCGCTATGGCGCTCATTAGGGGAGGCCTATGTCCATCAGTGGACTAATATAGGTTGATGATGATGAAGAAATGGCTTTGCGCTGCGCGTCTGCATATGCTAGCGGTACCACTCAAGTCACTCATGGATATGTATTCAAAGTAGTCAGAAAATCCAGCTCTATTTGTGAAAAATGTCTTAAATCATCGGGACCTTGGTCAGGACATAACCTAATAAGAACATTTTTAGATTGACGACTTCTGTGACGCAGCGGGCAAATGTCTACCTGCGGCACAGGAGGTTGTGGGTTCGATTCCCGGTTCGGGACAAATGTTTGTTCGATCTGCAGATAATTGGTTCTAGGTGTTTTTATGTATAACAATATATTATTGATTCTAATAATGTGTTCAAGTTCAAATTGAAAGTGCTTTATTTCCTTTAGACCTTACATGCCTCTTGGACACGTCACAAAATTCAAATTACATAATTAAAAATATTATTGAGTATATCAGTTATCTAGTACCCTTAACACAAGTTTTGCTTATCTAGATGGCTAGATGATGTTGTGTGAATTTTCCAGCATGTTTTATTGATTTTAATTAGGTATGTATTTATTAAATAGGCTCTAGAATTACTTGAAACCTGGGCCTCTTCATGACAAGTGTGAATAGGTGTCTGCTAGACATTATAGTCATTCGTCGGCCACATCATCACCTTCATTCAGATGAGATTGTGGTCAAACAAAGTTTTATGGACTAGGAAAATAAACCGCCAAGTGCGAGGTGACTCGCACACGAAAGGTTCCGTGCGGTAAAAATAAGGCAACCGCGTGAGCAAACAGCATATAACGCGGGCAGAAGCCAGGTTATAAGTTAAAATTTTATTAATGTTAACTAAAATCGGGCTTACAAGTTTGGCAAATTTATTAATTTAGAATCCAGTATAACATACTACCTACAGGTTTAACAAACGAGTCCTATAAACAGTAATAATTTCTACGTAAAACGTATCATTTTCTCTCTCGAGTTTTATCACTGTGCAAATATTTTACACTCTCTTAGCTTCCACCATTTTGTGCAACAAAGTGTGTAGTTATGCATTCATCAAACTAATCGACAAAGATAAGCGTTCGCTCGCTGCGAGAAATCTTGAGCGTATTGGATTTTGGTATTTAGTTAGTTCGTTTAATTTTAGTTGTATTTTGGTATTTAGTTGAATGTGTTGTTGTTTAATTTGAGATGAGATAAGGTTCTGGAGATTTTTTCAACTGTTATGATGTGTGTTATCCGTTAAGTTGTGCATTTGACAGAAAAAATAGTTGAGCATTTCTTACAATCTTTTATTAATCTTTGTGGTGTATGGATCTTGTTTTTGGAGAAATGGGAGATATGATAGATGATTATTGTTTTACTGCACCATCAATACATAAAACGATGAAATAAGAACTTACTTAATAATAATATATGAGACATAATACAAATATATGAGAATGTTGAAAAGACATAAAACTTTTTTGCTGATGTTGAGGAAACAAACACCACCTACCTGGTATTGGTACTGAATATAGCAGGCGACCCAACAGACAAATCGGGACATTAAATATCTCTTGGATACATCTGGATGTTTTGCTGTTTGGGAGTCATACACAACACTCTAAGGCACAAGAAGAAGTTCACAGTTTGTTCATAGAACGTTCTATCTTGACAACATAACAAGGTAAAACCAAGAGAACAGAAATTATCCACTCATCGGCGCGCAAAGTGGTGTATTTATTTTTATTTTATTTATTTATTTATTGCAACATATTACGGTACATACATTTTGACGAGCCTTGTAGTTTTCCCGAAAGAAAGAAAGAAATAAAATAATTTATTATTGTGTAGTGTACACACAAACAAACTTAGGTACCTACAGAAATAAAAGACTAATTAGTACTAGATATCAAACAGACAGACAAAAACACAGATGAACATTAGTTCCCGACGGCTCGGCAGTGAAAACTACCCTCAAATTTTATCTTTTTACATTCTATGCATAGGTAATTATTAATCAATGAAAGCAATGTTTGAGTTATAAACGGACAAAGACAAAGCCTTTGAACGAATGCACTTCTAACCAAATAAGAAAGAGTATACGACATCCAACCTCAAACACCAGAAAAATCAAATAATTATGTCATTTGTTTTTTCCAAATACTGTTTGTCAAAATACTGGCAGCTGATGAAAACAAACTGGACTGCTTTCTGGCATGCATCATTTTTAGCCGCGACGAAACGGAGACGACAGTATATGCATTTAGAGAAGATAAGATAAAATACATTTATTTACTCAAAAAAAACACAAGAACTTAACAAAAAAAAAGTGTATTTACATTAATAGAAAGGGTAAAATGGATCCGTAACTCAGCACTTTGCAGTATTAGGGATTTGCCCAGTACTGCGCTGGTTTGCAGTTAGGGCCCTTACGGAGTGACGGCACAGTACTTATTAATCAACATTATTGTTATTACATTATTACATAAACTTAAGCGATAAATAAATAAATACAACGAGTACGATACAGAACATGATTTACAGAACATTGAAGAGAATTTATTACAACAAAAAGATTACAGATTATTAAACATAAAAAAAACACAGATTTTAGCCAGTAGGGTGCTGCGTAGAGATGCACCAGTGTTATATTCATTATTGTAACCTTCTTTTAATGTCGTAACAACTAAAAAAAAAACTGTTAATTTAATACATTAAATTAATTTCAGGCAGCCCCCGACGGATTATTTTGTCTTTGTAATAATAGGTAGGTGAAAAAGATTCGTTATTTTATTATACTTATATAAATTATCATTGCTGTTTTATCATTTCCTCTTAGTCGGAGTTTTACTTAAATCATTTATTTATTTTTCTATTGGGTTATTGTATTTGGGTTTTAGAAACTTTTTATTTTGTTATTATTTCCAAAACCTGCCAGTATGTTCTTCGCTCGCATACGTTTTATAAGTGGAGTCATCCGCTATACGTATTAGGTATGGAATATCCTAAAGAACAGGATTCGTAACGAATATATCCGACAGAGAACCAAAGTTATCGACATACCTAGCTCAAACTTTTAGAAATCTGAAGTGGCAGTGGGCCGGCCTATCTCACGAAGAACCGAAAACCCCTGGTGTAATGAGTTCTTGAGTGGAGATCACGACTCGGCAAACGTAGTCTATAACGCCCTCCGACCAGGTGGGCTGACGACCTGCGAAAGACTGCAGGCTGATGCTGGATGTGGCGTGCTCAGGACAGGGTGCTATAGCGCTCATTAGGGGAGGCCTATGTCCAGCAGTGGACTAGTAAAGGCTGATGATGGGTGACTAGCACTTTATGTAAAGTAGTACTAGCGTCAGAAATTAGGCAAGTCCCCATCAAGTATCAAGACACCTAACAACGAGCTCAGAGTAACGAGGCGGCCTCGACAGCTGAAGGTCGCGACACTGCATACGCGGATACAACCACATCATCGACCAAGTCGATTAGTTTTCTTTGAATTTTCTTTACTTTTTAACCGGCTTCAAAAAAAGGAGGAAAAGGCGCGCGGACATTTTTTTATGTATGTTCGCCGATTTTTTCGTCAGTTGTGAACCGATTTTGATGATTATTTTACTATCATGTAGAAATTAATTTCGAGAAGGCCCCATAAAAAATTATTCCCCACAGATTATTATTCATCTCACGAAACATAAGAAACAATGTAAATACCAAGAAATTTAGAGGCCGTTTTTTTATTGTTTGTAAAAAGAAATATGATGGGTGTAGTTTTACTTAGCGAGAGAATCAAAGCACAGCTCAAAAAATAATCTTTTTTTGCTAATGAGCAGTCAAAATTGTATAATCGAGTCACTCACTGAATGAAATTGATTGCTGAATGAATTTGTACCTTGTTGATTTTCAGAGTTGAGTAATTTGAGTTGAACGATAGGGAACAAAATAAGTAGGTATGATAAGGCAAGGTCCCGTGGCTCAATTGAGTTGAGCAACGGGAAATTCGCGATGTTAGCGCCTATTTTCCTTACCGTAATTCCTTCCAAAGTCAGGAGACAGCAGCATGAGCCGCTTATCGACATCTCCCGATGCCTTCATCTCTTTCTTATGAGCGGCCAGTGCCTCATAGTCCATGACAGCTTTAGGCGTAGCGTTGTATACGAGAAATCGGGTTAGCTGATCCATTTTCAAACTAAATGTAAGGCTTACTTAGAATATTTGTTTGGTGCTTTTTATTGAACTTACGGATAAGTTTGGTCTTTCAAATACGACAGTTGTTAACACTTTTGATAGTTCCGAATTCCGAATAATAGGCGTTGAAATGTTTTAGTTTTTTATGACTTAATATCAGCGGGAGCGCAGGCTTGCCAATGAACAAATAAAACATTTACAAGGTGTAACAAAATGAATGTATCAAAATAATTATCATTGATAGGTATAATCCAAGGGAGGTCTTCGTTTTGTTCCTAAAAATTTTATTTCGTTTTTTTCTATAAATAAGTAAGTACTTTACTGCAGCCAGTGTCTTGGGGACACTTCCGACTGGTATTGATATGGATCAGTTGTGCTACCTGTAGATTGTTTGCAACAGTCTGCAGTTAGCTTAATTGTTTCTATTGTAAATACTAGTTCTAATTGGTTTTTATTATTGAATTGTAATTTTCTTTGTCAATAAAGATTTAAAGTAAGTACTTAATATACACTCTTATGAAACTTCTTTTTTAACTTGCATTAATTATCAGATTCCTAATAACTATAGTTTTGTAGACATTGCTGAGCGGAATAGACTTTTGTTCAGCATCAATAGAAAAGACGGTCAAAATTATGTCCGAGTGACATCCCGCCCGTGCTTTCGTTAAAATGACGTTGACAAGTCTATACTCGCACAATTTAAAACTTTCGAAGGCTGATTGAAACTCCGTCACCCTCTGATGTGACCACAACAGAACCGCATCACGAACTGCCGCTGTGACACGCCAAAATGAACTTTCAAACATTCAATATGCTTTAAATTGAAAATGTAAATTGCTTGCGGTAAATAGTTCTGTAATGTAGCAGGCATGCGAGGTGTGAAGGTGAATAGTTGGTTTTATAATAAGATGTTTGGGGGAAGCGGTGATCGTTTTATAACGGTTGTTTTTATTAGGTACCTGTTATCACCTGAATTACCACATATCATCAGAATTGGAACAAGAAAAAGAAGCAGAAGTAGTCAAATATTACAAGATTGCGGTGTTTCCTAAGACCTTGAGTGAGATGAGAGAAGTGTAAAGAGTCAAGAGAAATAGATCCCACTGTAGAATGTCAATATTATCCATAGATAGTGGAATCTGTTTTTGGGAAGTGGGATTATTTAAATCTTTTAAATCCATCATGGTTGAAACTAAAGTCATTTGCAATAGAGTGAGTGTCTTCAGTTATTCCGTGATCATGGCGCATGAGACTGTGCCGAAATATTGGAAAGCTCAAAACTCAAATCATGGTAAATATGGAAACCCTTTTTTGTATTTGGGTATTAATTTCATTTTTTTTATATTTTATCATAGCGGCAAGAGAAATACATATTCTCTGAAAATTTCAACTGTCTACCTCTTACGGTTCATAAAATAGAGCCCTGTGACAGACGGACGGACGGACGGACGGATGAACAGCAGAGGCTTAGTAATAGGTTTCCGTATTCGAAGGGTGAAAACCCTTTTACTAAGCATCTGATATCCATCCGTCCGTCAAAAAATTAAACTTAGTTTAGATTATAACTTCATCCTTTTCAGCAAAAATGAAATTTGCAGCTCATTTTATTATGATTTGCGAATCCATTCTGAGTAGAACACGCCGTTGGGTGGGAGGCGATATCATCGAATTTTATTCTGGCCGTGGAATAACTGTGGCTGTTTTTCGTAACTACAGCCTAGGAATTTGCAGCATACCTGCCTAGAAGTACCTTTATACCTCCATAAATCAGTACGGTAAGTAGATTAGCTACAACTGCAGATTAGGCTTAAATTACTACTACTGCAGGCTGTATGGTGCCGGCTTAGAATTTGCACCACCCATCTCTTCCCGCGGGTGTCGTAAGTGGTGACTAAGGGATGTCCACCAGGGGGCGGGCAGCAGCGTCCCCTGCAGAACAATTTTACCACCGAACAGCGATCCCGAACCCGCATGCTCAGCGTGGGGATTATGGGCATTACCCCCGTGAGATAAAAGCCAATAAGGCGCTTATCAGGGGGAGGCCTGCGTCCAGCAGTGGACCAATATAGCCTGTGGAGGTGGAGATACTACCACCATCATCGTACTAGAGCCTTCTCGGCAGTGTGAATAAACCAAAGGAACCTATAGGTACATAATTTAAAATTAAAATGTGAATACAAACTAAGACTATGTAGCATAAACGACTACTTAACTAAGTATTTACATCACAAAATTCACAGTTGTGGTTAAAGTAAAAAAATCAAATTTCCTTATTATGACAGGCTTTAAAACTAAGGATAATGTACCTAAATTGTAATTAGTAAGTACAAAAACACTAATTTCTTCATCTCATATTTGTAACAAATGAGACTCGAGAGAGAATCAAACATCTAAGTAATTAGCATAAAATTTAATTCATGATTTCTAATTTAACTGTTTAATAAGTTAGAGCCATTCGTATGTAAAGTGAACACCTGCATTGCACGCTTATCGCTTTGAGCGTTTGACAGTGACGTTGTACTGCGACTTAAAAATCTTGATAAGTTGCGAGATTTGTTTTAATAGATTGTTATACCTACTACTTTGTTTATATGAACAGACTTTTAATAAGGATGCTGACTGCTAAGTTGATAGTTTTTTCTTTCAAAAATCATTTAAATTGAACATGAAACATCATATTTATATTATAAATGCGATAGTTTAAATCTTTAGATGTGTGTTTCCTACGCCATCACGCCAATATTACTGAACGGATAGATATCGTTCAAGACTTAAACTATACCCGCTACATTTTATCCCGGAAAAAGCGTGCAAAGCTGCGGGAGAAACTAGCAAAAAATGAAGCAGTAAATCACCGCAAAAACTAAAAGATCAATTCTCAGGCAGAAATTAAATTAAAAAAATATTTGACTATAGGTAGGTATTTTTTTTTTTGAGTGAGTTCTTCTACTTAAAGCACAAGCAGAGAAGTTTATTTACTCATTTTACGTCGTTTTAATCGCATTTCAGACTGAAAACCTTTGAATTTTTTTGGAAACTTTCTGCACATTTCACAAAAGAGACGCTACCAGTCACACTTCTCATAAACATTAAAGTACCAAAACATGTAACTCTACATACAACGTTTTATAATTAGAATGATTTGCAATTGGACCGTACCACAAAGTACCTACGCCAAGCTACCGTATCGCACGCGTCAGCCAAACACATACATACCTACTGTATATATGTGTGTACCTTGTGCAGTTAACATGTAACACTGAGCTACTACGTAATTATGTGCGCCAGTGCGCCTGGTACTTCGATGGGATCGTATCAGAACTGCATTGAAGTTATTGCTATGTAACATCATATTTCGATAGGACAAAGGAATCGTAGTTATCTACAATACAAACATCCAATACCTCATCCTCCTCCTCCACCTCCACAGCCTATATTGGTCTACTGCTGGACCCATGCCTCCCACTGATAAGCGCCTTATTGGCTTTTATCTCACGGGGGGTAATGCCCATAATGCCCAGGCTGGGCATGCGGGTTGGGGATCGCAGTTCGGTGGTAGAATTATTCTGCAGGGGGCGCTGCTGCCCATCCCCGGTGGATATCCCTTAGGCGCCACTAACGACACCCGCGGGAAGAGTTGGGGTGGTGCAAATTCTAAGCCGGCACCACACAGCAAATAATTTGGTATGTAGTATAATAAAAATTAAGCAATCCAATTAATGTAATGTCGGATCGAGCCGTGTTTAGTTATTGTTGTTTCGTATTAAACTCTGTCTTTGTCGTTTAAGTAATTATTTAAATAGAGTGCCCAATAGCGCTTTATTCTAAGTACTTAATCGCCATCTCCAGTTATTCCCTACGTCTCATGAGAAACGCACCTATTCCCAATGTCTCACCAAAAACATTCCCAATACCTCACGACAGCGTTGAGCATCGTAATTTACAACCTACATAATCTGCTGGCGCCATCTATCGTGGCTCTTAGAAGTCTTCTAGTATACTGTGAAGCCTATGCTGCAAGACATGGCTTGCAGTATAGTGTAAAAAAAAGTGTATTCATATTGTTCTGGCCAGGCGGCAAAGGCCCAAGTTCTGTGCCTCCAATTATACTGAATGGAAATGTAATATGTAGAGTAAATGAGTTTCGATACCTGGGACATACATATGTATAATGACTGAGAATCTAAGAGATGAAGTAGACATAGAAAGGGAGCGAAGAGCGTTGACGGTGAGAGCTAATATGCTGGTCCGCAGGTTAGCTCGTTGTTCACGAGAGGTAAAAATAACCCTGTTCAAATGATTCCGTCATGTGTGGTTCACGTACACTCAGAAAGCCGTCAATACTATTCGCGTCCAATACAACAAGGCATTCAGGATGTTGCTGGGCTGCCGCGTTTCTGTCGCGCGTCGGCATGTTCGCCGAGGCGCGCACAGACGGGTTTGCCGCCTGCTTGAGGAAAAAGGCAGCCTCACTACTGAGCAGAGTCCGTGGGAGCACCAACAACATCCTGCGTATGATAGCGGACAGAATTGATGGCCCGCTATGCAGCCACTGCATTGCTGTACTTACTAAATAACTACTACCTACATAATATTCAACTAACATAGACTTAAGACTTAGAGATACATTATCCCGAATATGGATCTGTATTATCTGAAAATAATTGATGATTATTATTATTATTCTCTTCATTTATTTTAAATCTCGTTATAAAATACATTTTTTACTATAGAAAATAAAATATTATAAAAGTATTCTACAGTAAAAAATATATTAAAACGGTGAATCACCGGCCGCGAAGCTAGCCTTAAGCGGCCGGTGACTAGGGTTGCAGAGAGAAGAACTTCCTGACGAAGCGCGCCGAGTCCAGGAGTACCGCCTTTTGAATCTGACCCTTGATCCAACTTCCTAGCGAGAGTCTCTTAAGATATTGATCGAGGCTCTTCGCTATTACGCTATTATTACGCTATTACTATTATTATTATTTTAATCGATGTAAATCACAGATAATAAAATAAAATTTATAAGTACAGAAATTCTTTATTGACAAAGAAAATTACAATTCAATAATAAAAACAAATTACAACTAGTATTTACAATTGAAACAATTAAGCTAACTGCAGACTGTTGCAAACAATCTACAGGTAGCTCAACTGATCCATATCAATACCAAAAAATAAAAAAAAATAAAAAAAAAAATATTAAAACGATGAATATATATTAAAATATATAAAATAAAATTAAACATTTAAATTACGTATTGTAATAAATTATAGTATCCATATCACAATCTCTAAAGTATTTCGGGGCTAGATTATGCTGTGTCAATTGTTCAGCTTTATTTATTTACTTCCGTAGAATTTAATTAAACTTGGAACACATAAAACAAAAGAATTGAAGTCAATACAAAACAAACAAAGAGGACTTCTATTGGGAATTGAGATTGGATCAAATCTTAGATCGAATGGAAGGAGTACCAATCTGAAAGAAAAACATGGAGGATCAATTACCTTGTTTCTTTCACTTACCATTATACACGCTATCGCTTTTCCTCTTTGTCACTGGCGACAAAAATACTTTTTCCCGTTCAGTGCGTGCCTCATAATATGAGCTCATGACACAAAAATTTATCGAATACGCTTTTACTTCATACAATCTATTTAATAAGAGTAGGTATATTATTCACAACAACAGCTCAAAGAAATTTTACTTTTGTTTTTATAATTAAAAGTATTTTCTGAAAAATTTGGTATATAGGTATTTATTTATTTATTTTATTTTTGTTTATTAATTTGGCCTGACGTGTTACCTCTTCAACATTTTTAGACTTAATAATACTCATAACAGTCGAACCTCTACAGCAGTCGGAAAACTTTCGACACTTACTTTATTATCAAACAAACTAAGAATAGTTTTGTCTGAACGATATATAGTTTCTGTACGAGTTTTACCCGTAGTCAATAGGGAAAATATAGAAGTACGTAACACCAACTAATAAAATAAAAACATGATATGAATAAAAAAAAACTCTACCCAAGTAGAAACATTGTACTGATTTGGGCATAATAGGTATGTGTCATACAAATGGCGATACTGCGGGATTCTGCTGTAAATATGCGATTATCACTAAATTATCGCTAGATCTTGACCGAAAAATTCGTCATTAATTTTCAATTTAATATTCTAACTCCACAACAACTTTTTTCAACTTGTTGAAAAAAGTTATTTAAATTCAGAATGCTCTACTAAATTTTGATGATGTAAATGTTATTCATACTCTTTGGTCGGCAGAAAAAAACGATTGAACTACACGCACAGCACTAGGAGAGGTAAACTTTCTCACTGAAGGCATCGCCATTTTTATCTGTACCTTGAGAGCTTGGCTTGTGAGAACCATCCTTCTAGGCGGATAGCGCCATCTTTAAATAATCTACCAAACAACAGGTTCGGAATTTATATGGGACTTGTACCTCTGTGAGCAGCATTATTTTAGGCTTAACGTAGGGAAGGAGGTTAGACAGCGTTCAACCTTCACAGACACGTCTTCATTCATGGTTTGAAAGAGCTCTATAGCATTCATACTCTCCTCTCAGATTCGAGCTCTTTATAAATTACAAAATATTTTCTCGCTAGTCGAGGTGAAAAATTGTATGTTGAACTCGAGAACAAAATAATAAATGTTTTTTGTTTCGTGCCTTTTAAATCCTTCGCTAGCTCAGCAGTTTATTTAGAGCCACTCGCTACGCTCGTAACTCTACTCTATAAGCTTCGCTAGCTCGGGATTTAATATAGGCACGTGCAACAAAAAATCGTTTTGCTCACTTGTTGAACAAAAAACAATATTTTTTGGCTGTAGCTCGTAAACTTAATATAAGTAAAGCCAATGGCACAAACTAGTTCTTAAGGCCATAAAAAGATAAACGGAATGTAAAGACACGAACGTTAATACTCATTTGGATCATAAAATCTTTTTTAAGCGAAAATACGTAGTTTAGAACTTATTGTTTTATTAAAATTTGTTCAAGTTTGTTTAGTTAATAAAGCTGTCTAAAGACTTAAATAGAGCTTTAACAGTTATGGAAAATATATTTTTTATGCAGTGTGAATAAAAGTTATTGGTAATTTTAAGATTTTATGACTAAAGAAAAGGCTGCAGAAACCGAAATGTATCAAATTATAACACTCAAAATAAAACTCATGTCAAAGTCATGTTATTGACATTCGGACTTCACTGTAACTTACCTAATATACAATCAAACAAGTATTATTTCCCTGGTTTGAGAACAAATCTTACAATTACTTGCTGATAGTAGTTAAATTCATACAACAGAATTACTGTCACATTCGTTTTTAACCGCAGTACCTACCTTACCTTTTTTCCCGAACATATCTACACAATCGCAAATAATTGGTCTTAGATCCATGTGTCCTTGTGATATGAGGACACCTTAGTGCTGTGTACTCAACTTCATCATCAGCCCGCTGACACCCACTGCTGGGCATACAGGGCGTCCCACGGCTATGCCACATGGAATACAATGGTATCTTCGCAAAATCTCCATTGTTATAAGAAACTCCTAGATGGTGCGTGCGGTGCTATTTGCACGTACCCATTTGGAGAGATTGATAGACTGGTTTCAACCTCGACACTTTTGACACGCGTCCCTCCCTCCTAACTGACCAATTTTGTTTTATTTAATTTGTAGAAGAGTCCAAATACAAATAACTAAAAATGGGTGTTTTTTTTACAATGTTGCGCGTTCTATTCCCGGTTCAGACAGGCGATTATTTAAAAATATTTAAATGCAGTTTAATTTGTTTTTTCAAATCAAAATGAAGTCTTCTTTCAGTAAAATTTTCTATCTACAATATTTAAGATACTTTTCCTCCATGTGGCATAGCCGTGGAACGCCCTGTATAGGCCTCTTCTTGTACACGCCAGCTTACTCGGTCCGGTACGAGCCTCACCCACATCTTCCGGCCACCCTGACGATGTGGTCCAACCATCTGGCAAGTGGTCTACCTCAAGGATGCTTCGGCCCTACCCAGTACCACTCTGTGACCGCAACGCGTCCATCGCCATCGCTCATCCCACCGTGCAACGTGTCCTGCCCATCTCCACTTTAGGCTCGCGATCCGCATACCTACGTCTACTGTTGTGCGCTATCGTATCTCCACGTTAATCAACTTAACAAAGTTTTTTTTAACAAAAACGGAATAGTATAAAATAAATCTGAACGAAATATTCAAAAGCCTTACCTTTATCTCTAGAAATGTGCAGAACTTTCTTCAACACTGGCGAGTCATCCTCCTTTTTCTTCCCCGCCAAATTCATTTTCAGGGTTTTCCACAGGCTTGCGTTCCTCATTTTTGATGTACCATTTAAGTCCTGCATAAAAAAGTTTTAAGTGCCTGTCGCATTTAAATGAAAGGCGGCGATTCACTGCGAGGTACGCTCCAAGTATGCTGTTGAGAGTGTAAACGGTTTTGTTCATTTGTAGCGGGATTTTACGACTTGATACTTTGGAAGTTGTATGAAATAACCGTAAAGATGGGAATGCAATGGTAATGAGAAACGTTGATGTAGCGTTTGGTGGACTTTTATCAGAAAATCCTTATAGCGATAATGCCAATAGCGTTATGTCCAGAGTGAAAACTGAAAACAATAAATATTCTTATTGTGTTATGTTATGAACTAAACCGGGCAATGATGTTTGCTTATGCTTAGCATGCAGAGTAAGATTATATTTCCGAGTCTTCAGAAGTAAAACAGTTCTGGATCAATCTAAATTGGCTTCGAACATAACAGGGGCTACCGATTGATGACGCTGTCTGGACATAGAGATTTCATTCGTTTATATATTTGACTCCAACAAAGGGAACTCATGAAATTGTTGTTAATTTTTCCAAATAAACCATCCACCTTATAATCACCATCATTCTGTTTTTGTTAGGTTCTCTCTTTTGATTTTTACATTTAATAATCCGTGCGACCTTGACCTTAAAGGACATAGCACGTACGTCCAGAACCGCTACCGCACAGCACAAAAATAAGTATACAAATAAGCATACCAATAACTCGTAATCTTAGGGCACGTCAGAAGGTGGTCAAACACTTTATCATAAAAAAATCTTTAAATACTTTTTACAGTGACAAATTGGCTTACCGCAAGCTTGCTAACTCGACTACACGTTACTATTTCTACAAAGTATCAAGATTAGTTTACACCTATAAATCTATTGAAAAGACGCATAAAAGATTTATTGAAGTATAGTAAGGTCATGTTTGGCCTATTATCGCCTCAAATTGTATGCATGCATGGTGCTTGGAAACTATTGTATTCCATGAAATTGTGTGCCATTAGTCAGAATAGAGGATTGACTTAGGTCGACGGGCGCTGTACGAACAAATAGTTTTAGATTATGTTAGTTCTATTCACAGTTCCATTAAAGGAATTATTGAGAGATCATAAGTTTTTATTTTTCAAATGATAGTTTCATCCTTCTGAATAAAGAGAAAGAAGGTAAATATGGCGACATGGATGAAAAATAAATAATGGTAATTTTCTCTCAATATCATTAAGGTCCGAAGTAAAGCAGATCTTGTGTTACAGGTACCAGATAGAATATAATATAATAAACAAATATTTAGCACACACACATACAAAAGCTAATGGAAAGTAAAAACAAAAAACAGATGATTAATATTGCTTATTAAAAAAAATGTTGCTACTCGAAAGTACAGTTTTCAGGTTATTTTCACGAACGAGCCTTGTAGCTAAGAAACATTCATTATCGTTTGAAGATATTTTGGCTTATTCCCACCACATCCAAAAAAGATTCCCAAACACATCCAACAGCATTTAGTAAATAAATAAAAATATTCCCACTCACATCCACATAATTTTAGTACAGTCAACCTATGCAAGGCTTCTGGGTTTTATTTATTTGTATCATGACGACGATGTTCAATATGGCGTAATAAGTCAGAAAATAGTCAACGATATCGGCTCGTGTGAAAATTCACCATTGTGTTTATACACAAGCGAGACGTTAGAATGAACCGGTAAGTGCGTACAGAGTGACTTGTACAGTGGTTCTATTTATGAGTCATGCTGTATGACTTCTAATTTCATAGTATTATGAATGAACCATAGTAGGTACCTTCTAGGAGAGATGTTTAGACAACGACTTATCATCGTCATCGTCTAAATCCCAACTTCGACCACTAATTATAGTGGTCGAAGTTGGCATATATCTGTAGATCGTGCCTTTTATAAATAGGCATCCAGTCAAGTTTCATGTACGCTATGTTTTCTATTTTGACCTCTGTGATGCAGCGGGCTTAGGTCCGCCTGCGATGCTGGAGGTTGCGGGTTTGATTCCTGCCTCAGGACAAACGTTGGTACGATCAGCAGATATTTTGATTTGTCCAGCTGTTTTTATTTACGCACCCATTTAAAATAAGTTTCTTTCAAAAGACTGTGATAAAAATGTTTTAGGAAGAGTTAACAAGCTAGATATCACAACACTTTAGATTCCTAGACCGGATTCGAAACGCTTTTACAAAAGCTAATTACATTCGATAAAAGATCGGTCCAGCTAATAAACCGGATATCATGAAGGTTCGACAGCCAGACGAATGAGCTGGTTCAATCAACGTCCAAACGCGCAGGGTATTTTTTACCCGAGTAGAATACCCGGTTCTGCTTGAAGATAACTGAACGGTACGGAACGAGTAAAATTTAAATTAAATTCCAGTTTACGATTTTCTATCGAGCTTTCTGGAAGTAGTGTTAGTTAAATCTAGTTTTTTTACGATAAAATAGCTTTCATCGGGGAGGAATCTCATGAGACGGAAGTTAAAGTTTTATCTTCGATTTTTTTAAAGTGAAACTCTTCATCCTGGAGAAGAAAGAATCTAATATAATCAAGATGGTATCAAAATGAAAAACAAATGATTTCTAAAAGTTTGTCTAAAACGATTCGGCGGCGTCAACAATGCGTGAGACGAACTTGTCGACGGCGACGATGTATCGTGTAAAAAATCATAATGCATTCATGTCTTAATGAGACCTAGTCAATAGGTAATTCGTCAGCAAAACAACAACCTGGGTCTTGCTAAGACCAGAATGAATAGGTTTTTTTCTAGACCTTCGTGATCACGGAGTGTTCATGATACATGGTCAGCCACATAGTCATCAGGTGAGATTGTGGTCAAATAAAAATAAAATAATGGCCGCTGCCGGCCTCTGCTCTGCCGGCAGAGGCCGGCAGCGGCGAGTTACAACGATTCATAGGATCTAAGAAAAATACTTTATACATATTTTTGACAGCCTTTGGAGTAGATACTTGAATTCTATGGTGGTTTAATTATTGACCGTATAATTTCTTTTAAGAGATTTGTAGATAACCTACGGACGGAGATCTACGGACCCTATAAAAGAAGGGTGGGTTAACCCAA
Organism: Eupithecia inturbata; assembly: GCA_963662085.1. Classification (NCBI taxonomy): domain Eukaryota; kingdom Metazoa; phylum Arthropoda; class Insecta; order Lepidoptera; family Geometridae; genus Eupithecia; species Eupithecia inturbata. Next base: position 15,471,522 of record OY759178.1, on the reverse strand, counting down.
AAACGGCACAAAATAAATCGGTTCATTCCGTTGACATGTGAAAAGTTCAAGCAATACAAACCGGGTCTTGTCTCAAATAAATGTGGGTTCCAAAGCTGACTCGGCTCTAGGAATTGAATAAGTTAAATCCAGAACATATTTCATTTATTCTACAGTGTCAGCGGTTCAGAGGAAATTGCAGTTTATTTTGATACTGTGAGGGTTTACAATGTTAGAAATCTTATCATGAGCACTTTATCATACCACTGTGCGTAGGTGGAGAGGTACGGTACCTAGACTCTACCTCTAGACCACCTACTTACACCTTGACTGTGTAGTTGTGGCTTTTGCCCTTAAAGTCAGATTTTGGTCTCAGTGGGGCAGTCCCACTGAGACCAAAATCTGACTTTTATTATAGCGTCATACAAGTCAAAATATTCTATTTATCTAGGTACTCGGCCCGTGAGTACCTTGATGGGAACAGGCCTCCTCTCCATTACCTAATTCAGTCCGGTCCTGAGCCACCCCAGTCCACTCCTTTCGAGCTATTCCATCGATGTCGTCTGACCATATGGCTGGTGGTCTACCTCGTCTTCGAGTGACGCTGGGCCACCATTTTGTAATGGCTGTAGTCTTACTTCCGTCTTTCCTTTATCAATAAATTGCTTCTATATTATTCAAGTTGATCTAACTATAGAGTTCCTAAAAGGTTTCATGTGCAAGCTTCTTAAGTGCATTGAGGAGAACCTCGATCGAGTAGGCACTTTACGTAATTGTGTGCTATTGTGCACCTTTATAATAGCAACACCTGAGTGAATAGAATATGAATATTTTTATTTACCTTTAAACTACTATACACAATTAGCCATAAGACTATGTTAATTTATACTACCTAAGTTACAAAATAAATTTAATTTTTGCGTAGCTTTGTTTAAGGGAAATATGGCCTTCACACAGCATTGTGCTGGGTACACAGTGGTGTGTCCACCCAGCGCTGGTTTTCAGTGAAGACCAGAGGGATCGTGTCACGGCACGTCACCAGGTGCGTGTTGTAGACATCAAAACAACTATAATGGTAATCCTGTAAGTTATTTCAATATTACATTTATATTATACATTATATAATATTGTGTAAATATGTCCTATCCATGCAAACTTATGAATGTACCTACCTAAATAAAAGAGTAAACAATTTACAAATTATAAAATAATATTGTTGCCAGTCGGTCGGGTGGCTGTGGCTGGGATAGGGTGAGGAAATAAAGAGGCGGGTTGCCTGTGCACACAAACCTGTACGGATAGGTACCGATCCGTACAGGTAAAATACTCCAATTTTATCATAATATGCGCTCACGCATAAAGAAACAGGTTGGGACTTGTCGGTACCGCTACCTGGACAGGGTGATACGGGCTAGAACGTTTGTCAGAGTAGGGTGCCTATAATATATAATGTTCTAATATAATGTTCTATTTTATTTACCACGAAGTTGAATGTTTCTGGTGTCATCCTGGTATAATCATAAAAATCGTTTTTATCAAAATTTAAATCTTTTAGAAATAAATGGTGACTATAGGTATTTATTTCTTTTACTATTAATATTAGATACACCTACCGTCCTTCTTTTTCTACATTTTAAGTAATCACTTTCCAGAAGAAAATCGTCGTGGGACGAACTCGAAGCCATGATCAATAAAGACAAATTTACCTGTTTCTTTATGTAGCGTATCCTGCACCGATCCGTACCGACCTGCACCGACAAGTCCGTACCGGAACACTTGCTTCTTTATATTCTCACCCGAACAAATTACGCCGTGTAAATGAACCATAAAGCGACGATGCAAAGACAACCTTTATATGTATACAAACTGCGAATGACTGTGCGAATTAGTCCGATTTATAGTGCGAATAGTAATGAAGTTTAATCCAAAAGTAAAGTGATATTTTTTTCTGTGGTAAGAAATAAATGAATTAATTATTTCAGTCAACTTACCGATCGATCACAATTTACCATAGCATCGATTGACTACTGCCTTATTGTCTTAGAACCAGAAGTAATTCAAACTGGTAACACTGCTAGTGGTAGTGCAGGTGAGGTTCTCTGAAAATACAAACAGAACTTGAGTGTACACTAAGATGCAATAAAACTGGTTGTATGTACTTAGGGTTGCCCAAAGTTGAAGTTAGTGAGTTAAGTACATAATTACATTTATTTTAACTTGAATTTAAATAAGATCAAACTTAAAATTCTAACTAACAGATTCTAACAAAATCTTTGATATGCGTTACCTATTCTTTGATATAAATTACAATCAAAACGTAATGTTTCGATTAATATGAATAATACCTTAACATGACTTAATAAATAATTCGTGGATAATTCGTGGGCCTATAAGGTTCACCTTAAAGTAGACAACGACATCGCGGAAAAGCAAAGTTTAATTATGGAAATACACTAGATGAGTAGGTACCTGAAAGGGAAAATAGAAAATAAAAAGAATGTTATGTGTGTAGCTGATAAAAATCATTATTTTGACTTACAAAACGACAGCCCTAAGTAGGTACAATCACATCCACCATTACTATTCACAGCGAGGCGCGTGTACGAGATATACTCGTAGTTAGGATTCGGCGCGCGAATATCAGGTGCACCGTCGGCGATTGTTCCAACTCCTTGGGCGCTGCACTTTTGGGAGAGATCTCGCACTGCGTCCGACCCATATCCGTTTTAAATTCAATGATGATTTGAATTAATCGTAGTTCTGTTTTTTATGAGTATTTGGGCAGTAAGTGTCCAATACGTATCTATTCCCTGTTCGTCATGATCATCAAACTATCTTAGTCCACTGCTGGACATAGGCCTTGTTCGGAGCCGTGAAATAATATATAAATAAATAATGCTGGACAATCCACACAGCATCATCTAGCCCCAAAGTAAGCAGAGCTTGTGTTATGGGTACTAGATGACAGATAAACTTAATACAATACATAACATAGATAGATATTTTTTATTATATAGAAAATACCCAGAACACCCGGAACAAATATTTGCAGATCGTACAAACTTTTGTCCCAAGGCGGGAATCGAACCCGCAACCTTCGGCGTCGCAGGCGGACCTTCGCCCGCCGCGCCACATCGGTCGTCAAATGACGGTTTAGGTTGCTTGCTGCCTGCTTCTGTTTATCCGACCAACTAAATACCTCGGTCTCTTCAAGACGAGCAAAAATGTGTCTTGTTTTTATTTATTTACAAACTAAATAATTATTACGAAAGAAAATAATAACAATATTTAAATATATCTTCTAGAACTCACTCTCATCACCACTCATCACACATCATCACTTACCATCAGGTGCGATTGAACTCAAACAAAGGCGTATTTAGGACCAAAAAAGACCCGTGTCGTGCCGTGTCGGTCCGTGTACGTACATATGTATGTATGCGCTTTAGCTTGATACGGTGGTCCGAAATTGTTGTTCGTAATTTCTTTAAATAAATAAATAAAAGATTTTATTTCAGACAACAATAGTCCATAATTTTACGACAAAAGAACAAATCAAAATACAACCAAAAGAAAAAAAAATGAAAATGAAAAAAAGTAAAAGATAAAAAGAAAAAAAAAAGAAAAAGAAAAACTAAAAGAAAAGGAAAAGAAAAGAAAAGAAAAACACTATGTGTATTGACGTAGAACCAATAACATTAAAGTGCAGTATCTGACACAGTACGCAATTCTAATTATTTGATTATCCTAAGGTTAAAGTTTTTGGCAGACTAAAACCAAAGTAATTTTATTTAGACTAGTCGCAGTACAATCTTAAATTGTAAAACAGAACAATAACCTATCTCCAGGTAACCAGGTCCTGAAACTTGGGAGTAAGCACTTTTAATTTCACGAATTCAGGTTGAATGTTTGCCTGAGGGATGAACGTACCAAAATGTTGTAGAATTTAACCGCTCAACCGTTATTTATTCATGAAACTTAATATTACTTCGAAGGGTACTTCCACTCTAAATTGCTCGCGGATTTACCGCATTTCTTCACAGGTTAACAAAGAAATACCATCAAGTATTGCGACGCGTGACCCGAGAGCTGGAGATTATCTCGCGTAGCGCATCAACGTTGCCATACAGCGGGGCAACGTAGCCAGCGTCTTGGGAGACGCTTCCGACTGGTATTGATGAAGATCAGTTGAGCTGCCTTTAGATTGTTTGCAACAGTCTGCAGTTAGCTCTATTGTTTCAAATGTAAATACTACTACTTTATATTCATTAACTGTAATTTTCTTTGTTAATAAAATATTGCGCAGAAGTACAGCTTATGCTAGTTCACTTTTAGACATAGGCCTCCTCTGATGTAAGCGTCTTAATGGCTCTTATTTTTAAGGGAAAATGCCATAATCCCTACGCTGGGCATGCGGGTTGGGGATCGTAGTTCAAAGGCGCTGTTCTGCAAGGGGCGCTGCTGCCTGCCCCCCGGTGGGAATTCCGTAGTCTCCTTTTGCGAAACCTGCGGAAAGGGTCGGGGTGGTGCAATTTCTTAGCCGCCACAACACGACAAGTATTAATATATTTCATCATCGTCATCTTCTGACCTTGTTGAGCCACTGCTGGTGCTGGCCATAGGTCACTCTATATATTTCTGAGTTATTTGGTTGCCTCAATGTGCTTTAGTGTAATTTTGTGGGCAAATAACATGAAATCCCGCGCTAGTTTAGAAGTTAATTATTTGGGTTCCATAAAACTTGCCTTATTAGGTACCTATTGGATTTAAAAGTTACATACATAAGTGGAAATGTATAGTTTGTTTGCTTATTTAAGCAGTTAGGTATAAACTTCTTTAATTAGCAGGTAAAAGAGCTAGATATACATATATTGTACAGAGCTTTCGTAAAAAGCATGTCTTCGATCTTTTTTTTTCTTTTGATTTTAGTTAGGGCCAATGAAACAAATACAATATTCTGTCGATGTTTGCCCAGCACCTTTCACGCACTAGTCGAAAAAATCCTTTAGTGTAAAAAAATTAAAACACTAATTCTACACTGCAATGCACTAAATTACAGCTGAAAAACGTACGCACAACCTGAGGAAAATGCCTATTATACTAGCAAAGGTTCCGCTCTCGACATACAGCTATTTGCCAGTTGCATAATTTACATCAGAGATCCTTAAAAATTCAGGGTTAAAAACAAGCCAAGGCAAACATCTTAAATAGGGTGTGGTTCTACTCCAAAACGCTATAATTTTTGGCGAGAAGCTTGGCTCGCTACTTTGACTGGACACCACTGGAGTGTGTCAAATATTTATCTATAATTTTCGCATAAACTAGGCGTCTGTTGTGGTCGAGGTGACGAGATTGAGGTAAAAAACCAGTAAACAGATATCGCCTCACTATAGATACGCCAGACGACTAGCTAACCTAGACACTTCCATTGCGACCGGTTTTCGAAAATGTTCGTCTTATACAGCCTATCCCTTCCTGTCCACTGATGGACGCAGGCCTCCCCCTTATAAGAGCCTTATTGGTGTTCATCACATGGAGATGCCCATAATCCCCACGCTGGTAATGCGGGTTGATTGGTGACCGCAGTTCAGTAGTAGAACTTCTTCTGCGAGAGGCGCTGCTGCCCGCCCCTGGTGGATATCTCTTAGTCGCCTCTTACGACACTCCCGGGAAGAGTTGGGGTGATGCAAACTCTAAGCTAGCACCACACGCCCACGGTAAATTTTCATACGCTTGTAGGTATTATGTAGTGCTAAAATACCGAAGTTATAGAAAACAGTATCAAATTAATTGAATATTGTACTTTAAATCTCCGTTTTGTATTTTTTTTTGTGTATCGTTGTGAAATTTCCGACACCAAGGTTTTTTTTGAGAAATAAATAAATGAAAAAATTTGATTTGATAATCTCTGCGAGCCAGCCGAGTACTGGCACACAGAGATCTCAGCTATGCATTAACTAAAGCGCTCAGGCTCTGTTAATTACCAGCATCTACTGAAGTTCTCTTTAAACTCTCCCCTACAACTCAAGCGAATCCCTACACTTCCGTGCAAAAGTAACGCCGTGCAATTTCTGCATTTCTTGCGACTGTTGTGCTGACTGTGTGTACATAGCAAAGATATTAGTTCTGTGGAATGTTGAGACGGCATGCTTATTTATTTTGTGTTGTGCATTTGAAAATTGCAATTGGTGTAAATGAAAATGTCAGTGCGAGTGAAAATGCCAAAGAAATGTATTTTTTATTGTTGTCGTGCATATTTATTATCAACCGAACAACACATCATCGCACGTTATTTTTTAACGGAATCACTTCGACCCTTTTATCTTTTCATTACCTACTTTTTCAGCGGTGTGGTGAAAGATTTATTACTCCACACCTTAGTACCAGGCAAAAGTTACTGACGCCGTTGAGCTTTATGTTAATTTTGTCGTAAACAGTTCATTCTTTTGTGAAACAGTATACAATTTTAAACTGACTTCCCCAAAACATTGCAAAATTGCAAGTTTCCAAGCAACAGTTTAAAACTGCGATTTCAGCAAGCAATAAATTTCACCTTATTTATTTAGCACAAGTAAATATGCAAGGCGTGCAAATGTTGATATTACTTGCGACCACATTACACAAATGAAAATGTATTTTTGTGGTGAAATATTAAGGTGTATTTTGAGGTACACTCTTTCATAATGATACGTCAGCAACTTTTAGACTAAGATGAATACGACACTAGGTGGCTGAGCTGAGGCATTATTTTACTGGTAGAAACGCTAGAGTTACCTTGATGTAGGATCCCCATTTCCCAAAATAAATAAACATGGAATGGCCAGGTGATCATGATGAGATAAAATAATAATAGCTCGGTTAGACCATGTACTTGGTGACAAACACTGAAAAGTTTTAACATAAAGTGGTTAGGGCTGGTCAGTCAAGTAAAATTAAAAAAAGGGTTATGTAGAGGTATGATACGCCAAAGAAAGCCAAAAAAATTATATATAGCTTACGAGTCCAAATAAGAATGTTTTCCGCGAAACTTGATGCTACGGCTATAACTTCCAAATATCATTATCACAAATCATCGAATACAGGGTGTAACAAAAAATAGGACCAAACTTTCAGGGATGGTTCCGATTTGATCATCCTATTACTAAGCCTCCGCTGTCCGTCCAACCGTCCATCTGTCTATCACAGGGCTCTATCTCATGAACCGTAAGAGGTACTAGACAGCTTAAATTTTCAAAAATTGTTTATTTCTCTTGCCGCTATAATAAAAAATAATAAAAACAAAATAAATATTCAAACTAAAGGGGGCTTTCAAACAAAAAATCTGATTTTTTTTAGCTGTTTTTGCTCTTCGTTTGTCAAGACTGTATCTCTTGAACCACAATAGTTAGATACCTACATGAGACTTTATATAATTAAGTAACACTTCAACTGTTTTAACAACAAATACTTAAAGGATAATAAAGTTGAAAACTTAAAGGGTCTCCAAACAAGTGAAAATTTGATGTTCTTTGATAAAGTTGATTTTTACGGTACGGAACCCTTCGTGTGCGAGTCGACTCGCACTTGGTTCTATGGTTATATCCTCAGTGTTAAAAAGAATACGCACAAGTGTTACAAAGTAGTTTATTTACATAACTGAGACCTCCTTAAGATTATATTCCTCCACCTCCTTACCTATCCTTATCCGTAAAACTCGTGCCTAGACTCCGCAGAAATAATCCCATACAACGCCCGGCTCCTAAAACCCATTACTCCTACTTAGCCACTAAATAAAATAAATACGGATTACAGGGAATGTCTCCTTAAGATGTAGAGTTGGGACATCCTAACTTCATACAAGTTTTGTCGATGATTTTCTTTGGTTTTTAAAACCCGCGATTTTTTCGTAGCAAACCACTACACACTAACGCGAAACTACCTACTCTCTCGTTGGTCTGTCACAGTTAGTTGCAGTCGTACGCCGCGATACCAATCCAGTGTACGCACAGTTCTACATTACGAAATTGTGTACTTATGATAAGCCTCCTCCCCCACAGCCTACATATATTGGTCCACTGCTGGACGCAGGCCTCCCCCTGACAAGCGCCTTATTGGCTTTTACCATTTATGGGTAATGCCCATAATCCCCACGGTAAGCATGAGGGTTGGGGATCGCAGTTCGGTGGTAGAATTGTTCTGCAGGAGGCGCTTCTGCCCACCCCCGGTTGATATCCCTTAGTCGCCTCTTACGACACCCGCAAGCACTTTCATGTAAAAGAGATCCACGTTGTATCGGAATATTCTTGTTTTTTTTTACTGGAACCAGTGTCACGTTTCGTATAACAAAAGCTCGCTATAATAATTGGTTGACTACATTCAATTTGAATATAATTGGCATACCTACATCAACTTATCAGACGTTGTCAATCGCTATGAAATGTTAATTATAATTACAGCGAATGCCACTGGAATGCATGTACCTACCTATAATGCGACATTCCTAGAAGGGTACAAACAACGCATACGATCCAACATATCTCCGAGTTTCGGGTAATTTAACACACTTAAAGGAATTGAAACTGTTTGCCAAGAAATGTGCTCTCAAACCGATTGTGACCTAAGCTCCACACGGTACTTGTCAAGATCACAATTAATGGGCCCATTTTGGAAGAACCTGTAGATGTTACTTAAGATAATTAACGAAATGTAGCGTAGAGATAGCTAGCGTAGTTCCTACATCTTCAACAGGCGCTGTTTTCTGTATATTCTTATAGATTATTATTAATTTGGCTTTGGTGTTTCATTGGTGAACATCATGTTTTTGTCTTTGTCCCATCACTAGTCAAGCAATTTTTTTATATTTCCTCACGTACTTCGTGACATTTACATCAATTCGCAACAGTGGCTCTGGCTGGGAGCTTAAATGGTCTCTGTATTTACTGAAATAGCAGAAAGTGCGGCAAAATTTTGTTTTCCTTGACTGAAAGAACAAAGGTTGATACAATTTGGTATCACCGCCACTGCTGGACCCAGGCTTGTCCCTGATAAGCGCCTTGTTAGCTTTTATCTCACGGAGGGTAATGTCTATAATCCCCACGCTGGGCATGCGGGTTGGGAATCGCAGTTCAGTGGTTAAACTGTTCTTCAGGAGGCGCTGCTGCCCACTCCTCGGTGGATATCCCTTAGTCCCCTCTTACGACACCCGCGGGAAGAGTTGGGGTGGGTAGTGTAAACTCTAAGCCGGCACCACCACACAGCAAATAATTTGGTTTGTTTAGTAAAAATTAAGCAGCAAAAGGTATCATGTTAAGTAGATAAAGATTGTTACTGAAAATTACAGCCTTTCATGCTGTCTCGCTTAGATCATGTTTGATCAAATATTATATATGATGTTCACGCAATCTTTACTAAGAAAAAACATTCACTCACACCATCTATGGAGTTAAAGACCAGGATATCATAATCTTAGTTAGCATGATGGATTGACTATCCCTGATCATCTCGGTGCTTCAATTATCATCATCAGCTGTTGGGAAGAAGTGTCCACTTAAATGCACGTGTTCCGATCCTTTCCGAATCGTGTCCAGTGATTCTTCACAGTGGGCATAACTGAATCGGGTACACTTCCTCCTTGATATTTTTTCTATAGATGGGTGCATTTGCAGTCGCGAAGTTGAACCTTTCAACTCAGCCCGTGGATGTCTTAAAGGAACCTGCCAGAGGAACGGCAGCAGCTTCCTTCAAACACCAAATCAATATATCGTAATAGGAACCGCAAGCCGCAAATCAAATCTTGTATTTAATTTATTACATTCTCACTAAATTTACGAAGTGTTTAAGTCAGAATTGACGTTTGACGTGTATACTACAATAAGTCAGAAAAGTTTCAACTTCAACTTCTTGTCTGATGGCTCTGCAACTGGTTTGACACAATTCTGCCAAGTTTGTTCTTTTCTTCTGTAAAATCGTTTTTTATATTTAAGTATATGTTTATGTAGTTCAGCTATGTGCCACCACACCAGGACCTGTCCGAAAATCAGCGCCGTTACTAGCTTCGGCTTGTAGTTCTACTCATCAACAGTATGTACTGTTGATGAGTAGATAATAAATAAAAAATGCTGGACAATCCACACAGCATCATCTAGCACCAAGCTAAGCAGAGCTTGTGTTACGGGTACTTGATGTGTCAGTCATACTTAAAACATAGATTACATAGATAGATATTTTTTATTATACATATTGGAAATACCCAGTACACCCGGTACAAATATTTACAGATCGTACAAACATTTATCCCAAGGCGGGAATCGAATCCGCAACCTCCTGCGTCGCAGGCGGGCCTCTGTCCGCCGCGCCACATCGGTCGGAGATGGGATGCTAGCCTAGTTTTAACTATTGTCTTCGACAAGTGCTTAGTGCCAGAGGTCCCTTTCATAGGCATGAAATCTACCACAGTCACACATCCCAATTTATCCAATCCAACACTAAACAATACGAAATTGCTTTACGAAAATAAACTCTAATATAAACACGTCACGCATCAATATTTAACTAATAACACAGTGAGTAAGCGGCGAGTGATTGATGGCGATCAATTCCTTACAATTCTCCCCTTGTACGGAAGACGATTTGCTTTTGATAGACGAATTTGGAGTCTGATTTGTTCACGATTTTATGATAAGCTCGTCTCTGATAAGTCAGAGACGAGCTTATAGTACTCGATTCTAGAATCCAAGAAACTTTTTGTAAACAAAGACATTTATGTATGAAAACGTTGCTAACTCAAACTGATAATAATAAAACAAAATAAACTGCCAAGTGCGAGTCGACTCGCACACGAGGGGATCTGTACCGTAAAAATCAGGCAACTTTTTCAAAGAAAATCAAATTTTCACTTGTTTGGCGATCCCTTTAATACAATACAATAATATCTTTATTGACAACACCATGTTATAAGTCAAGTAGGTACCAATGTAGGTACATATTTCTTAAGTAACAATAATCTATATTATAATTATAATAAATTCGAAATAAAAACATATTAATTATTGATTCACACTTATTGATTTAACTATAAGCATTACTATTACTAAAGAATTGGCAGTTCATAAAACTCTTTTACAGAGTAGAACGAATTTTCGAGAAACAACTTGCGTAGCCTCAATCTGAAGGCCGTTGTGGAGGTCGCATCCCCTCGGATTGTGTCCGGCAGCCTGTTATATACAGAGGGACCCATGACGTACACGGACTTCTCCGATTTGCACAGCTTATGAGTGGGTGCGACTAAGAGATGGGGTGTTTAAGCCTCTACGTTTAAAGCTATCGATGTTTTTATGGGTGAACGTCGCCACCTGGTAGATTAGTTCGCAGGCGAGCGTCAATATTCTTAGTTCTTTAAAATACTCGCGGCATGACACGTCGTCTGGCACACCGACGATGGCGCGCACTGCGCGCTTCTGCATGACGAAGACACGGTCAACGTCAGCAGCGCGCGCCCAAAGCTCCACACCGTACGCGATAGTGCTGTGCACCGTCGCGTGGTAGCACGCCAGCACCACGCTGCGGGTGGCAGTCGTGGCGAGGCGGCGCAGTGCGAAGCATGTGCGGCCTAGTCTCGAGCAGAGCTCTTCTATAAGGTTCTCCCAGGTGAGACCGCTATCGATTTGAAATCCCAGCAACTTTACGGATTCAACCATCTGTAGGGCGGTGTTACCGGCAGTCACTTTAAACAGTGGCTTGGGGGTGCCATTTAGGCGGAATGTCATGTAACACGTTTTATCTCTGTTTAGAGCTAGACCATTCGACCGGAACCACCGCTCAAGACTCTGCACAACGATGTTCAGCCTTACTTCCAGTTCGGGCATTTTTGGCGCGGTCACAATGACGGCTACGTCATCAGCGTACATATTATATGCCTGCGCCTCACCAACGGCTTTAGGAAGGTCGTTCAGCAGAAGGCTAAACAACGTGTATGAAAGGCATGAACCCTGTGGCACACCTATGGTGTTAATTAACTCTGCTGACTTCAATCGCCCATACTCACCCACCACGGTCTGAGAGCGTTTAGACATAAAAGACCTTAAAAGGGATAGAGCCGGGCCTCTTATTCCGTGGAAATTTAGTTTGTCGGAGATGAGATCATGGTCAGCAGTATCGAACGCGCGCGACAGGTCACAGCATAGTAGCGCCACGCATTGACCGCCTTCGCGCGCGCTGAGCACTCGCCATACCACTTCCCTCACCAGGTCTGTGGTGCCACGTCCGGCTCTATACGCGTACTGTCTGTCCGACATGATCTCTCGCTTTCCGATAAAAGATAACAATCCTTTATTGAGTCCGACCTCAAAGATTTTGCTGATGGTGGGGACAAGGGAGATCGGCCGGTAGGATTTTATTTTCGATTTTTCCCCTTTCCCTTTGTAGAGAGTAGATATTTTAACTCTTTTTAGGGGCTCAGGATATATTCCCGCTCGAATACAGATGTTGAAAAGATGAGCAATAACTATGGCAATTGATTTCGCGATAGTTTTAAGCAGATTCGATGATATGCCGTACAGGTCGTTACTATTTTTAGAAGCTATGTGTTTATTGACTATTAGGACTATTTCATCCCCGAAAACAGCTCAAGCCGTAGCGATACGTCGCATGCGGATGAATCAGCACTGAGGGAGGCATGAGCGCAGGCGATGTCTGCTGTCGGAGCCCCGCACTTGCTGGCGGCGGTTGTGAACTCGAGGTTCAGCGCATCGAATAGCTCTTTCTTGGTGCGAAAAGGGGCGCCATCTGTGCTTCGCACGAGGTCGGTATATTCAACCCTCTCGCTGCTCTTCCGCCCAAGTTCAGTGTTAATCACTTTCCACTGCATTTAGATTTATTCGGGTGATTGCCAATCATTTTACTAAAATAATTAGTGCGTTTTTCTTTTATTAGATTATTATATTTATTGGCATAATTTTCGGCGATATTAATTAGTTCAATATTACCTAGGAATACTTTCTTTAAGTTAAGTGTGTCGTACAATAAGCTCTTTAAGTTACCTACCTCACTATCGACCCAGCTCCTTTTTTTATTCGCGCTTGGTTGCTTTTTGATTGGAAAACATGTGTTAAATGTATTAGCTATTATAGTTGTGACGGTTTCCGCAAACGCATGACAGTCACCTTTCCACTGCTCCATCATCAGAGTCCAATCGACTGATACAAGGGCGTTTCCAAAATTTAATTTATTACCCGTGGATAGTGAGCGTCTTTCTTTGAACTACCACAGTTCAAAGAAAGACGCTCACTATCCACGGCGGTGTGACGGCGGCGGCGCGCGAGATGGAGATACGCTGTGCGTCGTGATCGCTGAGGTGCGACGCGACGCCGGAGACGGCCGCGACGCACTCCTCCTTAAATCTCCTCCTTAAATTTACAACTTCATTTTATTTTTAGTATTTGTTATTATTACAATTAAAGTGTTACTTAATTATAGAAAGTTTCATGTGTCTACCTATTGTAGTTTAAGAGATACTGTCTTGTGCAAAAATAGCTAAAAAAATATCACGTTTGTTGTATGGGAGCCCCGTTTATTTTCGTATGTATTAGTTTTTAATATTTGTTGTTATAGCGGCAAGAGAAATACACATTACCTAAAAATTCCAACTGTCTACCGCTTATGGTTCATGAGATATAGCCACGTGACAGACGGACGGACGGATGGACAGCGGAGGATTAGTAATAGGGTTCCGTACCCGAAGGGTCAAAACGGAAAACAAGGTAACAGCACTATAACCATTAACACCAAAACAAAACGCTGTCAAAACAAAAGGCAAGGAAGTTTTTCATCACACCTTCAAGTCCTCAAAGGAACTTCTTTTGACAACTTTTGGGACCTACTTTTTATCTCAGAACCTACCTGTGCGATTTATCTACTTCCTTTGAAGACGGCTTTTTGCGTAACTGTCTAGAGGTACATAAAATATACAACTATACAACACAAAACAGTTATAAATGTGTACTTGAGCGAAAAACGTTCCTTGCATATAACGACACTAACACTGCTATTGCAATCTGAATCTATCCAGTAGTTTTGTGACCCGACTAGAAATCGATAGCGTTAAAACTCATGCTAAATCCAAACTGAGACAGCCGCACAGAAGTGCCATTTACACAGGCTGTAACCCTTAACGGTGCTAACGGCGTTACGGTAACGGCGCGTTACGAGATAATGCCAAGATAAACGCAGGTTGCGTCATGTTGTGGTCTGTTCTGGTTATAGAACAGGACAGTAAAAGTGGTGACTTCTTGTATTCCTAGAATCCTTTTAACCCTGCTGGTGCTGTTAGCTTTTGATGAGTTTAGTTAGGTAGGTAGTGCGCTACGTAACTGTACCATTATTCTTCACTGTTTCGCTAGCTACTAGCTTGGGATTTGATATTGTTTCGTTCGCAATAATCACTAAACTCTCATGATATACAAATAACTACTAACAACAAACGCGTAACAATATAAGTTTTCTTAAAGCTTGCATGTTCATTAATTAAATTAAAAGAACCGTACGTACTAAGGAAATAGCTCTACAGTGTAGCGGTAAGCTGTTTTCTCGTAAAAGTACATGGGACGATAAAGTACATTTTTAGGGTTCAACTACATTTTAAAAACCCTCCTATTTGAATTTAATCGAATATTATATTTATGTTCTTTTACAAAAGACAAAATTAAATTCAATCTAGTTATCTTGTTTTGCAAGAGACTGTTGCCCGAGAGAGGTTTTTAAAACCTGTGATACGGGTTACCAGGGCCTTATTCTGAATAATTTGGAGCACATAAAATAGACAGTACAAACTTTTTGTTCAAAATATAACAGTAAATCAGATCTTATATACACAAAAAAGCAGAAAATAAATAAATAAGAACCCATTTATGTATGTTATATTAAAAAGTAAGAGTCAATGGAAACGTAATAATAACAATATTCTTATTGTACCCACACAAAACAGAACCTACCTACACTGGAGTGTGCCATACCTACCCATGAATAAGTTAATGAAGATGTATTTGCGTACTATAAACCTAATCTTCCTACTTTTTCCCCATATCTATGGTTCTTAGACTAACGAATGTAGAATTTACATACTGTGCCCAATGATCGTCTAGTTGGTACGACTCTTACGTTGTGTTGTAATAGTAACGCGGTTCTTGTAGGTGCTGAAGACAAACGAACTAATTGTTAAGTTAATTTAAATCAAATAGTTTATGCATAAAAGACATGGTAAATTACACAGGTGATATTATAAATAAGTTGATTCTTATATCTCGCCACATTACTGGCATGTGAATATCAAAGCACCTACATAGGTACATCAAATATGCTAAATAGGTACACAAACTTCAAAATATTTCAACTAGAAACTGTCATGCTTAAATAAAGAAATAGTAATAAAAGTATAATAAAGAAATAGTACGAAAATTCAAAAAAATATCATGCTAAATAAAAAAAATCAAATAACTATGTAAAATTAAATGTCAATAACGTATGAAAAATAAGTAATTTAAAATAACCCCTTTCATTCCTCGTATACTTTTTATAACAACTAAACTTTCAACGTTCCAAAGTATTTATGTCCTAAAATTATATTACAAGCATTAAATTTAGTATGAAGTTAAGATAGGTAGTTTTACAGATCGAAAAAGCTTTTAAAATTGAAATTCAATGGCTGTAAAAAATTCCATATATCTCGTTACGTTATTTATTACCGTAGATTAGCAAGGATTACTTTTTTTTTTGACTTTTTTTATTATTTGCAACAACAACAAGCCTGGTTATGGACTGGACTGTTACAACATACTTGGTATTAACTTAACAAACTTTTATGGTGATGTCCTCTTAGCCGAATTTTTGGCCACGTTGGTCAGTCTCAACGGAGACTAGGCATGTGCGCAGGACATTTATAGTGTACAAGTGTGCGCGCAAACACAGGTGCACTCTCTATTCCCTTACTCTCATAATCCGATGGCCCGGGGAGGTCAGGCGCACAGACGAACGGCTAACGTGCTTTCCGAGGCACGGACCACTTTTATACTGATGGACGTTAGTCCATCAGTATAAAAGTGGTCCGTGCCTTACACACACCTTTCAGCCACGCAGCCTGTGTTTTGAGTCCATGTTATAATGTTGATTTTGTTAAACAATAAAAATAAAAATAAAATAAAAATAATAAAATATAGGTAACAAAGAAAACATTATAATAATAAAATATAGTGTTATATATTATACATTGTAATTTTTATTTCCTGGTCGCTTTGGTGCTACGCTGTAATGGCAATCATCACCATCATTAACCTATCTTAGTCCACTGCTGGACATAGGCCTCCCCCAATGAGCGCCATAGCGCCCTGTCTTCAGCTTGCTGCATCCAGCATCTGCCTGCAGTCTTTTGCAGATCGTCATCCTACCTGGCTGGAGGGCGTCTTACATTACGTTTGCCGAGTCGCGAGCTCCACTCGAGAACACGTTTACCCCAGCGGTTGTCGGTTCTTCGCGAGATTGGCCAGCCCTCTGCCACTTCAGCTTGCTAATTCTCTGAGCTATGTCGATAACTTTGGTTCTCTGTCGGATGTATTCGTTACGAATCCTATACTTCAGAGAAACTGCGAGCATAGCTCTTTCCATAGCTCGCTGAGCGACTTTGAACTTGTAGACCAGCCCTACCGTGAATAAACGAATAAATAAATAACGGGTAGGACGCACTGAGTGAAAACTTTCTTTTTGTAATGGCAATGTGAATTTGTAAATAAAATTAAAATAAATATATAGTGCAGTGCGGTGCATAACGCCTTATTTCACCAAAGTTTGAAAGAGAAAGAGAGAGTTGTAGAAAAGATAAAAATATTGAGCTAGAATTCACTTATTAATTTTTGAAAGAATAAACTAAACCCTCTTCAACGTGTGTGACTCACCCTTACCCCGTCAACACTAGCATTTCTATTATAATACAACGTTACGGGCTCATAACTATACAAACTAATGAAAATACGATTGTGTGCCGTGGAAGAAGCCTTTATGTATAATGTGAACTGTTTTAACCTACTGAACAAAATTAGCTTCGTATGAAGGAATACATGTTGCGATAGTTGTAAATTCTAGTTAATACATTTTACCTAACTGTTAGTTATTATCATTTAAAGGTTTAACTGGTCATAAAGGGGAAAATTTAGGGGACCTAAATGTAAATAGCCTGACGATATGATGAACTTCCGTTTGGAGACAGAGCATGCACGAACAAAGTGACGTGCCAACAGTTAAAAAATATGTAGGTATACATAATGCCGCTGCCGCATGAACGGCGTAAGCATTAGTTATCCCGATGATATGGTGCTGCTGAGCCCGACGGTGGGAGGTATTAGAGAACTACTGAGAGTTTGTGAAAGGTACGCTATTGAGCATGGGATCAAATATAATGTTAAAAAGACAGAATTCACGGTCTTTAAGGCCGTCTCGGTAAATGTCCCGAGAACAAACTTAACATTACCCTTAACAGCATAAACTTAAATCGCGTGTCGAAGTTTATGTATCTTGGACATTTACTTGTCGACGACCTTATGGATGTTGAGGATGTTGAAAGGGAGCGTATAGGGCTCTATCGGTTCAAGGTATCATGCTGGCTTGAAGATTTTCTCGATGTACTGACCATGTTAAAATAACGCTTTTTAAAGCGTATTGACAGAGTTTTTACGCGGGAAGTCTGTGGGTCCGGCATACCAAAAGATTGATGGACGCCCTACGGGTACAACATAACAATATATTTCGGATGATGCTGCGACTGCCTCGATTCTGCAGTGCGTCTGGAATGTTTGCGCAGCACCACACAGACGGTTTCCATGCGGTTATGCGCAAAAAAACAGTGCCCCTGATGCGTAGAGTACGGAACAGTCGCAACAGCATCCTGAGTGCTGTGGCAGAGTGCCTTTCATCTCCACTCTGGAAGTGCTGTGTGCGGAGGGTGATTAATGAAGGAACCTATTTCCATTATTGATTAATCTCGGCGTTTTGAGCTTCTGTTTAGTGTCTATTAATTGATATATTTTCTATTTTATTTTATTCTAAAGTGCAAATCTGTAACTCGTAGATATATGGACCCATGGTTGTCTGAAATAAAGCGTTTTTTTTTATATAACCTATTGGATAGGATCAGATAATCTGTTCGAAATACAATGTAGTGTTCATTTCAGGGAAGAATCCTAGTTGTGTCTGGATTCTTGTGTAACACAGTTCTTACACATTACGAAGATTGTTGTCCCTTTTTCTAGTGGCCAAGATGTACAACTACAATGTGTCAGGCCAGGCAGAAAATCTAGTTCGCCTAAAGTCCTACTTATAATGTCTACTTGCTATACGTGATCTTTGTTGTCCGGCATTGAACCTTTACGTAACTTAAATGTAATAAATAAACCAGTTGCGAATTATCATCGTTAGAGTTATCATTTTCCGGTACCTCTAACAAAATCTACATAGCAACAAAACAGCTAAGGTGACGCATAGCTATCACAAAAATGTTGGTTGCCAAAATGGGAGTAAAATAGTAGATACTTAGACAGTTTAATGATTGATTTGCTAAATTCTGGAAACATCTAGGCCACGGAGTAAATACAAAGAGGAGATGGCCTAAGCAACTGTGCACTGTGATTCTCAACTAGGTCCTCACGTCATCATGTGGGCGTGGCCTTAGTCAGTGTATTGTTGGCGTTCGTCCTGTGCACAACTTTGTAAACGTTCCCATTTTACAGCATTGTTCGCGCTAGACGAAAAAAAGAATGAAGTGTTGTGTTTTGTCTTGTAAAAATTACTCGGATAGACATTCTGATGCTATGGATGGCATCACATTTCATTTGTAAGTAATTTTATGCGTAAGTTTTTAAAATAGTTCTAGAAAAATCTCCTAGCGTCTGCGTTTCCAAACATAATCCTACCCGACACTAGATGGCGACACTTGGTGTCATGGAAACTAAAAATATTTAGGTATGTAGAGCCCAGAACTAACATATTTTAATAATATTAACACTGAAATTTGTTCAACATTCATTCGTAAAGACCCTTTAATGGCCAAAATGTTATTTTTGTAGATTTCATATCATTTTGTAAACAGGTCGCCATCTATCGTCAACTATGAACAACAAAAAGACAGAGCCGTATTTACAAATCAATTATTTTACTGAATGTCCCGCGGCTGCGGCTGTCTCATAAATGGAAAGTACTTAAAAAAGTTGTTAATACGCTGGACATAAAAATACAATCTCCTATAATTTAAATATTCTATCTACAATTATTTTATTTATTTAAAGTACTTAAAGCCCACCTAGTTTATTTAGTTAAATTTTAAATGATGTATGTTTTAGATTTCTATTTTGACGAGTATAAATGTAGGGAACAGCTGATTTTTTTTTCGCGATTTCAAGGTTGGTCCCATAGAAAAAGTTGTTCAAAATGATGAGTACAATGACCCCTTTTCGGGTTTAGAAAAATAATGTTGTATAAGAGAAAATCCAATAATCTTCATTCGTCATTCATCAGAAACCTTTGTTTTCATAATAAAATCACAATTTAAATTTAAAAAATACGCATCAAGATGGTTTGCAAAATTAATTTAAAATAAAACAGTACTCCCCGGTACGAAAATTCTGAGTACGACCCTGGTGCATCCTGCACTTAGTGACATCTAGTGTGAGATAGTTACGTAACTACAAAACAAAATCGACAGAACGAGCGAATAGTTTTGCTATTGACCGGTAGATGGAAAATAGAGAAGTGGGCGGGATCTAGCACCCCGTCACCCCGTAAAGTGTCACGCGTTGTTTCCTAAGGAAATCTAAATAGAACATCTCCTCTTTGTATTTACTCCGTGATCTAGGCCCACCAACTATTTTACCAGTTTCTTCAGGTGCTATTCGCTATTTTTGTTACAGTCGTGTTAAAGTCATGAAAATTGATTTACCTTCATCATCATCATTAGTCTATATTAGCCCACAGCTGGACATAGGCCTCGCCTATTGAGCGCAATAGCGCCCTGTCAGCTTACCACATCCATCATCTGGCTGCAGTCATTTGCAGGTTGTTATCCCACCTGGCCGAAGGACGTCCTACACTCAGTTTGCCGAGTCGCGGTCTCCAGTCAAGAACACGTTTACCTCGGCGGTTGTCGGTTCTTCGCGAGATATGGCCGACCCACTGCCACTTTAGCTTGCTAATTCTCTGAGCTATGTCGATAACTTTGGTTCTTTGTCGGATGTATTCGTTACGAATTCATGCTTCAATGACTTTTTTACCATAATAACGTTGTAATTAGAGTCGTTTCCGATTGGAGCAGTATTATTGCTATTCTAAATCAAGCACGTCTCCACTTAGCTAGCAAAAAGAGGAATAGCACAAAAACACAATTAGAAGCACTGAACAAATTTTGCCCAGTCCAATTTACGACCACAATGGAATTATTCTTAATTAAACTTCAGCTTGGACATAGCTTATAATGAGATAGCTAGATCCCTCGTGATGATGATAACATTCCCGTATTGCTAGTATTAAAGTTCACTGAACTCTTTAGCGTATTCGAGATAATATGTGTGTGCGACGCTGGCACTCAGTTTATTTTAGTATTCAAAAGTAGCTTTTGTCTGTTGAAATTGCATTTTTTTTTGGAGAAAATGCATCCTTATCTCCTTGGTAAATTTCGATATGCAAAATAATAAGTTCCATTCAGCCTTTTATGGGTGAAAGTGGGATGCCTTTTAAGTGTAAATAGCTGAATGCTGTTTACAATTTTACAATTAAGCCGGCTTTTGGCTATGGGAACAGTTCAGCTTCGATCACCACTGTGTCATAACGTGCTTTATCGAAACGGTTGAGTTCTGAAATGGATATTATTGAGATTGTTTTGCTTGACTCCTACGACAGTTCATCAGATGACGGCGATGCTGTATTCAATTTACATGTATCATTATTAAGAAAAAAATATAATAAACGTCGATCCCGGACATCGAATCATTTTAGACTAAGAGAAGATTATAATATTAACATCTATGGTTAACATAAAAATTCAAAACTCGTGATCAGTTGACACGTCTGCACACGAACGTCACCATTCAAACTGAGGACGAGGCAGGGGGAGGCGCGGTGTCCGGGGACGTGAGGTAAAATATACATACACCTTCAAATGACTTCTAAATATCGCTCGGTCGCGGTCGGTCGAAAAAATATTTATAGTTTGTAGTAGTAGTTTGTAGTTTTTGGAATGTAATATATATTATAGCACAGTGTGAACGGTCTCGTACAAAATTTATGAAGAGCGATATAATAATATATCTCAATAGTAATATACATATATTAAATTACATCTCATACTCAAAAGCCGGCTTTAAAATGAATTAATTTCTAATTATAATTCGAATGACTTACTAAGAAGTATACCAATAACGCTGATTTGGATACGTTTTGCGCAGAAACGAAAACCACATGATTCAACAGGTTTTATCTATAAAAGAAGGGAAAAGAGGTGGAGGCCCCCACACCCATTATTATTTTTTTATTCCATTGTAGACACGCGAACCATTCTAAATGATACGTTGACGCTTATCGGCACAAAACTGCCAAGAGTGGCGCAAAAGTATTAGGAGGGCTAACCCCGAACAGGGAACAAGCACAGGACTGATGATTTTCTTACAATACCAATTTTTCTAACTGCAAGTACCTGTCTAAAATGAAAATACAAGTTGTTAGTAGGTATTATATCTTAAAAGGCCACCGCCGCGCCGCCGCCGGTCTGACAGCTTAGGACCAGAGCCCCGAGTTCGGCCAGCTCGATAGTATCGTATCGACGACAAATTCAATTTTTGTCAGAGTTCTGGTCATCTCAGGTCAGGTATCTGGTCATTTCGCCACATATCGAGGATAATCTTTGTATGACGCACACGCAGTGTGCGTTGTGAATAGGGAAATTCATACAAAGATCGTTTTGTTAAGACACGATTTCGTCGATTGTATACCGTTTCGATAACATCTTGCAAGAAAAGCACCTCTTAAGAATCCTAAAGTGATCTAGCTTATACCACTAGTCTGTGGTTTCGCTGCGGTAGATAGATAAATACCGAAACTGTAGTTCGTCGTCCCGAAGAAATAATGACCAACTTTTTAATGGGCAGATGTTTCATTAAGCTTCTGGTTACAACTGTTACTGCTACGGTTATGAAATTTGATTGTTGTTTTGCTTAGTTCATGCGAGCAAATGATGCTTACAGGCGAATATGAACCACAGTTTGTGTGGATCATAGACTACAAAATACTTAAATATCATAATTATGGTTGTTTGTTGTCATCACGTTCGAGCACATTTTTAAGTGAATAGAAACGTGGTGTAATGCGAGAAATAGATAAATTCATTTAAATTTTTAAACATTCAGCCATTTCATTAAATAAGGGCGAGTGACAAGCACAATGGCTAAATATTCAAATCTTCGCATTTATAATATTAATGTGATTTCCTTTCCTCGTTTCTTTTTTTATATGGATTTTAGAACTTTATCCGTCTTTTTAAATAGAAATAAATTTAAAAAGAATTAAAAGGAACACAAATTAAATAGAAATAAAAGGCACATAACGAGGGCCACAACTGAAGACAGGGCGCTATGGCGCTCATTAAGGCAGGTCTATATCCAGCAGTGGACTAATATATAGGCTGATGATTATGAAAAGGCACACGAGGCTGGTAACGTATTTTAAATGTATTGAAGCTTATTCATCCTTTCACACTGAATTGTAAACAGCACTTCGTCGAAAAAGCTAAGCTAATAATAATACTGAGTCACTTATAAAGGCGCTACAATTCTGAACCAAGTATGATGGCGATGATGTAAAGGTTGCCAAAAGTGGACGACAGAGGGCTATGTCATATGCAAATTTACTTTACCTTAAAGAGGCTAACTAATCCATCTGATCTAGGGACGGAACCTTGTCAAAGTAAATTTCCTGCCGTTTTTGTTGTTATTCGAAATGGTTCAATCCCATTCTAATCGCTCGCGGACTATAACTAAGTCTTGTTACAAAGATAATTTTAATTATTTAACAAAGTTCAAATAATTACACTAAAGTACTACACAACTCAAGTAATTTTTTTCGCGTACAGTGAATGTCAAAAGGTATAGTAAATATCAAATAAAAAACTGCCAAGTGCGAGTCCACTCGCACACAAAGTGTTCCGTACCGTTAAAATCAGGCAACTTTTTCAAAGAACATCAAATTTTCACTTGGTTGGAGACCCTTTAAATTTTCAACTTTATTTTATTTTTAGTTATTATTATTATTACAATTGAAGTGTTACTTAATTATAGAAAGTTTCATGTGTCTAACTATTGTTTTTCAAGAGATACAGCCTTGACAAATTATGAGCAAAAATAGCCAATATAATCACGTCTGTTGAATGGAAGCCCCCTTTATTTTTAATATTTATTTTATTTCTTGTTATGGCAACAAGAGGAATACACATTCTCTGAAAATGTCAACTATCTACCTCTTACGGTTCATGAGATATAGCCACGTGACAGACGGACGGACGGACAGCGGAGGCTTAGTAATAGGGTTCCGTTTTGATCCTTCGGGCATGGAACCCGAAAAACGTGATTTAAGAAACCGCTAAGTACGTGTCGACTCGCACACGAAGGGTTCCGTAAAAATCAGGCAACTTTTTCAATGAACATAAAATTTTCAAATGAAATTTTGTTTCACTTGTTCGTCGATTGTGTACCGTTTCGATATTATCTTGCAAGAAAAGCACCTCTTAAGCATCCTAAAAGTGATCTAGCATAGACCACTAATTTGTGTCCCTTTAAATTTTTGTGTTTATTATGTTTTTAGTATTTGTTATTTAATATACTTAACACTTTAATTAATGAAATTAAAGTGTTACTTATATTTAGAAAGTTTCATGTATCTACCTATTGTGGTTCAAGAGATCATGACAAATGAAGAGCTAAAATAGCCAAAAAAATCAGGGTTTCTGTAATGAAGTATCTTCAATTTGGTTGTTTATTTTATTATTACTATTTGTTGCAACTAGATGAATACACATTATCTGAAAATTTCAACTGTCTGTCTTACGGTTATGAGATAGAGCCCTGAGACAGACGGACGGACGGACGATCAGCGGAGGCTTAGTAATAGGGTTCCGTTTTCACCCTTCGGGTACGGAACCCTAAAATAGAAACAATAATATACGATTTTATTGAAATCTGTCAACGCAAAATTAATTTCACGCGAATGCGAATGTAAGAGTTTGGCTACTATGGTGGTGTTATTATGAAAACTTGGTTGTAAACTCAAATATAATTGGGAGAAATTATGACTGACCAAGAAATCGCTAACCCGTTTCCTGTTCTAGCGATTCATGAATATCAGATGATGAACCATTTAGATCAAACAATATTTTAGAAGTTAGTTATTTTACAATTAATTATTAACCTTAACATTAATTTTTAATTCAATTACTATATAAAGTATAAAATTACCTATTTAATAGAAAATTCAAAGTCATCAACATCATTATTAACAACATTTTTATAATTTTTAGCTCAGCCATCTAGTTTCTCAAAATAATTTGTGTAATGTGGATCCGATATGAACCAAAAAAAATTAATAATCAAGCGACTATGATCATACCCTACCACGCAAATCGAATTTATTTGCATTTGACACGCCTCTGCATAAATATTGAACAGACAGCTGATGATGCGAGCGAAACAAAATGTATTATCTACTCTTGTTTAAATTATCTCCTCTTGTCTGTTGCTTAGCAAATTATCAGAACCGTACATAAATATAAAAAAAAAAATATTTTGCGACAATTAGCGGTCTTATCGCTCAGAGCGATCTCTCCTAACCTTAACCTTAGGTGAGTTAACTAACGACTTAGACTAAAAGTGGAAGGAGAAAAGGTGACTTTGCTAACAGTGGGATCCAACGTATGTCTATATTGGTCTAGCTTCTGCTTGCGGCTTCGCACTCGTTTCTTGTTTCGGTGTAAAAAGTAAAAGGTTTACTCTTTGCTAAATTTCAGGCAGATCAAATCAGTAATTTTGGCTTTGCCTTCAGCCAAACATCTTCTTATTTTAACAAACTTTCGACTTTACAATATTAGTAGGACTAATCCTACTAATATTTAAACTCGAAAGTTGAAGTCGAAAGTTGGTCTACTAACCAGCTAACATAAACTAGCAAATTCAACAAATCAAAATCAGTTTTCGCCGCATCAGAAACAGCGCATAGGCAAAGTAGTTCAAAATTCAGCTAAAATTTAACTGAATATTCGATGTCAATGAAACTCTGAATCTATTTAATTTGGCTTAATAAACATGAATCTTCTTTCAATACCACTAAAGTTCATAATCCTCGCGTACCGGTCATAAATATTTGTGCACACCACAGAAACACACTTTGTCGTACTGGTTCTGTCACATGTCAAAAGATGATTACCTCTCTAACAGAATAATCTAATAACGGCTGATTAAATTCCACTACTCTAATATTAGTATTGTTTCACTGGCAGTTGTGAAATTTGTGAGTACAATTACAATAATGAAAGTACCTAGCTAAAGATTCGTTCAGCATAAAATCGCACATGTACATCACTGCCGCATAGTCAAAGTTCGTTGAGTAACTGTGATTGCGACGCGGTAGAAGTGGTGACGAGCTATAAATATCTAGGAGTCATTGTTGATAATAGATTTAGCTGGAATCAACATGTCTACAATGTATGTGATAAGCTAAGAGCAATTCTAGCTAAGCTCAAAATAGTAACATTTAAAATACCTTATAAAATACTACATAACCTACATATTGCCTTAGGGGAATCAGTCATAGCCTACGGCATAACATGCTATGGCCGTACGTTTAAAACAGAAATTGACAAAATATTTCATTTGCAGCATAGAATTTTAAAAGAATAACACCTCAAAAAATTTAAAATGATTTCCAAGACAACGTAATGGGCTTATTCAACTTTTCTGGCATACTTCCGGTGCAAGAGAGAATAAAATTGAAACTCCTTACAGAGCAATTTCATAATACGGATACACTTGTGCCCGTATCTCATACAATGACAACTAGGAAAATTAGACAAAAAAGTAAGTATCCCTAAAATTAATAATGATTATGGCCGGCGAACAACAGATTATTTAATACCTACTATGCTTAATGGACTACCACGCAAACTTTTAGAAGAAGTTAACACAAAAACTATACACATAAATAAAAAAAACACTCCTTAGATAATTTATAGTAAAACCTGATTTAAATTTATACCGAGTTACTTTGTAAAATGTAAGAGAATGTTAAATATCTATGTAGGTACTACGATCTTCATGAATTTATATTTTTTTCCCAACAGCGTCCGCTAGTCACCCTGTACCTACTGTTAAACCTATAGCAGGTAGTTATCTAAATCTACTTACGATAAAATAACCTAGTTGTAGTGTGACTGTTACCTAAACTGTGTATTGGTGCTTTGGATTTTAGTTGTAGGTATTGATGATATGTTTTTCAATCGCTAACAATGTTGTGGTAGATATTAAGACGGTATGTTTATGATAATAATTTTATTGTTTATCAACAATAACTTCATGCCAAATGTGTGGCAACACGCTGTAACTGTCGACACTAGACAAACCTTCGAAGGTTTAAAATGTCATACAAATAAGAATAGAAAAAGTTTGATTAATAAAGAAAATACAAAAATTACCTACTATGAGTACCTCAGTAACAAAATCCCTGCTGAAGTTCGCATTTGTACATACTAATAACTTGAGTTATGGTAGGGGAAAGGAGTAGAGACTAAGGAAGGATTAAGACACAATTTTCTAGAAGCATAGATTTTTAAAGCCGGTACTGGCTTCTGCCCGCAGCTTTGTATGCGTTTTTATGGGACAACATGTAGCCTTTTTGTAGTTCCCGATCTAGAACTACATCTATGGAAGATGTAGGTTTAGATAGATAGATTATAATTTATTGTACCACACAAAGACTGAAAATATTACAGAAACAAATGCTACGAGTAGACGAAGCACAAAGGTGGCCATATCGCTATGAGCGATCTCTGCCAGGCTAGCTTGGAATGGACTTGACATGGACACACAATAAAGACGGTGGGACTCGAAAAGAAATAAAAGAATAGTAATTACACTACATAATAATTATACTTACTTTACCTACAAAATTATAATAAACTTACATAAAATAAGGAAGATTTTCGTTCAGTTGTTTTGGCGTGAAAAGGTCTCAACCACCCGTCAAAACATCTAAACATCCAAACTTTCGAGAGCCGTCTTGCTCTTATATTTACGATTTGACATAGGTGAAGGCGAGACGGGTACGGTAACGATAACCAACAGCCAAACTCAAGAAATACACGCGGCCTTAAATAGGCTGCTCCACTGTTATGGGTTTGTAATATGACACCATATTGAGGCCCAATTCGGGCCTGTACACTATCCGGAAACTTAAAAAATAAATGGTTTCACTGTTGTTTGTAATTTGAAAAAGTACTAAATTTTTGCAGACCTAATCTTTGTACCAGGAGAGTAGAAAATAATAGATAGGGGATTTTTCGTATCAATGTAAAATGTTTACCTTGTTGAGTAAGTTGGTAGGTATAAAAAAAATAACATTAGTAACAGAAAAATATTCAGTCAAGTCGTAGTAGTCATCTAGAACCCCTCAACTATGGATATATACTATGGATCTTTGCCGTCCGAAATAAAGAGCTTTTATTTTATTTTTATTATTTATTTTATAAGCTCTGCTTACTCTGGTGCTGACATGCTGTGTGAGATGTCCAGCAATATTTATTTTCCGTCAGCTCCTTTCGTTTCGTATTCTATCAGCGTGTAGCGCCGTTTGGGGTCGTAGCATATATCCAGATCGTAGGCCTTTGCTGCAGTCTTACTGAATATGTGGCGGCTGAGGCTGCGACTCACTTCGCTCTTGGTGTACTGAGGACAAACAATAAACATTCTGATTAATAGTTTTTCTCTTGTAGATAATAATAGTTAATAGTCTTCATAGCGGAGTCTATAAAACTAAAGACATCGACCCGCTGACACAGCCCGGTCGTTTAGTCTGCAGCATGGTAAGTGGATCCCAGTTTGACAAAATACGGTCAGCAGCCTGCAATTTTCATACACTGAAATGCAGCTAGCTGCAAGTCGCCGGGTGGCAATGTCGTAGACAGATTTTTGTGACGCCAACAACAACCTACTGGCGGCGGTGGCGACGGTTCTCCATTATTCATCCTTTGTCCAGCTACAAGTTGAAAGATTTATTAGAGAAGGACCATCGCTCATCATTAGAAGACTCCGAACACTTGTCCGGAATGGATCTGGTACACTTGCGCGATCTGTTTCTACCTTTAGAGACCGGCGGCGTAGCATCGTAGCACGCGCTACGAAGGTCTACGAAATTATCTACTGTGAAGGAAGGGTGAGGGGTGGAGAAAGTCAGTAATTTGAAATTAAAAAGCAAGAACTTTCATTTAACATACGGAAAAATGCAAATTGTTAGGTTTACTAGTTCCGGAGCTTAGAGGAATTTTGTGTGTATGTAGTAGAAAAGTGGGTGCGCGTTGAAGTATGCTATGCCGCCGGTCCGTCGTAGCATCGTAGCACGTGCTACAAAGATCTACGCTAAAATATTTTTTGTTATGTTATGTTTATGGAAGTGATATATATTATCGAAAGAAAGAGAACAAAATCCCCTACACAATAGTGAAATACCGCAACTGTCTGCGAGATATATGTATTAGGAGTTTTGTGATTTTTCGCGTAATTGTCCTGCATAAACCAAAACAAACAAAGTATAAAACAATGGCATCGTCTGCCAAAATCATTACGTTGCCAGGGACGTCCCTTGCTTTAAGACTTAATACCTAATAACATAATACCTTGACAAGGGGCGGTGGTAGTAATATTCATATTATCTGCTATAAGTATTCAAGCATTCGCAGGTCATCGTATTATATCCACGAAAAAGGGTTTAAGATTGCCTTCCGCAGAGCTCACCTGAGTCTAAATTCTCGTTGTCTATGTTACTGCATCACATAATAGCCATGCCTGATAGTAATACAAAAAAAATATCAGTCTACCCTACCTGCACCCTAAGTTTGAATTAGTTAATTTACGAGAGGATAATTTCAAGTAGGAAATTATTTTTTCCTATATAATTATCGTCAATTATGCCAGACAACATCCAACCTCATAAAACAGAAAGATCAACATCATAGAACATATTCTGAAATTGAATCTGCTCTAGTCTTCAATATTACGATGGAACACAGTTTTTAACTTTTGCGGTAGTCAGCCCACAATTGTACCCTAAACATTAAGTTCTGTTATTAATAAAGATTTTTGTATTTTGTATTTGTATTTGAACAAATGCGTACCGTTTGTGAGTCGTAGTCCTTCCGCAATTGTCTCACAACATAATCTTTTGGGCCCCAGTCTTCAGTAGGCGCGAACAAGCGTCTCCAATTCTGAAATTCATAACTTCTATAAAAAAATACCAGAAAGGCTAAAAGGTTTTAATACGGGGATCGCTTGCCATCGGCAGCGATATCATCCTTAGGCAGTCCACGATCAAAAAGGCTCGCCCTACTCATGAAACTTAGTTCATATGGAATTTTCTTCCGCGAACACTCAGATTATGGAATGAGGTTTTCCCTCAGGACTACAACATGGGGTGCTTCAAAAAGGGTCTACTAAGACATTAAAATGGTCGGCAACGCGCATATTATGTCCCTGATGTTGCAGGCGTTAATAAGCTGCGATAACCAGAAATTATCATCTATCATCAGCGGGCGGGCCGCATGCCTAGTTGCCACCTTGGCAGTATATTAAATTTTTTGAATATTTCTATAAGCGTTGAGAGATTGAGAGAAATGGAGTAGGATCATCGGGCTGCGAAGAAGGCATATGAATGAAAACACCATCCGAATATAAACCAGTCACCTCTGGTACCGTTTGAATGACGAAGTGGCAGCCAATCTCTGCATACTCGAAACCACTAGCTAGAGACAGCTTAGAACCGCGTGCCTAGAAAAGTCGTCAGTGATCTTCTTTGGAGTCGCTGATCCACAGGTGTATCGAAGTAAGTTGTACTAACCCGTCGTGCTTTCAGAACGTATTTGTAGTAAGCATAACACATGCCCGCGACCACAGGGACGCCAGTACATGGAAACGCTACCATCATTCCCCTTTTCATTGTTATAGACCAATCCGTTATCCACATTTCTGTAAAGCTGACTTTCAAAGCGTTGTATGTTTTAAACTAAAAATTAAAAATGCCATTATTTTTACCTATTCCTAAGCGATTATTGACCCCGAGCAAGACAAAGGATTTCGGGATTTCGGGACCATTCTGTATAATATAGGAAAATATCATTAAAATTAGTTAAAGGAGAAATCTGCGAAAATACAAAAAAGAAAATATAGCATATTATAAACAACCGATCATAAAACGACCAGGTTTGAACCTGAAGTCGGTTAATAAGTAGGACGAATATAAACTTACGGCAAAGTAAAAAGGCACGCATATCATCATATATATCCTACAGATGTGGACCGCTTCGCCAAGGTGGAATGACATGTCATCAATCAGCCTGAAGACAGGGTACATACAGTATATTATAATAACTTCCATCAACGACAACATCATCTTACTGTAAAACATGGCCACCGTCCAAGTCTGAAAAATAACAAGTTAGCATACAACTTAAACCACAATGAAAAAATAAACCGCCAAGTGCGAGTCGACTTGCACACGAAATGTTCCGTACTGTAAAAATCAGGCAACTTCTTTAAAGATTATCAAATTTTCACATGCTTGGAGACCCCTTTGAATTTTCAATTAAATTTTATATTTAGTATTTGTTGTTATTACAATTGAATTTTTACTTATTTATAAAAAGTTTCATGTGCCTATCTACCTCTACTGTAGTTCTAGAGATACAGCCTTGACAAATTAGGAGCAAAACATCACGTTTTTGTATGGGAGCCCTCTTTTATTTTGAAATTTATTTTATTTCTATTATTTGTTGTTCTAGCGGCAAGAGAAATATACATTAACTTCAACTATCTACCTCTTACGATACAGCCCAGTGACAGACGGACGAATGGACGGAAGGACGGACGGACGGACAGCGGAGGCTTAGAAATAGGGTTCCGTTTTCACCCGTCGGGGACGGCACTCTAAAAACACGTTCTATTTATCTTTGGATTTATCATTCATCGAAATTGGTTGATCATTTAGGCACTTTAAAAAATTATCACTATCATCATCCACAATACGAACTCGCTGTCTGGAGGACTTACGGATTCGGTATAGGTACTACAGAGTGGAATTTTTTTGACGAGGCAGTTGGGACCTTTACGAACGCGTTGTCGGTGGCATCAGCAAACTCGTCTTATAGATGCGTACTTCTTTACAACGGAGAAACATGTGGTCATGCATGACAAAATTATTTGTTTTGTTGGTATTAGAACCGTAAATCACTAGTACATACCATTTGATAATAACGTGACGTCACGCATAACATCATCCCGACAAATGTCACAACCCAATAGGCTCTGCACTTAGGTAGGTGCTTCCACTGACTTTTAATCAGCTCAAGAGTAAGCTCTAAATGTATTATCTGAAATAGGAAATCACTAAATTTAAAGCATAACAGTATCCTGGGCTGAACTGTTGACAAAATCGTTTTCGATTTTAAGAATTTATTCTCTTAAAGAACTTTTTAAAGTTCACTTCTGATGAGTCTAAGGTTTAATGTGTCAGGGATTTCTACGTTTCTTTGCTATGCTAGCGCGCTCATGCATTATTAGGTTTAATTAAATACTATTATTACCATTAGGTTAAATATTAACATACTACGACTCGTCGATTAAAATAATCTTTAACAGAGATAGGCAAATAGAATACTAAGAATGCATGCGTAAGTTGTTAAAATACTTAGAATGCAAGCGCAAGTTGTTAAAATACTTAGAATGCAAGCTTAAATTGTTAAAATACTTAGAATGCAAGCGTAAGTTGTTAAAATACTTAGAATGCAAGCGTAAGTTGTTAAAATACTTAGAATGCAAGCGCAAGTTGTTAAAATTCAACTTTTGAGAAAATGCTTACACAAGTAACGATTTCAGTCATAAAAAATAGCAGAAAAAATAACATGCTGTACACGTCTCCAAAATAGAATAAGGAAAAATACAAAGTATAGTAAATAAACTGGGTGTTCATATGACCTGAAACATAATAAGCATTACATATTAAAAACTAAACGTAACAAAAGTGAGTAGGACACTTGGAACCAGTCAAGATTCAAAAATACAAATTTCTGTCATGAAGTGCTTTATTTCCTTTAGACCTTACAAGACTATTGGACACGTCAAAGGCATATATCGATGCAACTTACTGTGCCATTCCAAAATATTATCTTTATTAAGTAATGAAACTATATTAATCGGTTTGACGACCTGGTAAAGGTCGCGAAAACCAACCCGTGCGAGCAGCTTGGGCATTGTGACGATCTTTATGGGGGGGCCTACTGCCTGTATTACTATCTTGTATGAATACCATTTTTTAAATGACTAGTTTCTGCCCGCGGCTTCGCCCGCGTTGTTTCTATGGAATATAAAGGTGATTTATATCCCATGGGAACTGATTTATGGGATAAAAAGCCTCTGTTTGATTCCAGGATTAGAAATATGTACCTGTATGTAAAATATCAACCAGATCCGTTATGAAATTTTGGCGTTAAGAGGTAACAAACAACTATCGTAGTTTGATGAATTCATTACGGATGTAAGCGGGTTAACTACAACACAGTCTATCGCAAACCAACGCATACAGATAGGTATCTAAAGTCTGACTCACACATCATCCATCACAGCTTGTTTCAGTACCACGCACCCTTATAAATAGAGCTCTAAGGCTATGCGACCCTTACTAATTCACACTTTTTTTTTGTATCTACTAGAATAGTAGATACAAAAGTATAGTACTTACTCGTGAAAACCTTTTAGTAGCCCTCTGTTTTTATTTTCCTAATTCTAAACTTTTGCATGTGCTGCTGGTTTTCCTTTAAGTAATTAAAAAATAAATAAATATATAGACAGCGAACTGCGACATGTCTACCTCTTGTAAGTACTAGAGCGAAATGGTTATGGCTGGAGACAGAGCTGCCGCATTGCCAACATGTCCGAAAGAAAGCGGCCCCATTCCGCCGAGAGAGCTGTCACATACCTACCCTCTGTCCTCGACAGAGGGTAGGTATGTGACCCACCAATCTTATCCGTAAGCCCCTCGGGGCTTACGGATAAGATTGGTGGGTTACTGCAACGAAAATACAGCATTAGGACGATATTTCAACCTCATACACAACTACGGCACTTACTTCGCTCTCCCAAGGATAGAGAGCCACTGGACGTCCCAGGTGTATACGTGATCCCATGTGACTGCGGCAAACGTTACATTGGTGAAATCAAAAGGAACATATCCACCAGGCTCTCTGAACACATACGCGCTGTAAAGAAGGTTGACACTAATAGCTCGGCGGTGGTAGAGGAAGGACCATCGCATTACGTACATAGTATCACAAACACACAAAGCCCGTGTCTTGTCTAGGGAATTTTTTTTTGTTCCCCACAATATACGCGAGGCGATAGAGATTGGGCGATGGCCTAACTTCAATAGAGATAAAGGTTGGACCCTACCACCCGCTTGGAAGCCGTGTCTCCACGGGAAGAGAGTCGGGTGTAGACACTGTTAGTTCCGCAAGCACACAGAGTATACCTACACTACCCGGCACGATGAGATCTCCGCAAGAGGATGATATCCTACTCTCCAGCATCAACAAGCAGCGCGCCCACCACCACCCCCGCCCCGGCGCTTATGACCCGCGCGTTACGGGCTCTGGCCCGTAGTGAGCGCAAGGCAGTACAAGCGCGTCGCGAACCGCACTCAGCCTTAGAACTCTAACCTCCCTAAATCGTTAAGGGATGACACGTTGGTGTTCCTCCAACACAAATAAGGTTCGTAGTTAACCCGCTTACATCCGTAATGAATCCATCCATACATCTAAACAACCAAACTTTCGAATGTTTAATTATTTATATTAGTCTGATAATGATGCACTTACTAACGCCAGGCATGTAGATAGGTAGTTGAGATAGCTCCTGCATATATGACACTGCTTTAACGGTTTGCAATATTAGTATTAGTTCGAATGCACCATGTGATAATATGATGGCAGCACTGACGCGACCTGGTTGTACCTGAAATATGTATACAGAATGTTATTTTCTTAGAACGTTCCAAGATTTCAAACTGCACTGAAAAGAACCTGAAATCTTATGAATAAATTATATCTCAAAATCTAAATCTGAAATCTGAACATAAATATGTTTTGCAATATTTTTTTTGGCTTTTATAACAGTTAAGTTTCTTCCCACGTATTCGAGCGCGCTGTTTCCAAGATAAATAAGTTATTCAACCATGATCTTCATCTTTTGCTTTTTTTTTGAAAGGACTATAATGCTGTTGGCCGCCGATGGACAGCGTTTCCGGTTTTTTGGCGGGCGAAGAGGGCGCCTCGCCGGTAAAGTTATGTTGGGGCAACATGCACAAGGGCCACCACTAGGGTGCGAACCTCGGCTTGGGCTGTTGCCAGATGCTACAAGAGGGAATGGAGGTTTCGCCAAGGTGCACGAATGCACCTATGGGCGGGAGTGGGGAGTTCTTCGACCCCGCATCCGGCGGGATCGGTTTTTGGTCGGGTTTTTAGTGTGCGGAAGCGAATCGGGACTTGTTTCTGTCTCCTCCGGGTTAGCGGCGGTGATTGGGTCACCGGGGTCACCGAGAACGTGTCTCGGTCTACGGAGGAGATAATTTTTTGCGAATGGACTAAAATGCTGTTGACTGAAGATGGCCATAACAGCGTTACCGTGCTATGGCAAGCGTAGAGGGCACTTCGCGCGTTTATGTTAGATTGGGCCAACATGCACAAGGGCAACTCTCGGCTTGGGCTGTAAGTTGCCAGATTCTAGTTATTTTATGACATTGTTTTAGATTCTAGTGAAAAAAATAAAGCACAAAGTAAACATGCATCACCGTATCAGAGTTCGCAGCCCGAGCTTCTAACATATGGAACACAGGAGGAGCAATCGCCGAGAGGCCAAAAAAATTCCACGCCATTTTCTGAAAATAAGTAAGATACCTTATTGACGTAATATTTTAGATTTTTTGGGATGACTGGAGACGACTAGCGTCCGAGGCGGCGATCTGCGTCGTACTGCGAAGTAAATGAGTCCCTGGAACAAGCGCCGTTGTCAGTGCCTTATCTATTGTCACTGCCTAATCTAGGTACCTACTTTTAAATATAATTGAGGTTCCTATTGAGTTATGATGCAATGTAAGGAAATCGTAGGATTTTATTGAAAAATGTTGACAAATTTGACATATAGTGTTTTTCTGTGACTTTAAGTACCCTATTTGGTGTACCATCTATATTGATAGATGGTACACCAATATAATCTATGCAAATAGGCATTGGCCTATTTGCATAGATTTGACAATGTCAAGCTCTTAGGCCACGGCCGTCTAGGGTTAAAAATGCTTAACCTGGACAACGTAGTATTATAAAATCTATGCCTGGACCGAGCTTCATCGATCGAGGCTAGTATTAACGTTCTTAGCAATACAATAAAACAGATTTTATTTACAGGAAAAGGGTCAGTGGATCCACCTATTTCCATTTCAATCGGGGGTATAACCGTTTCATCATTTGTCATCAACAAAAGATATACATAGTTTAGTAAAAACACTACACAATGAGCATTATGGAATACTTGCAGGACCTGGAAAAAAATTTAAAGCAAATGGTGGTTAGGCTTATTGGTTAGGTTGGATTAGGTTATAACGTGTGATACGTTGCGTACGGACCATAACTTAATTTTGGTAAAGGATCAACAAATAAATTTGCATAAATGTGATATTTAGTACCACAAGTAAAATAATTGTACATAGTGTAATTTTGGAGTTATATTAAACTAGCTGCAGCCCGCGGCTTCGCACGCTTTTTTCCGGAATAAAAGCCTATCTCCGGCTCCGGGATACCATCTACCTCGCTGCCAAATTTCACCGAGATCCGTTCAGCCGTTCTTGAGTTATAAATAGTGTAACTAACACGACTTTCTTTTATATATATATAGAAGATAGATATAAGTTGGTGGCGGGTACCAGGTCTAAAATACCCACCTGAAAGTTGAGTTGATGGCCCAATACGTATGATGAAACGATGTTCATCTCCATAACTCTCTGACATGATAAAAGGATAGATAGGAAAATAAAAGATAAACAATAAATATTTTACACATAGAAAACTTAACCCTAATATTAGGTCCTTACATATGAAATTGGCGTTTTTCGTACTGGCCACTTTAATCACAAATTTCTCCTCTTTGGTAAGGAATTCCAAATTCAAATTTGTACAGCTATAGACTCATGTATTTGTGCTTCGATGATCGTCATTCATTTGTTTTTTTTCTTCTGTTTTTTTCTGTTTGCGTCACTCATTTTACAAAATGGAAAACTTAAAATATCGCATTATTTACGAGTACGAGTTCCGCCGTGGCACTAGTGCTGCGGAAACAACTCGAAGGGTGAATGATGTGTATGGC
The DNA here is from genome assembly GCA_963662085.1 of Eupithecia inturbata. Taxonomy (NCBI): domain Eukaryota; kingdom Metazoa; phylum Arthropoda; class Insecta; order Lepidoptera; family Geometridae; genus Eupithecia; species Eupithecia inturbata. The sequence continues at coordinate 15,434,827 of OY759178.1, read as the reverse complement.
GGTCGTGTTGCAAAAGAAAACACAGTTCGTTTTTGGTTCCAACGTTTTCGTTCTGGAAATTTTGACCTGCAGAACAAGCCCCGTGGACGGCCTGAGACTCAAGTTGATAATGAAGAGTTGAAGGCTATTGTGGAAGCGGATCCATCGCAAACAACGTCCGAGTTAGCTGCAGGCTGCGATGTTAGTGATAAAACTGTTTTAATTCACTTGAAGCAAATTGGGAAGATTAAAAAGCTTGAAAGGTGGGTACCTCACGAATTGACTGAAGCAAACCGGCAAACGCGCGTCGACTGCTGCGTTACATTACTAAACCGGCACAATAATGAAGGTATTTTAAACCGAATCATTACCTGTGATGAAAAATGGGTTCTTTACGATAATCGGAAGCGCTCAGCGCAATGGTTGGATCCTGGCCAGCCAGCCAAATCCTGCCCCAAGCGAAAATTAACCCCAAAAAAGTTACTTGTAAGCGTTTGGTGGACTAGTACCGGTATTGTTCATTACAGTTTTCTCAAATCTGGCCAGACTATTACGGCTGATGTCTATTGTCAGCAATTGCAAACCATGATGGAAAAGCTAGCGCGGCTAAACAACCTAGGCTGGTCAATCGCTCCACGCCACTGCTGCTTCACGACAACGCTAGACCACACACTGCGCAACAGACGGCTACTAAATTAGAAGAGCTTCAATTGGAAAGTCTAAGACATCCTCCGTACTCCCCGGACCTTGCTCCAACAGATTACCATTTTTTTCGAAATTTGGATAACTTCTTGCAAGGGAAAAAATTCAACTCCGATGGGGCAGTCCAAATCGCCTTCAAAGATTTTATTGATTCCCGTCCGACTGGTTTTTTTAGTAAAGGGATCAATGAACTACCTATAAGATGGCAAAAGTGCATAGAAAATAATGGTTCATACTTTGATTAATTAAATATATTATATTAAAAAATATTCGACTTTTTGTTCCTCCCATACAAAACGCCAATTTCATATGTAAGGACCTAATATATGTACATAAATACTAATTGAAAGGTGCAGCCGTTTTGTTTAGTTCACTAAATTGCAAACTTTTAGATAGTAACTGTAAAAAACAAAAATCTAAAATGATTTTGATGATAATGCACCATGGTCATGCATGCATGGGCATGCATCTTGTACGGACCAACATAAACATGATATAAGTCCTAATTTGCGACAGGTACAGCTATTTTGTTTATTGCACTAAATAGCGCATTTCCAGATAGTCCTTTTGTTAAAGAAAAACTTCCAAATATACTTATGCAAAATGCGCCATGATCCATACAGAACGACACCTTTTATACGGACCAACTGCAATTTAACATAACTCCAAAATTACACTATGCAAAATTATTTTACTTGCTGTACTAAAAAGCACATTTATGCACATTTATTTGAAATGAAATTTAATCAAAATTATGTTTTCCGTCCATATGCAACGTATTACACCAAGCAAGGGCGGTATTGTCATATTCAACAGGCTTGGCAGGCAAAGTAGTGATCTAAGTGGGGATATTAAAAATAAACACAAGGAAGCTGCTGCCTTTCCTCTGGTACGAGCTGAGTTGCAGGGATCGATTCTTACGCCACAACCCCCACAGCAACGACAATTCTAGACTTAGCATGACACTTCCATGTTTCTAGATTTATGATGAACTAATTTATCTCCATGGCTTTACAAGCGCCACTCCCAGATAATTTCATCTCTATTTCATTATTTTTGCGACCACATCTAAACAATGTTTCCAAGGATATAATAAAACCTCCGGTAAAAATGTTGTTCTTACATTCCAAAGAGATTTACCGTAGGTCTTCTCGTAACACGAAATGATTATAGCCGATAAAACTAATCCATAAGCAATCAGCAATAAGAGCGACATTTCTTCTTGTCGTACGCTGAAAATAAAAATCTCTTGTAGTTTAATATGCATATGCATATATCAATATTTGTTTTTGATATCATCAAAACTTAGTGCTTTTTTGTTTACTTTAGACCTTACAGGACTCTTGGATAGGTACATCAGTAAATGTCGAAGTAGGAAATAAATTGGTCACCCTGTGTTTTGGTTCATATCATAAAAATAATCTCTATTTTTATATATTCCATATTTTCATTCTTACCGGTCCCTTTCTAACTATGATCTTGACTATGAATGCCATAATTCCTACGCTGATCATGCGGTTGGGATTGCAGTTCGGTGTTGGCTCTGTTCTCCAGGGATTAGCTAATAGAATAGGGAATACCCAGTGTGGAAACACTCGGGTAGGTATGCAAACTTTTTTTTTGATATTTTGTAAACTTTTATTTTGTATCATAAGACGGTCGCGTCACGAAATGGATGTTTGGAATGTCTATAGGGGTTGGTATTGTAGAGAAACACTCAGGTATACTACGTAGTATAATATTTTAATATAGACAGAAGATAGATACAGAAGGAGAAGAAAAGTTCACAGGGATAACAAATAACACCAAAAAAAAAGTTCACAGGGGTAACAAATGACGGCAGCGCCCGGATGCCCCGTACCTATGATAGTTTACCCGATGATGGAATTTGGAGTGTTATGTTTGTTTTGTGTATATTATGTGTGTGTGTGTGTGTAATACAATATATGTATGTGTGTATAATATATGTGAGTTCACCACATCACTCCCCCCGAGAGACCGTGGTACACAGGCGATAGTAATCCGGGAAATGTTTGAATAACGCTATACAAAGTTTTTGAATTGTTAAGATAACGTGTTCACTCAACAAAGACTGGGAAATATGTGAAGCAACTTGAAAGCAAAACTGAGCATGGCTCGGCTCGTGACCTGGATGAAGGACTAGAGATGACGATGTTCTTTGGAGGCTGATGCAATTGTACTAATAGTCCAGTCAATTAATGATTGTAGATGGAAAAGTCGAAAGCAGAAAGCTTGACTTCAGAACTTTGTTTGGACTAGTTAGGGGACAAACATACTAAAAACCCCTGAGAGGTGAGTAATAGGGGGTGCCACAGAGAAGGTCCCGTTTTTAGATTTTTATAATACATCATGGAAAATGTTGTTGCATTACATAATGAAAGCCGTTAATATTTTCTTTAACCTATTCCCAATCGTTGTCTAGATATGAACTCTGAAAAACGATCGATTTTCAAAACCGTTAAAAACTATCTTAACCAGCGCGTTTCCTTCAGTCGGTATCAAACGTCAAACCAGACATTTGTCCTTTCCACCGAGGGAGCAGCGATGGAGCACTCTTTCCGTACTTACCACCAGGTCCAAGCTTGGCCAGGACATAATCTTTCCCCTGAACTATGGGGATGGACACAGTAAGAAAGTAATTTCTTGGTTCCTGTTTCAATCAAAGATCCAGCTGCACCGGAAGAAATATTAAGGCTGATAAATCAGTAGTGCACCGGATCTTTTGCCGGTGCACTACTGATTGCAGAATGGCCACGGAAGTTGCATAAATAGCATTGCCATGATAGAGGACAACGACAATGACGACGGTGGCGATGATGTAGCAGAAGTAGTTCCTAACTTTCTGACCACAATTCGACAGACGAGGGACATAATATAAAGACAACGATTGGAAATAGGTAAAAGTGTATAAAATCAAAGTTGTTCATAATTTCATTACGTAGTTTATCAAAATTCCCTACGAGCGACGCATCGTTTACATTAAACAGTTGACTAATATAAGGTACAGTGGTGAACACTTCACCACTTTTAGAACTTCCAAAAATGATGTAATGCCTGATCTAACGTAAAAATAAGTGTATGTAGGGTCGCTACACTTATTTTTTGACTTGTTACAAGAGCAGCTCTTGAATTTCATGTTTTTTTTTGACAGATTTTCATAGAAAGCTGTCTAAACCTGTTCAAATCTGATTGACTTTTGAGTAGGTAGTTGTTTGAATAGCAAAACATAAATGTTCCTTACATATAATAATAAACCTGTCCAAATTGAAAAATTTCATCCTCCTCTTTTATTCTGTAATAATTTTTACGAAAAAGCACAGTGCTATTTTTGATTCTTTCAGCAATATTGGTTATATGGTAGCAGTATATTTTATCCACCTGGTTTTCATTATTTATTCTAATAAAATATCCACTCTTTGGACATCTAAAACAAAAATATTTTATTAGACTTCCACTCGAAACTACATACCTAACAGATTACTTTGAATGGTTGTATGTTTGTTACTTATTCATGCCAAAACTGCTGAACGGATCCGCCTGAAATTTTGCATAGATGTAGCGATCTGGAATAACACATTAGGCTAATTTTTATCCCTTAAAAGCGTCCGAAGCCGCAGGCAGAAATTAGAAGATTTAAAATTATTTTTTTCGCGTGTAACATTGATAGCCTATGTTATTATAGGTAGCCTATGTTATTGTAGGTATTATTGTAGCAAAAGGGACTCCCGGTAGGGCGCGCTGAAAATTCTACAAAATAATAAATATTTAACTTAATTGTTGAAAATAAAACATTTTGTTTTGTATTGAAAGTACCTACTTGATTAGTTACAATAAAATGTGCCACGCGTTCGGCTTATTTAACCAAAATAAGTTATAATGTAAGTTATGTATTAGGTACATAATCGAAATTTAAGATAATGTGTAACAAACGAACACAAGGTAGGTACGCGATAAATAATCGTTATTAAAAGTAATAATAAATAATGCTGGACAATTTACACACCATTATCTAGCCCCAAGCTAAGCAGAGCCTGCGATACAGGAGGTTACTTGTTCGATTCCCGCCTCGGGACAAATGTTTGTACGATCTGCAGATGAGATCGTCAATTAACAAATTCGAAAATTTTAAAAGTACATACTGATTCCAGGGATTCTTAGAAAAAATCGCGTTCACAAGAACATCAAGAATGTTCATTATAGTTGAAAAATAACTAAAAAATTCGAGTAGAGCGCCACATATTATAGCAACTGTGGTTCCTGTAACACAAAGTAATTTTATTAGATAAACTTCGTAGTGTCGTGTTACTCGGAAGTCCACGCCAAGCAACGTACGCGACGAAATGTAGCTACATCGGTTGACGTGGCGTACGCTGTGTCGCTAGACCAACCATTTTCATACAAATTCAAGTATCCAGTTCTCAAAATGCGTCGCATACGTTGCATGGCGTAGGCTCAATCTGCTTCTAGCAGATTTTCAAGCGTATTATTTTGTACGCTATGATGACGATGGCCTAGCCGATATCAATTGTTCAGACTCTGTGACAGAGCAAGCAAAAAAAAATAGTTTGCTGGTTTTCTAACTTTCAGTGCGCTTGCATATTCTAGTTTGTTGCTAAAGGCGCACTTGACGTACAGCAGGTACTTTCATGTAACTAGGTGTAGTGGCAAATAATATCATATAATATAATAATGCTGGACAATCCACGCAGCATCATCTGGCCTTTATGTAAGCATAGATAAATTAATAAACAAATACTTAACTTGCATGATTGGAACCATTTTCCCTAGAAACAAATGTGTTTCTGGTACGTATGATGCCAGAAAAATATGCACATAGGCGTGTGGAATTAGTAACAGGAAGAGGAGCAATACATTATACCAAATCCGTCTGAAAAATGTATAGAGAATACTATTTCACCTTCACAGTTTCACATTAGGAACCTATCTGTGTAACCTGTCTGAGAATATACAGGGTGTTTGACACAATGTTTTCATATGGAAACAGGGGGTAGGTGGAACCAAGTGTAATAGCTTGGCTGGTTTTTTAACACTGAAAACCCTCTAGGCTTTATTTATACATATTTTACATTGTTTATCCGAAATATAAACTTTTTGTTTGTGTAAATTGCAACTTGCATGTTTGCTCCTACTACCTTAATCAATACTTACTCAAGATCTAGGTAAATTGAGTTGTTATGGGCATGCAACGTGTTAAAAAGTGTAAAAAACAAACCGAGTTCAAATTTGCATTCAATTATGAAAAAAATCTACAAAACTACTGTGTCTCTGGTCTTCCAATTCATTGAAAACTTTTCTAATTCATGGCCATTCCAACGGTATGCCACATGATTTGTCAAAACTAAACAAATACTTAAACATAAAATAAAAATCAGCCAACTGCGAGACAACTCGCACACGGAAGGTTCCGTACCATCGTAAATAACTATTTCGCAAAAAAATCATAATAACTGTATTTTTTATCTATAAAATTAAAAACCATCATGACGCGGTCACCCATCCAAGTACTGACCGCGCACGCGTTCGGTGCTTGGTTCTCAACGTGGTATGAACGTTTCCCCCTTAAATTATAAAATTTATTGTTGTTATAGTGGCAAGAGAAATACACGCTCAAAAAATTTCAACTGTCTACCTTGTACGGTTCATGACATACAGCGCGCTGACAGACGGACGGACGGACAGACAGCGGAGCCTTAGTAGTAGTGTCTCTTAGTAATTGGCATCCTTTGGGTAGGAAGGTCTGGCCGCCTGCAAGGGGACACCGGCGTTCATCGTCGTCAGCTGACACCTTCATTGCGAAATTTACACATCGCGTCGCCGCAATAATAATTTTTGTGTTATAAATTAAGTTTTATATTTTAAGTATGTTAGTTTTAAAGTATATATCTATGGACCGTAGCATAGGTTAGATCTATAACTGTTCTAAGTTGTCTCAAATAAATTATTTATTATTATTACTACCGAGGTACCGAGGCTCTCCGGGTTTTTAAAAAGTTATCTGAGCTGGTCGACGTGACGCGTGACCCGAGAGCTGGCTGATATCTGGCGCAGCGCATCAGCATTGCCATACAGCGGGGCAATGCAGCCAGCGTCTTGGGGACTCTTTCGACTGGTATTGATATGGATCAGTTGAGCCTAACATATGATTTAGACACTACTAACCAAAAACATGTAATCTGTTTGACAATAAACTATATCTATCTATCTATCTACCTGTAGATTGTTTGCAACAGTCTGCAGTTAGCTTAATTGTTTCAATTGTAAATACTAGTTCTTATTTGTTTTTATCATTGAATTGTAATATTTTTTGTCAATAAAGATTTTATTATTATTATATGAAAACTTAATAAGCGTTTATTCAAGATAAAAAAACCACCAAACTTTTGCACTTAGTTCTACCTGCCCCCTCTTAATATTGGGATAAATTTTACTGAACTATACATGCTTATAGCACGATTATGAGACAAAAGCTAGTTATGTTCAATGTATTAAAAATGGCGGATATTTTTGAATAAACACTTGTGTTGTTTTGAATTTATGTAGTTATAAGATACGCTAAGTATCTATAAATTTATTACTTACTGGTTAAAATCTACGTGATATAAACTCATGATTTGCATCTTAATTGGAGAATTGAAATAGCTTCTGTAGAATGCCAGCCTATCCCAATAGCTTGTGGGGTAATTTTTGCGTTCTGTTGCAACCTCTTTCTAATTTTTTTTTAAAAAGAAAGCACCTGAATAATATGGAACAATAACACACACATACACAATAACAATTATTGGAAATCAGGCCTATACAGGGTGTAATAAAAGTAACGACCAAACTTTCAAGGGGGGTTCAGCTTCGATCACAGAACACGGGAAAAATATTTTAAAACACTCGACTTTCAGTTTTCAAAGAAATAAATTAAAACGAAATGATCAATCACTGATGCATGTGCTTATTGTCAATAACCTTCATATACCTGAGGAAAAATTCACGTATTGCATCTAACGCGCGTCGCCCACTCCGTTGAGGTCGCGTTATATTAACCGCCGCGTCAACGACCCGCGACAAAAGTGTTGAGTGTTATAAAAGAGATCTTTTATTTATTTTTAATGACAATAAGCACATGCATCAGTCATTGCCTTGTCTAGTGGTCTTTTTATTTATTTTGCCAAAAATGTAGTCGGGATTTTTTCAAAATATTTTTCCTCGGTTCTGTGACCGAGTCTGTACCACTTCTGAAAATTTAGTCCTTACTTTTTGTTACAGCCTGTATAACGTTAAAACCGCTACATCAGGGTGCAGTCTATACAGGCACAACTAAATCCCTCAGCCACCTCCACAGCCGTGCCCTGCGATCCTCAACCCTCATGCCTAGCGTGCGGATTACGACATACATTACATTGGAGGTTACGGCCCAGCCTATACCAATCTACTGCCAGCAGTCTGTAGATTGGTATAGGAATATGAGCTAGTGTTGTTATTGTTTGTTGAGGCTAACAAATTTATACCTTTCTCTTCAGATGAAGGTGGTAGCTTTTGTACTGCAGGAATTCTTTAGACGACTCGCGCTCTGCTAGCATGTAAGTGTCTTCTTGTTTTTGCCATTTGGAAGCGCCCGGCAGTTGTGGCTCTTCGGCACTATAGCCGAGGCTGTCATCCATGTTCAACGAGTTTTGTAAGTTATATCCACGAACAACAGCGTTCCTTTTTAATAAATAACAACAGAATATGGTAAAATCTAAAATAGTGTTTTGATGTGAAGGTTTTTCACTAAACACGCTGCAGATATTATATTCTCTTGGCACGCTGCCAATTCAATTGTCAATCATACTCAATTAAAAAAGAGATCCCCTTCGATAGTACCTTCTTCGATCACGTAGTCTAAATAAGAAAAAAGACTAGATTTTTTTTTCGGTGGATTTTACTATATGTCAGACTCTGTGGTGTTATTCAAAGATAATACAAGTGTCAATGTCATAAATTTTAAGGGGATGGTAGAGTAGCGAGCTCGGACCAATAATCATACTGGACAGAGCCTTTTTGTTTTAGGCGTGTCCGTTTTTTGTTAGTGTGCACTTGCAGGTTTGTATTAGTGTGCGTGACTAGAGAAGTGACTTCGCTGTCGAGCCTATCGATAGAATAAAGGCGAAATTAATAAATAGAGTTTTAATATTATTAATAATAATAATAAAGATATTTATTTACAAAATGGTACAGGTAGAATATACAAAGATACTTATAGACTATTTTAATAATAAATCCTAACGATAAGGTACAGATTTTTCGTACACACGTACTTGTAGAGAACCTCTACGTGTAAAAGATAGTGACACCTCGCTCTAACTAAGTTTACATTAAACTTGTATTTAGACACGAGGGCTCAAACCTCCGGCTACTTTTAGGTTCATATTTGCTTTTACCGGGATTGTTACCGCAAGTAAGATTTATATTAAGTTTTAATTGTACAACCCTAACTATTAAATACTTATAATAAATGCTTCTAAGTGAAACTATCTGACTAGCAGATCTTGATTTTTGCCACCTATGCTACTCAACAAATCTAAAGACTCTGTTTCAATAAGATTCTTGCTTTTTAGATCATTTATGACGTTTAATAATGTTGTATTCTTTTTATCGAGTCTACGATTCTTTTCTCTTAATTTTTTAATGGTCCTTAGTCTCCTTAAAGCCACTGATCGAGATCTTGCTAGAGATTCTAAAACTCTCACTGCACGCCTGGGTGTTGTAGGAATGTCTTCCGTCTTCACACCACTCTCTTCCATCTTCCTCCGTTTTCTAGGAGTAATACATTTAATTTCATCTCTGTGCTGAGGTGGTTTTGTTTTCTTCACTACCTACAACATTAATTTTGAAAATCCATTAAGCTGACTAAACAATAACCTAAAAAAGCAAAAGCAGTGTATTTAACACTAGGAGAGTACCTATTATTGTTGCGGTTAAACCTCTCATTGATAGGTGTAAGTAGTTACAAGAAAAACTTACCGTTTGATAGTATACTGGATATCCTTCAAAAATCGTTGGTAAAGCATCAGTTTTGAGTTTTTTGATTGATAAGCCAGGGATATAACAGGATTCATCGAAATGTCTCGAACAAAGCCTGGAATATTTTATAGGCTCCCAGTTATCACGTCTAACAGCTTTGATCCATTCACTTCTTATTTCTGGGCATTTAGGGAACCTAAAAATGAATAGTTAAACTTAAAAACATGACACTAAAATATTATCGATATCAACTAAACTTGATGGTAAGCGCCTCACTAGTACAGATGCTAAAATTGTCTTGTTACTTTTTATTGTTTTTAGACATAAATATCATGTTATTCACATAGGAACATGAACTATATTGTTGAAATGCTATTACTAAATGTTATTACTGGTTTTTCTAGTAATAAACCTCATTACTTTAGCATTAATATTCATGGAAAATGTTGATAAAAACTTACGTATGAAATTACAAGTCCGGGTCTTTTACTCCACCTTTTGTGGTTCTTGATGAACAGGACACAGCTGAACAAGACATATTTTCAACATTTCAATGCAACGAAATGCCAGAATACGGGAATTTCTTATAATTTCTAAAAGCTCTCTACGCTAACCACAATGTTTTGACCGACTAGTCGGTCATAAACTGACACGACTCACACGGACAGTGCGGCGTTGCCAAACGTCCACCAGCTTTCTCTTTTACTCGTAGCTAGGCTCCGTGGGATAGACAAAGATACATGATCACTATGGTGTTACACTGACATAAGAGCGACAACGTCTCATGGCTCTGTCCAGTATGATTATTGGTCCGAGGTAGCGAGTGACAAAGATCTACATCTGACAAGAAGAAGAAGACAAAGATCTAGTAGTCTATGGAAACGCCCTGACTCGGGAACTTTCCTTTATGTTCTGTCCCAAAAATTTGGAAAATTATAAGAAATATAACATTCGATTCATCTCAAATTTTTGTGGAACTCTGCATATTTAGTTTTTCCGTGTTTGTTCCAGGAAAAAATAAATATTTTTTTGAAAATTGGTAGTATATCCGTATATCCTATCTCGTATATCCTATCCTTAGTTCATCTCTTCATTGCAAATGGCGGCGGGGTTACAGAAAAGGTTACGATTTTACAGGTCAGTTTCAGGTTAGAGCTTAGAATATTTATTCTAAGGGTTAGGGACAGGGTCCAACCTCCTTTGTTTTAGTAGGTAAGTAGAATGGAGTAGGTTCATCGGCCATAGATGAAAAAAAACTACATAAGAACAAATATATTGCAAATACAGGTATGTAGCATAGCCTATTTATCTTTTTGTTCGGATGTTCCGAGTACAACGTCAATTATATTTATAATTTTGTAGATGGCAATATTTATTTTGGCGGTATTTTCAACTACTTTTAGAACCACTTGAAGAAGTTCCTTTGCAACAAGTTACTCACGAGCTTTTCATTTTCATACGAAGTCTTTGTTTGAATGAATTGAAAACATAAATCGCTCGACTACGAATTAAAAACAAAAGTAAAATGAAACAATGAGCGGCAAAAAAGTATGAATGATAAACTCACGAATACTTCTGAATCGACCTGCAGATACTACCTCATACAAAATGAAACATTAGCTTGTAACTAACTGTCAATAGAAGCGTACGTATAAATGAAAACATATATACGGATAGGTAAGCCATGTGCGATTAAACCGGTATATGTGAATATTGGTCGATCCGGCGAGTTATAGCGCAGATAACAATCTTACACACTTTCTTACGCCTTGAGCGATCGAACTTCTGGACAATATTATTAAGTCATATTAAACATGTCCAGTCAGTTAGTAGATGTAGATGTAATGAAGTACAGTACAATGTTACATACATTTGAGGGACAAATCTTGCAACTGAATTTTAGACCAGTTATCCTCAACTGATTCAGCTGAAATTTGGCATAGGTACTTACATATGTAAGTTCGGTGACAATGCAATTATGCAATGTTATGGTATCATCGAGCTGATCTAATGATAGAGACCGAAGATGCCAAACGACAACGTAACTCCTTCGAGTTTGGGTTCGTTGGATTTGTCTTCCCAAGCACTGTGGAATTTTAGATAAAAGCTTGTTTTAAAAAAAAGGTATTATTTTTTTTTAAGTAAGACTGCTCAATAATAAATAATATTGTCATCTAGCACCTACCCATAATACAGGCTCTACGCTCACAATAACAATAAATACATATTTGGGCTCTTGCCAGATGATGTTTCATCTTTCTTTTGAGAGTTACTACATTTTTTATTTATTTTATTTATTTATAGAGTAACTAACACGTTATTAATATAGTTAAACAATTACATTAGTTACATGTTACCTACTCTTGCTCAGTTGAGCTACCTGTAGATTGTTTGCAACAGTTTGCAGTTAGCTTAATTGTTTCAATTGTAAATACTAGTTCTTATTTGTTTTTATTATTTGATTGTAATTTTCTTTGTGACTGTAAAGTTATCTAAAATTGGACCTTGCCACCAGACTGATTCTCCATGCAACTTGGTTCTGGTGGTGTCAAATTCTCGGAGAACGGCTTCCACTTTTTGACCAGGCCTTGTTGGAGTAGCAAGTTTTCACGATAGACTTTGGGAATAACCCTTCTAGTCATCTCCTAGTCTATCATCATCATCATCAACCTTTAATTGTCCACTGCTTTACATAGGCCTACCCTAATAAGCGCCATAGCACCCTGTCTTCAGCTTGCCGCATCCAGCATCTGCCTGCAATCTTTCGCAGGTTGTCGTCCCACCTGGCTGAAGGGCATCCTACATTACGTTTACCGAGTCAAGAACACGTTTACCACACCGGTTGTCGTTTCTTCGCGAGACATGGCTGGCCCACTGCCACTTCATCTTGCTAATTCTTTGAGCTATGTATGAAATGTATGAAATACATTTGTTACCTAGTACCCATAACAACACAAGCACGAGGTCTGATTACTTTGGGGCTGGATGATGCTGTGTGGGTTGTCCAACATTATTTATTTCATGTCCAGTTCCAAATCGTTCCTTTCAGAAACTCAAGACGCGGGTCTAATGTGGCCCGTATAAAGGCCTGAGATAAAACTTCCTATAGCCCGCCGCGGCTCTAATTTACTGGGAAGATAACATCTTTGTGTGAAGGAATTGAAGCGATCTACGTTGACTTAGATTCCGTGAAAGGAAACCAATTTTGCTTGGTGACGGTTATAACTAGACGTCAACGGTTTTATCTATACCAGTCTTGATTGTACCATCCCACGGCTGGGTAATGTTGTATACAGAAGTGAATAAAGACACGTGTAAATGTTGAGGATACAAAACCATATGGGTTACATTTTCAATGGATAGATTAATTTGTATACCTGGACCTAATTACTTTATGTTAGTTCTTTTTCCTTCAAATAATTAATATACCAGAAAACTCTTTAGTTTATTTTAGTTCTTTTTCCTTCCAATAAGTAAACCAGAAAACTCTTTACGGTCTTTTGAATTCTACTAATATTATAAGAGATATTTGGCCGAAGACAACGTGAAAACAACTGAATTGAATGGATCGAGCTGAAATTTTGCAAACAACACGATCTGGACCTGGAGTAACATATAGACTACTTTTGATTAATAAAACAGGGCACAAGGTAGTTATACACCTATAATCAAAAAACAACACAAAACGAACAGTGCTCTGTTTGATTTTGTGACAAGTTTTAGACCTAGTTTAATTATTTAAGTATTTGTGATTGTTTGCAACAGTTTGCCATTAGCATAATGGTTTTAATTGTAAATTAGTATTTACAATCAAATAATTAAAACTAATTAGAACTAGTGTTCTAAATAGTTTTAATTATTTGATTGTAATTTTCTTTGTTAATAAAATTGTTTTTAAGTATTATATTTCATAATAAGTTATATTTTTTGGTTAGCACATCACATTATTTGGATTGGTGTTTTTTTATGAGCAAAATAAGATCAAACGAATAAATTCACCTTGATTGCCAATAAACTGTCGAAAACTTCCGAAGTATTTTGCAATGTTTCCTACATAACCTAGTTATAAATAGTACGTCTCTTGCAATAAATAAGGTTTTTAATAACGCCGGGAGGGTGAATTTTTAGGTTTTTTATTGTATCCGAAACAAAGTACAGTCAGCCGAATTATATTGAAAATGTAATTGTTTGCTTGAGTAACATACATACATTACTATAGTTCATTTACCTGCATTGTTTAAACTGATCTATTTTTTTGTTCTCTACATTACTGACATCTAGATTTATATTGACCTGTGAACACTAGGTGTAAATTAGACAATATTAGCGGCCAATCCCAATCTTAGGTAAGTTTGGCCGAGGCAAAACTAGTATCGCCTAGGCTGACTGATTTTAATATTTAATTGATTTTTGAATGATTGAGGCTTCCGTGTATAGTGGGCGGCTGCTTCGCGGCCGTTGGATTGTTTAAAAATCAAACATATTAAACCTACTGTCACAGTAGTAGATTAGCCTAAAATAGTTTTTCGTTTTCGTTTTTCCGGTACCTAACAGATTTAAGTCATAGATGAGATATGTGGTCTTCCTAGTTAGGAACAATTTATTCTTATCGATTTAAAAGACATTGCCGTTATGCTTCGGCTGACAGTATCTACGTATTACCATATTCCACACTGTAACTTTAAAAATTAACTGTTGGGCAGATCAGCTGTTTGAAAATTTGATAAGAGAAGCTTTTAATGTTTGATATTGTTTTCCATTCTACCTCTTACTGATATTTATTGTTGTATAATTATTCAGTGTTATATGACTCGTGACATCGATAACAAAAACTTGCATAGGACAACAAATCAACAATAAATTAATTATTACTTTATTGTGTGGGCCAAAACCTTCTAACCCCCTTTGGGTTTGAAGATTTTGGCCCTCACTATTTGTTTTGTTCACCATTTTGTTTTGTTTTCAAAATCGCCGCGCACAATAAAAGTTATATATTTGGATAGGAGGCACTCAACCAATTAAAACATTTCGTAAAGCGTCAGGTTTCTGAGATATTCACAGATGAAAATATATTTTTTTTATTCATTCACATGAATATCTCAGAAACCTGACATTTTTTATTTGTTTTAGTGTTCTCTATCAAATTAAATAGATATTGTGCGCGGCGATATTGAAAAAAAAAACAAAACAAATGTTAGGGCCACCCTCCATACAAAAACCTTCAAACTCCATTGAATATGAGTTTATGTTTAAAAGCTTTTGACCGCGGCTTCGCATGCGTTGTTTCTATGGAAACGTTTATATATTATGTATGTTCTTTAGGAACTGATTTATGGGATGAAAGTAGCCTATGTTTTATTCCAGGTCTAGACCTAAATCTATGCAATTATAATTTTTAGCCCAGTTCGTTCAGAAGCGTTGACGCGAAGAAGTTACTCCTCCTCCCCACCTCCACCGCCTATATTGCTCCACTGTTGGACCCAGTCCTCCCCCTGATAAGCACCTTGTTGGCTTTTATATCGAGAGGGGTAATGCCCATAATCCCCACGCTGGGCATGCTTGGGGATCGTAGTTCGGTTGTAGAATTGTTCTGCAGGGGGCGCTGCTACCCGCTCCCGGTGGATATCCCTTAGTCACCTCTTACGACACCCGCGGGAAGAGTTTCGGTGGTGCATAATTCTAAGCCGGCACCACATAGCACGAAGAGTAACTTCGTGCTATGTGGCCGTCCATCAAAATTTTTGCATTTATATTATTACTGTGATAGTAAAAAAAAAAGTAATTCTATGAAAATACATTTAATTGATTAAAATACAGCAACGTTCATTTTCGTCACAGTCCGTCGCTCGGTTGAATAGAAGAGAGTCAGGGCAGTTCCACAATCTCGACATGCACATTCCACCTCTCGATTTACATAGTTCGGGGGCGGGGATAGGGTCTGAAAAGAGAAGTTTTATTAAAAACACCTTTCTTTCTCCAACTTCGCTCGCTGAATAGAATTTAGCTTTACATTGGCACTCCGCAATTAGGCTTATCCCAGTTTCCCCCATGAAATTTCGCCTGGAGGTAACCTACACAAACATTGTCCTCATTGAGTTTATTTCTATTTACTGGAGTAAACAGAGACAAAACGACCAACAAATAACAAATAATAATTATTAAATCTTTTTCTTGGATTTACCAAATGCACGGCCTTAACCAGTTCGTCACATATTGTTACTTTACGGTGGTTGAGTAAAATTATTATTGTTATGTTTTTATAAGAATTTTCTTTGTAGTCTATCAATAGTAATCAATCATATAAAAAAATAATTTCGTGCGTAAATATCAGATTAGTTCATGATTGTTTTTAGTTTCTCAAAACTTTGGGATGTGTGCAGGAACTCTAAACTAAAAAGCACGGGCAAAGCTACTTAAAAGGAAAATTTCTGTTTGTCACCGACACACACCTTATTAATAACGACAACACTCGACTCCCTCATCCTGCCGCAGTGGACAGAAGCCTTTAATACCAAGCTGCTTGCCTTTAGGGCATTCTGCTATGGGTAAACACTTGCCACCGACGGTCAGGCATGGTAACTCAAAGTATGGTGACGCGAGCTCTAGTTCAGATGGGGGCTCAAAGGCTAAAACAGAGCGAAAAAAACCCTTAAAGGTGAATTAGGAATGGAAGAAATAGATGTAAGTGGAATTGAAGTGAACCAGAAAGAAGAAGGTACACGGAGAAGAAGTATAATTTTGAAACGAATAATCGAAATGCTAGAGAAAATACTATTTATACAAGGTGTTCGGCAGACCGTGTGTCCATATGATACATGGGGGTAGGTAAAACTAATTGCAATAGATTCGCGGCTTTCCCCTGAAATGCCGCTTGGCTATATTTAATTTTTTTTAAGACTTTTCGATACTTTTCTAAAATTTCAATTATTTATAATTTAAAAAATATCTGAAAAAAAGTGATGCTCTTGTTTCACTATGTTTTACTTACCCCCACCTGCGGTTTGGCACAATTTTTACCGAACTAAACATGTTTACAACAGGATTATGAGACAAAAGTTAGTAATTTTCAAGGTATTAAAAACGACAGATTTTTTTAATAAACGCTCGTTTTGTTACGCATTTTATGTAGTTTGGACACCCCTAGCATACCGTTAGAATGGCCATAAACTAGATACATTTTAAGTTAATTGAAAGATCACAGACGCATATACTTTATTTGTAATTTAATTCTTAGTTCAATTTTCAGTTTTTATACTTCACTTTTCTGCTCTTTGCATAACAATAGCTGCTTTATTTACCCACGTTAATATTGACTTTAATAGTACGTGCTAACATGCCAGATGTAATAAAAAAAACGGTAAGTCATGTTATTCCATACTAAATAATAAACCGCCAAGTGCGACTTGACTCGCACACGGAGGGTTCCGTACCGTAAAAATCAGGCAACTTTTTCAAACAACATCAAATTTTCACTAGTTCAGAGTCCCGTTTAAATTTTCATCTTTATTATATTTTAGTATTTGTTGATATAACAGTTGAAGTGTTACTTATTTATAGAAAGTTTCATGTGTGTGTGGTTTCACGTGTATTGTGGTTCAAGAAACAAAGCCATGACAAACGAGAGCAAAAATAGCCAAAAAATACACGTTTTTTTTGTATGGAAGCCTCTTTTAATTTTAATATTTATTTTACTTTTATTATATGTTGTTATAGCGGCAAAAAAATAAGCTTAATCTGAAAATTTCAACTGTCTACCTCTTACGGTTCATGAGATATAGCCCTGGTAGACGGAAGGACGGACGGACGGACAGCGGAGGCTTAGTTATAGGGTTCCGTTTTCCCCCTTCCGGTACAGAATCCTACAAAGCTACAGCACTAAATAGTGGACATTTCGGAAAAATATCGAAAATTATTTTAAAATTGCGGCTTTTCAGGGTTAAAAAATCCGCTAAGCTATTGCTCTTGATTCCACCTACCCCAGTTACCATATAGCACGCGGTCTGCCGAACAACCAGTATATCAGAGAAATAAAAGCCCAATCCAGGATACAAGAAAAAAACATAGAAAATACAGCTCACAAAAAAACAGGATCAGGACCGAAAGTATGCGTAAAAATTTTGCAAAAGTAAACACGGTAAGGTTTGAAAAACAAGATAAACAAAGCATAATCAGAATATCGAACAATAAGGTATTTCAAGAAATTTTAATTGACTTGAAAATAAAGAAACAAATTCTCACAACCTCGATTTCTTTTTTAATATTTTTATTCGAACCTAATGAAAATATTTAATAATATCAATCGAGAAACTTCTCCATTGATGTTATTCGCGTCATTATAAAGAGGTTTTACTTACTACTATCGTCTGGGTCCGATGTAGTCGCGCCTACCACGACGGACAGCACACAAACCAAACACAAGACTTTCCAAAGCATGGTGAATGGAACAGCGTTACTGGTTGTCTGACACACCTGGGTTATCAGTATCACTGATATACTTATAGGCTGCCCGCATGCATGCTAATACTGTTTGTTGATAAGGAGTGACACAGTGAGTGTAGATATATGTCAATTAATTGCAAAATTCAAGCATATATTGTTTTCGATTTTATCTTGCCCCAAAATGTATCCGGACTCAAAACAAAGAATCACACTACTAAATTATAAATGCGATAGTTTATATGGATGGGAACGTGTATCTAAGTTTGTTACTTCTTTATGACAAAACTACTACTACAGAATGGACCCGAAATTTTGCATTGATGTTGGTCTACTGAAATAACATTGGCTTTGCATTGGCATTTGGCTTTTTAAGTTTTTACCCCATAAATTAGTCCCCATGGCATATCAAGTAATAAGCCACCCCGTCTATACATGTACTACTGCTTCGTGTCCATCCCAAGGTTGTCTGGAAGAGATCGCTCTTAGCGATAAGGCCTCCCATTGTTCAACTCTGTTAACAAAGGGGTTTGTTTTTTCCGGTTTTTTTTTGTATTTTCTTGGTGTGCAATAAAGTGTATTGTATTGTAGTGTATTATATTAAATTCACTTAAAACGTTACCATACAAGAATAATTATAGTTTAGATCTTTGTTGAATAATGCAGGTATTTAACCCACAACCATTCCCCTGGAAACAACGCATGCGAAACCGCGGATAGAAACTGGTTTTTAATAATCTTAAAATAAACGAAAAGGAAACTAAAGGATAGATTCAAATTATAGGAACTTAAATACCCTTGTAATCGTGACCTTAGTGCATAGTGCTTCAAAAGCATAAAGTACCTGTTATTTGTGAACAAAAACAAATAAAGTGTATTTGGTAATCGATCAACTATTATTGACGGAATGATTTATTTTTACTATGGGAGGTTTTGCTTTCCAAGTTCCTTCCAAACCTATAACAGATAGCTAGAGAGCCCGTATAATGCCAGAGTTTCAGAGTGGCAAAAAAGTTAAATCTAATCCATTGATGGATTAGCTCAGTAGATCAGAGTGTAATGGTGCGTTCCATCTATTCTGTAAGTCACTGTGGCTTCCACTCTAGCTGAGTTTGCGAAACAAATATCCGTTGTAATGAGGTATACAAATAGACAAAGATAATTTTGGCCACAACATTTTCTAAGCCTTTCAACATTGAATGTCTTAAGGACAAGGTTGGCTAGGAATGCTAAAACTCGGTGATGGTCATCGTCATCATCATCGTCATCATTATCGTCATCATCATCATCATCGTCTTCATTTTCAGCAAGATGGTTTCAACTGGATCATGACTAGCGCAGGTCGTATAAATAGTAAAACCGAAAAATTACAGAAAAAAGTTGTTCTCAAACATTTAAAAACTAACACTCTATGTATACACAGTTCAGAATAAATAAAAATAAATACTTTGTTTACACGGGCAGGTATGCACTCAGTGCCAGGTATGCAAGCACTGAATGCACCCTACCCAGTGTCACATTAACTGACTCTCCAGGTCTTCATATCGCTGCCAGGAAGTTGTTATGGCTGGCGCGCAGGCGACGACGCAGCGAGCTAGTATCACAGCTCGAAAGCTATCCACGACCGCGTCAGCAAACTTTCACGACGCACTGCACCAGCGTAGCATAGATGTGCCAGAATACATAGAGAGGCATATGCCCAGGGGCCAAATTTTGCTAACCAATCGCTTTACTGTGACAATGGTATCGTGGCAGAAACGTTCGTAGATGTCTAGAGTGTCATTCTGAGACGATATGATTGTGCCTCAGAATGATGATGTAGCCGAATTTCGACCACGGGCGGCCAGTCTCAACTGAGACTACCTTTGTGCGCAGGTCATACTTTAGTGCGTATGTACGTAACTATAATTACTATCTATTTTTAAAGTTGTGAGGCAGTATGACAACGGATTATAATGATGAAGATGATGATAGTGGTAGTGGTGGATTATATTTCATGTTTTATGATTATGATTTTACTGTCGATTTTTTAAACAAAGAAGCGAGAGGTTAATCCGAAAATAATGTAACCTACTTGGTACTAATCTATTTGATGTGCATGTCAGTATAATAATAAAGGAATCACCTATGTACTCTTGCAAATAAATAATTGGATTTGATATTCTCGTAAGTAGGTACTTAGGTACTCAATGGAGGCCAGTAATCGCATTCATATAGAACAACTTTATTAATATAATATACATTCAGAATAACTTTATAGTGTTAGGAGAAAATCATAATATGATTACACTAGTTTTAAATCACATTCAGCAACAATGTTACACCAATTATTAAAGACCAATGCAAAATGAACGGTTAAAAAATGTCCGACATTGAGAGATGCTGATTTATTGGATTTTGGTAACCGGAGAGTATTGAAATAAGTTTGCTTTCATAGAGACAAAACTCATTCACAAATTAGCTGAAATCACGGATATGTAAATTCAGAATGCTGGACTAAATTTCGAAAGTGTAGTTTAGGTAGCTGTGTAGCTTAGGTAGTAAGTTATTATTATTCTACGGTCGGTGCCGCAAAAAAACAAAAACTGCTCGATCTGCACCAGGGGTGGTCAACTTTTTCACTGACGGCAGCGCCATTTTTTATATGTACCTTGACAACATTGGCTTGTGAAGACCATTCTTCTAGGCGGTTAGCGCCATCTATAAATAATCTTCCAAATAACAGGTTTGGAATTTATATGGGAGTTGCCCTCATTTAAGCTTATCGAAGGGAATTTAGACGGCGTTCAACCTTCGTAGAAATGAATAATTTCGTTCGATCATGGCATGAAAGAGGTTTAAAGCATTTGTACCCTCCATGGTTGTTGACCAAAATGAGTTTCTGACCATCGACCTCTTTAATATATTACAAAATATTTTCTCGCTAGTCGTGGTTAAAAGTTGTATGAGTATAACTCGAGAGCATATAGGTATATTTGGTTTCGTGCCTTTAAGTCCCTTGCTACCTCAGCAGTCCACTTAAGTGCCACTCACTACGCTCGTGAATCTATTCTAGACAGCTTCGCTCACAAGGAATTTAATATCGTCACGTTCAACAAAAAATCGTTTTGCCCACTTGTTGAACAAATAACTATTATTACAATCTGATGATGGGGACTGCTTTTCGAGTCTATTTTTTCAATTACTACATTTCCTTTTGTATACCTACGGCTACCTAACCTACAATTCCTTGCGTATAAATTCACATCTTATGTACCTACCTGGTAATATTTGTTTTGTTATTTACATGACTTATATTAACAAGATAATAAAAATCAACACATTATACATCATGATTGCAAGGCAAATATAATGTTTGCCATTTTAAATATTGATAATTGAGTTATTTACCGATTAAATTCTGGTTTTAGATTCATGTTTCACAACAAATTCATGTACAAATAAATCAAAAGTAAGTTATCGATGGGGTGAGTTTAAGAATTTTAATAGAGGTTTTGGCGCTACGCGCCTTATTTTTTACCAACTTCAAAAAAAAGGAGGAGGTTATGAGGAATGTGTGTAGGTATGTTACTTGAGATTTGCGCCAATTTAGGTTAACCAAGACTTAGTGTTTATCATAATAATTGGTTATCTATAATTTCATTCCAAAGGTGTGGTACACGCCGTAACTGTCGACACTAGACAAACCTTTTATGGTTTAAAGTGTCATAAAATTAAGAATAGAATAAGTTTTGATTAATATAGAAAATACAAAATAAACGACTTTGTTGATCATTCTCTATACGATATATATAGAGAATGATCCCTCGGGATCAGTATATATTCCAACAAACTTAAAAAACAACATAATACTTTTTTGAAAAATAACGAGCTACCACAATTTTGGTGATATCAGCAAAAAAGGACTAAGTTTAAAAATGCACTCAAAATTCAAAACTCAAATCAAAAATATTAGCCGTTCAGTCACCGGCTAAACACGAAAGTGGGAGCACGCGTCGATTACGCCGCAAAAGTACAGTTAGAATGTCAACGAAAAAGCACCTTAACTTTCAAGTATTTTTTTTGTTTTAATATACATACTACGGTCGATTATACTGATGTTCCTGCGAAGCCAAATAAATGTTTTATATAAACTATGTATATCACCGAATGAAATATGAAGCAGAAAATGGGATTGAAAATGTAACTGATGCCAGACGGCAGCGTCTCAATGAAAGACTGATTAATAATAAATGTTGTTGATTTACTTTGTAATACTCTTATTATTTCTAGAATACCTCTCACCCTTTAAAAATTATAGGCTACTTACCTACCATTTTTTATTTATGTTTATCATAATCTGGAACAATTATTTAATATTCTGTATTTTTTTATGGTATCATCGGTACCACTAAGAAAGAACGGCTGGATCTGTCGGCCAACTAGTGCATAAATGAGCCGAATGCGCGACAGAGCGCACGTGTCGCCCAAACAAAGAGCACCCTCCCCGGCATACAATGCCTACACTGGACTGATCGCACAATTGGTTGACCTCTCATCGTGCGGATGAGTCCATGGTTCCAGTAGAGTTGCAGCACGCACACAAGTATAGTGATGCAATAAGTATTTACTCTCACACGTTGAAATTATCACGTTTTGTGGAGGGGCGTGCATTTTTAGAATGGTTTATCTCTACTTAGTTAATTATGAAATAGGTATGCTTACATTTTGGTGTTGCTAAATATTAGATAAGTAGGTATTTTTGTTAAAGTTTATTTTTAAAGGCATTCATTTAACACATTCCTTTATGTTGTTTGGCAAATCGTTAAATAATGTAATATTGTTTTTTTTTTCATAATTAGTACGTGATTTAGCTAATTTTAATTCTGAGATCAATGGCCTTTATTAACAAAGAAAATTACAATCAAATTATAACTAGTATTTACAATTGAAACAATTAAGCTAACTGCAGACTGTTGCAAACAATCTACAGGTAGCTCAACTGATCCATATCAATACCAGTCGGAAGCGTCCCCAAGACGCTGGCTGCATTGCCCCGCTGTATGGCAATGCTGATGCGCTGCGCCAGATATCCGCCAGCTCTCGGGTCACGCGTCGCGTCGACCAGACGCTCAGATAACTTTTTAAAAACCCGGAGAGCCTCGGTACCCCACGGACCTATTCTGAGATTGTATTTATTTTCTTTTAGCTCTAATTTAATGTTTTTGATGATTCTTTCGTTGTTGTATAGAGGTTATTATTGAGGTGGTCTCATAAAAGTTTGATTATCCAGGAATTGATACGTGTGCCGTAAAACGTAGTATCTAAAACATCATCACATGATAATTTTCAACTCACAAATGGTTTCCATTCCATTGCAACGGGCGTAAACAAGAGGTCTACTTTGAAAAACAAATGACAATGTTGACGGATGGCGGACCGCATAAAACGAAGGATGACCGATCCGTTCTTTCTGTGACCCTTCTTCTTCTTGTTCTTTTTCTTGTTAGATGGCTTCTGCGACTGGGTTGTCGCAATTTCGCCAATGTTCGTCTCATGACAGCATCACAAGCTTTATGGATTGCGCATTTTATACATATTAAGAACTTATTAGTATTTACAAAAGAAAAACATTCATTCCGAACAAAAAAAACTCTATGAAAATGTTTTTGACATTTATTTCTTAGAGATAAGAAACCAAAGATTTCATTTAGTGACGCGTCCGAAGCAACACATGTTTCAGCAGTAAGGTTGTTAGTTTTGTGCGATCCGTCAACCCTAACTTCGTATGTCGTGTTTCAAAGTAGGCAAAAGTAGGCAAGAGGCCTACTTTGAAACATTTTCATTCGTCGTTTCGTCCATGTGTCATCAAACTAATTGTTTTAACTAGATGTCGTAAAAACTATATGACGCTTGGCAAATTTACAATAACTTCCAAACCCATTTTCATTATAAAGGAATTCGAAGTAGGTTTAAAACACGCCAAATTATTAAAACTGTAGATACCCCCAAACAAACGAATCGAAATAATACCTGCATACCTATGTTGTTATTATTTAATAATTATACCTTGATTATGACCTGATCAAGGTATAATTATCGATGGATCAATTCGGTTCTATCAACTTTCTTGGCGTGATTGGTTTAGATAAATTTTATATCTTTTATCGTTTCGGAATTTCTACAGCTTTAATAATAGGCGATCTTTAAACTCTGTTTCCCTAAATAATATATTTTTTTAATAGAGGAGAATGAAGTAAATAATTTCTGCTCTACGTCTAGAACTCCCTTATTACCAATGACTTGAATAATAAAATTACCACTGGATTTTCAGGCACGTGCTGTTTACCAGCGATCACGAAACGGTCGCTGAAACAGTTTGCTGAAAATTATTGGCCTCAGGAAGTTTTGATGAAATTAATTCTTGTCATAATTTTAATTTTATTTCAAGTCTAAAGAATTTGTACGTGATTAATAGATTGTAGGTTAATAAATACGATATGGATCAGTTTGAGCTACCTGTAGATTGTTTGTAACAGTCTGCAGTAATATTAATTTTTTCAATTGTAAATACTAGTTCTAATTTGTTTTTATTATTGAATTGTAATTTTCTTTGTCAAATAACGAATAAAAGAACAAAAATAAAAATAAGTATTAATTACAATAACAAAACAAAACAATAAATGAACAGATATTGTTCAGTCGGTGGTTGTAATGTGGGCGATTTGCACGTTTTTGTTATCGAAGAGTTATTTTTTTTTTTTCAAAAATTAACCTAAGAAAAGTCAGTAGACAGAACAAGGAATGTAGACGATCTTTGCTTAGAACTAATATAGATAGCGTGGAATTTTAACGCAGAGGGATAGGTAATGGAATGTCATGTCCACGTTTCCTAAATAACTACGGGCTATGCCGCTTTATTTTGTCGGTCCCACGTAAAAAAGTTCTACTTAGTTTGTTCAATTTCCTTACTTCTTGAAATATTTTCAAAAAGTCGAAAAATACCCCCTAATCTCCGAAGTTTGTAGAGGTAGAGCGATCGATCTGTAATGTAGGTTGATAGAGAGATAGAGAGAGAGAAACATTTATTAACGAACACAACCCTGACACAGCACAGAACAGAAATAGTACATAACTTACAAACAATAAATTAAACATACAATACAAAAATACCTAAATGAGGAAAAAAAACAAATTAAGAAGAGAGTAGGCATGTACCTACCCACCCACCTACACAAGGGGCTAAACGAACGGAACTTTTAAAGAGAAAGAAAGACAACACGATAAGAACAAATTAATTGACAACTTAATAAGGCTAATAGCAAAGGTACATTTAGTACATATTTGTATAATTATTGTGGTTTAGTTTTTAACTCTATTTTATTACTTCAGTATGTTGTTTTAACCAAAAAAGTGTCAACAAAGTCTACAACGGCATGCAAAACGTGTAAACGGTAAATACTCATACAAAAGGTCTCATAATTTCATCCCCTCTGAGGTAAGCAAACACTTTAATTATAATTTGTGATACAACTGAATATGCCGTTAATGTTGGGCCAGGCTTTGTGCGGTCGCGAGCGGAGATAATTGCTCCGCTCGCGACCGCACAACCGCATCTACCTGTACACTTTAGGACAAAATAAATATACACCTAAAAAGTTTTATGTCATAAAGACGTGATATTTATACCTGAGTGTCTTTATTTATGAGTGAAATGTAAACTGACGTTACCAAGAGTGCCTTGTGCTCCTGCGGCGAATAAATGTATCAGTATGAACATGAAAGTTTGGTTTTGTCATTAATTTGTGTCGTTGTTGCGTGCGTGTTCTTCTGAGACGTCACCGAACGGATCTGTCGGAAGACCAACGGTAGTTGTAAGTATGCCACCAACTTACGCAGAAATTATACAAATACGTTATAACTGTATGTATAAATCGATATCAGGGTATATGAAGGCAATCAGAAAAAAACATTTTGACAATATTATGTTGGTAGAGTCAAATAAGTAAAGAGTTTCTTATCAAAAACATAAATTTGTAAACTAGCCAAGTTCGTTCAGTGTATGTACTAGAAAGCAGAAAATGATCATATGATTAGGTGTCAAGTTCATAGCAGATCGTTAACTTAATTTGTTATTTTCTTTCATTATTTAATTTGTGTCTTGGCAAGTTTTTACTCACCGCATAAAAACATTAAAACATCGCGTAGTCGCCCGTTTCTTTCCAAACTTGGCTGGACGCTCTAGCGCGCGTCTCGATTTTAGTATTTTTAACAGATACTTACGACGTAATAAAAAAAAAATTAGAGCTCTAGTATTTAAGATGTACAGATTTTCATCACATTATCACAAAATGTACTAAGTACGTACTGTACTAATACTAGTTCTAAATTTGTTTTTATTATTGAATTGTAATTTTCTTTGCCATTAAAAACGACACTAAGTACTTACATTTGCTTTACATAAGCGTTTTGCTTGGTTTTTCAATAGATAAACAAACTTGGCCAATTTAAGTAAAAAAGATGCTGTATTGACTCAATATTACCTTTCTCAACATTAGTACGTTGTATCTGGTAAGACTAAGCTTTGATAGAATTTAACGTTATGTAAGAAACTAAACTTAAATGAACCAGACGAACGCTTATACTTACAGGGTGTTCGGCAAACCGTGTGCGATATGGTAGTAGGTGGGCTGGGAGTAGGTGGAACCAAGAGCAAAAGCTTGGTGGCTTTTTTACTCTGAAAAGGCTATCGCTAATTTTTATATTTACTTTTACGAGTTTTCGTGTTTTTTCTTATTATATTAATACTTACTATACTATTTAGTATTGTAACTTTTTTTGTACAAAATTACATGGCTTACAGTTTTTTTAATTACATTTGGCATGTTAGCTCGTACTATTAAAATCAATATTAACGTGAGATCTAGGGTAAATAAAGCAGCTATGGGCATCCAAAGTGTTAAAAAGTGAAAATTAAAACTGAGAGTTCTACTTTGGATTGAATTAAAAAAATAAGTGTGTCTTTGATCTTCCAATTCACTGGAAACTTTTCTAGTTCATAGCTATATCAACAGTATGCCACATGTTTCAAAACTACATAAAAAAACAACAATATAAGCGTTTATTCAAAATATCTGCCATTTTAAATACCCGGAAAAGTTCAGTTGAACTGGTGCCAAAGGGTAAGTGGGGAATGGTAAACCCAAGTGTTATAGCATGGTGGTCTTTTATATACAACAAATCCTTACAGTCCGAACGCTCCGATTCTAAGCAGTGGACGTGCAACTTAAATGTTTAAATTTCTAATTTAAATGCTCGCAAGTGTACATAAAAACAATGAACCTATCGTGCACCCATTGTGCGAGGAGTGAATACACGTCATTTGAACATTATAAGCCTAAGTGACGAATTACTACCTTTTGTGGAAACTTGGCAACAACAGAACCACACACAACCCATTCACTAAAATATTTTAGAATTTTGGTTTCGAAATTGCTTTATTTTTTGCGTAAGTGTACCTACAATAGAAAGTTTTACAAACAGACAAACAAAAAATATAAAAATAACGTGTCATCAAACTTTTTTTAATATTTAAAAAAGGTTCTTACGCAATTGGACAGTGATATAAAAACAGGACCAAAGAAAAAAACTTAATGCTACATCGGCGTTTAGTCCAACAGTGTCTGTCTTGCAGTTTATCACAGAACGTAAGCGAAAAAACGAAACAAAAACTCAACTCATCCCGTTCAAGATTTTAATTCAAGTGAAAGGAAAGTTTCTTGTTTTCCTCGAGTTGCCGTCGGTTTCTCTGATTAATGATGCCGTGGAAAAAGTGCGCTAGCACAACGTTGTATTACGGTTTGCAAGATCTCTGGCTTTTGTTTAATAGTTAACACTAAGAGACATAGCACACACATCCAACTAAGCTAGCGCATAGCACAAACATGAGCATTCAAATATGGATTTAAGCCCGTTAGGTAGGTATCTTTCTATACATTATACAGTGACGGCATAAATAAGCACCCAGCAGCGCCAGCTTACCGCAACGTAGTCACTCGTTGGTGACTATAATTTATACTTAGTTTGTCATCCCCTTGCTTAAACCGAGTGGGGAAGCAAGTTTTTTGCCGAGCGTACGTGGACAGTGAATTTGCTGCTAGTGATAGCCGCGTGGACAGCCAGCGGTCAACACGAATTGATGCGGAGGCGGCGTTGTGCTGGAGCATTGCGGCCATGTGTGTGACGACCTTTAGTCGGGTATTTATCCTGTACTATTCCTTCCCAACGACCAACGGAAAATAAAAAATATATCGTAAAAGTTTAAAAAACCTCCCTTTCCTTCTCTTCGAAGTAAAAATTACAAATCGAAACCTAACTCTTTCAACTTTGTATATAATAAAATCTAGGCTATTTTCACTAAAAGTCTGCATCTCAACACTATAAATTATCCTTCCTTTTTGCCCCTTATCTCTAGTTCGTTAGACTATAAAATAGTGGCTGCATACATTAGCGGAAAAGTTCCAGCGCTTGTTAAACGTGGAAAAACAAAAAGTTTCTGAAACACGTGAAAGCGTCCATGCATGAAGCTTGAAGCAAAATGCCGCGACATATGGACGCAACTTTTTGTTAGGAGTGGAGCAAAACATTTTCGTTACCTATGCTGGATGTATAAACGAGTATGTTTGTTTTCGTATTTAGTTGGCCATAATTTACTCCAGAAAGCGGTTTCAATAACAAATACAATACGATATTATATTTTGTAGAACTCTTAACTACAACTAATAACTCTTGAATGCTACCAGGGTTGGTATTGAGCCCAGCTGTGCGATTACGCAAAAACATCCCATCCTATAATGGGATGTTCCCTTTGCAGGGCCATCGTAATTTGCAACTGTATGGCGTAGCCCATTGAAATGGCTTTCAAAATTTGAAAGCCATACAATGGCCTTGAAAGCCATTGTATGGCTTTCAAATAGCATAAAGTTGCAAATTACGATGGCCCTGCAAATGGCTTTCAAATATCAATATAGGATGGGTGATCCTGGGTGAGCAGTTTAAAAAATATATTTGTTTTTTATTGCTTAATTTTTTTATTTATTGGGTTTATTTGAAACAATAGCCTTTAGCTATAATATGACTTCCTATTTCTCGCGTTTTCCATACTTACATAAATGATATTTTTTATTTGCGTAATATTAGCGTTAGGTGTCATTCGTAAAGTAGTGTCTTGGTTTAGAAGAATGCCTACGAATTCAATTTCACGCTGTAGAATGTGGCCCTTAAAGTCGACAACCCATAGTAACATTTTTAAGGTTCGAATATTTGGCTTTTGCTCAGTTTATTTTGCGACGAGCTCAAGTCTCGTCTGCTCCAGACGTTGATTGAGTACCCAAAGCATTATTCTAAAGTATTTGGGTATAAATATACACTAACGCAAACGTGTGGACTGTCACAATGACGTCTTATCTTTAAACGAATCACCGAAATTTTAAGTGAAATAAGTTTAAAAAAATAATCATTAGTAAGCCGAAGTGGAAGTGGGCAGATCATGTAGCTCGAAGAACTGATAACTGGTAAGTGAAGGTTCTCAAGTGGCGACCACATTGCAACGCAAAACGGAGTGTTGAGAGACAATAGATAAATAGACAATCCACTCGACGACGGACCAACACGGCGCTGTAGCGGTCGCAGGTAATCAATGGATGGAGGCGGCTCAGGACCGCTGTTTGTAGCGTCGTATTGGGGAGGCCTATGCCCAGCGCAGCGGTGGACTTGTGTGGCCTGATATGACGATGATGACAATAATCATCCTGGGACATCCTGGGGAGTTTTTGCGTAAGTCTTGGTTAGTAATAAATAACCATAGGTTTAACCTATACCCTTAGTCAAACGACTATCCACTGTACTCGGACGGACAGCAATGAAGAAGGCATGCTTCCTTAAGGAACTTAACTTTAATTTTTTGAGAAAGGCTCTGCGTCTGCTTTAATTTCTGTTGCTAACCGAACCAAAGTGGTTCTTGGCCTCCGACACAAGACTTTGCCAAACATCTCAGTTCTGAGCTAACTTTCTTTAACACAGTAACACTTGCGGCGGCCGAATGGTTAACTCCCCATACCCTAAACAATACATAACATAGATAGATATTTTTTTAAATATATAATATTTTTCGCACGGGTGTCGTAAAAGGCGACTATGGGATATCTACCGAGGAGCGGGCAGCAGCGCCTTCTGCAGAACAATTTTACCACCCAATGCGATCCTTAACCCGCTTGCTCACGTACTCGTATGTGCACTGTGCAGCCCTAGTTTCATCAACTAAACTTTATTATCAACCCACTTCATTCAGAAACTGAGCCAACATATATTTTCAGTTAACTAGAGCGTGTCAGTGATTATTAACAATTGATAGTATAATTAGAGGCAGTTATCGCGGCTAGGCAGACGCCTGTTTACATGTTTATTAGAGCGAGCGGGAGGGTGGAATTTGATACGTGGTAATAATTATTGAAATCTGAAACCTAACTTTGGAATCTCATAGGAATATCAATCGGTTCCCTAAATATAGCGACATACATAATTTAAATACTAGAAATAAGAATAAACTCGCTGTGCCCACGAATAGGCAACACAAGATTAATGTCTTTTTAAAGGCAATGGCGTCTACAACATAATTTGACGTGTTTTAAAAAACAATAAACCAACTTCAAATTCCGGTTTATAGATTAAATTCATCTATGTCTCAGACGAACGAAATCACCCCTCCCTTACTTTCCCTGACCGGAGAAGGTCTACGTTTACGTGCAAAAAATTTAGTTTACACAGGCTACATCTAGAGGTAGTTATAATTCAAGTCTAATTTAGTTTGATGACACATGGATGAAACTGTTGACGCCCGTTGCCATGGAAACCATTAACTAGGGAATGAAATTATCTTAATCTGAAGATATTTTACAAACCTACGTTTTATAACGCACATAAATTCCTCGAAAATCCAACTTATAGGAGACCACCACAAAATCAATTTTTATACAACAACGAAAGAATCACCAAAATATATTAACAATTGGAGATATCACCAAAACTGGTGAGTGATTCTCCAAAAATATTATGTTGCTTTTTAAGTTTAACGGGATAAATACTAATCCCTCGGGAATAAAATGTTATGGGACCACCTCGGGATCATTCTCTATAAAATAGTGAAAGAATCAGTAAAATCGGTTACCCATAGGCGGAGATATCAAGTAACATACAAACAAAATATAAAAAAATAAAAAACATACAGACGAACTGAGAACCTCCTCTTTTTTGAAGTCGGTTAAAAATAGCAAATGTGTTGAAAAAATTATCATTAAATTAATTCAACGAAATTGTCAAACATATCCTTTGTAAAAAGGCTTACTAAAAATATCAGATTATCTAGAGGATACAAAAGCTTGGGACAAATTTTGCTCCAACTCGAAAACTAACAACCTAACAAGGTAAAGGTTTCTTGTTCGCTTCTTTTCTTTACCTTAAAAAGATTGAAGTGAACAAAAATAAAAAAAAAATGATGACTTTATTTCCTAGTTTTACTTAATATGTAATTTGAATTTTGCGGCGTGTCCAAGAGTCTGTAAGGTCTAAAGGAAATAAAGCACTTCGAATTTGAATTTGTATCATTGCCAATTTCTTATTGCTTATAGCATTTTCTTTCGTGCACATCATTTATTTATCATTACACATACACATTAAGTAATTTAACAACACACAAACAGTCGCAGAGCTTTACATTCGTTACGATATTAAGAATTTTATTTTGATTGGCAAGAAGCCTTAGCCAATCTACGGCAAATCAAGAGATTAAAAAGTTTGACTTAGTTTTGTTAAAAGTAATGAATACTTTGTTAAAAGTAATGAATACTAATTAAATTGAAGTTTTCTGCAATGTCTGTGTTATGTCCGTATTCAGTACTTTTAAGCTCTAAAGCTTAAGCCTAAGCCTGATAATTTCTAATAATCAACTAGCATGACGTATGTATGTATATCCTACGGTGGCAATACTCGTAAATCAATGACAAAGCTTTGGCTAGTGGTTATTTTCAGTCCTGTTTTATCTTTGAAATAATTTTCAGGTTTTTGATGAAAACATTTAAAAGCTGTTTATTTTTCATACACCATCAAAGTATATTCGCTGCCAAAAAGTCCACTAATTGGACAAATTGGACAGATGCGAGTAATACAGTCACTTGTTACAAAATTCTCGGATTATGGAAATCTGCTGACATGCTCCCACTTTTCTGCCTTGATATTTTGATTAGCGGAATTATTTGAGATTATTTCGAGCAATAGAGTGCCAGACATTCAACCATTGACATGCGATAAGCCGTATTAGATTTTAGTGATAGTACCTACTACAATAACTAGGTACGAAAGACTATCGCAGGCAAAAAAGTTTTTTTTGTGGTCTGATCTACCACATTGCTCAGTGTTGGCCAATTGCGTCAGATATTCTACTTTCACTTAGTTCTTGTCCTAATATTGACTTTACTACATAAGTGAATAGATACCGGTTTTATATAGTTTACATAGGCCGAATTGAGTCAACCTCGAACACCACGACACACAACGAATGTGTAACTAAATAATTTTTGAAAAATCAGCGACTCACGGTTGACTCAATTAGGACTGCAGTTAGAATAGATCTACTAATTATTATGTTGGAGGCTACCACCAACATAATACTTCGTTTGTATAGTTCTACAAGCATGTAAAGTAGATGAAAGACGTATTTAGTTACTCTTCTTATCCTTAAAAGCCTTTTATTATCTCCCATAAAATTCCTTGTGACGGATTCTCGGTATTCGAGGTCCCTCATTAGCTAAAGTGAGTTTCAATGTACAGCAAGGACAAGCGGGTTTTTGTGTTCCAGGCTTTGCTCGATAGTAAGACGTGCCAGATGTGTCACTATAGTCGGTTTATTACAAGTTACATCGTTATTTATGACTTGCGCCTTTGTTGCCAATAAAGGTAACGTAATATGTAATATGTAGGTAATAGTAAATAAGTAATGTTTTCTAGCCGAATTTTTAGCTACATCGGCTAGTCTCAACGGAGAATAGCCATGTGCGCGGAACATTAGTATAGTGCACAAGTTTGTGCGCTAACACAGACGTAACGGACGGACACGACTGAGATGAGGTTAGACATGTCAATTGTCATTATGGGGCGAACCTAACGGATTTGGTTGTTAAACTTGG
Source organism: Eupithecia inturbata (assembly GCA_963662085.1). Classification (NCBI taxonomy): domain Eukaryota; kingdom Metazoa; phylum Arthropoda; class Insecta; order Lepidoptera; family Geometridae; genus Eupithecia; species Eupithecia inturbata. The sequence continues at coordinate 15,401,459 of OY759178.1, read as the reverse complement.
CCTTGATCTCAGTACTCACGGGATCCCGGGTAAACACTCGGATTAAGTTTATAAAATTCACATTTTTTATTTAGTTCGTTGAATGTGAAAACACAATTGCGAAAAAAAAATACGATAAAGAAAAATCAAGAAAGTGCGCTGATTCGCACATAATTTGGTCAAGATCTGAAGATCCCTGCGGTCTATTGAAATGATTAATGTTTTGATTCGTAGGTTATTTATTACTAAGCAATTTGGTTCCTTAAACCAATTTCTTCATAAGCTGTGTAGTTGTGTAATTGTGTAGGACCAGCGGCGCGGGGCGGTCCAAAAACGTATGCTCTGTTCCGCTCCTATAAACGCGAAATCCTATGCCTATCCTTTTCACAATAAGACGCGCAATGCGCCCTCTTAACAAAGAAGTCAAGTCATACTTTTGAAAACAGTTTGTTTACCTACAACTGTAATTTTTACGCACTAAATGCATAAAAGTCCTCGTTTGCACATCTGATCGAGATCGAACAGAGTCGATTATATTTTATTTATTAATTAATATCATTGTTTTTTTTAAGCTTAAGTACCCTGGAGTCGTAAGAGTCTTATAGTTTTATTTAACATACATAGTTCACACGCGAAATTTCAGGAACGTAAATTTCTGTGACTCGCAAAGCAATCGCCGTTTCAATTGTAAATACTACTTCTAATTTGTTTCTATTATTTATTTCTAATTTTCATTCTTAGTAATGCTATCGCCCATAGAGTTGATCCCTAAGAAAGGAATTGAGTAATCGGATATTGCATCAATATATACTGCTTGGGTGTTGGTGCTCGCCACTTCATTATGGCCGATAAATAAAATTTTAATGAGTTTAGTGCTGAGTACAGTGCACGGCATTGTTTGGGTCTGGCACAACTTTCGGCCGTGCTAGGTGTCATCGCGCGAGTAGAGAGCCGGTACTTACCTCCTGCGGTATGCGAGCAGGGGGAGGGAGAAATGCGTAAAAAAATACTGGCGGCTAACCTAAAACTGAGTGTAGGTTCTTCTTTAAGTTTTTTTTTCCACTCTTATTTTCTTCACATCTTTCGAGTACCTAGCTATTGTCATAGTTCTTAATTTAATTTAAAAGACTTTCTTCTCATCTTTGTCTGCTTGATGTGTTCATACATTTTCTGTTACAATAAAACAATTATGATTTTATCTTATTAAAATGTTAGTTAAAAACATACAGCCGAATTAAGCCATACCCTTTTTATAAGTTGTTTAAAAAGTGCTGAAAGAAAGCCAATGCTTCCACTCAATATCCAAGGTGTCATATGAACCAACTTACATTGTAGTTCATATGAGATTCAAACTACCCACAATGAAGGCATTTACGCAATTATGGCTGGTGTTACAGGCACATAAAATACATTATTGCGTAACAAGATAATAATTATGGTGTAAATTACAAGCGGTTTAATGGCGAAAGTTGAAAGGCGACACTGCAGATTTACTACGCAGCGCAATAGAAAGACCACTACGAGACAAATATATCGGAATACAGAAACCACTTGAAAGGGTTCATACCACGATCTCGATTTAAAAGAGAGCAAAAATATATTTTTACAAGTCTATTTCGGTTAAACATTACTTATATTTAGGTACCAGCTTCGTACGATCTTTGTCACGATCGAGTTGGTATAAAATCCCGCACTTGACACTGATCTTATAGACTCGCTCAGTTTTGTTTTTGTAACGATTTTTAACGACTAAGGGAACTTACCAGAACGAAGGGCAGCAGCTTCCTTCTGTGTATAATTGAACAACGCAATTGCCATCACCAGTCCGCCTGACAATTTGTCAGTGATTATGGTAAAACATTTTGTTCCGAAAAGGCATGTGCAGCAGTAGACTTATATACGGGGAATATAGCCGTATTAGCAAAATCTATTTTTGTCAGGAAAAATAAAAGAAGGTAATTTTATTATTTCTAGGCTCCTAGGTTACACTACATATACCAACTATATATTAAATGAAAGCTATTTTTTATATTAATATTATATTGGCTATATAAATATTATTGTAGTTAAATTTAGTGTAAATAGGCATACAATCTGAAAAAAAATAGAATATACATCACCTAAGGCTGTCAAAAATGAGATAACAATAAAACAGTCGTAATAGTGCTATACGATTTTGTTCCCCGGGGCAAGCGCTAATAAGGCATATAATTAACACTTATTATTATTATTGTAGAACCCTACTGTTTCTCCAATAATGATAATTTGTGATCAAGCATCATCAAAAAGAAGGGTGCAGGGAAATAATGATGGATGTCACTTTTTTATAGATTTTTTGTTAATGGCAACATTTGAAAGTCCATAGAATATAGTTTTGTTTATATCGGAATACATGCAGATAACGCTACGTGTCACAAAATAATTAACCGTTAAAAATTGAGGCACAGGCTAAAAACGATGAAAGTTTTATAATACCGGCGAAAAATGATGAATGTCAGTAAAAATATGATGTAGGTTGTTTAAGGTGCAAACGATGCATACTACAAAAAAAACTGGATTATTATTTGTTTAATATACACATGCTTTCTAATTCGTCTTCCAAATTTTATGTATATGATGAAACAATTGCAAAAAACGAATACGATGATGTGGTATCAATGCTGTATGACTTAATAATGCTTCATTTACCAGATACTGTCAAAAAAATTAAATTTTTTTGCGACTCATGAGGAGGCCAAAACAAGAACTACATATGTGATTATCAGATTTATATATTACATTGTGCACATACAGCGGAAATTAGATGAAATTAAAATTGTGTTCCCTGTAAGAGAGCATTCTTACATGGAATGTGACAGAAATATGGCTCTGATAAATCAAAAAGCTCATATTGAATTACCTTCTGAATGGGCTGATCAGATAGCTGTGGCTAGATCTAAGCCATTTATCGTTGGACAGTGTGAACAGGACCTCTTTAGAAAATGGGCAGATTATTTAAAACCCATGTTTAAACCAAAATGTCCAATCCCAACACGTTCTATCAAAGAGATTAGAGTACACAGAGAAAAACCCAAACTGATTTTTTACAGAGACTCATATAATGGTGCATGGGTATCCAATGTTATCACCAATAATAGATACATTGGTCCAATACTACAAGCAAATGAATTCACACATCCTCAAAAATTATATGACTCATTGCTACCAATATCTGCAGCCAAATATGTATGATGACTGCTTAGATTTGGCAAAATTCTGCTCACAGAGGGCAAAAAACTATTTTTTTGATCTACCCAATACAAAAAATTTAATTGATGATGATGATTAACCTAAAACAGATATTTGCCAAGTCTAAGCATAGTGTATGTAACATGTGTGACATTCATCATTTTTTTATTGACATTCATCATTTTTTGTTTGGACTATTTAGTCAGATTTTTTTCAACTTTTATTTTTAATAAATTTGATTGTCTGATAACTTTGATTGTAATTCCATCCATTACAATAAATATGAACCTATAAACTTATATTATATTTAGTTTGAGGTTAGTGTTGAAAAAGGGTACAATGAGTCTTTGAACCTAAGAATCTAATTTACTCCAATTAAGGTAAAATTGACACTCATCACTTTTCCCCTGCACCCTTCTATTGTTGTTAGGTCCCAGAAAAATAAAGTTGAATTTTTTTGTAGGTACATGTTATGTGTTCTTTGTTATTTTATCTAGGAAAAAACAAATATCCGTGCAAAATCTGTTAGAATAACAAAACTCTCACTTACTTTTACCCTAAGGGCGTAAAATTTATAGGGAGGGGGAGGTTTTTCAATAGTCGATTTTGATCTAAGTGAGTAAAATTAATAATTTAATCTCAGAATATAACATTTCGTAGTACTAACTATGTCGCAATTATCCTTAGACCTTGAAACTGCCAACATACTAAACCTATAACTGCACGTTTTCAGGAGGAAACAAACGAAACACCTTAATGTAAACCGAAAACTTTGTTCAAAAATTACCATTACATCGAGATCGAGTAAAAAATACACATTGTATTTTTTACTCGATGTTCGTTTTTTCTGAGATGCGTATCTTCCGAACCTTGTTTATGATCAATCTTTTCAATCGCTTTCTTGCGAGATTTTCGCTAATCCTATGTAAATTGGTGTTTTAAGGACTCGTTTTCTACGTAGCGGTCTATTACACACAACCAGTTCTACATACCAGTTGCCGACACAGGGGGTGGCTAATGTTGGTGGCTTCGTCGGCAGCTTCACATCTAGGAGTCAACACACCAAAGTCGCCGCGTTGTGTCGCCAGGTCGGTAAACATTGCCGGCGACACAAAATCTAAATTTTTTGACAAGTCGCGGAGTATCTCTGACATTCAATTCATTCCTTAAATTTTACGGACGTTAAAAATCGGTAGCTGATTATTGAGACATCTAAGCTTGTTGGATAAATTGGTCTAAGAAGATCAAGGGGTATCGAAATAATCTCGACTGGCGTGATGTGTTTTCTAATATCGGGATTAAATAAGTATAAACTGTCGTTGAATTAGATTAAATAGGTGCTAAACGATCAATTACATTGGCACTATGAATAAACTATCTTTCGGGGTTTTTGTGTAATGCAAAGTAAGAAATAAGTAAGCTAAGTAAGTTTAGCTTCGAACGTGCATTTGCCCTCCCCTTGCCGATCATTCGCGTACCGCACGAGGCCGTTCGCATACCACATGCTGTATGTACTCAAGCCATATACAATGTTTGTTAACAACTCACAACACAAAAATCTAAAATACACTTTTAAGCGTCATTTTTAAATAATAATTGTTAGTATTATGCAGTGTAGAAAAGACCTCTATTGGACAAGTAGTGAAATTTCTATCAAAAAATCAACATCAAGAATGCGATTTTTAAGTTAAGTATGGAACAATGTTTACAAACTTATATCGTGAGCATATTGTGATTGTAAGCATATCGTTGACCATGGAAGCTTCCAGCGAGCATTTTCATATTTTCATAGAAGCTTTCAAAACTGAGAACTCACCAGCTTGCCTAGTTATAGTAATTATTTCCCAAAAGAACAGCAGTACCTAAACACAGGAACTAAACTAGACTAAGCGGATTCCGTAAGGCTCGAAGATATCATACATACTCGTAGTTGCATTAAAACTTTTGTAGTGTTATGGCTTCTTCCGACTTCAGACATAGGTGGTTTGAGAATAGCTGGTGATCATCCTGCGCTTTTCATCTTCGATGCTTGAGTTACGATTTTCTATTGCATAAATGTCACTCAAGCATTGATCTATGACTGAGCAAGCTTTCGTAATACGTGCCGGTGGCCGTGGAGTTCTTGGGAACAACTCTAACATGTAAATAATTGAAAACTATTAAAACCCAACACGGTCCCTATCCTTTTACTTTTTTGGCAAAATGTGGAAGCAATGACCTACAAATTGTGGCCAGACCATATAAAAGTCCAGATGAGTAATACATAATTATGGTACCTCATTTATGAAAATCTTTTCAACCGTTTGGATGCTTCGAGCTAATAAAAGGCATCAGATCACCACATAGAGACACTCGAAAAACTTATACCGCATCCTCTGGTAAAAATAATAATGAGAGAGAGATCAAGAGTGATCAAAACCATTGTTAATAAAAAAAGTTAAGATAGATTATACCTCTATTATAATAAATCCCGGCATACCACCCGGGGTAGGCTTGGTGGTAGGACTGGTCCGCAGTGAGCACATTGTGACATCACAACGGCAGCATATTGTAACGGCCGATGAAAAATGCGTAAAATGCTTTCTATTTAATTGCATCCTACTAACAAACCATTTAAAGCAGTTCTATCACACATCTATTAATGTTCTTTGGTATAAAATGTAGTAAAGTATCTAAGCTTTTTCTTGGCTCCACGGCTTTTTACTAAACGTTAATTTCGTCAAAGAAAAAGGAATGAAGGTAGTTTTCGTTAGAAAAATCATTTACTAGTTTTGCGTCGTAACTCTATCACAAAGCGGCAAAGTCGGCGGGTAAGTATGCACTACCCACACTCCGCACTTATTTCATGTTCTCTATTTTTAGGTTTTCCAGACATCTCTCACAGCAAGACCTGTAAAGTGCTGTGGTAAGAGAACCTACCTTAGAATGGGCAGCAGTTTCCTTCTGTGTATTTTTACCTCTACTGCGATCACCTGCCGAGCGTGGTATTTGTATTTTCTTCATTAATCAAAATCTTATTTTATTATTTTTATTCACTTTAAACCATAGAAGGTTTATCTTGTGTCGACAGTTACAGCGTGTTACCACATTTGGTATTTTGAAGGCCCGTATTATGAAAGCTTCTATCTATGCTTGAGTAACGCTTTTCTACGGCACTCAAGCATAGACCTATGATTGAGCAAACTTTTATAATACAGGCATATGTACATATCTAACATTATTAGCGACTGAAAAAATACTACCAATACCTACAATTAAAAACCAAGGCACCAATACACAGTTTAGGTACCAGGTTATTTTATCGTAATGTTTTAAAGGTTAATAAAAGATTGAAAATATTTTAGTTTTATAACCTGGTTCATATACGAGAGAATAACCATAATTTATAACAAGGGCCTAGTTTAACAGTACAGGGTGACTAGCGGTTGCTGTCTGGAAAAGTTATTTTATCGTAATGTTTTAAAGGTTAATAAAAGTTTGAAAATATTTTAGTTTTATAACCTGGTTCATATACGAGAGAATAACCATAATTTATAACAAGGGCCTAGTTTAACAGTACAGGGTGACTAGCGGTTGCTGTCTGGAAAAGTTATTTTATCGTAATGTTTTAAAGGTTAATAAAAGGTTGAAAATATTTTAGTTTTATAACCTGGTTCATATACGAGAGAATAACCATAATTTATAACAAGGGCCTAGTTTAACAGTACAGGGTGACTAGCGGTTGCTGTCTGGAAAAGTTATTTTATCGTAATGTTTTAAAGGTTAATAAAAGTTTGAAAATATTTTAGTTTTATAACCTGGTTCATATACGAGAGAATAACCATAATTTATAACAAGGGCCTAGTTTAACAGTACAGGGTGACTAGCGGTTGCTGTCTGGAAAAGTTATTTTATCGTAATGTTTTAAAGGTTAATAAAAGTTTGAAAATATTTTAGTTTTATAACCTGGTTCATATACGAGAGAATAACCATAATTTATAACAAGGGCCTAGTTTAACAGTACAGGGTGACTAGCGGTTGCTGTCTGGAAAAGTTATTTTATCGTAATGTTTTAAAGGTTAATAAAAGTTTGAAAATATTTTAGTTTTATAACCTGGTTCATATACGAGAGAATAACCATAATTTATAACAAGGGCCTAGTTTAACAGTACAGGGTGGCTAGCGGTTGCTGTCTGGAAAAGTTATTTTATCGTAATGTTTTAAAGGTTAATAAAAGGTTAAATATATTTTAGTTTTATAACCTGGTGCATATACGAGAGAATAACCATAATTTATAACAAGGGCCTGGTTTAACAGTACAGGGTGACTAGCGGTTGCTGTTTGGAAATGTTATTTTATCGTAATGTTTTAAAGGTTAATAAAAGGTTAAAAATATTTTAGTTTTATAACCTGGTGCATATACGAGAGAATAACCATAATTTATAACAATGGCCTGGTTTAACAGTACAGGGTGACTAGCGGCCGCTGTCTGGAAAAAAATATAAATTTATGAAGATCGTAATAGTACATGGATATATAACATTCCTAGTTACCTAGTTACATTTTACAAAGTAACTAGGTATACAATTAAGTCAGATTTTACTCTAAATTATTATATAGATTATGGTACAACCCAGGGGGGGTTGTTTGGGGGAGGCACGATCAGCACTGGACGTGTGAGTGAAAATGAGGATGAGGAGGTATAATTATTTTAAATTAAAACCGTGGGCACTATTACAATAAAATTATTCTACCGAATTATTCTAGTTAATAACAAATAAGTCTAGCGTAGGCTAGACTTATTTGGTTTAGGTTTAGGTTTTCGAGACATCTTTTACCGGAAGACCTACAATAACGTGGTAAGTTGAATTTAAATTGGAAGTGGTCTAACTCTTTATACTATCGTCTGTGTTCTCTCGCTAATGCTCCTAAGAGACTGCTCGAGCAGATTAAGTAATAGTTACTGAGAGATTGTATAACTTGTTTAGTTTCGGCTAATATTTGGTGTGGTTTTGCCAATTTTGGATCTTCTCGTGCTATGCAAACTTGCTTCTCAGCTCATTACGGCAGTGTCTATAGTTGCAGCAAAATATTTAGTGGGTGCTCCTTAGGGTGGGATTCTGTTGAATAACTGCGTAACACTAAATTAGGTACTGTGCTTATGTTTTTGATTTTCAGTCATTTATGTACTTTTTTTGTGTGATTCATGGATGTCTGTCTGAATAAACCAACTTTTTATTTTATATAATAATTTGATATATATTAAAATTTTTATTTTTTATGTATCTCTGCTCTGTCTTATCTCGTATTTGCGCTGTTAGAATATTTACTTTTAGTTTTATTTGTTCAAATGATGTGACACTTTAGGCTAGGCACTAAGCTAACATGGGACATGTTTGTGTCACTTAATTTTAGAAGTAGACTTTAAACCTATTTTTACCGATTTTGATCATACCCCATAAATAAGATTACTAAAATCCCGCAATCAAATTTCAAACAGCCAATTATTAATCTCTTTCCCAAGTACGTTTCACTAACATATAATTTCATAATCCTTCAGGAATACAGAACCCTTTATACCAAGAACGAACTGTAAATAAAACTATAGTACTATATATAAGTTATTCTGTACAAAACTTGTATGCTACACCTTCACAATTTCTCTGCAAAACGTTCCTTCTACCTGTCTTCAACTGCCAATACAACCTGGTGTAATTACCGCCCGAATCAAAGTTGCCATTAAAAATATACGGAGTAATTTGTTGGAGCCGTGACTGCGAGCGTTCCCTGGAGTTTCTTAGAAATATTTATTGTATATAAACTTTTAGTAACGGAACGAAGGACTGGGGTTTGTTGCTTATTTTTATTTTAATCCTAAAGCTTTTAGGAAAATATATTATAAAAGCTAGAAGCAAACATTAACATGGTATATTACTGCCTGAGCTATAAATCAAACTCGTATTATAAATACGAAAGGTTGGATGGTTTGTTACTTACTACTTCACGCCAAATCGATTGAGCACATTCGGGTTGACAATTTTCATACATGTAGTTTGCCCTATATTGTTAATAATATTGCTTGTCGTTAGACCTAGAGTACTACTATTTAACCTATTTAACTTAATTCTTTTTGTTTTTTAGTATTTTAATTATGTTTATGTAATTACCAATAAGTCGTCAACTTACTTTGTATCATGCAATTTTTAAGTAAGTACATAATATACTTTCGTATCTGCGGAAACTTGTACCTAATTAGCCTTCAACCAAACATGCACTGGTCTGGTATATCCAGGCGTGTTCTATATTATTTATTTGAATTTTTGTATACCTAGCTGTAAGTTTCTCAAAAATGTTTTAAATAAAATAAATAAATAAATAAAATAACATATACTTACTATTAATCCCGGAGAAACGTGTGCGAAACCACGGTCAGAAGCTAGTATCCTTTATAAATATAACTGTGTAATCAATGTAAACAAATGACAACATTGTCCAATGCTGGGTGTCGCCTTTCGCTATATGGCAAATATGATAGATAACATTAATACAATATAATAAACGAAATTCCAGGGTTGCATTAGCGAAATTGGTCCTTAATGGTCCTAGGTGTAAAACAGGCGTGCTCCTTTGTGATAATTCTCATCACGAGTGCAGCACTCGCAAACAGAGTGCGAGCGGACAGCCTGCAGCCTGCTGTAATTGATCGATGACTGCAGCGGACCTGCCTGTATTCTGGGAAATGCTGTGGGATTGCATTTTGCAGCTTTTGTTATGCTGCTGAAGTTAATGGTTATGAAATAAAGTTAAAGTATAAAGTATAAATACAAATACCTACTAATACTACTGTATTAGTAGGTATTTACTCTCTCTCTCTTCAGCTCGGGAGAAGTCAAGGTTACTCGAAATAATAGTTTTAAATAAATAGCATGTATTATTAATTAGAATTATTTAAATTTAAATTAATAATGCTGGACAATTTATATAACAGCCTACCTAAACATATGTACATATATAAGACCTAAATACTCTAGCTCAATTTAAAACTAGATAGATAGATAATTCATTATTCACAGAAACTTAAATATAAAACAGTATGGTACAGAAGAAAAAAGAATTGGCGGCCTTATCGCTTAAAGCGATTTCTTCCAGGCAACCAAAGCTTAAAATAGACTACAAACGCCTTAAATGCCACATTTTTCAAAGCTGTCCCTAATAATAGTCAACCTTAAAATTATTTTATATATAAGAATTTGTATTAGCGTGTTTGCGCCTTTATTTTACTCTATACAGGATATTTGCTAACTACCCTCATTATTTTGTTTTTTTTCTTGTACCGAACTACTAACAATAGATACTAAGCTTATTTTGTTTCTCACCAATGATTATTAATAATCTTATGAGAAGTAAGTATCATTAGTAAGTATCTTAAGTAAATATCTTAGACCATACAGTCCATACAACATCATCTAGCCGCAAAGTAAGCAGAGCTTCTGTTATGGGTAGGCACGAGATAACTGATACATAATGTATAAAAAGCTATAAAAAGAGAAAACGCATAATATGAAAATAATATAACTACTATGAGCGGAGCATTATAATTGCGAAAATAAAAAAATCACTGACCCTCACTAACACTCATTACAATATCTAAGCAAATACCCTAAAGAAAGAAACCCTACATAACCATAGGAGGACAATTCCAATGAAATTTGAATGCCTAAAGATTATGAGTTCTTGCAAACAGTAGTGTTACTCCGGTAACGGGTACTCCCAACGGACATCTCATTGTAAGCACCTTCTTAAGCTTATGCCTCCCTGGTAGTTATGAGCAGAATTACGCTACTACTCGGCGGGATTTGGCACGTATTGGCCTCTTGGTTCAGAAGATGGTTTGGTTTGGACTGGGTTGGTTTTAACTTGTGTGTTGGTTAATAAATTACTAAACGGCAACATCATCATCAACCATCACTAGTCCACTTCTGTGTGCGTACATGATGACCTAATCAGATCTTAAATACCTTATTTACTATCAGTAGTACAATTTCGGGGAGAGGCAAACAGCTAAAACACAGGTAGGTATAATTATGGTCTAGATCTTGGGTGTTTCTGGACCAGTCCAAGCAATGAGCGTCTTAATTCAACCCACCATCTGCGTCTTGGTCGGCCACATATGTTTTTGGCCTATATTCTATCAGTGCTACACGCGCATTCACTTAGATTTGAAGGGTACACGAGTTTAACCTAGTCCCACTCCAGACATGCAGGGTTTTGGATGACATAAAATATCCAATCAATTATGATTGGATATTTTATACGACATGACAACGTCATAAGAAACATCATAGAAAGAAAAGAAGAAGGAAGACGAGGAAGCCTCTTCCTCGTATCCTTCTACTAAGACGAACAATTAGCTATAATATGACACAGATCAAGGAGAAAATTGATGTCATGTCAAAGTAAAAGACATTGCATTATAGAGAGAAAATTGCATAGGAAATTGCATCATTAGACCGGCAAGAGCTAGGCTCTTTAATTTATATTAATCTATCTGAGGTACCATACAACATATACTACACTTAGATAATAGGGGCACACGAGTCTAACAGATTTATACAAATTGAAAAAAAACTAAGAAATTCTGAGAACGAAAATTCTAAGAAATCGTTTTCTAGAATTCCTCCTTTTCGAAACATCGCCGGGCCAGATGTATTAAACTCACTTTGGCGAGATTAAATATTTTCCTATTATACCAGTTGACGTCCACTTAGTACTTAGTATGAGTTTACACCTTTCATAAAACTAATAGGAGTGTCTACGCTTATTGTTTTCAGCTTTTTAAACAACCATTAACATTGGCTTATGTAACGACATGAGATATAACAATATACTTTACCGGTATGTACTGTTTTTACCTACTATCAAGTAGGTAAGGTAAAACCACAGATATTTATTATAAAATTAATTAATTCATTAATTTTCTTGTATTTTATTTACTTCTTTAAAAAGCAATAAAATCTTCTTAGGGGTGAGAGTTGTTCCATCTATTTATCTAATGTACGAGACTCATTCTAGTCAATAGAATTCAGTAGGATTGTGACTCTATGTATTTTAAATCTTTGGCATGAATTCTCTTGTTATTTTTTAAGTACAATAAAGTGTTCATTCATATATTCATTCATTCATTCTCTTGAAATTCCGTGTCGAACAGGTAGTTTTATAGAATTCATTGTTTTTAAATCGTTTATTTGATTTAAGATCCTTAGTTTCATGTCCTGTTAGAAAACCAGCTTTGCTCAACTTTTTGTGTAATTACGGTTATGTAGCTTCTCAAGAAATTAAAAAAATAAATATAAAGGTAGAGGTAAATAATAAGTTGCGTTGAGTACTGATTTCAGAGAAATTAGTAATATTAACTTGTGTCTTGGCTCGATAACTCTAATTACTCTTGAGTTATCAATTCTAGGAACTGTCTTGGGAGTTCTTATGTGAAATTAAGTAGAGTACTTTGGAATTACCTTCAGGAAATTTATTTGCGACCAAAGCTAGACATTTTCCTCAAACACAATGGAACTTACAGAATCAAACTGTTTCAATTTTAGACTGATCGAACTTTCAACGGAGAAGGGAATGAATGAGACTGGCTCGGCCAATCTTGCGGTATGGTATTGTAACGCATAGAAACTCTATCCCCAGCTCAGAAGACCTAATGTAACGATAATGGGTAATTTTTAATAATACTGATTTGATAACTCCACTAATCCGTGACCACGGCAGCGTTACACGCTGCTGAAACGTCGGTAAATAGGTACCTAAATAAACGCTTTAAATACCCGTTGAATAGTTATATTATAACAGTTAAATTATTACGAGTTTGCAATTGTGCATAGTTTACGAAAACTAAAAGTTTACGTTTCCTTCCATACATTTATAAGAGAAACTTAGATATGGGTACCTACTTCGAAAGTAAATCTGTCTGGTACCAAAAAATCAAGAAAAAAACTGTTTATACAGTCGTATAGTTACACTCCCTAATAAAATTCTTTGCACTACTAATCTGACCTTTATGAAATTCGGAAAGGAGCTAAGTAAACCAGAAAGGACATCTTACTACAACTATCTGAGACTACTTTTCACAAACCGTTTTATATTATATATTATCATGAGGAAATTTTAAATTACGCTATTTAGATATGTTATTTTAAATGATCTATCCTGGGATATTTCAAGATGAGAGGCAAACGAGCGGCGGCATATTCCAGTCATCATTTTCATCTTAATCAGGAAATAACTGTTTGAAACGGCGAAACAGGTGCTTTTTACAAACCAACAATGGTGTCGATTCAGATGTCGCTAAAACTAAACAAAACTAATTTAACTAATGTTACTCATTTAAGTAATCTAAAATATGTTTTACTGCTGTCAAATCAGTTAGGTTTAGTTTTGGCGAAATCTGAATTGACTCCAATGCCGTTCCTTATATACCTTACTATTTCTACGACCAAGAAGTGTAGATGAAATTCTAAGTAAACGTAGGTGAAACTTGGTGTAAAACTTATATTGCAGTCGAAGCCTTAACTTCGTGAAGGAAAGATCTGTCCAATTTTGTTTCGAACAATATCCGAGTTAGTGAGAGTTTCAATTCAGCAGTTTGTTTCGTATTAGAAAAGGAGAAATCTTTTGTTCTGGAGCCCCTCCACCAGTCTTAGTATTTTCGTGTCACAAGCCTTATCATCAAAGCTAGCTCAGTCATAGATCTATCATACCTGAGTAAAGGTAATGCCATAGAAAAGCGTTTCTCAACCATAGATATAATATGATTGACCGTATTCAATAACAATACTATGAGGTCTCACAGTGCTCACTAACGCATAGGGTCGGTAAATTGACAACTTTTGTTGGGGAAAACTGTCAAAAATCTGTACATGGCTTGCTACCATACATAAGTATTTGTTCTTGAATACGGGTGTCAGTGTGCGTTCACAGTGAAATCGCGGTGCCTAGGACTTTGGCAGCTAATATCATAATACAAGTGTAAATCTAGTCCGGTCACATATTGACCGAGTATACGTAGTTAGATATTATAGTCAAACCGAACTCAGAGCTCCGATCATTGCAACTCAATTGGGCGTTATTTAATTCGAAAGTAACTCGGACTTTCTTTTCTCGACTATTTTACAATTGGACGGATAGAAAAATGTTATCCTGTAAAAACTTGAGCAAAACGGCGGTTAGAAGCCAGTAGGGCATTGTAATGACCATAAATACAACACAGATTGGGTACCCACTGGCAATGGCTAATCCATCTCAATAAATCTGGTCAGACAAACGCAATTTATCCTGAATCCATCATAATAGCTGAATAATAAGGTCGTAATTGGTTTGCTCGGCTTAACCGCTTGCTGTGTAAGCACTTTCGTTCATGTGGGGTATTACGTACTGTGAGGTACATATTATGCAACAGTTTATATTATCTAAAATAATCTTCTTTCTGAGCGTAAATTAGGTACATCTAATGAGGTGCTTTTGAGGTGCCATCAAAACAAAAAAGCACACGATTCTAACAAAAATAAAATAGTTTTTTTTCTTGTAATCGATTATTATTTAAGTACCCACAGGTCGCTTTCAAGGTAAGAATGGAACCATCTACCGAACTTGTTAAAAACATTAATATAAAATGTAATTTATGCAAAATAGTGCAGAGCATATCCGACTAAATTATACTTAGTTTCTCCCCCGACTGTACTCATTTTCTATTAGTTTCGCTGTAATATAATTTCGGTATAACCCTTTATTAGCGGATTACGAGCTTATATCACTAAATTACTTTGTCCAAGCCATCCAGACTTAGAGGGCCTTCACCTCAGATAAGGTAAATCACTTGGCCAGACGAACTAAATCGCTAAGCTAAATTATAAGGATTGAAGCTGTTGTTTAATAATTATGTTCTTTACTTTTTAATCCTTGAATATTTTGATGCACCAAGTTAGTAAACTTTGCATTTATTTTACAGGTTTGGTTTCTTAGATTCTTTATGTGACTAATATTATTTGACTATTTAGGGCTAGATACTTCCTCTATTTTGTTTTGTATTGTATTTTGTCTGTTTTATCTAATTTAAAGGGCTTGGAAAAACTTCCAAGGTCCTGTTTGTAAGTTTATTACAATGCTCAAAAGAAGCATCTTGTATAGCCAAATTTTTGGCTGTAATATTAAAATAATAGGATAGCGAAACAGCTATCTGTCTTTTGCAATAATTTGAAAGGTAATAATTACCTTTTTCAGTCAAGTAATATTTCTTACTAACAATACTGTTAATATCAATCACATGTACATTGTTATGGCATGAAATAGTATGCAATGCCATGTTTAACTTATATCTAATGTTATTTTCTATTTTTGGCAAGCTGTCGCTGTAGGGGAATGTAAACATTACAATTTGATTCAATTTAAGTGAAGATAATTTGTCCATATACTTAATAAGGTCTGATTTATTCATATTATCCCTATTTCCAAGTAATATTAATATTAAGTTGAAGTTATTTTGAAATCTTTCATTATCAATTTTGTGCTAAATGTCATGCAGATTGCAAAAAGGTAGGTTAATTATTCACGCATAGGAAAGGGCTTGAGGCGAATGAATTTGATTTGAGCTTTCTGTTTTGAATTTTGTTATTGAAATTTGGCTGAGGATCCGCTACAATTTTCGTTGGAAATGAAATTATATTATTTTTTATTGATTCAAAATTGTTCCTTTCCAGCATTGTTCGTCTTACGTAAAATTTATTGTATTAGTGGGTGCATAGACGTCCATGAAAAATAAATGCAACAGACACTAGGAAGGACAAACAGACGATCATAAATTTTATTTATAGTGATAGTCAATATGTATTAAATTATACAAAAAGTCAATCCGTTATTGGCCGTATGTTTTGCGAATAAGCTTGTAAATTTTTAGTTCTTAAGGGCTGTGGATTTTGTTTCTTCAATAAATAAATAAATAAAAATAAATAATAAAATTATAATTGGCTTAGCTCTAAAATGTGTACTGTGTAGTCAATACTAGTACAACGTCCTGAAAGTGGCATTGTATTAGTTGAACTAAATACATAATTAATACATTTCATATCTATTTTATTTTATCGTGTTTGTACAATTTGTTATGTTTCCTTTGTTTTACAACTCGCGCAATTCCCTTTAATTTTAACACATCCTGTTTTAAATGACAGTGCTATAAAATTCGATGTTAGTTTGATAATGATTTTGTTTTGTTGTTTAATAGTTAAAGGAAGTCGATATCACTTTTAAGTAGGAACCTACGCGTCTACCGTTATTTTTGTTCGTATTTAGGTATTATTAATATAATATAAAACTATTTATGGTTCTTTCAAACTGTTTTACGATTTGCCGTGCCATACCATGCGATAAGAAGAAATAATTTCTTGTTTACGTAGGCACCAAATTTTTTTTTTTATATTACCAACCTTACCTACTTACAAAGTACATCGGGAAAGTACAAATATTTAGAGATACAAACAATAAAAAAAAACAAACAGCTGAAACAGTATTTTTATTTATATCAATTATGCAAAAACATCAACAACAACAAAAAATATGCAACAAAAAGCAGTGTATTTCTATAAAGTACAAACTGACAAAACAAACAGATGATTAATCTTATGTCACGAGGAACGTCAGGAAGATCAGTATTGAATGCTTAAGAAAGTACGTAAAGCCTAGCACTACACTAAAACGCAACAAACGAAACCCTTTTCACAATCGGTAGCCAGTAAAGCTATAAGTGTTGGGTGACATGTAATTTTCTGTAGAGATTGGCATGCTCCTCCTCGCTTCCTACATCTTGTCTCCTTCATGGAAACTGTAAAAGAAATATTGGAGGTCAGGTCTTGGCTAATTTGCTTTTAGTAAGATGGGTGAAATTGATTCATTGTCACCACGTTCATCGATCATCAGCGTCATCAGCCAATACTAGTCCACATAGAAATCCACTAGTGACTGCCAGTAGCTTGCCGCATCCAGCATTATGTTTCCACTTGTGGTGACCACGACGCAACGTGAAAGGGTGTGTTGGGAGACCATCCACTCGATGAACAGGAGAGATATTAGCAGTCGCAAGAAGTCGATGGATAGAGGCGGCTCAGGACCGCTACGCCGAAGGAAGGAAGGCCTATCCAGCAGCAGACATATGTGGCCTGATACCATGATGATGATGCAGCATCTGTTATCAGTCCTTCACAGATTGTCATCTGGGTGAAGTTCTTATGCATAGTCTCCACACACGTAAACAAAGCCACCGACTAAAACGAGTACCAAAATAATATTTTATTTCTCGGGAGATAAAATCATAGAGATCCGGGACAAAACTTACTTCCATAGCAGCATTCGATCCCCTCCTTCTGTTGGTGAGGACAAAGCCCGGGCGCTGCCAATCTGTTCTCAGCGCAGTCAACAGCAACCGTGCAAGTACCGCCAGCTGAGAGACAAGGTGCTTCGTTCTTGATGGAGTCGATCCTGAGTACTGAGATAATAAGTTAATAGTAATCTATACATATAATAAAACTGTAACAGTCTAATTCTGTGGAGTGAAGATATTTTAATTTTTTTTTTGAAGGGCACTCTTTTATTGATACTGAAGCGAAACCTGTAATTTTTTGTATTTTTGTCTGTCTGTCTCTCAGTCTGTATCTTGGCCGCACATCACGCCGGAACTATAGGATGAATTCAAATGGAACTTGGCACGATTTGAGTTCATACTATGAGAAAGCACTTAGGATACTTTTTATCTCGGAATTCAGTACGGTTCCCCAGGGAGAGGGGATGAAAACCAAATTTTTTGGCCGCGCATCACGTCGAAACTACTAAATGAATTCAAATGAAACTTGGCACGATTTGAGTTCGTACTATGAAAAAGGACAACAAATACTTTTTATTCCAGAATACAGTACAGTTCCCCTGGGAGAGGGGATGAAGTCCATTTCTTTGACCACGCATCACGCCGAAACTACTGAATGATTTAATATGAAATTTGGCATTATTTAAGTTCATACTACGAGGAAGGTCATAGGATACGTTTGATTCCGGAATCAAGTAGGTACGGTTCCCTTGGGAGAGGGGATGAAAGTCAAAATGTGTACTTAGTTGTAATTCAATAACGCGTCGTCCGATTTCATTCATTTTATGTTAGAATCAGTATTGCAAGCTCGATTTTGACTAAATCAGTACAAAGTCGAGTAGAAAATCAATAGGTGGAAGAAACATTTAGTAGAATTTGAAAACAACTGTTTGTAGGTAAGTTTCTAGATCTATGATCTTTTTCTTTTCTTCCAAGACGCACCATTAGTTAGGCACCTACGACCCAATACCAATTTCAGGCAAAGTAAAATGTACAAAATGGTCCATGCGATCTTCATGAACATGATAGATATGTAAATAGATATAGTTTATTGTCAAAGAGATTACATGTTTTTGGTTAGTAGTGTCTTAAATCATATGTTAGGTTTATCTAGACACTAGGGTTCTCTAAAAATAACTATAAGTATACATTTGTACACACAGTAGGCAGTCACGCACACAACAAACACAGCGGTGTCACCGTCCGTCCTGTCCGAGTGTAACTGTAAGGCGCGGTGCGAAGTTGTACACACGTAATCTACGTGAATCACGTGCATCAGGCCAGTGACAACGCTGCGCTTGAGTTTAGCTATAGGATGCTCCTTTCCATGGCAAAGGTAAAACCATTAAAATATATATAAAATTTTAGGGAAATTACTAACTAGTAATGCTCGACAGTTAAATAAAATTATGATGTTCGGTGGATCCGTTCAGCTGGTCTAGTAGACTGTACCACCAACAAATTTATTTTTCCCGTACAGTTTTCTTTGATGTGATTTACAATCAACTGTACCTACCTTTTTTTTGAGACAGTAGGATTATGTGGGACTCCAACGCCACTAAAACCCAGGGTGTTTCCGCCTCTGCCGCTTGTGGTGGGAACACTTTCGCATTCTACCACGAACCTTTAGCAGAATAGGGCCCCAGCTGAACAGAACCAAGAGTTCTACCGAAATCGATCATATTTTGTATTCGCAGTTTATGACACTTATTGACACTGACAAATGCCGAGTCGTAGCAAAAAGTCGTATAGATAAATAATGGGATTGAAGATGACAGCATGGCAGCATGCTATCCCGCGTAGACCCTACACGATGTATACAATATAATCTAACCACTTACATAATACTAAAAGTATAACAGTAGGCCAAGCACGGGCATTGTTCTCTAGGGTAGAAAAGACAATAATGACATCGCATCGTCATACATTACGTATATTATTGAAGTTGAAGGAATGAATTTCAAATAATTTACGCATTCGATGGCAAAGTGAAATAATTTTTGTCTATTCTACCCTAGACAACACAATTCCCGTGCTTGCCCTGCAGGTACTTTTGCGTTCTTCACATTAAACACACAAAAGTTTTTTTTGCACAGTGTTTCATAATATGAGAGAAACTGTGATCAAATTAATGTGAATATCTTATTAGAAGGCAGCTATATCAATCGCGAACGAAGTCATAGCTACAGCTAGTAATAAATAAAGCTGGACTGTTCACACAGCATTAACCCCAAGATAGCAAAGCTTGTATTATGGGTTAGATAACTGGTATACTTAATAGAATACATTACATACATTCTTTATTGACAAAGAAAATAACAATTCAATAATAAAAACAAATTAGAACTAGTATTTACAATTGAAACAATTAAGCTAACTACAGACTGTTGCAAACAATCTACAGGTAGCTCAACTGATCCATATCAATACCAGTCGGAAGCGTCTCCAAGACGCTGGCTGCATTGCCCCGCTGTATGGCAATGCTGATGCGCTGCGCCAGATATCCGCCAGCTCTCGGGTCACGCGTCGCGTCGACCAGACGCTCAGATAAATTTTTAAAAACCCGGAGAGCCTCGGTACCCCACGGACCTAGGGTCTCAACCCCAAAGGGAGCAAATATGTAGGCTCTGTCGAGACCTGCATATTTGCGTCTCTTGAGATCCTCGGCCAAATCTGCCGCCGCACCAGCCCTTACGGATGTCCTCGGAAGATGGGAAGGCGCAAGTGTGTCGACGCATGTAGCGTCCCACACAATGGGCCTCCCCAACTCCCATGGGACTAGTGTCATGCCGTCAGGCCTCTTACCATCGTCACGCAACAGACCATTCGGTTCGAGAATAAATACATAGATACAATTACATACATAGATATTTTTTAATATATGTAACTACATAGAAAAACCCGAAGTATCCGATACAAATGTTGCGCACACAGATAAACGTAGAATAAGATATTAATTATAAAATAAATAATGAAAGAGACCAGCAATCTTTGCTAACTTGCTAACAAATTAATTTAAAATAAACCGCCACGTTCGAGTCGACTCGCACACGAAGGGTTCCGTACCGTAAAAATCAGGCAACTTTTTCAAAGAACATCACATTATCACTTGATCTTAAATTTTCAACTTTATTATATTTTGAGTATTTGTTGTTATTACAGCTAAGTGTTACTTAGTTACAGAAAGTTTCATGTGGTTCAAGAGATAGCCTTGACAAACGAATAACAAAAATAGTCCAAAAAACAGGTATTTTATATGGAAGCTCCCTTATTAAATATTTATTATATTTTTATTATTTGTTGTTACAGCATCAAGAGAAATACACATTCTCTGAAAATTTTAACTATCTACCTGTACGGTTCATGAGATGGAGCCCTCTGACGGACGGACGGACGGACAAACGGACGGACAGCGGACACTTAGAATTAGGGTTCCGTTTCACCCTTCGTGTATGGAACCCTAAAAAGAGTCCAGGGGTTCAATTCTGCTAACAAATCGCTTCACTACAACAATGGTTTCGTCAGAATCGTCAGATAGGATACTTAGATTAAAGAAACTCCAGCTAATGCGTGCGGTGCTATTTAATTTTGCAAGGAGAGATTGTTTGAACAGTTTCAAACTTGACACTTTTGACGTGCGTCCCTATATCTATAGTTTCTTGTAGAATGCCAAAACATGTCATTCTGTGACGATACCATTGTCATTATAAAACGATGAATTTAGCAGAATAGGGCCTTAGATGATTTATTACTATTTTAGATTGCAGGGCAAAGTCCTTCCTGTGCCCTACACACGTTCTACGTTCCTGTCCTAACAAACAATCTGTTATAACCACCTTTTTCATACAATTTACAGTATTTCAATTATATCGAAGACTAGCTGGCATGACAGACGTTGTCCCGTCGCAACTTTCTTAATTTTTGTCTTTCCTATGAACCTTCTATTGACAATAACAAACACAATAAAATAAGAATTAGCGAAATCGATCTAGCCGTTCACGCGTGACCAAGGTAAATAAAGATTAATTTTTGGGGTTCCGTAACCAAAGAGTGAAAACGAAACCCTATTAATAATCTTCTGCTGTCCGTCAGTCCGTCTGTCACAGGGCTCTTTCTCAAGAACCGTAAAAGGTAGACAGTTGAATTTTTTAGAGGATGTGTATGTATGTCTCTTGCCCCTATAACAGCAAATAATAAAAATAAAATAAATAATACAAAAACGAAAATCGAAAACATGAAATTTTCTATAATTAAGTAACACTTTATTCAACTGTAAAACATAAAAATATAATAAACTTGCAAAAATAGAGGGGTATCCGAACAAGTGAAAATATGATTTTCTTTGAAAAAGTTGCTTGTTTTTTACGGTACGGAGTCCTTCGTGTGCGAGTCGACTCGCACTTGGCGTTTTATTATAGAGGTATATATAGATAGATAGACTTCACACAAACAGGTAAAATAGGAACGTTCCTCACAGTTCTTATTTACATTCAATGGTTGATATTTGGTGCGATATGGGAAACCGACACAAAGAAACAAAAGAATATCTTTATGATGTTTAGCATATTGTACCATAAGCAATTGACGAATGATCTTTGGATTGTGTAC
The DNA here is from genome assembly GCA_963662085.1 of Eupithecia inturbata. Lineage (NCBI taxonomy): Eukaryota > Metazoa > Arthropoda > Insecta > Lepidoptera > Geometridae > Eupithecia > Eupithecia inturbata. The sequence continues at coordinate 15,379,255 of OY759178.1, read as the reverse complement.
TTGTGTATTTGGTTTCTTATTATTATTATGAGTAGATGAGTTCTGGACATCAATGGCAGGAAACCAACACAATAGATGATTGTTGACCCGGATCATTGGATGTACCTACAACGTAGGTAGGTAGGCACTTATTTATATTTCAATGATGTAATTGCGAGTCAAGTGCGAGTGTAACTCGCGCGCCCAGGGTTTCAAACGTTTGTCAATGAATAGGTTACTAAACCGACTCTTCTCACAGGTGTCGTAAGAGGCGACTAAGGGATATCCACCGAGGGCGGGCAGCAGTGCCCCCTGCACAAAAATTGTACCACCGAACTGCGATTCCCAACCCGCAAGCCCAGCGTGGGGATTAGGTACGGGCTTTACCCCCACAAGATAAAAGTCAATAAGGCGCTAATCAGGGGAGAGGCCTGCGTCTAGCAGTAGAACAATATAGGCGAGGTGAAGAGGTACTAAAGGTACCGGTTAGAGACTTCGCTATTTAATGAATACCTAGAATCAGTAGGTACCTACCTACATTTCATATGGATCGCTTTGCAAACTTGTGAGGTTAGGGCGGAAGGGTACTTTATTCGACTTTTTTCGAAATATTTCAAAAAGTATGTAACGTAAAGAAATTTCAAAAACTGTTGTTAGATAACTGATTGATCTTTCATTTGAGACCCCATTTGACCTTGTGGCTTGTTGAAAATTTTGACATTACAAGTTGTACCTACTGAAAATTTTCAATTTCTTTTTTCAATTATTAAAAAAAAAAGATCTTTAAAATCTGTACAGGCGCACGAAATAAATTATTATTTTTCAAAGAAATTCTACTTTTTATCCCACAAATCAGTTCCCGTTGGATAGAAAAAACCTTTAAACGTTTTCATAGAAACAAGAAGCAGAAACTAGAACATAATCTAATAATCCTAGGAACTCATTTAAAGCTCATAAACTTTATAGATCAGTTATTCACGCTCAACTTTAAACTACTTTCTTTGTTTCTTTGGTTTGTACTTTCTCAGCGTAACGCAAAATTAATATTAGTACATATAAAAATGTATTTTCATATTGAACCATCATCACTTTAAACTAGTTCTTCAGCCAAAAAATATTTAAAATTACTTACAAAAAGTTAGCATTCAGTTTTCTAATTTTTAAGTTGTTTCTATGGTGTAGGTTAATTTAAGTATTTACTTTTTTATGCTATAGATAAAGATTTATTTCTTTCAAAAGGTGAACTAAATAAAGTATTCCCTTTGAGTTCCACAAAAATAATGACAAACAAAATTTTGCTCTCCCATTGAACTTACGGTCATTATTTAGTTCTTTCTGTCCACAAACAAGCCCAAATAAAAACACAACGAACAACAGCTCCATTGCTTCAGAACACGACAATTCCAGCTTACACTCAGCAAAGGAATGACAGCGAGGGACCATTAATCTTTCCAACTTCATAATCTTGGTAGGTAATGTGAAGTTTGCGAAATAATTTGTGACCTAAATAAAGGAGGATAAAGTCGATATTTGCGATTTGAGGCAGTGTCACAGAATAACAATAGTACTTATGAAGTGGTTCATTGTGAATGCGAGGTACTACTACCTATATTACTAGTAACAGTACATTTATGTAATCAAAACAAGACTGTTGGGACGGTAAAGTTATTTATACAGTATTGTGACTCGGCCCTGTTCTTGAAATAACTACTTGCAGCCGCACGGTACGTCAACAAGCGGTAGAGCTGCCCGCCTGCAGTATTTTATTTTCATCTACCTACTTGAGTTTATTTCTAGATTTATGATTGTAAATTTACATTTTTGTTTAAAAAGAACAAAATCGATGTGACTGAAATGTTCAATAAAATTACATGGTTTGTTTTTGATTAGTAGATTTAATAAAAATCCGCCCTATCCTTACTAACTTAAACACCTACCAACTCAACCAAAATGCAAGAAAAACTGACGAGTAATGATAATATATTTTTTAATCTCAGCTTATTAACATCCCTCACCCATCTGATGTCGAACGCTGCAACATCTCATCGCGTCTGCGATACCTACCTACAGCAATCAAACAAAACCTCTAACTACCTACTACAAAATCTTATTTAAAAAGTACTTTGTACTAAGTACTTACCTACTTTGTTACCCTATCCACTTATTTATTTATTAATCCAGGTATTTTACTCGGGTGGAAAAATCAAAATACCTATCTATTTAAAAAATAAACAAATAACGTACTAATAGTTGGTATATAAAAATATTTTAAAATCTTACTACCTTTCGGAGTTTTCAGATTTTTTTTAATGTCTGTGTGCTTATTGAAGAATTCAAGCAACTAAAAACAGAGTAAACAATTTCTATACTCGCTCTTTGCCATATTAAGTAAATACTTGTACCAATTTCAATCAAATATTCCCAAATCGCTCGCTTACTGCTTACAAAACCATCACACCATTCGTTCGTCACTGCGGCGCATTCGCGACTGGTTGGGTACCGTATGGTACCGAAAACGAGGCGCGTAGGTATGACTCACGTTTGTATGAAGATATAATACTGTATAGATATCATTACCGTGCTGTTGGTCACATAGGTCAAGAGCATTTATATTGTACTCTGATTATACGGATATTATGTACCTAGGTTGATATTTTATTAGCAAAGAAAAACAAAAAACTGATTGCTTGTTCAAAATAAAGGAAAGAAGTTTCTTAAATTAATATTTTAAATCCATCATTATTATTAACACTAAAGTCATTTACAACGAGATATAAAAAATAACAAACACCAAGAATAATGGAAAGCTCAATACTCAAATCATGGTAAATATCTCGTTGTAAATGGCTTTAGTTTCTTAAAAAGTTAACATTTTGACCTTCGATAACCCTTCGCTTACGTTATTCTACTTGTCTACCGTTAAAAAGCTACATATACCTGTTTTTGTTACCTTGCTCCTTTATAAACGAACTACTTAAATATATAGCGATAAAGCTTACATAAATACGAAAAACATAGTTTATCATGATTCAAGAAAAATAAAATTTAGGGTGACATTCGACGACTTCTAATGGCAGACAATTTATTACAATAGAAATGAGAATGCTCAAGATAATAATACCTACCGCCTACCCACATAATTTATAGATACTAGTAACTTTTGTTCTTGATTCCCAACAAAGAAATATTTGAAAACACATTTATTGGGCATACCAAAGCACGCTGTGTAAGTTATGTATCCGATACCTACCAAAATAACTTTAGAAATCGGGCAGGTAGTTTATTTTATTTTAATATATTACGGACAGCTAACTAATTGTGTAGGCGCTTAAGAGATTAGGTACTGATGGGCCTGATGGCTTTCAAATTACAAATTTCCCTCGAGTAAAAATAATAGTAAACAAAGTTTTAGGATGAGTATAATTTTGATTGTTGTAAGTACATAGGTAATGCAGTTAAATGTGGCATAACCTAGTTTTGTCTGTTTAGATAAGACAGAAAAAAAAAGACGCGCTACAAAAAGTCACTCAGAATAAAAATCACATGTAATTTTTCTTTTAACTCCCCGGTTATAAAAAAATCTCTAAATTATCTTCAAGGATAGAACATAAAATTAATAAATAAATAATGCTGGAAAATACACACAGCCCCAAAATAAAGCGTTAAAACCAAGTTTTAAAACTATATGAAGGAACCAAATATTTAGTAATAACATCAAAGAAAATTGTTGAGTTTAATGTAATTCGTGTTTTTACCACGGGGATCCCGTAAGTACTGATATCTAGGCCTAGTTTGACAACCGAACCTGTTAGGTTCGCCCTTTAATACATAATCACTTTATTAACAAAGAAAACTACAATCAAATAATAGAAGTAAATACATTAACCATTTACCTTACCATGATTGTCTACTATATTTGATGTTCCATAAATAAACCAAGACCTGCTCAACAAAAAATCTCAAATCTTATCCCCAAACAAGAATAACGCGAATAATCCTAGACTATGTCCATAACAAAGGAGCAACGTCATTAATCACAGGTGATACGACGACGGCGTGACGCGGGTCGCATCATACGGGATTAGAAGGATTACTGCCACGCTATACTGCGATACGGCATCGAGGTCTGGGGGCGTTTGTTTAGTAGAAGTTATGACCAACCTTAGATAATCTATCATGGGTCATATTTTGTTGGTTATGTAGTTGTTGTACGTGATGTTATTGTAACGATATAGTTTTGTTTGTAATTTTTTCTGTAGGTAGTATTTGGGTAAAAACGTATTGTTACAGTTTTCAAGGAAACCGAAGTGTTGAAATAATCAATGTGATTCCAATCAAAACAATCGAAAAAATAATTTAAAATACAATTTAAAAATATCTTTTCGTCTAATAATAATACAGTATTGAGTGTCCTGTAGGTTGGATTGCGGTGAGCGAAGCGAACCGCAATGCGACCACCGTCACACAGCAAGGCAAGCGAAGCGAGCCGAGTGGGTGAGCCAAGCTAACCGCATATACTATAATATTAGACTAGTTTTTTATATAGGTACATATAAAAAACTAGTCTAATATTATAGTATATTATTCAAATACAACAAAATTAATCATATCCTATACCTCTAGATACTCGTAGTTATGCAACCATTAAGTTATTATTACTAAGTATGTATAATTTTACAATGTATGCAACTTAATTAATTAGTATAGCGTTTTTTTTTGTATATATAAAATATTACACACAAAATGTTATTTATTGCGGAAATTATTGAAGTTCAACGAATTAATTTAAAATATTTTACGCATTCGATGACGATGTGATATCATTTTTGTCTTTTCTGCCCTAGAAAACAATTGCTGTGCTTAGCCTACGTTTGGTTAAGTTCTGTGCTGTTAGAAACCAAACAACATAAAATCGATACTTCACGCTTCCTCTCAACGAGCATGCAAAACAAAGCCTTTACATCAAAGTGCTCAGAATCTTTACACCACAAAGGAATGCGAATGTATTTCGATTGGAAGTTGCATTTTCCATGAAATATCGAGGAACGTACTTCAAAAGATGTCGGTTTTTGTGAGGATCCGGAATAAAAACAAAAATTCAAAAGAATATTTTCGGAGTATGTCCGACTAGGAATAGCGCTATTTCAAAAAATTCAGGAACCTCTTTCGTAGGCAGTGAAATTAAAAACGTTTATATTTAGAGAGAAGGTAAAACCTTATGACTCCAAGGGGTACGTAAATTAGGATGTAAGGGAAACAACTGATCCGATTTTGATAATGCTTTCATAGATAGTTAGGTTCAAGCTACGACATTATCTCTTAGGCTACATGTATCAGATATACTTTTATCTTTTTGACGACCTCTGTGGCGCCGCGGGTAAAGGTCCACCAAGACGCAGTTCAATTTTCGACTCGTACAATTTTTTTCTTACCGTTACCTACCTACCATTGTCTATGTTTGATTTTGTTTTGTTTTGTCTATGTTTTTGAACAAAATAAACCATTTATCTATCTATCTGTCTTGTATTATCTGCCAACATTTTTCCGAGTGTTCTGGGTGTTTACTTTATAGTAAAAAATACATCATTTGTAATGTATTAAGTACATCAGGTACCTAGTACCCACAACACAAACCAGTCCATTGTCAGGCACTGTTTTTTTATCATTAAGTTAGGGTCTAAGATTTTCAAACGTGTGAATGAGCCCATGACATTGGGTTAGGCTCCAGTTTTCAATGGCTTCTGGTATTCCAGAATAGAATCAAATTTTCCATCGCTCGGTAAAATTTTTGGCGGATTGGCAATTCAGATATATTCGCCAGTCCATTGTACAATGGAATGGTGTGTGAAGTTCTGAAAGGTATGAAATGAAAAAGTCTACCAATTCAAGTTATTTAAAAATAAGTATCGAAATAAAGTAAATCCTAACTTGGCGGCGCGTCTCAATCGAAATTGTGTTTGCTAGTTTTATGGGTTCTGAAATTTGCTAGTTTTATGGGCATTTTTCCGGGATAAAAAGTCATAATCATAATACCTACTTTATTTGCCATAATGTAGGTCTTAATTTTTAAGTTTATTTGACATTATAGGAACGCGTTGTTTAAGTTTGTTTGTAGTGGTCATGAATCTTTGATGATGACCGATGTGGCGTGGCGGGCGAAGGTCCGCCTGCAACGCAGAAGGTTGCGGGTTCGATTCCCGCCTTGGGACAAATGTTTGTACGACCTGAAAATATTTGTTCCGGGTGTTCTGGGTATTTTCTATATATAATATAAAATATCTAAAATATCTATCTGTTATGTATTGTATTAACTTTATCAGTCATCTAGTACCCATAACACAAGCTCTGCTTACTTTGGGGCTAGATGATGCTGTGTGGATTGTCCAGCGTTATTTATTTATTTTTATTTTATTTTTATCTTTATAGGTTCATGGTAGTGGTAACTATTATACTATAACTATTTTATAACTATTTAACTATATTATAACTATTTAACTTTAATATAGGTATTAGTAAAATAATGCCTATATTGACGTTAAATACTTATCACAGATTCTCGAACCGAGTAAAGTTGAGAATCTTGTGGCGTAAAATATCGTAGATTTCCTTTTCAATGTCACACAACGTATTTTCTTCAAGCAGCAGAGACAATAATAACAATCACCCCGGGATTACAGTAGCTGCAGTTGGATTGCTTCGGAACTATTGTTATTTTATTGCGGGCGTATCGCCTTGCGTTGATTGCACATTTCAAGTTGCCTGGAAGTTTGCCGCGGGCTGCGATTTCTCTATTTTTAATACGTCTTTGTTTATATTTGCTTTTGTCTTTTATTGTGTGGAATAAACAAAATCTTATTATAATAGTTTGTGGCGATTTGTGTTTGAATTGTGAGTGAATTGTTGCAGGTATGAAGTTGTGGACCTCGTAAGGTATGGCTAATTTTGCAGTAAGTTTCTTATGTCCTAACGTGCTATGTAAATTAAATACATATTCCAGTAAAGCGCTTCATTGATATGAAGCGCTTATATTTATGTACTTATGACAGAGACATGTTTTTAGATTTATTTTTGATGATTTATTATTTACCTTGTGTACAGGTTATTATAATCCGGAAAAAACCCAAGTGAAGCCGCGAGCAAAAGTTATTATACAAACAGATCTCTTGATATCCCAGGTAGAAGATGATTGCCAAGATGGGGCGTGCAGAGTAAATCGCTATCCAGCCTCGTCCGGCTTCTCGGTTTATTTCGCTCCGGGTCTTTCCAATGCCCTCTACTTCTGCTGTCTTTGGCTCTTTTGGGGCACCCCAGTTTTACACGAATGTTTTTTTACTGAAGCATAAAGACGATGTTGGCCATCCATTTTTAAATGCACCTTAATACTCTTTACCATCATTCAGACGTACTTCAAGCAGTGATAGTTATGGCAGCGTACTGGACGAGCATTAAGAAAATTCAAAGCACTACCATCAAATACCAACAGTAGAGTCGTAAAAACTTGAAATAATAGCACAGGAACTTTAACTTCCGAGTCCTCAAGTTCTGTAGACCCTGAGAGTAAGAAATGTTTACTTACCGACTGGTCCATGAATATGGAAGGTACCTGTGAGTGAACGTACTTTACTACTTATACTAATTCAGCAATACCTACCTATAACGTAGAAGGTTTGCTTATTTACTTAGTCCTGTGGCTCTGTAATCCAAAGCATCCTCCAGGCATTTCGGTTCTGAGCCGTCTCTCATCAGCTATAGGCGTCGAGTTCGCAGAGATCTTGCTTGGACTTCGTCGATCCAGCAATACCTTGGGCGGCCGACTGGTCTACGCCCCGATGGTATTTCTCATACAACTCTTCCATTCTCTCGACGTGTACAAGCCAGCGGAGACGAGAACTCTTGAACACAGAAGGTTTGCTGCAGCTACAAAAAAATCAACCGCTGCTATTTGGAAAAAGATCATGACATAGCAATGGATTCCGTGGGCATAGCAGGCGGAAGTAGATAACCATATTTATTTATTTTCAACCAGATTTGTTCCACTGTAGGGCAAAGGCCCTCCCTTTTCACATGACAACTTAACAGATAAAAAAACACAGCTGAGAATTTAAATCAGTCGGTCGTCGAAGAAAAAAATCACTAAACAAGCTCAATCTTACAAGCCCTTTTTTGGGAGTGTATGCGACGCAAAAGCGTTTATTGAACATGGCAATGTTCAGCTGATTCTGTCGTTGACCTATTTGCTCTTGGTTCTGTCTTCATTTACAATTTACGCTCCTATTATTTTTACTCTACAAAGGAAACAATAATCCGTCGGAACCAGCAAGTCGGATGGAAAATATTTGTATAGTTGTGTAAAAATACTAGCACTGTGAGTGTATTTGCTATTCAAAAATAATCAGCCATTTCGTTGGTTCTCGCATTATGAAGGAATTGGAGTTTTGTTTCTAATATTTGAATAAAAAAATAACCGGGTTTTTTTCTATTGTCTTTTATACACATTTACATTAATGTTAAATACTCTTTTTTTTTAATGTATACTTTACTGACAAAGAAAATTACAATTCAATAATAAAAACAAATTAGTTCTAGTATTTATAATTGAAACAATTAAGCTAACTGCAGACTGTTGCAAACAATCTACAGGTAGCTCAACTGACCCATATCCAATCAGAAGTGTCCCCAAGACGCTGGCTGCATTTCCCCGCTGTATGGCAATGCTGATGCGCTGTGCCATATACCCACCAGCTCTCGGGTCACGCATCACGTCGACCATAAGCTCAGATAACTTTTTAAAAACCCGGAGAGCATCGGTACCTAGGGTCTCGACCCCAAAGGGAGCAAATGTGTAGGCCCTGTCGAGACTTGTATATTAGTGTCTCTTGAGATCCTTGGCCAAATCTGCCGCCGTACCAGCCCTCACGGATGTCCTCGGAAGATGGGAAGGCGCAAATGTGTCGACGCATGTAGCGTCCCACACAATAAGCCTACCCAACTCCCATGGGACTAGTGTCATGCCGTCGGGCCTCCTACTATCGTCACGCAACATACCATTTGGTTCGAGAATAGCTGGTACGTTAGCGGTGACAACGGCCCGCCGGACGATGTTAAGGCTGGCATTATGAGATATCCGACCGGCGGCCCTAGTACATGATAATCCGTGATGCCCAAGCTGTTCGACAGCAGTACCTACCGCACTGGCATTGATGAGGCGCGCAACACCTTGCAATACAATACAATACAATACTCATTAATTATGTATTTATTTCGTACTTTGTGTTATTATTTCCACTACGTTTCAAACGTTTAACACACAAGGTACGCAATAAATGTTATTAATATTTTTTTTTTGTGTTGGTAGGTAGGTATTTTTATTTATCATCAGCTTTTGCTAGTCACAGACAGTAGACATATGCCTCTCTGCAATGAGAGCCAAAACGCACTGTCTTCAGCTTGTCGCCCCCAGCAGCATGCTAGCAGTCTTTCTGGCCGTTCAGGGCGTCCTACACTACGTTTGCCGAGTCATGGTCTACCGCATAACCGATATCCGCTGGGGTAAACTCTGAGGTAACTCAGAGTTTATCGGTTCTGCGGGCCCACTGCCACAGCTCGATAATTCTTAGTATTTATAAAATGGACCATAATTATTTTCATTCTCTAATAAAACCAACCACTTGAATCCCGACAAATTACAAACTCATGCAACTTATTTGTCCCGAAGAAGCTCACTCAATTTCTAAGCATGTTACACATTTGTTACGTTGCTATTAGTCTCCGTATATATTAGGAGGGAATTTATTTCTCCTACAATTACTCAAGCGTCCAAGGTTTCATGGGCCGCCTTGGAGCTTCGGCAACGGGAAGAAAGGCGGGAAATCCATTGTTGGTTGTTTTGGTGGAACTGGCCTATTTTTAAAAGCCTAGCGGTGGCGATATCAAATAATAGGTACTTACAGACTCGTGAGGCTGATCTCAATGTTTGTGTAAAATATGAGTTTGGAATAAAATTTTATTGTTGTGTAACTATAATGCTGCCAGGCCATGCTATATCTATTGTGGTCGCCATCTCTAGGATACTCTGAACATCTTTGTCTTCGTAACACTCTTGTCAGAGCGGTCATGGTCATAATGTTCATTCTTGTAAGGGGGCTGTTGCAATTTGCCTTATTTTAGTTTAATTGATAAAAGTTCAAAACCCCTTAGTGCGCGAGTCACACTCGCATTTCATGGATCTTGTTTTGTATTTCATCATCATCAACCTATATTAGTCCACAGATGGACATAGGTCTCCCCTAATGATAGCCATAGGACCCTGTCTTCAGCTTCCCGCATCCTGCATCTTCGCAGGTCGTTGTCCCACCTGGCTGGAGGGCGTCCTACAATACAGTAGGTAAGTGTAGGTTATGAATATACCTAATATTTTTTTAGGATTAGGATAATCTATTGCCCCGTCGGCCTCCGACACGTTAATTGCCTGAGCTACCACTGGCACGATGTGTTGTGAGGAAGTGGACCTTTGAGAGCTACAAGCGGAGGACTTGCAAGAAACTGCGCAGGACAGGGAAAAAAAGTGACTTCTCTTATTATAAGTAAGGATAATATTCTATTACCCAGAGACAAAACTATCGAAACTAAACACTCGCTCTGAGCTTCTAGATCTACTTGCTTCTCGTTCGTCGTCGGCGGTGGTGTGGGACCAGTGCCTTAGGGAATATTTAATAACGTCCATGCCTTGGGGGACTTTTTCCGCAAAAACGAAAGAGATTTGGGTTCTTTGGTTAGGGCAAATTAGCCACAACCTTTACTTTCCCCTTCGTTTACTTACGTTTTGATTGTACCTACGTCCTATCAAAAACACTAGATAAATTGCCTTCCTTATTTGAAATCCCGGAAGCAGAACCTCCCTGGCTATAGGTATTCTCCGCGAATGTGCTCAACTCCCAGAGGCTCTAGATTAATAGCTTTGCAAATAACGTACGTGGAACAGCGTGTACACACTTCTTCGTCACGCGATACATATTCCAACTAACAAAGTAGTTCAATAATCTAAGCTTATATCACTAAAAAGGTGTGTAAACGAGTTATTAGGGTTTTAGCGGTGACATCGTGTTGTATAAAAGTGTTCGACAACACACTTTTGCTCTTTAAGCTTAATGAGCAAAATTTACCTTTAAATAAATGATGTAAACATTTACTTTACCATTTTATACAATCGGTATAGTTGGTTACTATAGCAAGAGCAGCGTAGCGCTAATATAATTATTGCAGAAAAATACTGCTCTATAAAAGTTTGTACAAATGCATTTATTCATCTGATTTGCGTAATAATAAGTGTTACAAACGAGCTGCTATAATCCTTTCGGTTAAGCAGTGATGCGCATTCAAATATAACGCGACTTTGTCAGATTATGGATATTCAGATCGTTGCTTAATAGTACTATTAATATAGTACATAGTACGTTAGTAGTCACAAAAAACTCTAGAGTAATTTTGTGATGTATTTTAGTTCCAGATTATCACTATATAATGTTAACGTTACTATATTGGTTTTAGATGTCTTTTATAGTTTTACAGATAAGCATATGATACCACACAAATACTGTATAGAGCAGAATTGTTGTGTAATGGCTTTTTAGTTCTTATTGTAATAATTGATAGTATTATGACAGTGTACCGATTTCTTTAATGATACAAAAACGACACGTAAAAGTAGAAAAATATTGCTGTTAAATGGCAAATATATCCTGAAATAGATTTATTATCTCACTTTTACAACAATATTCAGACATTTTCTATCCAGCGTGAATTCGGCGAGTGTCTTATTCTTCGATAATTTTTTTAAATATTATTATAATAAAAGCTCAATAATTCGAGAGGGGCACTTAGAATTTACTGTTAACGCAATCATATTTTATCAGTAAAATTGCGTTCGCACGCTATTTCCACACTCCAAAGGCAAATATTATAATAACAAAATAAACTTTTAATAACCTAAAATTGTTTGAATCCTTTCAAATTTTTTTATTTCTTATTTTTACACTCTGCCCAGTTATAAAATAATGAATAGTGAATGAATACTGTGAGGTAAAGGAAACATAAACTCTAGTATTCTTTGAAAAAGTCCTCTAAGAGATCCTTTATTAACCATTACTTAGTTATTTTGTGTCATTGTTCCCTAGCGTGTATAGGACTGATTTGTCATGTCATGAGTAACGCTGCTATTCGTTCGTTTTAGTAGTGAACAGATATATAAATGGATCACTTTTGAATAAAATGTACCTTCTTAGGTGTGTGGGTGGTAACACCAATACTAGTGATTTACAAAACGTTCTATGGACTTTTAAACGACTAGTTTTTGCTACTTGGGATAAAGATTGCTGCTATCTTATTAACCATTTGTTAATGTTGATTTTAATTTAAGTAATAAACGCTGTGTAAATACTATAAATAAAATCACATAGAGAACTACCTAAATATCACTGTTTCGGAAAAAGTTAAAATCGCTTTGGAAGGTAAATGCTACTATAGAGGTACATACATTAAATGATTTCATGACGGACAGACATTTTATAGATTTATGTTAATGACAAATTGCTAGTTTTTTTTTGTAATTTCAATGTTATTTTAATATTCCGTTTTCTTATCAACAGAGTAATCGTTTTCAATTTGATTTATTAGCTATATATTTAATTAAGTGACATTGTACCCAGATTTTGCACGCCGAAACGGTAGAAATACATTGTGTCTTATATAAACATACTACACCTATGTACCTTATTTACATGTATTTCATGCAATAAATTTTACTTTACTTTACTATAAAAATCGATTGTGGTTTTACGAATTCATTACGGATGTAAGCGGGTTAACTGCGAACCTTATTTCCATAGTAACCTTAATTTCAGCACTAATAAGGTTCGTAGTTAACCCACTTACATCCGTAATGAAAACGCTGTGTAGTTTGTGGAAAACATCATCAATATGTAGACCCTCTGACCGGTTCTTAACTTCAGTTTTGTTCAAATAGTGCAATGATGACGTTGACGTTGTTGTCCTCCAAGCCGAATTTTCGGCTACGCCGGCCAGTCTTAACGGAGATTAACCATGTTTACAGGAGGATTGAAGTGCACAAGTGTGTGTGGTACACAGGTGCACTCTCTATTCCTTCACTCTCATAATCCGATAGGACGGCGGCGGACCGACACGGCCGGTGAGAACGATTCGTTCAAATAGCACCTAGTCACCTAGTGCACAGACACAGAACTATATCTCGATATAATTCTGAGGGCACAGACAGTCACTGTAGGACCGACGCGAAATTCAAGCATGAAAAGGGGCCTATGCCCAGCTGTTAGTATTAAACGGCTGATGATGTATTCCACTTTGAGAAATCGCTTTAAGCGGTAAGGCCGCCAATTCTGTTACCTTCTGTACCATATTGTTTTAGATATAAGTTTCTGTGAATAAAGTATTATATATCTTTCTATCTATCCACTGAGTTATTATGAATATACCTCTTTATAATAATACGTACTACATATAAAAGTTTTTCGCGATTTTGGGCATTTCTAGTACTTACTCAAACCTCAGTCGGTCAAAGTCAAAGTCAAAAACTCTTTATTTCCATAAATACAATAAATGTACACTTAGAAATGGTCAAATTCTTAATAATTAAGCACTGACACGGAAATAAAGTGATATTTTTGATTTCAGTCGCTTCGGTATGTAGACTAAAGTAAAGAAGCGACGAAGAAACCTTTAGCCTGTTAGTTAGTTGTTATTTTTCGAGTTGGAGCAAATCCCGTCCCAAGCTTTTTTATCCTCTAGATAATCTGATATTTTATAGTAGGCCTTTTAATACAAGAAGGTTTAGAAGGTCGGTCTAGTAGAGACTTTTGAACCTTATAAGAAACAGGATCGATTGACATCAAAAAAGTTTTTGTGTACAATTACCATTTTCTTGCTGACTGTACATTTATTCAAAAATCTGTGAGTGCAGTTCATAATTCTTAAAAAGTTATAGATGGTCTCCTAGGAATGTTTTCCTGTAACTATAACGGTTAAGGAACCTGCCCATACTGTCCCATCTCAAAAATCCACCCTGTATAATGATGATGCATTCTATTAAGTCGTAGGTGCCGATACCGAAGTAATATTCACTACCGTACTTTGACTAGTTACTTAAAATAATAATCCTATTAAATTTTCAGGTTCATCTGTATGTAGGAAATATTGTTCTCGCCCAGTATAGCAGGAAGGACCAACTTCCTTGGATTTTCCAGCTAGCAGCCAGAAATAATTATGTCACACTTTGTTGAACCGGGCTTCTTACCTTAATTCGTATTATGTTTCCCTGCTTTCGTTTGAATTGTTCATAGTTTGTAATTTATTGCAAATCTCAGTAGCTAGCTTAGAAAAAAGAACGACAAAAATAAAATTAAGCTCGTCGATATATTTCAAACGTCCTTCCAAAGTTGTAACTGTAACTCTGTTTTTCGCAAAGATACAAGATTCCATGTTCTTTGATCCGTACAGGAACATGCATCTGCTTTTAGAGTTCCCGTACGTGTCTTGTTCATCTTGTCCGTTCGTTTCAGAAGCTCGCTGTGGGATAATAATTTTAGGAAAGGAGAAATGAAAATGAATATAAAATATCTAGGAACGAAGTTCTGAGAGGTTATTGGAAAGCGATTCGTACTTACAAACGGAAAAAATTAGAGACAGTTTCTTAGAACATGATTTTGATAGCAGTTTATACATCCTCGATACTAAAAACAACTATAATAGGTAGGTATACCTATTTTAGTCCCTACCGTTATTTTTAAACTTCAAAGTACAGAAGTTAAGGTCAATCTACTGACATTTTATCAACAAAATCAATAGGATGATTTATAAAATTATAAAGTTTAATATAGCAGAATAAGTAAGTTATTTTGTTTTTATATTATCATCTCGTTATTTTTTCCTATTCGTTGTCGCTGTCGGGTAAAAAAGACGAAGCTTGTGTTTTTCTAAGCTTGTCTACAATGGGTAATTTCCTAAACTCATTGAGAACTACAGACATAACCTACAACAGTCGAGTCTCTGCTACTTTCAAATAGATATTCCCAACTTTTCAATAAACCCAGCCTCTTAAAGCCAAATCGCTGAGCCCTTCAGTGAATTAAGATTAATCACAGTTGACAGTAGTTGGGGCCGTTATGAGGACCCTCGTTCACGTCAAAACTTCTAACGAACAATGCTCTTTGTCTGAGGACATGTGGCAAAAACACTGGAATTAAATGGAGTTTCCGATCCGCCATCTATTATCAGTAAAGATTTTTTTTTGGAATTTTAGTACCTATTTTGAGTGGCGTATCAGGGTATGAAACGCGGAGCGTATCCTTAATAGTTTCAGTGCCCATGACGCACATGTCGAAGATGGAGAGCATGCAGCAGCGATGCCCCCGCCGCCACCGCCGCCACCTGGGCTGGGCAGTTAAAAGCTTGACGGATCTTTAAAAGTTGAATGAAAATGAAGTCACCATTTGAACGACCTTGGCGAGTTTTCACTTTTATGTTTTTGGTGGGATATTTTATTTTTAACCGACTTAAAAAGGAGAAGGTTCTCATTTCGTCTGTATGTTTTTTTTATTGTATGTTACTTGATATCTCCGCCTATGGGTAACCGATTTCACTGATTCTTTCACTATTATTATATAGAATGATCCCGAGGTGGTCTTATGATAAGTTTATTTCCGAGGGATTAGTATTTATACCGTTAAACTTGGAAAGGAATTTAATATTTTTGGAGAATCACTGGAGAGAACTGTTTTTGTGATATCTGCGCCAATTATTAATAGATTTTAATGATTCTTTCGTTGTTGTGTAAAAATTGATTTTGATGTAGTCTCCTATAAGTTTGATTATCGAGGAATTGCGCCGTAAAAAATAGGTTTGTAAAAAAACTTCAGGATACGTTGAGTTATATTATGTACTACGTATTAAAGAAGCTATTCCAAACAAAAAACGTATCGCAACTTGCTGGATGACGGATGACAGCGGGCGCCTGTGCGCGGCGAGCACTGCAGCGCTAAAACATATCTAAGTCGTCTAACCAAACTATTAAAACATTCAGCGCTAGATCCCCTATAGAGTATAGTTTTGATTAGACGCTTGACACGTTTTGTTTAACCCTATAGATTTTACAACGCTCAGAGTTTTTGTTCCTACAAAACTTCGTAAGAGTTCATACTCTATTTAAAAAAAAAATATTGCCATTAAGTAAGAAAGTAAAAGAAAATGAATTGTTATGCGTTTATTTAAACTTAACAAGTTTTAGTTCAAAATCAACTTTATTGTATGGTAAACGCATATCATTAAAACATTGTATAACTTGAGACTGGTGTTTAAACTGATTATTCTATTATATATTACACCAATCACGATGCCATGCCACCTATAGAAATAATATTATAATGAAAATAACTTCTCCAATATGTGGTCATACCATTATACCTACATTACCAGACTCTATCAGTTTTAATGCCTCGGTTTACGCAAGCAAATCGTTAAAATGTTCGTGTGTGGCCTAACTGAATACTTGGCTAAATAAATATTTACCAAATTCGATTAGTAGCGACTAAATTCTCTAAGCCTAATTAAAAAAAAGTCCTACTTCTATGAATAAAAATAGGTACGCAAAAACACAAATTGTGATTTTTCTGAACAACTAATCTTTTATTTGAAGATCCCTACAACACACACAGCTTTATGAGCGATGAAATCTCTTTGTGATCTTACTTTTAGCTCCTCAGAAAACTCGTTAGATACTCCAAATATGTTTTCCACCAAAATTCAACTAACGACTTGTATTTGTAGTTCCTCTGAATCGTAAAAAGATGAAAGGGGACGCGATATGAAACGCTCGACGGGTCTAAAGAATTTCTCTTGGCACCTTTAAAGGTATATAGTTGAATCTGTTATTGTATGTCTGATAGATAAGCTGTTGAAACTGTACACTAATTTATAAGTTCTCTTGTACAACATTTTAGAGGTCGCATTCCGCGCCATTTTGTGAAAAGTATAGGCATATGATTTCGCGTTCGTAGGATCGGGACAGAGCATACGTTTTTGGAACGGCGTAAGCGTAAAAATTAAGTTTTTGCTGATTTTCAAGAAAACTACACAACTTATGAAGAAACTTTTTTAATTTACATGTAAATATTATTAAATTAGTTTTAGATACTATGTTTAAAGTAAATTACATTGAAACCACTTATGTAGCAGGTGTTTAGACCTACCACCTGATTACCTGATTTATACCACGATTTATTGTGTTGTGCGTCTGCTACGACAATGTCTATTGAATTTTTAAAATATAACAAACGGGTAGCGTACAAATTCACATCATCCTTTAACCCTGTTTCATACATGCCTATAGACCTTTTATCGCGACAGAACGCGTGCTAATCCGCGGGCAGAAGATAGTAAACGATAAAATAACATGGTAGTAAGTCTTCGATCAGGTGTTCCGCGCGGCCTCAATAGATTCACAATGTGCACCTGAAACCGACTGTATCAAAAGATAGAACATTGGACATGTTGGCTGTGATTTCAACTAGTGTCATTTTAGCGCTCGGACAGGAAGCATGCTTAGCAAAATTGTAAAAATCACATTTCAAAGTCACAACAAAAGGACGGGATTTCCTATTTTCAGTAGTTTTAATTAATTGACTACACAGAAACAGTTCTGTGACTACACTTTTAAAATACTCTACATACCTAACTATTTATTGCCCGAAATAAAAGATTTTTATAAATTTTATTATTAATTTAGAAGAAACCAAATGATTTTATATATTACTAGGTAACGGTATGATTTTCAGATTTTTCCTATAAAAAAAACAGCGTTTATTATTTTCAGGTACCTACTTATAATTAAAATAAAATAATTTCGACTCTATTGATCTCTTCTTCCGCATGCACAGAACTTGTCACGCCTCTGCGCAAACTGTCTGCGTCAAACAATTTCGTAGACAATTTCGAGTGTCATTTTTGTAAGGTTCTTGTTAACTACGGGGGAGGCGGCGGAAACCTCCTTGATCGATGTAGTAAGTATATAAAATAATTCACCACTACTTTAGATAAAACACGATATTCATCAGTCTCACCCAATTAAGGACAATCTCTTCATAAGAGCACTACATCAGCCATTTCCACAGATTGTTACGAACCCTCATTTATATGCATATCTTGTGAATTTTAAACAGCACTTGACGTGCTCTCAACCTACTCATCGACGTACACAGTTTATGCGATAAAATTGACAGAATTCTATACAAATAAATAATATTGAAGTGTCTGTTAGTGATGTCAAAATGCGCAGTAAATTTTAATTAAGTGCCTACATTTACGGTACCTTTAGCAAAACACTAAAATATTAAAAAGTTTTCTGGCTTTTTGTCTGTTGGATTTAGCTAATCTCTGAAACAGCTGGACCGATATTGACGGAATATTCACTGGTACATAGATGGGTTATTTCAAAGCAGGTAACATAGGCTACTTTTGAAAGAAATGGGCATCCGCGCAAAAATTAAGGCTAAGCCGCGGACAAAGAAGTTTGATTATAAAATTAGTTGGACACTACGGTACCTACACAGTTTCTTCATAAGTTGTGTATAGGTGTTTCCTTGACCTTCTATTTGATGACTTGGTGCTTTAGTGAGTGCTGCGTGGCCTTCTGCCTTCTTCATCACGAAGGGAAGGTTTTAAAATTATATTCTTCGCATAATAATTTCGTCTGTGCATGGCCTTAAAGAGGTTTAGACTTTTCAAGCATTGGCCACTTCCTTGGTTGTTGACTATAATGAGTTTATTACCATTCGACTCATAGAGTTCAAAGTATCCTAACTACTATGGTTTGAATTCCCTTTAATTTTTTATAAGCCTGGTTTGTCCCACTGCTGGGAAAAAACCTGCTCCAAACCTTTCCAGTCGGTGCGGACACGCGCGATCTCCCACCTATCTCTGAGATTTTGTGAAAGAACATAGAATTTCTCGTTCATAGGAACGGGACAGAGCATATGTTTTGGAACGGCGTAAGCGCATAAATCTAGTTTTTCCTTGTTTACAACAAAACTACACAACTTATGAAGAAACTGGTTCCAAATTATTAATAACCTACGAATTTGAATACAAAAGACCGCAGAGTTCCTGAAATCTTGATCAAATTATGTGTGAAACAGTTATCGATAAAAAAATAGTCTATTAAGGAGACGTGACGCCATAAAAAATGTACTAGATTGACATTGTTTATCCGTAATCAATATTTGACGTAAATTTGCTAGTGATGTAGTCATTGTAGGTATTTGAATTTTATCGATAACATCAAAATACTTATATAAATTAAATTTAACGAAATTTTTTGCGACAGATGACATGACATGTGTTTTTATAACAACCCAGGTGGGGTTGTTCAAAAGGACTATGAGGTAATTGTTGGTAAAATATTCTTCAAATATACTTGTAACACTTCAGATAATCATCATTAGAATTTGATTTTAGTTTAAAGCACAATTTTTCATAAAATTTACTATTAAATCGACCACGTGGGTAAAGCTGCGTAAATTCAGCTAGTATAATAAGTATTTTACAGAGATATCTTCTCACTTATCGCTATTTTGTGCATTGACTATGCAAAATTTTATTTATTGGCTCACAAAATGACCTCGATATTGATGAAAAATTTTAGTCAAACTTAACTTATAAACTTGTATGAGGTTATAAAGTAGGTCTTATAGCGTATCCATTAGACTCCATGATCGAAAGAAACAGTGCACTATCATGACTTTTTAATAACGTGGCACAGCACGCGAGATTTCCTACGAGGTTTGAATTAAACGTATTTACATTAGAATCATTAAAATAAGTTTATGAGTAAAAAAGAACGATGTAGAGGAAGTACCCAAGTCCAAAATTACTTTATGGCAGTTTTTTAAACCGTTGGTTTCCTTCCACATCCGGTGACCTGACCGTCTCCCAACAACCTGTCAAAAATGCAGAACCCGCTTCTCTTGCATTCAGCATTGTGCAGGGCCATGGTATGTGTGTACGTCCGTAGGCCATAAGTACCTAAAAGCTATTTGAATTTGTATCCTCTCCTACAAATAAAAAAAGTCAATATTATAAAGCCGAAAGTTTGTAAAATGTGAAAATTTAGTTTAATACCTAATAATTTTGGCGTACATTTAGAACATAGCCATAACTTAAATAGTAGGCTGCTTTAATAAGTAGCCTACTAGTATTAGTATTTTCGGTATAATTACCGATAATAAGCGTGCAAAGTCGCGGGCTGAAGCCAGTTACAAATAAACGAAGACTATGGATTTTACCATCTCGACTGGTCCTCTAATCTAGGGGTTTTCTTTTTTCATTGGGTTTTCACTCGGACGAAGGAAATTACCCTTCCTAGAGTGGACCGGAAGAACTCTATAGTACTTTCCCTGATCTACGGGTTTTCTTTTCTCATTGGCAACGTTGTTGTTGATACTACATATGCGTACTATACTACCTCTTAGCTGTCCGTAGACAGAATAGATTATTCTCAGTCTACATTCGCGTTATTGTCACGTATTCATCTGTATCAGTTATATTCTCTTGGTGTATCAGTCACAATGCTGCCAGAGAATTATTCTATTTAGAGCTCAGAGTTCTCTACAAACGTTATAAATAACGCTTGTTGTGGTTTAGCACGCAGAATAATAAAACATTTTATTAGCTTGACATCCATGTTAAAATCTATGTAAGAAGGAATATTTGAAGCGATTCGACATGGACCAAAGTCTTGGCTACACTGCTGAAGCGCCGAATGCCAAAGACGGTCGCCAATGGCAACCTCAAGACAAATACATGCTGGCAAAGCGACAGTCATCCAAAGAATTCCTGCAGTACAAGAGCTACCATCTGCATCTGAAGAGAAGGGTAACTTAAAATCCATATTCTCCTTAGCTCAGTCAATTTGAGTATGCACTATTCAAAATCCATTCTTGAATTAGTCGTCATCATCATAAGCTCATGCTTGTTCACTGCTGGACGTAGGCCTCCCCTAATAAGCATCATTGCGCACTGCTGCACTGCTTTCAGTCGCATCAAGCATCTGCCTGCAGCATTTCGTAGTACGTTTGCCGAGTCGTGATTTACACTGAAGAACATGTTTTGATTATTGCACTAATTGACTGAGCACGAATCTGATCTCAGCAGCTACCCAAGAGCAGAGCCATGACCTTTGGGCCATAAGGTTATCGAGCGGCAACCACGTACAGGAAGGCGCAACGTGGGTGGATCCTACGATTCTATATCCAGCCAGAGAACATACATAATAACAACTTATGACTATGAGAGATAGATCAACCAGTGCTAATTTTTATCGTCCGTAACTTTTTCTGCAATGATCATATGACAATTGAAAAAAAAAATTGTGGTGTTCTGATCGGTTGTATCAATCCAAAATCTTATTTGCAAACAAAAGTAAGATTAAAATTGTTTAGCAGGAAGTACATTCCCAGGGACAAAAAAAGTTATCTAAATGGTGTTTTCTTTTTCTAAGGATTCCATAGGAGTTCTGCGTTATTTATACCGATAATAGAATGCTATTGCTTTGTATGTTTCGGTCGGAACGTCGTCATTGGATCTTTGGTTTATATCTTCTATTTATTTTCAGAGGGAAGGACCACCGAAGTTCAAAAATTTCCCTACAAGTTATTGGGAACGACTTTCATTCTACAGAACTTATGTCAATTCGCCCAATAAGATCCAGCTATTCTGCTTTTACGCTCATGATTTCAATAAGTATGTACCACTTTCTTTCTATTTAAAAAATACCACGGATAACCTAACCTAACCTGAACTCGAATTTTACATAGATCTATGACCTAAACCGATGTTTTCACATATTCGCCTGCCAACCCCCATTGTTTGTGTAGGTAACTTAATCCATCCACTTTGGTGTTCCCTGAAATCATTATTTACAACAAGACTTCTGATAATAGCTGGAGTTAATCCATGCTAATATTCATTACGGATTTAAGCAAGTTAACTACGAACACCAACGTTTCAACCCTTAACGAGGGACTTCTCCAGGGTGAGTGCGGTTCTAGACGCGCGCGTTCCGCATCCCTCCGAGCACTACATAGCGTTTGTTTAACCGTGCCCCTGCCCGGGCGCAGGAGGCTGGAGTGGTGGTGGAGTGCACTGCTTGTTGATGCTGCAGAGTGTGAGAGTTATCTTCTTGCAGAGAACTCACTGTGTTGGGTGTTGGTATCCTGTAGTTGCATACGGAACTAACAGTTTTTACACCCGGCTCTATACTACTTTTGGACTTCTCATGAAGACACGGCTTCCAGGCGGGTGGTAGATTCCAACTTTTATCTTTGTTGAAGTTAAGCCGTCATCCTATCTTTATCGCCTGGCGTATCTTGCAGGGAACAAATATTTGTTTCCTAGACAAGACACGGACTTTGTCGAAACGAACGTAATGCCCTTCCTCAATACATTGTTCTACCACCGCCGAGCTATTGGTGCCAACATGCTTTATTACGCATATATGTATTATGTTCCGAGAACGTGGTGGATATGTTCCTCTTTGTCTCCCCAATGTAACATTTACCACAGTCACATTTAATCATATATACGCCGGGGACGTCCAGTGGACACTACAGTCTACACTACGGAGAACGCAGTAAGTGCCGCAGTTGTGTGTTGAGCTCGAAAGTTCGCCTTAATGCTGTATTTTCACTATAGCAACTGACCAATCTTATCCGTGAGCCCTTTTACAAAGGGTAAATTTGTGACTGGTCTCTCGGCGGAATGGGGCCGCTGTCTTTCGGACATGTTAGAAATACGGCAGCTTTCATAACCATTTCGCTCTAGTACCTCTTTGACATTCTGTAGTTCACTGTCTTGTGGGTCACATAGTCTTAAAGCTCTATTTATAAGGGTATGTGGTACTGAAGCTAGGTGTGACGGATGATGATGCGAGTCAACCTTTAGGTACCTATCTCTATGTGTTGGTTTGCGACAGATCGTGTGTGTTAATCGCCCCGAGTGTTCCCTTTTAACTAGAACATCAAGAAAAGGCAGAGCTCCGTCTTTCTCATACTCTACTGTGAATGCTATTTTCGGATGTATCCAATGAGGTGTAGGTATTAACAGCGTGTTAATTTGGTCTTTGTGTACAAAAGGAAACACGTCATCCACATAATATCGCCACCAATGTCTCGGCCTCACGGGTGCATTTTCTAACGCAGTGCTTTCGAACCATTCCATATTCATCCTCGCTATAAGAAGTGCCCGCTTGTTATGGGTTGTTCTGTCACCATCATGTACGCAATAGGTATTCCTGCCATATACAATAAGTTTGAATTATTTGTAAAGTCAATGGTTAATATGGTTATATTGCAATGTTGGTTTCCGAAGAGAATAAAACCACTCCGTTATATTGGTTTCCATATCTTTGAGTAGCGTTTTTGTTTCGTTGACATCCGTTTGAAGTTTAAGAAACATTTCTCTAACTTCTTCGATTTTGTGCGGAACGTAAACTGATACGATCTTTGTTTTTGACTATTTCTCATAATAAATGTCCCTGAGTAACGCAAAAGTTGTTACAACATATTTTTACCAAATAGTCTTTAGATGTGACGAAACTTAACTTAAGGCTTGTTATACAATGGTGAAATATAAAGGCTTTATGTAGGTACTACTTATCTATTTAACTATAATTTATTTCTTCTAAGATTTGTGATTATTCACGATATATTTACTAGATTATAAATACGAGTATTATTTTATGAACCGTATTGTATGTTATTATGATTATAACATACAATAGGTAATATCATAATTATAATAGCTTTAAACATAAGTAACAGCATTTACAAACAAAAACAGCTTTTCGTCTAGTAATGTCATATTATTAAAAGAATTTAAGAAACTTTCACAATGATTGTCTATTATAACTTTTAATAAATTTCTTCACTATCATAACAATAATTCAATTCGTTCTGAGATTCTTTACAAGATCCTTTGGTTTCTCAGTAAGTTTTTCACAACCACACACAGCTTTATCGTGTACTTTTTCGTAGCATCACGAAGAACATAATATTTTTACGAAATTTTGATAGGAATTAGACAAAACATGGGTCCTAAAAAGTCAATGGTTTGTTATAACCTGTAACTGATAATATTAAAAGAATACCAAATGTTAGTTCAACACATTTTACGAAGGGATACGTAAATCAAGTCTTACCGTATTGTGAAAAAAGCCTCTAATTTTTTCGTGACAGGAAAGTAACAGTCCTGTAACGAAAAAGTATTCCCACTTGCACAGCACGTCAACACCGATTTTCACAAAAAGTAATCGCGGAGACGCCTGACTAAATAACCTATCAGAATGACCTAGTGTTGCCCGTGTTAAAAATTAAAAGATGTTTTCAGAAATAACGTGCAAGTGTAAATAAAACATTAAGAAAGCTGTAGTATCTAAAAAGTGAATGGCTATGACTCATTTTGTTTTTAACATTACAATTATGATTTTTGTATAATCCCCATACAAAATTACTTAAATACGAAAACCTCATTTCAGCAAGGTCTGTAACACGCAAAAATGTACCATAATAACATAATATTTCATATTTTATTAGGTAAAAATGCGTGAGGCAGGTAGGATGGTAATTCGATTTTTGTAAGAAAGGTAAAAATCACTGTTTCAAAAAAGTTTCTCTATATTAGTAAAACAATAAGATTATGTTATTTAGTCTTCGTAATATCAAAGACATATTTCCCTTCTGAATGATGTATCTTTTTCTTGCAATAATTAATAAAAAACAATGTACCACTAAGTCTGTGACTATTTCGAGGCACACTTCTTTTTCTAGGCTGCTACGATCTTTAATTTTGTACAATCCCCTGGCGCTCTCTTGCGGATGGAACTCAAATTATTCGGCTGCTTTCTGTAAGTCTAGTGGAAAACTTTTTGCCCGCAAAAATATTCCTCTTGCCTAGGTTAGATCCTAGGTCGGAAGCGTACAGATCTAACGTATCCCACGTCCACAACCGCCACACCAACGAAACAGTTGATGATGATCAACTGTTACGTTGGTGTGTTTGCTATCCATACGTGATCCGTACTAATATTATAAATTCGAAAGTAACTCTGTCTGTCTGTCCGTCTCTCTGTTGCCTTCTCACGCCTAAACGGCTTAACGGATCTTAATGAAATTTAGCAGGGAGATAAATGGTATCCGAAGACGGCGATAACTTACTACTATGAACACATGAGGCGTTTAGAAGCGCACGCTTTGGTATCGAATGTACATATATTTGAATATTTTTATTGTTCAAAATTTGGATATTTCTTCTAAACGCTGTTGTGTTTGAGTATTTTTCTTCCACTCAAATATGTTTCAAAGTATTTTACACAAATTGAACATTTCACAAATAAAACAAAATATTTATACGGCTACAGATAATTATTGTGTGTCCTCAAGGCCGTTGGGCCGTAGACCAGCCTTAACTAGGTCTAAAAAACGTACGTCCTACTGTAACAGTAGTACGTACACTAGTGTTAAGACCTTAAGAAATAATCTTTTATTTGTGTTTTATTAATTTATTTCTCTGTTTTATAGGCAATTTTGGACGATGCTTTTAAGTGCATTCTTTTTTAGTATGCCATACACTTACGTGCACGTATTCCTTGCATCTTACGTTCCCGACACACCATTGTATTTGGCAAAAATGGTACCATTCATGGAAGTTAAGTACTAATTATTAATATTCAACATTATATTTTTTATCATGACAATAACAATACCAGCAGTAAATGACATCAATTAAATAATAAGAGCTAATGAGAAACATGGGGTTACAGGAATTTCAATAAGCATCATGATCGCCGCAATATTTGAACTATTTTCGTATGTTACAAATGGCGTATACATTCTTGACTTTCTGTTTAACGCGATTTTTGCCAAAAATCCTTGGAATGAGTAAGTATGCTACATCCAATATTTATACTCAATTAAAATAAAGATATGACGTCATGTTTATGGAAGTAGGAATAAACTATGGCTGTATTGAATGTCCAGAATTATTTTATTACGTAAAATAAATAGAAATAGAACGTTGTTTTTTTCTTTTCTTTGTGGGTTTAAGATGTTTTAAATATATTTTATTGTATTCAGATGTCCAGAAGAAGGATACTATAAACATCATAATAAAGACGTATATTGTTACCATTTAAACAATATTGCAGAGAGAATAAAAAATAAAACCGTTATCTTCGATAAACAATATTACGTAATAGTAGAAGACAATATTAAGTTTCAATTTGGACAGATTCTGTATTACAGGTGAGACATTTTATTTAGACTAGCTGTACCCGAGACTTGACGTAGGGCTTGTGTCACTCACGTGACCGTGATGTCTCGGAATGCCTTAACTGGCGAAGTATATTATTATACTTACCATGGTTCCACTCTTTGCCGGTAGTCCATTCACAATTGCCATACCTGGTGACTTATTATTCATTTGACCAAAGTTTCTCTTATATTAAGACACGCTGAATACATGAAATACATTGAGTTTTGTGCCCTTGTTCATCTACTTTACAAAATAATCATAGCTTTGTTTATGTAACCGGTTTAAAGGTCTCACAGACTGACGCGGCCTGCGGTGGCGGTCAAGGTGGCGGTCAGTTGTATACTATGGCAGTCCACGGAATTATTTACATTGAGGCGACTTCGACGCGGTCAGAGGGCGGTACACCGCGACCGCAAGCCCCGCCCCTTCCGCCGCCGCGCATGTGTGAGTCAGCGCGCGGTCTAGCGGAACGGGCACCGCGCGGTCATTTGCAAATTTTTACAACTGACCGCACGTACCGTGTTGAAAAATGACGTCGAACACAGAACTTTTAGCGGAGACAATGCAGTAAATGGTACTGTAGACCGCCACCGCGGCCGTGGTAGTGTATTCTTATCACGGTCAGTCAAGCGGTCAGCGGTAGGCCGCTACCGCTGACTGTGCCAATCTGGGATACGCTGTACCACACGCGCCGCGCGGTAACGTAATAACTATCAGCAGGACATGAGCCCTATTATGCCTAACTTAACGCTTCACTATGACTATGATATATTATCACAGAATACCCAAAGCTGAAAGAAACTACAGACATATTTTATTTTTATTATTTCTTGTTACCTATAGCGGCAAAAATACACACTATGAAAATTTCTACTGTATACCTTTTACGGTTCATGAGATACAGCCGGCTGACAGACGGACAGACAGACAAACATACAGACGGACAGACAGACGCACAGACAGACTGACATACAGACGAACTGACGTACAGACAGCAGGACAACCAGACAGCGGAATAATAGGGCCCCATTTCACCCTTCGGGTACCTTCAAAAAACAAAATAAAAACATTCGACGTACTAAATATACAATTTTTTTCAGAACTCGAAAATACATAATGTCAAATTGGTTGGTGCTCTTCTACGGTATTCTTATATGGACTATAGTGGTTATATGTTACGAGAAGATATATAGCAGATGGATTTGGAAGGCAAGAATTATATTTATTTCCTATCAGTTCTGTGTACCGTCAGTTTTGGCTACAGATTTATTTCATCTAGGTAATTCTCATCCCATGTCTTGCGGTCCCCCAACTGCTATTCACAATAATTTGATTATTTTGAAACAACAACAAAACGAAATCGAATCCCATAACTTTTTACACTGTATTTAAGTTTTGCGAGACAAATACTAGTCCCTCACGAATTTTTTTTATTGTACTACCTCGGGCTCATTATCTCTTTAAACAATAGTGAAATAATTTGAAACATAGAAACTCCTTTTTTTGAAGTCGTTTAAAAAGTTATAAATGTATAGTACAACTGCTTAGAACAGTTTTCCTCTAGCCCCCTTAATGAAAATCATGTTTCTTTACTCAACGTCATCGATCTAAGTAACAAAGGGGAGATGAGTAACTTCTCGACAGTAGAAGGCTCAAATTAGGTGCAATTAGGTCCACCCACCTCATATTTGGACCGGCGGCAGCGTTCATGTTACGTGTGTTTGCTACGACGTACATTAGTGTGATTTATTAACTAAAAGACTACCGGCAATGCCCTCGTGTTTGTTCATTATAATGATTACACAAGATTGGAAATGAAATTGTGAGCGACTGTTTGCGTGCAGTTTGAACACAGGCCAGTTGTTAAGTAAGAGCTTAGAAAACGTAGCTTAAAAATCAATATCGGCACCGATACCGTGAGTCGGACGCCATTTTATAGCAGTTAAGTTTTCTAATTACATAGTACATATGTATTGAGTAATTTACAAAACTAGCTTAGTGCAATTCTTATACATGCTATAAATAAAGATTTTCTTATTATTATACGATAATGATACCACATAAAAAAATGTTTTTTTCCATCCAATAAAGTTTGATGTTCTACCTTCATGCTAAATTTCAACTTCTTAGGTTACCTAGAAGTGGTTTAGGTTTATGATGAATCAGTTGTTAAAATGACACTTTTCGGACCTCAATAACTCAAGAACCTTATATTATTATTTACCTAGTTATAATATTTAGTATTCCTCCTCTCTTCATGGACCTTACTAGTATTCCCAGCTACTCTTTTAAGGCACATCACTAAGATCTTAGATGAAAATCAGCCAGTAGAGCAAGAAGGTTTAACGCGTACTTTTTCTACTGTAGATCATATATTATTTACTCTAAAAATGGGCTTAGAAAGGTACAAAGAATAAGAGGAAGCATTATACTTGTGTTTTATAGATTACAGCAAAGCTTTCGGCTCAATTCTTCATGAATCTCTACGGGATGCTCTATCACAACAAGCCGGTAAACAAATATAATATATATATGTATATATATTCACAGTAAATCACGAATTTAACAACCAGGTCAAAGTTTTAAGATTGAAACAGGGGGATCTTCTCTCGGTGAAAATGCATGTACTTATTGTATGTACTTGAACAAATATTTAAACGCTTGAACTGGGAAAACAAGGGAATAACTATACACGAACGATTACTATCACACCTCAGATTCACAGATAATATTGTGATAATATCAGAAACCCCAATTAATCATGATAAAAACCCTTTGTGCAGAAAGTTAAAATGTTGGATTGGAAATCAACTGGGACAAAACAAAACTCATGAACAATGCAGTTAAAATAACGACTCTTTTAAATACAAATCTTGAGTTTATCAATTAATATTTGTACCTAGGACACCAACTCTCATTCAAAGTATGCGCGGAAAAATAAATTGAGCGAAGACCAAATGCACCTGGAACAGATACTGGGCAATGAAAGAAGTCTTCAAATACAAACTGCCTTGTATAACTTAATAAAACAAAAGCCATAGAAACCTGCCTACTCCCATGTCTCACGCACGCATGCCATATTTGGTCCGTAACCTCAATAGGCTAAAAATATGCCAAAGAGGGATAGAAAGAAGTTTAATAGGCCATAAACTAACATAAAATAAAGAATTCGGAAATAATGACCAAAGTGTTGTTCAAAAAGTTGTCTCTTGAATCGAAATAGGCAGGGCACATCCAATGGCAAGAGCTGGTCCAAAACAATAATGAATTGGTACTACCCTATAAACAAAAATAGAAGATCTGCAAAACAAAGGGATGATGAAATTGTGAGAACTGCAGGGAAAACTTGGAGCAGAGTCGCGAGTAGCATTAGATAAATTTAATATAGTAATGTCATACTTTCAAATGTTGTGTAAGAAAAATAAAAGTTATTTTATTTTTTATTTATTTGCAAGTCTGTAGATTTGATAATGTTGAGATACAGAAGGGACCAAATGCGGGTCCAATGGTTCCACGAACGATTCACTGCTATTGCGTCGCCCATTTCTTTCCGAACTTGGCGGACGCTCTAGTGCGCATATATCTAATTCCAACATTATCTATCAGAGAGAACTAAGCTCAGGAAGGCAATTCTCTCAAAAAACTATCAAATTTGACAGTTTTATATAGAATAACTGTCAAATTTGACAGTTCTTTTGATATTTATCGAGTGATAAATTGGCAAGAATTGCCTTCTTGTTGTCAGAAATTTTATCACTAAGGTTTTGTGACCAATGCCGGCTATGTCGGGAAGATTTTAGACAGCGCAACAAAACAATCTACTTTTACAGATTACGGTACCTAACCGCTTAACATTTTTCAGAAAATGAACTTCGATATGTTTTCTATGTCATTAATGGCTCCTCCTGTTGTCCATATTTTGAAATCTAGAAGTTCCGATGAGGTAAATGTTGCTATATTTTTCTTGTTTGCATTTTTCCAGTTTTCGTTACTGTGCTGGGTTTTAGAGATCAAGCAGTACTTTATGAATTCTATGAACATAGCCTCGAATGCGAAATTGCTCATGGTACAGTTGACTGCATAATCATTACTGTAAGAGATTCAATTTGATAAAGACACTTACAGTAATGATTATGCGGTCAACGACAACGACTATGAAATATCGAAATTTTAGAAAAAAACGAAATTTAAGAACCAGTCAAATATTAAGTCATTTCGAATCATAATTTTAAATATATTTTATTATGTTCCAAAAATGGTCATTGAACAGATAAAACCACATACAAAGCCACTCAGAAATGTAATTTCAAAATGTTCAGTCTCTTTTTGATCACTTTTGAATAAATTATTATTATGATTATATCATTATCTACATAAACTAGGCTGGTATTTCGACAAATCAATTGAAAATATTTTTCTGCTTAAGAAAGCAGAGCATCCATGACATATTGTGGTTTTTGTATTCGTCATCCTTGTAGGTGTCTTTTAAAGTATTATAACGATTTAACACCTGTTTCTGCACTTATGATTACATAACTACATGTAAGTCATACTTAAAGGGCAGTTCTCCCTTCAACATTTTTGTCCAAAATTTTAGGGGCCAGCTTCAAAAGCAGCCCTTGATGTCAAGAATAGAGTTATTTGTGATTTTCTTTGCTAGACAATGTTTCTTTAGTTACCTCTATTGATAGCTTACCGAAGTTTCACGTATAAAAAGAAAATCGGCTACAACATTAGGGATTCTTTGAATAATGCCCAGTTACTCGTCACGAGCCATCTTGTCGTTATAAATGACATTATAAATAAGTATCTACCACAAATAACGTTCTAAGACGCTTTTTGCTGCCCCGCTTAATAGTCGGGATCAATCGTATGATTTTAAACTCTTCCATAACTATTTCAATAACACGTCGCTGCTGCTATCAAAGGCGCTTCAATGCAAAATTTGTTGTAGTACACCTAACTGGCAAATATCTTTGATATCTGCTTCTTTGATTTTCTTGACATCAGATTCTATACTTATATTAATAAAAGTTTAAGATTGTATGTTTGTTTGGATGTAATCGGCTGCCTCCGGAACTAGGTACCTTCCTGAAAACGCTAAAGAAAACAATTATCTTATAAACGTGTGGAGATACTGTCTTCTTATAAACTGTATAGTTAGTTTATCTATAAAACAATAAATAAACCGTTTTCTAGTATCAAAAATCACATAAATGTACCAAATTCACTTGTGCCAATCTAAACTAATAATGAGGAGCAATCCAGTATAAAGCTTGTTTGGATGCTAAGAGCAATCTCTGCAAATAATAGTCCAATTTTAAAAATAACTTTACTGTTATGTAGTTACATTATTCCTGAGTGATAAATGCTATGTTTTGTGTAAATATCACGTGAGCCTAGCCGCTGGGAGGAGCTAGAGTAAAAATAAAGGGTTTTTATGAGAATTTCAAAAGCAAAACGCGTTGAGCGGGTTATTTCCAAAAAACCTTTATTCTTTTGTTCAAAAAAGATAAGAATCCCAAATTAATCCAAAGAATTAAATATTATAAATTTCTTACGGAGTTTGCCGTAAGTAAGTGTGAGTGCTCGTTCCCCGCGCACTTTTTCGCGTCCCTCTGACCCACAGAAATCTGATTTATAAAATAAGACACAAAATAAGCTACTGCGCAGCCACTCGCGCGTACTTCCGAGAATTCATAAAGAGTTGCGCGTACTACTACTCAAATTGTATGTGGATAAACAACAATAATTTTATAAGAAATATACTTATGGGATTTTCAGTTCATGTTTCTAGTAAGGTAGGTATGACCTGATAGAGACATTTGAACCTCCTGGTAAAAAAACACGATTGCACCAATTGATTCCTATAACAATTATTAAGTACGTAACTAATTTCAGATACAGCCAAGTCGAGATAGTGCGGTTATAGTGATATCAAACTTACTGTATTCTTTTCTGAGAATATTAACAACTAACGAAACAAGGCATGGTATGGAGACTGTGGCTCAATTACCAATCTATATGCCCACCAGGAGTAAGTCTTAAAAATATATGAAAACAACTACCTATAATTATGTTTTTAGTTTACAACTTGCTTCTAGAACATTCGAAATTATAGCGGTTGTGTGGGTGGTGTGTCGATAGATGAAGGTCATTTATGATCAGTATTGACGACTTCTGTCGCGTAGGGGCGAAGGCCTGCGACGCAAGAGGCTGCCAGATCGATTCCTGCATTGGGACAAATGCTTGTACAATCTGCATATTTTTGTATCGGGTGTTTTCTATGCATACTAAAAAATATCTATCTACGTAGTGTATTGTATTGTGTTTAGCAGTTATCTAGTACCCATAACACAAGCTCTGCTTAGCTTGAGGTTTGATGATGATATTATCATCACATTATATTGTAGGAAAAATCTTTATATAATATGTAGGTATATGGGCTGAAATTATAGAGATGTCTTATTATTTGGTGAAGTTCAGTAAAGGAGACATTTTAACTGATCTATCTCTCTCTATCTCTCTCTGATCACGCTCATGGTGTAAAATCGTTTTTTTTTTTCAGGTCACTTGAGTACATGGTTTATATACTTTCCTTTGTATTTTTCACTTTTCTATTTTGGGGATGTGTTCAGCCTGCTATTTTTCCTTCAGCTGTTTATCACAGAAGTAACCTCGTGTGTAAGTACATAATCCAATACAACTTGTTGATGCACATAGCAAAACAAGTTATTTTATTTATGCTTTATTTTTTCAGATTATTCATTTAGAAATTACTCTCGACATCATTAAGAGTAAGTGGAAGATGTTGCCTAGACGCATTATCGGTTTGGTCCTAATTACTGTCGCAGTTGCGTCGAATACCATTCAACATTATGTTGATTGGGTACGTCGTCGTACTGCGTACTTAAAATAGGATTGAGCCGTACTTACGTCATCTCTCATGCTGTCCCGCTCAGATTGGATTTGATACGCAGGACAGCATGAGAGAATACGGTATTCTCAATCCCATTCCATAAGTGCAGTGCGCAGGTTAATAATAAATAATGATTTATTTTCGTATATTTCAAAAATAACACGTTACTTTTATATCATGTTAACATAATGTAGGTATGTAGGTCCTTAAATTAAATTAAAGTAAAAGTTTAGTTAAAAGTATTATGTACTAATAGAGGTTAAGGGCGGCCGCAAACGTTCGGTTTCC
This sequence comes from Eupithecia inturbata, assembly GCA_963662085.1. Taxonomy (NCBI): domain Eukaryota; kingdom Metazoa; phylum Arthropoda; class Insecta; order Lepidoptera; family Geometridae; genus Eupithecia; species Eupithecia inturbata. The sequence continues at coordinate 15,345,681 of OY759178.1, read as the reverse complement.
GAATAAGGTTTCCAGATCATGAATTCAGATTCTGAAACCTGAATGCTCTGCTTACATACAAAATTTTCAACAAGGCGCACATTATTCATATTTTTTTCATTACGGAATAAACCTAACGTTCGGTTCGATGCGTTCGGAACGTGACGGAAAAAACCTAATGACGTCATCCTGAACGCAGCGCTCGCGTACATTTTGGCTCTTCCGCCGCCGTACACGCACGGAAATTTCAATTCAGATCCGTGAGAGCCTTGTACATAGTGGACGTCTGTCGACCCCTCCTCGTCGTAGGTAACAAATGTGTAAAGCCGAAAATTATTATTCAACGGGTATTCAACGGGTGCACCCAGTAACGACGATTCCTCTTCTTCTTGTTTAGCGCCAGTAAAAGTGCAATAGCAATCAATTCGTCTTCGTCTTCCATGACAACGCGTTTGTATGTGCTTTCACAAGCGTCTCTATACGTACTGGTCGTATAAAATTCCGAATAAAAAAACCGGACGTTTGCGCTCTTCTCTTGATTTCCGAATCTGAATTCCTGAAAACCTAATTCGGAAACCGAACGTTTGCTGCCGGCCTAAAAGTTATGTCAAAGGTTGTTGTTGTACTTTGTGTGGGTCAAAGACTGTGCACAAATCCATATCACCAAAGTTATGCTCTAAGTTCTTAGTATGGGCTGTGCTCATTATCTTACGAATGGTTTGTTCGTTTTCGAGTCCTTCCTTTACATATAAGGCGCCTTACATCGCTACTGGATCGAGAGGAACTACTTTTCGTAGTATGACAAAGATCGATTCAAAATGATTTATATATTACGAAGTATTTATATTTTTGTGTTTTCAAATTGTACAATTTCTGACTTGCCTTGTATAACGACCATTTATAGATAAATAAATAAATATAATACAATAGTTTCATACATAGACAGAATTTTTCGCTACGCTCAATTTGCCTATGGTTTCTTACAAACTCGATGATAGTTATCGAATGAATTTGAGTGATTTGTTGCACTTTGACATGACAGCGGCAGTATAGTGCATTCACAGTTATTTTACCTCTAGCTGTTAGGTTGGCAATCTGAGCGTTATATTGCCATAATATAACTTCTATGACTCCCATGAACGAAATGTAAAAAACAGTATTGCTAATATTACCTAACTATGCCGATTTAGTATTACACTTTGTGTCATAATGGAAAATATAATACGATATTTCTTAAATATTTAATCAGGTATGTTGGAAGTAATGTTTTTAAAAAAATATTTATCTCCATACAAAATCAGTACAGTTGTACCAATATTCGATTAACATAATATGTAAGTACCAATAATATTATATCAATCAATAATAAACAACAGATCAACATTCTAGTTTCCAGTTTAATTGGGTAAAATGTTTAAGACGGGTAACCCTTTTTTACATACCTGTAAGCTCTTCAAGACGACTCGACAGTTATACCAACACTCAGAAAACATCTGTCAGAGGTAAAATAACTGTGAATGCACTGTACGTTAGCGGTCATGATAATATATAATTTGGCTTATTTTAGAAAACGATAAACCGACTTCTAATTTCTGTAGATAATATTCACATATATTTTGTTTGTACGAACGAAATCACCCCTCCCTTACTTTCCCTGAAGGTCTATGTATGTATGTTCACGTGCAAAAAATTGAGTTTACACGTGCGAGATCTAGTTATAATTCTAATTTTATTTGATGACACATGGATGAAACTGTTGACGCCCGTTGCTATGGAAACCATTAGGTGATAGTAAAATGATCATGTGATGAGTTTTTACAAATCTTCGTTTTATGGCGCACATAGCCATTACTCGAGAATCAAACTTATAGGGGACCACCTTAAAATCAACTTTGACGCCCGTTGCTATGGAAACCATTAGGTGATAGTAAAATGATCATGTGATGAGTTTTTACAAATCTTCGTTTTATGGCGCACATAGCCATTACTCGAAAATCAAACTTATAGGGGACCACCTTAAAATCAACTTTGATACAAAAACGAAATAATCATTAAAATCTATTAACTATTGGTGCAGACATCATCAAAACTGTTGTCGCTAGTCGTGATTCTCCAAAATTATTATGTTGCTTTCTATGCTTAACGGGATAAATACTAATCCCTCGGGAATTAAACTTTTATGGGACCACCTCGGAATCAGTAAAATCAGTTAACCATAGGCGGAGTTATCAAGTAACATATATACATAAAAAAAACATACAGACGAACTGAGAACTTCCTCGCGCATCACCCTCTTTTGCATTCGGTAGTCGTCTTGACATACTATAATATGAGCGTCCAAGTCTAGAGTGCGTTTCATGAAATAGTTCCTATGCTGTCATGTTGGCAGTAGTGCAAATAAGTGATGTCATTATTACCCTACCTGTGCTACCATAAAATCAGGGAGATGATGTATATGAATCTTCGTACGCGTACGCGCTTAGATAATGCTAATTACTTTTTTGTTCACGATCTCCTCTTATTAAAACATTTAGCTAAAAATTATATTAATCTAAATTATTAACCTTTTAAAATTTCATCCACATTACAACAGTAATTTATACCTATAATAACCGTCGTAAAAGTCGACTATATGAAAGTCCTATTACAAGACTTGTGTGAAGACACGGGAACAGCTAGTTTATATCATTAATATATTAGAAAGATAGGAGGGAATTCAAAAATCAATCTGTAAAAATATATAAATTTTATTTTTATTATTTTGGACAGTAGCTGTGTTCATCTAAAATGTCTACATCTGAAATTTCCTCATCTTCACTGTCATCAGAAGTATCACTATCGTCTCCTACTTCGATTATGAACCTATCTATTTCACTATCCATAGATGGGACATTGGCAATGTATTTTTCTTCAATTTTTATTACGTGCTCACATTCTTTCCTCCATTCCTCTTCAGTGATTGTCGCAAATGCTTCTTCAGTAATTTGTACTATCTTACTGGCTTCCTAACCCACGTTTTTTTCTGCAATTCGTCTTTTTAGCACAGTCCATATGAGCTCAATGGGATTTAAATCACAATGATAAGGTGGAAGCCTTAACACTTTATGGCCATTCTCTTCCAACATCACATCTGCTTCATATACAGGTGGCTGTTTGTGTTCTTTAATAATTTCATACAGATGTGCTTTTATCATCGTAGGCAAATAAGAAAGTCCTTTATTTGTGATCCAAGATTGCATTTCTGACTTAGTACTGGACATTGTGGGTGCCTTATCGATCTGCACAGTATGGTAGGAGGCATTATCCACGACAACAATTGACTGTGGAGGTAGATTTGGTATTAATTTTTCTTTAATCCACTTATTAAAATTAACTTTATTCATATCATCATGATAATCACCTGATTTTGATTGTGATCTAAAAATTAGCTGAGCATTGGATATAAAGCCCATGGCGCCACCTGCGTGAACGATAATCCACCGTGGTCCTTTGGAATCTGAGGATAAAACGCCTTCTTCAGTTTCACTTTGCCAACATTTTCCAGCACAATATGTAGCGTGTATATATGTCTCGTCTAAATACACTACTGGCCGCTAAGTTCCAAGACGATTTTTTCTCAATTCTTCCAAGTATCGATGACGCCTAGCGACGATGTCATATCTATCTCTCCATCAAAACCTTTCTTTTGGATTTACATTTTTTGAAATAAAATCCCATATTTTTTATAATTCTCCACAAAGTGGTGCGACTCCCTTTATAATCTATGTCATTTCGCATTTCATTCAATAATTTCGTCAGTGTAGGCAATTCCTTTCTTACCGCATAAAATTCATGTATTTTATGTCTTATAGCACACCCTTCGAAGTCATCCAGTTCGTGAGTTTTTCGTCGAGGACCACTTTTGCGCGGTGTTGTAATTTTTTTCGAAGTTGAAGCTGCCACCTCACCTTCTTTGGTGATTTTTGATACAGTTTTTTCAGATATTCTTGAAACAAAATTCGATATTTTTAATAACTTATTTTTTTCGTTAGTTTGACAGTCAAGTGCTTAAATTCGTTTCAGTAGTGTCGGACATTATAAGAAAACCCTTGATTTTTATATCATTAAAATATAGGAAACTGCACCAGAAAACTACTATAAAAATATATTATCTAAATTTAAACTGAAGTAGATACAGTGTTTCTATTTTATTTCTTTTTGGAGAGATAGCTCTAGAGAATGCTGTACATGTATAGTCTATATGGGTATTTCTGACTCTGACTATTGTCAGTATTTTTACTTACCTTATTTAAAAGGTCAGGAGAACATAATATAACAGTAAATACAAAAAAATTATTTGAGTTTAGTCTATATGATATAAAGTAGGTACATGATTATCAAACTGATCAAACTAATGCTGGTAACCCTATTTTACTAACCTGTAATCGCGGCGACCCGAGCTTGTACACATCTTATTGGAATAAGTGGGGCTTCGTTACGTTTTTCTCTTTCACAAAAGTCCTTCACCTTCAACACCATCACTCTTTCACCACTTTTTAATGTTTTTGGCATGATTTTCTCAAGAAATTACGATAAAACCTTGAAAACCTGGAGATACGTCTCAGCTTGTTGACACTGTTGCAAGACAGGGGTGCCAACAATACAGCATAGGAATTATTTGATGAAACGCACTATACCCCAAACACGTAAATCAAAGGTAAAACACGCTGCTGTCACAGCAGAGGGATAGTGACATCTTTCAATAATTCTCTTGATTCTAAAGACAAAAGATTCTATGTGCGAGTTGACAAGCATATAACTTCAGTGCGTTCACGCACACGATCGCACGTATACTAATAGGAAAAATGAGACGTATTTGTCGTATTTTTTTACTACACCTCGTTTGTGTCTACTATATAATTCTTAGCCTTTTTAACAGACTTCAAAATAAGGAGGTTCTTAATTCGGCTCCATATTTTTATTTTATTTATTTATTTATGGTGTATGTTACTTGATTACATTGGCAGAGAGCCAATGTTTAACCAATTTTGTTTATTATTTCTCTATTGTATAGATAATAATGGCAAGATGGTCTCATAAAAGAAATATTCCCAAGGGATTTGTATTTATCCCATCTAGCTTAATAAACAACATAATACTTTTAAAAAACCTCGACTAGCTGCAACAATTTTGGTGATATCTTAGCCAATTCTTAACTGATTTTGATTATTCTTACGTTGTTGTATTAAGGTTGATTTTTAAATGGCCCCATTAAAGTTTGATTCTTCAAGAATTTATATGTGCGCCGTAAAATGTCTTTAAATCGTCATCACTTTATAATTTTCATAATCACTGGTAACAATAATGGTTTCCATGGCAACGGGCGTAAACAAAAGGTGTAGGCACCACGGCCACGGTAATGTTTATAGATAATAATGTATTACCGTAAGTGTACTTTGAAACACAAATTACAAAGTTGACGGATGGCGGATCGCATAAAACGAAGAACGACCGATTCCTTCTTTCGTTGACTCTTCTATGAAAATTATTTTGACATTTATTTCTTAGAGATCCGAAACCAAAGGTGTAATTTAGTGACGCATCAGAAGCAGCACACGTTTGCACTTGCAGATTGCGATCCGTTAACCAAAACTTCGTATTTCGTGTTTCACAGTAGGCCTCCTATCATTCGTCGTTCCATCCATATGTGTCGTCAAACTAAATTAGTAATGACGCCGCCACTTGAAAAATTTGAACGCGCTTATCGGATTGGGCTTAAAACAAATTCCAAGCCCATTTTCATTATTCAGGAATTTGTAGTTGGTTTATAGTTTTTTAAAACACGTTAAATTAAGTATTATTGACATTTTAATAAAATCACAATTATAAAATCATGACATTCCACAAACATGTTTTTATTGAAATTAACTGTTAAGCCCTGCCCATATGTCACAAGTTAACTGTTGCCTCAGTTTTCCTCTGAATAACATTGAATCAATGATTAATGGGTATGCTAGAAATTGCTTATTCTATCTAAATCACAAATCGTAATTTATTCCTAAACAATTTACTTACAGAATATAATGCTGGTCATGTTTTATAATAAGTTATCAGTGATGGTGCTGGAAGTAATTATAATATTCTGGATGTACCCAGTCTTCAGACTGAAGGACGACATGTCATTCCATCATGGCTGTCCAGTCCACACCGGCAGACTATTTCGTCTGATAACCGCACCTTTAGTCGTTTTGGTAAGATTTGATTATTTAACCCGGGGCGGCTCGGCGCGTACGCGGGAGTAAAATTGTAAGTCCAGTAGGTACGTGGAGGTTATTATTTAAATTGGTTAGTATTTCATAAATGCTTTAGGTAGGTGTTTTATATGACATTAAATAAAAAGCATTGTATGTTCTACCAAAAAAAGAATTTAATAAGGGATAAACCAATACATTTGATAAAAGAAAAATACTTATTATGTATGTACTCTCTCATTCTAGAGGTACCCTACTGTACATTGTCAAGTTTTATGCTAATGTTGCGGTGGCGCGCGGCGGGGCGCTGCGGTCGCGCAAGCAACATCGACTCCGTAAAAATGATTAATAAGAAACTAAAAAGCTATAAAACCAGTGAAATAAGAGTAAACCAAAGTTATAAACATACAATAAGCCAGTGAAATTGTTATACAAGACCTACGACAGCAAAAACATTGAAGGCTGTTAGGGCTGCGGTGCATGCTGCTCACCAGCAACGCGACCCGCTTGCGCATGATTGCGTGGAACCCATCCACGGGCGCGTCCGCGAACATCCCTGATGCGCTACAGTACCGCGGCAGCCCCAACAACATCCTGAAGCCGTTATTGTACAGGACGCGTAAGGCGTTGTAGGTTTTTTGTGTATATCTGGCCTACAGACCTTTTTTTAGAGATTTATGCTGCTGCTCAACATTTTTCTTTCTATACAATGATGATCCTTACATGCAACTGAAACATATTATAGCACAAAAAAAAACTCAAATTTTGCTTAATTTAATGGATATCTAACAACAAAATACAATTCAAGCAAGTCATGTCGCACCACAGAAATCTGAATAATAGTGCTTTATTATTTAGATATCTGTGTCGCACCAGAGGCCACTGGCTTTCTAAAATGTGGTTCGTTTGCGAAAGGAGAGTTCAAAACTACCTTGTGTTTTATTTCCATTATACAAACAATAAAATATATAATCATATATTTTTCTCTACAATGTAAGTTAATAGATCTTAAAAGTATAAATAATGTGTTATTTGATAAGATCAGAATTAATGTTATGTAATATTCTTAAAAAATACATTTGAATCCAAATCATAAGGCGAAAATAAAATATTTTAATCATTTATATGGCGGTTGCGGCGTAAAAGTCGACCCCTCCAGCTAACCTCTTGGACCTACCATCAGCATTGTGGAGGCACGTCCAGCCGTGATAATATATGTCTGCTTAGGACTATAACGAATTATGTTTTAACTTTTTCAGTATGTTGCTTATCAAAGTTTGCACACAACTTTTGTGCACATGTTGCCTACCTACTGGGGTAAGCGTATTGCTACATCGATGATGGTGGCGTTTCCATCAGCTGGCGTCCCTGTGGTTGCTGGCATGTTTTATGCGTACTACAAATATGTCCTGAAAGCAAGAAGAGTAAGAACTATTGCACATGCTATTATTATTTCAGAACTTACTTTTGTGGCTTAGCAATCCAAATGGATCTTAGCCTCCGAACAAGGCTTTTATAGGCATCTCAGATATTTGTCTACGCCCCAAAATGGTTTCCTCTCAAACATTTTATTGTCAGCGCGATTCACCGCTCAATGTGTACGTTATTTCGAAAGGACAAGTGTATTTTTTTCCAGAACGAGGTTAGTTATCTCGGATATATTATAACAAAAGACTATTACTACAGGAATTTTATACCTAATGCATCAACTGTCCTTAGTCCGCTGTACGAACTATTAAAGAAAGGTTGTAAGTGGGACTGGACGGATAAACATCAACAAGCTTTTACAAAAATAAAGAACTTGATGACGTCAGACCAAGTACTTGCTCATTTCGATCCAAACGCTAAAATTATATTGACAGTGGATGCTAGTCCTAGTGGCCTAGGCGCGATTCTTTCACAGATGGGGGACGAAGGGACAGAGAGGCCAATTTCTTTTGTTTCACGGACATTGAACACCGCTGAGACTCGTTACTCTCAAATACAAAAGGAAGCGACAGCTATCATTTACGGTGTTCGTCGTTTTCACCAGTATTTATATGGCAGGTCTGTACCGTTTGTTTTACGAACGGACCACAAACCTTTGTTATCTATATTTGGCCCTAATAAAGGAATACCAGAAATGTCCGCAAACAGACTTCAACGCTATGCATTATTTTTAAGTAGCTATAACTATACAATAGAGTATGTACGCAGCGCTGATAACAGTGCTGATTACCTGTCCCGCGCTAGCCTACAGCGCGCGGTGCACGAGTGTGCGTGCACCGAGCGGTGTCAGTGCTGCGACTGTGAGGTAGCCTATGACCGAGCTACCTATGTATGTTTTGTGATGGACGGCACTATGCCGTTAACGTTAGAGCAGTAACGCGCCGAAACTGATAATGATGAATTATTGAAATTAGTAAAAAGTTACGTCATTAAGGGATGGCCGCCGAAATTAACCGATGTCAGAATAAAAGCTTATCATTTGTGTAGATCACAGTTATCAGTTGAGAATGGGTGCATTATGCGAGGACACAAGGTCGTTATACCTACTTCTTTGTATAAAACTGTGTTATCGGAACTACATCAATCGCATTTAGGTATTGTTAAGACTAAGGCCGAGGCTCGCCCAAGATTCTGGTTCCCCGGTATCGATCAGGCTATAGAATCGATGATCAGTTCATGTGATGTATGTATCCAGCTGCGCCCCCCGCCTCCGCGCGCCCCTCCGGCTCGTTGGGAATACCCGACTACTGCGTTCTATAGAATACATGTTGATTTTTTAGGGCCCATAAACAGTTGCATGTACTTAGTAGTGGTTGATGCCCACACTAAGTGGGTAGAGGTATATCATATGAATTCGACTACGTCATCAGCTGCGGTCATTGGAAAACTTTGTGATTTTTTTTTTAGATTTGGAATTCCAAATACAATAGTAAGTGATAATGGTACATCTTTCTGTTCACGCGAGTTTGAATTGTTCTGTTCAACTAATGGGATCAGTCATGTGACTTCGCCGGTGTACCACCCACCTTGTAACGGCCAGGCCGAAAGTTTTGTTAAGATTATAAAAAAGGGAATCAAGTCCTGTTTTTCGTCGTGCGCTAAAGTTGTGAAAGGTAGTACTGATTTTAAATTATTAAAATATCTTATGGACTATAGGAACTCAGTGCACACTACAACAGGTTTGTCTCCTGCTGAAATGGTATACGGTCATAAGTTAAGGTCGCGTTTAGACATCATCAATCCTAAATCATCGTCATCATCACCACCCTCGTCACCCCTTCCTAACCGTATACAAAATCAACAGTGCTTGCATTTATATATTTATATTTATTTATATTTATTTATTTTATTTGTATTATACAAAAAATTTGTAAACAAAACAAATTATACATGGTGTAAAGGAATAATCGCAAAGAAGATAGGCAAAGTTGTGTATTTAGTTAAAGATTTAGAAAGCTTAGAAAGTTTTAAAAGGCATATTAATCAGTTAGTTAAATATAAAGGGACTACCATCAATCTAGAAGATACAATGAATGTAAATATACCTGTGTGTAGGCCACATCCACCCTCGTTTTTTTGCCGGATTCATCACCATCACCTCCAGCGTCACCTCCGCCGCCACCCTCGCCAGCGTCGCCGCCGCCGTCTCCGACATCGCCACCTTGTTCGCTACCGACGACGCTGACTCAACAATCGCATATCCCATCCACGTTTACTTACTCACCGGTGGAGACAGAAACACAGACTCATCAAGAAAGAGCTCAATCAATGTTGCCTAGTCGAAGAAGAGAGGAATTATACGAAGCGAATGATTCGCCAAGTGAGACTGATAATGAGGTGAGCACAGATAAGTCTGTAGCTGAGGAAGAGTTTTACGAAGCAGATGAAACTGCTGAACCTAAACAAATTGAGGATACAGGTTCAGCTCCTGAGGCAAGATCAAGGCGTTATCGTCCCGATATTTCACATAAGATGTTTTTTTAGTACTTAGATAGTTAGTAGGTATTTATTGTACTAGGGGAGGAATGTTACGTATGCAGTGATAAGCAGCTACGTATGTGTGCGTGCCTGCACCAGCCTGCGTCACCTCAGTGCAATAAACCAGTGTGTTACCAACCAGCGGTCGTTTCACTCATGTCCACAAGCTCCCGTATCCAGATATCGTACAATTAGAAAATAGCTTTACTTTATAAACTTCATCCCTTGACGATGAGGGTGCTTTAAAAAACATAGGCGCTTCAGTAGATAATTGTTTGGTACTTGGAAAAATAATACGAACATTTTGTATTTTCATTGGCTTCAATTTGATAGAAACATAAAGAAGCAATAATAAGGATTCATTTTATAGCTGTATTTTTCTAATTGAAAATCATTTAGGAAACACTTTTTGTATTCAATTCAATACAATTATAACACCATGTATATGTCACGTACACGTACAACGTACGTAGTATTATCAGGTCACATATCATATTTCGTAAAACGCGTTTATTGGGTAGAATGTCAATCAATCAATTAATTTATGTTATTGTGGTTGAATATCGTTAACTTATAAAATAACACACAGGGGTGTGGCATTGTTCTTCACTCTTTAAAATATCTCGGTCTTCAGCATGGCGATGACTCGTTCAACGTCAGCAGCTCGCACCCAAAACTCTATAACGTAACGTAAGTAATTAGATGCCTTCGTATTTCAGAGTTGGAGACGTTTGTTTGCGCCGGCCGAAGACTGGGGCCCGAAAGATTACGTCGTGAGACAACTGCGGAAGAACTACGACTCACGAACGGTACGCTTTCAGCCTCTCTTTCCATTCATTACCATTATCAAACTACAAACGGGCCTGTGCCTTGCTCTAGTCGACGAAATGTTTCCATCTGTTTGTATTTTTTGCTCCTCATCAAACATTCGCCATTTAAAATCGAAATTAATTCACAAAATAAAAATATAAAGGCAAATAAAACTTAAACGGGAAGCTTATCTCTCAAAAAAGTCGCTCTCAGTAGAGAACTCTTTTCTCTCTCTCTGAAGACAAGGTTATAAATTGATAATTCATCGCAATCGGCGTATAGAGACGGATCTGCATTTTAGCTTCTTTAAAGGAGAGCACTTTAAGGTTTTGGAATTGGATATTTCGTCATATTTTGTAAACGGCTAGTCCGATCAACGTAACATTTCCACTAGTTGCTATTTGTCTATAGTTTTACGATAATATAGATTTACGACCTACATAAAACATCCAAATTATCCCTAGTTTTCGTAAAAATTTACATGATTCATTGTTCTGCGGAGTTAGTCTCCGCAGAACAATGAAGTGACGGATGTAAAGGTACGACGTTATAATTTGGAGCATCATTGCAAATGTCATGGCGCATTGTATTATTACCGTTACTTTGGGGACTTTCAATCAAATCAACTAGCGTATGTGAATAACATAACTAGTATTATTATTATTATTTTTATTTGCTTTAGGTGGCTTTCGTGTCATTACGGCCATGATAAAAGTGTTCAGCCCTGAAGCTGCGACGTTCATAGTTCGCCACTAACCCTTGCAGCTGCTAGGAACTGTAGGATTTTCTTCGGGGTGATGGCTCGTAGCTCGTCTGGGCTGTGAACATAACTAGAAAGTAAGACGACAAATAACTTTGTGTGACAAAAAAAAAAACATTATAAACAGGAGGTAGGTATGCACAATAACTTCCATGAAAAGTTAAAAAAATAATCAAAGTTTATATTACAAAATAGATATTTGATAAAAAGTCTATACCAAGGTGATTTGGGAGAGATCTTATAATCTCATAGCGATAAGGCTGCCCTTTGTACTTCCGCGATTCTTAGTATTCCTTACTATATTGTTTTTTGGCTTTGGTGTACTTAAATGTATTAATTACATAACAAGTTATATTATTTTAAAGCAGGTAATTGAAACTGTTCAGAGATTAACTAATTACTATAAATACATCCCTATAGGATCAAAAGCTATTAGGTATCGTGTTACAAATATAGTACCTCTACATATACTAGCAGTGGCACTGCTAGACTCCTCTAAAATCCACCCGCACCCAACGGCTTACCTCAACTTTTACCAGTTCATCGGTCCACCTTTAGGGTCTGCTCAGATTACACCCTCTGGTACTGGTCACCACTCAAGAACCACTTGCCTGGCCCTAACCCAAAGTAGCCCTAGGTTATTTTACGAATCTGCTCATTTCTGATTCAATCTTGAAGAGTATCGCCAACATCTCTAAGGATAGCCCTTGCCATTACGGCAACCTGCTTTTATATGACACCCGTTAGCAAGGTACCTATCACTTTTCTATGCCATAAGTTGACATTCACTGCAACTCACAATGGTCAAATAATTTCGTATTGAGACACTGCGGTACACGTGACGAAAAGACGTTATGGATCTTCCCTGACGCGGGTCCATGGCGTTGGATCGGGGATCGATATCTTTATCAAAGTTGGACGGTATGGTAGACATAACAAATATCAATAAAAATTAATAAATAGATTATCTGATTTTCCTTTACCTTTGAAGTAGGTTTCTGCAATAAACCGAAATTTGAAAAAATCAGATCCGTCTCTGTTCTACGACTGCGACGATTATTCCAAAAAGTCGACTTCGACGGAACAGGATTGGATTAACTTGAAAACACAATGTTTCCGCAGTAGGTTGAGCTAACGGCCCTAGAGTCCGTAGCAAGTCCCAAAGATTTTGGACTCGTAGATCACTTGAGCTCGTAGTGAAATTGGTAGCGCATTCCCGTTTGAGGCCAGGCGCGCACGCGCGGGGTTGCAGTGGCCTAGCTGCTAGTGCGGGCCTGGCCTAAGTATTCAATCGAATAACAAGAAATGGTTGTCCTCAGTACACCAACAGCGAAGTGAGCCGCAGCCTCAGCCGCCACATCTTCGCCAAGACTGAGAGGAAGGCCTACGAGCTGGACATCTGTTATGACCCAAACCGACGCTCCACGCAGATTGGATATGAACTGGAAGGAACTGGAAATATGTAGCAAAGAACTTTTGATGCAAAAAATTATATAATAATTCATTAATGTATTCAATAATCTGTCAAAATGCTTACTTAAGAAATACCAGATACATAATCATTTCATTCATAACATTACAAAAGTATTATTATTTAGGTACATGAGTATATTAATATATAACAAGATCCGTCAAGTGCGAGTGTGACTCGCGCACCGAGGGTTTTGAACGGTTGTCAAGCATACCAATATGTACTATAGGTACTGGTTAGAGACTTTGCTATTTGATAAACACCAAAAAATTAAATTAAACCTACATTTCAGATGTATCGGTTTGCAAACTTCGAAGTATTAGTAACATTTTCGAGTATTTTCAAATGGGTAAAATTTTTTGACATATTCAAAATATTTCAAAAGTATGAAACCTTCAGAAATTTAAAAAACTATTTAGAGAAGTACAAATGAAAGGTATTGGACCTTTCATTTGATACCCCACTTGACATTGTAGGCCTCTTTTAAAATTTCGACATCACAATTTGTGCTGTAAAATTTTAATTTTCTTTTTTTCTATTAGTCTGTACAAGCGCACGAAATGTATTATTGTTTTAAATTTCACGTTATTTGCTGCTGTAGTTGCTGAGATTTTAAAGACGGAAAAAAGGACAGAAAGAGCGAAAGGTTTCGAAACCGATCTCCGATCTTCGAAACCCTAAAAAGAAAAAAACAAATACATATGTAACATTGGTAATAATTATTATGGGTTAAGGGTAAAATGGGTTCCCGCCTCAGCATGTTGCATTATTATAGCATTTGCCTAATACTGCGCTGGTGTTCAGGCAGGGCCCTTGAGAAGTGACGTGGATAAGTATTTGCCCCGCAAAACTCAAGAAACAGTGTACATAATAACGAATTTAAAGAATAGTTTTTTCAAAACAATTTAATTTTTATTATGCTACACACGATCTGGTCTTGACTAATAATATTCCTTGCTTTACGAGTAAGTTTATCGGACCGCGACTAGGCAAACGTAGTGTAGGACGCCCTCAAGCCAGGTGGGACAACGACCTGCGAAAGACTGCAGGCAGGTGCTGGATGCCGCAAGCTGAAAACAGGGCGCTATGGCGCTCATTAGGAAAGGCCTATGTCCAGCAGTGGACGAATACAGGTTGATGATGATGATGACAATGATAAGTGTTTCTGGGGTAAAGTTTATCGTGGTTGTCCGTCGTTTAAAAGATAATTATAATTAATTAATACTACTTTCTGATATTGCATTATTTTAAGTGTTTTAATTTCAATGGATAGTTTCACGTTGTTAAGTTTCTCCCATTCGTAACTAATTTGTATTTTTTAACATTTGAGTAATTCACTGTAACAAAACACGAATGTTAAGCCATTGTTTTGCCCACGGTCTACCCAAGTGAAAAAAAAGTTGGACCTTGGACATGCTTAATTTGATCTCTCGAAAACCTTAGAACAGAGCCAGTTTCACCGACAAAGCCAGAAACATAATATTTGCATCGTTTTCTCCATCGTATTTGCGCGTCCCAGCTTTGAATGTATTCGGGTCACGAATGTTGACGCACCGCCGCCGGTGGACTCGGTATCAACTTGTGGCTGTTCTGACCCTATTCTGCTAAAATAATAACTTCACTATGACAATGGAATCGTCTAAATCGCCGCCATAGGCGCGTTTTGGCTTAGAACAAAGAAACTACAGATGGATGGACGCTTGTCAAAAGTGTCGTGGTTGAAACCTCGATAAATATGCAGATAGCAGCTGACGCACTATCTGGAGTTTCTTTCACCTGAGGAATCCACGTGGAAATTTGGTGACGATTGCAGTGTCATAGTAAAGCGATTATTTAGCAGAATTGGACCCTGTTCCTTGTAAAATATTATTAATTTATTTCAAAAAGAATCAAAACAAATATTTCACAGTAATTTGTCTGACATTATGAAATATTACACTGGTGAGAATTCTTATTCGAATAATTATGTTTTTATTTTTTTGTTATTTTGAAGTTATTTATATCATACTTATGCTACAGCTAACATAAACCGTTGATCGGTTTGTCCGTCAGCCTCAGTCTCTATGGTAAGTAATAACTAATGAATACAACAACTCGTACACTATCATAGGCTAATAAATACAATATGCATCCACCGCAGCGTGGGTCAGAAACTGAATGTAGGTACCTAGTTATAAATAGTTGTGGATGGCTCTGGAAGCCAAGAAAAACAAGCATGTATGATGTATTAGCCTCAGTTGCCTAAACTAGACTAAGTTGCCTAAATGTCTGTAATATAGGCAGCTGCGCTCCCCCTAAAATGTTACAACAATACAATAATGGTGACAGCTACAATAATAGAATAAAACATAAAATGGTTAAAAGATTTGGTTACTTAAAGATGAAAGTTGAATCTGAATACAGTGTGAACTGATATTAACGAACAACATTTTTTTTAATTCTTGGTTGGCTTCGAATAATCTGTGCTTATTCTAAATTAACAAACTACCTATACATTTCATAAGGCTCATTTCATGTAGATTGGCAAACTCGAATACACACTGCGTCTAATTGTTTAAGAATGGAAAGCCCTCGCTACAAGAAGTTGTTTTACCTTAAAAACAATATTTTTCAAGGACCTGTTATTTTTGATCAAAATATCAGGGCCTTGAAGATTGATCGCCCTAAGGTCAATAGCAGTCCGATAAGCATTCGCAGGTAGCCGGATATAAATCAATTCGAAGGACGAAGAAATATTACATTTTTCCTATGTGACAGGAAGGTGGAAAATATAGGGAGTTTATGTGCGATTTAGAAACTGGACTGAAACTGATTTATATGTTTGCATAGGAGTTATCGGATTGATCATTTGATTTTGAACACAGATTGATAAATTTGTGATTGACAATCGATTGTGCTGTTCCTGACCTTAGCTTCAGTACCTACCTCATCACATAATATGTTTTTATCAGCCAAAGCTTCGTCAATTGTACAATATGAACCAGCTTTGTAATGATTAATCTATCTACTACGTAATATTTTTTTGAATCGGGTTTGTTTATTTGAAGATTAACAATACAAACAATATAAAAATATTACCTCGTAAAAATACAAGTTGACTCGTAGAACAGGAAAACATGAATACAAATAATAAATATTTAAAGCAATACATTTTAATTAAAAGTAACCAACATGGACAGATAAATCCCAATCACCGAATCAATCACAAGTAATTTAAAGTTGAGCTAAAAAATAATGAAGCAAAAAAGTTTTGCTAAAAAACCTCGCACAACTAAAAATTGCAAACAAGGAGCACAACACACCAAAAACACCACTTAGCAGAAAGCAGAGCACCCTATACATTACAGATGCGATCAGTCACATGGCCGGCTGACGTCATCAAATTGCAGGCGGGCACACCTGGCGGAAAAAAGTTGTGAATAAACAAACCGCTGAGAGAACTCGCTACAGTAGGCAGTGCCGGTTGGCTATGAGACTGGCGTTCATATTAATAAAACAAAATTATGCAAAAAAAAAAAGCACAAAGAAATGGAGAGAGCGATATCGTTAATTACCGTTGATTACATGGAATCAAAAATCGAACCATAAAATGGTACTGGCCAAGACCGAAAACTTCACGCTTTTGAATACGAAAGGATACGTAAAAGATTACATCTGGTGCATATGCTGTAGGTTTTACTACAGATCTTTTTTACAGATCTGTTTTACTCTGGACACTTCACGGTTCCAGAGATACAACCTTCACAAAAGTAGTGTAAAAAGACCAAAAAATAGTTTTTTTTTATGTGAGCCCTTTTTAATTTTAATATTTATTTTTATTATTTTACCGCTATTTTACAAATAATAAAAATATAATAAATATTAAAATTCAATTACAAGAGAAATACACATTCTGTGAAGATTTCAACTTAAAACGAATATTTATTTTTAAGGTTCATGAGACGCATGGCCCGCAGACGAACGGACGGACGGATAGACGGACAGAGAGCGGAGGCTTAGTAATAGGGTCCCGTTTTCAACCTCGGGTATAACCCTAAGAACGTATAAAAATGTACGGAAATGTACGGCGTCTAGCTGTTTGACGTCTGACAGATGTCTGTTTTCGGATTTGGATGCGAATCTGCCACGCGCCTAGATCCTATCGAAGCAACTCGCTAGGCTACCATCCAAGCAACCAGCCAACCTAGCCTACCATCCTGCTGTACCTACGACCGTGGCCTGATGGACTCAATTCAAGAAAATATTCTTCTGCGGCCATATTGGGTAAACCCAGCTAAAAAGCGCATTTACCACTTCTCGTTATTCAAACATAATTCATAATTCTTCCCGTCTCGTGGCCACAGCCGGGCCTAATAAAGTGGGTCGAGCAAACATTGCCGGCTAAAACTACGGTTTTTAACTAGTATTTTTAGTTGGTTTTGTGCAATGTCTCGTTTGCTTTTACCTAACTACCTCGTTTCTTTTTTAGGGTTCTTTCAATGCTACTTTAGTGAATTAGATATGAATAAATAAATAAATAATGCTGAACAATTTACACATGTATCATCTAGCCTCAAGCAAAGCAGAGCTTGTGTTATGTTATGTCTATACTGGATAACTGATATAAGTTAAACATTATACTAGATACACATTATAAAGATAGATATTTTTTATTATACATAGAAAACACTCAGAACACCCTGAAAAAATATCTGAAGATCGTACAAATATTTGTACGATTTTGTATGTATATTTGTCCCAGGGCGGGAATCGACCTGTTCCCTCTTGCGTCGCAGGTGGACCTTCGCCCGCTGCGCCACAGAGGTCGTCCTATAATGATCTAATATATTATGTACCTGTATAAATATGAATTTAATCCGTGAGTGTCTTATTGGATGTTTTGAAATCCTGGCCTTAAAATTACCTACTCAATTTCTTCATACCATAAAATTATTCGTTTTCGGTTTGCGTTGGATATAAAGCGGTTTTGAAATCTCAAGGGGCGAAGCTAGTACTTAGCTGCTAGGTTCGCTGAGATCTAGATCTCAGTACCTATACACGGGCGCACCGTAATAAAAACTTAAATAACTTAAATATAAAAAAAAATTCTTTGGTTCTCTATTGGTAACACGATTGCGAAAAAAAAATTTAATAATAAAATCATGAAAGTGCACTGTTTCGCACATAATTTGGTCGAGATCTCAGGAACCCTGCGGTCTATTGAAATGATTTATGTTTTGTTTTGTAGGTTATTACTAATTATTTGGTTCCTTCTACGCCGTTCCAAAAACATATGCTCTGTCCCGCTCGTACGAACGCGAAATACTATGCCTATCCTTTTCTCAAAATGGCGCGGAATGCGCCCTCTTAAATAGAATACCTTTGCAATGGAAAACCGTGAAAAACTAACGTTTAGTTTATTCAGTTTTTATATATCCAAAACCTGTAAAAAATCCGTTTCCGGTTCTAGTGCCGATTCGTCCAGCTACTCTGGCTTAGTAGTTGTCATATTATGTTATAACTATATTGTCATTAAATTTTATGAAAAATCATCGCAATAATATTGTCCTAATATATTAGCACAATATTATTCATCCTAACGTTCACGTTTATATATAAATGAGTTTGGTTGTATGTTTGTTAATTCTTCACGTCACAACTGCTCATCGGATCCGTCTAACATTTTGCATAGATATAGAGGTAGATACCTTATTCCAGGTCTCCCGACACAGAGGCTCCCTTTTATCCCATAAATCCCATGGGATATAAATAAAAACGTTTCTCTAGAACAATAATTAGAATCTTTGACTTGGGATTTTTATCCCCAAGCGACTAGTGAAATTACTATCATCAGATAGTTATTTTCACTATTCTGTAGATATATTTTCCATATTCCCAAGGAACCCTTTCGCCCTGGCTACAAAGCACACTTCACCTGTTTTTATCTTTTTCACAGATTGCTGTAAATACGGCAGGATTGGCAGGAGCACTGTTTCTATTGTGGTTTTTAGTGGCACTAGTAGATTTTGCTACAACTTACTGGGAATAATGTATTTAGGACTTTTATAAATGATGCTGAATGGTGTCTGTTATTTTATTTGTTAGACTTACCTACCTCACCGTCGCCAGTCAAAAATAAATTATTATGATATATTTCGGTGCTCATCGAAATTAGCATTAAAAATTTCAAAAATTATCTTCTTTCTAGAAATCCTCACTCATATGTATATTTATCTCTATTTTTTGGTGTTGAATAATCCAATCTTAATACTTTCTCGCGGCCTAACATTTGTTTAGTCAGCATCTGCCACAAAGAAATAGCACCCCAATTTCGGTACAGCAAAAGACACTATTCCTTGGGTACCTACTGATTTTATCAAATGAAGGAAAACTTGTAAAGCAGCCAAAATAAAATTCATCTAAAGTTTCTCGAAGGCACGCCTCACCTACACGCATAATCAACGACAAAACTTGCGGAGACACAAAAAAGCCTCTTACCTAACTACACACTTGAGAAAAACTCTCGCAAAATTGTTGTAAACACGGCGAAAAATGTTGGCGAAATTCTACAGCAAAATAATTTCGAATATCTCTTAAAATATTCCGTCATGTTTTGAATTAAAAATTCTCTAAAAGTAGTCGCTTAGTCATCAGTTTTATTATGCCTAAGTGATTAATGATATAAACTGTAGCGAGGTAATTTGAGGTCTCGGCCCCAACATCTGATAACCTTCAGAAATTTCATAATGCTGAATATACTTCGAATTTTCTGCTTAAATTTAGACGAGAGTCTAAGAAAATATAGAGGCTGGCGCAAGGTATTATCTGTCCTCAAAGCTCCTTGCTCTTGAAGTAAACTTTGAACTCTGAGACTTTGAGACCTTTATCATGCAACCCACTATTTGCCCATACTTAATGCTTTAGTAACTCGTTTGTCAGGTTGTTTGTTACCTTTTCACAAAAAAACGTTAGATCAGTCTTAATTTTAGCAGGTGTAATAACTTGCGTACTTGTAGATTGGGATTGGGAATAACGTGCTGTCCTGCTTAGTTTGAATCCAATCTGAAAGATAGCATGAGAGATGACCTCATTCTAAATCCCATTTTTTAAGTACGCTGGTTATAATATGACCGAAAACTTGAGGAAGCGCAAAGGCTTATCAATTCGAATGACGTTGCGGTTTACAACTACCTAGTATTTCTTAACTTGAGCACTAATATGGCTCCCCAGACTGATCCAATAGGTACAATTTTTTTTTTTAATTATATTAGCAATTTAGTTATTAATTATATTATTATATTGCAGCCCGCGGCTTCGCACGCTTTTTTCCGGAATAAATGGTAGCCTATGTCCGGCCCCGAGATACTACCTCGCTGCCAAATTTTACCGAGATCCTTTCAGCCGTTCTTGAGTTATAAATAGTGTAACTAACACGACTTTCTTTTATATATATAGAATATACGTATTTCCAAATAAGGTTTCTAAACTCTGTGCGTGAGTCATCCATGATGACTCACGCACAGATAGTGGTAGTTGTGCAAAGCGCCCTTGCATGTCACAGCGCTGAGTCTGGGCAGTGAATACGTTAAACAAGTACAATAAAAAAGTAATTTTACACACCCCTGTACCCTGCGACTATGGCACATACCCCAAGTCCCGTGCCAACTCACGGCGACCAGATAAAGGCACTTTATTGCTATTCGATACGTCATTTTGGTCCTTTTTCAGGAACTTTTTGTTTAGAAACAGTCTTGCTGTTTTTATTTGGGATCGTTTTTTGTTGTGGAAGTAAATATCTGATTTTAGTTTAAGGGGTACATTGATAATAAGATTCCTTCAGACAGCAAGCAAGCGAATGTTATGTACTTCGTGCAGTAGATATTATGTTTAAGATAGAACGAAAGTAAAATTATATTACAATAACCCTTTTATGAATTAAGCACAAATTCTGAATCAGTGGCAGGGCAGGTTTTTCCCATTGAAGGATGAGTTGGGATAATCGTAATGGTGTCGCCTACACTCATTGTACTTACGTACTTCTAAAATTGATCATCAGTGTCTTAACTCTAGCCGCGGCAGAACTTCATCTTCAAAAAGCGCTTCTACATAATAATTTGGCAGGTTTTAAATAATCCGCCAAGTGCGAGAAGACTCGCACACGAAGGGTTCCGTACCGTAAATCAGGCAACTTTTTCAAAGAACATCGATTTTTCACTTGTTCGGAGAACCCTTTAATTTTCAACTATATTTTATTTTTAGTATTTGTTAAGTAAGTGAACAGTTGAAGTGTTACTTAATTATAAAAAATTTTTTGTGTCTACCAATTGTAGTTCAAGAGATACGCCTCGAAAATAAAGAGCAAAAATAGGCAAAAAAATCACCTTTGTGTAGGTATGGGAGCCCCCTTTAATTTTGATATTTATTTTATTTTTATTAGTTATTGTTATAGCGGCAAGAGAAATACACATTATCTGAAAATTGCAACTGTCTACCTCTTACGGTTCATGAGATATGGCCACATGAAAGATGGACGGACGGACGGACAGGGGAGGCTTAGTAATAGGGTTCCATTTTCACCCTTTGGGTACGAAACCCTAAAAATGATAAATTGACTTCAAATTCCGGTATGTATCTATGTCTCGTACGTACGAAATGACCCCTCTCTTACTTTCGCTGACCGAAGGTTCACGTGCAAAAAATTGAGTTTACACTGGGGCAACATCTAGTTATAATTCAAGTCTAATTTAGTTTGATGACACATGGATGAAACTGTTGACGCCCGTTGCTATGGAAACAAACCATTAGGTCATAATAAAATGATCATATTGTGATTGAATTTTTACAAACCTAGTTTTAATTGTCATACTTGTTAATTATTTCTGAACTATAAACTAAACTAAGTAATCCGTGCACAACAGTAAAATTACTTAATTACTTAATTAGTTAGCAGTCTCCAGTCTGGTTTCCTCGATAAAGGCTCAGCCTAGTGAGGAAACCGACGAAAATCGCCTATAAAATTAACTGAGCAAGATGTAGTAGTCATCGATATTTATAGTAGTATTATAGTTTAAGTTAATCTTTGTTTGTATTTGCTACTAATCAAGCTTATAGGGGTAACTTATACCTTAAAATCAATTCTGATACAACAACGAAAGAACCATCAAAATCTCCAAATTGGCGCAGATATCACCAAAACTGTTGTAGCCAGTCGTGATTCTACAAAAATATTAAGTTGCTTTTTAAGTTTAACGGGATAAATCCACCTCTAGTACCACCTCCAGATCATCCCTTCTACAATAGGATCAGTAAAATCGGTAAACCATAGACGGAGATATCAAGTCACATACCTACATACATAAAAAAAACATACCGACGAACTGAGAACCTCCTTCTTTTTGAAGTCGGTTAGTAACGAATCCCTATTTCCCTTGGTCACAGCATCACGCTGCGCTGGATTTTTTGTTGTGTTTGTTATTGTCAAGAGAAGATTTAATAATCGTTCTCATCATTTTCTATTCTAATTAAGAGAAAAAATTGTATTAATTGAAAAATTTAATGAAGAACCGCAAAAAAAATAAAAAAAAAATTTAATATTCATTTATAAGACAGGACAATGTCTGTCAGGTCCGATAGTTGATTATAAATTTCTTTTTATCTCCTCCACTATCATAATTAAAAATCTCCGTGCAAGTTTCAAAAATTCCAGCAATCACAAATTCTTCGGAGTCCTAACCCACAGATAATGCGGTACCATAACTCCAGTGAACAGTAAAACTGTCAAAACTTTAGTCCAGTCTACGTAATGTAGCCATTACCTTACTGCTAAATTTGAGATAACTAAAAGTTCTAAGTAGGGTGACCTCAATGGCACGAAATCAGTAAAAGTTCGTAAACTTCAGTTGAGTTGGATTATTGGCGACACTCGGCGACCTCTTCCCCACATGACTTAACACACAGAGGTCCAAGGTCCAGCACACAAATTCACAACTGCCAGCAACTGTAAATGTATAAACAACATTTGTATAAAATCATGCTTTTAGTAGCTTTTCCAAGTAATTGAAATATTTCATGTCCGCACTAACTGTTGCGGAGGTTTCTGATGAGGAGACGGTCTTGGCTGCAGCATCTGGTTATTTATTTAATTTTAATGTAATCAAATGTGAACAAGTATGCAAAATTTCAAGGAAGGTTTTTTAAGGAAAGGGTATTTTTTCGAGTTTTTTCAATATATTGCAATTGGAATTGGTAATTTCTACTTTTTTCCAAACATTTCAAAAAGCATAAAACCTACAGACTTTTCAACAACTGTTTTGAAATGTACAAACTGATACGTTTCGTTTGTTACCCTACGTGATTGTAGGTATCTTTAAAAATTTCTACATCACAATTTGTACAGAAACATTAATTTTTTATTTTTCATTTCTTTTAATTTTTTTTTCTTTTAATCTGTTTAAGCGCACGAAATTTATTACTATTTAAAATTTTACGTTATTTGCTGGTGTAGACGCTGAGATATTAAAGCTGGAAAAAAGGACAGAAAAAGCGATGCCATAAGGGTTTCGAAACCGATCTCCGATTTTCGAAACCCTAAAAACATAAGCATTTCTGAACTGATTCCTGTCCATCATTTGCGCGCAACATAAACTAACTAAAATCATGGGTATAGGCTAGTACGTTATACCCTATGTCTTAAGACTCATACGAGACATTATTGAGTTTGGCCGGAGTCCAAGGGAAGCAGCCAACTGTGCCAGCCAGATTAAGTGGTACCATGGTGTTGTTAACCATCAATTTTAGTTTTTGTTTCAAATAAGATAAGGTTTTGGAAAGCATTTATGATCTTTTAAACTTTTAGGAGTCGATTAAATGTACGTAGACGAGGTAAATCTTGGAACATAAAAACAAAGGTACGCGATAAATATGTACCGAATAATAGGTGTGAGAGTGAATGTACTAAGTAGTAGTAAATAAATAATAAATAAATAATGCTGGACAATCCACACAGCATCATCTAGCCCCAAAGTAAGCAGAGCTTGTGTTATGGGTACTAGATGACTGATAAACTTAATACAATACATAACATAACATAGATATTTTTTTTTATACATAGAAAACACCCAGAACACCCGGAACAAATATTTTCAGATCGTACAAACATTTGTCCCAAGGCGGGAATCGAACCCGCAACCTTCTGCGTCGCAGGCGGACCTTCGCCCGCCGCGCCACATCGGTCGCGCCACATCTGAGTAGTGTACACGTAACCCAGAAAATAATGATCAAAATTGATACAGACCACCCCTTTACACTTTACAGGGCATCAATCAGTGTCATCAATTATCATCAATCAATATCATCAATTATTGAATTTTTGTTGACAAACCGAAAAGTAAAGCAACATAGAACGGACAAAGTCCGAGTTTTAACGATAAATAACTAAGCTGACTCCCACTCATCATCATCATTAACCTAGTATACAAGGTGCCACATAATTGGTGTACTAAGCGGAGAAGAGGAGGGTCTACCCCCCTCCCACGAATTTTTTTTTGTTCTAGCACTTTCCGGGTTTCAAGGGTTTTTATCTTTAAATTAACTTTCATCGCAACTAGCCCATGTAACACCCCTAACATCAGCTGTTCATCAGTAAGGTGCTTGACCTTTCAATCGCTTTTGTTTAGCCAATGCCGTCAATTTTGCTACGCGATAAATACCCAATAAATAATCTTCATTAGTTAGGTATATTAAAAAAAAATTTAAAAGTGCTACGTACATACGTGCCTAGTTTTGTTTTAAGCATGAATGGATGTGTTCTTTATTTGCACATGAAAAAGGAACCCTATAATTTTGTCGGTTTTGCTTTAGTGATATGGTTGTACTTTTTCTAAGCGTTTGCGTAATGTTATTTTTTACTATGAAAATTTAAAACAACGTATTTCTGAAAATTAACCATACGGATCAGTCGTGTATAGGGTGCAAAACAACCCAGTTTCGGGTTGGTACATGAATAACGTGACACTTTGTAATTAGTCCACTGCTGGTCACAGGCCTCCCTTAATGAGTGCCATAGCGCCTTGTCTTTAGCTTGCCGCATCCAGCATCTGCCTGCAGTCTTTCGCAGATCGTCATCCCACCTGACCGGAGGGATGTTTGGCGAGTCGCGCTTTTCATTCAAGAACAAAATTACCCCAGTGGTTGACAGTTTTTCACGAGATATGGTCGGCCTACTGCCACTGCAGCCTGCTAATTCTTTGAGTTGCGACGATAACTTTGGTTTTCTGTCGGATGTACATATATTCGTTACAAATCCTATCCTTCTAAGAAACTCCGAGCATAGCTTTTTCCATAGCTCGCTGAGCGATTTTGTACAGGTGGACCAGCCCTATTGTATGTCCACGTCTCAGTTCCGTAGGTCAAGACGGATCGGACGCACTGATTGAAAACTTTAGTTTTCAAGCATACCGTAAGGTATGGATGACGAGAAGATTCGACGTAGTTTTCCGTCGTTAAGCGCTGCCCAGCCTAGCTGGATCCTCCTCTTGGCTTCATTCTCAAAGTTGTTTTTACCTAACTGCAGAATCTGCCCCAGGTAAGTGTAGTCGGAAACAAATTCAAGAAGGTGACCATAACGTGACGTAACGGTGACGACTGGTCCTGGATCAATGTGGCCATTAATCTTGACATTGGTTTTATCCAAATACATGCCAAGAACGATGCATCGCGAGGCTGTGGCTAGGCCATCCAGCATCTGGTTTAGCTCCTCTAGCGACTCAGCTATTAAGAGTCAGTATGTTTCAGTTGTTTGTTAATGGACAGTATGGCAGCCTGGGGTAGCCAGGTGATTCCTAGCAACCCCTGCCCCGTTGTTACCATGGCCACTACCATGGCCAGGAATAGTGAGGCGGCCGGGAATTGAGGACCATTTTCTGTTTTTTCATGGCATGCAGGTTGGGGATCGCAGTTCGTTGGTGGAGTTCTTCTGCAGAGGGCGCTGCTGCCGGCTCCCGTTGTATGTCCATTAGTTGCCTCTTACGACACCCACGGGAAGAGTTGGGGTGGTGCATTTATAAACCGGCACCACACGGCACCTCCTACTACGAAGTAAAAATAACACAGACAGAAATATTCGTAAGGGCATAAAATATTGCACAGTTTTCTCTCAATCCGTTATCATTCTCGTTCATAAACTTTAGAAAACATTTTGGATAGGGGCAATTTTCGTTCGTATTACATTTTGACAAACAATTTTTTATCCCATTTATTTTTGCATTAGAGCACTGAATGGGCAGCCATTGAGCATGCGTGCTATCCTCAAAATATCATCCAAAACGCATTTTAAAACACATGTTCTGTTGCAATTTCAACAGTTGCGAAGTTTAATAGCGTGTAAAAGCAATGGGGCACTAAATTATAGAATAACAACCATAAAAGCGGAGCACTGGTCCACTCTGGACAATGTTATTTATTTTACTGTAGTTGATAATGTCTTGTTGAGCTGTGGGCACGTACCTTTTACAACTGACCTCTAAAACACAGGTTTTGGATATGTTATTGTCAAAGCTCTACTTCTCAGTATCAGACTTTGCTTGTTTCCCAATCTAAAAATATTGCGCAACTCCACATTTTTCTGCCTCTCCATTCTTATTCATCATCCTCGTTATCATGTCAACCTGTGCTCACCTGATGATGTCCTCCTAGCTGAACTTTAGCCACGTCAGCTAGTTTCAGCGAAGACCTGCGCACCTAGCTAAGGTGCGCAGGTCATTATTATAGTGCACGAGTGTATGCGCAAACACAGGGGCACTCTTGATTCCCTCACTTCCGTGCTCTCCACTGCTGGGTGGGTATAGGTACATTCATGAAACATGTAGCTATACCCTCACGTCACTTTATGTAGAGGCTCTTATGATGGACCGATCATCTGATGCAGGTCTCGGGGAAACACGGAATGCGGGCAGTGCAGGACCGGTCATCGAGGCCATTTTTCTACGAAGTCTATGTGTCTGACGACGGCTTACAGATGGGATGATGATGATGAAGTATTCCTTTCGCTTCTAGCCAATTTTCTTCAAAAGGTAAAAGAAATGTGGCTTGGCAGCAGAAAATTAGAATGATCGCACGTAGTACTACTAAAATTATGACACCTGCGGAACGCCCAAAGCCATGAATATTAGCAGTTCCATTTGTATGTCCGTCTGACCTTGTTAGAGGACTGTCAACTTTACGACGTCACTTTAGGGTAGCTGATTGTATGGCTGAATATTTCAAGATTTTGGAAGTGAAATGAGAGTGGGTGCTTTAAATTAAAATGGTAACTAACCCTCGGTGCGGTGGAAACTAATCTTCATCGTAAAATTTATTTGAATACTGTACGCCACACTCACTGTAATTCCTCTATAGAAATATTGATTTATCCCAACATCTCACGGGAGACGTTGCTATTCCAATAGTCTCACGAAAACTATTTTCAACGTCTCACGTGAGTGGTTGCCTATTCTCATTGCCTCATGAAAATTCAGACAGATTCCTAATGAACAATACAGCCAGTTGAACTACCTCTAGATTGTTTGCAACAGTCTTCCATTAGTTCAACTATTTCAATTGTAAATACCTAATTGTTCCAAATTGTGTCTATACATGTGTTAAAATTTTCTGTTTTTTTTTTGTAAGTTTCCAATGGCATCTGTCAAAATTTAGTTCCTTTTCCGGTAGATATACCAAACGACTTCCAGTTTGCTCTAAGATGAGATAAGAGAATGTACACGTGCTCAGGTGAAACAAATTTAATTTTTCAATAAATTCAGTGTTTCAAACCAATACCAAACCCAAACAGGCCACCGAAACGGGTAGTTGACCTACGCTATGACCTACCTATTAAAGCATCTAAGACGCAAAAAGGAATTATATTTCTCCCACAAGAATAATAATTTGAGTGAGCAAAAAATATCTATTCCATCAGAATAAGATCTAGGCATCATCAAACTTAGTCCACTGCTGGACATAGGCCTCCCCTAATGAGTGCCATAGCGCCCTGTCTTCAGCTTGCCGCATCCAGCATCTGTCTGCAGTCTTTCGCAGGTCGTCGTCCCACCTGGCTAGAGCCTACACTACGTTTGCCGAGTCGCGGTCTCCATTCGGGAACACGTTTACCTTAGCGGCTGTCGGTTCTTCGCGAGATATGGCCGGCCCACTACCACCTTAGCTTGCTAATTCTTTGATCTATGTCGATAACTTTGGTTCTCTGTCGGATGTATTCGTTACGAATCCTATCCTTCAGAGAAACTCCGAGCATAGCTCTTTCCATAGCTCGCTGAGCAGCCATGAACTGGTGGACCAACCCTACCATGAGTGTTCACGTCTCAGCTCCGTAGGTCATGACGGGTAGGACGAACTGATGTAAAACTTTGCATACCGCATTGCGGTATGGATGACGAAAAGACTCGACCTAGCTTTCCAAACGCTGCCCAGCCTAGCCGGATCCTCCTCTTGGCTTCCTTCTCGAAGTTGTTTTACCCAACTGCAGAACCTGCCCAAGGTAAGTATACTCGGAAACAGTTTTGAGAAGGTGGCCAGGTACGACCACAGGTCTTGGATCAATGAGGCCATTAATTGATCATGACTTTGGTTTTACTCAAATCCTTGCCTAGACCGATACATCGGGAGGCTGAAGCTATGCTATCAGCGAATAATTTGTGTAAGATGTAGTTGCCGTTTATGTTATTGCCCCTACCTTTCCAGTCCAGCATCTTAAACATATCTCCCAATGCACTTGTGAACAGTTTCGGGATATGATATCCCTGCCTCACTCGTCTGCGTCATTGGATAGGTTTAGATGGTGGCCTGCTGGCCCTGTATTTGAACATCCATGGTGGTAGCTTCGTAGAGATATCTCAGCACCTCGATATAACGATAGTCGACTTGGCAACGCTGCTGTAAGGATTCCAGAACAGCCCAGGTTTACAGGGACTCCTCCGGCTTTCAGAAGCTATGGTATGCTGTATATGTATTACCAGTAGGTATTTCTGTCTTCTGAGGGTTAATCAAACAAATTGAAGTCGCGGAGAACTTATCCAACCAATATCCAAGGTTTTCAGAAACGTTACTCTGGATTCGATTAGTGGTTAAAATTGTTCCATGTTTGACAGAATTATAACATTCGAAGATCTTCTAAATAACAAAAACAAAACAAAAAATTTTAAAAACAGTTCGAATAGGTAGCTACATAATAAATAAAATATTCGAACAACAAAAAAATACAAATGACAACGCGAAGTCTTTTTGAAAATAGATCGAGTAAAACAAAAGAAATCACAGAAAAAGTCTGAGGTTTTATTAGACAGTAAAGTATCTCCTCACAGATAATCCGAACAAAATCGTGGATTCAAGTATAATGTCTGTATGTTTGTACTTGTATTAAATGCAAACAACTCCGGTTTATGACTGCACTTGAATCGTAACTCGAAATTTACATTCGAGAAGGTTGAGTTAGCACGTGGAATGTTCCAGATTTTACGTTCAATGTTGTGTTCGTGACGAGAACTCACAACGGCAAGGTACCAAAGAATCTGTAAGCAGTTCTTGAAGAATTGTTTTTGTGGTAAATCTTTAAAATAATCAACTAATAGAGTGTCAAGCTTGCAAAAACATTGTTTTTATTATATATAGTGAGCCATAGTAACTCTTATTCTACGAAAAATGAATCGCTACATTATTCTTGTTACGGAGGTAACTGTGACAAACGGACAAACAAACATTAGGCGTTACTCAGAGGAACACATAATGTTAACCTTGGTGTTAAAACTCTCTTACTCTGAAAATCACCTCAAATAAGTCTAGTTGGAGCATGTCTAGAGTAATTTAAATCTAAAACAGCTCAATTTCCAACTTCAAACCCTAGGCCCATAGCAATAAATATTAAATTCGCAATTTTTATAACTTCGCAAAAAACTTAACCCTCGTAAACGTCACTCAGCTGTCAAATATTAACAAATTATTCCGTTCAGATGTTCGACGTAACCGGTTTGAGTCCCAGCGGGAAAAGAACGGGAATCTGAAATAATCTTAATATTAGATGCCTCATAAATAGCATTGATTTGTAAATTTGTTTATGCGTACTTCTAATATATTTTGTATTTAATCTTTGAAAATGTAGGTTCATTTATGATTAAAATACAGTGCTGTATATTAATTCGAACTTATCCGATCAAAAGAGGACAACGAAGATGCTGAGTCAGCACTATGCTCCCTTTGAGCATGGTGCTGACTCAGCATCTTAAATCGTTAAACTGTATTCATCAAAATTACATTGTTGAAGAGAATAAAACTTAAATAAACTTGACGTGTCGAAATAACTATCTGTCGAAATTCAGTGGGACACTGATAGATAACTTACTACCTTACCTATCAAATCTCACTTAACTGATAAAACGAAATTTAATAAGTCCAAAAGTTCTTTCGGACAACTTAAAAACTGTGGTTTAACAATGGTGTAGTTTACTTCGTAAATCCCTCAAACTAGCGGCATACCTAGTTTAGACTAGAAAATGTGTTCAGAATGTAAGTTTACTTTTCTCGCTGCTAAATAACGTAAGCAGTTTCTATCTCGGCTTGACAGTCGCCGCATAAAAATCGTAAAATACAAAAGTTTATCTGCACTCATTGGACGTAAAACACAGATTTTTATTGTCCTCTTAGTTTCATGTCTGCGCGTTTAGGAGTTGTAAAATATTTATTTCTGGATATAAGCACGTAAAAGTTCGGTTTGTTTTACAATTCTGTGTGAAAATTGAAGTTGAAGACCTACCTTAAAATACCTATCAAAGATTACGTAAACTAATAAATCATTGATTTTCGACTTTCCGAAAAAATCTATAAAAGACTGTAACACACGGGGATGGTTTGGTTCTATAGGGCGTGGATCATTGGTACTTATAAGATTTTTACATTTTATCTTAGTTAAATATTCGAGAGAATGAGATTTATTTTGTGATACACACACACATACATATGAACACAAAAACAAAACTTAACAATACAAATAACATGGAATTCTGAAAGCCAAATGGTACTAATGCACTTGTCAAACTTG
The DNA here is from genome assembly GCA_963662085.1 of Eupithecia inturbata. Taxonomy (NCBI): domain Eukaryota; kingdom Metazoa; phylum Arthropoda; class Insecta; order Lepidoptera; family Geometridae; genus Eupithecia; species Eupithecia inturbata. The sequence goes on along the minus strand of OY759178.1, from coordinate 15,314,404 downwards.
ATGTAGAATAAGAAATCAAATAATATCCCAAAAAACAATCGACTTCGACGGGACTTGAACCCGCAACTTTCTTACAGTACGGGAACGTGCTAAACTTTACGCAAGAAATTCAAAACCAAATTTAATAAAAACTGAGCAAAACGGTGCATGATGCATGTTTATTATTTATCAGAGGGTATCGTGTGGTTATTAATTCAGGGTCATACAAAGAATGGTGGCACATTATTTTGATAACTGTTTAACCAAAATAAAAAAAAAATGATGTCAAGTGACGTAGGAGACGAAAAACTTTGGGACAATCATCGGACTATAGCGATGTTAGCTCCACCTACAGGGGAAACATTGAAGTGTTATCCAATCCTGTTCAAAGACTAAAGTTAAGCTTAGCTTGACGAGAGGTGTTGCGTTGCTCATTTCTAAGGTTTTTATTATTATAGTGCGTAAGCACGGGGTTAATTTGTAAGAAATCAAATTATATCCGAAAAATATTTCCAGTTCGACAGGACTAGAACCCGCATCTTTCCCTCTGTACGGGAACGTCTTATACATTAACCCAGCGTGAGCCTTACATACTATAATAATAAAAACCTTCGATGTAATATGTTTGTAAACAAACCAAGGCACAAATTACTAAAACTCGCTTGGCGTAGAGTTTCAGGTATCGTCAAATAATGTAAATTGCTTATAAAAAGACGCGGCAACAGAGTGAATTTTAGGTAAAGTATGGGCGGTTTGTTTACAAACATTATACATTGATTTTGGCTAGTATATAGGTGGGTACTTCATCTCTTACTTAGGCTCAAGTATCTTTGAACTCATACCTACATAATATTTAACTCGTATAATTATTATACATAGGAAGATATAACTCCTAAAAGATATTTCATTTAAACCTACCTTATATCAACTCTAATTTATTTTATTAACAAAAATGTTCAAAAGCCTGTCCCGCCATCTGCCGCCATTTTCCTTGATGGCGTGAACAAGTAAATTTAATATTTATACCGAAACACTCCGCCCGAATGAGCCCACTCCGAAACTTGCCTAGTCAAGTGTACGATGAAGTTAGCGACTCTTATGGAAGCAATTGCACAGAAAACGGGACGACCCGATATCTTAACTCGGTTTTAGAATCCCAGATATTTTTGTAAATAAAAGGAATACAAAACCAAAGAAATAAATGTTGGTTGAAAATATTTTACGACACTGGTCTCAGAAGAAGCAGAAGATCGAAACAAGTTTCATCAAAATCATAATTTTATTCGTTCTCGTCCGTTAATGAACTATGTGTTTTCTGTAATTATTAAAATCTGTTTTTGTTAGGTTTTCATTGATAAGTTTATTTGTTTATTTATTTATTAAAGTTAAGTAAGTAAGTGGTAAGTAGTTTATTTAAGTTATCGTTTACACAACATATCTCGAATTTTACACCGTAAACCGTAGTAGTAGTCAATGTACAAAGAGTACGCTGGTACACTCTGGTACATGGCATGCTTCGGATATTAAAATGAGAGACTTGCCTTGCGTAATAGAAATGTGGCCATTTGCACGACTGGACTTAGTATGTGAAAGAATCGCGAAAGTGATAACTAAAGATCGTAGAAAGTTGCAGATTTTATTAGATGCATCATTGTGAAGTTGAGTTTGCTCTCATTCGTCTCTTTTTTTTATTGCGTTTTTCTGTCTGTGCCCTTATCTGTGTTGATAATTTAAATTATATGTACATATTATTATATCGCAGAGCTTCGTAGCGCGTGCTACGTCGCTACGCCGAACTCGTATTATCATACAAAATAGACCATACATTGTTATTGGTGCGCAAAGAGGAATAAAAACATAACATTTATACCTACTGAATGAAGCGCATCAAAACGGGTGTGCTATTTGGAAGTACTTTGGTGCGCATCATCTGGGTGCGCTTCATCTAGGTGCGCTACGAGGAATACCTCAAAATATTTCAACGCGCACCCGCTTTGTACAATAAACTGAATTCCTCTTTGTCTCTGAAAATCGAAGACGTATTTTTTTATTTTTTATCTTCTAAAAGATTATTTCATTATAAAACTAATAATAACACCTAAAAACCACAGAGGTTTGTAAGGGAGTGCTATTAGTGAGTCAATCTTGCGATAATAGGTACAATGTGTGATTAAGTGATTATGATTAGAGAAAAAAAATATTACAATAACATGTAGGTAACTGGAATTGGGTAGGCAATTGATTCAAATATAAACTCAAAGCATAAAACATACATATCATCGAACCATCGAAACCATCGAACCTACATAAGCATCAATAACTTTTCGAAAAGTTATTGATACATCGACTAGCGGTTTCCATAATATGACGAATATGAGATGACATTCCTTTCCCCTTATTTTGCCTATACGTTGCTAATATACATGTTATTTGTCGTAAAACTTCTAGGATCGAGTCAGACTAGATAACGTTATATGTTAAAATCATAACAAATCCTAAGACTGATATAAATCACAGTAAAATAAGTTAAAGGTTAAATAGATTATTGGACACAGAACCTACATAATAATTTGACAATTAAATAGCCTTGTTCTAAGCGTGACATGAAAGCAGTCAAGTAACTAAGTCCTGTACTATGAAAGCTTGCTCAGTCATAGATCTATGCTTGAGTGACGTTTATGCCATAGAAAAACATTACTAAAGTATAGCTTTCGATTTTCGAATCTTTGATACGAGCCTAAGATTGAGTCACGTCCAGTTACGCTGCCTCATGTCCAGACACAACCAATTTGGCAAAGTTGAAATATGTGAATCTGGCCTGATATATGTTTGATGATTATCTGTAGCTGAGCTATACGTGGCGCGTAGGTCAGTTACAGATAACTGAGGCTGAGACCTCGTTTTGCCTCGTAATTTTGAGTTGTGAGCTGCGTAGAATGCGTACTTTTCTAGCTTTTCCTTAATTGGGTAGGTACTTAGTTCTGTAAGTAAAAGGAGGCAAAGCTTTTCTTGCACCCGCTTTCTATGAACATGCAACGAATCAACTCACATTTTCCGCTGAAAGTTGATACGAAATTTCGGTCTAGTTCATCCAATTTGATTTACTCAGAAATTGTTATAATGATCTTTGTATTACTCTACCTTACTTTGTTATTAATTGGATTTTGGAATAACCACAATTCAAGGATCTTACTTATCTAGCTATCTAAAGATTTTTTTATAGAAAGTTCCTCATTGTATGATGCAATATGACGATAATAGATGACAATAATTAGGGAGGTGTTTGCGCCAATGGAGAATTTAATTACTAATTGGTTTTCACTAGTTTTTGCAACCTTAACATAAAACTTCCCGCCGCCTATCAAGAAAAACAGTTTTAACGTTAGTCTAGTTTTCACACTTCGCGCTAAACTAATTACTTTCGCGGTTATCGGCAACTTTAGTAATTATCACTGACTGATGCTAGCACGTCTTTATTTTGAAAGCAACCTTATTAAAGGATTTACGGCCTTTAGAAGGTACTTACATAAGTAGAAAGTTTTTGGTATTGATATTAACATCTCTTAAAATAGGATATTTACCATAAATTGTGTTGTAATATTATTCAAATTTAAATGATTTTAATTTTAAGAACCATCAGTTATTAGTATTAATTATCTAAATAAAATAATTAAGTACTTATCTAGTTAAAAAATTATTTCAAATTGCTTAATAAACTAAAAGCTATAATATTTAATTTATTTAAAATTAAATTAAATGTGTGGTGAATGGTTAGATGTTTTTATGACATAAAGGAATATTTTGACTATAAAACTTTTTTTTTTACCTATTTGAAGTAACATTATTTTTTAACACAAATTTGAATTGTATAATATTGATCTTTAGTTATATAAATAGTATTAATAAAGCCTAACTTTTTTTATTTAACGTGCCTCGACGAGGCTGAATGTGTTATTTGTACCTACATTCCTGCGAATAAATGATTTGATTTGATTTGATCTACGGGCTTTAGAATTATACATACGGTATGAAACTACAAAAGCAAGTTTCCTCTAAAAAAATATTAGACTTTTTTTATATCTTGTATAGATATAAAAAAAGTCTAATATTTTTTTTTTTACTTCTTAACCTGAAACCTTCGTCATGCGTATGTTTTGGTATTTTCTCATTCTTCCAATTTCCATTCATTTCAAATAGTAAACCCCACTTAATATGATTCTCTAAAAAAGGAAAACTTACATTGACAGCCAAGTGTGAAAAGTCTGATGACGTCACAGAAATGGAATGTGCCAAGCGCCACGCATGTTCCCAAGGTACATTCAAATGTGGCTAGGTGTGGACGTTGGCGGTGTTACACCCCCGTGTCTCCGTGTGTCCCCGTGTGAAAGCACGTTAACCCGTTGGTCCTGCACCTGACCTCTCCCTGGTCGCGTCGGTTTGCCGTCCCATTTTATTATGAGAGTAAGGGAGTGCACCTGTTTCTGCGCACCCTCTTGTGCACTAAATACACTATATGTCACAAGATATGTGACATAATTATGCGCCGTGGTCTAAATTTCACAAATAAAGTATAATACATCACAAATAAAATCGTGATGGTCTCGAGAATTAATATGGAGCCCATTATAAAGTAGGTAGGCATTACTAAATTAAAAATTAGTTGATAAATTGACAATTAAACTGGTTAAGAATATTAAAAAGCTTCGAAAATATTTACAATTCCGCAAAATTATAATTACGCACTTCGACTTGTAAAATACTGGTATAAGCCGAACACTCCGTAATAAGTTTTAAAAAGTTCCTGCGTAGATAAATTTGTTAATTTTGTTTGGGATCGTTGTTCCGAAATTGGAATTATGAGGTGTTTCCACGTTAAATTATTTGCCTTGTCACTTTTTGTAACGAAAACAATTCAAGGGCCCTCTTTATTTACGTAGGATTTCGCACAAAACTCAAGTCGCCGTATGGCCTCACCTACAACAACGGTATGATAGTTGAACAATAGGGAATCGTTAATTATTTAGTAGTTCATGCATCGCGATCAATGTTGTCAAGGCATCAGGATAAATTTTGCCAATGCATCAGGTCAATGAATAAAAGGAAAAACAAGTTTCTTAGGTCTCAGCTAACAACGCTCTCATTAATTTTAATAGCTCAATTTTTTAATTCATAAACATTTATCAACCGGGGGGTCCCATTAAAAGTTATATTCTTTAACGATTTCTATTTGTTCCATAACACTTTATAAAACATTAACAATCAAGACGAATTTGTAAATACCTGCCTAGATTAAGTCTCTTTAGACTTAAGAATAGGTTTTGGCACGAACATGTTTCGTTTTCAAGGAAACTGAACGAGCTAGTTTACAAAGAACTCTACTTTCTATTTCCCACAATCAACAAAATTAAACTGCCATGAATCTTATACTTTTAACTTCACAAGTTCACACGGAAACCGGTAGTAATTTATCAGAAATTCAACAATTTAACAGGCACTTACAAGTTTGCCGTTCGTGAACGGTTAGCTGCATAAGTGCGTAATTACGAAACTTGCACTGCGACTCAGGTAGGTACCTACTTACATGCATGGAAAGAAAGAAAATTGACTGGAATTTAAAGCTACGAGTAAGGACCAATGGAGCCTACGCACGTAACATACCTATGCGATCCAACATTGGGTACACTTTTCCGCGTGTGGTCAAACTGTTGTTTCTAGCTCATACTCATACTCATTTATTCGCCGTAGGCAAGTCTCCAAGTGTGCCGAGAAGGCACACTTGGAGACGTCAATTTACAATAAAGGTCAATTTACAGTAAATGGTGCTTAAATTAGTAATTCAAAGCTATAAAACAGACAAGATAGAAAAATTATAGAGGAACTTAGGAGTATGGGTACAAAAATAAGTGAAATGGCCATCGTTAAAGTCATGTAGTGCTGCTGCAGCTATGAACTAGCTAATAAGATATTTCGAGGTACGTTCAGCAGTCGACTTATGCCGAAAGAAAATAATTTCTATCATATTATGTTATCGTCACTTGAAGCAACGTTCCCCAAAATATACTCAGAGATTTCTAAAGCTATCAATTAGCTTTGTGCTATCTCCCACTTCAGCCGACAAATTTTGCCAGGGGATTATAGCCCTAAAAGCAAGCTTTTAAGAGATAAATATTGACGCACAATAAGCAGAATATAATAACACAGAAGGGTGACAGTTTTGAAAGTCCCAAATTGTTTGGAAGTTTAATTTATGCGGTAAGTTTGATATAAAATTGTTTTGGGATATACTTTGTATAAGTTTGGTGAACAGTGTTGTGGAAAATTACTAGTAAAAAGTGTCGTGGAGGAATTTTTATTTTATTTTTGAAGTCTTTACTAGAGAAGTTTTTAGTGGAAAGGGTACCTACATAACGAGCAAAATTATACGGGTGATCGGAAAGTACGCATTTTTCTTTATTTGTTGCCTTTGGAATAAAATACCTGCTTGGGGTAAATAATTTTGCCTCAATTTAAAGTCACTATAAATATTATTCGCCTTCCTGACATAAATTAAAATTTTTAGGTCTCCCGTTTATATGAATCCATTTTTAGTTAAATTAGTACGAATTTTGTATTACGTTTTGACCTCATACGTTATCTCTTGTAGAAGAAATATTTTCAAATATTTCGTGCTAATTTAGTGGCGAAGTACGATGAGTTTTTGAATTTAATAGAATGTTGGTTGTGCAGGGAAGTTCTAAAAATGTAATATTCAGAAACAATATAATTGAAAAAGATTTCTTGTATCAAATATTTTGTCTAGAATAATTTATTTTAGTTACTCACAAGGCCACAAGCCCTTGACCAGACTGACCCTTTTACATAATCATAGTTATTGTCTAAATATTTATTGTTTTATTGGTTATTTAAGTAGGGTAGTGCGGGGCTAGTTGATCAATTTCTTACTTGATCGGTCATAGCTCCTCAACGAAAAGTCTTAGTGGCTTGTTATAGGTACATACCTACTGATGGGAAAGTAATTTATCCTTTTCTTAAGATGTCCACAGTAATTTAATTTCTAACAATTCGCATTGAAGAGCTACAGCCATTTAGATGTAGAAAGTCAGGAATGCTTAACGTACCCCATAGATGAGGTAAGTTGAGCAAGGGTATGGGGCAAATTGAGCAGTTAGAAATTCTAGCCAAATTATTAGTGTTTATTAGACATGAAATTTTTTTTTTATTTGATAATCAACATTTTATTTATAGTATTTTAGTGAAATAACACTAAACTTAAAAGTAATTTTCTAAAATATTAGAGAAAAAATAGAATCAACAAAAACTCAACATAATATCTTAAGCCTATTTTTTGGATTAGACTCAGTCTTTCTACTTCAGCATCATTTAATTCTTGTGTAGTATATAAACCACTTGAAGTTTTCCAGTCCGCATCCTTTTTATTCCAGGTCCTCCTGACCTGAAACATACGCATTTATTAATCAAATACGCAAAGTACAAAGGAATCTTGGACAAATATATTTGACGAGTGAAATGAGCATCTGTCAAAGAAATTGTAACCCTTATTTTGAAAAGATCGAGAGCATACGAGCGGGAGGGCAAATGCAGCGTCAAATATTAAACCTACTTAGAGTTACATCGAGCTTTATTCAAAACTCGAAGGCAGCTTTCGAATATAAAATAAAGAGTGTAGAAGCTAAACCTCTTTCAAAATAATATTACGACCTCAGTGGCGCGGTGTGCAAAGGTCTGCCCGTGACGAGTGTGAATATTTCTAAATATTTTTTCAAAAATCCTTTCACATGTGTCACTGCCATGAAGACACACTCTGCACTCGTCAGTGAACAGGACAGATCGCCATTGCTCAGCACTCCAATCAACGAAGCTTAGTTATATAGACGCAGTAAAGGCAAATACATCCCATTTTTAAGACTATCGCGCCACCAACCCCCAATGTATGCGCTGGTCGGATAATTTCTCTTAGAGGAATTACCCAAACACGTGCTGGTCTGAGATTGTACACTTTTTGCCCTTTTACAGCGGTTCTTGCGAGATGAAAGTTCTCGGCGAAACTATTTCTCTTTTTGCGCGTTTTTTGTGAATGATGCTGGGATTTTCGTAGGGCTTTTAGGAAGGGTTTCCAACGGTTGCTACAAATGGAGACATTTGGCGGAAACATGTTGAAAGTTTATGGCCCGGAGCAGTAGGTATTGCATGGTTTTTTACGACTTAATGACGGAACTAGTAAAGAATCACCTGATGGTAAGTGGTACTTATCTTACCATCTTCTGTAACAATGCAGCCTTGCAAGTCAAGTGGGTTTGTCGGAAGTTCCGCTCGATGCACTGCCCTGAGTCCTTAGGTGTCGACTAAAGTATTGTTTGATTGACTCAAACAATGCTATAGCCAACGAATTTATAAAACGGTTATTGATTTTTCTGTAAGTAATCTTTTGCCATTTTGTTGAAAGGTTGGTCTTTTACGTTCACCATCAGCATCTACCTCCTCGAAACGTGAATTCAAGATAATTAATAAATAATATAAAATCATGGACAATTCCCACAGCATCATCTAGCCCCAAACTAAACAGAGCTTGTGTTATGGGTACCAGATAACTGATATGCTTAATAGATATTTTTTATTATACATAGAAAATCCGAACAAATATCAGCAGATCGTACAAACATTGTCCCGAGGCGGGAATCGAAACTGCAACCTCATGCGTCGCAAACAGACCTTCGCCCGCTAATATTTTACGTCTTATGAATGAATAATCTTCTAATATCATCACATCTTCACGTTTAGAGAGTCATTACGTTACCCATAACAAATCGAATAAGCACGGAAATGACGTCACAAGCCATAAATGCAATGTATTAAGTAAAGTGTCTCGCATGGCTTACGTTTTATGTTACTTTTAACTTAATCCATGTTGAAGGTGCCGGTCAACTGTGGTAGACGAAGCATAGACACCCATCCTCGTTATTGGTTGCTGTCATGTCAACCGCTAAAGCTTTTTTGAGTGTTTGTTATGACCGGAGTGATGTGGGCATTATCCATGGATGAGGGTGACGTTCTTTAGTCCACTGCTGGTTGGAAATTACGCGACATCTACTCTCACACCATTATCATAAGCAGCCTAGTAGCCACTGTAAGTCATAGATCTCTTTCCATGTTTGTCATTCACCACGGTCCTGGGCAAGTCTGTGCCAAGCTATACGTAACTATAGGAACAGAATACGTTATTGTGTTAATTTGGAATGCGTTGCGCTCATAAGCAGAAGTAGGCTCGCACCTTTACCCATATTTATGCGTCGTGAAAATGTCGTAAAATTGGTATCTTTGTAAACGACAGCGGATACCAAGTAATTGATATTTATTTTATAAGAATAGGCAAAACACACTTTTACTCTTCGTAAACTAGATAGCTATCAAGAGATACTACCTTAGTATGGGGCTTCCTGCCTGCCTGTGGCTTTGCATATGTTATTTTCGGGATAAAAAGTACCTAGCCTATAGATAGGTCATTCCAAGTAAACCAAGGTGCTCAAATTGGGAATAGAATAGGTGCTGAAACTGTGGTGCTCTAAAAATCGGTGCTCAAAATGGGAATACTTTCCCGGTCGTTGTCAGATTATGAGAGTGCACCTGTGTTTGGGTAGGTTGGTACCCATTTGTCCACCATATTAATATGTCCCACACCCATGGCTACTCATGATACTGAGCCAAAATGATGATTTCCACGATAACTTACCCAGTCAGTGCACTGAAGTATCAAAATTCCTGCCGGTAGTAAATTGAACAATTAATTTTATCTTGTTATAGGAAAGTGAACTCTATCTAGAACGCACAAGTGGCACAATTCTAACGAGCTACGTTCGATCGTAGGATGCGTCGTTTGGTCAGTCGTGACGTATTGTGGATAATCGGATTCATAGATCTAAAAGTCTATAGAAATGACATCGTAGGTAAATTACATCTTAAAAGGTCTACTTTAAAAATAACTATATTAAATAATGCCATAATAAAAGCAAATACTCTTGAATCTATGATCTTTAATTTTGTAGTTTGCGACCAAGAATTTAAGAAAGTACAGGAGAAAAAGTATATATATAGATGGTTGTCAAACTAGGCCTAGATCTCAGTACTCACGGGATCCCCGTGGTAAAATACTCGAATTTCATAAAATTGAACATTTTAGCTTTGGTTCCTTGAATGTCTGAAAACAGATTGAGAAAAAAAAATACGATAAAAAAACATAAAAGGACAATGTTTCGCACGTCATTTGGTCGAGATCTCAGGTCCTTTGCGGTCTATTGAAATGACTTATGTTTTGATTCGTAGGAAATGCGAGTGGTAGGTAGGTTTTATTATTACTAATTATATAACTCCTTGAACCAGTTTCTTCATAACTTGTGTGGTTTTCTTGTAAATAAGCAGAAACTTGAATTTTGCGCTTACGCCCGTTCTGAAAACGTATGCTGTGTCCTATGAACACGAAATCCAATCCTTATCCTTTTCACAGAACGGCGAGCATGGTGCCTTCTTAATGGGTATCAACATTTTGTTGCTCTTCAGTCCAGTTGATCCAGTGAAAAATTGTTGTTAAATGTTTTACATTTTTAAACACCAAATTTTTCAAACATACTTCTCTGTCAGTCTGAAACCAGATCTTAAAAGAGAGCTTAAAAACGAAAGCTCGAGCTTATCTTAAAAACGAACAGTATTTTCCGAGTTCAATGCATTTTTAGACTCAGTTCTCCAGTTCTATCCAATTCTTCATAAGCCCTTGTATCGCAGCTAATAGCAACGTGTATGTAGGTTGTGCGGGTGATCCATATTCCATGAATTATGGCCGGCCCGGGGGAACGCAAAAATACGACTTCGGTACTGTGACGTCATGAGATAAAATCTGTGTCTGTGACAGATCCGGTTATAAGTAATATCTTGCGGAAATGTTAAGGAAAAAGTATACAGGGTCGTTGGTAGGATATGTCATAATTTGTTTACCTCAATTTTAGATTATCTAAATGTTTGGTGAATAACTTTCTCAAAATCTATTTCAAATTCAATGACTCATTGATCCATAGTTTATAAACCGAGGATCCCGAAATCGTGATTACATGAAATTCAACTAATATCGTAAAGCCTAACTAACTAACTAAGAAAAAGAACAAGAAAACTAAACATAACTTTTAATGTATTAGAATTCGCAGAAACCAATGATGTGGGTAACCTACCCGATTTCCATTCACAAAATAATAGTTGTTTAATAAAATCCAGGTTTGGTACTTGTATGTCGTGTCGCTGCGGAAAAAAAGTATTGTTGACATTACTGCTTAGCCAGCTGTAGGGTGGACACCCTACAGCTGGGATTACTTCGACACGGAAATGCACTAACAATGAAGTGTTTTCACGAACTTTCTGATAATATTCCAAGCACGGCGTCCGTGGCCCGACTTTGTGATCTTTTGCCATAATCTGATTTCACACTTCGTTTAGCTAAAATCATAAAGCATCTCGTGTAAATTATAAAGGGCATGTAGGTACAAGACAAAAACTGCGCGTTAGACTGCGCGCGATCTGAATGGAACCATGTCAAAGTCCGACTTTACTTGTTTCAGTTCAATATGGTCAAATCTCATTCTGGTCACGCGCTGTTCATAGGTACGTATTGTCAGATACATATTTTAAATCCATCATGGTTAATAACACTAAAGTCACAATCATGGTAAATACCCCGTTGTAAATGACTTTAGTATTATATTACAATATTCGTGCTCTCGAGTGAAGACCGCGATTCGGCAATCGTAGTGTAAGACGCCCACCAGCCAGGTGGGACGACGGCCTGCGGAAGACTGCAGGCAGATGCTGGATGCGTCAGGCTCGCAAGAAGACATGGCACTATGGCACTCATTAGGGAAGGCCTATGTCCAGCAGTGGACTAATATAGGATAGGTTGATGATGATGATGGTTGCATACAATTACCTACTTCTAAGACCTACATTTTAAGTCTATATTTTACAGAATTTGTATGGTTTGCAACTGTAGTTATTGTTAAGTTTATAATGGTTTATACCTATAATATGGGTTCAGTTTAAATTGTGAGCTTTGTTCTTAGTATTTTAATAGTATTTTTTTTATTTCTTAGGTTTGTTTACAGCTTAAATTAAACCACTCTAAAATTATTTTTCTTTTATTATTATTATTTTTTTTTTAATTTGAAATTAATTAAGAATCTTAAGCAGTCATTTAGTATAAATGCGCCGCCTCTTATTTCCTACAGAGATCTTTCAAAACAACTACCATTTGAATTACCCAACCCTTCCAAAAAGACCGATGGAGGTCCTTCAAACCTGTGCGTTCTCGTTAACGCGATCTAGAGCTCGTACACTTTTACGAGCGACATCTAGTTATAAATTTATGGAACCATGCAACGATTGGTCCGTCTTAAGACAGTTTATGAGCTTTGTCTTAAGCCTTTGTTTTGTTCTTACATAGAACAAATTTTGAAGCTTAAATTAATTTGCTTAGATTTTAGGTTAATTATATTCAAAATTGTATTAGGGTTCCCTAATTTGATTTTAAAGTGATAGTCAATTTGATTAAAATTTTACAAAAAGTAAATCCTGTATTGGCCGTTTGTTTAGTGAATAAATTTGTCAATTTCAGTTCTTAAGGGCTGTGAATTTTGTTTGATAAATAAATAAATAGATACGTTTGTCTTACATAAATACAGGAAGTCGCGGCGTAAGAATCGACGCCTTCAAATCACCCCGCGGATGTCGTGAGGCGACTAAGTGATACCACCAGAGCTCGGCAGCAGTTTGCTTCTGTGTATTTTCAACACCTCCAATGCGATCACCAATCCGCCTACCAAGCGTTGTGGTTATAAATAAATAAATAAATTATTTATTTCAAGCAACATTAGTCTAGTACAGGATGCCCCCTCTCCCCCTTGCCCCTTGCTTTCCCTTTGTTTGGGGGAGGTATGTTTAACAGTAAACGTAATAGTGCTGATAGGTACATAATAATGTACAGGGTTGTAACATTCATATAGGCTCTTCAAACGATTTTGTACGTTCAGGGGTTCCGAGCTCTATCGAATACTCTGAACATTCTTTTATTTATTTATCTGCTTAATGATTATTACAATAAAAAAATAATAATAACACCTAAACCCACAGAGATTTGTGAGGGAGTGCTATTAGTGAGTCAATATTACGATAGTACAATGATTATGTGTGATTATGATAACAGAATAAATATTACATTTTACGACATGGAGGTTTTATAGGTCGGTTAATAGATGCAATAGCTATTTGAAACATACGTACGTTACAGATGTATGGGTGAAATCTCATTTTATACTTCATTTTGTGTACCTAGTTCATTTTGTTTTGGTTAATGTATAGAGTAAATTTTGACTACGACCTTAGATGCTTTTGTAGAATTGATAAAAGCACCAAAGATAATTGCCTTTACTAACCATAGATCTAAGAAAAATCTGGAGATGGCCTGTGTTACAATTACACGTAAAATTTAGCTCACAGTCACATTTCCTAATAATGAATTAACACGAGGGCAAAGCTGTAATCTTTTAGTCAATAAATCACACTAAAGTACGTCGTAGCAAGCACGCGAACGCGCCGGTCCGACTATGTCTGAGATGGGTGGACCTAATTGCATCTAATTTGAGCCTTCCACTTTCGAGAAGCAAGTACCTCTTCTCCTCTTTTTTACTTAGATCGATGATACTAACTCAAATTCTCAAAGCCGCAAACCGACACCCTATAAATGACCTCAATTTCCTACCAAGTGTCAACACATTCAAATTACTTCAAAACCACTACAAAGCCTTATTAACTCCAAGCTAACTATGAACTAAAGATGATCCTCTCAAAACTTCTACGGCCTCTTCCGGACTTCGTCGGGAGCTTAGAATGAGATGGACGGTTTGTGGGTGATGGGAGAGCGAGATGGAATGAGAGTTAGTGATAGAAGCCGAACAATGGAGACTTTTGCAATAAATCATACTGGAGAACTAGTAGATGGTTTAGGCAGGATGTAGGTCACACCGATCTGGAAATGTGAAAATCTAGTAGAAGTACGAGTATATTAAAGGTTACTTTTTTCCTTGCGAAACAATTTCTCGGTCAAAATCAGAAATCAATAACATTAATTTCTTTAGGCTTACAAAATAAGCACATAGAGACCCATAGATTTATAACAAAATTATCTTGAACAAAATCATAATTTTCTCGGTGGGAGTCACTTTGTCGAACATTTGGCCACATGGAAAATAACAATTATCATTCGACACGGTAGAGCTAGACTTCACGAAATGATTGAAAATTCTCGAAACCAATCAGGGTTTGGGCTGCAAGAATCAAATACTTATGAGAACTCTACCATTCTTTAATTTTACCCTGAAATCAAAGTCACTAACTATTAACTTATGGTAACCCAAAACAACAACTAAAATCAGTTTGATCTCAGCTATCTCGTGACACATTGTTGCGTTATATCAAGCGAAAACTCGCTCTCTTGAGACCTAGCCTAGAGTCGAACGGTGTGAACGCAGCTCATACCAACTGCGATCCTACACGATCCTTTTATCATAGAGCTGCAATCCCGTTGGTACATCGTGATTTCAGTTCGTTATGTTACGCTGATGCACTAGATCTATTTCTTTTTACTGGTTTACTTTCTTTTTTCGGTATTTTGCTAACTCATATAAGGAATTTTTCAAACATTCGTAATTTGTTAACATAGTTTTATAAGTATTGGTTTGTTAGATAACGAATACGTCTTGTTAGAATTTGATACTATAAGTTTACGCGATTTTTAATTGCCAACTTTGTCTCATCTCGAAATGGTGGAAAATCGGTAAGATCTCTCCACCGGCACTAAGTTCGAAGCCGCGGGCAGCAGCTAGTACAAAATAAAAAGAGGATTGAATAATCTCAATCAAGTTCATTATTTACAAAAGCGACAATAAACAAGTTCCGTCACGTGCGAGTGTGACTCGCGCGCCGAGGGTTTCGAATGTTTGTCAAGTATACCAATATGTATAGGTACCGGTTAGAGATTTTGCTATTTATTGAATACCTAAAAATAAAAGGTAAGTATGTAACATTGCAGATTGTATCGGTTTGCAAATTTCGGAGTACAGAGGGTAATAGAAAATTTTTCGAGTTTTTTCAAAATATTTTAAAAAGTTTGAAATCTACAGAAGTTTCAAAAACTGTTTTGAAATGTAAAAATTGACACCTTTCATTTGATACCCCACTCGACCTTGTAGGTCTTTTCAAAATTTCGGCACCTAACAATTAGTTGGTACTTATAGAAAATTTTCATTTTCATTAATAATTTATTTTTCTTTTAATCTGTACAAGGAGCACGAAATGTATAATAATTTTAAATTTCAATTTATTTGCTGCAGTAGTTGCTGAGATATAAAGGCCAGAAAAAGCAAGACAATATGGGTTTCGAAACCGATCTCCACTCTTCAAAACCCTAAAAAGCAAATTAAAAAACTTAAAGCTATATTAGTCGTCATTCATAACATGCACAACTAAATACTTTTATCCATACTAATTTATAAATTTGAAAGTAACTCTGTCTGTCTGTTACCTTTTCACCTAAACGGCTGAACGGATCACGATAAAATTTGGCAGAAAATTAAATTACCATTTATCCCGGGGACGGACATGGGCTACTTAAAACCTCGTGCGAAGCTACAAGCAGCATCTAGAAATCTATAAAACTATAATTTTACTATATTAATATTTGTAGGCAGCCGTCAGTATTTTGTTAACTTGTCGGCAGCTTGCCAACTTTGATCTGTAGACTCCATAACCGTATCTAGAGCATTACGTAACTGGTTCCTATTTCAATCCCGAACCACATGTAAATGAGGACCCAAGGCTCGATTAATTACGATACATTATGACTATTCAGACGGCGCATCCGGGCGAGATTGCATTTTCATTGGCTGCATGTTTGCATTTCAAATTGAACTGAAAGTGCCTATCGACGTTGAAGTTAACGTTTTGGTAAATACGTAAATGGCACAATAGCTTTTGTTGTTAGTGGTGAGTCTGGTTTATAGAATAACTTGATAAATAATAATGAAAGTTTTACACAGCTACATCTAGCAGCAAGCTGACTCAGGACATAATAGACCTACACAAACGCGCTCGTCTGCTTGCTGAGTGAACTACTTAACCCATTCACTGCCCAGCATCAACTCTACCAGCTCGGACATGCTCGAACTCCTACCTATCGTTACCTAATGTTTATCTGTGTTTTTGTCTGTCTGTCTGTCTACTTGTTGTCTAGTACTAAGTAGTATTTTATTTCTTTACCTAAGTTAGTATGTGTGTAGCGTCTAATAATTTTTTTTTTTCTTTCTATCTAACCCCGAAGAAAGTAGAGTTGGGCCACAGTTATAAAAAATAAATAAATAATAATGCTGGAAAATCCACACAGCATCATCTAGTCCCAAGCTAAGCAGAGCTTGTGTTTTTTTGGTACTATATGACTGATATACATAATACAATACATTACATAGATAGACATTTATTATACATAGGATTCGTAACGAATAGATCCAACAGAGAACCAAAGCTATCGACATAGCTCAGAGAATTAGCAAGCTGAAGTGGTGGTAGGCCGGCCATATCACGCGAAGAACCGACAACCACTGGGGTAAACGTGTTCTGGAGACCGAGACTCGGCAAACGTAGTGTAGGACGCCATCCGGACAGGTAAAAATTACGATCTGCGAAAGACTGCAGGCAGATGCTGGATGCGGCAAGCTTAAGACAGGGCGCTAAGGCGCTAATTAGGGGAAGCCTGTGTCCAGCATTGGACTAAGATAGGTTGTTGATGATTATTATACATAGAAAATATCCAGAACACCCTGAACCAATATCTGCAAATATCTGTAAGAATAAAAAAAAGAGTGAAAGAGAAGCTGTTGCTCTTCTTCTGGAGCCTTTAGTCAGCTCTTATGATGTCTACGGGATGAGATGGACGGGTCTACTCCTAGGCCGCGACCGACACGACCAGTTCTCATAACCTGCCTGCGACGCAGAAGATTGAGATTTCGATTCCCGCCTTGGGACAAATGTTTGTATGATCTGCAAATATTTGTTCTGGGTGTTTTGGGTATTTTTTATGTATAATCATCATCATCAACCTATCTTCATCCAGCATTATTTATATTTATTTATTTATTTCCTTCAGAGAAACTCTTATTATAGCTCATTCCATAGCATGCTCAGTCAGCTACTTTGCACTGGTAGACCAGCCCAGCCCTACCGTGAGTGTCCACGTCTCAGCTCCGTAGGTCATGACGGGTAGGACGCACTGATTGAAAACCTTCGGTTTCAAGCATTGCCGTATGGATGATGAGACGACTCGACGTAGTTTTCCAAAGACTACCCAGCCTGGAACCTCTTTTTGGTTCCTTCACGATTTTTTTTTCCCATCTGCCGAACTGCCCATGGTAAGTATACTTGGAAACAGTTTTGTGTGTGTAGGGTCTCATCAGCGTCATCAGTGGGTTCCTAGGCAACAAATCTATTCTCAAGATGCTGCTGGAACTTTTCGGTGCACGCTATGATTTGGATTGGTTGAGGTCGGAGCGGCGTGGACTTCAATAGAGGGAAGATGGAAGGAGACGTTTATAACAGCAAGTGTTTGGTGTACGAAAGAGACGGAATACAAAAAATGACTATATCAGATTATCTAGAGGATAAAAAAGCTTGGGATGGGATTGGCTGCAACTCGAAAAATAACAACTAACAGGCTAAAGGTTTCTTCGTCATTTTTTTACTTTAGTCTACATACCAAAGCGACAGAAATCAAAAATATTACTATATCTCCGTGTCAGTGTTTATTTTTGAAGAATTTGACCTTTTCTAAGTGTACATTTATTGTCTATTATATGGAAATAAGGAGTTTTTAATTTGATTTGACTGATTGACCCCTTCAACAACCTAGGCAATCTATTTTACAGCAAAAACTTCAAAAATCATTATTTATGGTAGTATATCGCCATACATTATGCATCAGTAAAGTAATATTTTACCACTTACCCCACAAAACTTACCATAACGTCTATAAAAACAACATTTTGTCTGATACCTCGCAATATGGAGCCATTACCTCCACTCTGCTCACACCATTAAAATCTGTTTTAGTATTCTCAGAGTAGTCGTATGTTTATGTTTCCTTAGTTCAAGTAATGATGTACTCTCCTAATGTATGAACTGTTTAAAATTGAGTCAGGTCAATTAAGTATTTATAAAGATTACCTTCGGCTCCTAGCTTCACAAAAAGATAAAAAGATTAAAGATGTTTATTTGCCAGAATTTAAGCAACAATGTAAGTCTTAAAACTATATATGTAGGTCCAGTTATATTCTATCTAACACAGGCATTCAAATATTAATTTTTCCATTACTCAATATTACATTTTGTATTTCTAAATTACAAATACAAAATAAATTAATAAATTGGTCCATTTTTATCCAAACACAAGTCCATTTATTGTATGCTGTGTTTGGACGTAACGGACCACCGTTTTCAATGTAATCTATTTTTTATATTTTTTCAATCTCTATTGCTATATTTAGACACTAGGTGTAATACTACATAGACATAGACATATTCTTTACTACATTTAATCACAAAACCAATGGGTTTAAAGTTTGTCAGAAATACCAAGCGTCAAAGATATGGGATAATATACATACCACCACCGTTGAGAATAAAAATTTGTTCATTAATATAAAAAAATTAAGTTTGAAATATCTACTCTCGCGACAGAGTCAATCTTAAGAAGAGAAGGTAGAAACAATCTTTAAACTCTGAAGTAACCTACAAAAGAAACGTAAATGGACTATATTGGCACACACACTCACACATACACACACATACCACGCAGCACACAAACACTCACATGGTCCCCCCTTGACCAGATTCTTATGAAACTGGTGCCTCGGAAGAACCAACATTCAAACACGCGTGCACAACATACCTACATAACATTAACACATGAACATTCCCAAATACGCAATTTTATCCAGCCTAGTAATTGTGTATGTAATTTTATGAAATACCGCGCGTTTGTGTATTGCATGTACAAATATCTACTCACTGTTATGTTCTCTAGATCTTTTTTTTTTTTTATAATGTTCTTTTTTATATTTATCGTTTTATAATCCTGCTATCACTTTAACCTCTCGGTGACCAGCTATCCGAAAGGAGTAAATTGAAAAACAGCGCTGCTTGCATATAAATAATGCATTACAGGAAAATGAATGCATGAATGAAAAATTAATTTATGCTCCTTTTGCCTTCATTTTTTTTTGTTTCATTCAAATAGGTTTATGTCTAATTTTATCGTGTGTATTTATATAAATTAAGGCAATAAATAATTTTCTATTTTATTCTATTCTACTAGTCTAGACTGTCTAAGTACCTAATTTAGGATTTAAGGCACTAATAACCAAAAACATTTAATCTTTTTGACAATGAACGATATCTGTCTATCTACATTATATTTAATTATGACTAATATTTTTGGGTGTCGTTATCATTCTGATTTTCAATCTTATTCTGATTATCATCTTGAAATTAATTATGAATCTCATTTTAATTATCTTTCTCATTCTCTTTCTGATTCTCATTCTGATTTTCATTCTTATGCTGATGAGCATAAGTGTAATTTAGGTCATATTTAACTGATCACCATAGCTTGGTCACATTACCCCTCATAACCCGATCTGATGTGGTAGAAGCGTAACCCATAAATTCTAGATGTTCACGATCCGCAAACTTGGGGAATGAATTGATCGTAAAAAATATCGACATGTCATATTGTAACAGGCTTTGATCAACTAAGGAATAGCACTAATAAACTCTTCCAAAATAGATAATGTTTTGACGCTTGTCATCACGAGGCCCGGGATATTGTAGATAAAGACGAGATAGGACTTAATAAAAAGACATTAAAATTAATGAGTTATAATTTTATTGTTATTTTGCAACTGGTAGCAAATCTCAGCTGCGAATATGGTTGAGAGGCTTAGAATCAAAAATCAAAAAATGCAATAATATGTACACTTAGAAAATCCCAAGTTTTTTATCCTTTAGAATTTCGATAATCAGATATTTTATAGGAAGCCTTTTTGTACAGAAAGCTTTTGACAATTTGTTTGAATTTATTTACTGTTTTTACAAATTAACTCACTAGGAATTTTGTTGGAGGAGCGTTTACATTGCCCTTCAAAAGACACCTATACATACATTTGTGTTCGGTTGTTAATTTAAAAAATGTATAAAGTTACATCATCAAACAATACAATCTCGTGATTATTCTTACCAAGATGAGGCAGGTCATTTATATAAACTAAAAATAGGAAAGGACCGAGTATCCTAGATACCTGTGGTACACCCATTATAACTACAGCCCCCAAAGCCCGATTCCCATTAATGTCAACTCTTTTTATCCTATCACACATTTTAAACAAATGGTGCTCTGGCTCTTTCGTAGTACTTTTTTCTTAAAATGTTTTTTTTTGTAGCTTGTTTCATATTTATGGTTTAGTAAGTATTTAGGTATATAATATATATAGGTATATTATAGACATCTATTTGTAATTTAATATTAGCACGTCAACCCCCCGTAAAACATATGTTTTTGGTCGGCAGGTAGAAAATGCCTCTGCATTAAGCCCACCCTTTGTACCTTAGTGCAATAAAGTGTATAAATAAATAAAACTAAATTACTCAAATAAGAAGTCAGTAGATACAAAGAGGTGTTCTTGATTCCACAGTGATGTAGTTTCATGGTGTACGCAATAGAATGCTTTTGACAAGTCGCATAAAACTCACACTAACCTAATATATACATATAAATATATATATATACATATATTTAGATGCATATATACCTACTTACTTAGATGCTGTAGAGGTTTTTTGTTGCAATTCGGGGTTACTTATAAGTTACCCCGAATTGCTTACTATGTAGCAGGTCATTGCTATTGAAATGCCTAAGTAATTGATGTAAAATTGGTTTTCCAAAAACTTTGCTGAATGTAGGCAGTACTGATATTGATATAAAGTTAGTGGGATCAGACATACTACCCGATTTAAACAGTAGGATTATTTACTACATTTAATTTCATTAGATCAGGAATTTACGCCACAATCAATAGATTCATTAAATATAAACGCTAGATCTGGTGCAATTGTATCGGTTAAAGGTTTAATAATTCTAACGGAAATGCCCCAGAGATCTGCAGTTTATTTTATATTTAAGTAACGGATTCTGCTTCACATGCGGGTTTCTTCCCTCTGGTCATCCATTTTACATTATACGTATGTAGATCGTGGTATAATTTAAGGTTGTTTACTGGTAGCAAATAGACAGATAGATGTTGTTGATGTTGTTGTTGTGTGTTGCGATAAGGCCGCCTTTGTACTTCGTCTACTCTTAGCATCTATTTCTGTATTGTTTTCTGTCTTTGTGTGGTACAATAAAGAATTATCTATCTATCTATCTATGTTTTTTTAGCAAAGTAACAATTATTTAGTTTGTACGTATTTAGTTCTCGAAAGAAGTGGTACAAAGTACGACCTCTGTGGCGCAGCGAGAGATGGAACACCTACGACGCGGGAAGTCGCGGGCTCGATTCCCGCCTCATGGGGACAAATGTTTGTACGATCTGCTACGGATGTGATTTGAGCCGTGTGTTCTGTCACTGATTTAATCAGAGGTCAGGCCACCTATTTCGAGAATACGTACAAACGAAATAATTGTTGTTTTTTTAATAAAAACGTATATCTGTCTATTTACCACCAGTTACTCTTATATAAAGTCGCTTAGCTTTCACTAAACCACAAACAATGTATATTGCTCAATATACAGGGTGTAACAAAAAGAAGTTACCAAACTTTCAGGAGTGGTTCAGACTCGGTCATAGAACCGAGGAAAAGTATTTTCGAAAATACCCGACTTTCCGTTTTCGAAAAATGAATAAAAACAAAATGTCCACTAGATAAGGCGATGACTGATGTATGTGCTTATGGTCTTTAAAAAAAAATTACGTTACGTACTTGTTTACATCTCCTGCGGTAGGTAGGTACCACAAATGCATTTTTCCGCGGTTCTATGACAATAAGCACATACATCAGTCACCCCCCCCTCTAAAAGTTTGGTCCTTACTTTTTGTTACATTCTGTATAGCGCAGTATTATTAGAAAAGTAAAAAAAAACTGTCGTAAACTCACCGAGTTCCCTGCTGGTTTACGCCATGTAAAGAAAATGTATTAGTCGACTGATATAATTTAAATAAATTGAAAATACTTGTTCTAATTTGTTTGTATTATTGAATTGTAATTTTCTTTGTCAATAAAGATTTATTTAAATCATTATTTTCTGCATTTTTAAACGTTTGTCGGTTCATCGCGACTTATAGCCGGCCTACTGCCAATTCAGCTTACTAATTCTTTAACACTTTCAGTGCCCCTGGCGCACATGAACCAACGCTAGCCAGATTCCCTCTGCTGCTGTTTTATTTTAGGGTTAAATAAATATAACGTAATTTAGTAGCTCTATTGATAAGTATATTGGTTTAACTTTAGTTTTTGTTTTTTACTATCATAAGTATTCTCAATGGAAGGCGTTGTATGCTGTACAATATCTGGTGAGAACACAACTGCTGTTAACTGGGTAGAGGGGCATTTTTACTATCATAAGTATTCTCAATGGAAGGCGTTGTATGCTGTACAATATCTGGTGAGAACACAACTGCTGTTAACTGGGTAGAGGGGCATTTTTACTATCATAAGTATTCTCAATGGAAGGCGTTGTATGCTGTACAATATCTGGTGAGAACACAACTGCTGTTAACTGGGTAGAGGGGCATTTTTACTATCATAAGTATTCTCAATGGAAGGCGTTGTATGCTGTACAATATCTGGTGAGAACACAACTGCTGTTAACTGGGTAGAGGGGCATTTTTACTATCATAAGTATTCTCAATGGAAGGCGTTGTATGCTGTACAATATCTGGTGAGAACACAACTGCTGTTAACTGGGTAGAGGGGCATTTTTAAGGTTTCAAAGATGGTATATCGGTTTCAAAACCCTTAAGATCTCGCTTTTTCTGACCTTTTTTCCGTCTTTAATATCTCAGCAACTTGAAATTGAAAATAATAAAACATTTGCTGCGCTTATACAGATTAGAAAAAAAAAATTAAAAAATAATGAACATGAATATTTTCAGTAGGCACCAATTATTGTCATGTCGAAAAGTTAAAAGAGGCCTACAAGTTCAAGTGAGATATCAAATGAAAGGTATTTAGTTTGTAAATTTCAAAACAGTTTTTAAAATTTTTGTAGGATTTTCACTTTTTGAAATATTTTGAAAAAAGTCAAAAAATAACCCATTCCCAAAGTAAAAATGCCCGCCTGGTCAGACAAAACTCTAACGAAAATGGAACATAAAATTTCCACTTCCGCTACAAGCTAGACAACCACATTTAGGCCAATACCAGAGCAAGCTTGATAGGACCCTTCTTCAAAAGCGTATCTACGAATAAATGTTTTAAGCGAATCTATGGATTCACTCAAAACTGGGACTTTCGTTTTGCCCCGCATCCAAACATTTCTACTCCCGTGAACCGCCTTTCATCGGTCGTAAAATTATTATCACTCTTATTAATATTTATCTGCGCATTACTCGCCTATTTTTGTACCAAATAAAATGGCTTTATGATGTGAAAAAGATAAAATGGAGGCAAGAGCCCTCAGGGATTGTCTGATCATATTTAGTTTATTAAATTTGACAGGGCTCTAGTATAAATGCTGGATCATGGACGAGGAAATAAAAACACGCTGTATTAATATTTGCATGCTCTGCTGATATTTGCACTGGATCTCGATGCCTGTTAATACCAACACAATTTAATAATAATATTTTAGGTTCTTACAACATAAATGTGTAAGCTAGCTTAGCTTCCGGCACATCCAAACTCTGACAAAATTACTCCATTTTACTAGCAATTTATTTTGCAGTGTTTTAAGCTGGTAGTTTGACTTGAAATTATAATTTGAAAAATTACTATAAGGCCGCCCATTGTGCAACTCTGTTAATCTTTTCCTGTATTTTATTTTTGTATTTTCCTAGTGTGCGTGCAATAAATTATAATATTGTATTATATTGTAGTAACTAGGATATAGATAGGTATACCAATAGAAAAAATATAAACACATTCCGGCAATCGGAAATAGAAGAAGGAATCTTCTATATTATGGAGAGAAAAGCTCGCTGGTACAAAATAATTATGAAAACAAAATCTATATATGCCATAGCACCTAAATCTATCTAAATCTAGCCTCTTTCAAAATCCAGCAAATTTAAAGAGACAGCAGCCAGCAGGCAAAATAAAGAAACGACCGAAATTTCCCGCGCAGGCTGCCCAAGTGCCCGACTTTACGAGCTGGTTTGTGTAGTGCTCTCAAAGAACATGAAAACTGCTTGAATTTCGTATGTAAGGCTTCGACATTAACATTTTAGACATATTCGCATAATATTGGCTTTCTTCCTGAAGTGTGTTTTTAGGGTTCCGTACCCAAAGGGTGAAACGGCACCCTAGTACTAAGCCTCCGCTGTCCGTCCGTCCGTCCGTCTGTCACATGAACCGTAAGATATAAACAGTTGAAATTTTCAGAGAATGTAAATACACATTGCGGCTTTAACAACAAATAATGAAAAAAAAAATTAATATCAAATTATAAAGGGCTTTCATACAAAAAAACGTGATGTTTTTTTGGCTGTTTTTGGTCTTCGTTTGTCAAGGCTGTATCTCTTAAACTACAATAAGTAGATACATGAAACTTTCTATATTAAAGTAACACTTCAACTGTAATAACAAAAAATCCTAAAAAGGTAATAAAGCTGAAAATTTAAAGGGGTCTCGAAAGAAGTGAAAATTTGGTATTTTTGAAAATTTTCCTGATTTTTACGGTACGGAACCCTTCGTGTGCGAGTCAACTCGCACTTGGCCGTTTATTTCCATAATAATCCCTGCAAGTTTTAACAGTTGACTATGAAAAGTTTTTTCATTGATAACGCCTAAACTATAACTATCACGAATCCGCTCTCGTTGCCGCTTCTTCAGCAAAATCCACACATAAAAACTTGAGCCCAAAGAATTTAAAACCCTGATCTTGCATCATTATGTTGGCCGAGTCATCACAAATGATTGCGTTGCTACATCTAGTATTTGACACCCTGTGCTGCCTAAGTAAAGGCTCACCATGACACGACCAATATAATAGGTCGTGTCATGGTCATGGTCGTGTCATGGTCATGGTCATGGTGGTGGTCATAGTAGACTAGACAGTTACATATTATGTAACTGTTTCATCAACACACATACGTCCTGCTGAACATTTATCCCCATAACAAGAAAAGATTTTGTCATATTCTTCACGCCTGGCAAGCGAATTGGCGATCGCAGGCGCATGATATTAGGACCGCATTGAAATATTTAGAAGGAAGCTGCTTTTCATCCTCTGCTAGGTTTCCATAGTTGGCTCTAACGACATCCACGGGCTGTGTTTGAGGGGTCGATTCGCAGCGGGCGGAGTAATGTAACAGCATTTTTATTAAAATATGATCTCAGGTACGAAGTAAAACCACTACGCAGACAACGAAATAGATCAACTTTTACACAAAAAATCAAAGCCGTGACCAGAAAGCATTGTGAAAAGAATGCTTGCAGCATTGGCACGTTGAATGGCAATGCTAATTCTTTGACCGAAATAGAAGCCAGCATTCGGATCACCTGTAGACTCTATGAGAAGTTTGGTATGTGCCCCAGGACCCAAAGAGTTCCAACCCCAAACGGCTCAAATAGGTAACCTCGTTCAAGATTAGCGTATTTTCGCAGTTTGAGGGACTCCGCTGATGTTGCTGCTAGCATTCTGGGCACACTGCCATCAGGTGACGGCTTAGATTCTTAAGAAATAGATATAAGTCTAAATACTAACTGTAATTGTTTTATTCTGTTATCAAATCTTCTAAATAAACATATAACTTTTCCACTGGGTTAATTCTTAAAACATAGGTGCTATCAGCATACCGAGTAAAATCTCAGCGTAAAGACACACTACGGCATGCAGGAAATTAGTGTTTTCATTCCATTTGGCGGGGATTATACAATTATCTGTCTCGCTACGAGTAAGTTCAGGAATTTGAGGCAAGTTTGAGGGAATATAAAGTACGTTGGGTCGGTTTAAGGGTTTTGATGTAATTGTGGGATAGGTTTCCGTGTAATGTTACGTATAGACAATTTTTTAAAAGCTGGCGTGATAGTCTTTTCTTTTCATACAACTCCAAGCTGACGTCAAAAATCCAGGCCGAAAAACAAAAGGCGATCACGAATGTTTTGTTTTACATTTATCATGTTTATGTTGTAGGTACATTATGTTGTTGATTCGAGAGGAACGAAGACAGAAAAGAAAGTTGTTTACTACATTATATTTATACATCCATGAATCCATGTCGAATTTATTATATTATTGATACTAGCTTCAGCCCATTGCTTTACACGTTTTTTGTGTTTGGGAGGAAGGCCTTTTAATGATAGTCTTAATTAAAGAACTACCTCTACATTTGTGTTAACTGTCAGCTATACGTGCAGTAATTTTAACGTTAACAAACATCAATTCCAACATCCAAACTTTATGTAGTATGATTTTTAAAATACAATCCTTGTATTTATCCATTGGTATAATTGCACTTAGCATAATGTTAAGGTAGAATTTATTCAATTTCATTTCCTCGACGTAAGGCAGGTTTGGAATTTAAAATTTCCGTCGCCGGCACTCACTTGCTAATGGAAAGAAAATACGTTTACTTAGGCCCTATACCTCTATGTTTTCCAGGATCTGTGTAGTGGGTTGATTTGCCTTCCGGACAAATCTGGTTTCCTGGTAGAACTTTTGCGATTTGTTTAAGATGATGAGGTTTTCCATATTAGATAGTATCCCTTCAAGATATTGTTTCTTAGCCTTCTTAATGATGTACCTACCTAGTTTGGCGGCGACAGTCATTATAACCGCTGGGGTAAATAAGTTCTTGAGTGGAGACCGCGATTCGGCAAACGTAGGGTAGGATGCCCTCCAGCCAGGTGGGACGACGACCTGCGAAAAACTGAAGGCAGATGCTGGATGCGGCAAGCTAAAGACAGGGCGCTATGGCGCATATAGGTTGATGATGATGATGAGTCTTCATAACGTTCTCTATTTTCAAAGTGCGTTTCAGACTTCATGTCTTCACACCAGACTGGAGGCGGCGCAAGACAGAAGGCGGTGGCGATCTATTGTGTCGGAGGCCAAGACCCACTTCGGGGTTGATGCGCCAGGATAGTAAGTGAGTGAGTAGGTGAGTAGGTTCGAAACGAAAACATTTTTGGTATACATATGTTCTCGAATTTTAAAGGAATGTAAAGAGGTGATTTTATTTTAATATTATGAAGATCAAAGACCGACTGACACTCAAACCCAAAACAAGAATAGCAAAACACGGGTCTGCCAGCAGGTTTTAAAATGTTGAATCAATATGAAATCGTCTGAAAACTTTGATTCTTATTCCTTTCATCCAGTGCAACAATATTTCTTCTCGAAAAATACAAGTCTCTATTCAAACAAATAGTCTTGTAAAAACTGCAATGGACCTTTTCGCAAACGGCGGTGTCTTCAACAAATCATTGAGCGAAGATCAGCCAAGTGGGAATTTTAATAATTTACTGGAGGTGTTTCTTTATAAGAGACGACGGACACTTGGCTTGTGAACGATTTATTATGACGAAAATCTCGTTATAAAATACATTTTGTAGTAAAGAAAATAAAATAAATTATAAAAAAATTCTACAGTACAAAATATATCAAAACGGTGAATCATCGGCCGCGAAGATAGCCTCAAGCGGCCGGTGACTAGGGCTGCAGAGAGAGGAACTACCTGACGATGCCGCCTTTTGGTTCTGGCCCTTGATCCAACTTCCTAGCGAGAGTCTCTTGAGATGTTGTTCGAGGCTCTTCGCCCCCGTTAGCCGAAACGACTATAGGGACGATGGTGGCTGAACTAACATCCCACGTGCTGACAACTTCGTTAGCCAAGTCAAGATATTTGCTAAGTTTATCTTTCTCAGATTTAACGAGGTATAGTATTACAAAATCTGTGACGAAGTTAACATTATGTGGTATGGCGACATCAGCGAGCACCGCCCTCCGTTCTAACCGATCTATCAGTACAATAATCAGACTTATGATTTGCAAGAATAGTACTGTCTGTAATGATAGATCGGTCCCAATAGAGCGTGTAGTGTGTACTTATTGTACGAAACTTCAGGACCAGTAAGGCCATATCGGAGACCAAGTTGCTGGTGTATAATTTTGGCTATTTGGTTGTGTCTGTGCAAATACTGAGAGTTAGCAAGGTACGAACAACCCGAAAGTATTATATACGACAGAGGGTCTCCCCAGGAAGATGACACGCTCGACAAATATCGATCGTGCCATATTTCATGATACACTTTCGGTAATTGTTCGTCTATACTACCTCATCCATAATTGCACAGACAAAACCTTCTGTTTTCTCAAAGGGATCACCGAAGCGTAGCCAGTTTACTGAGCTTAGGAGATTTTCATTTAGGTTTCTCAGTGCGTCGCGGACACAGTCAGTGTTGTGTGTCGTGTGCAGATGAACATGACTAGTTTCGAAAACCAATTGAGGGTAGTTTCAAAAAATGCTGCCTGAGGCGGTAGCTCCAGTACTCCAGTCATCCCATGACCACAAGTGTGTAAACCTGTTGAAACGTCGGGAAAATAGATAAATAAATGCGATAAATACCCGTTAAATAATACATCACGTCCTTTGAGGACCTTGTAGAATCTGCGATGCTGCTCTTATATAGCCTTCCTGTCCTGAATGCTCATCACCGTAGGTTTGCACCAGTTCTCGTTATCTAAGGAGACAGAAGTAAGGTTCTTATCAACTACAACCACATCGCAAAGTATCTGGTATTCGGCTTGATGTAAATGATTTCTAACATTGCATACCTCACGGATGTACAGGGTCTTTGCGTTTAAAAAGCCTCTTCCACCACGGTTAGTTTGGGCGCGAATAGTTTGAGGTCATCCATATACAAAAAGAAAGAAATGACTTCACCATCTCTCCGAAAGTGATAGCCTATTCCTGAATCTTTCAGTAGAGTACTGAGTGGATTCAGAGCTACGCAAAACCTTTAAATTCGGGAAATCAAAATACAATCTTAGAGCAAAATGTACTCAAAAGAATCGATATGCTACACAAGCAACTTTTGATAATACCACTCCTAGATTATGTTGACACTGAAACAAAGTAAAATCATTTCGAGATATCGAAATAAAAATAGTTTTCACTCATATGTCCGTTGTCCTTTAGCACTAGATATTGGGTCAGGCGACATTTGGCACGGGTCCAGCGAGCAATCTTGTTTCTTTTTTTCAACATTGTAAAGTAACAGAGCATAACCGATTTAGCAATAAATGGAGCGCACAAAAGGGTTAACAATGGGACGTAGTATTGTGTTACGATCGCCAAAAGTTTCTGAACATTGTCAATTTTCAAAAATTTACTAGTAAACACCTAATTCCATTGGATAAAGCACCGATACGTATGTTTTCCCTTTGTTCTATAGAAACACTTGTTTCCATGGCAAAAGTAGTAGTTATTATATAATTTGTTTTATGGTCATAATAAATGTATTTTCTTCCTTCAGTGCATGTGTTTTCAGCACGGTTTCAAAATTTTGAATATAGATGGCGCTACTTACCCTCGATTCTAGTCTTCAACTTATTCCTATTCCGCTTAGGTATCAGTATAATGAGGATTTTATTATGTAGGTTGGCGGCACAGTAGAATTAAGTGTGGAAAACAGTTTAACCAAAAATTAAGCAATATAATAGGAAATTGATCATAGAACTCTTATTAGTTAGTTTAGTTTACAGTTTAACTTAAGTTTAGTTTAAGGCCTGTATTATGAAAGCTTACTCAGTCATCAATGTAATACTTGAGCAACGCTTATTTTATTTCATTTCATTTATTTCCACCGTGTTGGTATTATATATACACTTGATGTCGTTGTTTACTATATTTAAATAGGACAATTACATTTAAAACACAAGTTATTATTACAACATTAAATAGAAAAATAAAGCACCATAAGGGATTGTACGCAGAAAGAAAAAACAGGCAGTCAATGGTTCCTATATGTATAATAAAATAAAAATTATAAGAGTTTACTGTGAACGGGCAAGTGTTTATAAAATTACAATAATTAAATAAAATAATGCCAGAAATTATAAATAAAATTAAGATATTATTACATGTCAAGAAATGTTATAAAAACTGCTGTATAGGGGCATTGTTAAAATAAACATAAAGCTAGGTACAATATGCCATAGAAAAGCTTTACTCAAGCATAGATCAATGACGTTCTTAATATACGGGCCATAAACCCTTACGTTTTTTGTTTTATAATGTTTGTTTCACATTAATTTGGTAATTTAGTTACTTTCCCTCTATTTTTTGGTACAAAGATCGTTTATAAAATTATGTGACTTTTGAATTACGTGTGAAGATTTCATTTGTAAAATTTTTATTTCTTATTTCTTCTATAATAATAACTCACATGATTTTATAAGCGATCTATGTACCTGCTTATCTAGGATTATTAGTATCCGTTACTGTCCCACTGAGCCAGACAATCAACAGACAGTCGTGGATGAAGATGGAGGAGGCCTTTACCCAAGAAGGGATCCAACTCTCTCAATAAGTATGAATACTATTATTTAAGCACTTACTAACCATAACCTAACCAAAAAATACTAACTCAAAAACTATGTAGGTACATAGGAGTTCCGAAATAAAAGGCTTCAATATTATTATTTTATTATTGTTACCTACTGTTCCACTGCAAGTGTTCCTTTAAAATAGCTATTTGCCTTCTTCTCTGAACTTCCAATCTTCATAACAAGCGCATTTATCTTCATAAAGAACACTGCACTTATTTTTGATTAAAGTTTTAATTTTGCAAGGGAACGACATCTACGAATAATAAATAAATACTACAATGAAAAAAAGGCCTAATCAGTCATCCACGTAAGTTCCGAAAAACTAACACTCCATAAACCACCGTGGATTTAGAGGCAATTGGTGGTAATGATGATGATGATGACAATGGATGGGTGTTAAAATTATCCCCCGTGATCATCACAGGATTTAAAATTGTATTGTTTATTTTTCTTCATAAAATTCCTTACATTCCAATTTTTTAATAGACAAAATAGGCGTGAGGTAAAGTTCCGGTTACCTTACCTACTCCTTATGCGTCTCTTATACTGTGGTAACGGTTATGTCAGTCCGGTAACTGGCAACTGGCAGTGGATAGGCTAAAGACTTCGAAAGCCGTTAACAGCATAATTCACAGATAACCATAATTACCTAGAATGTTTCTCGGCAAAGTTTCAAAACACTAATAGCGGAAGAAAACGGTGATTCCATTGAACGGGGTAATATCTGAGTGGGCTAAAATTTTTAAGTACCTACAGTCGTTTTCGTACAAAGGTCAGAAAATGATAAATTTATTTGAACATTTTGTGTTTAATATAAATATATTTTTCCTAAATTTTCTGGATCAGAAAAAGGTAGGTTAAGAATTATGTGGTTAACTTGGAAGAAAAGACCTCGTGAATGGATCTCTAAATGACAGACAGACCTACCTATTCCATTACCTATTCCACTCAGTAGATGACTCGGTCAGTGACTGACACTGAATGATGAATGCTATCTGCTGCTCATTCTGAATACGTATTACCAGAAATTAATTAATGGGCGTCAGAAATAATATGAGTGAGTCTTCGACCGAGTGGCATAGGTAAATGGATCGGATGGTCTTCCCGAAATTATTTGTTTAATAATTTCCATTTAATCTTCCATAATAATACTCTAACAGTTGAATATAATAGATCGCAGGCAAGGTTGCTCAAAAGTAGATAGAGACAAGCCGTAAAAAAACAAGATCAAAAAAGTCGTGACGTCAAAGAAAAAATATTATAAACTAGCTGCTTCCCGCGGCTTCGCACGCTTTTTTCCGGAGTAAAAAGTAGCCTATGACCGGTCCCAAAATATTATGCACGACCATGCCAAATTACACTGAAATGCGTTTAGCCGTTTAGGCGTGAAAAGTTAACAGACAGACAGAGTTACTTCTTATTCTACTTCAAATTTATAATATTAGTGTGGATAAGCCTGGCAAAGTTGCACTCACAAGAAAAACTGTAGGAACAAAAATATTACTACAGATCAAAGTCAACCACAGATCAAGGCAAAGTGAGGAACTAATTATATTTACCCCAGCGAGTAACTAATGTGTTACCTCCCTAATAGCCAAAGTGAGAGTTAATCAAAGTTGTAACTTCTTGAGTCATTCGTTATGGAGCCAGTAATGTGCCACTATCATTTCGGAAATTGTTTTGTTGTTCAAGTTTTAATTCTTGTTTTGTGTTCTTGATACTTAGTTGAAGTTTATTTTAGCGTCGTTTATTATGTTAGTAAATATTGACAGTTTATGTAATTTATTAAAGCCGAATAAAAATATTTTTCATTAGTAAAATAAGGCTACCTGTGTCTTTTCTTATTTACCTATATATTATTATTTGAACCCTAAAACTACATTTATGAATTAGTTCAGTCAATTCTTACTTGAGGTAGTCAAAGTTACCTCGACAAGTATTTCTTCATTAATTTTTTACAGTCACAGGAGTTAGCTGAACAAAGTTAGAAAAATCTGAGGAAATCTTAGGAAAGCGTGAAACGATAGAAAAACTACTCACCAACTTTGCACGTTCCGGATAAAGGTTAAGCCACACTACATTAATTTTAAGATTTCTATGATTCATAAAAAGTAAAAGTAGAAGCGATGACTTCCTTCAGCAATGAAGTATTTATTGAAGAAGACGTGTGGTTCTAGAAATTATCATGACGCCATTTTAAATCTCTTAAATTTCTATCCACTTTCTCGTAACTAACAAATTAAAACTTACATAAAGAAACATAAGAACAATCACATCTAGAGAAATTATCTAACTGCATAAAATCTAGACAAAGTTTCTTTTCTTTTTTTTAAGACCGACTGAAACGTGCTGACAAAATGTGCCGGTCCAAACTTTACATTCCTTCATAGTGTGGACGGACCTTATCCCTGTGGCCGTGCTTTGATGTATCGTCGAGAAAACTATCTCTATTATCTGTCAGAACGTATGTTCGTTGGATTGCAGTGGCTTTTGTTGTGGCAAAGTTTCCTTGAGCTGTTGAATTTGGTGCAATGTTGGCGTTGTAGAATTTCCAATGATTTCATTTGTCTGTTCTGTAAATTTCTTTGATTGAGTTGGTAGAAGATTTGCTACGAATGCGAAAGTTGTTTTATAGAGGGTGTAACAAAAAGTAAGGACCAAACTTTCAGGGGGTGTTGGGCTTCGATCATAGAACACAGGAAAAAACCCTCACAGAAAAATCTTTTAGTTTTTGAAACAATAAATAAAAATAAAATTACCAAATTTTCTTGTATGTTTTGAATTTTGTTGGACCTATGCCCATAAACCAGCAAAAATTTTAATGCATTTGTGGTCCCTACCTACCGCATTAAGGTGCGCCGCGCCACCCGCTGCGATGGTTTCGCCGGTCGGTGACCGCCGCGCGGTGGCGGCCATCCGTTATAAGGTGTTGTATGCTTATAAAGGTCATAAAATCAGGTAGTTTTCTAAAAACAAACTAGCACTATGCATCAGTCTTGTCTAGTTTAGTGGTGATTTTGTTTTTTAGTTGTTTTTTTTAATATTTTTCCTGTGTTCTGTGACTGAGTCTAAACCACCCGCGAAAGTGTGGTCCTTAACTTTTGCTACACCCTGTATATTTAAAGTAACAATTTCCATGCGCACTTTCTGAACAGTGAACAAATCTGGACTGTCACGCTCGGGTTGGTTACGCTAAATCGGGTTTATTCCGCTCCAGTCGTCATAAATACTATCACGTTCTCGAATACTTTTTCGCGTTTTGGTATTGTGTGTAAACTTATACAACCCACTCTGTCTGCTGTGTGGTGCCGGCTTAGAATTTACACCACCCCAACTCTTCTCGCGGGTGTCGTAAGAAGCGACTAAGATAGGGGTGGGCAGCAACGCCCCCTGCAGAACAATTCTACTACCGAACTGCGATCCCCAACCCGCATGCCCAGCGTAGGGATGATGAGCATTACCCCCCGTGAAGTAAAATCCAATAAGGCGCTTATCAGGGGGAGGCCTGCGTCCAGCAGTGGACCAATGTGGCTGTGGAGGTGGAGGTAGATACAACCCACTCGTTCAAGCAATTTAATTATGTCTATATCTGGAAATTGATACTACAAAACTTGCCATTTTCTTTTCGTTATTAACGTGCCCCCTCTACTCTAGCTACGTACGTATTCACATGTGTGGTTACCGCTACCCCAGAGCACAGGTGTGTCTCCATAATTCAATAACGGATAAAAGGTAGCGATATTATGTGCTGGCTTACGGATAATAAGAGATAATAACTCGTTTCATCATCGTGATTATGTTAGTAATATTCTGTTCTTTTAGGACCATTCCGAATATGCAATCTATCTAATGTTATAGAGTTCAACAGTTGAATTTTGGCACATCTTGATACAAGCCGTAGGCCTAACCTTACGGTGCCGTTCCATGGCTTAGGTAGTCTCCAAAATCTGATATGATCAACAGTAAAATATCTACTTGATTCAGTACATAATCATGGTCATCCGCCTCTACTAGTCCACAGCTGGATATAGCCCCTCATGAGCGCGATAGCACCCTGTCTTTAGCTTGCCGTACC
Source organism: Eupithecia inturbata (assembly GCA_963662085.1). NCBI lineage: Eukaryota > Metazoa > Arthropoda > Insecta > Lepidoptera > Geometridae > Eupithecia > Eupithecia inturbata. The sequence goes on along the minus strand of OY759178.1, from coordinate 15,279,428 downwards.
CAGCATTTGTCTTTCCCAGGTCGTCATCCCACCTGGCCAAATGGTGTCCTACGCTACTTTTGCCAAGACGCGCGAAGCCGCAAACCACCTGCGATTTGCGACCGTTGATCCCATTCGCATATTCGTCGCAGCTTCGCGTCACGTTCGCGCCTCGTTTCCGTAGTTTATCGGTTTTTTGTCCCGCGACAAAGGGTTCGTAACGCGTGATTTGCGCACGAGTATTAAGGCTTTGGCAGTTTCGCACAACGATGACACCGCGATTTCACGCCGTGATTCGCGCGCGAAAGTGGAGAGGGTTTGTAGGTACTCGTCGTAACTTTGCCCTGAAAATTATTAGAGCCTAATTTAAAACCATATCAATCGTCTAGCTAGGCATATAATGGTCATGTTACATTTAGGTAACACATCTTTGTACACAGGTGTATAGGGTCTATATTCGTTTAACCTAAGCATGATTTCGTCACAAAACAGGATCCTTAGAATCTGATGCCACCCGCTACGAGCGTCCCATCGCTAAGCTTGTCTGCGTCATAGCTTATGGAGAACAGCTTAGACACATATTTTTTCATTCGATTGCCTGGCTAGATGAGGTGCTTAGTTCACCGACATGATATTTCAACAAGAAAAAGTGATTTTGCCAGTGTAACAGCCGGTTGGTCGTACGGTAAATTTACAACCATTTATTTATTACCGAAGAAAAATACTATAAAAAATAGAAACAAACTAGAACTAGTATTTACAGTTAAAATAGTTGAGTGTTTGTGACTATTGCAAACAATTTAGAGGTAGCTCATCTGATCCATATCGACACCAACCGGAAGCGTTCCGGAACGCATGCATTGTCCCTCTGTATGGCGCTGATGCGCTACGCCAGTTTCTCACAAACTCTCGGGTCGCACGTTGAATTAACTAATATATAGTTACAATTATTATTATTATTATTAATGATCAAATCACTTGTCAAATAGATCTTCAACTTCAACTTCTTTATTTTTGGCGCCGCTTGCTTTTCGCTACGACTCTGCCAGTGTCAGTAAGGAGTGTTATAAACTTCAAAAATAATACGATCGGTTCAAAAATTCGGTACAGTGAAAGCAGAGAAATATTTAAATTTCGCATCAAATTGATGTATCTAATTTTAATATGACAACACAACATGAAACAAATAGATCTTTTTCTTTCCGAATTGACGTTGCAAAGAAGTTTGATAATTGACAGGTTATTTATAGCGATTATTAGTCCTAAATTTTTTTATCTATATATATTTGAAGGAAAACCAAAGGCTTAAAATGAACAGAATTACAAATTGATAAATACCGTAAGCTTATTGAAGGCTTTCACGGATATGTAGTGGAATAGTACAATAAAAAAGGCTATGAACAATGTGACTAGTCTACATGCATAATCTATACATAAAAATGTAGAATTTGAATATATTATTATAGTTCAAGGCTACGGGGTCCTTAAGTCGCCCCGTTATTCTATTCTGTAACGATTGCTTCACGTAAGTGAAAGTGCTTTTAACAAACCGGAATATTTCTCGGCATATTGACAGGCATCGCGATCACTGGCACTGTTCCGTTTTGGCGTGAACAAGTACCTAATAACTATCTAAACACACAAACTATTACATTAGGTAAAATCGAATAAAAGCAAACTCAAAATTGTTGCGCCGTGACAATCTTTATATGCACGTTTGTACCCACTATAATAAGACATAGGTGCACCTAAGACTGGTATGCATAAGTACATATAAACAACATGAACCTGAAAATATCAGATTGATGAGGTGAAACAACTGCTCCCACTTGGCTGCCCTCATCCTCAACCGCACACAAAGAAACCGTTTATCCCTAATATCCACGGCAAAATTATTACTTTCTGCGAAAATAACGCAGATTCTGTATTGCTAAGCCGTAAACGTAAAGATAATTTTCGTTTGTCTTTGTTATTGTTTTTCGGATTCGAGAATATCAAATTATGAAAATGAAGACTATTGAGAGTTTCATAATTTCAAGGTAAAAAAGGTATTTTAATACATTTAGTTATTTAACGCACAAACCATGTTGTTCACACCATAGATTTGCTATACCTAGAATTACTTAAAGGCTAACAGAAATAGCGCGTCTAAAACCGTGAGAAGAGGCTTTAGCTCAGAACCTGTCTATGTTGTAGTCAGTAATAGTGATTTCAGAATATCTGAATGAGAGACACCTATCGTACACAATTTTAATTTTACAGCAGATACAGCGCATTATTATTATTATTACATTAATCACCAATAATCACACCAAAAATGTTGACGCAATTAATTATAAAGTTAATTTCGTTCTGAATCGCCGCGGTTGTGAATTTAAATATTTAATTACAGTCAATAAATATTTAATCACAGTTTTCCAATAAATCCCGGCTTACAGCGAGATGTATTAAAAACCCGTTGAAGTGTGAACGTCGATAAACTAACGGGAGCGTCTAATTAAACGTCACGTGAATCTGCAGAGGAGTACAGTACTAGGAAAATTGGTTGAGTATGAACTTGGCACAAACTGAGTAAAAACTTCGATGTCAAACTTAAATGTCTAAAGGGGCGTTCAGATTAAGTTACAAAATATGTTATGAAACATAGTTATTTAGCATGTTTAATAAGTGTGGATGATGTTTATAACAAAATCGGTATGAGATTTGTTATTTTATTTAAATGTAAAAGTTACATAACATTTTACATAATCTGAACGCACCCTGAAATTAAACGAAAGCATGGCATGCCCATACGAGTTCTGTGACGCGGTGGGCGAAGGTCCGCCTGTGACGCAGGAGGTCGCGGATTCTATTCCCGCCTCGGGGCAAAATGTTTGTACGATCTGCTTTTCGGGTGTTTTGGTTGTTTCTGAAATTCGGCCACGAGGAAATAATCATGATCATCATGATCAATGTTAAATGTAAGTTTTAGTGATTTTGTAGTCTGTTTGCTAATAAGTTATTGCTTGCTGGCCTGTTCAGTACTCTTACCAAAGAAAATTCTAGAAAAGCTGAAATCGTGTAATTTCAGATGCCTGCTGAAGTAGATTAATCTCTTTTAATTCTTCGATCGACTTCGTAGCGGGCTTAGAAAATACATTTAGAGCTAATACAGACTAATGTATCGCCGGTGATTACACCTACACTCACTAAATTACCTAAGTAAATTACCCATGAGCAAAGGTATGACATCTGAGGTACCCGACGCTTACCGAAATCTATGCCATTTAATCGATACTTTTTAGGGTTCCGTACCTCAAAAGGAAAAAAGGAACCCTAATTTATAGTCAATTATATATCACTTTGTTGTCCGTCTGCCCGTCTGTCAACCCTCTTTCCTCAAGAACGCGGGAGGTATCGAATTGAAATTAACATCCAATACTCAACTCCGTAACCTCTTGGAGCCGTGATATATGTAAATCAAAATTTTAAGCAAACGCCATCAAAAGTTAAAGCCGTTTATGCCAGAATATTTTAAAATTTTCTAGGGAATCACATGCACACAAAACCTGTAGGGTACTTCCCGTTGACCTAGAATCATAAAATTTGGTAAGAAGCAAGGTCTTATGTGCTATAATATAAAGTAAAGGAAAAAAAATAAACAAGTAAAGGAAAAAATCCGAAAACCGTAAATTTGTAGTTTATTTACAAAAACAAATTTGGTTTTCGCTAAACCTATAGGGTTTAGCGAAAACCAAATTTTCCTATACGAAACCTATACGAGAAGTACTCTCGTTGATCACAAAATTTGGCAAGAAGCAAGGTTTTTTAATCATACGGAACCCTCGGTGCATGAGCCCAACTCGAACTTGATGTTTTATTTTTAAAAAAGAATGAGTGATTAAATCTCAATAGCTTAATTTTATCCCTGTTCAAAAATAGTTTTAGCCTAAATGTGAACTTTTCTTTCAGTAACAGCCCGGAGCCATGAAGTTGGCAGTGTTACCACCCCCGTAGAAATATGTTAAGCCGTTCAATTACCCCACAGCACAAAAACGTGCAAACAAATATGGGCCTAAACTCGTTATCTTTAGATACATTTTTCAATAACAAAATAGCTTCCAACGAGCTTCAAACGCGAGCTGTCTGTCATCTGATGCCGTCATTAAAAAAATATCTAAATGTAACGAGTTAAAGCCCATATTAGAATGCACATTTCTGTGCTGTGCGGCAGCGGTGCTTTTCAGGTGTGCGACAAGCTTAACCCTCTTTCCGATCGTGTCGGTGTACAGCCTATTCCACTGCTAGACGCAGGCCTCCCCTTCATAAGTGCCTAATTTAATTTTATCTTAAGGGGGTAATGCCTTAGAGCCTCTAAGGGTAATGCCTTACCATCACGTTTGACAGTCGGATTGGTAATCGCAATAGGGGTGTTAAATATACCAGAAGGAAGCTGCTGCTATTCCTGTGGTAGATTCCCTTAGTCGACTCTTACGATATCCACGGGTAGAGTTGGAGAGGTCGATTCTTACGCTACGACCGCAACGGCCCGGTAGGTAATGTAGGTACCTACACCACGAAAATAACAATATAAAGTGGAAATACCAAAGAGCAAAAAGTAGCTACGGTTTTTTAAAAGCGAAGTCCCGACCGCTGAACTATTGATTTCGCTTATTAGTATGCCGATCGCGACGCTGCAAAAGCCCGTAACACACGGTTTGAAACACATGTCACTAGCGGTTCTGCTTTTAATCGATTGTTTTTGCTGAGGGAGGATTAACATCCGGCTATTACTTACATTATTAGTAGTTTGGCATGAGTCAATTACAAATGATTTGCCTTAATAATTAATGTGTTGGAAGAACACAAACGTTTTGTCCCTTCACGAGTGTCAATGAGGGTGATTGCTGTTCCAGACGCGAGCGTTCCGCGTCTGGAATTACTTCATGAATTCGTAAAACTTCGAAAGTTTATAAATTCAGACAATTGTCGCATAACTACATACTAGCTATATTGCTTGTAGAACGCAGAAAAATACAATATAGCATTAAAAATGTCATGTCCCGCACGACTGGTGACGATCAGCTTTAAAGTTTACCTACTCATAATGAATTTGTTCAGTCAAATAAAACCTTGAAAACCGCAACCTTTTTTGGCACAGTAGAAGGTTCGCTCGACTTGGATTAATAGGTCGTACCTAGTTCATTTGTTACATAGTACTCAAAGTAAGAATACTGCATAGTACGTGCCAAAACAAACAAATGACATGCGATCCGTACAATTTCAGATTCGTGGGTTTTATTTTCTGCAGCGTTTTGCAGCTTTACACTTTTAAAGACCAAAGTCATCAAAAAGCTGAAACTTATTCTAGCAAATTACCAACAAGGTCCATTTTTCGCTGTCCTCCAAGATGACATTACCTGGCACTGAAGCGGTTCGTGTAATGGGCCATATCTAAACAGGAATCAATATAGGTTAATGACCTTGCAGGGGAATGGTTGGAGCCAGATTGATGTGCATATGTTATATGGTGATAAGGTATTAACCACTATTAGGATATAGTTATCTGGTTGAATTATGTTACGATTGCATAAGTGGCCGTGTGGCGTGTTATACTCTCATCATGATGATGGTGACGTTCTCATTGTTAGCGTTTACCAGCGTTTCCGAACTAGTTTTGTGTAATTATGTAACTTAAATGAATCGAAATAGAATTATTTACTTAATCCTTAAAATCTTTATATAACTTAGATCTGAGTTGAGTCTGAGCCTAATTAGAGGCGCGTTCAGACCTACGCTTTATTCGCCAGCAAAAGCTGTGTGGGTATGCGGTACATACAAAATCCCCGACAGGATGACGAGCGAATTCGAACGAAATCTTTCGCTGCGCTCTGGGTAGCGAATACCGCGTAGTCTGTCTGTCCATCTTTAACTTCATCCCAGATTCATGACAAGTATACCAGCTTACCAAATCATTTATCAACTTACGCTGTACTCCATGGCGTTGCTAATGAAATGTGTTGGACGTTGACGGATATTCACGAGCAGGGCTTTGTGCGGATGGACTTAGTGCGCCATTCATTATGACATGACTTATCGGTTGGCAGATGGTGAAATGAATAACTGTGATTCTGGAAAAATATATGTGATGTGGTTGCAAAAAATAAACTAGTATCTAACCAGAAGTTCTGCGAACAGAAGACCTCGTGAGCACAAACTTTTTTGCAACAATTAATTATTTTGTTGAAAGTTTTTAAACTTTCGCGATCTGTTAACATATTTAATACAAATTCAAGATTATAACGTAGGGGGAAATAAAACAAAAGGTGACAAATACCCGATAAATAATCTTTAATAAATTATTTTGTTCTCTAAGTTGAGGTTCTTAATAAAGGTAGTAATTTGCATTGTGTCGTATATGGTTGCCCTCAACCTTTCCACTAAAGTTAAGCCCTTGTCCAGCAGTTTAAATAAGATAGTTGCTAGTTAAAAACCTGTTAGTTAATCTCTAGATCGGAACCTAAGTTTTTAAGCACTTGGCCAAAATTCCTAACGCAGCTGACCACAGCTTCATAAAAATATATTTTCTAGTTAAACAGTATTGCTACTAACGTGCCGAGATCACAAATGGATATTTCGCCTCGATAGAGTCCAGATTGATTCAGTTGTCTCGCAGATGAAAATGTGCTTCCATTCATAACAACACGTCGATGAATGGTTGGCGATTGTTACATCCTTTGTTAGTAGAAGGTATTAATTTGCAAAAGCTATGAGGTCTTTGTTAAATGACTAGTGAAATATTTATAAACGACGCCACGTCGAGATCATAATCCTCATCATTATGTCAGCTGAGCGACCTCCGTTGCTGGGCTTAGACCTTCTCCAAATTTCGCTACAGTGTCAGGTCCTACGCGGCCCGCATCCATCCTATCCAAGCGACGTTCACAAGTTCATCGGTCCACCTCGTAGGGGGGCGGCTACCCATACTACGCCTTCCGGTACGTGGTCCTCGAGAGTCTGTACGACCCCAACGGATGTCTTTTCGGATTTTATGTCAACTTACCAACACTAAAAGCTATCATCACTATTAACAAGTAGGTAGGAGAAGAGAATGATCGAACATTTCTCCGAAATCTTTTAAACTGTGAACCTGAATTTTTCACAGTCACCTTGCATTTTGTGCTCTTATGTTTGCTAAACTTAATTAAATTAACATAATATTGTAGTTTGTTTGAAATTGTGTTGTTATGAGTAAGTTTTTTCTTTTCTCACTATTTATATTTTTCATCCCATGGTGTAAAGTGAACAACTCGCCGGATGAGAAGCTAAAATTATTTTTAAAGATGTATCTACTAAAAATATGTTTCTACTGAATTATATTTTACTTGACATACTTTTATAAAAACCGACTTTCCAACTAAATTTATTCTAAATGGAAATTGAAAAGAGAATTCACAATTTTCTCTTACCAATATGAACGCAGCAAAAATTTAATCAAAATGGCCCCTACATTTAAATACAGTCACATACGTTACTTCCAACGGCAATGCCACGCAAAAGTAAAAAGCAAAAATTATTGTCACGTAGAAAAGTTGCAATGAGATGTAAATATTGTTTTGCTGACTGTCCATAATCACTTTTTTAATGGAGTTCGTGACCGAGCGGCCGTGAATTAATTAATATTTTTCGCTTTTTTTGCTGCCCTTGCTGAGTGTGCATTGAAATAAAAATGCTTCTTTTGTGACTTGTCCACACGTTGCGAATTCTATAACCACGCTTTCCAATCTTTCACTACAACATTCTGTCAATTGTTGTCAGTTGTAGTCACATAACTATGATAAAATCTGTGACTACAACTGACAAAATTTAACTATGAATATACATTCCACAATGCAATTGAATTATTGATAAAGAACATCTCTTTATAAAACACATAAACACCAGTATGGCTACCGAAGTACGTTAATTCTTTATTTGTTTGAAACTATTTTTTGTTCCTGACCCGACAACTGGTGAATATATCTGGCGCAACGCATCAGCATTGCCATTCACTAGCGGGGTAATGCAGCTAGCATCTTGGTGCCGTACAAATAACAAAAAAAAATTACATTACAAAAACGTCTATATGTGTTTAGTATAAGTATCAAGAACAATTAATCGTAAAATAGGGTGACTATATCACTAGATCAGTAGTTCCTAACCTTTTTGTGATGGATGAGGGACCACTTGACCACTTTTTGGCTTGTCACGGACGCACTCACTATTTGGAGATAAAAACTATAGCAATCACAAATTCATTGGCGCTCCCCCCGAGGCAACCGAGGATTGCATCCATAAACTTTACCGGCGAGCGAAGCGAGCAACGAAAAATGTACGTGCCTTGTTAGATTTTCGTAGTTTGTTAGCAGTGGTGGGTAAGTTGATCTTAAATGGGGCCATGCCCTGTTCTAAACCAAGTAAGAAATACATGTTAGCGGCGAGCGGAGCGAGCCGCGATTGTTTTTTGTATTTTGTTTGATTTTCGTGTAATTTTTTTGCGGTGGTGTGTAAGGTGACTTTATGGGAGCCAGGCTCTGGCCTTAATCGACTACTTTTTATGTGTTTTGTTAGATTATCGTGTATTTTTTTTAAAGGGGTGCGAGAAATGAGATTGAATTGGGGTCAACTATGATCTCGAAAAAATCTTCTATTTAGAACAGATTTTTGTTTTAATTTTACGTGGTCGGAAAACATTTACTGAATCTGACTACGTTAGTATTATTATATATTCTCTGCTGAAAGGAACCAGGCCACACAACAGGTAAATAACTGATTGCTTTCGGATTGAATTGAACACAACCGATGATATAGGTAGGAGACAAGTGGGAGTAACATCAATTTCCTGCAATTTTTCTATTTAGTTTCAGTTTCATTCATTTATTTCTCATAGGCACATTACATTGCACTTAAGAAAGTCTTACAAATAAATTAAAATATTAGGTGTAGGTAGGTACATAGTATATAGTACATAGTATATTGCGGTAGAATTCCATAAAAAATTGAGCTAGAAGTTAACAGTAGGTTTAAAAATAAATAACCTCGAAAAAAAGTGTTAAACGATGTGTTGGATGATACATTTCGGAAGGGTTAGATAAGGTAATGGTGGTACCGCGGACTTCTTCGGGTGCTTTTCATCGAAGTGGACCACTTCGGATGCTTCCAGGGATCTCCAGTGGTCCGCGAACCACTGGTTAAGAACCACTGAACTAGATAGTGGCGCCCCCATTAATTTTCAGATTTATTTGCCAAGCTATACCGTACGATGCCTATGTACCTATCCAAGTTGAAACTTCGCACCGCACTGCCACAGCATCGCGCCATTAGACGAAGGCCTTAGAAAAAAACTATGATCTCCAGAGTTGTTTGGATTTTATGAAACGTGCTTATTAAAACTTACGTTTTACATTTAAAATGTCGTCTTTCCATTTGAGCTAACTCCGTGCTGGTTAAAGATTTGAATATCATTTTCTGGGACTGAAAATAATTAAAAATGTTGCATATTTTAGTTTATTTGTGCGAAGTGCTCTGATAGTGCAGTGTAGACGTGTTTTGCATAAATACCTAAGTTTTCTTCTTCATTTTAAAATAACTAGAATAGCAAGTAGGTACAATCGCAGTCTTAAAATATTTACGAGACTTTCTTTCCTGAGACTCCGCTACGTCGATTATTTTTTTCAAAAACTATATTTAAGTTTTTCTTGTTACGTTTATTCCTACGTAAATAGATTTCCTTAACATCTATGTATAGCTTGATACTGGAATGCGCTACGTAGGCTTACCCCACACGGTGGACCGATGAGACCTACTAAAAGTAGCGGAAAACCGCTAAACGCGGGAAGTGCGGAGCCAGTTATTGTAGTGATTTTGGGGTCCTATTACCCAGCAGTGAACGGTTATGTTGAAATGACGATGATGAAGATGTTTTTTTATCAAATCTATTATTATATTTAAGCAGGGTTTTAAATAGTTATGTCGCCTTTATGAATTAGGTCTTACAAGTTCGATTCTGATCTTTCTTTAAGAGCTGCACAGTATATTTCTATATGCGCCCTGGCATCCTGGGACAATAATTCTGAGAGGATGCAGCCTCCTACCTTCCAGAAGATATGACGAGAATCAAACAATCCTCGACGAATTTCATCGCTCCACGCACACTGCATTATAATGCAGTATATCCATTATAATGTGATATCATGATGTACCGAGGATTTAATATTAATGTAGCACCCCCTGCCAAGTGCCAATTACTCCATCTCCAATTGGCATAAAACCTCCAATAAACCTTAAAATAATTCTACCTCTGTCCAATTGCGAACCTTAACACATAAATCAATTTCAATTTGACTTTTATTGGCAAACAAAGCAATGTTTCGAAGCCGAACATCAAGCAACTTTTATTTTTTAGTAAGTACGTACATAAGGCTCAATTTTCTGCACAATAAACCATTTATCATTAAGTCCTGATTATTAGAAAACTTGAGGCAATTGCTTTTGTTACAGTTTTGAAAGCAAAGTTTCAACATGAAAGGTTTTTTCTCAAATTGAGTAGGGATTTTTGTACAAAGAGATTCGATTAAAACCGGGGAATGGAACGTAAGTAGGTTGAAGATACCTACACTGTTGTTATCAAAGGTTGTGGTGTGGCGGGGAAGCGATACGTGATGTGTAATAGAGGTTTAATTTAAACTAGCTTCAGCCCGTGTCTTCGCACGCTCTATTTCCGGATAAAATGTAGTCTATATGCGACGTTTTATGATCTACATGAACGCCAATTTCATCTTGATCTGATGAGTTGTTTTAGAGAATTTAAGGAAAAACCATGTTCACAATCATATTATATATCATACTTTCGCCCTTAAATTATATCGATTATATCGAGGAGGTCCAAAATGGCGAAATTGTATAGCGCTAACGAGTCATTGTAGTCACCAATATCGTTTACCTAGCTTTTTATTTGACTTTTCTATTTGTAAACCGATCCTAGGTTCAATCACAAATTCTCATTTAATTTTGGACAACATAGTCTAGTCATTTGGTTCGAAAATACAAGGTTCAGTATCAAATGAAAGTTAATGATTTGTACGTTTCAAAACAGTGTTTGAAATGTTTCTAGGTTTCATACTTTTTGAAACATTTTGAAAAAAAATCGAAGAAATTACCGTTTCGCTCCAGCGCGAGCGGCAACGATGGCAAAGTTTAAATTCGGAAGGAGCACATATAACATCTATAAGATTACATATTTTCAAAAGTCTCGGAATATGAATTTAGATATCCTACATCTGGATCCGAAATGCAATGTAAGTCAAGTCATTTGGTAGTTTTACCTAGAAAGTTTTTCAAAAAATTAAGACAACAACAAAATAATTAACTTATCCAACAAAAACACTAAATTTTGAGTCCTCCTTTTACTTTAGCACAACGTACAATATTATCTCATTTTCAGAGAAAATAACTTTGAACAGAGACATTTAAAGATTCAAAGCAAACCGCTAGTTAAAAGCGGCGTGTACTGCGTAATTCTTGAACAAAATAAATTCCGTCGTGATCAGATAGCGTGAGATACGGACTCCTCTCTTAGAATTTCAAATATATTTTTGGTTTCTTTTGTATTTTCGTAGCTTTTTCAAAAGAAACTTACAGAATTATTTTCTTTGGAATAAACTAAAAAAATTTACAATAGCTGATTGTTGATAGCACAATGTTATTTTAATATCAGAAAAAAATACAAATAAAACACCAATGTTCTGTTAAATAATGTATGAAAATTCCCAAAAGCTCATGTGAAACACAAACACAACAAAAAACAAAAAACATTTGTAAATTTTCACAAATGATTAATACATGATCATTTGTGAAAATTTAAAAGAGGCCTAAAAGAATTTTCTGAATTCGGTAGTACATTTCGTCGTGCATTCCAAAAAATCAAAACTTTCTTTACTACCTATTTCACAACAGCAAAAATAAATTACATTACACACACTTTTATCAAACTTCCATCTCCTATCACAGCGTCACCCAAACAACCACCAAAAAAGCAATTTCCAAAACAGGCAATAAAAATCTCGTGTGTTACAACCCTATCGCGATCAAAATGCGATGTTTACAAGTCAGGTCATCAATCACCATCTAGCGGAAGTCTGCTCCAGGGCCACCAGCTTTTCTGTGGGCATAGTTGGAACTAAGGTCATTACTCCTGAACTACCAAACAACAACTACTTTTCAAGACAATAGTATAGAGGTGGGTGACCTTCGTTATACATCGCCAGTCGCCAGCGACATTGTCATTTACGATCCGTAGATATTGTAGTCAAACGAAGTTCACGATAAAATTAATATTTCGTCAAAAATACAACTGGCTATTTTAGCGCAGGATTGAGGCGAATAGCATATTATCCTCGTCAACCTATGCTAGTCCACAGCTAGGCATAAAACTGAGAATGCATGTGTATTTGTGCAAACACTTGCGCACTGTAAATGTCCTGCGCACATGGCTAATCTCCGTTGACACTGGCCGCCGTGGCCGAAATTGGGTTAAAACTTGAAAGACATCGTCATCAAATACATTTGGCCGTGAAATATAGTATATTAAAATCTGTGATCGGGAACTATTATAATTTATAATAAACGTTGTAAGCCAGGCTACCAAGATATTGTTTTATCAAATTGCTTTTATTTTAAAACAATAATGACGAAAATAATTTTCAATCTAAATTCGTTTCTGACCAAATTCGTTTTCCTCAAATATTCACTTGTTAATTCACTGTCTTATTATGCCGTCTTATTTTTGATACTCGCGAGTTTATGAATTATTTTTGCGCTGTTATTTATTCGTGTCGTTTTTCGTATAATTTTCGTATTTATCTTACTTTTGATGCAGCCTTTGTGACGATTTACAAGGTCTGTGAATGAATCTGAAATAAGCTGGCGAAACCAAAGCGAAATTCTTTCGTATTTTAGTATTTATCCCTTATGGTCTCGCTTTTTCTGTCCTTTTTTCCATCATTAATATTCCAGCAACTACAGCAGCTTGAAGTTTACAAAAATAATACATTTTGTGCGCTTGTACAAATAAAATAATCTAAAAGGAAATGAAAATTTTAATTTTCAGTACCTTCAAATGGTGATGTCGAAATTTTATAAGAGACCTACAAGGTCAAATGGGATATTAAATCAAAGCTCTCAGTTTGAATATTTGAAAACAGTTTTTAGAATTTCTGTAGGTTCCATTGTTTTTGAAATATTTTGAAAAAAGTCGAAAACTTTACATTACCCTCTACACTCCGAAGTTTGTAAACCGATACATCTGAAATGTACCCCTTTAATTTTTAGGTATTCATGTAAACCTTAAATTTTTAGGTATTCATTAAACGGTAGTCTCTTGGCAATAGTACATTTTGGTATACTTGACAAACGTTCGAAACCCTCGACGCGCGAGTCACACTCGCACTAGACGGATCTTGTTTGTATACCTACTTACTACGCAAACATTAACAATAAACCAACTGATATGTAGACAAGGTGCTACGTAATTGGAGTACTAAACGGAAAGGGGGGAATTACCCCCTCCCACGAACATTTTTTGTTCTAGCTCTTTCCGGGTTTCAAGATTTTTTACTAAAAAATGACCTCGAAACTTTCATCGCAACTAGCCCACGTAACAACCCTAACATCAGCTGTTCATCAGTAAGGTGCTTGACCTTTCAATCGCTTTTGTTTAGCCAATGCCGTCAATATTACAGTGGTTCCGTACATTTTTCTTAGCTATTATTTTAACTTACAATGTGTAATGTTTATCTGTAGGTAGGTACGTTTGTTTCGTGGTAGGTACGTCTATGTAGGTACCTAATGAATACTATTTATCGATATTTTAATAAAATTTACACGATAAATAATCTTCATTAGGTACTATGACAATTTAAAACAATATTTCTGAAAATAAACCTTGTTGATCCAGTTCGGTATAGGGTGCACAACAACTCAGTTTCAGCTTGGTACCTTGTATACGTTTTAGCCCATAATATTATCATAAAATATTATTTTTTTTATCTTTTTTACTTATAGAAAAAGGTTTCGCGAAAGCTTATTAGAAAAAAATGAAAGCCTACGTTATGATGATATTAGCGAATAAATGGTAATACGCTCTACTAGATGATATAGTTGGTTGAAAACTGTTAATATTTTCTCATTAGCACACATTACGGTCCACTGCAGGCGGTCCCTTGTTAAAGCATTCACTGCCCAGCCTCACATAGATCATGTGCGTCTTGGGTGAAAGTGTTAAGCTTAGGTATGTTCAGTTTTGCCATAATCACGCTTGGCAGGTGGATTGGTGATTGCAGTGTAGGTGATAAGGGGCAAACCTAGTAGGTTAGGTTGTAAAACTAGGCCTAGATCTCAGTACTCACGGAATCCCCGTGGTAAAAAACTCGAGTCACATAAAATTAAATCTGATCAGGATAATAAAATATTAAAAATTATAAAATAAAATCAGAATAATAGGTGATATAAATATAAATTTTGTCCTCTAGTCTCGCTAAAATCTATCATTCAATATAATTATGATTACGGATAAAAAAAAACAATTAAGTCATAAATATTCCTATTATTCAGCCATATAAAAAAAATATTTTTCTAATAAAAAAGTTTTCAATGATTTAAATCCTTTGGTATTGTATTATATTTAATACACATCGTCAAACATTCAAGCCCACAGATCCCAAAGATCCGGCAACTAGTAATAAAGTTGGCCGCTTGGCAAAATTACATTAGACTCAGAAACATCTCATTCGCAGTTAAGCGAATATAAGAGTAATTCAAACTAGGCTGGTGTGGGGCATAAAGAATTCTATCAACATGGAATTTGGGCCTATTCACATTTTGACTAACGCTAGCTACGGTTGGACCGTGAGCGGGAGTGTTGGAATATTAAGCTCTGCGCTCATTATCCAACGCCGCTACCGAACAGCACAAAAATGCATTCTAATATCGGCTTAAGTTCGTTAACTTTAGATACATTTTACAGTAACAAAATGGCTTCTCCCAAGCTTCAAACGACTGGCCCGTGAGCTGTCTGTCATCTGATGCCGACAATATGAAATGCATCTAAATGTTTAAAAGCCCCTATTTCAAAGCACATCGATGAGCTGGTTTACATTTTTGAACACACTTCTGACTACTCTTAATTAATGTTTTCTTCTATTATTGTTTTCTTTATCACTAATAATGGGGAGCCATCAATGTTAAAGCCCAAATTTGAATGCACATCGATGAGCTCATCTGTTCGGTAGTAGTGCACCTATCTGCGATAACCTTTACTTACCCTACAATTTACCTATGGATTTACATTTCTCACACACGCTTCTGACTACTCTTAATTTATATTTTCTTCTATTGTTGTTTTTTATCACTAACAATGGAGAGACATCCCGGGCGATGACCCAGCTGGGAAGTTAGTTGTCCTGGATCCTCGAGTATCTTGTTCGTCGCCCTACACACACTCACTCTCCCACACACACTCACTAAACTACACTACGCTCAACTACACTACCTTTCTCGGTTCTAAATTGCATACCATACCTATTTACAGGAGTATTTACTCAGTAAAGTTGTCTTTGATACCATAAAACCAGTTAATCTTCTGACTATTCGTGCACGGGAACCCACGACACGGGCCATGAGCCTAGTGTGGGGCCGTAGCCAATACAATAGACATACACACGTATTATAGTTAGCTAGCTGTTAGTTAGGTTGTTAGTTAGTTAGCTCTTTACTTTTATAATTTTTAATATGTATGCCTAATTGTTAATTTTGTTGTTAATAAATAATTTTTATGTTTTTTGTATCTCCTTTTCTCTTATTAATTTGTATCTAAAGGTAGTGTTGTTTTAAAGTTAGTCATATTATTCTTCATTTCGCGATAGTTACACTTAATTTATATTTGATAGAAGTTTTCATTTACGTACGTACGTTGTATTCGTCGAAGTTAACCGACGAATCAAATAAAGATTATCAATATGTCAGCTCTTAGTTTGATTGTCCCCATTCAATTTTGCTTGCATTCCCTACTCGCTAGCTATCACACCGCACCCCACATCTCACCTCGCTCGCAGTGTAAATATGACATGACGTGACGACCGGGATGATATAAACTGTGTAAGTGTGCAATCTAAGGCGTTGTTTGTTCCACGCCCCTCGGGATAAGCACATTTGGATTACTGAACTTCTGTATTCACTGTTACAACGTGTAGGTGTCTAATAACATCCCTAGTAGGTTATTGTTGCCTGGTACATTTGATTTAGAAATTGGATGATGACCTCTCTGGCGCAGCGGATGAAAGTCCGCCTGCGACGCAGGAGGTTCGATTCCCGCCTTGGGACAAATATTCGTACGATCTGCAGATATCTGTTCCAGGTGATCTAGATGTTTTTAGGGTTCCGCGCCCGAAGGGTCAAAACGGAACCCTATCCCTAAGCCTCCGCTGTCCGTCCGTCCGTCGGTCTGTCACAGGGTTCTATCTCATGAACCGTAAGAGGAAGTCAGTAAATATTTTCAGAGAATCTGTATTTCTTTTGCCGCTATAACAACAAATAACAAACTTAAAATTAATATCCAAATTTACAGGGGCTTCCATAGAACAAACGTGATTTTTTTGGCTATTTTTGCTCTTAATTTGTCAAGGCTGTATCTCTTTAACTACAACAGGTAGATACATGAAACTCTCTACAATTTAGTAACACTTCAACTGTAATATTATGAAATAATAAAAATAAAATAAAACATAAAATTTAAAGGGGTCTCCAAACAAGTGAAAATTTGATGTTCTTTGAATAAGTTGCCTGATTTTTACGGTACATAAATAAACCGCCAATTGCGAGTCGACTCGCACACGAAGGGTTCAGTAAAAAACAGGCAACTCTTTCAAAGAACATGAAATTTTCACTTGTTCGGAGACCCCTTTAAATTTTAAACTTTCTTATCTTTTTAGTTTTTGTTGTTATTATAATTATTTAAGTGTTACTTATTTATAGAAAGTTTCGTGTGTTGCATGTGGTTGTATTGTGGTTTAAGAGCCTTGACAAATGAAAAACAAAAATAGCTAAAAAAAGTCGAGATATTTACGTATTTAAGCTGTTCGTTTCAATTGAAACATGAACACAAAACCTTAGTTTTCATTGTTATAAATAAATAAAAAAATAAATAAATAATGCTGGATAATCCACACAGCATCATCTAGCCCCAAGCTAAGCAGAGCTTGTGTTATGGTACTAGATGACTGATATACGTATTACAATAAATTACATGAATGGATATTTTATATTATACATAGAAAATACCCAGAACACCCGGCACAAATATTTGCAGATCGTACAAACATTTGCCCCAACCCAAGGCGGGAATCGAACCCGTAACTTTCTGCGTCACAGACGGGCCTTCGCCCACCGCGCCACATGGGTCGTCGTGCTATATCTCATTATTGGATACCCCGTAGTGCAAATAATGTTCTACACATGTTCACAAAATAATTTTGAGTAAAACTGCGGGAGGCAAATAAATGGCCCTTATTGACTTTTAAGGGAAGTGGAACTCCCTTCGTTAAGCGTTAGAAGTAATTTACAAACAAATTATACAGAATCGTTGAACTTTGCTTTGTATTGGATGAAAGATGCTGGGATTAGCGATCATTCGGAAAATTGAGATGAATTGAAGGATTACCTACTCTTTTGAACAGAGAATTGAATGGATTTAGGAAAACTGGGTCAAGTATTTTGTGTTTAGAGGATGTTTATTTTTTACATTTTGATGTATTTATGACACTCATTTATTTTATCTTTTTGTATTGTGCTGTAATTTAATGCTCTTTTGTTGTGTTTATCTTGTTGTTATGTCGCAATCTGCCGGGTAAGCCTTTACATGTGCCGGGTGTTCACTTGAGTTTTAAATACCTATACTCTGGCCAAAATTACTTTAAGTACAATGTTTATACACATTGCCACTATACCTAAACTAAAAATCCCTCTTCTGTTCTCAATTTTGAGTCACAATTTGCACAACAAGTCAATTTGAGCTCTTTCCTACAATGAAAATATTTTAACAAACACCACATCAAAGAAATAATTTTGTATTTTTGAGAGTTGTACACAAATATTGTACATTAAGAATGGCTGGAGTATAGAGGCCTCAAAACTCCATGTCCTAACACAGTTCGTGTTAGGTCCACCATCATCTTTATTGTTCTGAAGAGAGTGTGGAGAGAGTTAATAATAATAAATCGTTTATTTACTAAAAACACATGCAATAAGTAGAGTGCCAGTGGAACTCAAACTAAGCAAGAATGCTTGTATCTATCAATATATGCTATTATGCTAGTTCTATCTATCTTTTTAGAACAAAAATGTTCACTTGAGTTTGAAGTAGGTAGCATTAGAAAAATTTATTTAAAACTGACCTCCAAATCACAGCAAGTTTAAGTAAGAAGTAAGTAATTAATTCCCAATATAATACAGCAACGTTTTATGGGATGATGCGTTCAATTATTTAAAAAATATTTTAACCCATTTATATATTTAAAAGAGTTGGTTACGATAACCAACTCTTTTTTCAAATGACTTAGGTTCCTATTTTATATTATTAGTACGCTATTTACAAAACATCCTGTATTTAAAGCACTATTGACTTCCTTTTGATTGGTTACAGTCCTCTTTTCATTTGAAGATATTTTATTCGTGGAATGGAATAAAACAGAGATTAAAAAAAAATCTCTTAATTTACAAGTATTCTGCCATCTTGTAAATTAAGAGGTGGGCTCTATCCAGTTTTTTGACATTTTCCTAGACTACGAACTTATTAACAAGAACTGAAATAGTTATGGCATAACATCGATAAACTAAAATAATTTTAACAAACAATATTTGTTATACCAATGTTTTTTGTACATTATTGTTAATTATTATGTTAAATTTTCGAGGTATTATATTCTCTTGGCTCGACACCAACCTTATTAATCAAACAAATTCTATCCACTGTCCAGAGTCCAGTTTGTTCGTCACAGGCATACTGTAATACTTAATCGGTACAGGTAGGAGGCTCAATAACAACACTGTGAGTAAATTGTGTATGGTAAATATCAATTAATTTGAGAACCATAACTTTACCCTTATTCGAACCCGAAACGCTTCGTTAGCGCGATCTAGAGGTCGGTAAAAATTAGCAGCGACATCTAGTTTTGCGCGCCTCGCAAAAGTTTACAAAGTTAACTAGACACATGGGAGCGTTTAACTAAAAATCATAACCTCTTTTTTCATTCGTGTAAAAAGTTGAACGCTTTTATGAGTTGAACGCTTTTATGAGCTACCACGACTTTTTCTTTCTAATAACAGCTTTCTTTACGTTTGAATGGATGGATGTTTGTAACTTCTTCACGCCAAAACTACTGAACGGATCAAACTAAAATTTTGCATAAATATAGAAACCAGGAATAACATTGGCTACTTTTTGCCCATAAATCAGTGCGATAGAAATAACCCGAAAACGTTTCCACAGGGAGCCAATAAAAAAATGTTGACTTAGAATAACGTATCTATAGGCTTCTTCTTATCCCGAAAACGCGTACAAAGCCAAGGGCAGAAGTAGTAATAATAATCTTATCAAAAACATAAATGTGAAAACAAGCCAAGTTCGTTCAGATAGTGGCTTCACCGATAAAAGAGCTGAGATCATAATTATAGGTAGGTGCCAAGTTTCATAGCAGTTCATAATCCTAATATGTTACGTTCTTTCATTATTTAATTTGTGTCTTGGCAAGTTTATATCCACCGCATTTGTTTTAATGTTGGGCAAATAGGTTTGATAATGTCTGAGATACAGATGGGACGAAAAGCGTGCCCAATGGGTCGTGTAAAGATACTCACTGCTATAGCGTCACCCATTTCTTTCCGAACGTAGATGGGCGCTCTAGCGCGCGCCTCAATGGTACTCGTAACCGAGGATCTCAAGAGGCGCAAATATGCAGGTCTCGACAGAGCTTACACATTTGCACCCTTTGGGGTCGAGATCCCAAGTCCGTGGCTCTCAGGGTTTTCAAAAAGTTATCTGAGCGTCTGGTCGAAACGACGTGTGACCCGAAAGCTGGTGGGTATCTGGCGCAGCGCATCAGCATTGCCATACAGCGGGGCAATGCAGCCAGCGTCTTGGGGACGCTTCCGACTGGTATTAATATGAATCAGTTGAGCTACCTGTAGATTGTTTACAACAGTCTGCAATAAGCTTAATTTTTTCAATTATAATTTCTAGTTCTAATTTATATAATAGTACTTGCACTAGTATTTTTTTTATTATTTCTAGTATGCCTGGAGTCAGGAAGTTGGCGGGGGTGTAACACCGCCAACTTGCTGACTCCAGGCATACAGCACGTTAAGCCGTTAGTCCAGCGCCTGACCTCTGGCCCGGTCGTGTCGGTCTGCTACCGTCCTATCGAATAATGAGAATGAAAGACACAGGTGCACTCTCTCTAAATGCACCTGTGTCTGTGTGCACTATAATATGTTCTGCGCACCTGACTAGTCTCTGTTGAAACTGATCGCCGCGGCCGAAAATTCGATTAGAAGGATAATCGATCATTAGTACTACAAGTATTATTAGAAAATAATTATTGGTAAAGCAGAAAAGACTATGATTGCAACGATCGCAAAACCAACCCACGAACTGATTAAAAAAAAATCAAAATCAAAACAAATCCGCATTCTAGTTATAAGCCAATAAGGAACAGCCTCATCAGTATGCCTGTCGGCTCCTCATTCGGATGAGAAGCACGAACTTAAGATATGAGTTGAAACGTTATGATTATTTTGCTTTGTGGAGACAGCGGTGGGGAAGTCGTAGTGGGGAAGTTATTCTGTCACACTCGCTTTTTTAATAGACAATATAAGATGTCGAAATTTATCCACCGGTAGATCAGAGAGGAACTTAACGTCAAAACTAATCCATCGGTGGATCAGAGTGGAACTTGAAGTCGAAACTAATCCATCGGTGGATCAGAGTGGAATTTTAAGTTGAAACTAATCGATCGGTGGATCAGAGTGGAACTTGAAGTTGAAACTAATCCATCGCTGGATCAGAGTGGACAAAAAAGTGCAAATTGATCCTTTAGTGGATATGCAAAGTGGATCAGAGTGGACAAAAAAGTGCAAATTGATCCTTTAGTGGATATGCAAAGTGGATCAGAGTGGAATAGGCCATATTCAATACACATTCGATATCTGCACGAGTAACCAAAGAAACGTTTGAAGTCTTTGAGAGGTTCTTGAGTTAACTCATTGGTTTCGGTTGGTGGTTCTTTATTAACTACTAGCTTCTGCCCTCGGCTTCGCACGCAATTTTTAAGTAAACTACGTCCGTCCACGGGATACCATTTACAGCCCCGCCAAATTTCATTGAGATCCGTTCAGCCGTTTAGGCGTGAAATGGTAACAGACAGACAAAATTACTTTCGAGTTTATATTATTAGTATGGACATGGAAATACTTCATAACAGTTCGTACACAAAAAAACTCATCTCATTTAATTTGACAGCACTTGGAATAAGGTTAATTTAAATGGAAAAGAAATGTAAACATTTTGTTGCTGCAAAAATAGTTTTGTATTTTTTTGTACCAAACCAATTGACACCAAATCCCTAAATTAGTTCCCAATACTATTTAGCGACCTTTACAATAAGTCACATGACGGTGATCGAAAAAAAACCAAATGCCATACTAATAATTTAATTTCCTTTATTTGAAGTACCTGTGGCGAACGCGGTGTAAGAATCGGCCTAGAGAGGCCGATTCTTAAGCCCGTTGGGTGTCGTATGAGCTGACGAAGAGAATCTACTGGAGGAAGGCTAACAGCTTCCTTCTGTGTATTTTCAACAGCACTACTGTATTATTATTATTTTAAAAAATAAATATAGTAAAACATCGACAGATGTGTAGCGGCGGGCGAAAGTCCGCCTGCGACGCAGGAGGTTGCGGGTTCGATTCCCGCATTAAAACAAATGTTTGTACGTTCTGCAAATATTTGTTCCGGGTGTTCTGGGTATTTTATATGTAGGTATATAATAAAAAAACTATCTGTGTTATTTATTATATTAAGTTTATCAGGCTAGATAATACTGTGTGGATTGTCCAGCATTTATTTGTTTATTATTTATTTATAAAGTATTTATTCTATGCCACAAAGTTACAAGCAAAGTTGGTAAAAACTAATAAAAAGAAAATATCTGACTGCATGCCCAATCGCAAAATTATGTCTTACTCCACTCACTTAAAACACATTATCCCATGAAATGAACCCACAGTGACTGGAGTCGACTAAACGAGTTATGAGTATTTTCATTACGCAAGAAACTGACATGAAATAAGCTTGATTTTTTATCCCTGCTTGAGAATTACATATTTTATTTTGATGGCAGTCCATGAAGTTGTATTATTCAGAGCCATGTAGGATTTATTCAAGGAAGGTTTTTGACCTCCGGTTTCAGTAGCGACTATGATACATAAAAAGGAATTTAAAATAATGAATTCCAGTTTTCCCCCTTGAACAAATTTTCTCAAGGGGAAAAAATGGAATTAGAAAAAACATAGAGGGAGAATCCTTTTAAAAATCAATAAGCCGATAATATTACTCCTCAATGAAGGTCGGTCATCAGCAGCATTTTGTTCGTACGCTGATCATAACTATATTTAAGGAATCAATGACCAATTTGAAAAAAGAAAAAACTGTTTGACATGAGATTTGTTAATATGAAAAAGTTTCTAAGTCTAATAATTATTCTAGTTATTCCAGTCTCTTATTTGCTGTTTGATCGACTGACAATCAAATAGTCAAGTCCTAATGCTTTACCGATTCGATTTGATTTTCATGACAATCGATTTAGTTTCTGAAGAAGTTGTAGTCTATTATGATATTTTTATTAAACACTTTGTATTACTTTACAGACATACTCAAGCGTACTGTACTCAAATTAAAATTCTTGTAGTTTTAGATTTCTTCTTATGCTTGCTTGAAGCAATAGAAACAGAATCAAATGTAGACGCAGTTGGCACTGCACTAAAACAACATATCGCTTCGAAACTCATATCTATTCAGTGAAAACTAGGCCAGCTCTGTTTGTGAATGGAATGAGCGTTCTCGATAAGTACTGTTTCGACTTCAGATGCTGTGTTGCTTTATATATGATTATTATATACATTCTGAACATTTCCATACAGAATCATCAAGGCCGAAATTTAGCAGGTTTTGGTTACGACATAACTATTTGAGTAGTGACATCTAAAATAGTAAAATAACTATATAAGATTTGTCTAATTTGGCAAAATAAAATAAATCATGAAACGATTTCATAATAAGTATATTTTGTTTTAAAACGCGTTTTTCTCAGAAAACTGTGCGTCGAGTTATATGGATCCATACTAATATTCTAGTTATATGGATCCATATAATAAATTCGAAAGTAACTCATGTCTGACTGTTACCTTTTCACGTCATAACGGCTGAACGGATCTCAATTAAATTTTGCAGGGATGTAAATGTTATCCCGGGGACGGACATAGGCTACTTAAAAAGCATGCGCGAAGCCGCGGGTAGCAGCTAAAAGTTGTATAAACGTACATACATTAAAAGCAAACTGTCCTTGTATATTTTTATCCAACAAATTTCTTTGAATTTCCCAAACGCACGCACCCTTACAAAAACTGTCTGTCATCCATGAATATCCCATCACAAAAACCATGTAAGCATAGAAAAAAATCACTTCAGCCGCCCACAAATGATTGATGGGCAACCGTTATCACTCAGTAATCGCTCCATCAAGCGAAAGATGTTTTAATTATCACATCGAGTTTTGATCGATTCGAACAGACAGAGACTCCTTATGTTTTAGATCTCAACGTATTTCATGTACTAAGAAGAGTCGTCGTTTGTTTAGATATGTGTGGCATCATTATCGTCATAATCAGCCTATATTAGTCCACTGCTGGACATAGGTCTCCCATGATAGGCGCCATAGCGCCATGTCTTCAGCTTTTCGATAAATTTTGCAGATCATTTGATTCTCGAGGAATTTCTATGTGCGCCATAAAACGAAGGCTTGTAAAAATTATTCAGAATATGTAATGATAATTTCATTATCACCTAATTAATGGTTTCCATGGCAACGGGCGTCAACAGTTCATCCATGTGCCATCAAACTAAATTAGACTTGAATTATAGCTAGATGTTGCCAGTGTAAACTAAATTTTTTGCACGTTATCAAGTGATCATAGACCTTCGGCCAGGGAAAGTAAGGGAGGCGTGATTTCGTTCGTCAGAGTTTATGAATATTAACTATAAACCGGAATTTGAAGTCGGTTTATCGATTTTTAAAGCACGCCAAATTATATGTCTAAAAATCGCGACATGAGACGTAAGAATCTAATTTTCCTTTCAGTAGGTATTCGGGTAAGATTTGCTCGTCTATGCGAAATATATTTTACTGATCGCATTAGGCTTTGATCGATTCAAAAGAGACCCAATATGTTTTGGGTCCATACATTGTGAGCACCGTATTTTGTGAGCTAAAGCGGTTTCTTGTGTCTGGATAAGTGTGGGATGTAAGAGTCGCATATTATATAAATATGTGTTATTCTTATTCAATCTGCTGAATTGCTCCATCTCTATCAATGCTTTAATCGATTAAATTAGGGATGAGAAAGCCGATCTAGTCTTTTGATTAAGCCATATATTGCTCTTAGGAATAACATAATTTAATAAGCTAAAAAAGAGTTTTTTAGCACAGTTAATAACGAAACTCTGAGGTATCAAACTAAAATGAAACACAGTCTAGTTAAGAATCTTCTCCTTTTTGCAATCGGTTAAAAAGTGCTTTCATTGTTGTTCAACTGAATGGTAAAACTTAACTTGTAAAACCTACCAATGTTCTTTTTATACCCATTTCCACTGGCGTTGTTTGATTAGCCCCATTAGCCTCTGTCGAATCACTGATTAAATAAAAAGAGGAAAGGGCAAAACAACTTCACGCTTTAAAGTAAATTAAGGAGAACATTGATAAATAGGCTTCTTACGGAAGAGAGGTGATGTGTCGAGCCGTTAGGAGTAAACAAGGATTAACTTCGTTATAGTTTGCATGTAAAGACAAGTTATAAGGTTTTGGTTGAAAGAGCAGAAGCGAGAGGGTATTGACGGCGAACGTAAATGTGTCATTAAGAAAAAATTTGTGAAATTCGCTGTCGGACCCGATTTTCACCAAATTTGCTCCCTCAGGGTCTTTGGAAGGTTAATGGGGACTTACATATAAATGGTGTAAGCTTTACCTTAAGAAACAATGACAAATTAAAAAGTCATCAGTCCAATAATTAGACTTAATTGACTTCTAATTCTGGCTTTTATATTAACGTAAGTAAGGTAAGAAAGTTAACTGAATTTGCTCTGTTATGTCGAGTAACGATCTAAAATGACGATCTTGGTGGTATTTCACCATAGCGAGATTTTAACAATGCGGGATCGATTTCCATCAAAATTTTTACTATACGTAAAATAATGAACTGTGGTGTTCGTCCAAGAATGCGCTTGAAGGAGAGTAAAAATTCAATTCAATTGCCAACAATAGTTTCATGACAACATGTTGAAAATAAAAATACTAGTGTACAAAAACCATATCCCTCAGGATCCCTTTATTCAGAAAACATAATTTCCATAACCTGATTCCGCAAACTTATTATAAAACCCCGTGTTTTGTTAAGCCTGACCCGGCATTTCCCATGGGGAGAGGGGGGCACGATACAATCGTTCGCAAATTTCACGCAGATTTTTCAGTTGCCCTGTTAAGGTTTTTTGTTCACTGATTCATGATAAGGACGTGAAAGGAAAATGTGTTTTTTTTTTAGTTTCTTCCCTTGTTTGCTAAAAAAACTTGGGTCGTTTTAGCAGAGTTTAACTTACATAGGTCTATATTCTTTTATTACTGTAGTGTTTAGTCTATCAGTCTAAGACGTAGTTAAAACGAGAAATACTACGAAAACAAAGCACAACTTTATCCTTCGAAACATCGAATCACGACTTTGAACAATAAAATCTTTGTGTACAGAAGTTACTATAGACAGAAATTTTAATAATAACCTATTTACTTTCTTATCATAATATCATTAGACTGAATTTGATTAAATTGCTTCTAATTTTTTGAAAATTTAACAACCGTATTTTCAATTTTCAGTGATTTATGGAAAACCAACACCATTTTAAATTAAAGTGTCATTTTTATTCTGCACCCAATACTTCAACCAATAAAGCCTCATATAAAAGCAAAGCGTAAGTATATCAAACTAAATTACTCATCAATCAATTCCCTCGATCAATCTAATTCATACTCAACGAAGGTAACGTTTGTGTAGAATAACGTCATATTTTGAATTATGTCTGTCTGTACGGTACAGTTTGAAATAATTAATTTTCTGGGGTGTGTGCTGTGTCCGTCTGGGTACGGCGCATGCGTGACTGAGCTGAAACTGTAGAGGGTGGCTGGTTTGGGGGGTTGCGAGACTTTTGAATTCGGAACGTTGTCACGTATGAAACAGATCGACTTTTGTTTTTCACTATTTTACTCTAGCGTAAAAAGATTGAAGTGAAAAGAAATAACTAATATATTTATTAGTTTTTGTAATATGTACCGTTTTTATATTCTTCTTATAAGGAATCCGGTCTTATAAGAATTATTATTACCCTGATTAGGATTTTAAATTTAATCCGTATTATTTAAACATTATCTGACCATGCCTAGAGTAGGATAATAAGATCAAGAAGAGACCAAAATGCTTATAAGAAAAACTATACACCGAATGAAGACTAAGTTCTATTTCGAAAACATTTGAACTCATAAAACCACACTCTACCTTAATAGTACCTATATGGCTAATATTACCGGAAGACCAAACAAAGTTACAAATTTAATCAACACAAATTCAGCAACAAAAACAATCACCACAACAATTTAAAATAAAGTAACTCCCGATCTTTCATCGCATTACATTTTATTATCAAATTAAGAACACAAAACGTTCCGTTCCCTACATGACGGCATAATTAAATCATCTCTCGAAACACAATAAACATGGACGCCCTAACTGCAGCCTCCGGCGCCCGAAGAGCCTTCATATTGACCTATACGTACTCTACAGTACTCGCTTTCAGGGTGTGCGAGCGAGAAACAACATCCCAACCCAGAAAAACCCACGCGCGCAACAGAGATGCAAAATCCTGTTCTCGCCGGGTAAACTCAGTGTGCTTCGAACGTCGAAGAGTTGCGGTCCGACACATTTTTGAAAAAAAGAACACGTGCGCGATTCCTAATTCAAACTGCATGTGATGTGAAGTGAAGTGAAAGTGTCAGTGAGTGAATTACGGAGTTTTGGGAAGCTGGTGGTGAAATGTAAGTAATTTATTGTTAAGTGAGATAAATTTACACTTTTTGAGGTAAATGGCTGAAAGGTGTCGTAGGATTTGTTACTCCTTTGGGGATTTTGGGAGTTCGTTCCATCCTGTAAGTGTGGATGTGACCTTTTGCTTGTGTCAGAATTACGAGGCTTAACATACCTACGTGTAGGTTAGTGGAAAAAGTTCAAATAAATAAACAGTTTCCAGATAAGAAATATAAAAATGAATGAGAAGATGAATGAGAATGCTTAAAAATCGTTTTTTTTTGGCGTTTTTTAGCAGAATAGTTTCTTTTTTTGCTCATTATTAAAAAAAACATATTATCAACCAAATAAATGTCGAGAAAAACGTTCAGAAAGTTCAAAAGTACTATTACCGTTATAATCTACGAAAGTAGTTACTTGGTGCCTACTAATGCCTACACCGCGTAGACCTATGCTACGCCGTAGAGATGCTACGCGGCGTAGACCCACCTACGTCATAAATCCAGACCTTTACCCAAAATTGCTACATTCGTCGAAATTGAGCTTTATTACCTTTAGCTATAGATCTAAACCAGCTTCAAACAAATTATATAGAGAAAAATTTACACCTAACATGAGTCGAAGCTAACCTCTATTACCTTTCTTTTCAAATTAAAGTTATCTTTAGTTCCAAATTGACTTTGCGGTGCCACGTAAAAGGTGTACTAACCTATAAGGAGGTGATTCTGGACCATGAGGCCGTAAACTGTGGTTCCGACATCATTTCCAGGTTTTATAAAAAGAATTTTTTTTTTATAATAATGAGTAATGCTAGCGTACGTTTAAAATAACACAATGCATATAAACAAAATATTTAAAAAAAAATCGATGAATCTTATAACAAACTCAGTGTCGGGAATCACCCTTATCCGATAATACACCCATTACGTGGCACCTTGTACCTACAGGTTCGTATAGATACATGTTATCTAACAAAACATCGCATGCGACAAGGCAAGTAATGATGGTCTTATTCAAGGTGTAGGTGGAGTAAAGTCGATACGGAGATTTGCGTATCTAGGGAGCATGTGTGTTCCTCCTGATTTGGATAGATGCTGCGTAGGTTTTGTTGGGAAATAGATTTGTTTCAGAGCCATTTTTGGTTCGGAAAATAATAGTAAAATAGCAATTAAGTACCTTCTTATGTCAATGGTTCGTATCTCAAAAGGATAAAGGGAACGCTTAAAGGATCACTTTATTGTCGGTATGTCTATTATATAAATAGGATTTTAATATACACTAGCCAGCAAAACTAAGTATCACACTACTAAATTTTTTTTTTTAACTGTAGAAGTTAGAGATATAAAATAAAAAAGTTTTATACCCAATTTTATCAACTTTCTTTGAAACTATAGTACACTGTTCATTAGTAACATTTGTAACTAAATAAAACAATAAAATAGCTATTTTTAGCTTAGTGTCCAAAATCTCAATAACCCTTTTATTAAGTATGTTTTACATGTTATTTAATTTTAAATAACTGGTATTTCCTCCTCAGGCTCTGATTACAGCTTTGAGCCGGTTCGGCATACTGAACACGAGGTTTTGGAGCCGATTTTGGGAATTTTTTTCCCATTCTTCTTTATAGAAAATAATTATTAAACAATGTTTATACACGAAATGAAACTCTATTTCGAGTCCTTTTTATTTCGAAAGTATATCCTGTGTACTTAAAAAGTTATTGCAATTTTAAAAGTGTGATTATTATTATTTTTTATTATCGCCACTCGAGTTTTCAGCCCTGAAGCTTCGACGTTCATAGTTCGCCACTAACCCTTGCAGCTGCTAGGAACTGCAGGATTTTCTTCGGGGTGATGGCTCGTAGCTCGTCTGGGCTGTGCAGGTGCTTGCCCAGATGGATGCTACGTTTTTGCATCAGTGCTCCGCACTCTCCTAGCAGGTGAAGAGGCGTTTCCTCCGCCTCTTCGCAGAATCTGCAGGATTGTGTGTCGCTTTGACCCAGTTTGAACATGTGCTTGTTAAGGTGACAGTGTCCAGTCAGGGCTCTTGTTATGATGCGAATGTTGCTTCTGCTTAGCGCTAGGATTCGGTTGGTGTACCGTTTATCTTTTATTAATGACTTAGAGTGACTCATGCCCAAGGAATTCTTCCAAAGCTTGGAAGCTTCCCCGAAGCAGGAATCCAAGAGGGTTCTGTTAGCCAGGCTTTTAGGTATGCCACAGAACGGCTCGGGGCCCAGCTGAGTCCCCTAAAAGTGTGATACTTAGTTTTGCAAGGCCTGAAAACTAAGTATATTGAGAATAATAAATAAAATCAGTAAGTTTGTTATCACAACCTTTCACCCTTGGTTCCCCGCGGGTCCCACCGCCGCCGCGCCGAGGCTGATGCAGTGAATGTGTTAAATTGGCTTACTAGACATTCAAGAAGGTACTTAATTAAACACTTAATTAAATACTACACGTTTGATACGTTGTGACAATACAACCATTCTAATATTTTAACAAGGAATTGCGTACCTACACATGCCCCCATACGTTTCTCCTGATTTGGAGATTTCACTGGAAAAAACATTTCGTCCTGAGGTATTTTTGGTTCGGAAAATAATAGGCAAGTACCAAATACCTTTTTTTGTATGGTTCCGTACCTCAAAAGGAAAAAGAGAACTCTTCTGTATGTATGTTTGAATATGGTTTCAAGATGAGAGCGCTCCCGAGCGCAGCAAGGGAGGTGGACAAGACTGCGTTATAATGGGTGGTTTTGGCCCGAGTTAAACACACTACTCTCACTTCGATTGCGAGAAAATTAAACAACCAAAGCTTACCTCTTTACGAATTTGTCGTAAGTGAAAAATAAGTCTTATTACTAAGTAAAATGTCACGGTTTTTCCTAAAAGCGATCTCTGCTAGACAACCTTTGTATGAAATTTGTATTTGTTTATTTTTTGTACACAAAAAAGTATACCCCATATATTTTTATACAGGAAGAATTTCACGTAACCTTTAGGTAATTATACCATCGCCCACATGAAGCTTTGAACATCCAAATTACGAGCATTACTGTTTTCACAAAGTTTTGAATTGTAAGACCATTCATTACCTCAGGCAAACATAGCGTAAAGCCTCTCGGGATTACAGGCTATAATTGTGTGTACTTGTGAATGTAATAGAGCTTCATTTTAAAATATATAATTTAGCGTGTTTTAATAAACGGTAAACATAGAGGTAATAATTATGATGAATACAACACATTCATAAATTATGAATGTTTACAAACCTACGTTATATAGCTCACATAGCAATTCCTCGAGATTAAAACACAAAAGAGACCACTTTAAAATCTATGTTGATACAACAACGAAAGAATCATCAAAATCTATTAACAATTGGCGCAGATATCACCAAAACTGTAGTAGCAAAAAAATAAAAAATAAACATACAGACGAACTGAGAACCACCTCCTTTTTGAAGTCGGTTAAAAACGGAGGTTTAGTCCACGTGGATATAAATAAAAATACTTAATTGGCTGTATTTTTTACATTTATAAGTATGCTAGTACCTACAAAATACTCAAAGTATGTTATGTCACTCGATATATTCACCTATGTTTGACTTATTTTGGTGATTGTTTGATTTTGTGTCGAGAATTATCACTTTAAAGTTTGAAATAAGGAATTATTTAAAACACACCAAAATATATTAGAAAAATGTTACATCACACTAAGGTAAAGTCCATTATTATTGGCATTTAGTTTTGGTATTAAAGGTTGTTGTAAAAAGCCATGAAAATGTAATTAAAATGCTATTAAGACTACCTAAGGTTGCCATTTCGCTATTAAATAGTCATTTCTCATTTTTCAAAGTTGACAGACATATTTATTGCGACTCCGTTTGAATAAATGAGGCTTATACAAACCTAATTAGTCTCTTGAGCAAAAAATATACTTACAGCCAAACCTCCACCTATTGTTGAAGTCGGTTAAAAATGCTAATATGCTGTTTTCTCTCTTACATTCAAAATAAGTCTAATAATAAAAACAAATGTAGTAATAACTCAGTCACCACTTGTTAACCTAAATGACATAATTCATTTTAACATCAAAAAATTTAAAAAGCCATCCAAACTAAATAATAGAAGAAATTTTTAATATTCTTGCTGTACAAGAACTGATATAACATCCCTTCAACCTTTACTTTCTCAGCCTAGTCAACTATTATTAAAACTAAACAGTTGTTGTAAACGAAAGTTTCTGACAAAGCCGCGAATTTCCTCACAATATTTACTTTCATTTCTCTTTTAGCTCAAGAAAATCATACCAATCCTTACTCACATTATAAACAAACAAATTCAAACTTTATTTATCTGTTTTTACTTATCCAAGTCCCGCTTTCCTTTAAAAAAATGCGAGTTGAAATAAACTCTTCCGAGTTAGGTTAATGCATAGAAATATTACTGGAATTTGATTATAGCCTTAGAGTTTTGGCTCGATTTTAACACTGCGGACTCGTCACACCAAATTGTCACACTCTCGTTTTGCGCATAAGGATGCTCGATTTGCTATGAATCCACGCTAAAACAATCTACGAATGAGTTGTCGTTTTGGAGCCTACTGACATTATGAGATTTTTTACTAAAATCACCATTATGTCGATAGACTTCAAAGCTACAATTGATTTAAGTTTATTTTAGCAAAAATGTATAAGAATTGGCTTAAAATATGCCCAAAACTTCATATCTGATATTATAATTACTTGTAGAACATAGAAAATAGTAAAAACCCGATATATTTTTCGAGCGTCCCTAACCACCTTAATTTGATAGAATAAAATTAAGAGTAATTATATATATTTATTTTACAAATAGAACTTAGGTACTTACTATTAATACTTATAAACCAAACTTAATTATAGGAAAAAAGAATGTGTACATGTACATAGTCTGTTTACAAAATTGGTTCTGACTCAGCATGAGTTGGATGACTATTAGCAGGCTAACCATCCAACGCTGGTCTTCTGCCAGAGCCACTTGTGTATAATATTTAAATGATATTTTTTAAAAATAAACTAAAATCGACTTCAAGTTCATGAATTTGCACACTGATTTTTAAGGTATTACGAAACAAATAGTATTCTCTTAGGAAGAAATTTTTATGATACCTTTAATATTCTTAAAAAACATACAAAAATATTATATAATTGTTCCACATTTGGCGGAGAAATCGGTGAATACACATGAAAAATACATACAGTAAAAGAAAAAACTCCTCCTTTTTCAGAGTCGGGGAAAAATAAAGAAATTTGAATCTTATTACAACAGGTTTAAGGATTCGGTATGGCTAGTCCTTGGGTCAATGCCCTGGAGGCTACCTTGTCTTGCGAGGGACCGATCCTGATCGTAAAGAATAATCTGCATAAAGAGTGTTGCCAATCTGACCTGAAACGTATTTCAACTCGGGTTGGTTCGGTAATTGTGAGCTTTGAAAGTTCAATGATGGTTATGTGATGGTTTTCTCATAAATATATGGATTGGAGTAAGAAACTACAGAAAAGAGAGACGAGTTAGATTACGATTTTAGCGTTATTTTTGAACATTGCGTAAGAAAAATCATGACCTGAAAACTAAACACAGAAAATATAAACTTTCGACTGACATTATGCTAACATTCCTCACAGAAATAATAAAGGAATCGGAATCATTTCTCCCAGTAACATGGATTCTTCGACTTATCCGCGACAATAATTGCTAGCTGGAGCTATGGCAAACTTCAGTGATAACTCCCGCAAAGTGATAACAATTTGTAAACTATTTACCGGCATAACTCATCCTGTATTAACGGCCGGTGTTGCTATAAACCTAAAACACGACACAAAGTATCGCAATAACGTCACCCTTGAGGCAAAATTGGGGAAATTTGGCCGAATTCGCGCGGAACGCGTCGTTTGTAAATATTATTGTGATAATTATAATTAATTGCTGTGTTTTGGAAGAGTGATTGCTTCTGTGAAAATGTTAACAGAAAACAATGATTTGTTTTCTTTGTGCCACGGCAAATGAATATTCATTACCTATTCTTACCCTACTGCGTAGTTTAGTGAAAAATTAAGTTGTATTCTCGGGCTCTGACGCTCCGTTTACCATAGTCATTGGCAACAAGGAAAATCTTTCTTCATAACATTCTTTTTTCACATGAGAAGACATTCCAGTTACAAGAATCAAGATAGATTATTCAAGAATATTTTTATTTTTTTATGTTTGAATACAGCTGCGCTAAATTCTCAAATAAATTTAATAGGAAATGAGTTTCAAATGGTGGAGTACTAGATTGTATAAGGCTCAAGTGTCTTGAATTTCTCGCGGCTTCAGCTGAGAGGCCAACCAAGGGTCTATCTGACCCAATTAGGCATTTTACCCATTACATAGAAACTGTAGGGATGCTTGTAACGGTTTTGGCCCTGAATTTGTCTGATGCTGATGATGGCTAAAAGATGGATAAGTTAAGGTGGTAGAAATTTTGAATTTTGTAAGGAACAGCTTCGTTTGCATCCTGAAATGATCTCCCCTTCATAGAATCCTGCTTTTAGAGATACCCCCGCGGTGACCACCGTATTCACTGTGCAAATTAAGTTATTGCAGTGCTGAAAACTTTGAATGCATCATTATGCTGAATTTATCGCTGTGAACTAACAAATGCATCACTAAATAAAAAGTGATGTATTTAGCCTTGAGTTTGATGAGGCATTTCGTTTCATTTAATTTATTTATTGCTAATATGTACATAGGTTGGTAGCTTAAGATCGAATTATTTTAATTAACTGGTACATACACCCTGTTGGGCATTGCAATTTTAATTGTTAGTAATTTACATAATTAGGTACTTTTCATCCTGATCCATTCCTGCATTCATTTCTACTCAATCTTTTTCGTAATATCGTTATACAGCTTGTGTCTATTTTTTCCACTTTACATACGCCTATAGCTCTTATTATTACAGCTACGATTGCCTCATTTCCATAACACCTCACACTCCCTCACTCTTGCAAAACTTATGAACCCAAAAAGCTTTAACCCGAACAATTACATAAACAGGTGGACTTAATAATTCTCTTTCCGCACACCAATGGATTTCTATTATTCAATATTGATACCGAACTTTTGCAAAGTTGAGTATAAAATTTATCGACTTTTACGAAAGATTTTTACTCGCTTCGTTATTTATCAAGGGATGCTAAGGTTACTTTGGGATCTTTATGAATCTAGTTACGTTTTGCCCTCAGGATTTTTAGGACCGTTTGATGTTTTATATATTTTTTTTATGATCGTTTGCAGATCAGTTATTTTTTTTAAATATGTAGGAGATAGATAATTTTTGATTTTTCTTGGTTATTATAGGCAAGATAGTTTGACAACTTGAATTGATCAATTCGGTTTTCGATAGAGTGAAGAAGCGGAAGTTGGAGAGATATATATTTGGTGTTCTCAATGTTACGCCCAACGCCTTTGAAAGCTGTCGGAAGGCCTGAGCACATATGTACATCCAATACCGCTACTGCACTACAAATAAATAAGCACTGAAATATGGGCTCGTTTTTGTATTTTTGTATTTATTTATTCCACCGTAGGTACACATGTTACACTTGATGTCGTTACACTTTTTAAATAATTTATATTGTAACAATCTCGCATAAATTCTTAACAAAGGAAACACCATAAGGGTTGTTCATAGAAAATAAAAAACAGACAGTTAAGGACTCTTCCACAAAGTAAATTAAATAAAATTGGTCAAACTAAAATTAATAATAAATAACTTAAAAGGTATGTATGTCGAAGTATGCTGCTGTACAAGGGCATTGTCAAATTATACTAAGAATAATGTATAAAATTACATAAAAACAAAAAAAAATTATGAAAGGATGTCAGAAGTAAAGTTATATAAATAATAATTCATAATGTAAATAGAGCTGCTATCTAAGGGCATTGTCCAAAAACTAAACAAAAATAAAATTGTAGAATAAATACAGAATCATTGTAAAACAATGTCAAAGTAGGAGTAATAAAATTATTATTTGCTGCTTTAAAGGGGCATTGTCGAGTCAAACTAATTTTTTTATCGTTATCTTTAGATACAATTTTCAGTGACAAAATAGTTTACGACAAGCTTGAAACGAGTGGTCCGCTAGTACACTAGGAACTAGTATTTACAATTGATACAATGGAATAAAACAATTAAAACTAGTATATTGATACAATTTACATTGATACAATTGAGCTATCTGCTCAGTTGTTTCAATTGTAAATACTACTATGTTAAAACTCTCGATATCATCTAAACACCAAAACTATTAATGCTAGATAAAACTATCAAGCCATCAATCTAAACACAAGCAAAAACAAACCTAAATCTAATTGGTACAGTTAAAAATAACCCCGCAAAGTAAATAGCATATTCAACTTTATTAGGCATATTTGACAGTACAGTGTGTCTACCATGAGTTGTCACAGTTAGATCGCCTGACGTTACTACAGTAGTTACGTAAATATTAGTACCGCGCATTTTAGTACCCAACTATCCGCTAGAGGCGCTGTTCAAGTTTTCATACATTTTTTTAACTACAGTCGCTAGCGAGTATAGATTGTTAAAACTCATGGTAGACACACAGACTAGAAACAAATAAAGCTATCTACGAATCAAACAACACAAGCTAAAAACAAATCTACGGGAAAACAGCGAAGTTTTAAAATTGCTCGGCAAAAGCATTACGTATGCATTCTGGCACGGCCGACCGATTGAGTGTTATCTTCTGTTCATAGTTGGCAGAACAGAATAATATTTTTATCGTCGTTTAACGTTGCGTGTTGCAGTTTGCATATGGAGTTGGGGAGAGACTGTACGCAAGTAAAAAGCCGGACTCTGGATAGGCTTGTATTTTACTTAACATAATAATAAGTAAAAATAAGTTCACTTTTCCTCATAATAGGTAAACTTGTGGTTTCCGCGGATGACTCCATAGAAATAATTAAAATGGGAGAAGACTTTTTGCATGGGACTTTATTCCATCATACAATTCTGTTTGATGTCACGTACTTGATAAATTTGACAACATTCGTCGACACACCAATGTCGGCGGACCGTCGGCAAGTTACAAAACACTGTCGACTGCTTACAATATTCATACACTGAAATTTCGTACCAACCCCTTGGGGCTGTTTCTACCTACATTGGTGTGTAGACTACTTAAGACCATAGATTGCACGGATACTGACTGGTGCAAGACCTAGTCGAATCACAAATATGGATATATGTCCAGTAACCTGAACGCCTGTTGATTTTGACGCAGGGGGTTGCGGGTTCGATTCCCGCCTCGGGACAAAATATTTGTACGATCTACAAATATTTGTTCCGGGTGTTTTCTACGTATACAAAAAAAATCTGTTATGTTGGTACCCATAACACAAGCTATCCTTACTTTGGTGTTAGATGATGCTGTGTGGATTGTCCAGCAATATTTTATTTATTTGATGATAAAGTATGATTCAACTCCAGGATTGACTATTCCCGAATATTTTTACAAAAATAGTCGGATCACACCAGCCTACTAAAGTCAACTCTGGTTAAAAATCGATCTATTATAGGGATAAACATGACTCATGAGAAGATTACAGTTGCTTCCGATACTCAATTTATAAAGCTTAAAGCTATATAATGGCATTTTTCCAACCTTTCCAAGTTATAAATTATTTAGTTTAAACGTTTTTACCAAACATTTACCTACCTAAAAAAAAGGAGGATATAGTTCTATTTATGTGGTGTACTTTCAGTACCTTTTCATAACCATACTCCGCGATTTAGATACTTTTCATAATAGAAGCTTGAAACTTATCCCACAAAAATATCACACAGTTTGATTCAGTGTAGTATTATAAAATCTATCTCTATGATTCAGTATGGTATAGTTTAAGTGTATGTTAAAAAAGTGCAGCTTTTAGTGTAACTCTACCTTATGGATTTTGAATAACAAGTCGTTTTATGTTATTTAAAGCCTTAACAAATAACAGAGAAAAGGAACGGCTATGTACATAAATCGCCATATTTTGGCATCACTGCCTATCCTTATGCGTATAATTACTCGACATCCAAAATGAAACAGAATTTCGTAATACCCGATAAAATTATGCCATTCAAATCAATGCTTCTAATACGACCAAATTAGAATAGTAGGTACTCGAGTTCAATCGAAATTGAGCTTTACATGTTCAAAATGAAAGCTCAAGTCTGGTGGAAATGTTCAAGTGACTTATTAAGCCTCGTTTGAAAATGGCCAGTAAATTGAAATAATTTCTACAAAGTTAGTGGAGCATGGCACGCATGTTGTTCGAACGCTGGTTTACTTACGAAATTGAAGAGTTTTCATTCAGGGTTGTATTCTTTGTGATAAAGTTAAGCACGGTCAAATAAACGAATGATTGTTTCTTAAAATAGAACATGAACCTTTATCATTTCCTCCCTGACCTATATGTATGTGTGGTCAGCCACGTTTTTTTTCCACTTTTCCCTATCATCCGTCCTCTCTGTAAAGTATAATTTTCGTACCTACTGAAATCATTGAAATATTTACCACTGAAAAAAGTTACTACATTGTACAATAGATTCTGATGACTGATCTTTCTTCAGACTACGTTGTATCTACTTTATGTGAAGCATTATAGAAATAACTTTGCATATTCTGTTGTTCTTATCTTTTCACTCTACTTATCTTTGCCCCCAATTATCCTTCAGAAAGACCCTTATATCTAATTATATAAAGTTGGTTTTGTTAGGTTTCTTGCTTTTAGAAGGAAACTTACTCCTAAAGTTTTAATTGCTCTGAAGTTTTGATGCGGTTAAATTTAAAATGGGAATTGTAGTCAGTTGGTCGGAATTCTAGAAATATCGCCTAATTGACTTTCGATTACAGGGTTTTATTCTTAGTATACATAATTGATTACTAAAGCTGAGTTTATTACGACGTTTTAGAACTAATAAAGATATCACCGATAAATTTTTTATTTGAAAATAATTAAATAGTTTGAGACAATATCTCTATTAACAAGGACGGACAGTTGCAAACAAAACTCAATAAAAGAGATTGCTCATTTATAAAATTTTGTTTGGTGTCTGCAGTTACCTAGCACCATTGTTACAATTGTAAATACTAGTTCCAATTTGTTTCTATTATTTGATTGTTATTTTCTTTTTTAAATGATATGTCTATGTATAGACATAGACATATCATTTAAAAAAGAATCTTTATATTCCAATAAATAATATTCCAAAAAAGAAATCTTTTTTGGAATATTATGTAGATTCTCGTACACTTCTGATGTTTATGAATATGTACGAACATTTTCAGCTATATTTGTCTTCGACTGTGCGTCTCTTTGTCTAGTGAACCAAATTTTCAAGACCATTTCACCAATATCTATAATGGGCTCAGCATCATGTAGCTCAAAACGTTGGCATAAAACTAAACAGTTATTAAATCAATTAAAAAACGTTAATTCTGTTCGTGTACAATCAGTATTTTTTTTTATTTGAATATACGTAAAAATGAGAAAAATATATAATAATGTATTTGGTTATAAAGCCATATTCATGCAATAACGATTTTCCACCCATTACTTAGCTATTGCAGCTGCTATAGCTGTATTAAATAACGTGAAGCCATTTATATGCCTCTCACATGGTAATGCCATGAAAATTCCATGGGCTGAGCGAACGCGGGCGGATTCCAGGTCAAACATACAAAGAAGACATTCTAAGATGAAGAATAATATTAGTAGGACTCTTAGCTCCATTTCCAATGTTCCATTATTTGCCACCTTCGTTAGAATGTTTTATCAACAAAGAAAATTACAATCAAAGAATAGAAACAAATTAGACTTAGTTACTTAAGACTGTTACAAAACAATCAAGAGGTAGGTCAACTGAATCATTATCAATACCAATTGAAAGAGTCCCTAAGTAAATAATTAATCAGTTAATTAGTATTTAAGTAGATTAATTTTTAATGTATTTTGTAATTTAATATTCTCAATGTGTAAATTTGTAATTAATTTGTTACTTTAAGTCTGTAACTAGACTCTCCTACTGACGTATATGATATTTGCAAGCCCTAGATTTAGCTTATCTATTACCATTCTTCCATCTTTGTGACCCATGATTACAAATAAAGAATTTGAATTTAAGACGCTGGCTGCATTAATAGTATGCCTTTTGAAAGTTAGATTTTTTATCAAATTATTCACTAAGAAAACTAAAATGGATAGATTCGCTAGTGGTTGTTCTTTGGGCATGGTTTAAAGAAGCTGTAGGATTGGTAGGTACCTGCCAAATGGCAGTTTGAAATGTTTGGATTTTATAAGTGCGGGTACGGTGCTTGTCACAACACTTGCAGAATAATGTAAATAGTGCCAAGAAGGCGGATGCAATAAATAAATGAATTAAAAGGATTACCTTTGCATAAAATGAAAGTTTTAATCCTTTGAGAACTTTAGGAAGGGCTTTCTAGATCGATACATCCTCGTTCAAAGTCCGATTGTAGGGGCTCGTCGAAGGTGTAAGACTTTAACTAGGGCTGGTCGGGAAGGATGTCAGTAGAAACACTTCAGAACATTTAAATCGGTTTATTCAACCGTATACATACACTCAACTACGTACTATTTAATACAAAAAGTCACTGCACTGCACTTTACAATTCACTCTTGTAATTTTCCACTGGTTCACTGTTTATCGCTTAGAACTGAACTACTACTACTTAATTAACAAGGTCAACAAGCTCGGCTTATACTATACCTAAGGACCGACCTTGAAAACCTTCTAGAGAGCTAGCGTTGTCTCGCTTATTTACCTTACGTATTGTCAACCGTCCTTATCTTACATTTTCGCGCTTTTCTGGAAGCTATACCTATATCTTTCTTTACTCTAGAACATTTTACTGTCCTCGTCTTTCTTTTTGATTCGTTCGAGAACTTAATCTATAGGTACACAAATAGGCAGGTAAGCAGGTCGGTCGCCGACAACTTTTGCATAATCTATGTCGTATAAACACTATTCTGCAGTTATCCTGAATATTTTGAGCCTTATTTAATCCGCATAAAGTCGTCGTCACTAACACCGATAGATAAACAAATAATACTTTATTTGATTTTTTGTTTGTCAATATATGCCGTATCAAGCTCAATGATTTTATTGTTAGCTGCCTGGATAAAGGCACAAAATGCCTAGGAATTTTCCTGGATCTAGCGAAAGCTTTTGATACGGTGTCCACCCCTTTGCTCATAAAGAAGTTGGAGGGACTGGGAATAGAAGGAAACCAACTTACCCTAATTGAAAGCTACCTTAGTGATAGAAGACAAAGTGTTAAAATTGGTAATCATCTCAGCTCCGAATTACCAGTTACATATGGCGTTCCACAAGGAAGTATTCTCGGCCCGACTCTATTTTTAACTTATATTAACCAAATATGTAACCTTACCCCGGAAAACTGTAAACTACTTACATTTGTCGATGATACAGTTTTACTCTTCTCAGGAGACACTTGGAACATGGCTTTCAAACATGCTCAACGTGGATTTAATCAAGTATCTACCTATCTCTACCAGAACTGTCTTACATTGAATGCTGAAAAGACAAAGTATCTTGTTTTTTCGCTGCGGAAAAGTGGCTTACCTAATGCTTCCGACTCTGTTTACACACTAAAATCTCACACGATACAGTGCATCTATTCGGAACATGTTAATAACTGTGACTGTACTAGGTTAGAAAGATGCGAGACCATTAAATATTTAGGAGTTACAATTGACTCTCAGTTAACTTATGTGCCCCATATTAACCTACTAACATCTAGAGTACGTCGACTTATAGCTATTTTTAAAAACATTAGACACGTAGCTGCTAAACCACAATTGAAAGTCACATATTTTGCTCTTTGCCAAACTATTCTACTGTATTGTGTGACGGTTTGGGGTGGATCTTGTAAAACACACATGCTCCCTCTTGAAAGGGCGCAGAGAGCTGTCCTGAAAGTAGCCAACTCACACCCATATAGATACCCGACGTCACAACTCTATACGGAATGCCAAGTTCTCAGTGTTAGGAAACTTTTTGTTCAGCAAACCATTCTTAGACTTCGGTCAATAATTACAAACGGCTCACTTTTGCAGGATAATACACGGAGACTAAAAAAATATCAATTGATATCGTGTAAAACTAGTTTTGCACAAAAGCACTCAATATTCCTAGGAAAATATCTTCATAATAAAATAAACAAAACAATTAATTTACACAACATAACTTATTTTGAATTAAAAAAGAAATTAAAATTATTTTTATTGAACTGTGACTACAAAACAGAAAATTTGTGAAAACAGAAAATTTGCTTAAAATAAGTA
The DNA here is from genome assembly GCA_963662085.1 of Eupithecia inturbata. NCBI lineage: Eukaryota > Metazoa > Arthropoda > Insecta > Lepidoptera > Geometridae > Eupithecia > Eupithecia inturbata. Next base: position 15,237,560 of record OY759178.1, on the reverse strand, counting down.
CCTAATTAACTTTTTGTTATGTTCATAATGTACAATACCTACATAACATTTTGCTCATATATTAAATTCTGTAATCCATCCATACATGTACAACATGTACATACAAAATATTTATAAGGAAAATTTATTTATACAACACTTTTAGCACACATACTCATTATCATTTTTACACAAAATCTACACACATAAACACTTAAGGCTCGATCTATTGGTTATTTTTATCTTTTTATTTCTTTTTGTTGTATACTATCATTTTAGTTTTAGTTAAGGTTTCTAACTTTTGTTTTACGTCGAACTCCGATTTGATTTGGTTTCGTCATGCTTAGTTAATTAATTTATCTCCATTTGTTACAACAACACCTTATGTAATGTATTTTAGCCGTACTCTTAGGGTCTGTGAGGCAGAGTAGCCCTCGCGTCTAAACACAAGTTTTACTTAGTTAGAGCGAGGAGTCGATGCATTTTCGGCACTAAGGTTTTAGGTTAGAGTACCTACTATACATTAAGATTAATCTAATTTTATAAATTTAGAGTTTTTAGTGTAAGTACTCTGTAAAACCATTTTTGTAAATAAATACTTTTATTATTATTATTTATTATTATTATTAATACAAAACCTTTCTGTCTGACAAGATTTATTTAACCTTGATTATATTTTGTACTGGGTGTTCTGGGTATTTCTATGTACAATAAATAAACCATCAAGTGCGAGTCGCCTCGTACACGAAGGGTTCCGTACCTACCGTAAAAATCAGGCAACTTTATCAAAGAACATAAAATTTTCACTTGTTCGGAGACCCTTTATATTTTCAACTTTATTATATTTTTAGTATTTGTTGTTATTACAATAATTGAAATGTTACTTATTTATAGAAATATTTATGTGACTACCTATTGTGACAATCGAAGAGCAAAAATAACCAAAAAAAACACGGTTTTTGTATAAAAGCTCCTTTAATTTGGATATTTATTTTTTTTTATTATTTACTGATATAGCGGCAAGAGAAATACATATTCCCTGAAAATTTCTACCTCTTACGTTTCATGAGATAAAGCCCTGTGACAGACAAACGGCAGACGGACGGACGGACAGCGGAGGCTAAGTAATAGGGTTCCGTTTTCACTCTTCTGTACGGAACCCTAAAAATATATATCTTTTATTGTATTAAGTATTTCAGTCATCTAGTAGCCATAAAACAAGTATTGCTTAGCTTGGAGCTAGATGATACTGTGTGGATTTTCCAGCATCTTTATTTATAATTAGTAGAGGTACAAATAAGATTCTCACAATCTGTACCTTATTTAACTGATCTTATCACTCTATTGATGCAAACAGAACGAAGCACTCATTTTAGGTAATGTCGAGGCCATTCAGTAGGTACTGAAAATAGGCTTAAAGGCCTATTTTTCTGCAATAATTTAACAATCATTTGCTATTATTTCTGACCCATAAATTGTCTATCCAGCTAAACCTCATTGCTTCCAGCTATTTTGATATGATACCTATTTCAAGCATAAAATAATCATCATGTGTTCCAGCCGTCAACTTCGATAAACGAAGTCTTTCAACTTCACACAAAATGTAAATGTCAATGTCAAAATGATTTAGGTTTAGTACTCACGCTTGACCTTGTTTTGACACTTCGATTCTTTTTCTGCTCGCCACGGTCTATTGCTTCCGTGCATCTGTCTGTACTCTTGAATTTGCAAAACGTATATAATCCTGTACATCTAAAAGAAGACTTTAATGGAAATCAACCAAAACGCATCTCTGGAACCCCCTGCAGTTACATGAAGGATGAAAAAAATTTCCATCTATACATTCTACACTTACAGATAGGTAGGTTACGTACTAGGCTTGCCCGCGGTTTCATAAAATTGGTACATACCTTCTCATCAACACACAAACACCCACTGCTGCCAGGTCTGTTGTAGATGTATTCGTGAGAGTACCACTCATGCTAATTTCCACGCTCATTGGCGACGAAAAAAAAACTAAGGAAAATGAACCAATGAGCGGCGAAATAGTAAGAGTGATACATTCACGAATACATTTGAAGGGTACCTATCAGAATACCCATGTAGCAAAAAGATGATATCAACAAAACGCCAAGATCGTAAAAAGCCTTTGTATACAATAGTCGTTAAAGTAAAATACCCTAGTAGCAAAACATCGGGATTGCTTTTTGTCATTGTAAGAAGCTGATATAAATAGGTACCCTAAGATTCTGAATAGATCAGCTGAAAATGCCTTCCCCAAAACGGGGGGTTTTGCCATAATCACGCTTGGTAGGTACAATCAGGTACATACCATCATTTTCATTTGGGACGAAAGACAACCTTTGCCCCTCTCCAGGTTAAATCTTTCTTTTGACGGCTAAGCACTTGATCCAGGCGCTTAGTTAAGAGATTCACTAAATTATGACTATTATCCGTTTCTAAGAATTATTTTAGTATTTATTAATTATCCCAGAAAAACCGCAGCACACGCTTGTGCCAAATTATATTAGGGTTATCGACAAAATTATATAACAATCTTGAAAGAAAAACCTAAGTACAACAAATAACTTTTAACCATAATCCTGCCCTTAATTTAAAAAGGTTGGTATCAATTCTGCTCGCAGCTTTAAAGAACCCATTAGTGGAACAAAAGCTGAACAAAAATGTCGGGTTTGTTCACAAAAGATATTTTAATTACTCTGAATGGTACCTGATGGACGTTTGTAAAATACAATTTTTAATTACGTTTGAATTGTCCAGGATTCTTTTATTAATTTAGTTCCTCTTGGTTTTTTGTGATATTTCATCAGAATATGATATTTATTTCTGTCTCTGCTAGACTCAATATTGTTTTAATAACGTTAAATGAAAAAGTTCAGCTGTGGTCATAAAACGTTCAGAGCGGAAATGAATGACCATTTCAATCATTAGTTGGTCATGAATTAAATAAATCTTTTTAAATTCGTATAAGCGTACGCACACTCTAGTATTAAAACTACAGAGGTCCTAAAATGCGCAATGCAAACAATACAATGTACCTATACATTAAAATGCTGGACAATCCACACAGCATCGTCTAGTCCCAAGCTAAGCAGAGCTTGTGTTATGGGTACTAGATAACTGATATACTTAACATAATACACTACATAGATAGATATTTTTTTATTGAAAACATACAAAAATTAAGTTTTCATGACTATAATATTGCCATTTTCTACTATAATTTTTCGTTATTACCTACTTTAGTAAGAGATCCGTCAACGCAAGGAACCCTAACCCAAAAAGGTCATCAAAAGGTTACGACCAACATCTTCTTCAAGACAAAGCTGAGTCATATCTTCCGAGTCAATAAATTAATTCTGCCGTTCAATGTACCGTGATGGTTGATGACCATAAATCGCAGACGGTCGTGGAATTTGTAGATACCGCTCGCTCCACTGGTTTTCTATTCACTTTGTTCTTTTATTGGGATGATTTGTAGGGTGTCCTCCTTCCTAACCCATGGCTGACGTGGTTTATGTTGTGTGTTAGCTTACTCCAGATGTAAGTTACTCCAGGTGACCCCATCTACAGTCTATCTATACTGATCAACTGTTGGGCGCAGGCCTCCCCTTGATAAGCGCCTTATAGGTTTTTACCATACGGGGGGGGGGAGGTAATGCTCATAATACCCTCGTTGAGTTTGCTGGTTTCGGATTGCAGGTCGGTGGTGGCAGGTCGGTGATGTTCTGCACGATACAATGTTGCCCGTCCCCGTTGGATATCTCATAGTTGCCTCATACGACACCCGCGGGAATCAGAAGTAGAGCAAAAAACAGCCATAGTTAGGTAAATTTGAAAACTCCAAGTCCACCAAAAATTTACCCCAACATTAATTTGTTGGTTACTAAATCTAATGGTTACTACGTAGCTACTAAATAATAGCGTCTATTAACTGAGTATTAAATGTAAGTTGGTTTCTATTACCCAAAATAAAGTTATTGTACCTATGTAAATTGCTGTCAACAATGCCCAAACAGCTTTCACAATATTAGTCTAAAGGCTTAATAACCTTATTGCTAAATTTCACTAAAAATCAACAGGCCAACTCGACCCTTTCAAATGCCAATTTCCTAGTCAATTTCAAAACTATTCATCGGAGTACTTAGGGCGGCACTTGTAGGGATCCCATTTAAAGGTGTCCAATATTCTCTACTACAGGGTGCTCCAATTAATTTAAGAGGGCCAAAACGGAATAGAACTAAAACTTTTGGAGGTTTCCAGTAACCAGCACCGAATCCCTGACACGTGCTTTTTGAGACATAAAATTTAGGACTGTGTAGTTCATGATCAATCAATTTCTTACTACCTACTTTTTAATATTAGCTTGAATTAAATTGAATTTTCTCGGCTGCTGCAGGGCAAATGCCTAGCTACCCTCTTTTCTTCCTTTTTTTATCTGCGTGGTTGCAAAAACGAATCTTGCGCTAATCGTAAAAGTTTGAAAAAAGGTAGCTATGTTTCATTAATATCAAAAATTGTATTTCGTCAGTATTCCGAGAAATTTGCTTTTCAATCAATGGAACATACTATATAATTCGGGATACAAGCCTGGAAGGCTCTATGGATTAAACTCTGGTCGAGTACTTACTACTAACTATGGACAGAATATACAAAGTCGAAAATTGAGAAGGGGTTTGATTGAAGGGCTAGTATTACAAAGAAACGTTCTTTGAAGGTTGTTTACTGAGCTGTCTATGAGTACCTACTCAAATAATAACTAGAATTAACAAAGCCCTTCTCTCCCCTCTCTCTCTTTATCTATAACTTTGACAAGTCAGCGGTAGTAAACGAAAATGTTTTGGTATTGTGCCACTATGGTCAGGGAGTATACCTACTATATAGCTGGTATACAATACGATAGAAAACAATATCTTTAAAGACACCGCCAAGTTAAGTTATTTAAGTTGTAAGTCAAGCTAGTATGGCAGTACGAAGACTGGAATCGACCCCGCAACTTACAGGCTTTCTTTAAATTGGTTTACCTATGATGTCAGCTTTTTCGTGTCTGTTAATGGAGTTCCCAGCTTGCTTACGTGACGGCGCGGCTGCGTGTATCACGATTTTAAATAACAGCTTTTGCGGCGTAAAATTGTTTTAAAAATATTGACACACGATAGGCGGAGTTCAGAGGGCTACGGGGTTGCAGGTAGAGTCTCTGGAAATGTAATACAATGCTAAGCCCAATATAATTTAGTCATACTCTTCTGTTTGTCACGAAGAAATTCTTATGCTTGATCGTAAAAAAAAACCATATATTTAACGCTACACAGAAAATTTCCTCGCACTATAGGAATCATCTGTTCACTTAAGGTATGTCGTAATGCTGAATTAACAATTAGCTTATCAAAACTTCGTTGAACCTTAATCGAGTAGACTTAACTTTTTACCAAATTATCGACTTTGCATACCGAACTCGCGCGTGACATCGCGGCATCCTAAGCCGTGTAAAAAGTGTGAGTCGAGGTTATGACTATAGTTATAGAGAAAAATTAAATCTCTACTTATATTTTCTTTTACCAACAAAGTATTAGGTATAAGTTATAAGTAGGACAGCAACAAATAAGAAAAATACTCCAACAAGCTAATTTATTAAATTTGTGTTAAAATAAACGAGGCATCGAACATTATCAAACGGAATATTTGATACAAATTTCAGGTTTCATGACTACAACATATAATTATGGCATGGATACATGGCTTATAAATATTCATGATAATAAATCCGACGGCTGGTAGGGGCTGCAAAATAACCGCGGTAACCCGAAAAGTTTAATGGCAGCTTTATAAGAGCAAACAACATTTATCAATACTTGGAATCAGATGGATATTAAAACTGTAATCCAGGCTTCAGAAACGGAGCACTTGTTTAAGTGCGTATAAAATACTGAAAACTGTCTGCATTCTTGCAATGAACGAGTTGAAGAACTTAAGCCTATCTTCGCTCTGCGAGAAGAACATGAAGAAGCAGACTGTATATTCACGGGCCTTGCATGGGTTTCATGCAAAGTAAGTCGACCTCTTTGGCCGTTATCCAAATCCGATAGAATCAGCCTTCCGCCCTTTTAATAGCCTGTTTCCTTAAATCGGTAACGGCGTTTTCTTGTGGGGCTAATACTGGTCAGGGAGATTTGCAACAAGCGATGTACATTGATTATGCGATGGTTTAGGAATCACCTACACTACACTGGTTAATGTCTCACAATGGATCATGGATGACCAATAGTCATACATGAAATTTGTTGATCATTAATTTTATAGAGATTAAGGAAGCTCACACTTTTTCTTGGTTTCATGAAGAAGACAAAATACCATTGTGTTGAATTAAAAAGCACCAATAAAAAACCACAAAACACAAAAACACAAACGCTTATTTACCAAATCCCTTCAACAAACTTTACAATTTCTCTCGTAAACAGAAAACGCCTAAATTTCCGATAAGAATCGGGCATTTTAACATTTTTTCAACTGTTATAAATCTTTCAGCGGATTAAGAATTTTTACGGATTTCGTGTTAATTCTGGCGATTTTTCCGAAAGTGCCGTAAATCCTGCTTATCTTGTGATTGTGACGTTTTTTTTAAGTTGAAAATTTTTCTCGACTTAGACGCTGTCAGCGAAACCAAGCAAATGCTGACCGGATGAAAGTATTACAAAGAAATATTTGAAGTAGCTTACTTTAAATTTTTCTGATAGAAAATAAGTTTGACTGTTCGCAGAGGTAGAGCCAGAGAGTCAGATGCCAACAGCAGATTTGTCTTTAGTTTGAATAATTGACACAGACGGCTCTCGGCTGAAATCTATGTACATTTATCAATTTCTTTGTTGATCAAAGAACAAAGAAAAAAAAGTGCAAAGCAAAGGCTTAAATCAGGAGTCTTAGATTTCAGCTAATATTTTTCTCTTCATTTTCCTAAGTACTGATATTTTTTAAGCTCGAGTACCAAGGATCTGTGTTGGTATATTTTAACATATAAATGTAGTCAAATGCTTTCTAGCGTTGGAAGCCTTTGACTACGTTTAGTATTATTCATTTACTATAAATATTCATTTTGTATTATATTCATTAGTTAAGGAAAATTTTCACTATTTAGGGAAGTTATTAGGAACAAATATTTTAATTTCGTGTTCATTCTTAATTCAGATTTTTCGTGGTTTGATTTCGTGGAAATAATGCCGTTTTATAATTCATTATCATTTGTGCTGTCTAAGACTTATTAGTCCTTGTCACTCTGGAAAAAAACCCACCCACAGTTTTAAAGTACAAAATGTCGTTATTTGGTGTTTTCAGTGGGTAATTCTAATATAATTTCGATGTCCGACGTGAGGCACAGAATAACTATTTAGTTGTGTAAGATTTATTTTTTTTGGTCTGATTTTTTCTACTCTTTGTATGAGAAGTAAGATAAATGTTATGTATGTTCCAATCGTGGGTAGCTCGTATTATTTACGAATATAAATTAATAATTGGTTTGATCCTCTTTACAAGCCTGAGTGGGTGGAACATTTCAGATCGTAAAATGTTTATGCCAAAGGGAACGTAATCATAGGATCTTTAGTTTATACTTCAAAGGATTTTAGCAGGCGATCAAAAGTATAAATGAGACACAATAGATTATTTTATAAAAAGAGTATGTGGTCGGTCTAATGGTGTGTTTACGGTAACAAGCGGGAGCGGTAAGTTTACTCTGTAAGGTTTGTTGTCGTGATTGCTTGTCTCAATTGTTGTCAAAACATGATAAAACATAAAACCAGAGACGTAATGCCAATGGCGAGCTTAACCCTATAAAGATTTATTTTTACAATCACGAGAAGTCATAATTAGTGGATAGGGGTACATCTTATTGACTGTTTTTGATAAAATTTTCTCACGCGGCGAGCACAAGCGGATGGTAGTTTGAATGAGAACAACAAACCGACAGCAGCCACACTGCAAGCGCTTAACTGAAGTCTTTTAGAACTCTGTCGGATGTCTGAACTCGAATTTTGGACTCTAAGCCACGCGCCTAGCTACCCATCAAAGCAACCAGCCAACCTAGCCGCTTACCAACCACCTTGCAATGCGGCCGTGGACTTAAAAATCCGGTCCCGCTTGCAGTTTTCACGCTAAACGCACCCTGAAGGTTAACAAATTTGACGTCATCACGTTGATTGACAAGTTAATGTCTCTGCCCAACCCCGCCTTTAATTTACGCCTTAATTTATCAAAACAAGGGCGGCGAAGTATAAGTTAACATTTAGGGATTTCTTTAAAATCTATGTCTGGAGGTTATGACTCGCGTGTTTTGTTGAATGGCATGGTGATAGGTTCTAGGTTTCGCAAATTGTGGGTAGTCTTAAATAATATTTCTTTTACCCTTACTTTTTTTAGGCGATGTGTAGGCGATGTGGTCGCTCAGCGACAAAGCCTATAGCTATGGTGTGTGATATAAAAAAAATATTGAGATAACTCTTGGAGTGCGGTTTGGTCAGCTCCAGGGCCCGATTTTATAAGATTTTCTTTTAATAACAGTAGAAATACACTTGTATATTAAACAAGTTGTAAGAAAGATTCCTTTTAGTAAATTATTAATAATGCCTCAGTAAATACTAATAAAACCGGTCATGTGCGAGTCGACTCGAACACTGAGGGTTCCGTACCATCTAACAAAACTATTTCGCAAAAGAAACCCCATAAAACAACAAAAAGCCATCATGACGCGGTCACCCATCCAAGTACTGACTGCGCCCAACGTTGCTTACAATCGGTGATCGGTACTCAACGTATCATGGACGTTGGCCCTCTTAAGGTTTAAATTTATTTTATTTTATTACATATTTGTCAAGAGTAATACACACTGTGTATTTTCAACAGTTGTAGACATACATCTTACGGTTCTTGAGATACAGCTGCTGATGGACGGACGAAAAGCGGAGGCTTAGTAATTTACAAATTATAGACAAATTAATATGTCCTAATTTTAAAGTCCCGTTTTTACCCTTCGAGTACGGAACCCTAACAAGTAATTCTTCACCCTGTGTAATTGGTTGTCGTTTCCATTTTGTTTGGTTTCTGTTAATGAAGTTGTTAATTAAGTATTTCCGCGAAGACCTTACTCCAAAGTGCATTGAAGAAAGACCTTTCTTCGGTGAAATAATTTACCTTTCTATATCCTAGAAGTCGCGTAGATAAAGATTGGGATTGAAACTGACCGCCTCTTTCATGCTGCCTTGCTTAAATCACGTTTGATCAAACATGATCCAAGCGGCTGTGTAACTGTGTGATTTATACTGTGCAACTCATAAAACATTGGCTTGATTCACGATGGATTGCTGACATTAAAATAAAATAAAAATACACAGATTATTTATTAAACTTAAGTTTTTGATGACAAGAAACGATAAAGTAATAAAAAGACAGTAGAACTCAAGTTTTTTACTATAAAAAACAATTGTAGTTTGACGAATTAATTATGCATATTAGCGGGCTAACTACTAACCTTGCTTTAGTTGGCAGAACACCACTGTTGGTTTATATATATATATATATATATATATATGTTTATTATGTAGTTTAATTATAGCGGTGTCGTAGATAAGGGGCGAACCTAGCGGGTTTGGTTGTCAAACTAGGCCTAGATCTCAATACTCACGGGATCCCCGTGGTAAAAAACTCGAATTACATACACACACATTACATAACGATGAGATATTTAGTAACAAAAAAAAAAAATTTATATATTTTTCATCCTCATGGAACAATGGATTTCCGCAAAGTAACGCCTGAATCTATTCAATATCTCGAATTACATAAAATTCTATTATCTTTCATTAGATCCTTGAATGTGAAAACACGATTGAGAAAAATAACATGATAGTGAACTGTCTTGCTCTTGGGAAATGGCTTATGTTTTGATTCGTATAGTTTATTACTAATTATTTGGTTCCTTGAACCAGTTTCTTCATAAGTTGCGTAGCTTTCTTGTAAATAAAAAATAACTTGATTTTTGCGTTTACGCCACGCCGTTCCAGAAACGTATGCTTTGTCCCGCTCCTATGAACGCGAAATCCTATGCCTATATCCTTTTCACAAAATAGAGAAGCCTTCAAGTTGTGAAGGTATAGGTTTAGTTATGAGGTAAGGCATTTCAGTCTAAAAATACAAATATCAAAACAACAGCAGTAAATTCTGAATCAGTCCATTCGTTCCGCGCATGCTCTCAAGAAAATAGCTATCAAATTACAATAAGAGTCCATTAACAGAACAAAGAGGCTCCTTTTATCGTGTAGAATGCGTTTTTAATTATGTCGTCTCTAAGGTTACGAGACTAGCATTTTATATAGACTTTTGTATCATACAGGGTGTCTTTTTCAGATAGGAGTGGATAGACAAATCCGAAACCATGAGAGATAGAGAAAAGTCGTGAAAGGAAGTATGGGCTCAATTTTAGGGAAAACAAAAACTGCATACGTGTTTTTTTGTTTTTTTTTATAAACGCTTACTAAAAGCATCGAATAGATGTTTTATCGGGGATAAACTCTATTAAAATACAGGCTAAGTATCCTCGCTAGCGGCAAGTACGTACACCAGTTGTTCGAAATGATTATTTAAAATTTTCACATTGATGCGAAGTACTCAAACTTAAATTGTAAAAATTGGCCACAACCTAAGCTGTTGGAGCAAAAATAAAGGGTGTCATATTTTTTAAAAATCTATCGGTTCGTTTTCGTGAAGGTTTAAAAGGTTAAAAAAATACTAAATACCTATGCAGTTTTGGTTTTCTTGTAAGTCGACGTCATGACTCCTTTCACGAGTTTTCTATAATTCTCATGGATTTGGATAAGGCCATCCACACCCATCACAAAAAGCCACCCTGTATAGGACATCTTTTATAATGGACTTTTAGCTGCGGTCATCTATTGTAAGGTATTGTGATATTCTTTGGATTAAAGATTAGAGCACAAAGAAGGATCGATGGAGTGGAAAATAAAGGTGTACATAGTTTCTTTTCAATGTGTCTCATAATCTCTTATCTATACAGGGTGCCACGTAATATGTGTACTAATCTGAAAGCAGGTGATTCTGAACCTCGAGAGGATCAACATGTGAATACCGATTGTTGAATTTCGAATATTTTTGGATTTCTTTTTGAAATAAAAAAATGTATTTTCTCCTTCTTCGTGTTCTTTTAAACACACTCTTGCATTATTTAACATTATAAAATATTTCAAAAATGTTGTTTTGCTCTTTTTTCGGCACGATCAGTATTTTGTCATTAATTTATTATAAAAAAATTATTTAATTCCTTTGAAATTTTAAAACATTAAGAATAATGTAGATAAGAATACTTCATGTAAAAGAACACCAATACGAAGAAAAATAATCTCACTTTTTTTCGAAAAAATAAAAAATATTCGAAATTTCTAAAATCGTAGAACAAAAGTTGATTCCTTCGAGGTCCAGAATCACCGCTTTTTGGGCACCCTGTATAACGTCACCTTTCTGACTGTGTTATCTCACTCAGACCAATTGGTCACGAACAGAGTGATTGTAAAAATTCGTTCGCTAAAAAGTATTTGGTTAAAATGAGGTCGGGCCATAAAAATGTGTCGCGTCGTTACGTTTCGTTATAAACTGATTCGATTGGCCGTTAACAATAAACGGGGTAATGGAACATGCGAATCGTTTAGCATGTTTTGAATTTGGAAATTGTCTCGCTTCGTAAATTCGTGAATACTATTTTGGGTCTTAAGTGATCAAAAGCAGGGGAATCAAAACATCCAGGCCATGGATAAGAGGGGAACAAAAAGTATAATGATGAATGATGATGATTATGAAAATTATGTCCATCAATGGATTTGATCCATCAATGACATTGTAAAAAAAACATTTTTTTTTAGTTTTACCTACTTTTTAAATCACTTTGGTACTTCCTCTAAAGACTATAAAGCTTTGGCCAAACCTGCGCGTCAAACACGCGGCACGCGGGATGCGAAGCGGGAGCGTCTGACGTGCGGCGGACGCTGCAATGGTGCCTCAACGGAGCCATGCATACCTACGCGACCGAGACGCGAGAACTTTTTAAGGAAACAGTTTCACGTTGATGACGCTCCCGCTTCGAGTCCCGCGTGTTTGACGCGCAGGTTTGGCCGAAGCTTTAACGATTCGAAAATTTATTTGATATTCTTTATTAACAAATAAAATTACAATTAAGTAATAGAAACCAATTAGAACTAGTATTTAGAATTCAAACAGTTAAGCTAACTTCAGATTTTTGCAAACAATCTCGAGGTACCTAGCTCAACTGATCCTCATCAATATCATTTGAAATTTGATTCGTGGATGTTCTACTCTAGGAACAAGGCTTGCTTGAAAGTAGTCTCAAGCAAGTACCTACTCACAAGCTCTTAAGTAAGTACTTTAGATACACCTGTTCGAACCGAACGCGCTAGGGAGCCGAAGAAGAGAAAGATTATATTATTTATTATTATTTGTTTATAATTATGATATTTTATGAAACGATGAATCGACATTTTCGACAAATCGTCAAAATTACTAATTTCTTTCAATTCGATCGCACCCTTGGCGATCGGTGCAAATAGAATATTTTTCAGCTTAATGAATAGACAATATTTTTTTTGTCGTCTTTTTATCTTGCTGTCTTACTTTCTCTCGGTAAGAATGCCACCGGCAGGTATCATTTTGTCGGCCTCGACAAAGCGACAGCCAAGTACGCGTCTTGACCCGCTTCTGCCGATGAGGGGGCATCACTTAGCGGATTTCTCACGCTTGACAGCCCTGAGCGGACTTTTTTCTTTTATATATTAGCAGTGAACTGTTTTCTACGATTCATGTTGAGAAAATTTATCCCTTGGGTTGGCAGGCTTGTTTGATTTTCGTATCTTTTTCTTCTTTTATGTTTGGCTCGGCAGTTTACAATTGCTCATGCTTTTCGTATCGATTCCGATTTCGTGATAAGTGACGTTTGACAGTGATTTAATCGCAAACTAGAACTAGGTAGAATGCAAGGAGAACTGGACACTGGCAGAAAAGTGACAAACCAGTCACATATTGCCAAATACAAAGAAGTCAAGTCCGAGTAGGTAGATAAAGAAATGCTTCATCTAGCTATCACAAAGCTTACTCATTTATTTATTTATATGAAAGGCTCAACAACAGGATGCATAGGTATTTAGCTTATTATGTATTTACTTACGATAGAACATTCATATAAACTGCTCTTGAAAATAACAAATCAACCAATTTGTTTAAAATAATTGTTCAACCACCAATTAATATAATGATAATTTTATGGTTGAAAAAACTTAAAACCGACTTCAAATTCTATAATATTTACACGGTTTTATTAGTTTTGCGGGACATTTGTCCCGCAAAACTAATAATCAACTAAAAAATTATTTCCCTGGGATTAGTATTTACTAATCCCAGGGAAATAATTTTTTTGTGGGACCACCTCGGGATTATTTTTAATAAAAAAGCGAAATAGGTTTCAAAATCGGGCCACAGTTGACGCCGAAATCGACGGACATACATAAAAAAAAACATACAACCGAACATAGAACCTCCTCCTTTTCTTGAAGTCGGTAAAAAGGTCCAGTTCAAGGTCCTTTTTTACAATCAAAGCATCATTGGCAAGCTCTGTCGGCATTGCATCACATAAGTAATTAATAATATAAAAAATATTTGGATTTTTTCTCTAACACAGTCTTTGAACCTACATATATGTATAATAAGCACAAAATTGGTACGGCTTAATAACGACTTCACCCATGTTATAAGCAAACGGCTCTTCGTCCACACTTTCATTGAAGCTAGTTCGCCCAATAGCCTAGGGTAGTTTTCCACCAGAAATTTGCTGCAAAGCCAATTTAAATGAGTCTAACCCAACAGTTATATCCAAAATTAAAAATATCATTTTAGTTTGTTTTAGTTTTTTATTTTATGATTATGACTTTTTCCACGATCACTTTATTTATTTTTCGTCTTTACATTGTAGTATTTCCCTCAAAAAGCAGTTCTTGAAGATTGCTGGGGAAATTACAAGCATCGTAGGTCGTAGAGCTCACTCCTAGCGTATTCTCTTCTACAAGGTATTTATATAATAAATAGGCAACGGTTATACAGGGTGTTTGGCAGAACGTCTGTCATAAAGTAACAGTAGATAGATAGATAGATAAAATATTTATTTGCAACTGCAACACACAATACAAAGGTAAAACACAGCAAAAAGGTAGGTACATCAAAACATAAAAAGACTTAAAAAATAGTCGGTACATATACTTATACCTATATAAAAAAGTAAGGTTTCTCAATGATGTAAGTACATATGTGTGTGCTGCAGCCTGACAAAAAAGGTATAATTCAGCGTTTGGCTTTGCTCGAAGAGTAAACACTCATTACCCCATGTTACCCTGGTTCCATATCCCCTGTTATCCTATGGCGCACGTTCTGCCGAACACTCTGTATAATTCGCGCGTGGTCAGAATTAGCGTTTTTCCACTGGCCAAACTGCATGAAATTATGAGGCATATTTTTCCACTTACCGGCGCCGGTAACAACGACACTGTTTCATACATTTCTGCTTCCCTGGCTGTGGAGTGTAAAACGCCCAATGCATGAAATGTACGTCATAATATCAGGTGATCCAGACGAAGCTCTGAAGGCCGAAGGTCCGCCTACGACGAAGGAGGTTGCAGGTTCGATTCCCGCATCAGCACAAATGTTTGTACGATATGCAAATATTTGTTCCGGGTGTTTTCTATAAACGTAACAAAAAATATCGATCTATTTAATGTACCTATTGTATTAAGTATACAATCACCCAGAGCAGAGCTTGTGTCCCATAACACAAGCTCTGCTTAGCTTGGAGCTAGATAATGCTGTGTGAATTATTGTCCAGCATTTTTATTTTATTTTTAAATCCATCTGCTGATTCCGGACACTATTTGCACTACTTTCTATCTCATCTCCAGTGTAAAGACCTCCTAAGTCCGTCACGTGCGAAACGTGAGCCAATGAGCACTCAACCGGTAATGGCAGCGATCTGACGATAAAAGGGCCGGGCGGGGAGCCAGTTATGTTATTATTGTTTCCCAAACCGTTTCCAATGTGAAAAGTGTGCCAGCCCTTTAGCCCTAAAGGGCTAAAGAACAGTAAGTAAAGTACCCTAAGTTTCATGCCCGAAAAGTAGCAGTTTTTTACGCTTCTCCGTCGAAGATATTTTTAAGACACTGGAAAAGTAAGGGCATTAACATAAACGGGATTACATCTCGCACTGCGATTCGCTGATGAGATAGTCTTAATGGCGAAGTCGCTAGAGGAGCTGAACCGGATGCTGGATGGCCTAGCCACAGCCTCGCGATGCGTCGGTCTTGGCATGAATTTGGATAAAACCAAAGTCATAATCAATGGCCACATTGATCCAGGACCGGTTGTCATACATGGCCACCTTCTCGAAATTGTTTCCGAGTACACTTACCTCGGGCAGATTCTGCAGTTAGGTAAAAACAATTTCGAGAAGGAGGTCAAGAGGAGGATTCAGCTAGGCTGGGCAGCGTTCGGGAAACTACGTCGATTCTTCCCGTCATCCGTACCGCAATGCTTGGAAACGAAAGTTTTCAACCAGTGCGTCCTACCTGTTATGTATGACCTACGGAGCTAAGACGTGGAGACTTACGGTAGGGTTGGTCCACCAGTTCAAAGTCGCTCAGCGAGCTATGGAAAGAGCTATGCTCGTGTTGGTTTATCAAACTTAACCAATAGCATCATTATTTTATTTAACTGCAAACGAGATAACAGCCTAAGAAAAACTCGTAATGTGTATAATAACGAGAAAAGTGCATAAACTAATTAAAATAACCGCTCCTTTGGTAGACGGGTAAAAAATGGCGATGATCTGTTTAATTTTTCTATCAGTTTTCCAAACTAGATACCGAAAACCCAAAAAGGTACCAATACTACCTTCACCCTCGTTACATGTTATATAAAGCATATAGGTATAATCCCTTATCAGGCAGAACAAGTAAAACATCTAAACTTCCACGTTTTAATATTAGCGCTACGCAACCTATAAATTCAGGGATTTTAATTTACATCTCGACTTTAATAAACAAGGCTTTCGGCAATTGCGAACACTTACTTCGACCACTAACGCCGGCTTCAACCTCAAATTAAGCAACATCCCAAGGGCTTGTATTGCCCCTTATGACCTTAACAGTACGCACACACTATGCGACATGCGACCGCGACAGCTCGGCGACTAGTCGCAAGAACGGCTGCAACCAAA
Source organism: Eupithecia inturbata (assembly GCA_963662085.1). Classification (NCBI taxonomy): domain Eukaryota; kingdom Metazoa; phylum Arthropoda; class Insecta; order Lepidoptera; family Geometridae; genus Eupithecia; species Eupithecia inturbata. Next base: position 15,221,236 of record OY759178.1, on the reverse strand, counting down.
TATTTTTTTGCAGATTTGCGTCAAATTGCAGAGTCACAACGATATACTAGGGATTCGCATTGTAATAGCGAATGCACAATGCCGACGGTGCACAGTCAGTGCACATGGCACTGCACACCCGACCACCACCGTCGGATACGACTCGAATCACGACAGGAGCTAGATTTTTAATTTGCCATAACGTTTCGAGCGCGATTGCTACTGATTTTTGTGTGATTTCTCAGATATTTGTGACAATTTAGTGGCCAGTAGGTTCGTTTATTCGGTATGGAGACTCCTCTTATCGAAGGCCAAGATACACTTTAAGTCGCTGAGCCATAGGAGTAAGTAAGTAGTGGCTAGTATGAGTTTGCACAATGATTATTACAACGGTAAAAGTTTTCGTTTATTATCGCTGACATCTCAAAGTTAGTAAATGCTAAAAACAGCACAGAAACTTACAGGGTTAAGTCCGTATAGTCGCCTTTAGTGATACCTGCCCCACTGCCAAAAATTCTAACTACTAAAAATGGCAAACAAGTACCTAAGTATTGATAAGTTCAAAACTTAGCTTAGTTTCTAGACATGATTAGCAAATCAAAAATCGATTGAGGTTTTTGAAAATTTGGCCTTTGGCACTGCGCCCCACTACCAGAAACCCTACTTCCGAAAAACATTGTGCCCCACTGAGGTGGGTACGAATCCCTCCTGGGGCATCAATCCGGACTTTACCTCTTTTTTTTCTATAGAGATTTATAGGTGTAAGTTGCGGATATAGGTTTGCACCTGCGTCTTATCGCCGCGACTAGTCACAACCGCAAGCCACACAGTTTGCGCTGCTCCTAAATAGCTCCTGTGTTGTGTGAGTATAAATATTTAAGCACACAACTCTTAAGTCAACCAATGGGAAAAGACTTTCACGTGTAAAAGCGGTTCTACCATTTTGGTTCTTATTTATTCGTGTTTAGGGCTTACTTACGGCATCGTAAATGAGTTTATTGAGTCACCAGTTTTAAACTTTTATTTCGGTCCTCACGCAATGTAGTTTACCACTGGTTTTCCCTACGTTTGTTGTGACAACAGGTTTTAGGGTCCTTTGCGACATCAGGTATATAAGTACCAGTAATAAGACACAAGAGGTCACGTCATTTTACGGTGGTCAAATAACTATCACAACATTTTAGTTCTAGCTGTTTTGCGGGTTTGATTCCGGCCTCGGGACAAATGTTTGTACGATCTTTAGATATTTGTTCCGAGTATTCTGGGTGTTTTCTACGTATAATAAAATATATGTACCTATATCTATTACGTCATGTATTAAGCATATCAGTTAAGTATCTAGTGGTACCCATAACACAAGCTCTGCTTACTTTGGGGATGATGCTGTGTGGATAGTCCAGCATTTTTTATTCTGTGCTTTTTCAGGGTTGTTTAAAACGCTTCTTACTATATGTTTCGCTATCTCTAATAACTGATGACCACTCGTAAAATACCACTCTTAGCACCAAAATAAAAAGCAATAATGTTGCTCTCGAAAATAATAAAACGACGTGACTCACCAATTGCGTACCTACAATAGCGAGTATCTGGCAAGCAAGTAGATCGCAAGCACTTTGATTTACTGGCATGCATTGAGGGAGTGTACCCCGCGTCCCTGCATAACCTGCAAAACCGGCACGTGGAAACGCTCGCGACAGCTACAGACATGCCAGTAGATGATGATCTGGAAGGCGATTCTCGCCAATATACGAGTATCACTCGGTAAATATGACAAGAACTGACCAATTTGGCAGTTCATGCCATATTTATCGAGTGATATATAGGCGGGAATGGCCTTTCTGGTTTCTTCTATTTTTTTTCTCATTAATTTAGCCACACATGATATTGCAAGTAGCAATACGATACAATTTAATTCCATTTTAATTCACTTCAAATATTTCCATAGCAAGAAAGTGTGTGGGCTGTTTTCATGCGGTCACATCCCTTCCCTACCTTCGTGAACGATAATATGAATGTAGCCGCGTAGAAAACTTAGACAAATAAAATTAATAAAAGGTCAAGTAAGAGTGAGAGTTGCGCACCGAGGGTTCCGTACAAACTAATACTTACGCTGATGAAGTTCCTCATTAAAGAATACGTTGGTTTTCTTCCGACAAAAACTAGGTTCGTAGTTAATCTGTTTACATTCATAATAATGGAAACTTGTATGTGCCAAAAATTTACAAATTTTTTGTGATGTTACAAAAAATTAAAGATGTTCGGTTTTTTGCCTTTACATAAAGATAAATAAACATTTACTTGTGCGATAAGACCTTGCTTCTTGCCAAATTTCATGATTTTAGGTCAACGGGAAGCACCATAAAGGCTTACGTATAGGATTGTTCCCATGACGTGAGCGTCAAACATTATTTGTTATAATAATAATTATGTAACGACAAATTTATGGTTTTCGGATTTGTCCCTTTATTTGTGCTAAATTTAAACATAAACGACTGTATCTTTTGATTGCGTTGACTAAGAAGTATGATTTTTCACAGCTCCAAGGTATTACAGAAATTAGTATTTAATGTTAATTTCTACTTGATACCTTCACGTGTTCCTGAGAAAAATATCTTTACAAAATATCTTTTTAGATAGACAGAAAGACGGACAACAAAGTGTTCTTTTTTTCCTTGTGAGGTGCGGAACCCTAAACAAGAGCAATTTTAGCGCCATGTCTTGGTAAAATAAAGAACTTCACCGTCTAGGTAATCTTTGGAGGAAGTTGTAGGTAAATGCTTTACTAAGAGATGGCGTTAGAGTCGCTATTCCGAAAAAGTATTTTATACGCCTTCATAGGTGCCTACAATTTTATTTTATCATGTAAACGTGTTTAAAATAATTATAATAATCATAAACTTACCGACATTTCCGTGATAAACGGACACAGTACGGTAATTACGAAAATGAAAAGGTAGCTCCATAGCCACCGCGTAAATTGACATTGGTCCCGAAAAAAAAAACTGTCAAATTCCATTTTTCGTTCGAATATCTTTTCATTAGAATAGAGGCGCCCGCCGCTAAAGCTCTCATTTCAAATTTCATGCCCTATAATCGAGCTTTGGTGAATTAGAGTACCAATTTGCTGAAACGATGCAAGCAATTGTCAATCTCGGAGAATAAAATAGACATCCTGTTCCGTTTTACAGGCATGTGTGTTACCAGCTTTATGTTATTAAAAGACAGCAATTACTTAGCACCTGCTTTAGCCCTCTACGAAAAAAATACGTTTACTTACCGAGCATGTAAGTAGGTACCTTCTACTATACAGGTAGATAAGTATTCTCCCAAAAGACTAAAGAGGATTAAAGACCAAAATAATAGGTGCTTATTATTTTTGCATAGAAAAACAGTATACAAACATTTGAACAACATTATTATATTCCTTTTAACTTATTTTTATCATCCACGACTCCTTTGATTCCTTTGACAAACAATAATGATAAATGTTCTGAGAAACCATCTTAAGTTCACTACTTATTTTTACTCTATGGTAGGCAAGTTTTTTATTCTATACGTATCACAAAGAAGGATCACAACCTATACTAAATATTAATTTCGTTTTATATTCTTCTGTTTCGGTTGTTTTACGTAACAACTGCCACTACCTATTCCTGTACCTATACATTATTTTCTTGAAACGAAATGAAAAAGATTTATTTGACACGACACGACACATTACAATTAAAAAAACTAAACTAGGTACAAATTTATCAGTAGGTACCTACATAATAAGTTCCGCATCCTTCTTGGCAAACCACCGAGTGTCGAGTCAAAAAGGAATCAACTCAGCATGTTGCTGAGTAGATAAATAAAAAAAAATTACCTACTCAGCGCTGGTATTATGTTGACCCTTGTGAGGTAAATTACATCACCAACGACAAACCTTGTTATATTCTTGTGTTTTTTGGGTAAATAAATGTATTTCATCTTTATCTTTATCTACTACGACCTCCTCCTCCACCTCCACAGCCTATATTGGTCCACTGCTGGACCCACAAATACTGCCACTACAGCACACTAATACATATTATAAATATTAGTTTGGATGGATGGATGTTAGTTACTTATTAACGGGCAAAACTACAGAACGGATCGGGATCAAACTTTGCATAGGTGTATGTAGCTCTAGACCGGTATGAAACAGGCTACTTTTAGCCCATACGTATCTATTTTATCCCACGGCATAGAAATAACCTTTGAACGTTTCCATAGAAATAAAGCGTGCCAAGTCGCGGGCAGAAACTACGGTGTTTCCTTTTAATAAATTGTGATATGCGCTTAAAATATATATTTTATTGCAGTGAAGTAAATAAATAAATGTGAAACGTTTTCGATCTCCTGAAATATTTTTTTACTACAAAAATAACTTTGTCAACACAGAGCAATTCCACTTTGTATTGAAGTTATAAACGGCAGATGGCTTGCTTTCACCCATTTGAACAATTTATGACTCTTATCTTTGCTCAAGTGCGAATCTAGGTTTTTTCCCGCCTGGCTATAAATATTAACAGGATCTTTAGATGGGTAAAAAACCAATTTTTTAATAATTTTAAAATTTTCATATTTTACCGCATGGCATATGCCTATATTACTTTCGTTGAATTGGCTGTAACTACCTACTTGGCTTTTGCAGTGTTTATCTGGTTCTTTATGAACTTACTTCAAACTAAGAAAATACTTACAAAACTACCTACTCAATATATTTCGTCAGCCACCACGTCACTTATCGATTAAAAAAGTAACTAAAATAAATAATTAAAGCTTCCAAGTTTACAAGATTGGTTCAAACCATCGTCTGAAGCCGTCAAAAAAGACGCTTAGACGAAATTGCTTTCATACTTCACACATTACGGGCGTAATATCGATCCGATTGCCGATCCATCTTCAGAACTGGGACACAAAGGAGATACTTGCGGGAAGCAGTAAAATCTTGATATTACTCTTTTATTTGTTTAAGATTGCTAATACTCTTGGGTAATAAATTTAGTTTATTTCAATTTATTAACTTAGGCTTAGGTCGGTCGGTAATCAGCTGAAATTATGTTTTGCCACTATTTTCTTGCGATGATAACTCTCTAAAAGTCGTATTCTAAAAAAAGCTTAGGTCGTCCTTTGCTCTTGGTTCAATAAAACTGTGTTCTAAAATTGCCCGTAAAACATGGCGGGTACACGCAAGTAGGTCTACCTTGAAGTTACACCTTAACTTAAAATTGAATTTTACCAGGAGTTGAAAGACATTATAGAACTCGATGTAGCTAAGTTCAAATCGAGCTCCAAAGAAACTGTAGGTCCATACGTAGAGTACATTAGGTACAATGATAAAACAGCGCAACGTTACCAGCATAGCTAAAATGTTTTCGAGACTCGCAACCAAGGTAAGGAAGATAAACAACTGGCAGAACAGATCGATTTGAGCGCATTTTGCTCATGGTGGCTATCTGATGTTGATTTTTTTTTACGTTTTCTATCTGGTCAATATCAGACCGTACTTACTCACTGCAAGGTGAAGGCTTCCTCCAATCTGTGTCACGTTACTCATTACACTGGCATAACAATAAATCCTTCTTCGCTCACAAGCAGTTTTATGATGTACGTGCCTCCAGCGGGTTTCGGATGGCAAAACCCCTTGCCTGTGGTTATTATAGAATCACCACGCTTGGCAGAAAGATGAGTGATCGCAGTTGAGGTGTTAAAATACATAGAAGAAAGCTGCTGCCCTTTTTCTGGTAGGTTCCCTTAGTCCTCTAGGGACCTCTATCTGAAGGGGTCAATTCTTACGCCACGGGTATTACGGTAGTAATTCGGTTCGGTAGTAAATGGTATTAGGTTTACAATCTATCAAGGAACATATGAAAAGGCAGTGTGTCTTGAAGGATAACTTTGCCTGAGACACTACATAATGATTATCTGGGGCCCAAGTCAGATTTGAATAGACCAAACAAAAACATTTTCCTCATAAATTACGCACAAAAACGACAGGAAATAAATGGAGGTATCAAATTAAATCCGGAAACAGCGAAATTCTAAAATTCGATATCAAACAATCGGCCTTTGTTAAATCGGAAGTCGAAAACGTGATAGAATCAAAGACTAAAGTAAAGGAGGAAATGAGGAAAAATTAAAGTAAAAAATAAGAAAAATTCAAGGGGGAAACATTATTACTAGTTAAAAGCCCCGGAGAAAGCCATAGTAGGGAAAACGAGGAACGGATTAAAACTTTTGTTGGATAAAAGATGGATTGGATGAAACTTACAATATTGAACTGAATGTATACATAATGTATATTTATACATTATATGTACTACACATTTGTGAAGTACCTATAGTAATAAATAATATTATTAATAAAAGTATTTATTCATAAAAAAAGGTTAACAAGTAGTTATTTAAAACTATAGTACAGTTAAAATATTAAAAAAAAATTGTAATAGGTACTTGAAATTAACCTTTAAAAGTCAAGGTGACTCCTCACTCTAGCTAACTAAGCACTTGTGTTTAGAAGGGAGGGCTCATACCTGCGGCCTCTTAAGGGATATTAAGTACAAGTTTTATTTAAGTGTCTATTTTGCACTATGAGAGTGACACCGGTGAAACAAATAGAGAATAAACCTATTTACTAATAATTAATAACTAAATACACGTATTATACTAATTTATAATAATGTAGCCCAAATGTATGCTAATGTACTTAGCAGGTGCTCTGCCTGATCCTAGTCAATATTTTGCAAGTTCGTTTTTGCAAGTTACAGTTCGTTTACATTCAGTAGAGGTATTTTTATATAGAGTTATTATTTTGTTGATTTTATTTTAGAGGTGGGTGCTAAAAATTGTGCATGATGGTGAGCAAAACTTGCTTTATATGAATTTGATTTGAAAACTTTGTTTTTTCTTCTTTTATTAGAACAATCTATATTTGTTGGTTGCTTGTGTTGTTTAAGAATAATTTGTAATATAAATAGTTTCCTAGCTGAAAGAATATTGCATTCATTGAATAGTTGAGTAGTTGGGTATCTAATATGGTCTAAAGTAAACCACTTTTAGAACTGCTCTCTGGGCTCTCTCCAGTGAGAGCAGATGAGTTTTTGCAGCTCCACCCCAAGATCTAATACAGTACAACAACAAGGACTGGCAGGGTGCGAAATACGTGGTCTTGATCTGGTTTTCCTTCGCTACGTGTCTATAGTTTTTTTACCTTAAATAATTTAACTTAAGTTAGATTTAGCATCGCCTTAGGGCTAAACAAATAAATAAAAAAATAATTTAAAAATACTCAGACAAGACAAAACTCAAAAGACAAAAATCCGTGTGTGGCACATGGAGAAATGTTTTATGAAATCAAAGAATTATTATCTGCAATCAAAGTCCTAGTTATTTAATTTTAATATTTGTACGTCTGTCATAAATGGACAAAGTGTTGTTTCCACCTAATTTTTTAAGATCTTTTTGTACACAGTTTCGACAATAAATAATCTTTATCTTTCCTAGTTATTAACCAGGATTTTGTTTTCACTTACATATACCTCTAGATTATCTTTTGTGACAAAAGTAAGCTTTATCCCTCACTAAAATATAAATATAGAATATATTTTGGTAAAGGATACACTCCTTGCCAAATTTCCTTTCGATTCGTTCAGCCCTCTCTGAAACATTAAAAACCAAGAGATTGACCAACCTCCTGATAAAAAAAATAAAAACACAAAAGACACTCATATTATTTGGCTGCACCGTCTATTCCATTTTTTTCATGGAAAGTACTGAAGGAACGTATATAAAAAATAGATTTATGCTTTTAATTGAAAAATAACTTAACTTTCAAAGGAACCTTAGTCTCTTATAGTTGTTTTCTCTGACTCTCGTTGCGAGAGGCAGGATTGTACAATTTTGAAAGTATTTTTTCTATTTGAGTAAGTGTCTCGTGCGATTTTTTAGAGCTGAACTTAGAAGCAACATCGTGAACCGCAATTTGGTGGAATATAGCCATAATTGGGCGAAGTGTGTCCCTTTCCTTGAATGAAAATACTAACTTGAAAATACGTTCATCTTACAAAATAAGCTGTTTGTTATCTAAAGTAGGTACTTTCTAATTTCGTGGTATGAAATCAAAATGAGCTGTCAAAACTTTAATCAATCGCGACCGCGGACTGTTGAGTCCACCGAATATTGCATATATTCGTTATATCGTATATCCTCAAACAGGATAAAACTAGATCGAAATGCGCATAAATATGCGTCGGAACGCGCGGGACTCGAACCTCGCCATTGTTTCGCTCTTTCTTCGCTTCTATTATAGAAACCTAGGTTTTTATGCTCCCTTGGTATTAAAAATGTCAAACGTTCCCCCAATTTTAGCCGCTGTTTCCACAGAAACCAACAAATACCAAGTTTATGGCGAATCCTTGCTACAATAAAATGGAAATTAAATTTTACGACACAACTCGCGATAACTCGAATGAGACAAGTATTCGCGGAATTTGAAGCGTTTTGAGTGAGCGACAATCGAGATTAGCATCGGAGAAGTATGTACATTTGCGTTTTATATAGAAAGGAAAAAGAAGTTAACAAATGAGGAAAAAATATATTTGTGTAAAACATTTCGGCATAATGTTAAAAGGGTACTTGCTCCGTGGCACCTGGCTTCATGAAAAGAGGTCTCGATCGCAAACTCGATCCTAAATTCCAATAATTTTACTTACTGCGTTGCTTAATCATAGCTCTGTAACTTGTGACTTGGTCATTACAGCATACAAAAAGGCATCAATTTGATGATTTTATTATTCCAATTTTAATGTCACGAAATGTTTGAAGGTAAAACGATGTTGGAAGACTCCAAAGGAATCAAACAAAACGTCCCTAGACTGACGCAGAATGTCAACATTAGCTTCTTCTGATTTATTTTCTTCCACCCAAAAATAATTGCATAACTTGAGCATGAGCATAGCATTCAAAAGTGTCAAGCTCCACAAAATTATGTTGAGATTGAAATTGATAATTATGTTGATTATGGGACGGACCTGGTCTACTAGATGTGGTGGATGTGGACCTGCGTGAGCTACAAGCGGAGGATTGCCGGCTACTGCCCAGGACAGAGAAAATATCGAGTTCTCTTAACAGAGGCCAAGACACACTTCAGGTTGCTGAGCCATAGGAGTAAGTAATTTGAAATTTATATTCTAACTCGGAACGAAGCGATAAGTTTTATTCACTCGCCGCGCAACATCCGCTATTGAAAGGGATCCCTTAGCATTCCATTATTGATGAGAATATGACGCCGAATTCTACAGCTAAGCATTGTGCTGAGCATCGACCATTCTCCTGTTAATATAAAAGGTCGTAATACCGAATAAGCAAACATAAAACTGTATTCCAAGGGTTCTTAACCGAATGACTGAATAATTCTTCGTCTAATTTAAAACTTGTTTAATTACCGTAATTTCAATGGTTATATTTCAATTTACTTGACTCTGTTTGCTGTGAAATTTATTTTGAAGGTATTCAGAAATATCTGCTCTTCTAAAACAAAGTTTGTAATAGGGGTTAAGGTATGAAATTGCCATTTTATTGTAATAGGAACTTCGAATTGACATAGAACCTTCATGATTTGAGATTTTTGAGCAAAACTTTTTTCACATGGTACCTATGAGGTTCTTTTTTTAATAAATGTGCAACATTTGATTATCGACTTTCAGTTGTTTTTTTATTCAGCTTAGACAAGGGATACTTCGAAAATTCGAGTGATTTTACGCAAAACTAACGCGGCATAACAGCTCGCAATATCAATGTTGCGTTTGGAGAGGGGACTGCTAATGATCCGCACCGTGCGATTTTGGTTTAAACGCTTTCGTGATGGTAACTTTGATTTGAAGAACGAACCACGTGGAAGACCGCCCACACAGGTGAATAACAATGAATTGAAAGAGATGGTGGAAGCCAATCCGAGCCAAACTACCCAGGAATTAGCGGCATGGTTTAACGTTACCTTACCAACAACATTGACTCATTTGCGTCAAATCAATAAAATAAAAATGTGAAAAATGGGTGCCTCATGATTTGACTGAGCTGCAGAAAGAAACGCGTGTTGAAACTTGTGTTGCCTTGTTGAATCTATACATAAATGAAGGAATATTGGATCGAATTGTGACATGTAATAAAAAGTGGATTCTTTACGAGTTATCGTAAAGAATCCACTTTTGGGTTCAGCCATAGCATTTTTTGCTTACGGTTACGTAAGCAAAAAATGCAATGGCTGAACCCAGGTCAAACGCCGCAACAGTGTCCTAAAGCAAAGCTTACCAATAAAAAGGTAATGGTAACTGTTTGGTGGTCTCAGCACGGTGTTATTCACTATAACTTTCTCCGATCTGGTCAAGCAATAACGGCAGATGTCTACTGTGCCGAACTCCGAACAATGATAGCAAAACTAGCAGTGAAACGGCCCTGGCTCATGAATCGATCTTCACCATTATTGCTCCATGATAACGCGAGACCTCATAAAGCACGAGAAACCGTTTTAACTCTACAGGAACTGCAATTGGAAACCATTCGTCTCCCTCCGTATTCGCTAGACCTTGCTCCAACGGACTATCATTTTTTTCATCATTTGGACAATTTTCTACGTGATAAAAAGTTTTCTTCCCAGGAGGCAGTACAAAATGCTCTCACACAGTTTGTCGAATCTAGATCACCGGAGTTCTATCGCAAAGGCATAAATGACCTTCCTATTAGATATTAGATGGCAGCAATGTATAGATATGGTAATTATTTTGATTAAATAAATAGGTTAAATTAAAAAAAAACTAAGTAAAATTTTTCAGTACAAATCGGCAATTTCATACTTTTACGCCTTATATTATGATCTAGTATAAATGAATCTTCTTTGATGAATTTGTTCAATGGCCGAATTTATTTATAGTGTTTTTGATTATTACTCAATTTTAATAGAAGGTTGCTTCACAAGCTGATTAATCGAGCTCGTGGGTGGTATCGATAACTTAAGAGTACGGTTCTTCCAGTTACGCCACATTTTTGACGGATTTACAAATTTTAAAATAACAATTGAAATTACGTACACCATACTTAAACTTTTAAAAAAAGTGTTGTCTAATATGTATATAACCGTTCAAGTCCAAAACTTTTTCATTATAAGCATCTCTCTACATACAGTAATAAAAATTTTCGTTTTCTAATTTGATTTTTCATCACGGTACGACAAGTCATATATTTTTTTGTTTTTCTACAAATGTACGTGATTTACTATAATATTTCATAGGTTGATACCTATGAAATATTATAGTAAAACACGTTTACATTATTTGAATAACATGCATATTATGCAGAAAAACGCGTTATATAGTACATAATGGCGATTGTTGTCGAGTATCGAGATGGTTGCAGTTAAGCTTCTAGTAAGCTAGAGTTTCATGCACGTAACTGTTTTCTACCTATGTTCACAATTCCAACTAAAACCTTTCAAAAGAATTGTAGTTTAATATTTTTGCCAAAAAATCTGAGCTGGCAATAGAAACTACGCTGATCCATTTCCACTTCATTTACATACGGAATCGTTGGTTTTGTGTTTGATATTCCGAATATTTGGATAAATTTATGTTTTGTACGTGAAGATTTTATTCACTTGTGAGGAGTCGTTAATGCCTCGAAGGGCTTGTAGGTCATGAAAGGTTGTTGCTGGTCACGATGTACCCTTAAAGTTACTTAAGGTTTTGGGAAAATTTTGAAAAAGTATTTGACTGCAAATCGTTATGTCATAATCATAAATCATTATAATTGAACCTAATTATAAAACTAATTTTAGGTCAATAGTGCCTTTCAATAGTTACTTTCAAAAAACTAAAAAAAATAATTTCACACTGTTTTTAAAATTTTGCGAGATAAATACTAATTCGTCGGTAATTAAATTGTATGAGACCACCTCGAGATTTTTTTCTATACAATAGCGAAAGAATTTTCAAAATCGGTCCATAATTGACGGAGAAATCAACGAAATACATACATAATAATAGAATAAAAATAAAAGAAAACCATCAGCCGAACGTAGAATGTCCTAATTTTTTCGAAATCAGATTACAAAAATCAACATTATTATTCCAAATTCTCAAAAATACCATTGAACGTGAGTCAAACATTTTAACAAAGTTCGTACAATTTGCCGTAAATTACTTAACCCCTCTAGCTCGAATACGGTGACTTTGTTGCTCAAAAATAGTAAGCAAAATTGAGTTTTGCTCACAAGTAGAATAAAGGATATTATTCAACTTGTTGAAAAAAGTAATTTGAATCCAGAATGCTGTACTAAATTTCGATGATGCAATGAGTTATTAACACTCTATGGTCGGCGCCGGAAAAAAGGAAAAAATACGCAGTATGCACCAACTTGGCGTGTGAAGACCATTGTTCTAGCTAGGCGGACAGCGCCATCTATAAATAACCTCCCAAACAACAGGTTTAGAATTCTTATGGGAGTTGCACCTCTGTAAGTTCCACTCATGTTAGCCTATCGAAGGCGTTCCCTTCGCGTTCAACCTTCATTGAAAAGAATATTTTCGTTCGTTCATGGTTTAAAAGAGGTTTATAGCTATAGCACCCTCCATGGTTGTTGACCAAAATGAGTTTCTGACATTCGAACTCATTTTAAGAATACAAAATATTTTGTCGCTAGTCGAGCTGAAAAGTTGTAAGTTGTACATACAACTCGAGAGCAAATATTTTTCGTTTCATGCCGATATTAAATCCCTCGCTACCTCAGCAGCTATTCTAGACTGCTTCACTAGCTTGGGATATGGTATCGGCACGTTCAACGAAAAGTCGTTTTGCCCACTTGTTGAACAAGCTAGTTTTTCCTTGCACAAACAAAAACATAAACCGCATGCACCTCTAATATCCCGCGCATTGTAAGTTGAACACCCAAAATTATTCCAAAGAATTTATTTAGTAATGCCTTCTTTTTTCTGGATCTTGTCAAGCCGCTTTCTTTTGGCAGCAATTGAAAAGATGCAACGAATGTACAACGATTTTTTTTATTTTAAATTCAAATATGTATGTAAGTGATAGAGCAAGTCTTACTCAACTTTCAGTAGTTTAAATTGTAGAATATTCATTTGTTTCGTGTGTTGTTTGAAGTTTGAAATCTCTATAGATTTCAAACTTCAAACAACACTAGTTCAAACAAATCCTTTTGATAAAGAACAAAAGGATTTGCTTGAACTGAGAATCGCGAGTTCCAGATTTGAAATTGGATAAAATGCCAGCATGATTGTGATTTTATGAATATTAGGTGAATAACTTGTAATTTATTAATACGTCTCACAATACCTACAATATAAAAAATAGTTTACACATCAAAATATACCTACTTATTAAAATATGACGTTTAGAAGAGGTGGCCTTATTGCTGGAAACGATCTCCTCTAAGCATCCTTTAGAATTTAGATGGTTATATTAAAATTATGTAATTCATCATCTTCAACAACAGACGCTCACACCCTACAGCTGGGCATAGACCTCTCCCTATGTGAATGCTATGTATATTTGAGTGACAGAAGGAAGGAACCAGAAAAAAAAAAACTAACTAAAAACTTACTTAGATAACTACTTGAAATCATTTGAAACTCATTTAAAAAGATCCAGGCGTCGTCGGACCTCCAATGTTTTAGTCATGAGACTTATTAAAACACCTGATAGCGTTTATACATCGATTATCCTTCAAAATACCTTGAAGGCTTGCTTAATTATCTTTGACATTACGTAGGCGGACATTTTAAGGGAAAATTGTGTGAAGATGTTTGTATCTACTAGAGTGGTTTTCCAGTTTTATAAGGAGTTAAAATATCTAAGACCTAGACAATGAACAGAGAAGACCGTAACCGACGTGTTGGGTTCCAATAACCACATTTTCTTCTTTCAACGACTTTATTAAAGTAAAGGTCGTATTTCGGTGGATAAGGGAAGCGAATTTTTCATTGGCAACAGTCCGCCACCGCTCCGCCACCGCTCCACCAACGCTCCGCTCTCATCACCCCCTTACCCTATCTTAGTGATTTCTTCGCACTAATATTCTAAATGCTAAAGTTTGGATGTTTATACATTTGGATGTTTTGTACCTCTTCACACTAAAACTACCGAATATATCGGGCAAATAACATAAACATAGGCTACTTTTTATTCCAGGAAAACGCGTGGAGATCGGCTGACAGAAGGTAGTATTCAATACACAATTCCCAATAACATCCCAACATTAAAGTCTTAAAGTGATACGAAGTAATAAGCTTTGGGTTATTTTTACCAGAACCTATTTATTTTCCCGTGATCTTAACCCATGTTCTACTTTATCTATAAATAACTGTTTGTTTCAATTCAATTCTTTCGCTTAACTTATTCTATAGTGAAAAAGAACCGGAAATTCAGCTCAAACCGGATATCGGCTCTAAAAAATTGACAAATGCCTTAATCGATATTTCCCTAGCGCAGCTCAGTAATAAATCAATAATGTTCCCATTACCGTGAATATGAATAATGAACGGTTATAGAGACGTCGCGTCGGTTCAGGATTTAAATGCATTTTCCTTAAGAAGTTTTCATAAAAATATCATTGAAGAAACTTTATAAAGAGGAAAGTCTGAAATGTTTGGATATTTGTCGCTGAATTTCAAAGATGCTTCCGGCATTCTATTCAATTTCAGATCTGGAACACGCGATTGTAGTTCAAACAAATCCTTTTGTTCTATAGATTTCAAACTTCAAACAACACAAAACAAATGAAAAAAACTACAATTTAAACTACTGAAAGTTCAGTTAGACTTACTCTATCACTTCGAAATTTGAAGTGAAAAAAAACGTGCAGCGTGTTTTTACTCTGTGGTTTGGCGTCATGTTTTGATTTTGCATAGCGTTATTTTGTTTTTGTGAAATAAGTGTAGATTTTAAAATTAATTTGCAATTTAAAAAGTATCTTAGCTAAGGGTTATGCTATAAATAATAAAATATTGGTGACGTGCCTGAAAATGGACGAGATGGAGGAAGAAATTATAGTGGTGCCTTGTACTGAGCCGGCGCGCCGCCACCCGCGCCACCTGGCTTTGCCGGCCGGGCGAAAGCACATTTTCAAAATGTTGAAATTGCTGATGACCCTTGTTCAGAGTTAGAAGAAATCTTTTTAACTTACTCTAAACAAGGGTCAAGTGCAGCTGAGGACATAACGCGGGGTATCAGAATTAATAACTATTTTGAGATAAGAAGAACAACTATTTTAAAGTGTATATGCGTTGCATCTTTTCAATAGCTGCCAAAAAAAAGCGGCTTGGCCATTCTCCTGAAAAAAGAAGGCATTACTAAATAAAGTACAAGAGTCCCTATTGTGCATTCATTAGTTTTGAAACTACCAATGGATTAACAACGTACATACCTAACTTTAAATGCGGCCAGTCCGGCATCCGGCCCCGTAAATTCCGCACTTGATGCCCCAACAACACGACCAGGACCTTTTACTGTGTTCTGAAAAAAAATGATACTTATATGTATGTATTTTAAAATAAGTACTTAATTTAACTATCATAAACGACAGCGACATTCAAATGCTTTCGAATGTCGCTGTCGTTAATGTTTGTCTCTTTAAAATTTAAATATAATATTTAGCAAATGTCGAATTATCTAGAACGTATTGGAAACTATTATCTTCTATAACTGAAATTAGAACTAGGCTATCCAAAATACAACCCGTGGGTTACAGTTCGGGAATAAAAGTAATTGGCAATCACTCTTCTGAATAGGCAGTTATTCTTACCTACGATTTTTTTCTCCGAGTTCTTACTCTATTATTTGTTTGGTCGAAGAGTTACAAATTACTCTATATACTAAGTTTTTAGTGAGACACTTTTTGTTATATCAATGTTATATCAATGTCCACAAATCTGATTGCAGATTATTTTGTGAGAGGAAAAGAGTAGACAGCGCAAAGTTAGTAAGAATTAGTAATTTTAATTTGGAACATGTATTATTTAGAACATGATTAAGTGCCTAATTCATAGTTTTGATTTAGATTTTTTGTATTGATGATATTATACTCTTTTGGTAGAACCTCTTTCAGTTGGTACCTATAGTAATTTTTGTATTACTATTCGTGTCAGTTACAAGCAACATAAACAATAATTTTCGCAAATCATCATCAACATTTTGGTTTTCAGTGCAAATGAGGCCCAAAAATGCTTATAAAACTGTCAATAGAAGCAGAAAAGCTTAGCACAAGCAATTTGTTCACCCAAACCAAAACAAAAGCTCCGATGGCCCCAAATCCGCAGATATTAATCCCCTCACAAAACAAACACATCCGGTATCAGATTCCCGTTTTGTTTTCCGCTAGATTAACCCACGGAAAAATAAAGAATTTACACAAATTCACTGTTACCTACCTTCGTTCACAATGGCGGTTATTCTCTCCCATTGTTTCGGTTTTTTTACAAATTGAATAGGTATCTATGTTGCTAAAACAGTGCTGCTCTTATTTTTCTGGTAGCCTGACTTTTATTTTATTCTCTGATCTGTTTGAACAAGTACCTAGCATCATTGAGGATCATTTGGTTTTGAATAGACCGGTTTACATTGAACACAGCTGAACAATTAACCCAAAGAAGGTTAAATACCTTATCTAAGGGTACTGTGGTCCCAAAATCATAATCAATCATTTATTTGTAAGAATACAAAATTAATATGTTATTGTATTCAGCCTGCACGCAGGCGTGCAAATATTGTGTGTCTTATTATTAGAAGTGGGTAAGGAAGTAGTTTGAAGGTGTATGTGGTGTAATGTCAAATAAATATTTAAAAAAAAATTGTTTTATCATAATAATTATGAAAAATAGGTACAGGTCGCGTCACGTTAAAAGAACGCTGAGGGGGGTAGAGGGGAAGTATCTGCGCACGGGTAAATCGCGACCAATCGCTTAGTGCGCAGGTGAAAGCCAACGTTCTTTTTACGTGGCGTGACCTATATGCCATTAAAAGTGATAATGATAACTATTCTGTCTGCCTGTACAAAAGGCCACGACACGACTAGTCTTGTAATTAAATATTTAATGTAATAGCTGAACCAGTTCTGTTTTTACTCTACCAAGTTTAAAAAAAAAAAAAAGCAGCGGCTAAAATTCAGCGCTCTGTACATTGCTATGCCTAAAACTCTCAGTTTTTATATCTACCCGCATTATTCATTCAAGCTAACAAGCGAGGTGCAAACGTTATCCGGTTTTATTACAAAGCCCGGATAAAAAATCATGGTAGAATAACATCAGTGCGGTAACTTGAAATGTAATCCTTTATACATACTTATTGTTATTTGTCTGCTGTCTGTATCTGGTGGTCGTTTGTTTGCAATCTCTTTACTTGTGAGGTTGTAAGTAGGTTGGAACAATTGCTTAAAAAATTATACTTTCTGTCCTGGGGATCAGGTGGATTTTTAATTTAACAAGTATTTATTTCTACCCAAAAATTCGAGTTATTCCGGATTCGTCCCACTGCCTTCGGCCCAAAGTAGTCCGAACACGGAAAACCAAATTCAATAATGATTTAATTCCTGATTCGTACAATTTTAAGATTTCTAACAGAAAAGTAGCCAAAGTACTTTCATCCCTGTAATACTTTTTTTTCTGTTGTATTTTTATTTATTTTAACAATTAGGTTAGCCTACAACGAGTATACCATAATATTCAAGGTAGGTACATAATTTTTAAATTAGTGATCCTAAGTGCACCAACCTCTTATAGGCCGACACAGCATGACAAAGCTTGCACTTCTCGTGCAAGTGGATTATTGTTTCCATAGGATATTTTTTATCTCACGCAAAGTACCAGGAAAGTAGAAATGCATAGGATATTGAGGTACTTGACATATTATAGTATTCGATTTTTTTTATCTCACGCAAAGTACCAGGAAAGTAGAAATGCATAGGATATTGAGGTACTTGACATATAGTATTCGATTCACTAAGATTATTAACAGCGTTTATCTCACTCAAAGTACCAGGAGAGTAGAAATGCATCCTATCCTTTTAACCTACTAATAATATAGAGCCGAAAGTTTGTTTGATTATTTGCTTTTATAGTGCATCTAATATAGATTATTTTTAATTTTGTAAGATATAATTTAAATTCGTACGTTTCTATTGAATTTATTGTCTATTTTGAATCACCCTAGAGTGTAACAGAAAGCATATAAAATATACATTGAAAAAAAAAATTTGTTTGAATGTAAATTTTCTTGGGCTATTTTTTAATGCAAATTTCCTTGTCCCTTTTCACTATTCAGACAAAATATTTTCTAACACATTTTCTCTTTGTTGCAGGTGTCAAAATGTCGTTGCAGTGTAAAAATGTGCCAGCAACATAACCAAATAGAGCCCAGAATGCCGTAACCCATATTCGGATACAACTACCGAATAGAGAAATGGGTCTGCAAAGGTGATATAAAGAAAATGGCCGACAGACTGCCACTTCATCTTTGCAACTCGATAAAACAGTACTGCGGATACTCAAGGATAGAAATAAAAGTAATCTCTCAGTTGCTGAATACAAGGTTGAATTTCAGGCTAGTGATGTTGTTAGTTCTGTTGCTTAGTGAGAGTAGGTTTTGCATGGGGTTCAGTGGTCGTAATTCTATGTTGAGGACCAGAGTGATTGGGACGCGGTACGGGAAGCTACAGGGAGTGATCCTGCCTATGGACCAGCATAAGTATTTGAAGCCAGTGGAGGCGTATCTTGGAGTTCCGTATGCGACGCCTCCTACAGGGTCAAATAGGTAAGTTTAACATAAATCTCATTTTCATATATTTTTTTTTTTAATTTTTTTTTTCATTTAATTAACACGGTATACACAACCAATTACATTAATTAAATATAATTACAGAAATTAACACATAATATACAACAAGAAACAATAAAATTAAATAGGGCGATATGGTCGCTTAGCGACAAAGTCCCTTAATATTTGTTTAAAACTAAAAAAAAAAAAAAAAATATTTACGTTCACAAAAATTAAGAGACTGTCTCATTAAATTGGTCCAGCTGTCGGCAAACAGATCAACTTCGGGGCTGTCGTCCACCTTATTTCCATGCCAAATTTCTGGCAGACACACAAAGCAATTTCACTAATGAGCTAAAACTCCTTTACTCGCATTTACATAGGAAGCAGATTTCATATGCCGAGACATAAGCTCTCTGAATTGTTTCTCATTTTAGTTGGCTTGGAAATGATTTCGAAAATCGATTATATAATTTTGTAATTTATAAACATGATCTCACCACGTTAAGAAATGAAACGGAAATCTGCTATATGTTATTTAAGGTCACATTTTGGAAGGAAACTGAGATTCGCTAAGTAAGCCATGGCAGTCGCGAGGACGTAAGAACTTACCCTTCCAACTCCGTCCGTGGATATTTTAAGAGTCGAATAAGGGAATCTTCGAGAGGAAGACCAGCAGCTTCTGTGTATTTTTAACACCTTAACCGCGATAAATAATCCTGTTGCTAAGCGTGGTGTTTATGGCAAAGCCCCCCTTGTTTGGGGGAGGCATGTTCAGCAGTGGATTTCATTTCATTTCGTTTATTTATTGCTAATATGTAATTATATGTATATAGATAAAGTTAGTACTTACTCGTACACCCTGTTGGGCTGCAATTTTAATTGTAATTGTTAGACATTTACATTAACTTAAGGTACTTTTCATTCTAATTAATAATAATTTACATAAAATATATCTTAAAAATCTAGCAAATAATCTGTTAAATTAAAAATATACAATTGGTTTGGATAAGTTAGGTACAATTTATGTCAAATGATAAATAAAAAATCTCAAAAATCATGTAGGTACTAATGTCAGTTTCAGTTGTTATTATTTAAAAGTATTAATGTAATTTAGTTTTTCTGACAAATATTCGTGTGGGAATGATGATGGTATAGAGAACACCGTAATATTTTGAATCCGTTGTTGTTCTAAATTGTTTTAGTTAGCAAGCTCTTGACAACGAAAGTCTAGAGTCCTTTCTAGAACGTAGAATTTGCGTAAAATTTTTTTCACGATCGTCTCCAAACCCTTAAAATTAAACAAAAGACAATCTATAATAAATAAATAAAATAAAATAAAATAAAAAATAAAAATCTTTTATTTCGGACAACACAAATGATCCATCATTTGTTAGTAAATTTATACCAAATAATAATGAAAAGACTGTAACAGTACCCGATTAAAATAACTCCGTTCTAGAAAGGACTGTAGACTTTCGTTTTCAAGAGCTTGCTAACTAAATAAGGCCTACATTCCCCTGCAAAAGTATATCATCACTAATTGGACATTCATAAAATTATAGCAGGAAAACAATGAGAAGCGCTTCTAAAAGAAAACTTCAAATTAATATCTCAGAGATGTTTATGTAACATTCTTGTAATATATTATAATGTTTTTCCTTTCATCAAACCATTATTTTACTAATTTTGGTTGATATGATTTAGCAACTTACCCAAAAATGTTGGGTAAGTTGCTAAATTATTTTTGAAGTCAACCTTTGTTCTGTTCGTTAGTTTCATACTACTGCTACTACGTCTTGTCGGACGAAAAACTATTGACTATTTATTTTTTTTATTTTTTCTGTTTCATACCTTCTTGCTCCAATGATGATCTTAACAATCACAATCATTGTGTGTAATCTTGTCACAATTCTCCAATATTATTAAATATGAACATAATATATAAAATCTTCACATAATTAAAACATGAAGGCCATTTAATAATATTATATGTTGCTATGATACCACATATTATGTGGTATCATAGCTACACTTGAACCCGCAACCTGCGTCACAGGCGAACCTACGCGCGTAGGTTCGCCTGCGTCGCAGGTTGCGGGTTCAAATCCCACCTCAAGACAAATGTTTGTACGATCAGCAGATATTTATTTCCGGGAGTTCTGGGTCTATGTATAGTAAAAAATATCTATCTATGTAATGTATTTATAACGTATTAACAATCATCTAGTACTATAACTAGCTCTGCTTAGCTTAGGGTTAGATGATGCTGTGTGAATTGTCCAGCATTATTTATTAATTATTTATTTTTTAGTGCTTGATAATAATGAAAATATAAAAACAAAGCATTTCTGTCATGAAAGTTTTCAGGTAATAGAATTTGCCAAACTGGATCCTGCTACCACGGAATACGGTATATTCATTTAATTTGTCCTGTCTTCTACACTCCTGTCTTTTCCACGGACAGTTTGTTCCACCAAAGACATGCTACCTCTAGTCAGCCGGGAAGCTAAGTTCGATTTTAACTTTAAGTCAAGGCTGTAAGATTTGTTTGTGATCCTGTTTTGGTATTCGGAAGTTTAATCATGTAAGAATATTTTAGCTTTCTATCTTTGGGGATTGTCAAACGTTTACTTAATTTTTTCCTCTTGTTTAAAATACTACATTCAAATTTATTTCAAGGTGTCATACGCCCATTCATCACAAGCCCATTAACGTCAAAAATCCGCTTGTTCCCTTTTGTGATCGCCGAACATACATATTTTGGTGAAAACGATACGTACGGTGCTTTCTGGAAAAAATATTATATAATTTATTTAATTTATGTAAAATGATTTACTTAAAACTTATTCATCCTCAGGTTCGCACCAACCCGAGCGCCAGCACCGTGGGACGACGTGAAGACAGTGGACCAGATGGGTCCAGTGTGCCCTCAGAAACTGCCGGACATCTCCAACGAAACTCTGGTCCTGGAGAAGATGCCCAAAGGCAGACTGGAGTACTTGAGGAGGCTGCTGCCTCGACTGAAGAACCAGAGCGAAGACTGCTTGTATATGAATATATATACGCCTGTACAAGGTAAGGATTCAAATCAACGTAAAATCTGCCGATTATTTCTAATCACTGTCTACATATGAATTTCATACCTTTATCCCTAATATACACGAATACATCTGACAGAGAACCAAAGCTACCGACGTAGCTCAGAGAATTAGCAAGCTGAAGTGGTAGTGGGCTGGCCATATCACGCGAAGAACTGACCACCGCTGGGGTAAACGTGTTCTCGAGTGGAGACCGCGACTCGGCAAATGTAGTGTAGGACGCCCTTCGGCCAGATGGGATGACGATCTGTGAAAGACTGCAGGCAGATGCTAAATGTGGCAAGCTGAAGACAGGGCTCTATGGCGCTCATTAGGGGAGGCCTATGTCTAGCAGTGGACTAAGATAGGTTGATGATGGTTATGATACATATAATATTATTTTGGTGTGTGTACTGGCCGTGGAGGTTGCACTGGCTGGACGTGGCGTAATAATCGACCCCTCCAACTTAGCTCGTGAAGGTCGTAAGAGTCGACTAAAAGAACCTATTAGAGGCAGTGTAGCTGCTTACTTCTGTATTATGTATGTTTAACACTTTTACTGCGATCACAAATCCTTGCTAAGTATGGTGATTATGGCCAAGCCCTCTTGTATGAATTTCTTTATACAGGGTGCCACGAAACATACTAAGCTGAAACTAAGCTGAAAGGGGGTTTTTTACGATTTTTTGTACATAGTTTTGTTTAGTTTTGCGGGAATTAAAGTAATCCTTTGGGAATAAATTTTTATAGGACTATCTCGGGATCATTTTTATCCAAGATCAAGAGAATCATCAAAATCGGTTTACAATTGACGAGAAATCGGTGAACTTAAGTGCATAAAAAAAACCGCCAAGTGCGAGTCGACTTGCACACGAAGGGTTCCGTACCGTAACAAATCAGGTAACTTTTTCAAAGAACATCGAACTTTCTCTTGTTTAGAGACCCCTTTAAATTTTAATTTTTATAATATTTTTAGTATTTTTGTTATTACAGGTGAAGTTTTACATTATATAAAGTTTGTGGTTCATGAGCCTTGAAAAACAAAGAGCAAAAATTACCAAAACATCAAGTTTTTTTGTATGGAAGCCCCCATTAATTAGGATATTTATTTTATTTTTACTACTTGTTGTTATAGCGGCAAGGGAAATACACATTATCTGAAAATTTTAACTGTCTTCCTCTTAGGTTTCAAGAGATAAAGCCCTGTGACAGACGGACGGACGGACGGACAGCGGAGGCTTAGTAATAAGGTTCCGTTTTCTTCGGGTACGGAACCCTAAAAAGCATACCTACAATCGCCCATAAACCTCCTTTTTTCGAAGTCGGCTTAGAAGAAAAACCAAGGTAGGTATTGAAAAAACCTTGGACCAGAACAAAATTGTGAGCTTCGCGCTTCGTCGCTAGAAAAAGCTGCTATAAATGTATGTTCATATAAAAATGTACAGGAAAATCCACGGGAACCGTTCACCCTACAACTATTTTACACACTAAATTATGATTTTCTTCCGGGTCACATAACTTCAGGTTAGAAGTGAAAGTTTAGCGGACAACGGAACCTTTCAGCAATCCGCTCAACTAGACTGACCTGTTTAATGAGCTCATGGTTGAGGTTTTAGTGGCCGTGATCAACCAGACAACCAGCAACGACCCAAAATAAATTAGAAAGAATTATAATTTGAGATGTATGATGAGGAGTCAATGTGGGTTTGGACTGAAGGATGAAAAGCAACAAGGAAGCGCCCTTGGTGAATTGCACAAATAAAAATCTGTATAATTATAATTTTCTCGTCCTGTTCCTATTTATGCGAGATAGGCATAATATGTTTGGGTTTTCCATTCACTTTTATCATGATCCAAGAAAAAATGGTCTGGCACTCCAAGAGTGACACATGTCACTGTCCAATTGCCACTTATTTCAACAAAACACTGAAGTTGTGAAACAAATAGTCAATTAAAAAAAATACATAATATACCTCTAATGTCAATCGTAAATTTTGTTTGTTAGATCAGTCAAAACAATTTTCGTAAAACACGAGTAATTGTGATAAATAATTGGTTAGTACAAAGGCATGTGGTTTTATCAGATTCGTACAAATTATTTTATGGAGCTCGGAAAGTTAGGATCTTACGCTACTGGTAACACCAGAAAGCAGATTCGTCTTCATTCGCCGATAGCGTCGATGACATAGGGCTTGTGTCACCCTCACGACTGTGATGTCTCGGAATGCCATACCTGGCGAAGTATACTATTATACCATGACTTTTATCGTCATTTCAACACCTCCTTTCTTATGGTGGAACCACACTATCGTGGTGTGGTGAGTCGTGACGCGTCAGAAACGCATCAAAAGCTTCAAAAGCAAGCAAAATTAGTATGGTTAGAAACACAGTCTTGATTACAGCGACGTAACATACCAAAACGCACAGTAACCGTGTCATTCTAACCATACCAAATGTATGAAACCGATATGTTTTTGCCGCGTTACGACACACCACACCACAACAGTGTGGTTCTAGCTGTACTCATGTCATTTTAAATGAATATCTTGCATTGGTATCCAAAACCGACTTAACAAATGCACGACAAATAAAAGGATAATACATTTATGAGTGCTAATTAAGTGCGTTACGTAGATAATTAAACTTACTGTTAACATTATCACATTTACTATGGTTACTGAACACAATAAATACTTTTGAAATTTATATTAATATTTCGTTAAAATTATTGTAATTATTTTAACTCACTGTTTGCTATTTATAATAAAGGATATTATAATATAGGATAAATTATTAAGCAGAATTAATACTATAATATACAGGTATTAATTATCTATTGCTCACAAAAATCATGCTTCACAAATAATACTTCCCTCTTTTATAATAAATGTGTCAATTCTCCGTAAACTCAAAGTAAACCTCATCAAAACTTTTGCAAAAAGAAATCCATACCGTTTACATTCAAAATCATCACAAAGGAGACCGCGCTCCGCTGAATTTTAATATTTCATGTCAATAGTCCATTGGGAACCCTAATGAAATGTCTAGAGGAAAATCTGGAGGACAAAATTTTAATCTTAGTTCACAAAGCTGGATAGTTGGTAGCTGGTCTTTTCTTTGTCTGATTTCAATCCGTAATTTTGTAGATACCTGAAAATGAATGAATCTTTTCAGGTAAATAAACTTGTGAACATGTTCTACCTGACGATGATTTTACTAAATATTGGTGAATGTTTGTGCCGTTATGAAGGTGTTTGGCCGAAGATAACGCCAAATTTACTGTATATATCAGGCTGAAACAGAGAGGCTGTTTGTTCACATAAAGATGGATCTGGAATAACATATTTTTTTTTTGCAATGGTTTATTAATTAATTAACAAAGAAAATTACAATCAAATAATAAAAACAAATTAGAACATATATGTTTATTTAGCACATAAAAAATTACAATTACTAATTAATTACAATTAGAACTATTATTTACAATTGAAACAATTAAGCCAACTGCAGACTGTTGCAAACAATCTACAGGCACCTCAACTGATCCATATCAATACCAGTCGGAAGCGTCCCCAAAACGCTGGCTGCATTGCCCTGCGCTGTATGGCAATGCTGATGCGCAGCGCCAGATACCCACCAGCTCTCGGGTCACGCGTCTCTTCGACCAGACGCTCAGAGGATACTTTTTATTCCAAAAAACGCTTGCGAAGCTGCGGGAAGAAGCTCGTTTTTATATATTTTATCCACCGCGAGACAGCCGTCCATGAAAGAAACCCTTATGATTCATCATCAGCCTGTAGACACCTACTGCTGGGTATATGCCTCCTCTTTTTCACGCCAGCTTAATCGGCCCTGTGCGAACCTCATCCACAATCTTTCTATTTTGGACGAAACTTATTTCGTATGCTGCAGGTACATATCTTCATGTTTTAATGTTTCTCGATCCTTACTAAGAACCTAAGAGTTTCATCTGATTATCATATGATTCAGCAAACCCTCCGACCAGGTGGGATGACGAACTGCTAAAGACTGCAGGCAAATGCTGGATGCGGCAAGCTGAAAACAGGGCGCTATGGTGCTTATTAAGGGAGGCCTATATCCAGCCGTGGCCTAGTATAGGTTGATGATGATGATTTAATTGCCAGATTGTATGTTTCCATCACCTTAAAATTGATAAATACAAGAACATTGTTCCTTGAAATCGCATTACGCACCTTCAAATAGCTGCCAAGTTTTTATGATTTTCTGGTTGTTCATTTTGTACATTTTCTGAGATAATCTTTGTTCTGGAAAACAATAAACTTAACAAAACAATATAGGCAACAATATAGCTCAGTTTGTCCGCCTCGTCATCTCTGATTCGGAAGGGTGACCAAACACAACCGAGGCACGTCTGACTCTGACCTAAATTATCACCGTCGCTCGGAATAATATTCATAAAGTTAAACCGTAACCGACTGACTCATTGAGAAACTTCGCTAACCGTGGAAGCATGCGTTTTTGGTTTGCCTCAAACTCTACCGCAATATGAGCCAGAGAATCCCTGCTATTTAGGATTAGCATAATGCAAACTCGATTTGGTAAATTATTTAGGTAACGAAGAGTAGAAAAACAACAATTTTTGTTCGCAGTGGCATAAGGTAGAAACATTTTATGCTTTGAGATTGCTCGTTTAAGAACTTGTGATACCTATAGTTTATTTACCGTTCATTGGGTTAGTAAAAATAAACTGATTGGCATGGCACAAATAGATATGTAAAGTGTTGTTGGGAAAGTAGATGGTACCTTCGGGGAAATGGACTGTTATATTTAGATCGTTCAAAGAAATAGACCTAACGAACCGATTAGACCTTCCAGAAATAGGACCTGAAACAAGGAATAGGAAAAAGACAAGCAATGGAAGTTGCGTGAATTCTACTAGCTTCTCATATTGTGTGACATATTTGATGAAACCTTTTTCGCTACTTGTAACCTCTTTCTGGGTTTGTGAACAATAGGATAGGGGGAATGAAACTTTGATGTTGGCATTGAGTATAACAGAAATCCTGGGAATTCTGTAACAATAGTGACTTATACTGTGCAAAACACGTTATAATCTTCGATTCAAAACCAGATAAAAAACTTAGATAAGAAGAATCTTATAAGTGCATTTCTAACCTCTTCACGTATAAGAGTGCATAATATAATTTATCCCAAAAAAATCAGGAGGCGTTCCCCCAACTCACAAAAAAAAATCTGTTCTAACTGACAATTTAACGGGTATCATTTAAACGGTCAGCAAAATCAAGAGATTTTTGTCATACAAAATAAAAATTTTGCCCGCAGAAAAAGTGAATTGAGCTGCATCAGTGGTCGTTAAAAATTACTAAATTAATCAAAAAGTTATGTGATATTGAGCAGCCTATCAAATATTTCTGCAGCAATACTTTAAAGCAGCTGCAAATCGTGATTCTGATTTCATAAAATTTGGTCAGCTATAAAATTCATTTTGATTGTCTAATCTTAATGACCTAGGTATGCTATAATCTTCTGGAACTAACATTAACATTTATTGTGTATGTTTGAGTTTGAATAGGTCGCTGGATGGTTAGGATTTACGACTGGATTTTTTACACGGCAACGTACGTCGGCACTCATTCACTGAACTGAGTGGCATAATTGTTCTGATATTCTGAGCTCAGATGTACTTACTTCAAACCCTTCTCTCCCCTCTGAAAGTCCGAAAATAATTCTTTTTCAGTTTTACATCCCAACTAATATATGTATGTATCGTGGTCGATTAACTTGAGGGTCAAACAATAAGAATTTTTGGTTTGACACATTATAATTGCGAACGTGTAAATTGATTTTATTTTTTCTCCCACGTAGCTCTTAGACTACTACTCAATATTTTTTCTGCATCGTAGTATAATTTTATTTGTATAATTCAGATTATAAGATGTACCTGTCATGTGTCATTGTCAAATAAATGAATTGTGATTTGTCATAATCCTGCTGGCCAAATAGTTAATTCTCCGACCGAAACATTAATTTTGCTGATCAAACAGCTACTATTTACGGATTTAAAATTATTTAGTTGCCGACCAAATATTGCGGATGGATTATATTTTACAGTCGGCCAAAACACAGTATGCTGTCCAAATAGTTTTAAGGTGATTTTTTCCAGCTGACCGAATATCTAAAATGAATACTAGTAAATTTACGTCCCAAATTATTTTTTTACTAATATGTTAAGGTCGGACACAAATCAACTTAATAACGCCTTGAGATCTCACCTTTGCCTCATCAAGACATAGTATGAGATGCTTTTAAGCTCACAACTTACATTGTATTCTCACAAAATCTTTAAAGGGCTTTTACAAAAAAACGAGAAATTGCACGGTTTCGTCGTCCAAATTGTATGATTTTCGTTTGTTGCTTCAAATAATAATTACTTGTTAATAATAGATCAATTTCTCTACTACAATAATAATAGAACATATTTTAGAAAACTTATTTTTTTGTGTAGTTATAGTCATTCTCCCGATGCATGTTTAGGCAAAAAGTAAAGTAAAGTAAAGTAAACGTTAAATAAATATTAATAACGCACCAATTCAACACACCACCTAATTTTTTTTTCTTGTTTCGAATATCCTATACTTGAATAATAATAGAATACATTTTCATTATATGCCTTTATGTACTGAAAGAAAAAATTTATCCGAACTCGATTATCGACCGAAAAGTACAAATACAAAAATACAAAATACAAAATCATTTATTTCAAAATTTAATCTACAATACAAGTGACGGGTATCCCTGGTTTCCGTTTTAGTTTAATTTAAACTGTATTACAGAGAACCAGTCTTCCCTCCTACACATGGTTCCTAAATTAAATTATAAAATAAGCAGCAAATGTAACCTAATAATAACATTAATATATTATCTAAAGTAAAATTTTAAATTACGTTTAAATTAGCTCATGTGGTTAAGTTAGGACTTAGATTAAATATTGATTAACTAGGGTAGAGTATACATACATACAATATTTTTATTATTTTTGGCAATTAAATTCTCTTTAAAGAGTTTAATTTAATTTTACAAAAAGTTTTTCTGTATTCTCATAGTCGAGCGTTTTTAACCATTCTATAATAATTGGCTTAAATTTGCGCGACGTAAGTTGTCTCGTGTCGCCAACTTTTTTATTAAGATGGTTGTATAATGTAGGTGCCGTGAAATAGTAGTGCCTCCGCGCAAGGGAGCTTTTAAAACCGGGAACTGGGCATTTTATGACCCTTTTATTTGTCCGCGGTAGTTTTGGTATTACATATTTCCTTTTGATATCTTCGAAGGCACTCCAATATGTACATTTTTCTTACAGACAATACACCGCACCGATTAAACAGATCAATGGTAGGGTGTCGAAAAGGAAGTGACATAGCAACTCTTAAGAGGGAACGCTGTGCACGCTCTAACTTAATCAAATACGTCTTTGCCGCTCCACCCCATGAACCTATGCAGTAACCTATAACGCATTCAGCTAGCGCTTTATACGTTTGCATGAGAAGCTTGTGATCCGCCACAGAACGAAGCTGATTGAATACATACATCAGTTTTCGTATACGAGTGGAAACCATTTCAATATGGGGGCCCCAGGAGAGTTTTGTGTCAATCATAACCCCGAGATATTTGATAGAATCCTCGTCAACTAGTTTATTGCACTTACACATAGAATTATGCGTCAGCGTTCTGTTGCAAGGAAAGGTGTGCGCTACAATTTTGTAGTTACTTGGGGGCTTACTAATATTGGTCTTTCTGAAGTATAAGCACTTCGTCTTCAGAGTATTCAGCGATAAAAGGTTGTCTTCTAGCCACGATGTCACAAGAGCAAGACCGGTCTCAGTAATTATTCGCAAATTTTCTCATGAGGAGTCATGAAACAGTAAGACTGTGTCATCCGCGTACATAATAGTATCAGCATGGACCAGTTTATTGAGACAAAGAGGGTTGATATAAACTGTAAACAAAGTAGGTCCACGAGTACTACCCTGAGGCACCCCGTAGTTGCAGAAGGCACCGTCACTTAACTGCTCATCTACCCTTATCTGTTGATAACGATTGGAAAGATAGTCTTCAAACCATTTATGTGCAACTCCTCTTATTCCAATATTTTCCAGTCGTGTCAAAAGGATAGAGGTCGAGACAGTATCAAATGCCTTCTGCAAATCCAAAAATACTTCAATGCATTTCTCTCCCGCCTCCATGTATTTATTTACTTGTGAAGTTAGACGGAGCACAGCATCAGCGGTCGACTTACCGGCTCGAAAACCATACTGATTTTCGGCAAGTATATTGTTTTTTTCCAAAAAAGACAAAAGTCTTTTGTTTGCCATCTTTTCAATAATTTTAGAAAATACCGACAAAAGTGAAATTGGCCGATAGTTTGACGGTGTATTTTTATCACCTGATTTAAATATAGGTGACACAAAAGCTCTCTTAAATATGCTAGGAAAAGTCCCGTATGCGAAACTGATGTTAATGAGATGTGCAATAGGGTTTGCTAGTTGATGAGCGCAAAACTTAATCAAGTTTGTGGATATGTTATCCGAGCCAGGACATGTGTTTGGTTTCATAGCATTAATAACATGGATAACTTCTATAAAGTCTGTAAAAAACAGAGCAATTGAGTCAGCCTGTGCCAACGTTGTACATCTAGCTGCTACAGCAAGATCAGATTCTGTCGTATCCATTTTGACTAATGTTTTATTAGCCAGGGAACTACCTATTGAGGTAAAGAAAGAGATCACTTCATTCAGTGAATCTTTTGGAGTATTCTTTATGGTGAGTAAATTAGTACATGCTACTTTAGGTTGATATAGATTACATATATCCTTAATAGTTTTCCATGTGTTTTTAATATTACCACTAGCTTTGTCGAATTGTTTTTTGTAGTAATCGTTTTTCAGTTTTTTTAATCTACGGTAACAGTAGTTTCTATTATTTACAAAATCAGTACGCAGTTCAAAATTTTTTGGATCTCTCTTTGAAATTAGTTGTAATCTGTTTCTTTTACGTATGCACTTTATTATATCTCCAAAGTTCTACATAATTTTTAAGATAATATTTATACCAAAATAATTGTCATCATTTGCCTGAACTACAATAATATGTCTATTTTTTAAATCACTGCAAATTTTTTTTAATGAATTAAATAAAGTAATACTAAATAATTAATTGCGCCGCCGGCGCGCCGACGCACTTCTTTGTGTTCTAAAATTTGTTTTATGATTATTATTATTATGCACTTCATTTATTTTAAATCTCGTTATAAAATACATTTTTATTATTATTATTATTAATCATACAATTTGGACCAAAAAACGAGAAATTCTCGTTTTTTTTGTAATAGTTCTCTTAAGAATTGTGAGACTGCAAGGTGCCAATCAAAGTTATTGTTCAACCCCGAGATGCTGAAGGTCATTAACAACTCTATTTTGAGTCAAAGTAAAGGTGAGGAACTCCCGGAATCTGGTACAATCACCAGAGGCCTTAGGATGAGTTTTGCATAGATTACGAAAACTATAAAAGTTTTCGTTTTCTTCCAAACATTTAGCGCCTACTGTTTACTGAGAGGAACTACTTTTCAAAGTATGACAGTGATACAAAAGTTTCATGCGAATTCGATTATTATTTTTGAATGATTTTGAGAGATTTGTTGTATATTAGCAACACTCACTCTTGGCCTGTTTTTTTTCGAAATCTATTTCCATTTTGTTATCGTGCAAACTCGTATTAGCCGCTCTGCACAATTCCATCAGAGATCAGCGTGTCATTAGGTTTCAGTAGGTGTGGGATCTTGGAAGTTTAATTGTGAATTATGAGTATGAGTCAATAATCTATTACATGTTTCAATTGTGCATGACAGTTTGTGATGAACATTCAGAAGGGTTTGTAGAGGTAGTATTGGGGTTATCCCTAGAACAGAGTTTCGTATATTCACACACACACATACATAGAGAGAGAGAGAAATTGTAGCATATCAAAATTCAACTTATATTTTATCACTTTACCTTTGATTTTCCCGACGTTCCTGCAGAATTATACGTTGATTTGGTCGCATTTTGAGCTAAGTTATGTATATAATCAAAACTATTCATCGAATAAAAAGGTAAACACACGTTGAAGAAGATCAATTTATAGAGGTAATATAGGGCCGACCTCTCTTGAAAAGGGATAAGTACTTATGGCCGACGACAATGATCGCTGTCCAAAAATTTACATTATTTTGCGGTTTGGTGACAGAACAACAAAAATTGGTAGCGCAAGCTGCCTTATCATGTGGATTTGAAGAAGTTTTCCGACAAAATACCTACCAACAACAAAACAAAACTAGATTTAACCAGCCTTGCTAACTTACAAGTTACAAAATAGCAGCCCGCTCACAAAACAACCGGTCACAAGCTCCAAGCTAGTCGGTTTACGGCTGTTTGTCTGACGTTTTATTTGCCCGCATCCTCCGTGCAACGTGACAATTAAGCGGGATTTTTATTTATTTATTATGCCTGCCGTTTGCTTTGTCTAAAGTGGTTGTGACTAAATGACTTGGATTTATTACTATGAGAGGACTGCTGGGTGCTTCAAACTCATTTTATCTTACGATGCCCATGATTATTTGATATAAAATTTGTTTCAAATTTAACAATTTAGTTGAACTTAGTTTATTAATATAAATTTAAAATTAAACTTGTCAATGAGCTTATTTCATTAGCCTAAAGATATCAAAACTATTTATTTTGGTTCTAGATTTTAATTTGCTAGTAAATCCCATTCTCTGATTTTACCATTTTCCTATACAAAAGCGGCAACTCTGTAATTTTGTGTGATCCATTTGTCATTGCTCAGACTCCATTATAATTTTAATTATCTACTTCAATAATAATTACCTATTACCAAACAACAATACCATAGGGAACTCATCCCATATTTACAACCAACAAAGAGGTGCTAAAAGGAGCCGTTTTGCCCTAAAACAAAGGCTTTAAACGTACAACGTACTAAAACGTCCAATAAACAAACCATATTTTACCAGATACCGCGCTAACCGTAGCTTATGAGAGTAAAGTTAAATCGCTGTTTGAAAGGAAAATGCTTTAGGATTTTAGGATATAATATAAATAATTCTAGAACATCTATCAACTGTGCAATGGCTGTAAACGATGTATTTATGAAGCCGGGATCTGCATAATAACTACGTGGGATGACAAACACGCGTCTATTTGACTTGACTAAGTGTTTCCTGTAAGCCCATGACATAAATTAAATTAAATTGCGTCAAAATGTCAATCGCGCGATATGCAATTCTCTTACGTCTTCGCAAAATTTATGTCAGAGACAAGTTTTAAGTGTAGTATAAAACTTAGTAAACAATGATAATTTGTTGAGATTGTGAAATCTATTTTAATTTCATGACGTCTCTGGTCTCCCACAAAATAATATAATTATTTGAAGTGTCCTGGGGCCACGGTCAATTCAAACAAATCAATTTGAGATATCTCGCATGAGTCTCACACGCAAATTTTAAAGTTCGTTGTACGAAATTATTCAAAAGTTAGCATACTTATCCACGACGAGTTGGACAAAGCGTTACCGACTTTTTTAAACTTCTGCGCATTTACCTATCTGAAAATATGGTTTCGCTTAATAAAGAAGAAGTAAAATGTTACAAGTAAGCGCTCAAGTTTATCGGCACCTTTACGCGATAAACTTCACAATATCAAAGACGCAGCTATCTAACTTTATTGCATCTACAAAGTTACACTGAGATTACCCGCCGACGTAACTAGTTTATAGCCTTATAGCCGCTTAGTTAGCAAATATTATGACTATGATAGTATCTTACCATAAAAGATCTAAGAAGAGAAGAAATAATGAAGGTAAAAGTGGTAGAACCGAGATTTGGTCGGCAATGTACTCGTACATGCATAGACGAGCTTGGTTCATTGGTGTCTAAGTTGAAACTCCATTCTAGAATGCTGCTGATTTAGTATTTTACTTTCCGGACACTTTATGACTGCAACGTTTGACGGACAAATTTTTCAGTTCCCATGTAGCACCGAAACTACTTGTCCGATTCAAACAAAAATAGTTTATTGTATGATGCGTCTTAATATCACCATAATATAGACTATGTGATGTCACACATTATTAAAGCCTAACGACTACGCCTGCTTTTCTTAAAAACTGCTAAAAAAGCATCAATGGAATTTTCCACTAAGGTTATACTTATAAATCTAGCAACCATTAAATGAAATGCTAAGGTTATTGCACGGTATGATCATGCATTGAATGTTGCTAGTCATGCAATACTCTAAGCAGGTCAATCACTGTCACGAAAGGGATTTGTGGCAGTATTTAGTTTTATTTACGAAAGTTTACCATAAAGTTCGTAGTTTGTACCACGAGCACGACACCGCTCTAACACAGCAAAAGAGTGAACATTTAAATGTGTAGACAAGGTCTAGCTTTGAAGATACAATGACACCATACCATTAACAGACGGTGTCGTGATAATGTGCCAACTCCTTTACGAGTTTTTGCATCGTCCATCATTCTAGCCTGGAATAAACCACTGCTGGATATAGGCCTCTTTTCTCTTCTGCCAACCACTTCCGTTCTGCTCCTGGTATCCATGTACGATCTGCATCTTTGCCAATATCGCAAACCCATCATGCGAGAGGACGACCCGGATTTGTGCGGCCACATTTTGCCAAAGGTGTACTTGAGATGTACGTAAGTTCCTACCTTAAATTTATAGCTTCAGTATAAGTACCAGCCTTTATTCAGTCTTCAGAGAATTAAAAGGAGATCTTTATGATTTAAACTATAACGTAGTAAGTAATAAAAATTAAGAAACTATCCCCAGCACCAACCTTACTAATATTTTCTCCCCGCAAGACTACAAAACTGTTTATCTAACAACCTATTTCCCTTCTTCACAGCCGAACGGTCAGATATCCATAAACTGAAACGTTTCGCTGATCTTACACTACATTACGGCTCCAGGATTGATGCAGACCGGTTTATGGATTGTGTTGCGGGTTATTGGATCGATCCGATTCTTTACAAACCTTGTTTGTAGCTAAGCTTGTAAAGCGGATAAGTTGAGCAACACTGCTGACCTGTTGGTCGACTTATCGGAAGATAAGTTTGGTCTTTGGTTTTGTGATTTCTGAACAATGAAGTATTGTAGTTATCTACTAAAGTAACCATTGTTTCTGAAGTTCTCCAGGTAGTTGTCTAACAGACGATAAATGTTTGTTCATTGGTTGTGTGATTTATTGTAGTCACAAGGTAGTTTCGTAAACATTTACGTGTCACCAATCGATGATAAAAATTACAATGATGGTATATATTAACTGGCTTTTTCTTATTCCCGATGCAAACAGCGTTATAGCAAGTGGTTGTGGGGTGACAGAGAATAATTATTTGACCGGATCCAGTTCCGAAACCTAAGTTCTGTATGTATGCGGCTCAAACGAACTGCTACCCGAATCATACCATATCCAGTTTTAATATATATTTAAAATATGTATTAAAAATCGCGAAAGCTTTATAAACGGCACAGATTTGATCAAAATAAAACTCTGTGGCAGACACGTAACTCTGAACCGATGCAGCATGCGCTACATTCACCAAATGCAGTCAAACTCGTCGATTTACGAAATGGCGCTCGTTCGGACGGAGTACAACATTCTAGTTTATTGCTTCACTCTGAACTACAGGTTTTCAGGAAATATACGTCTGATGCTTTATTTTGTTCACTGGATACGTAACTCATTTGATTCAGGTTTTGTTTTCTGATTTATTCAAGGTTCTATGCAAACCTCTGCACACTGCTCCTCGTAGGACAATACCATAAAAACATTTTCATCATCTTTTCTAATCTATCACAATTCAAACAAAAATAAAAGATTAGGTACTCTACTAATTTAGTGAATAACGCATTCATCTGCACTATTTACATTATGATTTTCAGCCATTCGTTATGATACGTTTTTTTTTGTAATCCTCGATGACCTCACTGGCGTAGCGAGCGAAGGTCCGCCTGCGCCGCAGGAGAATACAGGTTCGATTTCCGCCTCGGGACAAATGTTTGTAAGATCTGCAGATATTTGTCCAGGGTGTTCTGAGTGATTTCTAAGTAATTTTAAAATGTTTTGCGTCGTCAGTAAATTGATTCGTCAATACAGTCAGTAACTGGAAAAAATAAGGGCTATTGCATGATGGTGATTTTTTGTACATGCAATACGCCAGTTTCCTGTTGTGCTATATACATAGCTGCACATGCTATATGTGCATGCTGGCTCTGTTAACAAAAGATGGCCCGTACAAAACAATCACACATTGTGCTTGTGTAGTGTTTGTGAATAAGCGCACGGCATCATGACGAACAAACAGCAACAAATAAAATGTTTTGTGTTGCTGCCATTTGAATAAAATTAAAACCTACTAGACTGCAGTTATTCTACCAACAAAAATGCGTCAGACAATGTCTGTTACATAGCCTCGAATATCTGGCACTAAACAATGTTTGTGTATTTTCATAATTTAACGAAGGATATTTAGAAGACAATTTCTAGACATATTTTGTTTTGCGAAATTTAATTGAAAATGTTACATACCTGAAATTATTTATTATACGCCCTTGGACGACGACCTGCGAAAGACAGCAGGCAGATGCTGGATTAGAGGAGGCCTATCTCCAGGAGTGGACAAATATAGGTTGATGATGATGATTTATTATTATTATTATTAATTTAAACATGCTTGAGTCCCAGAGGTCCCCCAATGCAAGATCTCTTTTCCACTAGTTTCGTTCATAGTCAAAACACGATTTCATTCCTTAAATATTTGCACAACTCTATCTCTAGAGAAAAACTTCAACGCTCCACATTTTATAGCTCATTCTATCGTGAAATTCAAACAATCTTCTTCCATTTTCCTTGCGCTTTCATAATGCATAATACGTTATCAATGTTTCGTCTGACACGTTCCTTTGTGCTCCAGATAAGCTGGATGCAGGCCAAGCTATGAATTTATTTAGGAGCAGCAGACGCGGTACTGGGTGGCTTCTTGTGTCTTGCATCTTGTGTCGGTCGCGCGGGGTCGTAGACTTTCTTGGTTGAAACATCGTGATATGAATGAACCACTGGACCCTATTACATATCTAAAACAGTCTGTCGGTCCGTCTCTGTTACCATTATTTATACTATGTAGGGAGTCCAATTTTTATTTGTTTTTATAATGTTGATTTTAAGCTACATCTTTAACAACTCTCTGTGTACCAGTATTTTTAAAGTTTTGTGTATCTTCTGCATAAAAAAGTAATAAATTTTTTTATGGTAGGTACAATAAATATCTAAATTCAAATACTGTCAAAGTCAAACCGGAATTCAAATTTGAATTTGAGTGGCTCGTCTGTGTCCAAAATATCCATAATTGGGGCGGTTTTATATAGATGTTGCCACGGAAAGGGTGTACTAAACCGAAAGAGACTGTTCTGGACTCCGAGAGGATCAACTTGTGAATAACGATTTGTTGAATTTCCATTTTTTTATTTTTAAGAAATAAAAAAAAAATTTTTATTCTTCCAATTTGTGGTATTTTACATGCACTATTGCAACATTACTAAACATTACAAAAATGTGTTTTGCTAGTTTTTTCAGCAAAACCAGTGTTTTGTAATGAAATTAATACAATAAAATGATGTAAACCGTTTGAAATTCGAAAACAGGAATAATAATGTAAGGACACACGTAAATGAACGCCAAAAACGCGTAAATGAATATGAAGAAAAAACGCCTCTAATTTTTTTTTTAAATTTTGTCGTTTTTTATGCAGTTTTTTTTTCAGTAGTTTGGAAAAGGTTTGCATTTATCTAGAAGATGTAGACTGAAAGACACATTACTTTTGGTACGGTTTAGAGCGAGGACATATTTACGTGTTTGAAATTTTGTGGTTACAACATTTTACTTTCGTAACAACTCATTATGCGACGAGGGTAATATTTTCTCTTTGTCAGAACCAACGTCAAAAATTTTCCTTGTGAAACATTGAAGTTTCTCGATATTATAATGAAGATAAATAACTCTATTATCTCAAAGATAGGATTAAAACTCATAACTCAACAACATTAAACATGCGCGGCATACATATTTACAATATTCTCATCAGTGTACCACGAACTTTGTAACAAGACTAACTTCAATTTCAGAACTTGAATCGAAAAACTTTCGTGGCGTTGCTAGTAAATAAGATCGGTTAATCTAAATTCTTGACTTGCATTTTAGTTTGACAGTGGGAGTGGCCACAAATAAGCGGCTTTTGACAGTATTGAAAAAGAAAAGAGGCATAGAGTTATAACTCGCTGCATGAAAAGAGGAGTTCTCGTATGAAATTTACAAAAATTCGATTGTGCTATCGCTGCCCACCTAAAGCGCGCCCTAAACAATCTAATAAATAATCATCATCACCTTCATCCTCAGGTGAAAGACGTCCACTGCTACAAAATGGTGCTGTGCGGCTCACACTCAGTGGTTTCCCGCGACCTTAACTAGTTCGTCCGTAATTTTTGTTCAAATCATAGATATTCATTATGAATGTGAGCGGGTTAACTACGTTCCTTGTTTGAGTTGAAAGAACACCACAAAGAACTTCAACTTCTTCCAACACAAACATGTTCCGTAGTTAACCAGCTCATAATGAATTAGTCAAACTACGACAGTTTTTATAGTAAAATCACAAATACATTTGCTCAAGTCATCGTCATACACATTACGTTGAGTTTGATTTGACAGCCAGTGCAAGACTTTGAGGCCCAGACTCTAACAAAGCGGAGATGTGCGGAGTCTTTGGTAGAGACCGGCCCTAAAATATTCTATGACTTGGCCCACATGCAGTTGCAATGTAATCTCGTGCTCTTTATTTAGCTACACAACTATACAAATAATTTTCCTGTTCTGTGACTATAGTCACAAGAGATAACTCTTGTTCATAGATGGCTCCATAAATGGCTCCTACTAGCTCGAAAAATTACCTACCGTCAAGCGCACGTACGTCACGGAGACATATCGATTGTCATAATTTATTCCTAAATCCATTAGCTCACATGTGTTGCGGTGGGAAATTAGGTTACATCATTAAACTGTGCGATAACGAGCTTTGCGGTGTTACCGCCGGATTAAGCTTGCATGCATTAAATGCATCTTCTACGTTGCCATGTCGAGAGAATTACTACATAGCTTGGAGAGTTGCAACTAAAATAAATGTAAGAACCAGAGTAACGTAATAGTTCCGAAGTAAGGAGATTGCAAACGAGTAAACTTAGAATGCATGCAGATGGTCTATCTGATTTTCAAGTGTTGCCATAACTGTTATCAGCGCATCACCCTTCATGCAACCCATTTTAAAAAGGGGCCTTTCTGATATTTGCTAATCGATAGGCTTAGCAAATATCAGAAGGGCACATACGGAGGTATATAAGGGCGGTACCAGGGGTGTAATCATCCACCTCCATAGCTTAAATTGGTCCACTACTGGATCCAGGCCTCCCCTGATAAGCGCCTTATTGACTTTTATATCACGGGGGTTAATGGCCATAATCCCACGCTGGGCATGCAGGTTGGGAATCGCAGTTCGGTGGTAGAATTGTTCTGCTGGGAGCGCTGCTGCCCGACCACGGCGGACATCCCTAAGTCGCCTCTTACGACACCCACGGGAAGAGTTAGGGTGGTGCAA
Organism: Eupithecia inturbata; assembly: GCA_963662085.1. Lineage (NCBI taxonomy): Eukaryota > Metazoa > Arthropoda > Insecta > Lepidoptera > Geometridae > Eupithecia > Eupithecia inturbata. The sequence goes on along the minus strand of OY759178.1, from coordinate 15,181,562 downwards.
ATTCTAAGCCAGTACCACACAGCAGCACAGTATATTTCAACATCAATCACACCCTTTAAACCTAAACACATAATTATAGGCAACTACTACTTCGCAGCATACAAAGGTATCCTGTCCCGCACAAGCTTACTCGTTGTTGTACACCTTGAAGACATCAATATAACGTTCATAAACATAGGTTTTTAAGTTATATACCCAAAAATATATTTCTTATTACAGTGGGCCCAACCCTCCAAGCCAAGTACCCTGTGGTAATCTTCATCCACGGGGAGTCCTTCGAGTGGAACTCCGGTAACGTGTACGATGGCGCGGTGCTTGCGAGCTACGCTGGCGTGGTCGTCATTACTATCAACTACAGGCTGGGTATTCTGGGTGAGTTTCTGGGTTTGAAACTAGATGGCGTGAAGTAAAAAAATAAAAGCAAGATACAACTCGACATTTATAATGTTCTCCATCGATATTTGCTATCATAGCGCGCTAAGCTACTGGTCAATTCAGATGTATTCGTAACTATGATGTAACTATGACTACATATGAGCGGCTACTATAACATTCGGCTCGGACGACATCACTTTCGTCCTAGCCGAATGTCTGAATCTTCGGCCACGGCGTGCCCTGGCCGAAGATTCTACTGGCCGCCGCGGCGGCCAGTCTCAACGGAGACTAGCCAGGTGCGAAGAGATATTATAGTGCACAAGTGTGTGCGTAAACACAGGTGTACCTACTAGTATAAGTGATACACTTACAAATAAAGGTAGGTACTGAATCCACCAGCTGGTACAGATTGGGTGTTCTGGGTGAGTGTATGTCTTTGAAACTGGAAGACGAGGTTTGAAATTCATTTGGTATCGATATTATCGATCGCTTTTCATCTAACAACTACCGACTTTCTGACTTGCAGTGTTACATTGTGTGATAGGAAGTTGATTTTTGGGGACATTATTTATTCGATTTACGATATCGATTTTCGTATAACAAAACATAAAACTCAGCTTTTAACAAATCGAATAGTGTTAAATTAATATAAACATTGATAGTTCACAAATTTGTTTTTAGATAATAATTGTCGGTATATCACAAGTCTGGAATTACGACAGCTTTTATAAGAATTTAGTCCTTAGTAAATTCTCGGTGGACACATAAACAGGTGCATTGAAGATACATAGTTAGAAAGACTAAGCCGAATAAATCTCCCGCTTTAAATGAATAAATAAAATTGCCACTCAACTGCATCTAGAATAAATTGGAGAAAATCCATCCAAAGGGGTTATATAGGAGGACATAAAAGTAGTTCAAAAAGAAAACAAACAATACTTTTCCTTTAGCAAGTAAAATATTGTGCTCTTTCAAATGATACTTAGGGATTCTACTTAATTTACTATAAAATAATATGAAAAAGTCCCTACACCAGACATCAAAGACTAGGGTCTTTAATGTCTGATGTAGGGACTTTTTTGTTGTCTTTTTTGTAATGTAAGGTTTTCGCCCAGTGACAAGAGTAGGCTCTTGTCACTGGGCGAAAACCTTACATTCAAAATTGATTACCATTATTCAAAATTGATTAATACTGTGTTAAAAAATTTTCCATGCATAAATAGTACACATAGACTTTACTACCTACCTAGTTATTTGGACTGTATATTTGGCAGTCTGGCAGGTTCATCATTATTCAATGAAACTGACATGTTATGACACTGACACCTATCTATCTTACCCACAAATGTTATATCAATATAGAATCTAAAACTGACCTTGCAAGCAGGACTCTAGAAAATCTACCTCTCTTACTGCCCCAAATATGCATCCACACGTGTAAGTATAAATATGTTTTTAATAACAAACAATTCAACTTGAAGCAGTGTTTGAGCTAGATATGCTGAGGATAGCAGTACCCAGTTCTGTTTTGATACAATCTAATTATACGGAGACTAACTCTGGGACTTCTCTTTCGTCACGTAACACTCTACTTAATTAAATACATATTTTCTAGGAACTTTTCAACGACGTTGCTGCAGGCAAATTATACCGTATAGTTAAGTTATTTAGTGCTTCTTTTTGTCTGAGATTCAATGGAATATCATTATATTTTTGGTCGAAAAAACTTACTAGGTGTGTATTTCTGTTGAAAACTGCATGTTCATTATGTGCGAAGTCAGGCAAGAATTAATGCTGGCTGTTACCTACCTAAAAACAAGAAGTAAAGCAAATACGGGCTTTTGATAGTTGATTTTTTGATGTTAGCTATTACTTTTGACATTAGCTGTCATTGTTGTGGCAAGTTGGTCGACTCTAACGAAATGCATTTTGGACAAAACGCCTGTTGGACAAAACGCTAAACGCGTTTCGTCGAAATTGTAATTAGTCGAATGAAGCACGAACTGCTTACAAAATCGTCAATGGAGCTTTGCCCACCTTGGACGAGAAATAATTGAAAAATAAAGTGTTTCTTTTGTTTACCAACTTAAAAAATATTACCAAGAAAACTTATAATAATAACACTAACTAAACCACAGAGGTTTTAATGAAATGGCTGCTGGAAGCTAACTACAGCAGCTTAATAAGATGTTTTCTCTGTGTCAATTATACCTAAAACTTTCAATAGTCATTCCATAACTTTTGAAACTTTACCAGGTTTTCTCAACGCCAACCCCATCCCGCACCTAAAGGCTCGCGTCGCCAACTACGGTCTGATGGACCAGATAGCAGCCTTGCACTGGGTGCAGCAGAACATCGCTCTGTTTGGAGGAGACGCTGGCAACGTCACCATGCTGGGCCATGGCTCGGGGGCCGCGTGTATCAACTTTCTGATGATTTCTCCTACTGTAATGCCAGGTAAGCATAACCTACATATCTCTAGTTATAGCGCAGCCATGGTACAATCTTACAGAGAGACACCAAAGCTGGCCCGTCGACAAGTTAACAAAACACTGGCTGCCTACAATATTTATACACTGAAATAAGAGGAAACTTTCAAAACATGGGAAATTATAACTCGAAATATTATTACGTTGTGTCTGGTGCCGGTTTCGCTCTACAAAGTAGATAACGCAAGCGCGAGAATTTGTCAATTTTTATACTTTATTGAGATTTTTCTTAAATTTGACCTTCAAGCATTCATAACTATTTTTTGAAAAAATAAATATATGCAAAATAAAAAAACTTTACGATCAAATTTATCCTAAAACTATAAAAAAACTACGATGTTTGAATAATTTATTCTACTCTTAGTTAATTTTGTGGTTTGTCACCTTTCCAACGATACTAAATTTGTGTACAAAAAGTTTGATTAGCTAGGCTAGACATATCGGTAGGATTTTCAGGTCAATCAGTCATTTTGATCAAAAATAGTGAAAGTGCCAACGAAAGGATGAAGCTAATTTCGCAGAGCATTTTTTGCAAATTTATGAGTAGGTATTAAATAAATGAAATTAAGCGTACTTAAATTAATTATTTAAAAAATACTTGTACAATGTAAAATCTGAAATTAGGAAAAGATTTTTAATTGTTCAAAAAGTATGTAACCTACAGAAATTTCAAAACATATTTTGAAATGATCAAACTGATTCCTTTCATATGATACTGGGGTATCATATGAAAGGAATCAGTTTGATCATTCGCAGTGAGTGATTTTTTGACAACGATTTCGGCCTTTATGACCATTTTTCATAAACTTTTCTATTCACAGACTTCTCAATATTTTCCCCTAAAATATAGATCAATATCTACAAACACTTCATACATTTCAGATCGCTCTCAACCTTCGGAGATAGGGGGGAATGATCAATTTTTCGACTTTTTCAAAACATTTCGAAAAGTATAAAATCTACAAAAAATTCAAAAACTGCTTTGAAATGTACAAACTGATACCTGTCATTTGATACTTCAGTTGACCTTGTCTGATCTCTTTTAAAATTTCGACATCACAATTTTAGGTACTGAAAATTTTTATGTACACATAAAAAAAAATATTTTCATCTACAGGCGCACGAAATGTATTATTATGTTAAATTTCAAGTTAGTAGCTGCGGTAGTTAGCGGTTGACAGTTTTCAATAATACTTTTTAATATTTTTTTGAGAGCTGTAATAATATGCCTTTGCTTCCACTCCATCATCCTGAATAAATTATTTTCCAGTTATGTAGGGCTACATAAAATACTTCAGTCCAAAAATAACAGTAATAATACTCGTTGAGAGACATACATATGTCTCACTCAGTATTTGTATATAATAATTAACATGCATTTCAAACAGATGTAAAGCCAAAAATAATTATTTTCAAAGCATATTCCAACTGCAAACCTTTGACTCAATAATTACATCTGCATTGCTCCGACAAAGGTTATTTAACTGGAGAGTAATAAAACGGCGACTGCCAATTGCAGTGCTCATAACCACTCATAACTGTACAATTTGTTTTCCTTTACGAGGTAAATTTTATTTGCCATGTTCTCTTTGATAAACTCGATAATTGCATTGAGTAGACCAGTGACCAACTAAACCTATCAAGTTCCTATCAAACTTCTTGATAAATTGAATGTCTAATGGTCCTGTTGGTATAACCACTAGAGTTTTGTTTAAGTTGGACTCAAAATATGACAATTTGCAGATAGTGTCTTGTTTTATGAGGCTGAAGATTTTAATCAATGATTTAATTGCAGGTCTTTTCCACCGTGCTATCCTACTTTCCGGCTCAGCATTGAGCTCCTGGGCGTTAGTAGAAGACCCCGTAAGCTTTTCCGTCCAACTGGCCAAGCAGTCCAACTGCACACTACCAGACGACATCGTGAAAGACCACGAGCTGATCGTAGACTGCCTCCGAGAAGTCTCCCTTGACGAACTGATGTCTGCGGAGATAAGCACACCGAGCTATCTGACAGCTTTCGGACCGTCAGTCGATGGAGTAGTAGTAAAGACTGATTACGCCAAAGAACTCCTCACATTCTTCATCCCGAATGACCTTCAAGGGTTCACCAGCGTATCTGGGGTCAATAACCTGAAAGCAGACAAGAGAAGCGGCGACAGGACCTTTGGGATTCGCGGGGGACAGAACAAGTACGACCTGCTATTCGGAGTTGTGACGAGCGAAGCTCTCTGGAAATTTTCCGCACAAGATATACAGAATGGTTTCGAAGGCGAGAGAAGGGACCGAATAATAAGGTGAGGGCTGATGTTTATTCAGCAAATTGGTATTTGAGCGCGTAAGGTCAAAGGGATCCATGCGAATGGGCGGTAATGAAAGCAGTTGGAGCGGTATTAGGTGGTATTGGTAGCAATAAGATGTTACTTGCTGCAAGAAGTGAGTTCTTTAGTAACGGAATGAAGAACAAATATTGCTTCCGGGTCGCTCCAGAATATTAATTGTTAAGCGTCTATTTAATACTGCCCTATCATGGAATACACTCATTAATAACGTTATCCTCAACGTAGGTATAACTTCAAGAGGTCATCTAGCTTAATTGTAACGTTATTTATTATAAAGCACTTTTCAAAGTAAAATTTTAGTTGATTTTTATTGCGTCTGCACATCATGCAGCTGCAATTACGCTAACGAAGATAGGATAAAATGTTTTCAGAAAGAAGAGAAAGAAGTCAGAAAATGTCATGTTGATTACCTGGTTAGTAGCTCTCAAGCATGTTAATTGTAAGCTTTTTAATCCTTAATAAGAAGATGTTTATGATTATTTACGGTCCATACTGAGTCGTAGTTTGTAAGTGAGAGGTAAGCAAATATTTTTTTGTCATAACATTGTTGTCATAGGCCACATCTATACATTAGCCAAATAGGATATGTAATGCTGGTAAACAAACAAAGTGAATAAACTTTAATTTATATGCTTGGAGCTACTGACATAATTGTTAGCATTATTTTTTGAAATGAAATGAAATGAAATGAAATAGCATTTATTTGCATAAATATAGGTTTGCAATGGTGGTTTTACAATAGAGTTTCACTATATTTGACCTTTGAGTCGTGCAAATGTTTAAACTTAAAAATAACTATGAATAAAGAATAATAGATTAAATAACATTAAGTAAGTACTATAATGTCAAAATAAAAATTCTGTGCATTTAAATTTCAAATAATCACTTATATTATAAAAACAGTTAACACAAAGCCAGTTATATAATTTACGATTAAATTCATTATCTGTCAGTTCTCTCATGTCAAGTGGAAGTTTGTTATATAACTGTATGGCCATTGCGTAACAGTTCTTTTTACACATTTCTAGTCTAAATTGAGGCACCTTTAGTGGTTTTTGTACTATTTTTCTTCTGTATATAAACTTTTCATCCCTCTCAAACAATGTTATGTTATTTCTGACAAATTTTAGCATCTCGAAAATATAGAGTGAAGGAAAAGTTAACAGTTTAAGCTTCATAAATAAAGGTCTACAAGAATCTCTCCGTTTAATGCCAAATATGGCCCGAATACACTTTTTCTGCGCAACGAAAGCTCTCTGAGCATCCGTTGAGTTGCCCCATATTATGACGCCATATCTCAAAACAGAGCAGACATGACTATGGTAAACTGTCAATGCAGTTTCAATATTAGAGAGGTCCTTTATTCTTCTCAGTGCAAATATAAATTTATTAATTTTCTTACACACATTATCAATTTGTTTCTTCCAATTTAAATGTCTATCAATAATAATTCCTAAAAATTTTATGTCAAATACCTGCTCAATATCACTGTTTTTGTAATTTATGTAAATTTTATCTTTAATATTATTGTTATACGTGGTTGGTAGCATGAATTTAGTTTTTGTTGTGTTAATTTTGAAGTTATTTTCATCTAGCCATTTAATTACGTCATTAAGAGATTTGTTCCCTACGCTCATAGCATTTATAATAGATTTTTATTTCGTCAATATTGTAGTATCATCAGCAAACATGATTGTGTACTGGTCAGTAGCACTTGGTAACTCATTAATATAAATAATAAATAGTATGGGACCTAAAACACTGCCCTGTGGCACACCGTGGCTAATAAAAGAATAAACAGATCTGAAGCTTTCTTGTGTATTAGATTCAGAAGACATTTTTGTTATTTCCGTGCATTGCTTTCGTCCCCTGAGATAACGTTCAAACCAAGAGTATGCAGGACCCCTTATGCCATAGCATTCCAATTTATCTAGCATACGGTCATGGCAGACCATGTCAAAAGCCTTACTCATGTCTAGAAAGATGGCGACTGGGATTACTTTCTTATTGATTGAATCAAGAATTTCTTTGACAAGTTTAAAACATGCTAGAGTTGTCGATTTCTTACTTATAAAACCATTTTGTTGTTCGCACAAAACTTTGTTTTTTTCTAAAAACACAACTAATTTTCGGCTCATTACCTTTTCAAATATTTTCGAGATTATTGGTACTAGTGTAATGGGTCGATAATTCCCAGTATCGGATCTAGAACCTTTTTTAAATAGAGGTATGACTACAGATAGTTTTAGACCTTCAGGAAATACACCGTTTTCAAGAGAAAGATTGACCACGTGTGTAAGAGGCTCTAGGATATAACCGATATTTTGTTTGAGCAGTTTTGTTGTTATCTCGTCGTAGCCAGCAGAGTTTGTATTACGTAAACTCATTGTTATTTTAAGTACCTCCAAGCAAGTCACCGGTTCAAGATAAATTGAGTTAACTACTCTACTTTTACTAGTATTGTGCTTATTCTTTGTTGTCTTTTCATTGTTGGCAATGTTTATAAAGTGTCTATTGAAACAGCTTGCTATTTCAGCACCGTTGGTTATAATATTGTCTCCGTCAACTATTTCCTTTATTTCATTGTTAGTACATTTGTCCTTAAGTCTGTCGTTGATTATTTTCCATGTAGCTTTACATTTATTAACTGCACCTGAAATATATTTCTTGTTCCTATCTTTTTGTAAATTGACTGCACACCGTTTTAATATTTTACTGTAGTTTCTATAAATGTCCCTATCTTTCTCTGATTTAGTTTTGTAAAATACACACTGCAGATTTATTTTTTTTATCAAATGATCGTTTTAAGCCCTTTGTGATCCATTTTGGGTTTGATGAGTTTTTGTTGATTTTCACTTTAATCAGTGGAAAACATAGTTTATACGCTAAACAGATCCAGTCATGAATCACTGAGAAAGCCATATTAGTGTCCGTTTCTAATAACACATCCGAATAAGATAACTGGCTCAAACAGTAACTAAACTTCTCCATATTTTCAAGACAGATATCCCTTCTATATACGAACCATTGCTTTACCATATGAGTATCAGCTTTAATTGTTATAGTTTGACCAGTATTATGATCAGATAAACCTAATTCATGTACTTCACCTTTGACATCCTTTATATTACTAATAATGTTATCAATACATGTCTTTGAATTAAAGACCTACAATAGACAAGAAATTTAAGTTGCGTGTATAAATATACGAAAACAAAGGAAATTCTAGGTAAGGTGTGAGTGGGCAGTTTGCATACAAACATTTCACATCGCATTTGGCTGGAGTATAATTCGGAATACTGTGACACACCAGTAAGTACCTACGTACATATTACGTACCTCGAAAATCGAACTGAAGCGATGTAGACATACAATAATCTTGGAGATATCCGTGACAGTAAATACCATGCGTGGAACATGTTTGTTTCTTCGCATTTGACTCTTTATTATTATTATTAGTCCATTTTTTTAAAATCCGAATTCAAGAAAAATTGAGAGAGATGGAGAGCCTTATAAGTCAAGTCAGGTAGGGTCTTGGAGTAACGGTAAGATGTACTAAAGTACATCTTACCGTTACTTCAAGACTCTCCTCTGTACCTAATCAACTATTTATAACTGGGTGTATTTAACGTACAAAACAATACAATGAATCAAAAGATATGTTACTTTACATCAGGTTTTGTTCCTTTCTTAAAGTAAAGTAAAGTAAAAGCTCATTTATTGCTTGAAAATATAAAGTTGTAAAGATCTTATATTTTTTTGTTAAATTTGTGCCATTGCTTTTTGCCTTTAGTGCAACCGTTTTATTTCAATTCAATAACATATATATAATTAATTTAGAAAACAAACGAAGAATAATAAAATAACAAATGTCAATAAATCAAAGAATATAATATAATAATGTCAAGTACATATATTTATTTATCTATTCAATATATTGTGCAGCTATCATTACAGGCACACCTAATGCGATAGCGTACTATATAAAGAGACACAATCATATTAATATTTGTAAAAATCGATAATCGTCAACAGTGGTCATATTTTAACATAATTAATAAAATTCCTAGCGTAATACTTATTATAAAAATAAATTATAAGAAAATAAAATTAATGAAATCATAAACAGTTCTTATAAATTATAAGCAAGTTTTCAAGTAATATCTGGATAACCATTTTTATCATTCATAAATTAATTTACGGTGTAATAGGCGGTTTTTCATAATAATGATCATTTATTTTTTTATTTTATTTATTTATTTGGCACACAAAACAGAACACAATCAAATAGTAAAAAAAAAATAGAAAGCTACTATATTAATATAATTTTTAGGTGATAATGGCCTTTACTATCAAAGAAAATTACAATCAAATAATAAAAACAATTTAGAACTAGTATTTACTATTGAAACAATTAAGCTAACTGCAGACTGTTGCAAACAATTTACAACTGATTCATAACAATACCAGTCAGAAGCGTCCCCAACGCGATATTATAATGATCTTTACTTCTTAAGAAGCAATGAACACATGAGTTTAATGACCCATACAAAAGACCCTTTTGCGCATGAACATGGTTTTGTTGCAATTAATAGTTTACTATAATAATGTTATTTGTTTCAGGACCTACGTGAGGAATGCGTACACATATCATTTGAGTGAAATATTTTTTACCATTGTTAACGAGTATACTGACTGGGAGAGAACTGTGCAGGTATTTATTATTATATACTTATATTGCTATGTTAATTAAGTACAAGTTTCAAAACGACCGACCGAGATCGTGGGATGACGGTCTGCGAAAGACTGCAGGCATATGCCTGCAGTCCATCCAGCATATGCTGGATGCGGCAAGCTGAAGACAGGACGCTATGGCGCTCATTAGGGGAGGCCTATGTTCAGCAGTGGACTAAGATATGTTGATGAAGATGATGATATTCAAAAATTCTAGGAAAAGCGTTTTTGAGGCTATGGGTAGAGATTTCTTAATGTTCCTCAATATTGTCATACACAGAGACCAATATTCTATCTAACACTTTTGATCAATTACCTTAATATTGTCACCCTAAACGTATAACACCCTGTTTACACCCATGGTTTAAATATACTCTTTAAGAAATTGCTCTAAATAAAGGTAGGTTACCCATTGTTGGTTTGTAAAACCAAGTCTCAAGATAGGTATTTCAAAGGAAGCTTACCCTATGACAAAGTGTGTGCACGTTCCATGAATAAGAAAGGAGTCGCTCGGGGCGGAATATTCAAATGCAATAAAGTAGAAAACATACAACCGGATGAGAGTGACATTCGCAAACAGTTTGGTGTATATAGAGTTTGTAGTTTCAACGGTATGCTTGCAAACTGTAAACTGTTAGATGCATCCGCTATTAGGGAACATCCTGGGTACATGAAACCGGTAGTGGTAATTTTCGTAGCAAAAGACAGAAGGAGAAGGAGGATTTGTATTACTAAATAGCTAACCGTTTTTGCACTTCACCTATCTTACTGATTAATCAGTATCTAGTTTAGTTTTTCCTTTATATGTTTAATTATTTTAATGTGTCATGTCAAATAAATTATATCATTTCATTTCATTTCATTAGTATTTCTACTAATAAAAAGTAACTCGCTAGTGACTTTAGTTATTCCGTGAACTATAGAAAACTCAAAACTCCAGATAAATATCCGGTTATACTTAAGTGTTTTTAACATGATGTTGTCCCAAAGGAGACTAGCCAGGTGCACAGGACAATTATAGTGCACAAGTGTGTGCGCAAACACAGGCACACTCTATATTCCCTCACTCTGATAATTACTGCAGCCGTAAGATACTCAAACTATCATTCCTCCATAAAGTTATAAACAGTACAAATACTGTTCTTCAACAACCATGAACATCGGGTTAGCCGTTCCCACTAGAATTACTAGACGACCTATTTCAAAAATTCTTAGCCCTCCTTTCTGTCATTCAATAATAATTCAATACTGACCTGCAGGCTCCGGCCGAGGGCCGTGTGGTGCCGGCTAAGTATTTGCACCACCCCAAGTCCTCCCGCGGGTGAGAGGAGACAAAGAGATATCCAGAGATGTGGGCAGCAGTGCCTCCTGCAGAACAAGTTTACCACTGAAATGCGATCCCCAACCCGCTTGCCCAGCGTAGGGATTATGGGCATTACCCCCCTTGAGATAAAAGCCAATAAGGCGCTTATCAGGGGAGGTCTGCGTCCAGCAGTTGAACAATATAGGCTGTTGAGATTGAGGAGGCTCCGACTGTGAGATTGTGTAGCCAATATAGCTTCATGAACAGATTGATAGATATAGACATTTTCAATGATAGTTCTTCATTTAGAAGTAAACTGTTGGACCATTTCCGGCTCCTCTAGAGGACTGTCTGATTAAATATACTTAGTTAGTCTTAATGATAATAACAATATGTTTTTATTTCATGTACTTTCTTTTTATTATATTGCCCACCCCAACTCTTCCCGCGGGTGTCGTAAGAGGCGACTAAGAGATATCCACCGGGGGCGGGAAGCAGTGTCCCCTGCAGAACACCGAATTGCTATCCCCAACCGCATGCCCAGCGTGGGGACTATTGGCATTATTATTTTACGTTTTTTTTATTGTGTAGTTTATATTATTTATAAGTAAATTTGTGAAGATAAAAGACAAATGTCGTATTAAAACATGCATATCAGAACAGTACCTCATATTAAGTGATTGACATGTGGTTGGCAAACCTTTTATTAAATAAATAAATAATCTGATTGAAAAGGAGCAGGTTATTAATTCGTATCTATGTTTTTATGTATGTATGTTACTTGATATCTCCACCAATGGTTAACCGATTTTGCTGCCACTATTGCATAGAGAATGATCCCGAGGAGGACCCATAAAAGTTTTATCCCCGAGGGACCATAAAACACAACATTATATTATTGAAGAATCATGACTTACGTCTCACGACGTTGTAGCTACAACAATTTTGGTGATATCTGCGCCAATCGTTAATAGATTTTGATAATTATTTCGTTGTTGTACAAATAACAAAATCAATATTAATTCTTCTTTCTGATATTTGTTATTGTACAAGTATCAAAATCAATATTTCTATTTAGGTGGTCCCCTTTATGTTTGATTCTCGAGGGACTGCTATTGCGCTGTAAAACATAGGTTTGTAAAACATCATCACAATATGATAATCTCACTATCACCATTTCCATGGCAACGGGCGTCAACAGTTTCATCCATGTGTCACCAAACTAAATTAGACTTTATTACTAGATGTCGCCAGCGTAAACTAAATTTTTTACACGTGAACGAAAGTAATGAAAGCAAAGTAAGGGAGGGGTGATTTCGTTCGTCCGAAGCATATACGAATAGGTACTATTTACCGGAATTTGAAGTCGGTTTATAGTTTTTTAAAACACGCCAAATTATTAACATGCTAGGTGTACTGAATGATGTACTCTAAATGATGTTTTCTTAATGTTTGACTGCCATACATTTTTTTTCCGTTGATCTATGTATATTATGGATCGCCTTGTGTACCTATAACGACGTGAAGCGACGAGGCGTTCGACAGATTCCTCGTTTTCTGTCACGTCATACGTAAGGAGCTTTATCTTGTGTGTTGGTGTGATATAGTTTTTTCATTACCTACTCTGGATCAGCCTCTCAAAATAGATCTTGGAGACATAAAAGTATTCCAAGCTTCAGTATTCAGTTTTTCACTCATAAAAAAGTGTTAGTCAGTTAATTCATTAAAAAAAAGGATAACAAAAAGATATTTACTGTGCAAAAATACAGTGACTTGAACTTAAGGTATGAATTAAGTTTGTTTCGGTTAAAAATATTCATTAACACCATCACCATAAGGAGAGGGAATAATACCATGGTCAAAATTTTCATCAACATTAACAAGTCACCCAAGTCTTCCGGTGTTGCTCGATGCTCTCAATGTCAAGGTCAAGTATTGTGGTGTCCTGATGATGTCTCGTGGTGAGACGAAACTAGTTGACGACTTGCTTTGATAGATGTTCTTTCATTTTGTGGTTGGTGTGGTCTTTTACACGGACTACTTTTTGTTAGATCTTATTGGAGAAAGTTTTTTCGCGGAATTGTTACTATATATCTTTCATCCTTATATTAACAATGGATTTCCGCAAAGTAACGGCTGAATCTATTATATTTCTTAAGTCACCCAAATTATGAATGACAAATTATCAATACCATTTTTCTAAGAGCAGTTATCCCTGTGTGATTTTAATCATGATCATGTTAGTTTCTCCATTTCTTTTCGTGCAATATTATCTGTAAGTTTTAAAACATCTTGCGGTACTTTCCTTTATGTGTCAGAGAGTCGAGAGTTGAATTCAAAACAATAGAAATTTGGCGTAGTTGGCTACGTTCGTGCCAAACGGCGAGTGCCAAGTCATCATACCCTTATGCTATGCTGTGGAAGCTGCAAGCTGTTTCAGATATAGGTTAAGTTGGTCAGCTTGAGATTTTAAAGATGGTTGCAATAAGTCGTTATTGCTTTTCTCAATAATGACGGATTTTAAAGAAAGTTTTCTTTTCTCTTCAAAATTATTTGAAAGAAAATAAGGGGATTTGAATGCTGAAAGAAAAAGCCTAAAAGAAATCAAATAATATATAAAATAATAATATACAAAATAAAAACCTTGGCGCAATTGGTTTGCGTATTTCTTCCCTCTGAAGGTTGCAGGTTCAAGTCCCGTCGAAGTCGATTTTTTATTTGATATTATTTGATTTCTTCGAAATTAACCAGGGTGTGAGGCCTTACGCACTATACTAACAAAAAACTTAAGCCTCAAAGAATCCATTTCCCCCTAAATAATTAAGAAGCAGGAAGTATCTAGACTTCCGGCTATAAAACCCCTAAATAAAACTATTTTGTAAAGTTGTTTTATTTTCAATATCTTGGATGTGCAGTGCAGTGACTTATACAGATAGAAATAAAACATTTTTGATTGGATTTGACTAAACACAAAACTTCAAGGGCGCAAAACTTTATTGTTAAATTCACATTAACCATTAACCAAGGAAATCTTCGAAGTTCTCAGATCGAGTAACCCCGAAACCTGTTGGCGATTTTCCATTCACTATCACATCCATTCAAAATTAAACCCAAAGCCTACGTAACAACACCCAGTTTCCATCAGCATAGATACATAAAGTTCAGGACTGGATTGCCGGATGTGTTTTATACGATAAGTTTTGAATGATAAAGTTCGATGTTTTCATCTCTAGTTGAAACGGGAGTTGATTTCGAACGTTTAGTTTATTGAACTTTTATTTTCTTTGGCACGGGTGCGCGGCGTCTGGTACTTTGAATTCAATAAGATGGGCTTATTTTAGATGGGTGGATATGAGGAGCTTTTGATAGGATTGGGCGGTAATTTCTGTTGCGTTTTAATTTTGAGACGATGAAGCGGAAATATCAGGTGCGTTTAAAGGGGTGATTTATGGAATTTATTAATTGGCTGTTAAGATTTAGGATATTATCCCTTTATCAAAGTGTTCATCGGTTTCAAAATACTCTTAGGCTGTTGTAACCGAATTATATTTTTAGAGTATGCTTACGGTGGATAGCGGAAGCAGGCTTTTTTAACTATTTTGAAGGGAGTGTTTCCCTGCCACGCGCTAGATTTCCTTTGAAATCTGCCAAAAACCCGCTCCGCCCCAACTTTCACTGTCAAAAACCAACAGCATTTTGAATTGTCGCGAAACTGTTATTGCAAAACGACTTCGATCCGGACACATCCCAGGCAATAAGTTTTTACATTTAATGAAGAAATCAACTACGCCAAATTGCCTACTATGTAATTCTGTAGACGACCTTTTCCACATTTTGATGGAGTGTGTTCGCAACGAATCGTTTAGAAATTGTATTTTGTCATTTAGTTATAGGGATATCGGTCACTGCAACAGCGTTCTAGCTGAGCCTGTCTCAGACGCAGCTAGGACGTTGTACAAACTGTACATGTCTGAAAATTAGGTCATTTTGTTTTAGTTTATAAGATTTGATTTTGTTTTGTTGTTTAACTCACCAGGGCGTCATAATCGCATGTGCGACAAAGCCCTTGATAAAGAATTAAAAAAAAACACAGCCGTAAGAAAAACTTAAGGAAAGCCATTACCACAGAAAACAAAACTCAAACCCATCTCCGACAAAGCATTTGGCAAGAAGAACAATCCAAACCAAATCCTTTTAACAAGAAGTTTACCGACTTACCGCGCGCCCTACAAAGCGACGACACGAAATTTTCTCGTTGCACAAATTACTATACGTTGCACGTGACTTCCCCTACAACACACCCGAGTGGCCATCCAACTGCCAATTTGGACTCTAGCGCTTGGTAATAACGCTGGCAAGATTCAGAGCCCCCACTTGGGCGATCACTCACAGAGATGAGACTAGTAGTTCGTTGTCGTAAAAGCTAAATAGGATTTTTAATCAGATGTCGTGTATCGAAGTTGCAAAGTTATGGAAATTGCTAGCGTTTGCTTATTAAGTTAGAGCACATAAATCTTAAAGTGACATTCGATTAAACTTTAGATAGTATTCTGATTCAAAAAATTCCATTACGGGTAAATTATAGATATTATGATATCTCAGAACGGGTTTCTCGTCTGAGTTGTAGGAAAGGGCTCATTGAGCATAATTTAAAAAATAAAAACACTGGTAAAACCACAGACAGGCACGAATAAACCTCTCATAAAAACTCAGATGTGGGTTCAAAACTATGTGGTTGAGGAGTATTGGCAGAGAATATATAGTAATACAAACGAAGTATTGGTCTACCAAATTAACTCCCAAAACTTAGTAAAATATTTGAATCTATAACCTTATACCTACTATAAAGTATACCAATAATTATGTGGCGGGTCTAGTCAGCTGAATATAAAAGTGTTGAGAATATGTAAACAATGCAGGTAGCAGCTATTTGCAGCATATGTCCTCACGGGAGTCGGTCAGCACTCGGACCTACTCAGACAATGTACAAGGTTTCCGAAACGTATTAATTCACGAAGACGTTCACAAAGCGCCGCTGATATACCATTCCAGGCGAGTCCTTGAATAATTTTCTAAGGGGCTAGTCAATTGAGTGGGATATCAAATGAAAGGTTTCTAGGTTATCTTGACATATTTGAAAAAGTCGAAAAACAACCATTCCCCTTATCTCCGAAGTTACCAGAGCAATATACATCTGAAATGTATTTGGGTACTGTCTGTAGACATTACAGAAACTTAAATATCTTCCACTTCTTAACCGTGTCCTCTCTTCCAGCACCCCATTAACACGCGTGACGCAGCAGTGCTGGCCCTCTCGGACGCGCAGTACGTGGCGCCGCTCGTGCAAACCGGCGACTTTCTCAGTGTCGCCAAGAGCTCCCCGGAGTCGGGGCCTAGAACCTTCTTCTACGTGTTTGACTATCAGACTAAAGACGGGGATTATCCACAGGTGAGACACTCCATTTATTTTGACTCTTGATACCAGGTCCATTATCGTAATATCATAATAGACGTTCAGTTACCACAATCTCTCAGAAATATATGAGAAATATTCTTCTTTTATGTCTGACTATCAGACCAAAAATGGGGATTATCCACAGGTCCATCCCTTCTTATAGACTCTTGCAACCAGGTCCATTATCCTTTATCAATATACCTGTGTTTGACCACAATCTCATCTAATTGAAAGAGATGAGAGATATTATTTTTTTATGTGTTAGACAAAAGATGAGGATTATCCTAAGGTAAGAAATTATCGCTTTTGGTTCATTACCAGCTTATTTACTTTAAAAAAAAAATCAATGCTAAACTGGCCAGGGCGCGATTGGGGTCGGATTAGAATGAAAATGTATATTGACTATTGACTGATTTTGTTCAATTTGGATCCATCATTTAGTGAGAAAAAAATTGGGGGGTAAATTTTCTGCACTACTCTCGGTCATTGCATTTTCAAGTGTTTATTCATTCGAATGCATCGTTTATTTATACACAAATGAAGACAATCAAAACAAAATGTTACTCTTATCAATGAAATTATATATAATTGCCTCTTATACATACAATTTACGCTTCATTATATTCATTATATTATTTATATTCATTAGCTCACGAATACCCTCAATATTTTTGTAGATAATGATTGTCTATCGATGTAGAGGCGCATGTTTGTTTTAGTACGGTTAAGCATTTTGGACCCACTTAGCAACCCAAATATAGAGAAAATAACCTCCTCGTTCCATGGAGGCAAATATTATTAATGTAAATAGATTGTGTAATTATCAGACTTTCAATAATTAGGCGTGTTGTCTTTGCGGATGGGCTCCCTAGTTAAGTTCCTAGTATACACGCTCGGTGCAAGGCGATTTTCCTTTCATTTTTAATTAGGAGCTTTATTAGAAATGGAATATTATGAAAATATTGCCTGCGGCCCGGTTCCGTGTTTGTGGGTACACTGATCGACACTGAGTAGACTGGTGTTGAAACCATTTTTCAAGTTTTCGAAGTAACGCCAGCTCTGTAGTTAGATATAATATAAATTAAAACAATAAGTAGCAGTAGCATTTTTTTTTATCTGTAGCAAATATAAAAGTTATTTAGGGCATAACATTATAACAGAACAGTTCACTTCAGAACATGATAACCTTCTCGAGTTTCCGAAGCCCTGAACCTGTATTTTTCGTATCGTATAAACAGAGAATAATGAGGCATGATGTAGGTAAGCGTTTTTCCCCACAAGTAAAAGCCAAAGAGATCTTTTCTAGCTGGTTTTAAATGAAAAATAAATAGTTTCGAGCGTTACTGTGATGCTCCAGTCAAGAATCTGCTTCTTGGATAAAAAAAAAAACATACCTTGTATCTTATGATGTCCTCCTAGCCGAATTTTCGGCCACGGCGGCGAGCAGTCTCAACGGAGACTAGCCATGCGCGCATGACATAAATTTTAGTGCACATTTCGGTGCGCAAATACAAGTGCACTCTGTGCACTTTCTACGCCTCATTCTCATAATCCGATGGGACGGCAGATCGACACGACCGGGGAGAGGTCAGGCGCAGGATCAAGGGCTTAACGTGCTTTCCGAGGCACAGGTATGTTACACCGACATCGGACACCGACAACTTCCTGACTCCGGGCTGCTACTGTTGTAAATACAATGATTAGGTACCTAATCAATCGTTTTGTTTCTAGCGCATGGGTTCAGTACACGGAGAGGAGCTACCTTACCTGTTCGGTGCGCCCCTGGTGGACGGCATCGGACACTTCCCGAAGAACTATACCAAGTCCGAGGTGGCGCTGTCAGAGGCGTTCATACAGTACGTGGCGAACTTTATCAGAACTGGGTAAGGGTAATTTTTAAACGATTTTAATAAAAAGAGGTTCTATGTATATTCCAATGTTATGTATGTTTATTTTGTATGTTCACCGATTTCTTCGTACATTGTGGGCCGGTTTTAATGATTATTTCGCATTGGTATAGAAAATGATTTCGAGATTGGCAGATAAAAGTTTTATTCCTGAAGGATTACTATTTTTTCAGTTTAAATAAAAAAAAATGATTTAGTTTTTACTGTTCTTTTATTTAAAATCGTTAAGTTCTAGTCGGCTCGAGGGTTCCGTATAAGACCTTGCTTCTTGCCCAATTTTATGTTTCTAGGTCAACGGAAAGTAGTAGTAACGGTAGTAGTATAGGTCCACGGCGAGAATAATTTTTTTTTTGTGGATAATCTACAAATTTACGTTTTCGGATTTTTCCCTTTAGTGTACTACAAGACGTTGCTTCTTGCCAAATTTTATGATTCTAAGTCAACCGGAACTACCCTATAATAGGTTATGGTCCATGGCGAGAATCAAATATTATTTGTGAATTAACTACAAATTTACGGCTTTCTGATTTATTCCTTAATTTGTGCTATACGTAAAATCTTGCTTCTTGCCAAGTTTTATGATTCTAGGTGTTGACCTAGAATCATATCATCATCATCGTGTTACTTCCTGTTGAGGAAGTAACCTATATAAAAGTTTCGTGTTCATGTCCCTTGTAAACTTCAAAATATTCGGGCGTATACGGCTGTAACTTTTGATTGCGTTGACTTAGAAGTTTGATTTATTTTACGGCTTCAACAAATTACGAATTTGAGTTATTGATGTTAATTTCAATACTCATTATATTTATAGTTGTTATCACATTGGCTTAATTGGTAGATAATATATATTTAAGTATCATAATGTGAACCCTGAGGGGCGTAACAACAAGTGGAAGGCAGACCACTGTTTTTGGTAAAAATATGTAAATATGTAGGTGGCTAAGTTGAGTAGTAAGTACCTACTAGTTGTCTAAAAAATTATAAATATATTTTTTTCGATGCGTCTACGCGTTCCTTAGAAAAGGGTGTTGACAGACGGACAAGCGGACAATAAAGTGATCCTACAAGGGTTTCTTTTTTCCTTTTGAGGTGCGAAACCCTAAAAAAGAACAATCACTTGTTGTATGACCTACATAACAGAATACCGTAATAATAGGACTTTGAATTTCCACATCACTGTCGAAATGATGTACCAAATGAAAATAATTGTACAAACGCTATTAAAAAAACAATTACAACACACAAGCACTAATTAAAAACTTCAACCTTGAATGGAAATAATCCCACCGTGGCTTTGTTTGAATAAATTATGTCTAAATTGAAAAACATATTCCATAGCGAGCTAACTTGGCACAACAACAATTTTCCAGTCTGATCTGGAACTCTCTGGAACTTTTCCATGGCCACAGATGTAATAATTCAGAGAGATAGTGCTACAAAGCTTTTTTGGCATGCCTTTAGCTGCAGCTCTCCACTCAAAGCACATGGTTTTAAATCCTTGACATGCACTAATGGTATAACTCGCGTACCTACGTAAAGCATGGGATTGAGAATGCCGTCATCGATTGAATCGATTGAAGCGGGACAGCATGACTACTGTCCCGCTTGAATCAATCAAATTAGGTGTTTATTTCTTTTAATTTTTATATTTTTATCATAATCCTTGTTACATACTATAATAATAAGGTCTAATTTGAACTAAGCGACAGCATGAGAGATGACGTCATTCTCAATACCTTTTTAGGGTTCCGTTCCCGAAGAGTGAAAATGGAACCCTATTACTAAGCTTCCGCTGTCCGTCCGTCCGTCTGTCACAGGGCTCTATCTCATGAACCATAATAGGTAGTCAGTTGAAATTTTCAGAGAATGTGCATTTCTTTTGCCTCTTGAACAACACATACTTAAAATAAAGTTGAAAATTAAAAAGGGTTTCCGAACAAGTGAAAATTTGATGTTCTTTGAAAAAGTTGCCTGATTTTTACGGTACGGAACCCTTCGTGCGCGAGTCGACTCGCACTTGATGGTTTATTTAAGTAGGTACGCAAGCTATACAAGGTTGACATGATCTCGTAAAAAAGCGATCAGTAAGGAATCGAACGTCAAAGTCACTTTTTTACTTCGCATTTTCCATAAAATCCGCGCGTTGTAAAAGTCGTTTACAACCAACACATAGAAAAGTCATAATTAAGTGAAAGAATTCACCAACTTGAAATTTGAATTATATTGCAAGGCAATAAAGCTCAGTTAACAAAAACCGCATTCTACGGAGAGACGCTACCAACCAAACAAGGTAAAATGGAAGCAGACTTAGCCCCCAGCGCTTATATCGTACTCGACGATTCGTGAAATAATGATATAGTTTTTTGGGTTCCGTAACCATTGAGTCGGAACGGAAGGCGCCTGTGGCTGCTTGCGGGGTGTATTTTTTGCTGCTAACGAATAAATAAAAAGGGCGATCGTAAGAATTATCCATTAAAAATAAACTATAGCGTTCAGTCATTTTGACATGAAAAATAAAGCTATGACCGCTATTCGACAATATCTTTGGACTAAATTAGTATTGAAGGTACTTGTATCAAACTAATCTAATTCAAATTCAACAATCCCTAACTTGGACAATACGATTGAATGAAGTGACGTCACAGAATAGAAATAGTTCAACTAATCCCTCTCCCTCAAATGGTATCTAATCCTGTACGCCGTTCTATTTTCGAATCACTAACTTCCTTTGTTCTATTTTTGAATCTCACTAAGCTATCTCAAGGGGCTAGAAACAATAAACCCTTATTTGTCCAGAAACCCGAACGAGGCGCAGCGTCAAGAGTCAGTGCTGCCAATATCGCGCGAGAGGAACAAATACAAGAGCATCGTGTGGGATGAGTACGACACTCTGCATCAGAAGTATTTGGAGATTGGTAAGTGTGGTCTAAACATGTAGGTTTTTTTCCATACAAACGGTATTCGCGATTTGCAGAACTATCTGACGGACCTACGATAAACCACTTTGTGTTTAGTGCGTTTACGAAGCCAATTTTCTTACTCGATAAGTCGAATATTTTTAAAAAACTCAAAACTCTAAGTGCTTTATTTTCTTTAGAACTTACAGGACTCTTGTACACATCTTTAATTTTATTATATTAAACCCGGGAACAACCAGTTTAAACCTTGACCTGCATTCCTTACACGCATCTCACAAAAAAATCCGTTCCAGGCATGAAACCTCGAATGAAAAACCACTACCGAGCTCACCAACTGTCCGTCTGGCTGCGCTTAATCCCCGAGATCCACCGCGCGGGCATGAAGGACGTGGTCGCAAAACACAACCTCTTCAGAAACCACAATGACCCCGAGCTGTACGACGGCCTCGTTCGCCCCGACCCGCTCACTCGAGCTAACTACTTCGACCCCACTATGGAGCTCTACCGAAAACCTACGTACAACGTTACTCTAGACGTCCCCTCCACTACGATGGACACTTACGTCACTACGTGCATCAGTGTCATGTCAGCTCGCCCCGGCTCAGCTGTCACACACAACCAGGTAAACAACACGCCGGCTCAGGACGTCGCAAATTTAGAAGTCGCCGGATACACAGCTTACTCCACCGCTTTGAGCGTCACGATCGCTATCGGATGCTCGCTGCTAATCCTCAATGTGCTCATCTTCGCCGGCGTTTACTACCAGAGAGATAAAACGAGATTGCAGGTAAAGGCTTTACAGCAGCAGCAAAAGAGAAATCACAACTCTACGTTCGATAGCGTCTCGTCAAAACATCCGCATTACTTTGTCGGACATTCGCAAAGTTCGAGTACAATTGTCGATATCGATCATCAGGATAAGAACGCAATAATCGCTATGACGAATCGCATACCGCATTTTACTAGCTCGAACTGCCCGAATGTTTGCCACACGGGGATTCAGATGTCGAGTTTGTCGCAGAAGAACAGTCCGCCTACTAGTAGTAGGGGTCACACGACCTTGCCGAGAAAGGTGGGGTTTGCTTACCAGACGCAGAATCAGATGTGCAATACATCGAATTGTATGACGCTGCCAAAGAACGCGACATTTCTAAGCAGCACTAGTAACTTGCCTGACGTGCAGGCTCAAACAAATCAATCCCAGGGGCCGGGAAACGGCAACGTTCTACCACCCCCCTCGTCGCCCCCACACTTCCAAAAGTCAAGGGTGCCTCAAGCAGCTATGTCAGAGATGAATGTATGAGACATGGAAGATATTTACAATTATGTGTAAGTGGTAGTGTCAGTGAAGTGACAGGACACAGTGACACTGTACTATTCATGGTTGTAAATATCGTAAAATCGTGTGTAAACAATATTCTAACATAGATAGAAATGCAAATGTGAACCCAATTCAAAGGTGTATAAGACTTTGATTTGTCTGTTCTGTAACGACGTATTGTATGTATAAACTCTATTCGGTAAATTTGTAAATAGGTAATTTTTCTGTTAACAATATCCAAGTAATGTTTAGTTAGATGTTCTAAGTCCATTTTCCGAAGAAAATATTATCTAATTCATGCATTATTGTTGACGTAACAAGTTTTATCAGTTCTCCTCACTAGGCCAGTTTTTTGTTTTTTTATCGCCGAAGCTATAGTTGTTGTTAGACTTCATTGTAGTCTACATCACCTTCACCTTGTTACTTTGTTGATAGTCATTTAAAATGACCTTATTACTGTAAATAAATTAGAATCTTAAAGACTGTATACTAACTTTAGGAAATTTGTATTTATTCCTTCGTTAACTTTAACAAAATACGGCACGGATTTTGCCTTCGTTTTCCATTGTGACATACGCGATCGTAAATCAACTCATATAATATTTTAGGTTTGTAAATAAAATCCTGGATTCATTGTTATCCATAAACTCAGATTTAAATAGTAAAATATCTTTGTTAAATTAAATTCATATGCGGATGGTATTGTAATAAAAGTTTTTACTGTTGAATATTTTTAATAGCTGGATTGGTTTGAATATTTTTGAAAGTGGGTTTAATATAAATCAATCAAGAGTGACTGAGTAATTGCCTGTAACGTAGTGTATTTTGTGGCACCTCAATAAAACTTACTCAACAAATTGATTGTAATTTCGAATTCTTTATTATGTTGATGAAATTCCATAATCATTTTCATATGAGCCTTATCACACGGACGATTTGCGAACTCCCCTCGCTTTGAAATCACTCGCAAATCGCCAGTATGATAAATAAGGCTCTAAATACTTAGGTACGGAACTCATTGCTCAGTTGGGTGAGTCACTTATAAACTTATAAACCTCACTTATAAACCTGTCTCAACTTTAAGTAATAGCTCAGCAGGTTAATTCAGATGAATTCGTGAACAATCACGAATTCAAATTGAATTGGGTGATACTAATCACCCATACTATTTTCGCTGCCCATTGGTTTATTTTGTTTTGTTTTTCATTTGCAATCAAATGCAGCCAATGAGCAGCGCCAATGTGTTACACTCACGAATACATCGGAATCGACGAGCTGACTCGTTTGTTTTCTTACGTTGATTATAAGAAACGCACTGCTAAAGCCTTGATCTCTTGGTCACTACTGCGTACTGCCCCATACCGCTGATGCAGACTTCGACGGAAGAAAATACCACGTTTTTTCATACGATAATGTGTCCGGCACCGCATAGCGCATAACGCAGCGTACTGCGTAGCGATTAAAAGACCAAGGCTTTAGACATTACGTAAGGTTGTTGATAGATTTTATCAGTAAGGAAGTAAAAAATTGGAACTGAAAGAATACGCTCTTGAATAGGATTGGAGGAGAGGTTCTACTACTCACCTCTAGAATAAAGAATTTGAAAGCCGATTGTAACGGAAGTCACGTTTCAATACAGTTTTTATGACAGCATGTACATTCAGAAGGGATCTTAAACATTTTATTGTTCAGTAAAATTTTATATCCATGTCACATACTAATATGTTTTGACTTATATATTGGATTCTTATGTTTTTTTATACTTATGAATGTTATTTGTTATTCAAAAGTTTTACTTGAGTATTACCAGTATAAATTATTAGAAAATTTAACAATAACTATTCCATTGAGTCAGTTTATCATTTTGATATCGTAATAAATAATGTAAATTGTAAAAATTTAC
The DNA here is from genome assembly GCA_963662085.1 of Eupithecia inturbata. Lineage (NCBI taxonomy): Eukaryota > Metazoa > Arthropoda > Insecta > Lepidoptera > Geometridae > Eupithecia > Eupithecia inturbata. The sequence continues at coordinate 15,156,818 of OY759178.1, read as the reverse complement.
TCAATGTAAGACGGACTTCACTTAGAACTTGAATTTGTAAATACCTTTTTATTTAACGTAATGAAATAATTACCTTCGTATTATCTAACGTTGATTTATAAGATAACAAATTTATCTAACCGTTACTACGAAATCTTATGACAAACTTACCATGGATTAAAAAAATAAGACAGAATAAAATTCGTGAAAAAATGTTGATAGTTTCATTTTGTTGTGTATATGTGTAAACCAATTTTGCACCAAGGGTTTTTCTAGTCATATTATAGATGCAAAACAACTTAACAGATCAAACTGGAGTTTTGCGTGGATATAGTTCTAGATGTAGAATAACACACAGGTTACTTTTTATTCTGTTAAATTACGTGCAAAGCCGTGGGCACAAACAAGTAATCTTTAAAAAAAATCGTCAGTTATTGAAACTCTTTTAATCGATAATTTTTCTTCCTCAATAGAGTTAAAGCAACTTTACGATAAATTATGTTAAAACCTAAGGCATATTAAACTTAGGCATATTGCTTTAAAATCTTTTGTTGAAAGCATTTTTCATCGTTATTCAAATACCTGCCTTAAGCGATATCCATTTCACATTCTTCATGCTAAACTCGCAAAGCACCCTGAAGTTAAGTGGTTGCAATATTTCACGGCTTTTATGTTAAGACTATGCCAGTAGTTTTTTCTGAGAACGTTTTTGTACTAAGAATATTCTGTACAAAGTGTTCTGAAGTAGAAATTATCTAGTAGCTTTGTAAGAACCTGTTTTAACGTGGTTATATTTTCATGCAAATAGTTGCTGGATATTTTATAGCAAACTAAATAAAATAATTTCAGAATAAGCTTTTCGAATTTACCTAATAATTGTGTTGTAAAAGGCAAAATAAAATTGAATTATAACGTATAATAATAATTCGACATAAAATTTTGGTATACGTGTGCTAAAACTGTTTATATGGATTGATATCGAATAACCTTTAGTCAGAGAATAATTATATAACAACTTTAGTTAAGTTCGTCTAAAAATGTTTTTCTTTTTATTGAGATGCTACTGCAATAACTGCAATCTATGGCGCGCAGCTGCTCTACGACTCCTATGACGTAGCACTTCATCGTTGCAACGAGGCTCTACGGCGTAACAAGATCTACGACTCGAGATATTTGCAAAAAAAGTAATAAGCCCGAGATGGTTTCTCCATAGCATAGAGGCGTCATCGAGACGTTCCATTTTTGTGTAGGATTTGCTTCAGCACTTATAATCGTGTGGAAATTGAACTCCTGAAACCAAACTCAAGTCTCAGTTTATTCATAGGGAAAAACAGCTTATCCAAAAAAAGCATTATGCAAAGCCTAGTCTCAATAAATCTTCATTCAAAACGCCAAAACTCTCACAACACAAGACCTCAAGAAAATAGGCGTAATACAACCAGTGAAAAAGATTCACCTGATAACTTTTCCAAAGGTGTTCACTTCACTTTACTTCACTTTATACTGAAAACAGGTATTCTAGTACCTTTCAGGGAAAATGGGGTCCTTTGGAGACTTGAGTGACCTTTCACTTTTATGCAGCACATCGTGAAAGTGTTTTATGGCTGAATTAGGTCGAATAAGGTAGCTTTATACTGTTCGTGGAAGAAATTGGTAAAGTGAATAACTGTCTAGTGCCTACTCGTGAAAGTTGTAGAGATTGTTAGGACAGTAAAGTACATTCAAGTCCATTGGTTTTTTTATTAGGTGTAGATGTTTCATTTGTGGAGGAAAAATTATTTATTTTATTTATTTACGCTGTATAACAAACTAATCAATGGCCAAAACCTGTTGTTAATTTTTGTCTTAGCGAACTGACATTGGCAAGAGATTTGGCCTTTGATAAGACCTGGTCCAAGGGGCGAATTCGCCGCGAATTCATACGGGCGTTAGCAAGGTATTGGGCGCCAATACATTGCGTATTCAAAATACGCGCGTAAATCGCGTGCACTTCGTTACTCTAGATTTGCGCTTGATACGCTCATGTGCGTACTTCAGAGCGAGTGCTCTTATTTAAGGAATACAGATTACAGAATGAGGGGATTTTGATATGCATAAAAAAAAGTACTTCCAAATATCTCGTTATCGTGTTTGTTTGTTGGTTTGCGCAGTCCAGATTGCACAAGCTTACTTGCACATGTGGTCACTGTGCGGTGTTTCGTCTTTTTGTACAGTCATAAATGAACAAACTGTACTGCGCAGGCAAGACACGGCACGTGACCGGGCTCTAGTATACATATAACCTCTTTGAAGAGATGAAGCTGGCAATAACCTCTTTGCAGATTATATGTTAAAGTTTGTTTTCCTTTCATTCGACATTGACATAGTACCATATATTTTCTTTTACATGCAAATCGAATACCCCTCATTTTCTTCTGTTATCTGTGCAAGGGAAATGGAGCGCCAAAAGTTTGATACAGAATTGTTTATAGACGAATATAATTATAATTATATACGAGTATTTGTATACAAATATTGTTTTTTTGATTTCTACTGAATTCGTCCCCAGATGCTCGCGCTTTGGTACGCTCCGCCTGGACGCAACGCAACGGAGAGAATCTACTTTTTGGACAAGCTCTAAGTTACTTATACAGGTGCCATGTAACAAGAACACGAAAAGGAAGAAAAAAAAATCGTATATCACAAGTTGATCACCTCGGGATCCAGAATCACCCCCATTCGGCTTAGTACACTGGTCGTTACACCCTGTATAGATTTAATATGCGTACGAACAACTGGTTGTTACTCGTGCAATTTTTATAATAACAGATACACAAATAGAGGCCTATGATAAACGGACGGACGAAATATTATTTGACTAGCTAGAGAGTCTAAGGTACAATGTACCTAACTACAAGAAGTATACAAGAAGTAAGTAACTTCTTTTTCACTCTTCTTGACCTATCAAGAAAATTATGTGAACATTATGTGGTAATCTGGGTAAGTTCCTTGTGATTTCTTGTGCCCTTTCTTGATCATTGTTAACCAGCTAACCAGCATTATTTACTCAACAATGAAAATAATGTAAAACTCCACTTGCTTTGTAAGCCAAGCCTCACTTCCATACAACTTCTTGTGCCCCCTTGACCAATGTAAAGCTTTCCCTTCTAAATTGGAGGGAAGCCAGGTGATTACGTACTAACCGCGTACTAAATGTAACTCGCTAAACTCCTGACACATAGCTTTCTGGGCCCATGAGCTTAGGGGCTTAGTGTGTGATACGGAGTAGCTAGAAGTTTTTTGGTGGTAAGGCCACTCTTTATAAGCTATGCTAAGTACAACGTAAGAAAGTATTTGCAGATTGTTGCGTAAGATTTCCTTCTAGTCGCCATAATCTTAAACTTCTTTTAGTTCATCATCATCATCATCATCAACCTATAGCAGTCTTTCGCAGATCGTCATCCCACCTGGCCGGAGGGCGTCCTACACTACGTTTGCTGAGTCTTTATTAGTTAAATAAGCTCAAAAGTATCACCTTGTGTTACAAAAGACGTCAACTACGTTATTCCATAAAATGCTAAACGCGCCAAATCATATCGTTTCACGACAACTTTCAAAATGACTTAGTTCGTTTAGCAATATATGGAAGAACTAGCTTTTACCCGAAGCTTCGCACGCGTTATTCTGGGATTAAAAGTGGCCTATTCCCTGTTCACCGTCTACCTCCGAGCCGTTGAGATACGTTCAGCCGCTACCTTGAAGAGGTAACAGACAGAAAGGCAGAATAACTTTCGTTTTGATAATATCATCATCATCATCAACCTATCTTAGTCCACTGCTGGACATAGGCCTCCCCCAATGAGCGCCAAAGCGCCCTGTGTTCTGCTTGCCGCATCCAGCATCTGCCTGCAGTCTTTCGCAGATCGTCATCCCACCTGACCGGAGGGCGTCCTACACTTCGTTAAGAATGATATTATAAGTATGGATAATCATGGACCACTTGATATTGTGTCTTATGCTGCGATTTATACTAATATTACAAATTCGAAAGAAACTCTGTCTGTCTGTCTGTTACCTTTTCACGCCTAAACGGCTGAACCGATCTCAGTAATATTTGGTAGGGCGGTTTATGGTATGCCTGGGACTGACATAAGCTACTTTATATCCCGGAAAAAAGCGTGCGAATCCGCGGGCAGCTGCGAGTGTTATATAACTTACGCTATTATAACACGTCTACATTATTCAACTCGCTGTTTAACATTGCGTCCAGATTGAGTAAAATGTTAAATAACTATGTTTGACTCATCATCATAATCAACCTATCTTAGTTCACTGCTGGAAATAGGCCTCCCTCAATGAGCGCCATAGCGCCCTGTATTCAGATTGCCTGCAGTCTTTCGCAGATCGTCATCCCACCTGGTCGGAGGGCGTCCAACACTGCGTCGCGGTCTCCACTCGAGAACACTTTTACCCTAGCGGTTGTCGGTTCTTCGCGATATATGGCCGGCCCACTGCCACTTCAACTTGCTAATTCTCTGAGCTATGTCGATAACTTTGGTTCTCTGTCGGATGTATTCGTTACGAATCCTATCCTTCAGAGATTTCCGAGCATAGCTCTTTCCATAGCTCGCAGAGCGACTTTGAACTGATGGACCAGCCCTACCGTGAGCGTCCACATATGTTTTATACATGTTTTGTTACTTAAGGTGCGTTCAGGTCAAAGATATCTGCTATAAGTAACGTGGTTTTATGTTCCATCCGAGAGAAGTAAAATCACGTTAGATATACAGAGACCTTAAGATACGGTTTTCTTACTTAATCTGGACGCACCATAGATAGATAGATAGATTATTGCTCTTTTGCACCTTAATGCATAAAAAATTAAACAAGAACTTAATACTAAATATATCTAGTGTGGTATAATTGGTGGTCTTATGTCTAACAACGGTTTCTTCCAGGCAACCTTTGGATGGATAGGATCGGTACGTATTAATACTGACGGTAGCGTAACTGATGACGAATTAAAGATAAATAAAATTATGTTTACTACATAAAAGTACTTATAAAAACAGAAACTGTAATATACAAAAAGAGAGCAAGGCTGAAGAAGAAGACTTGAGTCTTCTTCTTCAGTCTTGCTCTATTTTTAAAAATAAAACAGAAATAATTAACAGACAAACATCAGGAGGACTTATCAAGAGTGGACAGATAATGTTGATGAACCATACTTTTGAAGATGGAAGGGATTTAGCTTGTCGGATAGAAACAGGAAGGCCACCATTAGAAAATTAAACTCTGATCATGTGTTTTTCTGATACAAAAATTAGCCTATGCCCGTTCCCGGGATATCGTCTACCTCTCTGCCGAATTTAGTTAAGATCCGTTCAGCCATTTAGGTGTGAATGAGTAACAGACAGACATATTTACTTTAATTTTGATAACATAAGTATTGATAACGATTGACGATCTGACGATGTGTCTTAAAAATCTAAACAACTAAACTTTAATCATGTGATAGTTCACTCACCTTACTTCAAAAAGTAACATTACCACAAAACTTCCCTCCAAAAGAAAACGATATCCTTTTGTTAAGACCGAAGTGGACGCCACGTCGGTCGGGCGTCGTCAAACACTGACCAGTGTCAATGAACCTTTCTTGTTGGTGTATAGGATAATACAGTGCATTCACAGTTATTTTACCTCTGACAGATGTTTTCTGAGCGTTGGTATAACTGTCGATTGCTGTCGAGTCGTCTTGAAGAGCTTACATGTATGTAAAAAAGGGTTACCCGTCTTAAACATTTTACCCAATTAAACTGGAAACTGGAATGTTGATCTGTTGTTTATTATTGATTGATATAATATTATTGGTACTTACATATTATGTTAATCGAATATTGGTACAACTGTACTGATTTTGTATGGAGATAAATATTTTATTAAAAACATTACTTCCAACATACCTGATTAAATATTTAAGAAATATCGTATTATATGTACCATTATGACACAAAGTGTAATACTAAATCGGCATAGTTAGGTAATATTAGCAATACTGTTTTTTACATTTCGTTAAAGGTAGTCATAGAAGTTATATATGGCAATATAACGCTCAGATTGCCAACCTAACAGCTAGAGGTAAAATAACTGTGAATGTACTATAGGCATATAGGTATGTCAATTTGACGGACAATAACATGGAATACCTAATTCGGTTGTACAACATGATGACTTGTTAGAGATAAGCGCGTCAGGTTGGTGTGGTGTGGTTTTAGAAGATAAACTGTATTGACCTCTTTGGTTGTCGCAACTGTACTTTTCTGCTACTATTCGGTTTATGGAATTTAATTCACCAAGGCCCGTATTATGAAACTATGCTGAGTCATCGATCTATGCTTGAGTAATGCTTTTGCCATAGAAAATAGTCACTCAAGCATAAATCGATGACTGAACAAGCTTTTATAATAAGGGCCTTAGGTAAAGAAAAGTGATCACAAGAAATGGTTCGTTATAAAAAAGCCCACAGGGTCGACGTGGCTTACAGGAAGACGAAATGATGGCTGCAAAACTTAATTAATTTACAAATTACTAATTTGTCTAAAGATTACCTTCAAAATACCTCTATAATGCATATAATGAAAATCAGAAATTGATTTTCAATCCTCAGTTTACCAATACGAAGGGTTATTCAAAATAGTCAAAGTCAAAGTCAAAAACTCTTTATTTCCATAAATACAGTAAATGTATACTTAGAAAAGGTCAAATTCTTAATAATTAAACACTGACACGGAAATAAAGTGATATTTTTGATTTCAGTCGCTTCGGTACGTAGACTAAAGTAAAGAAGCGACGAAGAAACCTTTAGCCTGTTAGTTGTTATTTTTCGAGTTGGAGCAAATTCCGTCCCACGCTTTTTAAATGTTTAAATGTTAGCTTGTTGATGTTTTACAGTTTGTTTACCACTTTTCATGCATATGGTATAGAATAATCTATGAAGGGTCAACTCCGCAGTTTAATCAAATTAAAAATTCGCTGGATAGCAACTTATACCGCCGCTGACCTAAATTACGGGACACTCCGCACTAGGGCTCTCCGCTTGCCACAGGCGTGTGCAACATTCAGTAGGGTTGTCATGCGCTATACTGATAGCGTAGATCACACCACCCATGTCACTAAGCTATAATATTCATTTCTTGGTTGCTAAGATAGGGAATTAATTATATTTTTGAACTTTCTTTGTTGACTGTACATACTATAATACAAATAGTCTTGGTAGTGTCGTTATTTATAAACGACACTACTGACAGTGCGGCTGGTAGTGTCCTTGCCAATAAACGGAAAATATCATTGACAGATTTTTCAAATTTAATCATATATAGGTTGAATTTATAATCAATGGAGCAAGTATTGGCAAGCAAATGCACAGTTACCTGCTTTAAAAAGAATTTCAGTTTTTTGAACGCAATGCGAACACACTGTATATTGAACTTTTCCTTAGATTTATCTAACGTGTTAGTAAGTAGCATGAATCTTTATTTTAGGTACCTAGCAATTATTAGCGCCAACCCTACAGAGCAGGGAATCACAAGAGCTTTTCAGCACTTAACGTGTGTCTAACGTGCAGCGAATTCATTCCGGCGATTCCACTCGGAGATGTTAAAACTTGATAATTAACCTTAAAATTGGTAGAGTACGTTTCAATTTTGACTAGAGGGTATTTTACTTGTACCCAAAACTTACCTAATTACTATTTTTTATTTAAAATTAAAAGTTTACCACGTTTAAAAACGCACAAGAAAATATCATAAAAATTGTGTAAAACGATACTCAAAAAATTTGCGAGAAAATTGGTTTGATTGAGATATCCTCTTTTCCCCCTAAAATAGGGTTATTTCGTGGCACCTTGTAGATTTGGTTTGAAGGATTTTATTGGTTTGATGCGGTTGCGTATTTTATTTACTGTGTAACAATTCCTCGAAAACGCAATTCAAAATGCACGGAAAAATGAAATAAGAAAAACCGTTGAGAAAAATTAAGTTTCCAGTTTTCCCCTTAAGGGGGAATTAGCTCCTTTTCGTACGTTTCGTACCAATTTATATTGTACAATAATCTATCTATATAACAAATGAATTAATTTGGTATTTCTTTGGAGGTTATAGATTACTGGTTTCTGCCTGCGGCTTCGCACGCGTTGTTTCTATGGAAACGTTTGAAGATTATTTCCATCTCATGGGAACTGATTAAAGGGATAATACGTAGCCTATTTTTTGTTCAAGGCCTAGAAATACATCTAGGTATGCAAAATTTTAGCCCGATACGTTCAGTAATTTTGGCGTGAAGAAGTAACAAACGTCCATCCATCTTAAGAGGGCTATTACTAAAAAAACGAGAAATTCTCGTTTTTTGGTCTAAATTGTATGATTAATAATAATAATATAAAATGTATTTTATAACGAGATTTAAAATAAATTAAGTGTATAATAATAAAAAAAACAAATTTTAGAACGCTAAGACGGTCACCGGCGCGCCGGCGCAATGAATTATGTAGTCTTTTACTAAATTAATAAAAAAAAAATTTGAAGTGATTTAAAAAATAGACATAATGATCATGCAAATGTTGACAATTCATTTGGTAAAAATATAATCTCAAAATGATGTAGAACTTCGGAGATATTGTGGTTTCTTTCGAAGCCTTTTCGGTCCATAATCGAGTACGGTTTAATGTTTTTTTTTTTTCATTACATAAAGGCATATAACAAAAATGCATTCTATTATTATTCAAGTGTAGGATATTCGAAACAAGAAAAAAAATATTTGGTGGTGTATTGAATTGGTGCTTAAAATTTGGTCTTTATTCAATAGAATCTACAAATTAGAGCTCCCAAAACAGGTCTCCGAGAGTTTTTGCCTAAACATGCATCGGGAGAATGAATATAACTACATAAAAAAAAAGGTTTTCTAAGATTTGGTCTATTATTATTGTAGTAGAGAAATTGAACTATTATTGCCAATTAATTATTATTTGAAGCAACAAACGAAAATCATATAATATGTTGATGAAATCGTGCAATTTCTCGTTGTTTTGTAAAAGCCTATTTTTGAAATTCGGTTGTTTTGTGTTTGCATTTGGAGAATTAAATTATTATTCAGTTTAAATTTTTAGCTAGGTATATAATATCTATATATATAATATATATATATATATCTATGTATTTAATGATTCAAAACTAGACTCATGTGGTTCATGAAATGCGCACCATGTTTTGTGTACCTCAAACTACGAAAATCACAGTAATACTCGTAATGGTATAGGCACAGTCATCAACGAAAGTCACTGAACACTTTAACACTTTAAGATGGTAATATTGCCTAAACGGTTTTTTTAACTGCAATTAACTTTCCATTATTTCTGAATCATAGTTTTTTAATGGACCATAAATTGTTGAACAGTGTACACAGTCGTTTTGGCAATCTGTTCATGTTAAGATACTTTCGTTGCTTATCGTAGGTAGGTACTAATGAAGTGTTGTCAACCATTTTAGCTCCGTACGAGCAACTCAGTTTGGTACATTTGATTTTGTATCGGGTTTTCATTATGTTTATGTTCGTTTTGATCATCGATCAAGGTGCTGCGCCAGCCGGCGGTAGCCTGAAACCTTGATCGATGGTTTTGATTTACAAAAGTTAATCATTTGATGATGATTAAGTTACAAAAGTCTAAACTAGAAAATACAATCAGTAAAACATAATTTAATATTTTTTTTTAAATCAGACAAGTAAAGGCAGGTTGCTGTGTGGTGCCGGCTCAGAATTTGTACCACCCCAACTCTTCCAGTAACAGGTCAGTACTCGGCTTAATAGGTAAATTACTTGGTTGAAATTGTTAACATTTCATAAGCCCGTAACATTTTTAAGCTCGCTTAAGCAACTCCACTGCGAAATCTTCTCATTACTAAAGCTTAATAAAAAATGTTCCAAGTCCATTGTTATTAGAAAATTTCTTGGCCATTTCATTAAAACTGCTTCTCTAGACGGTGAGACAATTAATCTCACAGATACAGATAGAACAAGGATAGCTGATTCAGTGAAACTACTTTGTGAATGGTTCTTTTTCTTTCATTAGTTGAGCTATCAGTAGATGGTTTTGTAGATGTTTTGTATCTCTCTCTCTGTCTGCATATTGCTTTATTTGTGTGCTATGCAACGTTTAGTAATTTAGTACATTTTGTACTAGTATAAAATAAGTACGAAGATAGTTTTGTTTTGTGAGATTATAATGAAAGAGAGCTAGGTACCTACTTAATTTGTTCAAAGCTTGGAGAAGATTTAACTTACAAATTTTAGTACTCTTGTGAAGTATTGTAGTGGGCATTGTATTTTAAAATAATAATCATAATAAAGATATTGAGTTTTATGGTTAAACTACTACTGGACCAGTAAATCTTACCAACGGCTCACGTTAAGAGTCTGTGGGTGCAATTGATAAGTATTTACCTAGATGAGCGGATAAGTGAGTACATAAAAGTACTCAGAGAACCATTACGTACTCGGAAAGAGCCAGAAGTATTTTCACCAGCTGTTTACAACAAGCTGTTTCTGTTGCGGTCCGCGGCGCTGCGGTACATTCTAATCTTACCCCTGGTATAAAGCTTAACAACCCTAAATCGGAGTTTATATTTTAATTTTATAACGAAGAAAAAAGTATTTTAATACTACGCCTGAATAACCCTTTAGGAATTATGCTCAGTGAATAGTGGGAAAAGTTTTATCTAATTTGAATGAATCTTTGGTATTTAATTTGTTTTGGCTTGAAATTAAATAAATCAATCAGAAGTTTAGTACTAACCTTGAACAATAGTCGATAAGGTAACTAAAAAAGAAATAAGAAATTTTTATATACATATTTTCGTCTATTACAAAACATTATTTGTAGAAAAGTAAATCATAAAAAGTAATAAAGTTGGAACTTATCATTTTTTTTATTGTTTTGCCAAACAATAAAAACGGCGGTATGAAAATTCAATAACAATAAAACGAAACTGAATTTAGACTGTAACACAGGTGAATCAAAAATGTTTAAGGTATTCACAATCAAAATTTTACTTATAATCCCAATCTTAGCTCACAACCAATGGGTCCCGGTCAAACACACAGAGAACGACGCATTAGAAAAGGTGCAAAAAGAGCTTATGGCGTTAATCAATAACGCCATCGACGAATCCATAAATAACCAAGAAAAAAACAACGTAACTGAGCTACTAGACGTACCGTATTTGACAAAACTAAAAGAACAGTTAAAGGAAGTCAACGGAACGAATATGCATGAGCTGAGGGCGCAAAATGCAAAGAAAGTGATGGACGGACTACTGAAACAAGAGTTTCAGGGCATCGACAACTTTGAAAAAAGAAAACAGAGAGAAGCAGAGAGGATAAGAAAGAAGTACAATTTTGAAAAAAATAGACAGAAAATGCGAACGAAGATGGCAAGGTGGACCAAAAAAGAAGAGCCAAATCAAAAGAAACCAAAAGATGACAAGAAGTTGATAAATAAGAAAGATGAGAAAAAACTGTAAAGACAATCATACTTTTATATGTCCTTCTGAACCTTTACCCAGAAATATTTCCCTCAAAAAAGCGCCGAAAAGCACAAACTATGTGAAGGCATTTCTCCCTAAAACTTCTAAAATACTTTTCACATAGTTCGTAATAAAATTCGGTATACCTTGGAAGCCTTTATTGTCAGACCCTCCCCCTCCATACCCCTAGAGGACAATAACCCTGTGCGAAGTTTAAATTAAAACACGGAATTTCATTTCCTTGCCTTTTTTCTATTTTCTTTCGGCAGTTTCGACAAGAGAGAATTCATTCGACCGCTGCGTTCTGGCCATTTTACGACAATTATCACTTTGTCGCTTTGACTTCTCTACTAGGTTGTTAATCCATCTTAATATTAAAATAGTGAGTAAATCCTCTCTGTCTGTCTGTTACACCTAAACGGATGAACGTATCTAAATAAAATTTGATTGGAAGGTAAACGTTATCTCGGGGACTGACGTGTAAACTACCTACTTTTTATCCAGGAAATGAGCGCGCGAAGCCGCAGGTTCTAATAAAGCGATTTTCGTATAATTGAGAGTAATTAGATAGAAGATAGAAGAGTGAGAATCCAAATCTAACTTGTCCCATCAGAGTTTTAGTTGGGTGGTTTTGGTACGCATTCCATGCCGCACAGCGTTATAACGCTGTGCGGCATGGAATGCGTAAACTAAGTCAGTGTTATTTATTTACTTAAAAATATTTTATACAGAACTCAATCTTGGTATTATTATCTCACGCATTATAGGGAGTATTTTCCCTTACTTCGAAATCTGATACAATTCCAATCTCGCTAGCTGCCAAAAATGCAGCCTTCTCCAAAATTCTAAGTTCGCTGCACCAAAGTGTTTCTGACGCTTCAAAGTACGTTAAAAATATATCTAGCTCAATGTCTTTGAGCAATTTATAAGCTCTTTTAGCAAAGATCCATTCGTTATGAGAGAAAAATATCAAGCGTTTCGCAGGCGCGATCTACTTGGCTCTGATACACTTTAGCGCTTGCAATCCAACTCTACGATTGCGCAAACAGGTCACATTACAGGGGTAACTTAACGCTTATTCTGCTAGCAACTCGATTCTACAACGAGGATGTACTTACACCTTACATTAAAAGTTCGTTTCGATAAAACATCTGTGAACATCTCTGTTGAGGCTGGTGTAAGCCCTTGGCCTTGAAAAGGCCTTGAAAATACTAATAATTATCTGTAGCCATATAAATATTTTGTGTTTGAGTATTTTTCTTTCACAAAAATATTTTTCAAAGTATTTTACGAAATTTGAACATTCCACGAATAAAACAAATTATTTACACGGCTACAGATAGTTATTTTGTGTTCTCAAGGGCGTTGGGGCATACACCAGCCGAATCTTGATACCGTGTCTTCGCGTAAAATTACTAATAACCAGTCGATATACAAAATGTAACAAAATGTATGACGGCCTTGTGCGCATCCAAATTAATATATAGTATATAGTAGTGACCCACATGCACCTAGTTTAGTTGCACCTTTATAAATGTACTTCGAGCTACGTGGAAAAGGTTTTTACAAAATCTATTTTTGACTTACAAAAGAACTGAAAAATGACTTTTAGATGGAAGCTCCACGAACTAAAAATATAAAGCGAATTGTTTCGGATTTTTGCCGATGGACTTGCCTTGCCAATTTTTAGGGTTTTAAGAACAATTTCAAAACCATATGGTCAAACAATAATATGGTCTCGCTCTGTCTTTCCTTTTTTGCCTCATTAATATCTCAGCAACAACAGCAGCTATTAAATAATTTATTAAATATTAATACATTTCGTAGTAATTATAGGAGTATTATTACATTTCGTGCGCCTGTACAGATTTAAATAAAAAGAGAAAATGAAAATTTTCAGTAAAATAGGGATGTCGTAATTTTAAGAGACCTACCTACAAGGTCAAGTGTGGTATCAAGTGGGGTATAATAACTTTCAAAAGGGGGGCTACCTCACCGAGTGAAGTATTAAATGAAAGGTGTCGATTTGTACATCTCAAAACAGTATTTGAAATTTCTGTAGGTTTCAGGTGACGGCTTAGATTTTTAAGAAATAGATATGAAGTGTATATACTAGTTGTAATTGTTTTATTCTGTTATTGTAATCTATGTGCTAAATAAAAGATACATGTAGGTTTCATAATTTTTGAAATATTTTGAAAAAGTAAAAAAATTACCCATTCCCCTATCTCCGAAGTTTGCAGAGCGATCCATCTGAAATGTATGTAGCGTTTGTAGATATGGATCTATATTTTACAGGAAAAGTATAGAGATGTCTGTAGAACACTATGAAAAGTGCTCAAAAAGGGGGGGAATAATTTTCCAAAGGGGGCTACCATACCGAGGGCGATATTAAATAAAAGCTACTGGAAATTAACAATTTCAAAACAGTTTTGAAATTTCTATAATTTACCATTACCCTGTATTCTCCGAAATGTTGGTACCTACTATTTTTACAGATCAAATTTGATTCTTCGGTACCCAGTCACACTGACAATATGCAATTAGACTCGTCCTGAACCATCCAATACAGCATAGAGTCAACTCACAGTTCCAAATATCACAACCTACTGGAAAATCAAACCAGGAATGAAGTTATTTGATACTTGCATGTGTATTTTTCTTGTACATTTTGACGCCTATTGGCAGCAAATAATAGCATTCCTATTGCCTTACCAATTCAAGCTTGCAGACAGCTTGAAGATTTTTATTGTTAGTCTGAAGCCCGAGTTCGGTTGTATAGTATCGAGACGTGATCGTGACATCTCATTTTTGTATGGGATTTGCGTAGTTCCCTGTCCGGAAGATAGAGGCACTGTACCAAATCCTATAGAAAAAGGACACGACAAGATCACGTCTCGATACAATTATCAACCGGACTCACCTCTCTGACCACCTGGTTGTGATTGTTGTTTACCTTTAAATTATAGAATAGATCAATATTTTAAAGAGTTATTTGATGATTTATTTCTTAAATTACAAGAATAATTCAATAATATTTTAAAACACCTTTATATTGAAGTGTAAATGATTCTTATTGCTAGTTAACTTGACTTGTGATCAACGTCATCAGCCCCAAACTTTGAAAATTTCGATCTCTGTATCTGGATAGTATCTGAATCCCGTTGGTACCCTATGTACACGGAAACCTAAATAAACCTCTAAATGCGAGTCGACTTGCATTTGGAGTCGCATTTGGACTCGCGGCTCCGTACCGTAAAAATCAGACAACTTTTGCAAAGAACATCAAACTTTCACTATTTTTAGTTATTGTTGTTATAACCATTGAAGTTTTACTTATTAGTAGAAAGTTTCATGTGTCTACCTATTGTGGTTCAAGAGATACAGCCTTGACAAACTCTTCGTTTGTAAAAATAGCCTTACAAATCACGTTTTATAGACTTATGGTCTTCTCCTTTCTTGTTTACTTCTTTCACTTTACCTAAAACTATAATACTTCTAACAAATTATTCTTAGCTCCAAATTTATACAGTTCCAGAGAATAGGTTTCCCGTGTGAACAGTACAGGCAACGTTAAAAGAGTTTCGTTTCAAAACGGCCAATATTAGAGATGGCTGCGTCCATTGTACGAACGTTTTTACATAACGGTTTGGCACCGTTGATAGTGTCGATTCAATTTGAGTTTTTCGCAGTTCTTTTGTAAGTTTTGTTGTTTTATTTACGACTGTACTGGATAAGACTTTATTTGATGTAACTAGTGTTTGATCGCGGCTTTGCTTCAGCTGTAATAAAAAATAGGTAGGTAGTTAATTATCTCCGCGAACTCGATGACACTAGCTGGCGAGAGACAGCTCGGAAATGAGATGCCAGGAGAAGTCTTGTTTCTGAGGCCAAGTTCTACTTTAGGTCGCTGAGCCACAGTAAGTATATCCCGGGCGAATTAAAATGGCACCTGGCTTAGAACTTGATACTTCCCCGTTGCCCAGCGCGGCGGCGGCGGCGCCCCGCTGTTGCCGTGCGAGGCCGAGGGCTGTAGCAATTTATTCGAATTTTTAGTCACAATTATGTGATGCTAACTGTGACTCGAAAATTTTACATAAATTTTCGAGAATTTTTCTCTTGCTGTTATTTGTTATTATTATTGGATTTTTGCTAAGTTTTTGTTCTAACCAGGTGCCATGTTAATTCACCCGTGTTATAACAACTTATTTCAGGTCTATAATTAAATCTAAGAAAGGTATGAAAATGCTGTCACTTTTATACAGGAAAAACGCATGCGAATCCGTGGGTTGAAGCTAGTTTAAATTAGGGTGATGATAGGTAGAATTTGCAGCTACTCTATTTAAGTATGAAGGAAACGGGTCTGCGAAATGTTAACTAAACAAATTAAGCAACCTTTGCTAAATGAAATATCGAATTAAAATGCTTGAAACTCAAAGCGCGTTATAAATAAACTAGGTACCTATGTCGTAGATTACTTCTTCTTCATCGCTTCTTTACTTTATTTAGTATACCTACCGAAGCCATATAAATCAAAAATATCTCCTCATTTCAATGGCTATTTTTATTTAAGAATTGGACCGTTTCTAAGTGTACAGTGGTTGCATTTACGGAAATAAAGCATTTTTAATTAATTGGTTGCTTTTGACAACCGGCTTCCTTAAGGCTGATGGTTTGACCAATGAATAAATAAATTTAAAAAAAACCGCCCATTGATTTTGTATTTCATATTAATTACTATTTTAGTTATTTCATTTTGTGGTGTACAATAATGAGTTATGTATTGCAAATAATGTAGCACAATTCACCCAACATAATCTAGCTCCAAGCTAAGCACAGCTTGGTACTAGATAACTGCTATACCATAATATAGAACAAATACAATACTTATAGATAGATAATTATTTATTCACAGAAACTTAAATATAAAACAGTATGGTACAGAAGATAACACAACTTATATTACAAACAAAGATATTTTTTTTTTATACAACGTAGAACACCTGGAACATGTCAACATCTGGAATAATAATAATTAACAAGCGCATGGCCATAGATAAATGCATTTTTATGGTCCGAAAAATACTCACGTAATTTAGCACTCTACGTTAGTGCATTGCTTTGTTTGATCTGCGTCCGTGTATCTAACTGGTTCACACTGGTTTCTCGGGCGCAGATCAAACAAAGCAATGAAAGTTGTGGTTAAAATAATAATAGATATTATCTCTCTCTCATTTTAGCCACAAATTTGCAATCGGGTTTACCTTCAGAGAACTCATTAAGATTTCCCAAATTTTGCCTAACAACTGGCCTATTGTATATTGGAGCCTCTTGAACTTGTGATAAAATTAAACGCCTGTAATAACATTTAAACTTTGCTTTAATTAAACCAGGTAGCTTTTATTAATAACTTAAAACGCCATACCGACCGACATCTACAAAAACTGTCAACAACTCAGAAATCTCCGCGCAACTAATCAAAAGAGGGCAAACTTAATTAGTGTGGGCCCCAACCGCAAATACTGGACCCCATTGACCTTAACATGGGCTATTAACAAGGCTTTTAAATGAACAGCCTTCTAAGAATCGCACTTTGCTGTGCAATGGCTTGAATAAATTTACATAAACCTTAAGTCGAAACATATTTCAGTTTTGAAAATTTGTCAGGGTTATCAAATCAAAAAAAAAATCTAAATCTTTATTTTCAGACAACAAAGGTCCATAGAAAACGTAAAATTAACGTACAATTTCAACAAAGAAATTAAAATAAAACGAAAATAACTAAATCTACGTTATAACTAATTTCACCCAGTGGTGCAGTATATGACAGTTATACTTGTCAGATATGACATTCAGGATGCTGTTGTTACTACCTCTCACTCTGCTCATGAATGATGCTACTCGCTTTCGCATAATTGCCGCGAAGCCATCATTGAAACTATTCGTATTCGTTCAGACGCACTGCAGTAACGAGGCAGGCCCAACAGCATCCTGAAAATGTTGTTATATTGAACACGTAGGGCGTTAAAAGACTTTTGCGTGTACTTAACCCATAGGCTGCTCGTGTAGAAGCACTGGCAGAAGGCTTTGAAAAGTAAAATTTTAACAGATATGGTACAACGAGCAAACCTACGGGCTACCATATTTCCTCTTACCGCCAATGCCCTACGTTCTCTTTCAATATCGCAGTCATCTTTGAGATCATTAGTAATTATATGTCCTGAGTACCTAAATTGCTTAACAATATTTAATTCTTTACCGTTTAGAAAAACAGGTGGCACAGCTTGAGGAGCCTTGTTCTTTCCCACTTATAGGGTGCGTTCACACTAACGAGTGGAGATAAGCAGAGAGGAGTGATAACATTAGGAATTTACCAATAAGACCAGCGGGAGAGTTCTGTTTCGAACATCATGATTGGTCGATGTTCACGTTTCCGCTTCGCTTTTGGTTTCATCGTTACTACGGTTAAACTCTGACACCGACGCTAATCAGGAGAGGCTTAATCCTCTCCTGATGACAACCCTGGTGACAACCTTTACCAGTCCACGGCTGAATGGACCACAGGGTTACCTAGTTTAGGCTAAATTGTTATACTTAGCTATATTTATTCGTTTAGTGCTCTTACGTATTGTCTATTTACGAGTTTCTTTGAATAATTTTTTTTTTTTTATAATGTCATCCATCCACTCGATGTCCATCGTGTGGATGTCTCCCAACATTCAGTTTCGTGTTGCATCGCGGTCGCCGCTCGAGAACCTTTTCTTCCAGCGATTAACAGAATCGGTTCAGAGTCGAATAACTTTAAATATTATTTCACCGAATTAAATACTGTACCGAAGTCTCACTAGAGCAAGCCGTGGTCCGAAGCAAGCAATTACGACTATTTCAGTACCTAAAATCCCTTAAAAAACTCGTCTTCAGCAAACTCGCCAAACAATTAGCAAAAACTCGTACAAAACGCAGAGCACGTACTAACTTTGCTTCTAACGATATCTGCTAATTCCATAATCAAAGTTAGCTTTAGCAAACAATTTAGCAATTAGCAAATGATAGTCAAATGGAAAACTGATTGTTTGAACAAATAGACAATGGCGGGATGTTCCGCTCGGAATTGAATGGGGTGCGAAATTAGGGGACTTTATAATATCAATTTCCGATTATAAGTCTATTATTTGCGATGTGAGTAGGTCAACGAGAGTTCTTGAATCGAGTGTGACTACGGCACTAATATTAAAAATGCGAATGTTTAGATATTGTCTAGATTACGCGTGCGTAGCAGCGGGCAGGAGCTAGTCGTAGATACTAGTACCTAACTTATAAATAAAGGTAGGTTAAACCTACCTTACTCGAAATACGTGTAACATGATCTGCCTTAAGCTAGCTGAGTAAAGGATATTGTGCACCATCTCGTGCTATAGATACCTAAAGAGGGTGTCAGTCATGCATGAGGCCATTAGAAGCTGGCTCTTACGAAGTCGGAAAGACATAGCAATACACTAAGTCTGAGCGTTTATGTCCTGTGGTGAATGAATCCGCGTTTGTCGTAAGAGGCGACTAAGGAATATCCACCGGGGGTGGGCAGCAGCGCCCCCTGCAGAACAATTCTACTACTAAACTGCGATCCCCAATCCGCATGCCCAGCGTGAGGATTATGGACATTACGCCCGTGAGATAAAAGCCAACAAGGCGCTTATCAGTGGGAGGCCTCAGTCCAGCAGTGGACCAATACAGGCTGTGGAGGTGGATGTTGAATGAAATAATGCAATACGTAAATTATCAGCTCGATAAAATATCGAAGCTCTCGTTGCTCCCGATATTTTTCGAGTCAAAAGATTCGCATAACGTTTTCAAAAAGAAAAGTCTATAAAATACTACATTCTTTCTTTAAGTTAAAAAAATAATAAACGCGTGGAATAAGCCTACTATAATTTTAAAAGGCAGGAGCGTGACTTTACTATTGGAATGAACTCTGCACAAAATACAGTATCAAAATATTGAAACGGAATATCAAAAGGAACAAGACAACAAAATATGCAGCGACGCATTCAAAAATGGCCGATGGAGCCTTGGCGGCGGTCCAGAGAAATCCAACGCAATCATGGTAAATCGCGGCCCGATACGTCAGGGGTCGTGTATGGCCACAACCGAAATAATATTGGACATAGAGTGAAGAACAATACAGATAGAAGGGACAGTACGTAAGAACCTACGAAAGCAATCATGGTAAACCGCGGCTAAAATATGAGTCATTGGTGACAAACATTTAGATCGTTTCCAGAACAAAAATACTTATCAATACTAGTTAATAAAGTAATACGATTATTTTTACTTCAAACTATTTAAGTAAAAAGTATCCCATCCTTTGAGATGAGATTTTCAGTAAACTTAGAAACTTTCGACTGCAAACTTATAAGTACCTATTCACACGTCCCCGTCACCGAATACCCGGCACCGGCTACCCGGAAAACGAAAAGACACTAAGCGCCTTTTCATACGTCCTGGTTTCCGGGTAGCTGGTGCCGGGTAGTCGACGGCGAAGTGTATGGGCTTGTGTGTGTTTTCTACATGTACCGTCATAATTTGCATACAATTCGTGCCTTTTCAGACGTCCCGGTTTCCGGCTAGCCGGTGCCGACTGTCCGGTAACACAGTGAGCTTTCACACGACCCGGTTTTGTATTCAGTAGCGTTTGAGCCATCGACGCGAGTACAGTCGTAGTGAAGTTATTACGCAATTCATAATTTAATTTTATGTAGAAATGGAACGTGATAAATTAATTGCAATGTGGATTTTGAATCAAAGTAAAGTCGCCACAAAAGGAAGTCATAAAAACATTGGGTTCTTCCGATTAACATGAAAAGAGAACAGTGCTGAGCATTCTAGGTACCTATACTTTATTTTCAGACCTACTAATAGATCATAACCTGTTTCTCATGTACTTTATAATGTCAATAACCTCTTTTGATCAATCACATTATAGTTTGAATAACCTGTCTCCGTGGTTTTAATTGGGTGACTGACGTTGCGACGTATGAAAGTTTGTTGTGTATATACACTGGGAGTCTGGCCGCCGCGCTGGGCTCACAGTGTCACCACTAACTTACAGCTAACCTAACCGGTAGGCGGCAACCAGACGCACAATGGTGGATCCGGTGTACAGTTACACCCGGCGACTGTTTGCTGGGCAAATTACGCCGGTACGTGTAAAAGCTATTGTAAATGTCCATGCACTTCACCGCCGGGTACCCGGCACCAGCTACCCGGTGGCTGGGACGTGTGTAAAAGCACTTTCTGTTAAGTGGACGTATTAATATTTATTCTATGGTCGCTCAATATGGATATGTCTCATTGCGATATGACCTCCAAGATATGTTTTCTTCTGATAAGCCAGGTAAAAGCGTGCTTGTATGTTTGTCAGTTGACTAAGGCCCGTAATATGAAAGCTTGCTCAGTCATCGATCTATGCTTGAGTAACGCTTTTCTATGGCATAAACGTCACTCAAGCATAGGTTGATGACCGAGCAAGCTTTCAGAATACGGGCCTAAGTGTCACACGGATTTTGAAAGGATGATTATTACCTAACGTCTCTGTTCCTGGACAAAAAGTAGCCTACGCCCTTCCTTATAATCATAATCCCTTGAAAATTAAGGTTGAGATCTGTTATGCCGTTTAGTCACAGATTAGGTAATGATACTTCGGTTTAGTCGTTAAAATGTACAGTCAGATATACATATATACTTTCGCATTGATAACATTTTTTTTGTAAGTACGGATTGAAAATATAAGGAGGAAAGATAGTAAGTACTACTTGTTTCTGGACTGGTTTCCGCAACTAGGCCACAGGTGGGCCCTTTTTGCGTGTCGGGTAGGGGGCTGCTAATCTAACCACCCGATGTCCTTTAGGAAAGCCAGCAGCTCGCTGACGCCGGTGCATGCCTCCCTAGGCGTCCTCGGTGTCCCAAGGTAGTGTAGTCGTTGAGATGCTACGCTATCGCACTCCACAAGCACAGGCGCGGCCGTCTCCTCTGCGTTCATGCACCCTCTGCATAGGGGGCTGTCCGTGATACCCAGATTAAACAGATGTTTGTTAAGCATGCAATGTCCTGTGACAATACCGACAATTTGCCGAAGTTTGTCACGTTTCAGATTGAGGAGCTTTCGGGAGAATCCCGGGTTTAAAGCCGGGAAGGCCTCCTTCGACTGCCTACAATCCGGCATACTTGCCCAGTAGTCTTGGTGTTGTTTAACTGTACGTTGACGGATCCATGAGCGGACTTGACTGAATGGTAGAGGAATTATTGGTTCAGGTCCTGCTGGTTGCCACTCTGAACCTCTCCTCGCCAGTGCGTCAGCCTCGTCATTTCCCCTGGATCCGCTGTGTCCTTTTATCCATTGAAGTGTGACTCTATTTGATTTACTAACTTGTTCTAGCAGGTAGTGGCACTGTATGGTAAGTCCCGAGTTGTGTTCTCTCTTGCTCAGGGCCTGTAGTACCGCCGCACTGTCCGAGAGGATCTTGATGTTTTGGTCAGTTACCTTCCTTCGCAGCACTGCAGTCGCAGCCTCAATTATATCCACACATTCCGCCTGAAAGATGGAGTTGTAGGTACCCAGTGCTGTAGTTTTGTGAATGTCTTCCGAGAACGTTCCCGCCCCGGTACCTGTTTTCATTTTAGAGCCATTTGTGTATATTCTTACTTCGTGTATGTTTGAGCTATCACTTGGCTCCTCGTGCATTTGTATAGTGAAGCTTCTTAAAGGTATGTGTTTCTTGGGTTCCCTATCATAAATCGAGAGTAGCATGGGATTGCTTCTGGCGTACTCGTCTATAATAGTGGTGTGTTGTGCTCTAGTGTCATGATCCCATAAACGTAAAGCCTAGAGTCTGTACGCAGCTGCGGCTGCCTCTTGTTGCACGTGTAGGTGCAGTGGGATTAGGCCTATCAGGGCTTCGAGTGCTGCCGTAGGGGCAGTTCTCATACACCCTGTCGTCGCTACGCAGGCTAGGCTCTGGAACTTTTGCAGCTTGCTTATAGTTGTGCTTTGCTTAGTTCTCGGCCACCAAACTAGAGCACCGTATGTCAGCGAGGGCCTGATTACAGTGTTGTAGAGCCATTGGGTAATCCTTGGGCTGAGACCCCATGTTCTACCTAGCATACGTCGGCATTGCCAGAATGAAATGGTGGCTTTCTTTGTCTTGTTTTCTAAATGTGTTGCCCAGTTAAGTTTGTTGTCTAGGGTTATACCTAAGTATTTAACTGAATCAGATAGTGTTAGCTGCTGGAAGGAAAGATAGTAACAATAACGCAATTTTTTTTTTCTCGGAATTTTTACTAAATATCTTTCCTCCTTATGGAGACACAATGGATTTCCGCAAAGTAACGCCTGAATCTATTATAGTACGGATTGAGTAAAATCAGATACATAGACAGATAGTACCAGTAACAGTAAGGAACATAATATATGTTTGTACCTATTAAATATGATATGGATCTGTGTCTTAAATAAAACATTTATTATTATTATTATTATAGTAACAACAAGTCACAATTTGGATGGATATATGCATGAATGTATGTTTATTACTCCTTCATGCCAAAACTACTGAACGGGCCGGACTAAATATTAACATAGAAGTAGGCCTAGACCTGGATTATCACATTGTCTACATTTTATGCCCTAAATCATTTACCATGAGATAGAAGTAACCTTTAAACGTTTCCATAGAAACAACGCGGGCGAAGCCGCGGGCAGAAACCAGTCATCCATAAAGTACGGCTGGTTTACGATTACGTCTTCCTTTATTGCATGAGGGAATGCCTATACTGGCCCATACGTCCGGTGGGCCATAAAATCAACAGATTATATCTTCGATTATACGAATATTTTTATCTGGGAGTAATCTGACAGATGAGATAAGATAATGAATTGGATAAGGTCTGGGAATCCAATAATGTAGATAGTGGGTGGTCAGCATAATAAGAGAGAAATGTATGGTTTTGGTTAGGTCTAAAATAGGCAAAGCTTATGTTATGGAAACCCAGGACAAATAACATAGTTATTTTGTGAACATAGAAAAGACCCAATAGTAACTATTAACCATTAACAAATATATAATGCAGAAGATCGTAAATGGAAATGAATGGTTTAGATAGACTAGTACCAATATTCTTTTAGTCTTCAAAAATGGAAAGAAAAACTAAAATGTTTTTTTTTGTTGGCTGCTGATGATGAATGTTATGTTCCTGCAATAATTACTATCATACAGTCAAACATACTTGTTTAAAGGATTATTGGTAATTCGACGTATTCCCGTTAGGAGGTGATAGGGGTGACTATTTGCGATAATTTTAACCCCTAAATTCATAATGCAAAAGTGAACCATTTTTGAGTTATCATTTTTGGTATGTTTTGTAGCTTTTTTCAAAATAAGTCAAAAATGCATCATCAAAAATTTATAAAAAAAAAACAATCTATTTAAACCTATTTTTTTCTTCTGGTTTGTAAAAACAATTAAACACTGGTTATTTATCAATATTAAAACAACAATTATCGGTGCAAATTTATAAATGCGAGACGAAAAACGATATTAATGCAATATTTTTTGAGATTTTTTTCAACTAAAAAGCCTTAAATACAAAAAAAAACGAAATGAAACTTGGCTTTATATCAGAGTATCAAAGATTGCTAATCAAAGGCTTCACGGATTTACCAGGTTTAGAACCTAAAGCAAATAATGCGAGCTCCGAACTCCGAAAACTTCCACAATAGAACCTCTATACCAAACACAACTCTCAAGTCTAGCTCGAGATGATCCCATAACACTTGAACTTTCATTTAAAGTTGGTAACACCAGCTGCCATATTTATAAAGGGCCTAGGGGCCTTGCAGCGATGGCGAGACGTTTGTCTAGAAGAAAATGTGAATTTTTTGTTCGATGTGTGCGTTTTCTCAAAATATTATACTTACGATATCATCGGTCAGCTACTGATGACATAAATGCATAGTAATAGGCCTTAATTAGGTCACCTTTATGGAATACTATGATATTTGCCTTACATGACAAACACTGTTTTCAACCCTTGCTAGTCTTCAACACAGTTTTTCTGTTTAAACTTATTTTCGCCATTTTTATCGGTTTGTTTGAGATCTTCTTGGTCTTAGTCGTCTTCTTGCTACAAATAGTCGTCTACGTTTGTCTATTCTGAGAAAAATACTTACACATACAATAGCGATCAAAAAAATATTTATGAATATTTCGTTTGTCTAGCTCGTTTATTAATAAGGTCGAAGTGTAAAGAGCTCAATTATTGTGGAACAAAGGAGGCATCATCGTTAACAATAGGCTAAAGGTTGTACGTCTGAATGTCGACGCCTGGGATCTGAATGTTTATTGTGTTCTAAGTTTTTGAATGTCTGAAACTGGTAGACGTTTGGGATCTGAATGTTTATTGTGTTATAAATTTTCACTAGACTTTATTCTGGGAGAGATGGCTCTTGAACGATAAGACCACCAACTGTTGCTTATTCCATAATAATTATTATGTTAACTATTTCTAAGTTAAGTGTGAAATGAAGTAATAACTATCTATTTTGTTATATCAGTTGGTAAATAAATAAATAATAAATAAATAACAAATAACTCCCGGAACAAATATTTGCAGATCGCACAAACATTTGTCCTAAGGCAATAATACCCATTAACAAACTGCGTATAGATTTTTTTAAAGTTGGCGCAATTGCCTTTTGCTTTGTATGCAATTATCTACGCTGACGTCACAAACCCAGACCTCAAGGCAAAAGAAAAATTAAAAATTTACACGTGCATGTAGATTTTTTTTTATACTCTTTTTGTTTGTCATTTAGGTCAAACAAGCAAAGGTGCCTTCATACGAAACCTGTTCTGCAGGAGGCGGTGCTGCCCGCCCCCCAGTGGATACCCCTTAGTCTTATACAAGACCCGCGGAGGAGATGGGGTTTCGCAAAAAGAAAAAAAAATATTAACTAGTTTCTTCCGGCGGCAGCACATGCTATTGTTTTAATTGTGCAAAATTGTAGCCCGATCTACATATACTTAGTAGTTTTGGCGTGAAGAAGATACGAACATCCATCCAATCTTTCGCATACAAACACATACTTAAAAATGCGAAAGTTTGTATACCAAACCTAGCTTCCGCTTCCTTGATCTGTGACTACCATAAATGTGATTTAGTGTTGTTTAAACGTAGCTTAACATGTTGCAAGTTACCCGAACCCGTTTCTTAGATCCCACCGCCACCAACATTATGATAATGTGAAACTTTTCAAAAACTCAACGCTGTTAGCGCAAAGTTCCAGCCGCTTTGTTAAAACTTGCTCGCGACGGCCTCCGAGTTCCCAAAGATTATCCGACATCTTTGTTTTGTTCGCAACTAAGACATGTTCTAGATTTTGTTGTTGTTGAGCTTCTACATTATTCTACAAGCGGCTAAAAAAGCCTAAGACAAATATTTGATTTCGAAAGTGCGCTGATTGTTGACAACTTTCTTGAAGTATAATTTATATCGAGCGCTTCCATTAAAATCGGTTACAAAAATGCTCTTTCGTGTTTCAATCTCTACAGAAAACTAAAAACATGCAAACTTTCCATCATAATCCAGAAGTGAGCACAATCTGCGGCCTAGGTTTTTCTAGTAAATAAAAATGCACATGAATAAAATAGAAATACCCATAAATAAATATTGTTTACAGCCTACACTTATAACACTGGAATGGGTAACTGCAGCATTCTTGTAAGCCAACTAACATTATTTTCATTCTAGCCAATTTCCGCTTACTATACATAGATATTATTTATTTTATTTTATACATCGATAGCGGTCCAAAGAAGGTAGCGAAGAATCATGACATCTACCTACGATAAGCTACCTAATTCAGGTCGCTGAACTAAGAGCAAAGTAGTTGGTACCTAATCAAATAGCTACTCAGAATACTCTTTATGCTAAATTGAGCCAATAAAACGATCAAACACATTATTCGAACATTCGCGATAGTCAAGTCGCAACTCAAACAACCATTGTCCCAGCCCAGTGGCTCTATTTATCTGCGTACAAACAAAACTTACAGCCGAATCAAGATACCAATTTGGCATCTAATTAAACGCCGCTTTGCGAAGTGGAATTCAAAGGGTTTTAGCTCATTAACAGTCGCTGCATGTTCCAAATACGTAAATTAGGCGGTGGTGATACTGAAAGCGGAGAGCGTATCTGGCGGAATACGAAATATTACGAAAACGAAAAATGTCTTTGAGCTTGATACAACTTCTATTTCGCTTACACGTACTAAAAGCTCATTCTTTTTTACAAAAAATAGCCTCGCGGTAGGAAATAGGCTATCAATAATAAATATTAAGGAAAGAGACTGAATACCTATGAAAGAGGCTAGAATAATGACTGAAACACTGATTTTATATTACTATACCGAAATAATATACCCTATGAATGGAAATATGTATCTTCGACTAGTCAAAGGGGGAAAAATGGAATAAGAAAAACGTTGAGGGGAAATTTTGGACTTGTGAAAATGAAGTTTCCAGTTTGTCAACGGGGAAAACTGGAAAAAGCGACGAATTGAGCTTACACAACATATTATAAAAACTATCGTAGTTTCACGAATTCTTTACGTGTTTCTTTTCTTTTTGTGTTGGAAGAACACCAACGTTTCATCCCTTAACGAGGGATTTCTTCAGGGTGAGTGCGGTTTGCGTCGCGCCTGCACGCTTCAATGCGCACACTACGGGCTAGAGCACGCAATGCACGGGTCGTAGGCGCCGGGGGCGGGGGTGGTGGGGGGCACGCTGCTTGTCGATGCTGGAGAGTAGGATATCATCCTCTTGCGGAGATCTCATCGTGCCGGGTAGTGTAGGTATACTCTGTGTGCATGCGGAACTAAGTATCTACACCCGGCTCTATACTGCTATCTGACTTCCCATGGAGACACGGCTTCCAAGCGGGTGGTAGGGTCCAACCTTTATCTCCATTGAAGTTGGACCGTCGTCCAATCTCTATCGCCTCGTGTATCTTGCGGGGACAAATAATTTTTCCCTACACAAGACACGGGCTTTGTTCAACGTATACGTAATGCGATGGTCCTTCCTCAATACAGTGTTCTACCACCGCCGAGCTATTGGGTCAACATTCTTTACGGCGCGTATTTGTTCAGAGAGCCTGGTGGATGTGTTCCTCTTCGTTTCACCAATGTAACATTTGCCGCAGTCACATGGGATCAGGTATACACCTGGGACGTCCAGTGGCTCCCTATCCTGGGGAGAGCGAAGTAAGTACCGTAGTTGTGTATGAGTGAACGTTGTGTTCTTCCAAAATAATAGGTTTGTAGTTAATCGCTCTCCGCCTTTCCCGCGCATTATATGACTACCCGATATCAGTATTCAGTTTGTCGGAGCGAGCTATATTCGACTGCGGTGGTCGCTACACCACACCTATCTGTAACACCTACTCCTAATTAACGTTTCAATCGTTTAGGTGCAGCTTAAAATGGTTTCAAAATGTATAAACTTACACCCCCAAATTAAATAACTTAACTTTTCAAACCCAGCCTGGATATCATAAGAACAGCAAATACCATACGAATTGGGGACACATATTTCATTTCGTGTAACAAATAACTCCAAATTACACGGATCGTTTATAATGGTACATACCAAATTTTTCTCTGAAGTTTATCTGAATTGTATCCTCGAAACGTAAATATAAAATAATATAAACGAATACACAGAACACTCGGTACTGCAAACGTACATCTACGTCAAATAGACGAACGATTTATTCATTGTGGGCGTTTCTGATTTAAATAATTCCCGTGACTTCGTAGGGTTGGACACAGTGGACTGATAATGCAGGTGCGAAATATTACACTTATATTATAAATGCGAAAGCTCTGACGTTTCAGCTGAAGGGATATTTTTCAGTAGGAAGATACATACAGAAAACGGACGGACATCAATTAAAAATTATAGTTTAAACAAAGTACAATTTTTAAAACAAATTTGTTGTTGCTACGCCGTAGGCTGCTACGACGTAGACTGCTACGTCGTAGGCTGTTAAGTCATAAAAGCTATGACGTGTACGACTTTGTTTTTTTTGTATTATTGTTTTTAGACCAAATTTATATCAAAAAACTTAATACAGGTGCCAAGGTGACATAAGGAAAGTGGTAAAGAATTACACTATGGAGATATAGTAAAATAAAATAAATATTATCATGCTGGATAATTCACAGAGCATCATCTAGCCCCAAACTAAACTAGTGTTGTGGGTAAATACACCATACACAATAACTGATATTATATCTATTATGTGTGATTATGATGTCTGACTGAATGTTAGTAGTATGTAATTAATATAATCTAATTTATTAAAATAATTTGAATTTGTAACCTAATTTAACTAAACTTATTTTTATTTTTTTGACTGTAATTTGTAAATTTTTAATGTTATTTGATTTTGTGTGTGATATGGATTTAATTACCTGAAATAAATGAATAAAATACAATACAATATCGTGCACATAGGTAAAGTCTACATTTATGTTGAGTACCTAATAAATTGATAAAGTACAATTGATTTTATTGTAAACGTAAGGTCCCAGAAAGCGAAAGAAATTTTGAGTAAGACCAAATGCCATTGGACACCTTTACAGACAGTACCTTTTCTTCGCTTGTTCTGTACCAGATTCGGGTCATACTTTAGCTGGGCATGTTTCCAGGAAGGCAATTCTCGCCAATTTATCACTCGATAAATATCAAAAGGGCTGTCAAATTTCAATTTTAAATTATCAATCAATTGTCAATTTTCTGTTTATTTTTTTTCTTTTTTGGGTTTGTTTACTCACCGATGTTTATACAATGTGTAATCATGTGTACAAACAGAAATAATCAGCTAAATATCAAGTCTAGGTAGGTGCGCTATACGGTTGAAGCGGGTTACCATACGAACAGCTCAGTGGCACCCTTATTATTTCTACTATTTTTTGCCAAGCTGCAACAATTGCTTATGGTTACAGAAAAACCTAGCCCATCCCTACGAGTTTTATGAGTATTTTGAAGGCAACGAGCCGACGTGTGGTAACTGTTAATTTGAAGCAGTCCTTTGTTGTGATCTTGCACGTGACCGACGTTTGATGTACATTTCAGCTTTATTCAGATAAATCTCGATGTTTCACTTAAAAGGCTTATTTCTTAAGCAACAGAAAGTTGAAGGGTTTGTTACTAATATTTCCTGCGCTTACACTATGCTTATTCTACAAGGTACCACGTAACATATGTTCTAAGCCGAAAGCGGGTGATTCTGGACCCTGAGGGGATCAACTAGTGCTAGACGATTGCTTGAAAAAAAAACTTCCAATTGTGTTTTTTACACGCAATCTTGCAATATTTAACATTATTAAATATTGAAATTATGTTTTTTGGTTGTTTTTTACGGCAAAACCAGTGTCATGAAAATATTACAATAAAATTATGTACATCCATTGACATTTCAAACCAATCCTATTAATGTGAATACACGTAACGAACACGACTAAGAAGAAAAAAAAATATGTTCAAAATAAAAAAAAAATCCTTGAACAAAAGTTTATCCCCTCGAGGTCGCGAATCACTCCCCTTTCGCCTTAGTATAAAAGTTACGTGCAGGAACCTTTCAATAAAACAAACACGACAATTTCAGTTATTATTCTTTCAATCAACCAGCAAGTCCGACCGGTCTAGATCACAAATATTTTTATTCCCTCAAGTACAATGACACGAGTAAATTGCACTACACTGCAACCGTTCCAAGAACATTATCCGGAATAGTACATCTTTAAAGAGAAATAGTACATCTTTAGAGAGTGAATTTAATGCTTGAGCTATTTCAAATTGTTATTCCACCTCCGCTTGTAGCTCGAGCATGAAATACTAATCAGTTTTCATAGAAGTGAAGTTACTAAAACTTTATAAACAAAGAAAATTACAATTAAAGAATATAAACAAATTAGTATTTATCATTAAAACAGTTGAGATAACTGCAGTTGTAAATCATCTACAGGTAGCAAACTAATGCATATCAATATAAAACGGAAGCGTCCCCGTTGAAAATATTTTCATAAATCGGTCATACAGCTGTTTTACCTGACATTAACGAAATTAACCTGATTTTCACTCTATATTTATTTCCAGCGAACAGCGCAGAACGAACTGGAAGAATGTTGGGAGTTAGTTTGGACATGAACAAGAGTTTTGAGGCTATAGGCCTCCAATCTCTTGTTCTCCCGCGGCGAGTGAAGAGGAAAAAGTAGCATTGTTATGGAGACTGCGACTCGGTAATCGTAGTGTAGGTCACCCTGTGGCCAATTAGGATGACGCTCTGCGAAAAAATGCTGGCAGATGCTTGATGCGACAAGCTGAAGACAGGACGCAAGATCATAGGACTCGCATAGCCTGATGTTGATGGAGCGAGATTCACTTCTCTACGTTCCTTGCGTTATTTCATGTTTAAGCAAACTTCAATAATTCAAAGAAAAGTGTAAAGTTAGGCGCCTCGTTAGCATTTTAACTCAATTCGCTGTAATGCATAATTTTACAATGGAATTACGGTTGTTAGTTTTAACAATCCCCAAATGTAGTTTACTAAGTATTAGAGTAGACATTTTTTTATGACATGTCTATATCTTACAATTGACCTGCTAATCCTGCTATTGACTAAGTATTTGTTTTACAGATAATTACTGATTATTTAATTTTAAATCCTAACTAATGTTTTGATGTTATATATTGTATGTATATATTTATACTAGTTATAATTTGATTGTAATTTTCTTTGTTAATAAAGGCCATTGCCAGTTTCTGTTTATTTGATGTTATGTGTAAGTAATAATATTTTATCATAGATTTTGTAATAATGTTTGACGCTTTGGAATATTCGATTACAAATACGCACAAAGCACTTTGGAAATTTAATAGAACCTTATCTGACCTCAATAAGTGGCAAAAAGCAATAAGTTTGAAAAAAATACGCGTCTTTCTCTGAAATATATGGTTACTTTGTAGGTCGATAGTGTGCAACAGAGCCGGGGCTGGGGATCGCATGCTACAAGCCGAATGCCTTTCTTATTGCATTCACGGACAATAGTCGGCAAACAGCATGCAAATCACTGACGCAGCTTATTCGGAATGTATCTGGTCCGGTCTCCGCCAGTAAATAAATAAATGTAAAAAAATATTGCTGGACAATCCACACAGCATCATATAGCCCCAAAATAAGTAGAGCTTGTGTTATGGATACATTTAACTGATATATATAATATAATATGAGTATAATTAAAATATCTAATGTATTAAGTACATTAGATATTTTAATTATACACAGAAAATACCAAAAACGCTTGTAATAAATATTTGCAGGCGGGAATTGAACCCACAGCCTCCTGCGTCGTAGGCGGACCTTCGCCCGCTGCGCCACTGAGGTCACAGAGAGTGTGTAGAATCTGCCAAACGCATTACCAGACCTGGTTTTGTTCATTATTTCGTGACTAACGGTTGTTATTATGAGATTGTAAAAGTAAAACAGAACAACATGTTTGCCACATTTAGTCGCTTGGCCAAAGCGTCACAATATTTTTGACCCATAGGGACTCACAACACAATACAATACAATACACTTTATTGCACGCCACAAAAAAAATACAAAAAGATACAGTAAAAGAGAGAAAACAGAGTTGCACAATGGGCGGCCTTATCGCTAAGAGCGATCTCTTCCAGACAAGCTTGATACAATTGACACAATGAGCGGTGTAAATACATAGCGACACCGCTGTGTTTGTTGTGTGTGTAACTGCCAACCGTGTTTACAAATTTATATCTGTTTTATATCTATATCTGCTTTATTGCTATTTTTAGAGAACCCTAGTTAGATAAACTTAACATAGAATTTAAGACACAACTACTAAAAAAATATGTACCTAATCTCTTTGGCAATAAACAATATCCTTCTAACTATCTATCTAGTGGCTTATTGTAACTACTTTGCTTTCCTACAAACTGAAGTAGCTATTTTAACACACGCTACGTTTGTGGTCAGTGAATACTGGGAACGCATCGGCTTGCAAATTGTGGACTGTGTGGCATGTAGTAACCTCTTTGTTGTTCTTGAGCCTATTTCTGATGCGGCATTGTTTGAACTTAGTATAAATTTACTTTGATTTTTGCATCTGATAGAGAAGAATAAACTTTGTTATTGGTAGGAGTGGAATGGGATAATGACTGCCCTCGGCGCATAGTTTGAATTCAAAATTATGCTCTACTCTAAAACTCTCTACCTAAGGTTTATCAGTCGACGTTATTGATCGTGGGTTATTTCGCAATGCAGCCAGCGTCTTAGGACGTTCCGACTGGTCTGCAACTGTCTGCAATTAGCTCATCTGCTTCAATTGTAAATACTGGTTCTAATTAGTTTCTATTATGTGATTGTAATTTTTTTTTATTCAAAAGTTATTTAAAATTAATATCATTACATCGCAGCTCTAAAGTCACCAACCCTACGAAGACAACCTCTGTTTCACCAAAACCGCTCGCACCTGGCCACATAAACCTTTTGTCTGATTTCGCGGGGCCGGGTGAAACCCACTTCCAGTTACACCGTTGTCAGTCTGCTTAAACTACACAAAAATGGTGCAAGTGAAAACGAAATCAAATAAAGAGCGTTAGCGTCCCTCTGAGGGGAAATGAGGGCAGAGGCAGTGCCTCTTTAAAAAGCGATTCAATAACCAACCTCGTTCGGGAAAACGTCCCAGTATTTGTAACTGAACAGTAAACATGGGTAGTACCAGTAGGTTCAATAAACTATTTATCCTGTTTTAACTTTTGAGAATTGGGCGCGGGAAAAAGTTGGGTTTGAGCAACATAGGACTGGAGTGTAGGGCAGCCTATGTCCAGCAGTGGACGTTTTTTAGTTTGATGATTATGTGGATTCTTTAGAATAATAAAAACTACGTTACTTTCTATTTCCACAACAGTACTTAAATTTTCCTTTACAAACCTTGTACGACGCTGTTATGTGAACCGCGTCGCAAAATGAATGAAGAAGGAAAGGCGACACAATCATGTTTCGTACACATAACAGATGCGATGCAACTTGATTTTACTTATTATAAAATACAGTTGAGCTTGTGAGTGGTGTCATGTAAGAAGTTACTACGTATGTTTAGCGTATAATTCCGGTATAAGTCCAAAGTGACGAAACGAGAGGCGATCGCCACGGTTTCGACGCTACTTACGTGAGACTGCTCAAAAGCAAGATGCGTGAATTCTTGCGTCGGCCAGATCCATTTTGGTCAACAGGACTTAGTGAACCTACTGTATTCCCCACATGTTGTTACAGCTACTCCTACTATAGATCGTCGCCAGAATACAGATTTGATTAGCTTTTCATAAAAATTGGAAAACGGAACGTTTTCTGCTTATGTAATGCGTTTATGAATATGAAAACGTTAAATATTCGTATATCTGAGGGGTTTTATGGGCACCGATGGATTATTTATTACTAGATTTTATACATAAATATTTACGACTCTGCTTTATTGAATAACTAGCTACATTAAATGTAATGTGTAATTATGTATTTAATAATGTCATCAATCACCATCGTCATTATTTCAGGCGTTTTAGGTTTGCACCCACTTTTGGGTTTGACGACTTTCATGTAAAATAAAATTCAAGGTAAAATAAAATTTATAATTTATAATTATTTGGTAAATTGGTTTGTAACTTATCTTCTCCGGCTCTCAATTAACTCATTTTATATTCCTGAGTGCTTGAGGCAGTGTTTTATTCAAGGACATTATAAATTATAATTCATTTATTTTCTCTTCACAAAAGGTCTTTTTACAGTATATTGAATACAGCTAGGTGTAGCGTAGAAGATACAGATACCTGTTTGTGAGAGACTGGTGCCAGTGACAGGTTTTAAAACCTGTGTTACTAGACACCAGTGCTCCACAGACCACAGAGTTCGTTAAATTACTAGATTTTGTTTTTACAATGTATTGTGCCGTAATGAAATATGATAAAAAATATAGTAACTATATGAGAAAAAAACACCAAAAAATCTAAACTATTAATTTTGGTAAGCTTTGTACTGTATCGTAATTGGATTGCAATTTTCTATTAGTACCTAACTACCTACCTACCTACTTTATTGTTATTTTAAAATGCAAAGAACCATTTAATATTTATTCTATTCAAGGAAAAAATCTGGAAATATCTAAACGAAAAACACTATTTCATGCAAAAGGGTGAACCGCACTAAAGCAATATTATGCAAAGATGCCAAGGGTCTCAAATTGCTGGGACATTTAAAAGTTTTCCACAAAGGCACAAAATAAAAGGAATCGAAGAACTTAAGATCCCGGACAGTTTTGCAGCGTTCCAGCATTTTCATCACAATTTTGCAGTGCTGTAAAATAATAAATGTTTAGGAAACATAGAATGTGTCTACCTACCTTTGGGTTTTAAAGGCAGGCCGATAGGCTGGCATCATGTAATGAAATGAAATGAAAATGAAATGAAAAAGATTTATTTGACACGACACGACACATTACACTTATTAAACATAAGTGTAATGTGTCGTGTCGTGTCAAAAAAAACTAAAAATGGAAAAAGAACTAAACTAGGTACAAATTTATTAGTATGACATTAGGTACATAGATTATCAAGAGGTACCTACATAATAAGTTCCGCACCCTTCTTGGCAAACCACCGAGTGTCGAGTCAAAAAGGAATCAACTCAGCAAATTGCTGAGTAGATAAATCAAAAAAAATATTACCTACTCAGCGCTGGTATTACGTTGACCCTCGGTCATTATGTTGAGCATCAGACGCCCCGCGTTAATTGCATCCACTGATCGGCAATCCGAATGACGCCATCCGCACTAAACGGATTGCTGGTATTGCCGACAGTCTGATGCGTCCGCTCCGTGTGGTGCAGCCAGTGGACGCACTTTTATGGCAATCAACATACAAAGAATTACTGAAGTGCGGAGCGTTCGATGCCGATCTGTCTACGCTAGCCACAAAATACCATTTCAACATACAATACAAATACTCTATATTGCACACTAAGATAGAGAAAAATAGTACACGAAAAAAACAAAGAATATACATAGAAACATTGCACAATACATATCGCTCTTAGCAATATGACCGCCCGGCCTTATTGCTACGAACGATACGCGCGCGGCAACGTAAGTGTGCTTCAAAGTAAGATCCTTAGCAAGGCCCGCCCTATTATCTACTCTAATTTGGTGGCTTGTTCGTGGTAGTTAAGTTCCTATGGTTATCTAGCACAGTAATAGCCACAGAGACATTTAGTTACCAATTATTTGTGTAGAGGAATATAAAATTCCATCCAGTTGTCTCCGCGGAAAATTCTTTACATGAAGACGTAGTTACTTTTGTCTGGGCGAGTTACATTGTCATACAATTTAAAAAATGCAAACTAGTTCACACCCCACCATGTTAAGTAAAGCAGTGCTTGTTTCGAATATCAGATAATAATCATTATCACCAATAATCCGTAATATTTCAAATATCAGATAATTGATACCTGCTATATAATTCATAAAAGTAAATGAAAAATTTTCGATAAACATAAGCTTGGAATATAACGAAATAACAAAAATTGGAGCAGAACTTCAGTGAAATTAAATTTTATTCGACATAATACGATTCACAACAGCCATTACAAGCGCATAGTGCCGTAACAAAATATTATCCGATTTGCCAGGTATCGATTAAACAGAGAACCAGTATTGATGCTCATTCGATTATTCGACTAATAGACGATTTGCAATTATGGGCCTTTTAAATTATACAACACTATTAGTGGGCTGAATTTTA
Organism: Eupithecia inturbata; assembly: GCA_963662085.1. NCBI lineage: Eukaryota > Metazoa > Arthropoda > Insecta > Lepidoptera > Geometridae > Eupithecia > Eupithecia inturbata. Next base: position 15,120,355 of record OY759178.1, on the reverse strand, counting down.
TCGAACGTTTTAATTGGGCACCTATTAGTATGGCTTCGATTTTGTTGTGACAAACTTGCACGGTACACGCTGACTCTATTCGTATTTTCAGCGTTTAGTTTAACGTAGTGTTGATGGTTTAAATGTGTAAAGGTGAAGAGCTTAATAATTGAGATCACGACTCCGTAAACATTGTAAAGGACGCCTTTCGGCCAGGTGGTAAGACGAGACTGCTGGCAGTTGCTCCTAGCGGCTAGAAGAGTCTTATGGGCGCGTCCGCTATCACTGTCGACCGAAGTCCGAATTAGCAGCCATTATCAGCCTTGAACCTATCAGGAAAATGTTTAAGATTTCTACTCATTGATGTCAAGTCCCAGCCGAGTCACCAATTACCACGTCTAAAATTAATTTGGAAACATACAAACAGACACATAACATAACGTGAAACTCCATAGTTTTACGTGTCACACAGACAAAAGCTAATAGAGTCACTGCATCAGACCCAACTAACAAATCAAACTGCAGTCCCGACCGCAGCCACGGCATAAATTCCACACTTCACGGGCGCTCAGCAGTGAGTTATTCTCATTGTTATGGCGGAATAATTGCCGATAGAGATAGCGTTATGGAGGAATCTCGGGGTATTTCGGTATCGTCTGTTATTTGATGACTGATGGAGGCGATACAACTAGCCGAGAGTGAGAAACGACTGTGGCGTATCGCATAAACGGCTCAATTGAGAACTAAAGCGAGTTACCGTCTTTTGTTTATGGGTTTTGGGCTTAGAAGTTTTGGCGTATAACGTGATCGTTTTGAAATTCTAATGACGTCGATTAAAATGTAGGTACACTAGGAGGATCTTTGTAGCATTTACATCAGTTCTTAATGCATATATGCATATGTGTATTTCCCTACCTAATGTTTCATAATTTACAACATGAGTTTTTTTACGTTTAGGGATATTTGATTCCAAAATATTTAAATCAAAAAATCAAAATGCTGGGCAATCCACACAGCATCATCTGGCCCCAAGCTAAGCAGAGCTTGTGTAATGGGTACTAGATGTCAGATATACTTTACATAAATAAGTTTCTATGTATACATAGAAAGTACCCACAACCCCCGGAACAAATATTTGCAGATTTTAAAAACATCTGTCTCAAGACGGGAATTGAACACCCTGTGCTTAACCTCCTGCGGTGGGCGAATCCTGCCACTTCGGCCACATCGGCCACATCGCCACATCGGTCGTCAAAATCTGTCATTATCGCGTCTGTTGCGGATTACATTGTCACACAGAAGTGGAAATAGATTGGCGTTGCTCCTTACAAATAGTGCAAGCTAAGATGCCTAACGTAGTATAGGACGCCCTCCGGCCAGGTGGGATGACGATCTGCGAAAGACTGCAGGCAGATGCTGGATGCGGCAAGCTGAAGACAGGGCGCTATAGCGCTCATTGGGGGAGGCCTATGTCCAGCAGTGGACTAAGATAGGTTGGTGATGATGATGATGATGAAGATGCCTAAGATCCCCAAATTATAGAACAGATCAAGATGAAATTTGGCGTACATTTAGAACATAACCTAGATAATAGGCTATTATACCGAAAATACGCGTGCGAAGCCGAATTTTTATTCCTACTCCACCACCGCACACCGTACCCTGCTCTATCTGTCGTGTGACGATAGGGAAGTACATTTTCGATACGTATGTGAGACGGCAAAAGTATTATATTATTTGTATATTCTTGTGCCTGAAATAAACGGATTTTATTTATTTTATTACTTCTATAGACTTAATGAGAAATCTCTTTGATATGGTTTAAGTTAGTTAAAGAAATAAATTTTATTTAAGAAATATTTTATTCATAAAACATTTCTTGGAAACCGTTTAAATGTCAACTCAACCTTAAACATTTTCTTCGCTTAATTCAATGAAACTGTTCGTTAAATGATCAAAGTGGAACCTGAATAAACATTATCCTGACCGCACTGTCAGAGTAATGAAGTAATTACACTAACTAACATAAAAACTACCGGTTCCTTCGGAATTAAGATCTCGCTAACTGTATATCTCACTTTTTTGGAATATTTTTAGTGTGTCCCACGGCTGAGCAAAGGACTTCTCATTTCCTTCCACATCTAGCGATTGCTCGCTGCTTCCTACCAGTCTTCTTCGACGAAATCGATGTCGTCATGCCAGCTCGTCTACAGTATTCTTCGCAATTAACCTAATTATTAAAAAAATGTCTCCAAACATTACATCTTCACCTTATTTCTTATTTGATTATAATTACTACACTGGCCTGTAAAACTAAGTACTTATCACACTTTTCAAATTGCAATAACTTTTTTATTACACGAGATTTATACTTTCGAAATAAAAAGGACTTGAAAAAGAGTTTAAGTTTGTATATAAATATTATTTATTATTATTTTGTACACAGAAGAATAGGTGAATATTTCCAAAAATCGGCTCTGAAACTTTGTGTTCAGTATGCCAAGCCGGCTTGAAGCTGTTGTCAGAGCCCGAGGAAACAATACCAGTTATTAAAAATTAAATAACATGTAAAACATACATAATGTTCATTGAGTTTTTGGACACTTAGCCAAAAATGGCTATTTTATTGTTTAATCTTTTTTCTTTAAGTTAAAAATGTTACTAATGTATAGTTTACTATAGTTTCAAAGATAGCTGATAAAATTTGCTATAAACAGTTTTTTATTTTAAATCTCTAACTTCTACACTTTAAAAAAAAAAGAAAAGTGTTATACTTAGTTTTGCAGGCCAGTGTATATACAGCTGTTTATAACGTTTAACTTGTCTAAGTGCTTATTTTCTAAGTCTAAAAAATTAAAGTTCTTGAAATCTTACAACAATCGCACTTATATATATTATAAATGCGAGAGTTTAGATTTTTGTATATTTTTTACTTCTTCACGCCAAAACGAATGAATTGATCAACCTGAAATTTTGCTTTGCTATAGTTCTAGACCTGGAATAATATATGTATAAGATACTATTTATACCGGAAAAACCCGTGTGAAGCTGCGGGCAGAACCTTGTACACAATAACTCAATTCACGCGCGCCAGACAATCGGAGTGACGTTGACTACGAAACTTCAATCACGTCAATCATTTTTGTATGTAATTTGATTTATTTCGGAACGGTGTTCATCGCCAGTCACGTCATTTTTTTCAAATTTGAAAGGCATTGTCATTGGACTGACAGCGTGTAATAGCACGATCGTGAGTGGATACTTTTATAAGGTAGGATAAAAAGCCAAAAGCGCTTCAAAAGATCTCCCATTTATTGAATCTAACCGAGACCTTACGTCAGTTGTTTGACTCTCTGTTACAGGATTTATACCTGGAACTAGTGGTTAAAACCGCACCGCCTATATTCTCTGCAACCTGCTTGACGTGGTGGAGCTGCTAGTGCGTACGAATTAGTGTATTAATTCATCGTAACTTACTTTTAAATAAATTTTCTGTTTATGTATGTAGGTATGTCTCCCTATTTGTAATCTTGTTTTTATTTATTATTATTATTCGATTTTGTATATTGTTTGTAATTGTATTCTGTTCTTTTTTATGTCTAGTAGTTAGTGTTTTGGTGTTAGACTGTAAGCTAACTGCTGTATTTTTTATAAATAAATAAAATAAATAAAATAAATAAATAAATCAATCTCAGTGTTGACCTCTGTGGCGCAGCGAGCGAAGGTCCGCTTCCGACGCAGGAGAATGCGGGTTTAATGCCCGCCTCGTTACAAATGATTGTACGATCTGCAGATATATATTATCCAGGTGTTCTGGGTGTAATTTATATACCTAAGGTACAAATTTATATTTAAATAATCTAATGTACTAAGTGTTCTATCAATTACCTAGTACCCAAAAACAAACTCTGCTTAGCTTGGGGCTAGATGATGCTGTGTGAATTTTCCAGCTTTATTTAGTTACTTATTTTATCACACGTGACTAAAACCCGGGGCAGGATCTGGGCATTATAACAAACTGTCTATCGTCTATTAAAATACTCGGTATTTTTCAAGAAAACAGTCGCCACGGAACCTTTCTAAAACAAACGGAAGAGGTCCTACGCAAACAAAACAAAATGGACTCTTGTTGCAAAGTCCTTTCGGCTGTTGTCTTACGGACACGCACACTTCAGCGCTTTGAGTAAATATTCAGGCTGTAACTCGATTCTCGAGGTGATTGTGAGGTAGGGGCTACATTCCACTCTGATCCACTTTGCATATCCTAGTGATATCCACTAGCAAAATGGATCAGTTTTCACTTTTTTGTCCACTCTGTACCATAGCCTGGGTGGATCAGTTTCCGCTGTTTGATTACTGATTGATTTCCTATCAATTACCCCGAGTGTGAGGGCTTGCTGTGTGGTGCCGGCTTAGAATTTGCACCACCCCAACTCTTCCCGCGGGTATCGTAAGAGGCGACTAAGGGATATCCACCGGGGATGGGCAGCTGCGCCCCCTGTAGAACAATTGCACCACCGAACTACGATCCCCAACCCACATGCCCAGCGTGGGGATTGTGGGCATTACCCCCTTAGATAAAAGCCAACAAGGCGCTTATAAGGGGGAGGCCAGTGGATCATTATAGGCTGTGGAAAGGGAGGGGGTGTCGGTGAGGGCTTACACAGTATAATAATAAAAAACTCAGTGTCCACTGCTGCGGTAGATTTACTAGCTCATGTGGGTTCCACTTGGTTTTAAAATGATGTTTCTATCATACTAATCACACTAGTGAATTAGGATGTATTTTTGTTGCCTCTTCACGCCAAAACTGAACAGAACTTTGCATTATGTAGATGGAGCTACCTACACGTCTTTACCTTTTTTTTATTTGTCGAGGAAATTCATTTACAAATAAACTGGTCTGGGGGGGCCAGAATTATATTATTTTTTATTTTTTTGGTTTATTCGGAGATCAAACAGTTGTACACACTTTATAAATGAACTTACATAATAACTCATTACCATTTATGTGTCCTCGCATGTAGAAGCTAAAAGACTGCTTGCTTGCGGAGGAGAAATGACAAAACAGTCCTGTGTTGTTAACAACTAGGTGCAATGATGTAAACTAATTGTAATTACCAATAAACAGAACTTATAAAAATAAAATAATTAACAAGAAATATTAATATACAAAAAAAAAGGAGATGTAAATAATATTCACTGGTAACAATATACATACTTAATTGTGTTAAGATGCTAACGCATAAAACCAGCGCTTTGTCAGGAGTTTGTTAAATCTTTGTGATGTTGAGTCGAATAAATCGAGGTCGGGAATATCGACCAAACTGTTAAATGAAGCTAATGCTCTACTGAAAAAGGAGTTTGGCCTATAATTCGTAAAACTAAACGGAATGTCTAGATGAATGGGATGTCTAGTAGGTCTATAGGGGACTTTTATTTTAATGTGTTCAAGAAGCTGTGGAGAGATTTATGAATTATTATTATGACTCACCACACCTGGAACAACACATAAGCTGTTCATCCCATTGATCAGTGTTCTCTCTCAAGGCAAAAGAAAACCTTTAAGCACTTTCTGCCTGAGATACAGGTTTACCTAGTTCAGGCACATGTAATATTTTACACCTGTATTAGATAGTACAGAACTTAGTTCCATATAAAGTTATAGTTAACTACATAAACCGTTAATGGTTAGTAAACAGTATGGTCAGTTATTTATACATACAAGAACGCACTGCTTTAGCCCCACTCTCGCACAGCTGCCGCACGCATGCGCATCAAATCGTGTTGTCAGCACGCTGTTCTTACTGTCTCACTCAACATTTGTTGGTTTGAACGACAATCAGATAGTAGTAATAATTGACAATAATAATAATATAATAACTTTTCCTCCCTTTCTATAATAATAAGGGAGTACAAAAGATATTTTGACCTGATAGCCCTCAAGAAAAACACAATGAACCAACGAACGCACAAGCTCAAGTAATGATGCGAGTCATTTGACATAATTGCCTCATTCACACCGTAACATCACATATTTTTGTGGTGACTAATAATGCACATATTTCTGCTTGAGGGCCACATTTGCCGGAATCTTCCCGCAGGGGACAAGATGGTGAAAATTCATTCACTTGAGATGAGTCATTTCATTGACAAGCTGTTTTGACGTGATATTATTTTTTATGAACGTTGATAACTTATGAGACTGTCACATATAGTAGAAACTATTAACTGCATGAGTGAATATGTGTTAGCAGAAATAAAACCAGCCAAGTGCGAGTAGGCTTGCACACGGAGGGTTCCGTACCATCGTACAAAACTATTTCGCAAAAGAAAACCTAAAAAACGGGTTTTTTGATGGATCGAATATAAGCAAAAAGCCAACATGATGCGGTCACCCATCCAAGTACTGACTGCGCCCGACGTTGCTTAACATCGGTGATCGGTACTCAACGTGGAATGGACGTTAGCCCCCTTAATAATTAGATTTATTATATTTTTATTATTTATTGGTATAGCGACAATAGTTATCATACCCGGTCAAAATTTAGACTGTCTGCCTATTACTGTTCAAGAGACAGACAAGAAGAGACAACAGCATTTGACATAGCGGCAAAAAAAATACACATTCTGTGAAAATTTCAACAGGCTACCTTTTAAGGTTCATGAGATACAGCCCGCTGAAAGACGGACGTATGGACGGACGGACAGACAGCGGAAGCTTAGCAATAGGGTCCCGTTTTGACCCTTCGGGTACGGAACCCTAAAAACCATGAGTAGCTATTCAATTATTCAGAAATCTACCTATGTCTACTAGGAGTTTGGCGTTGACACTACCACACAGATGTAAAGCTACGTCATCGTTTTACTCTATAATTAGGATCTTAGTATTTGTTCTGAATAAATGTATTTTACTTACTTATTTTAGATTTTTTATTCACACTAGTGTGACACAGCAGTGTGAAGTGTGAATGTTAGTCGGTCGTTAATATTTGATAGGAATTTTGGTGAGCTACCTGTCAATGGAGTGCCACAGAGCATCATCATCTACTGGACGCACGTTTGTTAACACTGTGGCCATATTTACCATTCCTTTGTAGAGTAAATAGATAAGAATTTTTATTAAGTTCACACACAAACAGCACAGGAATACATAACAAATCAATAAAAACAGTATTTAGGTAAGTATACATAAGGAGGCAGGTACACAATTATAAAAACAGACTAACTAATAGAAAAAAAATTAAAGCAAAAGCAAAACAACCAAAATTATATACAATACCTAAATAGACACCTACCTACCACCAGTGCACAAGCCCTAATAACGAGTAGGCAGTTACCCCCTCCCCTAAGCGGGGGCTACTCACCCGTTCCTGCTCTGCTCTGTAGTGAACCCAAAAGGGTCAGTCTCAGCTTTATGCTGTTCTGCACCAGGATAGGTACAGAACAGCGCTGGTTTTCAGACTGGCCCACCGAGAGAGTAGAGAGTAGGCCTTACAAGATCATATCAGACACATCTACGTAAGTATCGCAAAAAAACACTGTATTATCCATGCAAATCCGGCCACATTGTCACTTTCCGACCGGTGAGATTGTGATCAAATGAATCTATTGATTATAAAGAAATCCGGAAGCAATCTTCGTGAATGCAAAGGCCTACAGATGATGAGATAAAGATGTTCTTCGTCATATATAAGCGAATTTTTGATTATTAGATGATTGTTACATCTTTATGCCAACAATACTGAACGGATCGAGCTGAAATTTTGCATCCACGTAGTTCAAGATCAGAAGATAACTTAATATGATTTTTATCCGGATAAATGCGTGAAAAGCCGCAGGCGGAAGCTATTATTGATAATCTTTACTTACAATACGGAAAATTCTTTACTGTACACCACAAAAATATATTGAAAATATAATGTCTAAGTACAATGGGTAGCCTTATCGCTTAGAATCGATAAAATCGATCTCTTCTTGGCAAACGTTGGTTAGAAAAAATTACTTATACCTAAGTTTAACCATTCAGTGCCTTACTATTCGACGATCCCAAAGTTATTTAAGCTTGGCTTTAAAGGCGTAATGGTTGAATTCTTAGAGGCGCTCGGCTAACACTTAGGATCCCAAATGTGGAAAACTGGAAACTATTCGGTCTTGGGAGCAGTTTTTGAAAGTTTTCAACTAGTTCCTTAACGCGTGGTTTTTGAACCGTTTAGGGTGGTGTAGTTTTAATGAAATGTGGTGCGGTGTCATCGAGTACATACCCAATAGAGAGGAAATATGGTCTTTCGAATTCCCAAATGATCAGTGTTTTTTCACTCATAAATGTCAACTCTCGCTCGCTATACTAGTGTATATTTATTTATTTATATATTTTGAAATTTTAGGAAAACTCACAGCTAGAAAATTACAAAGTAAGGAACATTTACCTAAATACATGAGATTATTTACATGTACTTATGCTGAAGGCTAAAAGCTAGTGTTAAGGCTAGTGTTGTGCTGACATACCTACTAATAAAATAGTGTATCGATACTCCCGATATAACAAGAAGTAACTAAAATTTATCAACTTGATTAAGTTACTTGATCAGTGTAACTTTTATAAAAACACCAGGATTTTGCATATTATTTATATAAATGTATACTTGTAGTAAAAAAAATTACTTTATATTTTTAACAATACTCATTCATTTCCAATTATCGAAGCGATTGCTCGTAGCGATAATAAATCTTTATTATCGCTACGAGCAATCGCCTTATATACCTACTCCCGCGATTCTTATTAATGAAAACTTTCATTATGATTCGTTCTTTCTATCTAATATAACAATGGCACACTCAATACACGTATTTGATTGGTTTGCTTTTAACCCAGTTAGTTTGAAGCCAGCATTCCGATCACATGTGGACTCTAAGACGTTTGCTCTAAAAGCTTGTTTTTTTAATAAGATTAAATATTTGCCTGAATTTTTATCTGTCCAGAAATCATAAAATTGTGGTCGAATTCATAAAACTGTGATTATACCATAATATGTAGCAACCTGCCAAAGCCCAAAAATAAGTAAAAGTTCAACCCAAAAAGCCAGAAATTAAAGCGTTAATATGATAATCCGGGCATATTTCATTATTACCAGCCATTTATGTAAAGGTGCGGTTGTGAAAAGAGCGGTGAACAGCCGGTTCAGACTTTTTACAGATTTCAAAGGAAATATCAAGCGCAGCGGGTAAATGTTCCATTGATAATTAACTATGAAAATTTCGCTCCTGGCGGAATCGTGTCGAACCAGACGCAGAACCATTCACCAAGAAGTTGAAGTAAAAACTTTGTTAAACAGAATTTTATTTATTGACTTAGAATATTCTTTATTGACAAAGAAAATACCTATTCAATAATATGTAAAAACATATTAGAACTAGTATTTACAATTGAAACAATTAAGCTAACTGCAGATTGTTGCAAACAATCTACAGGTAGCTCAACTGATCCTATCAATACCAGTCGGAAGCGTCCCCAAAACGCTGGCTGTCCCACTGTATGGCAATGCTGATGCGCTGCGCCAGATATCCACCAACTCTCGGGTCACGCGTCGCTTAGACCAGACGCTCAGACAACTTTTTAAAAACCCGAAAAGCCTCGGTACCCCATGGACCTAGGGTCCCTTGACATAGTAGCTAGTGAAACTAAACTAACCTCTATTCTAGCTTTTTTATCACATAGTAGGTAATAAAGGTATATTCCATTCACTGCCACCTACATGCTGATTAGCCTGGACGTGTGCGTCACGGGCAATGAAAGTGATAAGTTGGGCTACCTTGAACATTGTTCCATTTATTTAATGACCCGAGTAAATATGCTTGTTTTCGCTCTTACCAGCCTCTGTCCTGATATTCTTATTTATGCACAGTGACCTTCATTGTTAAGTAACCCCCTGTTATGTTTAAAGTCAATTTATATAAACATTTGAAGACCAAAAAACAACAAATACCAAGTCGTAATTACGAGACGAAGAACTTTATCAGGGAGCTATCAATGAACGCCACTGTACCTTCGCCCTGCCACTTTGACAATATCGTTAACCCATCTTTCGAATGAAAAGCTTATTTATAAGGCAGTCGGGATATTTCTCCCGCTCCTTCATCAGGCTCTGACTCCGACGCCAACCATTTGTGTAATCCACGGTAACCAGGTGATATTGATCGTTCCTATTTCCTTTTTGCATTTTGTTTATGACTGCGACGAAAACTCGTAAACTTTGGATATCGCGGGCGTAAACCTGCGGTGTTACAACGCTGGATGAATTACAGCTGGATCACTTTATTTAACTTAAAGAATAAAAAAAATTTAAAACCGGTATTTACGATTGAAATAGTTGAGTTAACTGCAGACTGTTCTAGAGGCAGCTCAACTGATCCATATCAATAATAAAATTATCGGAAGCGTCCCCAAGATGCTGGTTGCATTGCGCCGCTGTATGGCAACGCTGATGCGATGTACGTACCTGATACTGACCAACTCTTGGGTCACGCGTCGCTTCAACCAGACGCTCTGATACTTCTTATTTAACTTATACCAGTACCAGTACCCAAACAGTAGGTATTATTATTAATCAGTAGGTGTTGTAGGTAGCGCCGAAAATGAGATTCTCGTTCACTAAACTTAGCGCTTTGACACATCGGTGTTATAACCTAGCCATCCCAACAGATCTGTATAACAATATGCGTTTACATTATGCTAGGGCTATAAAATTGATAGGTTCTAGACGAAAAAGTTTTTCCATGTCGTAGTGTCGACGTTTACGGTTCAGTATGGCATGGCCTTTAGCTACCGATGATTGGGAGAGATGGTTTATTTCTGCGGTAAAGTTAAGTAGGAATTTGAGCCTAGAGGGTCTGAGCGATGGTAGGTATGGGGTTTCAGCGCTATACATGCATGTCTTAGCGGCTATTCGGTTTCCAAATCAAAACTAAATTGAATTTCATCTCAACCTCAGAAAGAGGTGTGTCGGATAGACTTGACAATAGGAAACAAAGAGGACTCTAGAGCCATCTCTATGAAATCCATATGAAGGAGGCCTTCACCCGAAAATGCTGATGAAGATTATGGGTGCCCAAATCAATAAACGATGACAATGCTAAGGTTTTTCGATTCGTGTTGGCACGAGATTCAAGTTATTTCGTGTTTTAAGGCGCTCTACAAGAAATCAAACTAAAGGAAAAGTAATAAGGAATAAAACTAACAGAAAAGTAATTTGCCGCAAATTGTAAACCATTTTCTATGAACCCATGATAAAACCAACTTCGATTCAATTGTATTTTGGGAGCATTTGGGCATAATCTGTTGATTTTTAGCCCTAAAACTCTTACATTCCCATAAGCTAAGGTGTTTATCCAACACAAACTAGGTCCGTAGTTAACCCGCTTACATTCATAATGAAGTAGTTAAACAACGAAAGTTTTTATAGTAAAATAATCTCCCCCAAAATACATAATCATTTAAATCAAGGAAGTTACCTAGGTAGGTATATGAAGAGAAACGGCCTACTCATGCTATGGATGCTGCTATGTAAAGTGGATGATATAGAGTTTGTATAGTTAGACTTGGTTATTTAATGTGTAAGTATATTTTATACATTTTGGTACACCTACGATAAAAAAAATCTAATACATTTTTGTACCAATGCGACATATTCTTAATTATTATTTTGTCGCCCCGCATCTTTCTATCACCTCCTCAACCACCTAACGCGTATTCTTTAAATAATGCTATCAATTTCTCTCGACTACAGGAGAGGAAAATTAAATTATTGATGTGTCGCTATGGAGCTGACTGTACACGTGTTCGATCAGAAGACATCCTCACGGTAATTAAATATCAGGTGATCCAAGCGAGAAATAATTACAACGTGTAACGCGTATTATGAACACGTGACTTGGCGACGTGACATCACGCACTGGCTTCTTGTTCGCATGTTAACTTGATATTGGAATAATCTTAGTAGTGTTCAGTAATTAGTTTAAATAAATAATGCTGGACATTTCACAGAGCATCATCTAGCCCCAAGCTATATGGGTATACTTTATACCTGATATGCAAACAAATTGTATAGCAAAAAAATGAGCAAATGTGTAGGCTTTGTCGAGACCTGCATATTTGCGTCTCTTGAGATCCTCGGCCAAATCTGCCGCTGCACCAGCCCTCACGGATGCGCTCGGTAGATGTGAAGGCGCAAGTGTGTCGACGCATCTAGCGTCCCACACAATGGGCCTTCTCAACTCCCATGGGAGTGTCATACCGTCGGGCCTCTTACCATCGTCACGCATCAGACCATTCGGTTCGAGAATAGCTGCAACCAATGCCCTGACTCCAATTCAGAAACGGCCAAGAGACGGGCACGAATTGCAGAGCTGGAGAACGTTCGTAACAAGCAATTCTGTGTCAACTAACACAGAGCCCCGTCCCATTGCCTCAAAATAGAAAATCGAATATTTTATTACACATTTCAAAATTTTGTTATCTGGTTACCTGTTTCATACAGAAAGTGTCCTTGAGTTAACATACTACATATAACTTTCACATTTTAAACGACAGGTACTGAGATCATTTAAACCGTCCTAGTTTCGATGCTACTCGTAGTTCCCTGCAGTCTTCCTGCAGTTAGACAAGTCACTTTTAAATACCACCTTCAGAACGACTTACGAAAGGATAAAAGACTCTTAAAAAGGTGCTACTGCGGGATACAGCTTGAACTTATGTCAAAAATAGAGTGTGTGGCAGGCGCAGTCACCGATTTGTCTCAGAGGGTGGCAGCAAGCCTAGCTCCTTCAACGCTGCGTCAGCGTGCGTCGTGAGAACGCCTCGCCAGCGCCATAGGGTTGTGTCGCGCACGGCATCTACGCACCCACGCACTTGCACGCAGTCCGCGCGGTAGTGGTGGAGACGCGCGTGCTGCGTCTCCAGCACGTACGATGAGCAAGCGCCCATGCATGTCCGAGGCATGTGATTGTGAAGGACCAACACGCGGTCAGTAACGTGAAACGCCTTCACATTTTTCAGTGGTTCCGTATAGTTCCGCGTGCGCCACACTTGCTGCAACATTGGCAGGTGGCTTGGTATCCTTTCACCTCCTGGGTGAGAGAAGAAGTACACTTGTGTAACGTAGAAGGAGCTTCGTGGACGCATGCCTGAACTGAGTGGAAGGACGCGCCTTAGCAGTGCTGGCCAGTCCATGTCCTCCAGCGGCACGATCACCTCGTCGATATCCAGCAACACGATCCAGCGATACTGGTACATGTGCCGGTATAAACAGTCGTTGTATAAAACCAGGTCCATCTGCCGCTTGTTGAGTGACTTATTTGTGAGATAGAGATGCTGCAACGCTGGTAGATTAGGTGCACCGCCGGGCAGCGACGTGCGAGTGACCGTCACGCGGCCGAGGCGTTCGTAGCGCGCCAGCACACGCGACACGTTTGGATGCACCTGCAGCTCGTAGAAGTGGATAGCGTCGGCACCCAGTAACAACACTAGCTCGATCCATTCCACGAGACGGACGGACGGGTCCTCGTGCAGGAAATCGAGTCCCTTCACGCAGACAGCGATGTCGCGGCGGTCGGCCGGGGTCTCGGGAGGGTTATAGTAAACTCGCTGCATATTTTGCGCCACGTTGCAAGGCCGTTCGACGAGGCTGACAGCGCGCGGTGTCAGATGCCGCACGTCAGCGCGCAGTGCACATGACAAGAAATATGGCTGCAATACGGCATCGCTAGAGTTGCCCCACTTGGCCCGCCACATGAGCTTGTATTCGAGGACGCGCACGATGATGGGCTCCGCGATCTCGTGGAACCACAGCTGGCAATAGGCTTTCACCTCCGGCTTGATGTGGTCGTGAACGACCAGCAGGCGAATGACAGGCCCGAAGCGCGATGCGATGCGTAAGTCCAAGTACGCTCCGTACATATGAAACACGCCCGAGGAGGTTTGAAGCGTCTGCCAGAACGTGTTGTGGAACTCCAGCTCGTAGATAGACGGAAGAGGCGCGCATTCCTTCAGCTTGTGGAATTTCCCCCGGTCGTTCCTGTGCGCGTACCAATAGGCGAGTGGCAGCGAGAGCAGGCGTTGTTCCACATCCCACCGCAGTGCTGGATCGTCGATCGGTGGTAGTTCGGTGGGCGGTGACGAGCGCGGTGCGGGGGTGGTCGTAGGGACGTAGGTGGGGTGCGGAGGGCCGTGTTTTAAGCGAGATAGTGCTAGAAGGCACAGAGTGGTCCAGCACAGCAGCGACGTAACACCGATGCGCTCGTAACACCACCCGCGCTGCATCTAAAACAACACAGCACATGAGCGAGCATAGCCAGCCTCATTTATAAGTTCCACAACCAAAAGCAGACGGAATTGCAGACGGAAATCTTATGGGTCTGCCCGGGGCCAATCAGCGTGGCCGACGGTACCTACTAATTTTTGAAAATAATGGTGACTCCAATTTGTTTCTGTAGTTTTCGTGGCGATATGACACCTCCTAACTCAAAGAGAAGAGTTGCGTAGGCCTATGGCGTGAGTATTATTGTCAGTAAAAAACGGGACCACCCCGGAATGTCGGAACCATCCGGCTTTTTAAATTCAAACCACAGAGATATGGTCGAACTATTGTACAGCAAGATAAGGGTACACAAACAATTGTGCACGTTTCATGAAATATGAATGCCTATTCATCAAAACTGTTTCGCATAGTCCGGGAACGCACGCGTTGGCAACGGTCTAACTTTATTTTGTAGTGTAGAGGAAAGCTTCTGGGTTTCATGGTCAACAATAGCGGCCTCGGAAAATGAGACTCTCTTGCGATAGACTCGGCCCAACGGAAACAACCCCATATTTGCTGTTAGTAAAATTATTTGCACCTAAATTATTCACTACGACGACCTCATGTGGTTATCGTAGAGTATAATTTAGGTATTGGCGCAGCGTGTAAAATCCCACCTGCGATGAAGGTTTCAGGTTGAATTCCATAATTGTTTGTATGCTTTGCAGATGATGTTCCGGGCCTAGGTGCTTCATTGCTCTTTGCATAGCCAGATTTTATAATACTACACAAGAATAAAATTTATTTATCTATGCAATGTGAGTATTTAATACTTACTAGTTTCTGCCCGTGGCTTCGCACGCATCGTTTCTATGGACTTGGTTTTATGGTTATTTCTATCCGATGGGAAATTATTTATGGGTTAAATACCTAGTATCGTATGTTTTATTCCAGGCCTAAAAATATTTACATGTATGCTAAATTTCGGCCCGATCAGTTCTGTAGTTCATCAATATTATACTAGATTCTGCCAGCGGCTTCGCACGCGTTGTTTCTATGGAAACGGCTAAAGGTGATTTATTCACCATGGGAATTGATCATTGAAATAAAAAGTAGCCTTTGTTTTATTCTAGGCCTAGAAATCTGTATGCTAAATTTCGGTCCGATCCGTTTTGTAGTTTTGGCGTGTTGAGTAAACAAACATTCATCCATACAACTAAACATTCAAACACCCACATTTATTATTGGTGTGATGTGATGTGATGTTCCCATAATACAAGCTCTGCTAATTTGGTCCTAGATAATGCAGTACCTAGGCTACACTCTAAAGCCGCTGACCAACAAAGCTCGGCGGCTTACGAAAGGTGTTTTTTTTTTTATAATGTAATGTAATAATCACCTCTATTTTTCAGATTTTCCACAACAACGTGTAAGTACAATGGAGTTACACGGTTCTCAATTTAACACGCTGTTATGCAAATAAAAACAATTAAAACTTTTATTATGCTTGTAGGTACTACAACGCAGTTTGTTCCAACAATGTTGCCATAAAAAAACATAAAAAATACTGAATGCAAGTAAAATTGGAGGTTTTATGGCTTGAAGCGATCTCTTCGTGGAAATAGATAATTTACAAAATAATTAATTAATAATAAATCTGTTTTAATTTTCTTTGATGTTGGTATTTCTTTAATTAATTTAACGCTGATAAATTTGTAATTAGCAAATTGGTTCCGGCCCAATTCAAAACAACTTTGATTTAATCAATAAATTAAGTTGCAAATCTAAAGCCCGTATTAAGAAAGCTTGCTCAGTTATAGATCTGTGCTTGAGTGACGTTTATGCCAAAGAAAAGCGTTACTCAAAGATAAATAACGTAAACCAAACACGTGACCTACCCCCTGACCTGTTTTATCACTCGCAATATCAAAGACTTTATATCATCCTACACTAAAATAAAACTACAATTCGCTTGTCCGTCCTATTCTAGAATATTCTTCAGTTATCTAGAACCCCCACTCAAGACATCTACAGTAAACGCCTTGAATCAATACAAAAGAGAATTCTATACCATCTTTCATATGTACAGTGATCAGTTGGCAAGGAAGTTATCCAGTTTCAGCAAGCGACTAGAACATTATAACCTAACCTATGCGAAGAAAGAGAGCTGACCTACTATTCTTATATAAACTTTTTAATGGAAAAATAGACTGCATTGAACTAAACAACAAACTTTAATGGTAAAAGACCTGACAGTATGACTCTGATTCCCTGGAAGATGGGTCGGCCTTTAGTTTGGGATGCCACGTGTGTAGATACCCTAGCGCCTTCACATCTTGCAGGGACATCGGTAAGGGCCGGCTCCGCAGCAACATCAGCGGAGTCCCTCAAACGGCGAAAATACGCTAATCTTGACCGAGGTTACCTATTTGAGCCGATTGGGGTTGAAACCCTTGGTCCTTGGGGACCTGGAGCACACGCCATTTTTAAAGATCTTACCAAACTTCTTATGGAGTCGACAGGTGATCGGAATGCTGGCTTCTACTTCGGTCAAAGAATTAGCATTGCCATTCAACGTGGCAATGCTGCCAGCATTCTGGGCACACTGCACTCTGGTGACGGCATAGATTTTAAAGAAATAGATATAAGAGTATATACTAGTTGTAATTGTTTTATTCTGTTATTGTAATTAAAACCCATAATAAATAGTTTCAACAACAAACTTCTAATAATTGCTCCTTTTAGGCTACCTAGAAGTAAAGCCTATAACCTTTTCTCATTGCCCTATTGCAGAACTAAGATGAGCAAAAACGCCGTTATTCCCAGGATCTGTGGTAACTTTAACACTTTATCCAAAAACTCGTCTCTCGACCTATCTGACCCTTTGAACAAGTTCAACAAATCCCTTAGATCTACTCTATCCCATGAACATCTTGATCCTTAATACTCGCTCCATATTTTTAGACAACTTATGTGCCTAACATGTACTTTACACCTACCTACTTGTACTTCGCTTTTGCTAGCCTTCGTATTACTTCGTTTTCAATATTTTATTTTCTTATTGCCTACGCTGTTAGGTATTGTAAATAATTTTTTTTTTTTTTTATTTTTTTTTATTTTAAAGTTAATGATTAATATGTCATAATAACTTTAGTATTATATTAGTTGAGTTGCCTTGATTTATGCGCATGCTGCGGCCGCCTATAAATTAGAGAGCACTAGACCTAAGAACCCTATCAATTATTTTTTATTTCTTTTTGGGTTATCTCTAGTTGGTAGTCCTAATAAATAAATAAATGACTGAGCAAGATTTCATAATACGAGCCTAAGTGAGCGTTAATTTAGATATCTTATTATTCTTAAAATTAAAATTCGTGAATTAATTTAGATTTTAAGGTTCAAAATAATGCTAACAAAAAGAAAATAATAATAATGCTTGACAATTCACACAGCATGATATTCTAGTCCCAAGCTAAGCAGAGTTTGTGTTATGGGTACAACCATAGAGGAAAATCTCGCTGTAGATAAAAGCTTTTTCAGACATAATTCACAGAAAAACCACATCCACCGTCAGTTACAACTGTGATGAACATAAAATTCTTCATACCTATTTCACGGTTAGTTTGAGGGCCCAATCAAAGAACGACACCAAACCTTAATCGCACCTTTTAGTTATGCTGAAGTGTGTGAGAGTAATAAAGGGCAGGTATGATTTTTTTTTATTAAGTCCCTGTATAAAAATACCTTTAGTTGGACCGATAGGTTGGTTGACGAACGAAATAACGAGTTATAACGAAACCTTAAACGATTATTATATACCTAAATTGGTCAGACCTACTCATACGTCCCATTCAAATTGGCTCAAAATGATTATCCTTAGTATGTTCAAAAATGGGACGAGGGCTTTGCCTATCAGTGGGACGTTCAGGCTAATTGTTAAATGTAAAGTTTGAAAAAGTGTGCGCGACTCGGCAAAGGCAGTGTAGGGCGCCCTCCGGCCAGGTTGGATGACGACCTGCGACAGACTGCTGACAGATGCTGAATACAAGCTGAAGACAGGGCGCTATGGCACTCATTATATGGTACTCATTATCATAAGGGGAGTCCTATATTTAAAATGAGACGTGTTTCATTAGATTTTGGCATTTTGGTTAAAAAAAATTTATACTCCGTCGTTCTTTTAACAGGCGCCGGTCCACCAGTTAGTTTTTATACAGCGGACGAACAACCAATCGAGATAATGTTGGCATTAGCGGTGTTCGCGTGCTTGTACGAATGTTATGTTATTTTAAACTACGGACGCGACAGATAAGTGCGACTTTAAGTCGCTTTAAAAAAAGCTTAGATATAGTACATATTTTAGTCATCTCAGCCACGAGACATCTACTGCTGGTCTTATGATAAGACCGCTGCCTCATCCAGCGGTTTCCCGTGACCTTCACCGCAACATCGGTCCACCTCGTCTCTGTCCTTTATTTCTAATAAAATTTAACTTTTTGATATGATTACTGTCACTGCCTTATGCCAAGCCATAAAAGCGAGCCATTTCATAACTCTCATACTTTGTGACATGCGAGCAAGTATTGTCTATTCAATTCTAAATTTTAGCATAACTGATTTTTGGTCGTGATATTAGATTTATTCTACCTAATGTAGATAGTAAACTACAATGGGGCCCACACATAGACAAGCTATCGAAGAGACTTAGTTCTGCAGCGTATGCAGTCAAAAAAATCCGTCACCTTACAGACGTTGATACTTCTAGACTAGTTTATTTCAGCTACTTCCATAGTGTTATGTCTTATGGCATACTGCTATGGGGGAACGCTGCAGATATTAACACCGTATTTGTGCTGCAGAAGAGGGCTGTTCGTGCAATCTATTATATGGGTTCCAGAGAAAGCCTACGTGAAAAATTCAAGGAAATAAACATAATGACAGTACCATGTCAATATATTTATGAAAACATACATGTACACTCATAGAAATATCAATCGCTTCCCTAAAAATAGCGATGTACATAATTTGAATACAAGAAATAAACATAAACTCGCTGTGCCCACAACTAGACTACACAAAATCAATGTATCTTTTAAAGGGCAATGTATACGCTTCTACAACAAAACTCCTAGTGAGTTGCAAAAATTATCAGTAAATAAATTCAAACAAATTGTCAAAACCTTCTTGTGTAAAAAGGCCTACTATAAAATATCAGATTATCTAGAGGATAAAAAAGCTTGGGACGGGATTTGCTCCAACTCGAAAAATAACAACTAACAGGCTAAAGGTTTCTTCGTCGCTTCTTTACTTTAGTCAACATACCGAAGCGACTGAAATCAAAAATATCACTTTATTTCCGTGTCAGTGTTTAATTATTAAGAATTTGACCTTTTCTTAGTGTACATTTATTGTATTTATGGAAATAAAGAGTTTTCGACTTTGACTTCGACTTTGATAATCAGTTATTATGTGGCACACTCGAAAATTAAACTCTCGACAGCAAGACTATATACTCGATATGGCAATAATAATAAGTCAGGCCGCAAATTCTTTTTGCCCACTTCCTTGGCCGAAAAGATATCTAGTGGTCCACCAACCTCTGATTTTATATCTAAGCCACGGGAAAATAAGAAGGCTTCTTATAATTCGTCTTGTTTTAAATGCCACCTGAATATTCCAAAGTAAGCGTTATAAATAAGTCATGTTTCACAACATTTTAAACATACTGTGTAATAAAACTAGATGTCGATACAATTGCTTTATTGGTGTCATATATAAATATTTAAGAAGTATACTGCTTGATTATTATCTTACAAATGTAGATGCTAAAAAATAACTGCCAAGCTAAGTTGTATTTACAGTAGCTTACATCGAAGATACATAGTGGCTAAAATAGTAGTTTTTAGACGCGCATTGATGGTGGCTGACTTAGTAATTCAGAGAACAATCTAGATTTTTAGAGGAGAATAATGCTATCAATAGAATTAATTTTAATTAGCACCCATAATAATATAGCTATTTCTAGTCGCAACTCACACTTATGTAACTCAACATTGACCTAATTCGAACAGTTGAGGCGAACTTTTTTGTGCATAAACGTTTTACTGCTAAGATTTTGTTAGCTAACTTGATTAGGGCGAGTAACCACGGAATTGTGTTGGTTAGAGTACCTACCTACGTATGTTATTCTAAGTGAATTCGTTCGAGCCGAATTGCTATACGAAATTGGATCTATATTCAATTGTATTGAAGTCGAATTTTGGGTAATTTGGAGACACGACACCGAGAAACTAGGCTCTGTTTAAGAATTTTTCAAAAGACTAAGTAGGCACAAGCTGGTAAAAGTATTCCTTCAAAGTCGACATATTCGTATCAGCAAATGTGTGTTGAACCGCTGACAATGAGGTCTCATCTGAAGCTTGTCGCACACCTGGAAAGCACCGCTGCAGCACAGCACAAAAATGTGCATTCAACTCTAACATTTAGGTGAAGTTTCCACGACCACACGTTTAAAGCTTGTGGGAAGCCATTTTGTCACTGTGAAATGTATATAAAGATAACGAGTTTAGGCCCATATTTGAATGCACGTTATTGTGTTGTGTGGTAGCGGTATTGGAATATAAGCGCAGAGCTTTAGACCCGCCTAAGACCTTTTGATACTACTTGAAATGTACAGCATGGCATCTAAATGTGTTTTGGTGAAAATTTAAAAAATCTACTAAACATTCTTAAAGGTTTATTAATGTTTCATAACAAACAACTATAAAGAAAACAGAATGCGAAACAAACAAGTTCGCTGCTCAACACGTTAAAGAGGATTAGAGCGCAGTGAATGTATTGTGCTAATGTTCATTATGGTATTAACCACAAAGCTGATTTTGCTTTGTTTATGAGTTCTTTGGTTCTTCGGTACGCAGGCAGGAAAGTTTTGTTTACTTTAGTAGCTTGAGATTTTTGTTTGGAATTTTGTTCATGTAGAAAGTTTTTTCTCAAGAAATACAAAAACTCGTGAAGGGATAAAACGTTGGTGTTCTTCCAACACAAACAAGGTTCGTAGTTAACCCGCTTACATCCGTAATTAAATAAAAATACCTTAGTGGTAAATTGAAGGAATGATTAGGACTTTTGAAGTACTAGGTTATAGTAGTTCAACAATCCGCATTGCTACCAACATCATGACAACTTTTTTTGGTATTTTGATAAGGTTGGCTACTTTGCTAACTATGTAGCTTGCTACGACATTAATCTTAGTATCTATGCAATAACATCCCAATCTTCAAAAAACTGCTTCATCAGTATTATTTATCAGTGTAAAAAATTAATAACTTTATTTTTATATCTATGCAAGTTTATTATATAAAGTAGGTAGTTTATGACATGATAGGTATTATAGTATGTAGTGTAGATATATGTAATTATTTTAATTTCCGTTTTTCAAACGCCACCGTCTATATTGTTATCATAAGTCCAGTCCATCCCAAGGTTGCCTGGAAGAGATCGCTCAAAGCAATAAGGCCGCCCTTTGAACTTCCTTGTTTCTCAGCATTTTCACCTGTATTATATTTTGTATTTGTGTGGAGTTATCTATCTATAGCAAAACGTTGCTGCGGCGTAGCAATACCACATTGAGGTAAATTGAGGTAAAGACGGTTAGCTATACTAGGTAATACTAAAATAGAAAGTACTAATGCGTCTGTCTGTTGCATTTAGGCGCCAACACAACGGACCTTTATACACTTTAAAACTGACAGGAAGTGGTATCATGGGGTAGGACATAATTTAATCCTGGAAAAGCCCGTGCCAAGCCGCGGGCAGTAGCTAGTTTAAAAATAAAACAGTTTCCAAAACATTGTAATTAGGCAAATCAATCGCCTTTCACTATTTAAGCCCACAACCAAAGCTTAAAACGACAGAGTACAAAACAAAGGGCACCGCAACCGCATCAAATGATAATGATGCGGTTGCAAGCGACCGACGGCAAATAATTGCGATTTGTAAACCGTACGGTGAATTTACATGCGGTACTGTGAATTGAATACAATTGAAATTAAAGTTATGGGGAAATGCGGGAAAACTGTTTGCTGCAAAATCACTCAATCCAAATGGCTGGTGTTGGTGCGATTCGCGCTGAAGTATAAGATCATATTTCCTCCTAGTAGGATATAATGTAGGAGCTAGTTTCTGCACGCGATTTTGCACGCGTTTTTTCTACAGAAACATTAATTTTTATAAGTTTACACTGAGTTTATTTGCAAAATAATATGTTTTCGCCTGAATTATAATTATTATTTATCTATTTATTAACACATGATCTCGCATCAGTAATGTTTTAACCTATTGTGCTCACATAAATGATACTAAGCTCTGTTGTTTGGCAAAGCACTCCCGCGGGAACTGATCATGATTGGAATCCATTCACGGATAAAATATTCAAATACGGAACGAATAGGCCGGTAATTCAACAAAAGTCGGGATCCAAAAAGTCGGTTCTGCATAATTGCAAAACGTTCCGGATAACAGCGTGTCTGCCAATTTCCGAAAGAAACGGGGTAGACAACAGTGTGTTTATTTTACATTACAATTAAAATAATCCAATGCCCCAGTACTGGGCAAAGGATATAGGAGTTTTGACGAGTATTTTGATATTTTATTTATCAAGATCGCTGCAGCAGCCCTTTGAATGCTTCGAAGTAATAACTCTTTATAGCCTCGATGATACGATTGGGTAATAATAATTCTCCTCCGTTGGAAGTCAGGTAAAAACTGGTACCACTCAACAGCTACACTAAAGATGTTCAAAACGCATACGATACAAACAATGGAGCATCAAAATTCATACATTTTGTTTTCAAATACATCCGTCTCTTTTTACAAGCTTTTATTTATCTTGCCCTGTTAGTATGTGTAACATAAATCTTGCAACTTGGATTTTAGGCTAGTCACGACTAAGCTGAAATTTTACATACTTACGTACACAACACACGGTGACAATGAAGTGCCATGGTACCATCAAGCTCGTCTGATGGTGAAGACAGAAGGTGGCCATAGGAACTCTTAAACGAAATGACCTAACAGCGTCGACTTTGGGTTCGTTGGATTTGTCTTCCCAAGCGCTTTGATCCTAGAATATTATAAAACTATTAATTATTAAAAACGTTCTTTTTTTTTTAATTCCTATTTAGTTTTCAAAAGTCGGATAACCAACGGGACATGAGCCAAACTCTAAACAAATACAATATTTCAGCATACATGAATTCAAAATTCAAATTTTAATTTGATGGATTCCAACATGATTGCTAATAGCGGTCAGGTGTCGACGGGATATTAAATTGATGGTCCATATTTACTAGGAATAAGTTATTAGTGTGCTACAATGCAGTAGGTGAGTTGATAATTATTTATTAACTAACTGCTGCCTATGGCGTGATAAAACGTAGCTATTTAACTAAATATTGAAATCGGTAATTCGGTATTTTACAGATTCTTACTTACACTTAAGCCTTATGAAAGCTTGCTCAGTCGTCGATGCTCAGTTGAAAAAGGCGACAAATTGTACCTTTCTTTTTAAAATTATTCGATCAGTCCCCTCGTGACTAACAGGGGGACAGATAGAACCTTTTCAATTAATAAAAGTTTCATCTGTCCCACCGTTGCAAGAAGTTCCTTGAGTGACGTTTATGTCATAGAAAAGCGTTACTCAGGCATAGATCGATGACTGAGCTAGCTTTCATAATATATTATGCGCCTTAGTCAGTCAGCTTCTATTCGTAAG
Source organism: Eupithecia inturbata (assembly GCA_963662085.1). NCBI lineage: Eukaryota > Metazoa > Arthropoda > Insecta > Lepidoptera > Geometridae > Eupithecia > Eupithecia inturbata. Next base: position 15,096,310 of record OY759178.1, on the reverse strand, counting down.
ACCCAGAATAACTATGTTTATACAGAATACAGAATACTACTCTAATTTCAGTCTTTATTTTCCAAAAATTGTGGTTGTACCTGTTTTATCTTCCGTGACGTCACCAAACGTCCTCGTTGGAAGACCAGCGTTTGTTGCAAACGCGACTAACTTATGCTGAGAAAGGGACCATTTTGTTGATTTTGTAATTTTGCCTTCGATCAATTATATCCAGATGAAGGGTCACTTACAAAATCAAAGCTAAAAGCTGTCCGCGTGAATATATACTTATACAGCTACATTTGTTTACTAACGAACTGAGATAAACGTTTTAAAACAGTTAAAGTTCAAACTAATTCCAACCATGGCACCTGGTAATAAAGTCACAAATATTCAAAATATGATCGCATACTTACGATCATTCGTCACAAAAAGCGAGCAAAGCAATAAATTACTCATGTCACTTAGAAATGAAAAGACTTCGGTTAAATAACATCTTTTATAAAATCAACCTTAAGATGCAACAAATAAAGTATATTTTCCCGTTATTGCCTTGCGAGCTTCATTGTTTTGTTTCGTTTCTTGTTTGCTTCCGAGAATTTTACTCTGAAGGCATGGAGTCGCGTTGAACGAAGCGTTGAACCCTAAAATAATTTATATTACGAACGTAAAAGTTTAGTTGATAAGTAAAACTTATTTATATTTTGGGCATCGTGTTTACTTGTAATAGACATACCTATTTATTATTTTATAATGTTAAGTTTTTACAGTTCAGTGCAATTCCTAAAACCAAAATCTAAACTTTATTAACAAAAAAAAATTACAATCGAATAATAGAAACAGATTAGATCTAGTATTTACAATTTAAACAATAGAGCTAACTGCAGACTGTTGCAAACAATCTACAGGTAGCTCAACTGATGGTTCATATTAATACCGGCCGGAATCGTCCCCAAGACGCTGGCTGAAATGCCCGGCTGTTATGGTAATGCTGATACGCAAATAAAAAATAATAAAAAATATTTACTAACGATTCCACATTGAAGATTTTTCCATTGTTCCATGTTCCACACAAAAAAGTATGATAGCCACTTTATATTATAAAGCGGTTTATATTTAAAATTAAAACTTATTTAAAATTTATTGACGTAAGATTACATTACATATTATGTAAAAAAGAAACAGGAGATATCACATTGAAGATTTTTCCATTCTGCGTAGGTACGTACGGAAAGCTAAAATAAAAAAAGGAACGTTAAGTATCTAATGTGAATCCCACAAACAGATACAAATGTAACATTAACCAATTATAAAGTTCTTGTAACATATTATTTAAAATTATTTCAATACAAATCTACTCCATGCATCTGCTGTTCTCTTACACAAAATTGTACGCTTGTATTTCAGGCGTATTTTTTGCGTACTTTTTCCGTTCCTTTGTAGCAGTGCGGTGGTTTATAAATCGGTAATTTTATACAAAATTTGACATTACTAATTAGTTTAAAGCTAAAAATATAACTTATTCTGCTTGTTCTTAGCGAAAGTATGACACTCCAGCCGTTAAATTGCATTTTCGGGCATTATTTTTACAACTTTTGAAAACACTTTGCGGCATTGTGACACGTGTTTGCGTTGGCGCTGCTTCAATCGTACTAAACAAAATAAGAGCTCACGTATCAAGTGCGCTCTTATTTACTGAGACGTATTTGGTGCGCTGACCCTTCATCTGGATATAATTGATCGAAGCATTTTGCCATCAATTTCTGTAATTCTGTCTTTTTATTTTTTATTAATTGTTCCTAATTGTTTGAGTTACGAATGAAAAACAAAATCTATTCTATTCTATGTAAGGTAGGTAGTACATATGCGAGCGGTGCGAGATGGTGGAGAAAGAGAAATAAAATACTGTCCATCTTCGCAACCACACGAAAAACAAATGAACGAAGACTATAACTCTGATTTTCGAAGGCTGTCTGTATATTTTTGCACGAACTTCTTTCCTTCTTACCGTTTGTATACCGCAAGAGGTGACTAGATTTAGCAAGAGGACTAATTAGCTACTAAGTTTTAGCAAATCTGCTATCTCAGGCTTCACCATAGATTTCCTTAGAAAGGAAAAAATCCGCTCCTTTTGAGTAGGTTCCATCTGTCCCAACTTTTTCTCCCACTTCCTCTCCATTTTGTCCACCAAAACCGCAGCCAAACTTGGTTCAAAACATTGTCCTTCCAATCCAGGTCAACCTTCTCAATTGGTAGGAATTGATGCAACATTTGTCCCAAAGCAAATGTTATCATCCACACACAAGGTTTGTTCAGTGGTGTTGTGCGGCAATATGTCGCATGTTTATACAACATTACTATGCTGTACTACATGTTGCTAAGTATGGCTCATTTACTGTGACGCGGTACGGGTGAGGCATCGAGCACGTACCCAGTAGAGAGGAAATATGTTCTTTCGAATTCCGAAACTGATCAGTGTTTTTCCACTAATACAATGTCAACTCTCGCTTGCTATATAGTGTTGTGCTGACATAATAAAATAATGTTACGTCAATTTCATTAAGTTATTTCATCAGTATAACTTTTATATAAACTCCGGGATTTTGCCTATTATTTCATCGATATAGTAAAAAATGTAACCATATTTTTTTTACACTCATTTATTTTCAATTATCGAAAGAGATTGCTCATAGCAATAATAAAGATACCCTTTGTACTCCCGCGTTTATTTTTAATGGTAATTTCCTTTATAATTCGTTCTTTCTATCGAATATAACAATGGCACACTCAATACACGTACTTGATTTGTTTGGTTTTTAAAAATCATAAATTCACTGTTATTGACGTAAATAATTTTCGCGACACTCGTACTTTATAAACATTGACTATCGATATCGATAAAAAAAAATCCGTATTGTAGGCAGTCGAAAGAGGCCTTCTCGGCTTTAAACCCGAGATTCTCCCGAAAACTCCTCAATCTGAAACGGGGCAAACTCCGGCTAATCGTCGGTATTGTTGTGACAATACCGACAATTAGCCGGAGTTTGCATGCAATGTCCTGTGGGACATTGCATGCTTAACAAACATCTATTTAATCTGGGTATCACGGACAGCCCCCAATTCAGAGAGTGCATGAACGCAGAGGAGACGGCCGCGCATGTGCTTGTAGAGTGCGATAGCGTAGCGTCTCAAAGGCTTACACTACCTTGGGACACCGAGGACGCCTAGGGAGGCTTGCACTGGCGTCAGCGAGCTGCTGGCTTTCCTGGAGGACATCGGGTGTTTAGATTAGCAGCCCCCCACCCGACACGCAAAAAGGGCCCACCTGTGGCCTAGTTGCGGAAACCAGTCCAGTAACAAGTAAGATATCGATAAAAATATTTGCATGCCCAACTCGAGTGTGATGCTTGACTTTGAGTCGGCCAACCGGAGTGCAGTGGTCGCCGCAGTGATTTGGCGGAATTGTTGTCTATTATTAAGGACATTTCCTCTCTATTGGGTATATGTTCGATGGGGTGAGGTCACTAGTTACAGAACATAGTATGTACATATGTTTAGTTGACCCATAATTGTGTTCACGCTGTGGCACCCTTTATTTAGAAAAACACTAGACTTAGGAACTCTTTATTCTGTTATTCTGCATGTTATATGATAAATAAATAAACATCAATTGAACAGTCATCATCAAATGGGCTAAAGTTACTACATGGTGGTATTTTTTTTTTAACTACAGCAAGTTGCAACAACATTCTGTAAAACTATGTATTTTGTTATATGTGCTTTTGAATAAGTTTTACAGATTAATGATACCTGAAAAGAATAATAACCAGGCTTTGAATAAAGCTTGAACAAAAAAAAGCACTTTCGTTTTGTTTTATGCCGCCGTCCAAAAACGGTTATATTAAATCTTTGAAAATGTTCGTGAACTAAGTGTCTTTAAAAATAATGTATGATGTTACAGAAGGTTAGAACATGTTTTGTAAGATTGTTTTTAAAAAATAATAGTGAGACTTTGTCTAAGACGGCAATGGCTCAAATGCTTCTTCTATATCTAGAACTTTGATGTCTACGCTAGCTTCGCAACAAAGTTGCACCCATCTTCCAATGTGGCAAATTTGGCAAACAGAACATACCCTGTATGTTTGTTCTGTTGGCCAAAACTCCTCACAAGATCTCCTCCATTCGAACCGCGGCAGCACCTCGCTTACCCACACGTACCCATTTGTCATCCATTTAGGGCGGCGGCGTGCGCTCACAGTCATCATTTGTTTTTCGTCCGGCACGTGAACTGATGACATTTGTTTCTGTGTTACGGTTTTTAGAGGTTTTCGGGGAGAGAAGCCTTTCAGACAATTAGGCCACGGTCACATTGGAAGAAAGGTAGGGGCCCACGTGGTGTGTGGTTTCAACGGACCTGGGTGGGTTTGAGCAACATTTCAGTGTATGAATATTGTAGGCAGACAGCTATTTGATTGGTCTATAACAGAGAAACAATAACAACGTATTTGTAAGTTTAACAAGTGTCATGGACGCGCGGAAAATTTCGTCTGTAAATAGGAGGACTGTTCTCTGAATTCTTTATCTTTCGAAATATAATCTAAGTGGCTCTTGAAGTTGTATTATTCGGTTTCGTAGAAGATCATTATTCTTAAAAGATCAATCAATTATTCAGAAACCTTGTTGGAAAGAATTCTAGAAAAAAAAAATCTAGAAACCTATTAAGCGCTTTTAATATAATTAGCCATAAGTACTAGTAGTAGTTTACCTAGTCTATAAGTTAGCTGTTAATTTCCTGAATATTGTTAAAAATAAAAATAAAAATGTGGAACACTACTTGAAGTTTCTCTTACAAAGTCAAGATGTAAAACGGTCAGACCCATGATTTTTTGCATAATAATTAGAACAGCTGCTTACCTAACTTTAAGCAAATGAATAATGCCTTATTTAATAGAAGATCTTTTTATTCTAATTCTATACATCCAATGGTTGATGAAAGAGATCGTTTCTGAGCGATAAGGCCACCCATTCTACATTTCACGTCAATATACGCTAAATATACCATCTGTACATATTTTTTGGTGTAATTAAATCAATTTTATTTTTTTACAAAGAAGATTACGATTAAAGTATAGAAACACATAAGAACAAGTAAGCATTTACAATTGAAGCAGTTGAGATAACTGCAGACTATTTTAAACAATCTAGAGGAATCTCAACTGATCCATTTATATCAATACCAATCGAAAGCGGCAATGCTTATGCGCTGCGTAAGATAATCACAAGCTCTCGGGTTATCGTCGGTTTATTACAATACAATAAACAAAGTGGTTTTTGTATTGAATTGTATTTGGAATTAGAATGATCTACTTTATCATTGAAAACACTTTCTAGAATTTTCCATCTGTATTGCACCACTCGCGTTACAATACGAATTCAAATCCAATAAATTTGAATTACGCTCAATGGCACCGTGCTATAGTTATTTATCAAGTTGCGCGAGTTGGAGTCAAGTGCATCTACAACTTTGCGGGCATTTCCTAAAGTTAGGGTATGGATATATACAGAGGAGAGTTACAACGAGCTTGGTGCTCAAGATACCAACATTAATAAACATACTTCTTTTTTTTTCTTCCTAAGGCTGCATTTACACCAGAGATGCGTAGCGAGGAATGTGTTTTTAATTACCAATAGAATCACTTCATTTACCTAGCCTCACTTAGCGCAGCTCTGGTGGAAACGGCTCCGCGGAGCTAGGTTTTTGTACAAACAAAATAAGGGAAAGATGTGTGCGAGGGACGTGTTGCGAGGGACGTGTCCTAGGGACGGACGTCATCATAATGTCAATCGTGGCTGATCTAAAGTGAGCCCGCTGCACATCCTCGCACCGGTCAGCTTGCTCGCACATCTCTGGTGGAAACGCAGCCTAACAGTTCTGTTATCCATGTGCATGCGTAAAAAGTACTCTGCAGCCTTTTTAGGCCTCATAATTTGCCGAACTATACAGGTCTACTGCTGGACGCAGGCCTCCCGCCGATGAGCACCTTGTTGGATTTTATCATATATATTTATTTATTTAATTCGGATTGCCATCAGCTTAACTAATTATAATATAAATTAAAGTAGACACAGAAAGCTAATAATAGGCATCCGCTAATAGAATCATAATAAACTACCTAAGTGTGAACACTAAAATTTATGTCGTCGACAATTGCGTACTTAGTACAGCAATAAAATTATATTAATTAAACTTCAAAAGAAACAAAAGTTAAATAAGAATTAGGAATATAACTACATCATGTGCAAAAGAAGTTGAGAGTCATCGCCTTGCCCTGTGAATGCTGGTATTAAAAGGGTCAATTTTCAACATCCTGCTGAAATCATTGACAGTTTTACTCCCTCGCACTATAAATGAATTTTGTCTAATGCCCATAATCCCCACGCTGGGCAAACGGATTGAGGATCGCGGTTTGGTGGTAAAATTGTTCCGCAGGAGGCGCTGCCCGCCCCCCGGTGGATACCCCTTATAGTCGCCTTTTACGACATCCGCGGGAAGAGTTGGGGTGGTGCAAATTCTAACCCAGCACCACACTGTCACCAAGCAGCGCGATGATTCACGGCTCTACAAAAGCTAAGATTTAGCGCGTTTGGTTTTGAATTAGATCGGATTATTGAGTAAGCAATTTCCGGATTCGGTCCGGGTTTTTTTAGACTCTAAATCCGTATTTTCACGAATAGAGATCGGATGCAGTGCACACTGCTCTAAGACCTGTCTAAACAGCTTGCCACTTACTATACTTCGAATGCGAAAAAACACTGAGTGAGTCCTGGCTTACCATGACTCGGCCAACACGCATCTGCGCCTCAACTCCCGTGTATCACCATAATCCAAGTCTCCTGCGACACGTAGAATCTCGGAGCGGTGTTAATAGCGATGCCAGCTAAGTCCTATCAACCAGTTACAAGTTTCAAATTCGAAGGTACGAGAGCTGCTATAGAGGAGTTTGATCTATTTCTATAGTTGTAGGTATTTGTGTTGTAAGTGAATCTGGATTAAACTAGTTAGAACGTTTATATCTTAGCTGGAATTAGAATAGTTTCAGTAGTAGGTAGCTATTGGTCAATGTTTAGTACCTATTCCGTCGAAACGTGTTATAACAAATTCTAGGCACTTTACTGACTATTTCTATCTTCTTCGCTTCAAAGTGAAGACCATACACGTTTTTTTAAAAACATTAATTAAAAACACCCAAATTTATATCAAATTTTTTCAGACCATGCAAACGTTTGGCTCACTGCGGAAATCGTCCCTGCAACCTTTTGCGTCGCAAGCGGACTACGCCTATCCCCAAAAACCACGTAAGATTATTTGATTACACTAGCTGTTTTTGTATAATCAAAAACAATCCAACTATAACACTAAACATCTTAAAAACGAAAACAAAAACATTGGACGGAATCAAACGTCCTGACTTGCAAGTTTCGCTTAGTTTGAACAAACAACGAATTGGAAAAGCTAAAAGTAAAAGCTATCAGTAAAGTGCATTTAGCTTTGAAAGAAGCAGACTCTTTTTGGATAAAGCTGCACGGTAGGTAAATTGATTTAGTTGCTTTGAAAAGACCCTGTTCGACATTTTATAACTTTTATATGTATGCTCCTTTTCATGACTGTAAAAGATACAGCACGAAAGGTATCTACAGTCATTTTAACTATGACATGTATAGCTAAGCTAATTTACCAATTCACATTAATACCGTTATTACAATAATTTGCTTACCTACGTAATAATAAACTATTACTTATGAAAATTAAATCAGTATCAAACTAGCTCTCGGGTTTTGATTCGTACTTTATCCTTCCATGTAATTATTACCTAATTAACTATTAACTTAACACATACAACTACTAAACGGCTGAAGAAGATTGACAATTATTAATATAGAATATAAAGGACATACATTACTTTATTCAAAGTAAACACAGGAGAGGTCAAATGTAAAAATTGTGCTTCAAAAACATAGACGAAGAATAGAAAATTTCACCACCCACATACCCAACGCGGAAGGACACATTTGACATTGCACGATTTGTTTTTCCTCGAATTTCCCTTAGCTCATCTAATATCGAACACGTCAAATAAAACATATCTTTTCCCTTTGGAGTAAGCAATGGTTCGGGGTATTATTGAATCCGTTTTGTAAAAAATAGTATTTGCGAATTTGAGATCAAAGATGGTGTTGCTGAAAGAGCAACGTTAGAATAAATACGTGTACATATGGAGTCTTGATTCGCGTATGGTGGATTCAATTTATCTTTTGTGATTATGTGCGTTTGTGTTGAAGATTGTCAAAAATTTGCGAGGACATGTTCAGCAGTGGCCGTGTGTGTGCTGATGAGGAGGAAGATTATAAATGACGATATGTCATTTATAATCTTCCTCCTCATCAGCAGATATGTTATGACTCACGTGAGACCACTTTTCGTTTGAGAATAGCCTCGTCCCACGTGAGGCGCTGCTGGTAATAACCACGTGTGTGGGAACAGTCGCGTATCACGTGAGGCTTTGGGAATAACGCAAATATGCGGTTATTTAAGATCGCTTTTCTTGAATATTGACGAAGTATTTTTTATTTTACTCACACATTCACTCTCTTTCTTTTGGGTCTTGACCTCCGAACAAATAAACCGCCACTACGCCTACGCCGCCTCTATCCAGTCGTGTGCGAAGTCTAATTGAAGAACAACTACTAGGAAAAGCTTTCCTAGTAGCGAGGATTGGCCTATGATCAGTCCCGACTGATCATCGACCCCGCTTCCACCACCCGTAGCCCGGCCCTATGAGGAAGTGTGAGGAGGAGAAAACATTTTTAAAGGAGTTTTTATATATCAGGTTAACTTACTACTTACAAAATTATGTCCTTTTGCTACGATTTTCATGACCTACTTGGAACTTGATTTCACAAAACTGTAATAGATTACTAAGTTTCTTGTTGCTGTTATCTTAATTTACAAACGATCGCACGAACAAACAATAATAATAACGATCTTGATATCAACCTCATTTTGATCGCACGTGCACTTTGCTTAACTTAAACCTTCGAACCCAACATTGTAACCTTCAAGGAAACCATTTATAACCGTATACCGCTAGTTTTAGGAATCCTCTGCCAGATTTTTTTTCCTGTCTATTTACAATGTTGGGATCTTTATATCAATAACGAATAAGACGTCGTGTCTTCTAAACCTTCGTGATACATCGTCACCTAGTTGATTATGCTTTACTGAACATGAAATAAAAAACAGCATTCCTTGTACGGCGCGGCGGCGGAGTAAGCAGCGAAATTTAATTTTGGAACATATTGTTTAGAACATAAGCAAAACGTTCTTTAACTCGGTATCTACGACATAAAGGTAAAATAAAACTTCTTATGTACGCACAGTCTAATCAATTAATCGAATATTCTACCGAGTTATTAATCAACAGTCCCTACTCAGCAGAACTGAAACTCGCCGCTAATTGATTTTAGTTTTTGATTGTTTTTGCCATTTGTATGGCTTCAACTTTTACCGCGTAATTCCCGACTCTCTTGGTCGTCGGGAACATTATGGGCAGTCCGATAGTCAAAAATATTTCTACAATTTAAACAGCAATAACAATAACTGTTAACTTGGCCAGGCGGAGCACTCCCTAGGGCATTACATCAGCCTTTATGAGCAAACTACAGAACAGACAAGGGAACTCAATCTGGCCATGGATGCGCTTCTCAGTAGCCAGGTGAGTCTTGAGGGCAGAATTCTGGAGGGCTGCGGCTGCAGTGGTACTGTCTCAGCCGCATCCCACATGGATCTCAACGCTTCATGCTCAAACAAAAAAACCATAATGTACTGCGATGAAATTGGAAAAAATATGGGCCAGTTCTTGAATTTGAATATGGAGCATTCAGTAAATAATTGCTTACCTTTTTGCAATCTGCATGACATTATGCACAAAATTGATAATGAAAGATTTCAAAATAACTCCAACTTAATAATATTACTTGGAAATAGAGATAATGTGAACAAATCAGACCTTATAAAGTATATGGACAAATTATCTTCACTAAAATTAAATCAAATTGTAATGTTTACATTCCCCTACAGCGACAGCTTGCCAAAAATAGAAAATAACATTAGATATAAGTTAAACATGGCATTGCATACTATTTCATGCCATAACAATGTACATGTGATTGATATTAACAGTATTGTTAGTAAGAAATATTACTTGACTGAAAAAGGTAATTATTACCTTTCAAATTATTGCAAAAGACAGATAGCTGTTTCGCTATCCTATTATTTTAATATTACAGCCAAAAATTTGGCTATACAAGATGCTTCTTTTGAGCATTGTAATAAACTTACAAACAGGACCTTGGAAGTTCTTCCAAACCCTTTAAATTAGATAAAACGACAACAGAGGAAGTCTCTAGCCCTAAACAGTCAAATAATATTGGTCACATAAAGAATCTAAGAAACCAAACCTGTAAAATAAATGCAAAGTTTACTAACTTGGTGCATCAAAATATTCAAGGATTAAAAAGTAAATTACTAGAGTTGGAATTGTACATGAACTCTTTTAATATTGACATCATCTGCTTAACAGAACATTGGCTGAAAAGCTATGAGCTCATGTTTAATTTCAGTAACCACCAGGTTGGTAGCTCTTTTTGCAGATCACATGCTATTCGTGGAGGCTCATTAATATTACTTAACAAATTCATGAAATTTAAAGACCGTAAGGACATAATATGCTTAACCGTTGAAAGCCACATCGAAGTAGCATGTGTAGAGTTGGAACAAATTATTGTAGTAAGCGTATACAGCCCACCATCAGCTTCTTTTGAAATATTTGAAAGTGTTATGGAGGATATTTTATTTAAACACTCAAAATCAAATAAAACTATCATGGTTTGTGGAGACTTTAATATTGACCTTTTAGAAGTTTACTCCCTTAGTACTAGATTGACTAATTTATTTAATTCTTATAATCTAAGGCCATTATTTATGGAACCTACAAAAATAACTGAAACCTCAGAAAAATGTATAGATAATGTATTTGTTTGCCAAAATGAAAAAATTGTTAGTAAAAATATAATAAGCAATTTAAAATCAGACCACTTAGGTCAACTAATACAATTAGAAATTCAAGTAAAAAATAATAATTGTAAAAAGAAAATAAAATACATACCTGTGACCACAAGTCGATTTGAACGGTTTAAATTGGATTGGGAGTCTACACCATCACCTTATCACTCACATAACAACCCAAATGATGCAGTTTTTTTAACAAATTCACCAGTGTGTTCAATTCAATATTCACACCCAAGTCGATCATGGTCTCAGAAAAACTTAACTTTAGTGAGTGGGCAACAGTGGGTATACATAAGAGTAGACAAAAGTTGTATGAACTGTATAGTGAAAAACAATACAATTTTAGCCAGGAGTTCAAAGTAAAAGTAAAAAATTACTCAAAAATGTTTAGAAAAGTTTGTCATTTAGCAAAATCAAATTATATTAGCTCAAAAATAAGAAATAGTGAAAATGTAATAAAGTCAACTTGGAAAATAATAAATAGTGAGACTGGAAAAGTCAGCACCTACATTAATGATTACAATTTAAAGATTAATGATTGCTCAATCAAAAATGGTGTTAAAGTAGCCCAAGCATTTAAAAACTTTTTTACTGACATTCCAATCTCTAAACTCTTCTCAAGTAATCGCCGAGTCATTACTTATAGGAAATGTACCTAAATGCATAAATACATTTAATTTCAATCATGTTGATGAAACAGATATTAAAAAAACCTTTAAACTATTAAATATAAAGAAAACTGCAGATCTCTGGGGAATTTCCGTTAGAATTATTAAACCATTGATTGATATCATTGCACCAGATCTAGCTTTTATATTTAATGAGTCTATTGATTGTGGCGTATTTCCTGATCTAATGAAATGTAGTAAAATAATGCCACTGTTTAAATCGGGTAGTAGGTCTGACCCCACTAACTTTAGACCAATATCAGTACTGCCTACATTCAGCAAAGTTTTTGAAAAACTTATTTTACATCAATTGCTTAGGCATTTCAATGGAAATGACCTGCTACATAGTAAGCAATTCGGGTTTACTCGCGGCAGGTCAACTACTGACGCCGGTGTAGAGTTAGTAACGCATATTTTTGATGCTTGGGAGAAGTCGCAAGATGCATTAGGCATTTTTTGCGACTTGTCAAAAGCATTCGATTGCGTACACCATGAAACATTAATCAGGAAACTAAATCACTATGGAATAAGGAACAGCTCTTTGGGTCTTCTTACATCTTATTTGAGTAATAGGATACAAAGAGTTGACATTAATGGGAAACGGTCTTCGGGGTCTGTAGTTACAATGGGTGTACCGCAGGGATCTATCCTCGGCCCTTTCCTATTTTTAATTTATATTAACGACCTGCCTCATCTTGTTAAGAATAATCACGAGATTGTATTGTTTGCTGATGACACTTCATTAATTTTTAAAATGAAACGACAAGACACGAATTTAGATGATGTGAATAATGCAATCTCAAAAGTAGTCCATTGGTTTAATGTCAACAATCTTTTGCTTAACGAAACCAAAACGAAATGTATTAGATTTATTCTACCTAATGTTAAACAAGTTCAGGCTGATGTAAATGTAAAAGGAGAAACGTTAAAAAGTGTAGAAAGTACCGTTTTCTTAGGAATCACCTTAGATAATAAACTTCAATGGGGCGCACACATAGATAAGCTATCGAGAAGACTTAGTTCTGCAGCATATGCTGTCAAAAAAATCCGTCATCTTACAGACGTGGATACATCTAGACTTGTTTATTTCAGCTACTTCCATAGTATTATGTCTTATGGTACAGTAGAATACTACTATGGGGGAACGCTGCAGATATTAACACCGTATTTGTGTTGCAGAAGAGGGCTGTTCGTGCTATCTATAGTATGGGTCCCAGAGAATCCCTGCGTGATAAATTCAAAGAAATAAACATAATGACAGTACCATGTCAATATATTTATGAAAACCTATTGTACACTCATAGAAATATCAATCGGTTCCCTAAAAATAGCGATGTACATAATTTGAATACAAGGAATAAACATAAACTCGCTGTGCCCACAACTAGACTACGCAAAATTAATGTATCTTTTAAAGGGCAATGTATACGCTTCTACAACAAAACTCCTAGTGAGTTGCAAAAATTATCAGTAAATAAATTCAAACAAATTGTCAAGACCTTTCTGTGTAAAAAGGCCTACTATAAAATATCAGATTATCTAGAGGATAAAAAAGCGTGGGACGGAATTTGCTCCAACTCGAAAAATAACAACTAACAGGCTAAAGGTTTCTTCGTCGCTTCTTTACTTTAGTCTACGTACCGAAGCGACTGAAATCAAAAATATCACTTTATTTCCGTGTCAGTGTTTAATTATTAAGAATTTGACCTTTTCTAAGTATTCATTTATTGTATTTATGGAAATAAAGAGTTTTTGACTTTGACTTTGACTAAATAAACTACCAAGTGCGATTCGAATCGCACACGAAGGGTTCCGTACCGTAAAAATCAGGCAAGTTTTTCAAAGAACATCAATTTTTCACTTGTTTCGCATCCCCTTTAAATTTTCAACTTTATTTTATTTTTAGTATTTGTTGTTATTGCAGTTGAAGTGTTACTTATTTATAGAAAGTTTTATGTGCCTACCTTTTATGGTTTAAGAGATACAACCTTGACATATTAAGAGCAAAAAAGGCAAAAACGCACGGTTTTTGTATGGGAGCCCCCTTAAATTTTGATATGTATTTTATTTTTATTATATGTTGTTTTAGCGGCAAGAGAAATACACCTTCTCTGAAAATTTCAACTGTCTACCTCTTACGGTTCACGAGATAGCCCTGTGACAGACGGACGGACAGCGGAGGCTAATAATAATAGGGTTCCGTTTTCACCCTTCAGGTACGGAACCCTTAAAAGACCCCAATTCTTTCCAATCTCATGCAATAAGTACCTTGGTTCTAATAGCAAGTTAAAATGAAGTAAATATTATAGTTACTGAGAAGAATTAATTGAATAATTTGACAATGCCCTAGTACAGCAGCATACTTCGACATACACTTTAAGTTATTTATTATTCATTTTAGTCTGACCAATTTTATTTTATTTACTTTGTGGAAGAGTCCTTAACTGTCTGTTTTTTATTTTCTATGAACAACCCTTATGGTGTTTCCTTTGCTATAAGTTTGTGTGAGATTGTTACAATATAAATTATTTAAAAAGTGTAACGACATCAAGTGTAACATGTGTACCTACGGTGGAATAAATAAATACAAATACAAATTGTAGTCACCGCGATACACTTTCTGTATTTCGCGGCTTCCGCAATATAAAGTCTTGGTCTCTTGATCACCACGCAGTACGCAGCGTACCTACTGCGTACTGATCAAGAGACTATAACTTTAGATGTACCAATTACATGACCATAAGATTAGTTTTTAACAATTAAGATCCTAAATTCCTCCATTTTCAAGTTCAGATCAATTAGGGGGTTTCGTGTAAAAAATGGTTTTAAAATTACGAAAAGCAAGAAATCCTTGTTTTACGTCGTCTTTTATACATCCCACATCAAATTAAAGTATTTGTTGTTGTATTTGATTTTATCAAAGCAATAACTGTGTAGTATAGTCCCTTCTATTCGATCATAGCTTTAGACGTTTACGATCTTTTATTTACACCAGCAACTTGCTAAACTTTCGACATCTTAGCATCGTAAGGAATCCCAAGCTCCTCGCTCGTACATTTTCTCTTATGTAAGAACCAGCAGAATTTTATTTTAATGTAATGATTACACGCCAGTGAAATGCGCTGCGGAAAGTTATAAGGGTAATAATAATGTGAAACTTCTTCTGCTTACTTCTTTGGCTGTAGGTCACACCGACGACACCTGGATTTCTGCGCTGTTCTGTTTTAAATTATTGGTAGGTGTTTCCGTTTCGAATTAAAAGGTGCCTACAAACCTTTTTTAGGTACTGGAAGGTGCTCTATTCCTGCATTCGTATATACCATTCACTGCGATTCCTCAGCGGTGCCGCAGGCACGCCACAGCTCCAGCAGGCGGAACTCGTCCACGAGCGTCGGGGTCAATGTAAAACTAGATTACATTGTTAGTTTATTCAGGGGGTAATATCTGTTCTGGTTATTAAGGTGGGTCGTTTCGTGATGGCGGGAGATTAGAATTATCGAGGTTTACATTTAAATCTGCGCTCTACAAGAATAGTTTCAAGTTTCAAATCGTTTATTGTAAGTAGGTGATTTACCTAGGTAGTGAACTTAGGTAAGCACACATTTTAATAATGTCTTTAAGTGCATTATATTATATTAAACACAACTTATTGGGATAAAGTGATACCTACTAGTAATTTGTTAACATAGAAAATTTCAACAATGTTATGAATAATAACAACACTAATATAATAAAACAAATGGAAAAGTAATTTGCCGCAAATAGTAAGCAACTTTTGTGAACCCTTGACAAAACCAGCTTCGATTCAATTTATTTTTGGGAGCTTTTGGGAATGTGTTGATTTTTAGCCCAAAACCACATATTATCCCCAATGCTCCAAAAAATACCAGTTAATCAAAGTTAGTTTTTTTATAAGTTAAAAGAAAATGGATATGATTTGTGGCAAATTACTTTTCCGCTACTTTTATTCCTTGTAGAACGCAGAAGAAATAAAAACCACTTTACGAGCCAATATCGCTTATATAGCAGATTTACTTTAATCATTAGTATTAGATTTACTTTTATCATTACCTTCAAAAAAAAAAGTGAAACATGACACACGTAGAAATTTATTATTATTTTATTTTATTATCTGACCGAAATCTACAGTGCAATTTTATTTAAGTATCGTTTCTTTACAGTCTTCAAATTTAAAAAAAATAAATCTACCAGTAATATTTTGGCCAGCCATACATTTAATTTTTTCCGTTATTGTTGTCCGCCATCTACAAGATAAAGGCGAGCGAGTTCGGCAAGCTTGACCCTGGCTGAACCCAATACAATCGCTCTATGAAAAAAAAAATAATTATCTGAAATCAAAGTTTCCTTTTTGGAGCCCTAAGCGCTGCCTAGCGCTCTCGGACGAAAGAAATCTCCCTCCCTCTAGCGCTGCTGAAGAAATGTGAAGTTTCTAGTGTCATTTTATGTTGAAATGAAATGAAATGAAATGAAATAGCATTTATTTGCATAAATATAGGTTTGCAATGGTGGTTTTACAATAGAGTTTCACTATATTTGACCTTTGAGTCGTGCAAATGTTTAAACTTAAAAATAACTATGAATAAAGAATAATAGATTAAATAACATTAAGTAAGTAAGTTTATTTTTATTTTCGTGTGTTTTGTGTCTTTTTATATTTATAAGTTTTGTAAAATATCCAGCCGCCACCAGTCCATAGCAGTAGACCCTACAGTGGATATGGCCTCCCAAAATGTAAGTAGCAATGTTGCGTCGTGTGAAAACTTAGTCCCATGCAACAAATGTTCCCAAATAAGATATTTTAAGGGCCTTCGGGGGCTTAAAATACATGAAAGCAGAATTCATAAAGATGTCCTTTCTTCATCCATTTCGAACCACATCCCAAATTCAACATCAATCCAGAACTCCACATCTTTTTGGCAAACTTTATCAAAATGTAAACAAAATTTTCAAATAATTAAACGCATTCCCCGAGGTGCCAGAATGACTGTTGCGCAGTCCTTGACTAAAGATATAAAAAGTGCAGTTTTGGAAAATTCAAGGACTTCTTGGGAACATTTGTTGACTTTCCCTTACAGAATACTGCATGCTGAAAGAGACAATATAAATATGTCTCTTACAGCCAAAATAAAGAGAAATTGTACCAAAAATTCCAATTCACCAACAAGTTTTGATTCGAACACCCTTGTAAAGCATTTTGGCCAAAGATCAAACTCTGATATCACCTATCGAATGGTTGAAAATCGTGTTAGTGATGGGGATATCAGAGGTGCAGCGAGACTTTTATTTTCGAACGACACACTAGCCTCAAATTCAAGTGAAACTCTTTCGGCACTTGCATCAAAACATCCACGTGCTGCGCCTGATCTATGCCTCCCAGCACCACCTGACGATTCCTGCACTTCCATGTCAGTGCTTCCCGACGACGTAATCTTCAACATCAACTCATTTCAGAGTGGCTCTGCTGGTGGCCTAGACGGCCTTTCACCACAACACCTAAAAGATCTAATTAGTGCTGGTTGTGGTGAAATGGGCGAGGGCCTCATCGTAGCCCTTACGTCGTTGGTGAACAAAATGTTATCCGGACAGGTCAGTGCAGACATCATCGACATTTTGTACGGTGCAAACCTATGCGCTCTTTTAAAAAAAGATGGAGGCATCAGACCAATCGCAGTTGGTACAACATACCGCCGGCTAGCAGCCAAAATATGCTGCAGAATCAAAAGCTCAGAATTGAGGTCAGAATTTCAACCGACCCAGCTGGGCTTTGGATCCCATGGTGGTTGTGAAGCGGCGGTACACTCACTTCGATCGTTTGTGTCATACCACACAAACGATTTGTTGTTAAAAGTGGATGTTAAGAATGCTTTCAATTCAGTAGACAGGGGCGCCCTTCTGACACAAATAAAAGAGAAGCTACCTGATGTTTACCCCTTTCTTTGGCAATGCTATGGCACACCTTCAAAATTAGTATATAAAGATAAGCTATTGTCTTCTGAGGTTGGTTGTCAGCAGGGTGATCCTTTAGGACCGGCTATTTTCAGTCTCGCTATACATCCGATTATAAAACGTTTAGAGTCAAAATTTAATGTTTGGTACTTAGATGATGGCACTCTAGGAGGCGAAGTGGACACAATATTGAAAGATTTGAGTGTAATAATTGAAGAATTCAAGCTTATAGGTTTGGAGCTCAATTTTTCGAAATGCGAACTATATATCCCGGAAACCGAAACAGCTTCTAACGTATTAAACATAAAGAATCGCTTCGAAAGTTTAGCATCAAACCTTAAGTTTATAGATAAGTCTTCGCTTTGCCTCTTAGGATCTCCGATTATGGATGAGTCTTTGCCTAATTTTGTGAATGAAAAAATTCAAAATTTTGTTTCGTTTTCAGATAAATTGCAAAACATCAATGTTCACGTGGCTTTTGTTATACTACGTTTCTGTCTATTTGTTCCTAAATTTACTTATTATTTACGATGCTCCCAACTCTGGAAATTCCCATTGCTTACACAGCAGTTGGACAGCATGATGCATGACACTTTAATCAAAATTTTTAATATACCTTTGGATGACAGAACGTGGCACCAGGCCACTCTTCCTATTAGGATGGGAGGTCTAGGTGTCCGCAAAATTTCTAGTGTTTCACTCCCAGCATTTTTATCTTCAGTACATGGTACTAAAGATCTTGTTCATAGCATTTTGGCTAAATGTCAAAATTATGAAATCACAGGTATCAATGAAGCTTTAGACTCATGGAAAATAGCCTGTCCTGACCAGAATCTGCCCAAAGTCCTTTCTTCTCAGAGACTGTGGGATGAGCCACTATGTGAGCTAGTACGGAAAGATATTATTAATACGTCAACTAGCTCATCAGAACGTGCTCGTCTACTCGCCGTTTCCGATTGGGAATCAGGACTTTGGTTACAGGTTCTGCCTTCCAAAAATCTAGGTACCCTTTTAGATAATAACTCATTTCGGGTGGCCACCTCTTTGCGTTTAGGTTCTCCTTGCCTAGTTGCACACCGTTGTCAGTGTGGTGAAACCGTTGATAAGTTTGGTCACCATCCACTGGCATGTGTCTCTAGTGCAGGACGTGTGCCCCGTCATAGTTCTATTAATGACATCATCCGTCGGGCTTTTACCAGTGTCAGTGTGGCAGCTACCCTCGAACCACGTGGCCTTATGCGAGATGATGGTAAAAGACCTGACGGTATGACTCTGATTCCCTGGAAGATGGGTCGGCCTTTAGTTTGGGATGCCACGTGTGTAGATACCCTAGCGCCTTCACATCTTGCAGGGACATCGGTAAGGGCCGGCTCCGCAGCAACATCAGCGGAGTCCCTCAAACGGCGAAAATACGCTAATCTTGACCGAGGTTACCTATTTGAGCCGTTTGGGGTTGAAACCCTTGGTCCTTGGGGACCTGGAGCACACGCCATTTATAAAGATATTACCAAACTTCTTGTAGAGTCGACAGGTGATCGGAATGCTGGCTTCTATTTCGGTCAACGAATTAGCATTGCCATTCAACGTGGTAATGCTGCCAGCATTCTGGGCACTCTGCCTTCTGGTGACGGCTTAGATTTTTAAGAAATAGATATTAAGTGTATATACTAGTTGTAATTGTTTTATTCTGTTATTATCTGAAATAATATCATTAGTAAACAATAAAACAGTCGAACGAAACCTTTGCCACGCGCCGGTGTTTGCCTCTTTACCTAAACATTACGTGCGGCTCAGATTACCTAATTAACGTTCAATGTGGTCAAAGTTAGTTTGGTGTTGTTATATTATCTAGAACTTAACTATAACTGGAGTGCCCTCAACGAGGAGAAACCCCCAAAATCACCAAAATAATTTGAATCTTGCGCCAACACGAAACGTTCAACGTTAACACACATAAAACTCGATCTCGTCGTGACTAACAATTTTAGTTACCTACCGCGCTTTAAAAAGGTAAATAACTAAATTCGAGATACTTTCTAGAGTTAAAGGAATGTTTACGGGCAAAACTTTACGAATTTTAGTGTAGTGTGCCTTTTATATATAATTTAAAACTATTATTTTGAGATGTATACAAATAAATAGTGCTTGGAACTTCTAATAAATATTTTCCAACTAGGTATAACTCGAATCCTGTCTTCAGTTCACAAACAAATGTATGGTGTCTGCTACAAACCGGTGTAACTGCATCTGGTTTAGTCTACAAGATTTAATATCACTTTTGTTGAATTCTCGTATTCTCTAAAACCACTTTAAGGCGGACGAAGCCATATTGGGGATGGTTTATTGCTGTTCAGAACGTATGTTCGAATCATCATGTGTAAGGAAAGAAACGTTATTACTTATAAAGGTCGTCGTCCATTGTGAAGACCCCGTTGCTCTTCAAATCTAGCTGGCATGACCACATTCATCATCTTATACTATTTTCCATTCACTGTTGGGCATTGGTCTCCCGTCATTTACCTCTATGCAATTTCGTTTTGTAAGTCTATGCCAGGTGCTACGCATGGTAGATGGCATTAACCTACTCGTATATGTTCTGTGTGGTGCCGTGTTAGAATTTTGCACAACCCCGACTCTTCCCGCGGGTGTCGTAAGAGGCGACTAAGGGATATCCACCGGGGGCGGGCAGCAGCGCCCCCTGCAGAACAATTCTACCACCGAACTACGATCCCCAACCCGCATGCCTAACGTGGGGATTATGGGCATTACCCCTCGTGAGATAAAAGCCAACAAGGCGCTTATCAGGGGGAGGCCTCGGTCCAGCAGTGGACCAATATAGGCAGTGGAGGACCTACATGTAAGGTAAAGTAGTGGTATTATATGCACCACTGATTAAAAATCCTTACTTACATATATTAAAGATTATTTAACAGGTATTTATCGCGTACCATTCGCATTCCTGATTCTGAAGACGAATTGAGGGTAGTCGTGGATACTTCCGTCAATTCTTGGCTGTAACTCCGAGTACATCCAGTCGCCCCGTGACCACGATCGATGGAGTAGGGGAAAATTAAACAAAAGGTACGCGATAAATACCCGACAAATAATCTTTAATATGTTAACAGATCGCGAAAGTTTAAAAAGTCTTACTTACATACTTATTTACTCCTGTAGCTCAGCGACCCAAAGTACATCTTGGCATCCGACACAAGCTTTTGACAAGACAAAAAACGTAGCTTGTGAAAATAGCAATCAAGCAATGGCTTAAATTTAGATTATAATCCATCGTTTAGCTTATTATGTAGCCAATCAAACTTGAATAGGGTTTTTTGGCATTCGTGCACGTATGAGGGATACGTGCTTAGAGCGGCAATCCGGACTGTCTTGTTTATATCATAATGATTACTCTCGAGATGTATCAATAATTCGATTAATCTCCCAGAAGCCGGTCGATATCCCGTATCAATGACGGTCTCGTTATCTTGACCGTAGACCTGATACTAATTGCAATTTGGCTCCGACAGGCGATATTGAGAAAGTTACACCGCACTCGTTCGTTTCTGCTGATTAATTTGCTCTTATATTGATAGTCTATTAATCGAATTAAATTGGTTTCGAGATAAGTTAGTTCATAATTTGATAGACCTCAGTCGGTTAAAGGTAGTGGCACTATTGACTTCATTAGGCCTCTTAGCGAAATAGGTTAGGTTAGATAGGAGTTGAGTTGAGATGCACTGCGAAAACGAACGATAAACAAAAAATGCCGAAAAGATTTGACTGCGGAGAATGGTCCAATAATAATTGACCAATAATTCCAATAATAATTTGATTGTTTTGAATTTTTTTAAACCCGACTTCAAACTCCTTATCACCCTTTATTTTTAAAGTTTTGCGGAACAAATACTTAATTCCTCGGGAATACAATTTTTATAGAACCATCTTGGGATAATCCTCTACCTACTAAATAATAGCAAAATAACCATCATTAACGATCCTTAGTTGATGGAGAAATCGGCGAACATACAGCATGTCAACCTAACTTTAGCAACAAAAAAATTAGAAATCGTAAAATTTATGTTAGGTATCCTAAAACTACAGAATCGACACCGTCGACAATGTCAAAACAATAAAATATAATAAACCGCCAAGTACGAGTCGACTCGCACACAAAGGGTTCCGTACCGTAAAATCAGGCAATTTTTTCAAGGAACAGCAACATTTCACTTGTTGGGAGACCACTTTAATTTTTTTTTTTAATTTTTAGTTTTTGTTGTTATTACAGTTGAAGTGTTACTTATATATAGAAAGTTTCATATGCCTACCTATTGTAGTTCAAGAGATACAGCCTTGAAAAATTAAGAGCAAAAAAAGTAAAAAGCATTTTGTTAATCAATAATTGTTTCAATTTAGTCGTAAATATATTGTCGTCATGATCTTTTATAGATTTAGGTATTTTGACATACAGACTACATTTTTGTGTAGGAAACCTGTTTCATCGAATCACGTCTGTTTTGCACCACAAAATCAGATTTATGGGAAAAGATGGCGATGGTTCTAACAAATAGTGCCATTTCTAATATATATAACGACGAGTTAGTATCTTAACAAGCGAGGAATGAGGAGCAGGTGAAACTTATATCGAAAACTGTCATAAATGTGATTTCACTACCACTACCCAAAAACATACCCTACCAACCTACATATGTACCAATTCATATTTTGGATAATAATACTGTTTCCGTTAAAACCGGTCAGAAATAGCGTCACTCGTATGTGCCTCGAAGACGCAGGGGACGTGTCACAGTCAATAATGTAGGCAAAGTTTAGAACTATGCAAGTCAAGGAAATACGTTACAATCCCTAGAGGATGAATCTTCAGGAGATTGTTCTACTGTTAGGCAAACTTACTGTGATCTATGACTTATCTGAACTTGTCTTTCGATTTCCATAATAATCTACTAGTTTCGACATGCAGCTTTGCTCGTGTCCGAAATGTTAACCAGGGGACGTAACTTTTTAATGTTGTGTAAGAAGTTTTAGAATCGGTCCAGATTGATTATAAGATTATCTAGACTTACAAACTTATATTACCTTATAATATATGTTATAAACTTTTTTGACATTTTTCCTTAGCTACTTAGCTTTCATTTCATTTCTCTCACTCAGACCAGCCAAATAAAATGGAAAAAATCTCCAATAAAAGAAAACCGTCATGTACTTTCAAAATATGTCGTTACCTACCAAACCCAGTGCGCGAAAAGTTCCTTTCTGCAGATATCTTTGAACGTTTGTGTGTTCCTGACAAATGTACGCATAATTCGGGGTCCTCCGAGATTTAGTGCCCCCACTTTTGTGTGTTTACTCGCTTTGGGCCGCTAGAACCGATTTACGGAGTAAATTGTGCGAGACGACACATAGAATACAAGCTCACATAATACATGTTTAGATGTTTACCTTGATATAACTTTAGCTCAAGATGGCTTTTGTGGATTAGGAACCATCTAAACCAATGTCACTTTTCATGAATGATCTAGAAAAGGCCTCCGTTTCTTGTCAGGACGTATTTGATGACCTTAGTGTCGCAGTGGGTGACGGTCCGCGTGAGTCCCAGAAGCTCTTATAAGGTGACATGCCGAGTATGACCTCAATTTCCCTTCATAAGTTTTATCTCTTATCGTTTGGTCACGTGGTGCCGGCTTAGAATTTGCACCTTCTTCCTGTGGGTGTCGTAAGAGACAAATAAAAAATATCCACCGAAGGGCGGGCGTCAGCAGCGCCTGTAGCGGAAAAAATCTACCACCGAACTGCGATCCTCAGCCCGCATGCCCAGCGTGGGGACTATGGGCATTACCCCCATATGATAAAAGCCAATAAGGCGCTTATCAGCAGGAGGCCTGCGAACAGAAGTGGACCAGTATAGGACGGCAAATTATAAGCGCCTCATAATATGTTAGTATAGACAAGTTTAGTATATGTAGATATCTTATCTTATCTTATCAAAGATAAAATCAGGAGAGACAGCTCAGAACCAGGACATCTTAAGAAGTTTTGTGTCAGAGGCGGAGGAATATCCACTTTTGGGCGCTGAGCTAGAGAAGTAAGTAAAAAAGTTAAGTACTGGTCTAAAAAATATAAGAATGTCTCATGACCTCAAAGAAAAAGCCCAATCACATACCATTAGGAAACTCAGGTAACCGCTAAGCAATAAAAATCAAGGGATATTTCAAAAGGCATTATTTTCTCTGTCGCCGGCCGTTAAGATTCTCACCACGTAGGGACCAAATCAACGGGTCCCACTGTACATTGACATGGGTACGAGTGGAAATATTGTTGACATAGCTAATGCTACAAGGTTTTTATGGTGATCAGATTAAAGAGAGTTTGCTTAGGTGCTTAGGTAAAGATACGAGATTATATTGCTGTCAAAAACTCTGATGGTGTCCTCTTAGACGAATTTTATCTAATTAAATATATATTTTTTATTTTAGTGCACAAATGATTGCATAAACTTTGGCTCTGGCAGCCAGTGTCAATGGAGACTAGGCATGTGGGTAAGACATAATATGGTGCACAAATGATTGCATAAACACAGCTACACTGATTTTGTCTACTTAAAAACTACATACCTAACACTAAAAGACGTTTAAAAGGTGAGCATGACCAATCTATAAGGCAGAATGCTTGTTCTTGAAGGGTTGTCACTCGCCTGAGGCTAATCTTAATACTAATTACCGTTTACGGATGACAAGACGGAAAATTAATAATTTGTAGGTGAAATACATTTTTTACCCGTGTCAAATAACTACCTCAAAACAAGAAAACAGTATATTTCATTTGAATTGGAGCTTTTATAAGACCTTGCATATTATATTTATACATTTATACTCAGAAGGAGTGATGATTCGATGGTGGAAATATAGAGTAATCTAAGGTCAAGAAAAATCTTACTCTCTTTCTCTGATGACCAAAGCACCAAAGTCAAGCAAGAGCAAAGCTACACTATGTGCGAAAAAAGTGGAATTGATTATTGTAGGTAGAGTTCCACCGTGGACCGCGAATCCACAGAAGTCCCAATATTATTCTCTACCAGCTCCTATTAAAATGTATGACCTGGTTTTAAAATCGAGTTTTCTCTTTACTTTTGAAAAGCCAATGCTAACTATTTTCGGACCATTTTTATTTGCATAAAATATGATAACCTTTTGAAGTCAGATTAAAATCAGCGAAATTGAGTGGAAGGCACTTATTTATTCTTTCTTTGTTTGTTTCAGTAACTCATTTCGTTGGAACATAAAATTGTGAATCTTTCTTTTACGGCCTGTGTCGAATAGTTTTTATTGTATTTGTTTACCTTTTATTGCGTAAAAAAGGGCGTTATGAAAAAGAGTTTTGTTATTTGATTTTTAAAGGATTGTACGTTGTAACGACTATTCTTTATTTACTTTTTGGGTTAGGCTCCGAATTTGTTTAAACGTATATTTTATTGACATTCCCCAAAAAGCCATAAGGTGAATGGACTTGTCAGGTCCCGACTGCTAGTAGGTCGAATTGCGCATTCTTTTTTCGGACCTCTATGTATTTTATAAATTATCTTATAGAACAAAATTAAAGACATTATTCTGTCCGTACCACCGAGCTCAATCCCACTGCTCCACTGCCTCATCACCCCAAACAACAAAGCAAAGAAACGAAATGAGAAAATGATACTCTGTTCAATAGGATAAAAATAAGTCGAGCGCAATGGATCAAATCACTTTCTGTAGATGGTTCGATTCCTTTTACTTGTCGCGTCAAGCGACGTACTATCCGGTAGGGAATATCTATTTCCTTTTGCTGAGGTTCGCGCATACTTGAGACTTGTTTGTTTGGCTTTAGAATACAAATTGTATAGAAAAATCCCGGGAATTTAAGTATGATATCGCAAATTATACATGAGAAAGTTGGTCTAAAGAAAATGTATATGGTAGTGGTACTATTTATTTTTAAGTAGGTAGTACCATATTAGATGCACATAGATCCTTACCCGATATATTTCCAACGATCCTATCCATGCCAGGTTGTTTGACAGAGATCGCTCTTGAGCAGTAAGACCGCCAATTGTCATTTTATGTTATAATAATAATTGTTTCTTTTGTTAAATTCTTATTAGATTACTGCACAGATCAAGCTGAAATTTTGTTATTATTTTTCACACCTGAAGAACATAATAAACTTTTTATTCAGAAATATAAGTGTGAAGGGGAAAACGGACATACGCAAATACGTAATAACTGGAATGAGTCGAATTTAAATTTTATGAAAAGATTTCGACCCTTTCGTCTTACATTACAAAAATACTTATTTATTAACGATTTTTACATTTTTATCCCAGAATGAAAACAAAAACCTGGGACGAAAAATCACCTTGTCACTCAGCGCGTTTGGTTCAAAAACCTATTTCCTTTCGGCTTGTTTGTTTGATTGGAAAACCTATAATTTCAGCTTAAATTTAATCAGGAACGAAATTTAAACCCATTATTTTAATAATTTATTTAAAAATCTAATACCGATGTGCACAAGCCCTTACTAATTCCTTGTGTGTCACTACACAATAGGCTCGGCGTTTGTCCGTGAGAATGAGTTCACGTCGGTGATAAGGGTGTCTTTTACCTTACATCTGTGTAAGCTGTATACCTGAGAGTAGAGGGTGAACAAAACTATAGCTGCCTCTTTTATTATTTACCTCCTACCCATCTCACAGGGTTGAAGGTAATATTAATTAATAAAAGATTAGAGATCAATCTAATATCGGATCGTGAATTTTGTTTTGTAATTGGGCCAAGTTTACTTATACTATATTGTTTTCCATGCTCAATATACGGCCACCGTCTGACGTCAGTAAAGACGTTATGGAGATGTCATTCTGTGCTATGTTTGAAACAAGTTACTTAATTTTTTTTATTAAACTGTAAGCTGGCTTAGTGAACTCCTTTATAATAACTTTTTTTTTATTATTTTTAAGACAAAATTAAATAATTTAGTAGGTATGTGTAAAAGTTTTTGTAAAGAAACTTCAAATTATCTTCATTAGTTGGTTAATAATCATTAAATTCTCTTGTTTCTAATCCAAAAAATAGTACCAACTTTTTGGATGCAGTTTTTTACGCCCTGTAGGTATTGTGATAGGTGCGTTTTATTGTTCAGAGGTATCATTTACAAAGGCGAATGATTTATAGTCGAGAGATAAGACATACGTTTTTTGTGTAGGTACTTAATCGTAGTATTAAGTGCTCTCATCTACATGAGAGCACTGATATTATATATATGATATTATACTTTTTTAAGGTATAATTTTGATTTTTTTGCGAGATTTTGACATTTTCTGGTTACTTTCATAATACTGCCGCGGTTTAAAAAAAAATATAAACAAAAAAAAATTTAATAAAAGTAAAATTAAAAATTAAATTTAGTAAAAATTACATAAAAATACAAATAGCTTTGTTTTCAGTGGGACTCGAACTTGCACTATTATACCTATAACAAGAGATGCGTTGTATGGCTTGATGGCTTTTCATCGATCGTACTAGTATACAAGTAGTAAACCACACAAATACGAAGTGGCTATTGTCTGAAGGGGTTAATAGCGATTCGCCATTAGACTCTTAACCGACTTCAAACAGTTCGACTGTATGTTTTTTTATTTTTTTATTTTTATGTATGTATGTTACTTGATATCTCCGCCTATGGGTAACCTATTTTACTGATTCTTTCACTATTGTATAGAGAATGATCCCGAGGTGGTCCCATAAAAAAAATATTTCCGAGGGATCAGTAATTATCCCGTTAAACTTAAAAAACAAAATAATATTTTTGGAGAATCACGACTAGCTACAACAGTTTTGGTGATATCTGCGCCAATTGTTAATAGATTTTGATAATTGTTTGGTTGTTGTATGATGTAAAAATTGATTTTGAGGTGGTCCTCTATAAGTTTGATTCTCGAACAAATGCTATGTGCGCCATAAAACGTAGGTTGTAAAAATTCTTTAGAATATGATGATTTCGTTATCACCTAATTAATGGTTGGTTTCCATGGCAACGTGCGTCAACAGTTTCATCCATGTGTCATCAAACTAAATTAGACTTGAATTATAAGTAGATGTCGCCAGTGTGCAGCGTTTAACTAAATTTTTGGTGCACGTGAACATAGACCTTCGGTCAGGGAAAGTATGGGAGGGGTGATTTCGTTCGTCCGAGGCATAGATGAATATTATCTATAAACCGGAATTTGAATTCGGTTTATCGCTTTTTAAAACAAGCCAAATTATTGTTGTGTTACTTTTTAGTTTCATACTTTGAGTGGTGATTTGCCATCGGTAGTTCCACCGCAGGTTTTGTACAGTTAGCAAGTGAATATTGTGAAATAAAACCAATAATTATATACAGGGTGAAAAATATTATAGATGTAAAAAGGGGAGATAAGGTGCCCTCTCGAAAGTGGCTCAAATTAGGTGCAATTAGGTCAACCCACCTCAGCCATAGTCGGACCGGCGTTCGTGTTACGCGTACTTGCTACTACGTACTTTAGTGTGATTTATTGACTGAAATACTAAATTAATGCCCTCGTGTTTGTTCATTATAATTATAGCACAAGATTGGAAATGTAACTGTGAGAGAGTGTTTGCATAAAGTTATAACACAGGCCAGTTGTCGAGTAAGCGCTGGGAGAACGTACTATATGTATCTACAGATTTTACTTTTATCTATGCCTATACTGCGACCATCCATCCTCCTGCGTGGTGATAATGCCAGAACCCTTGTACCTTCAGTAGTAGACGTAAATTTGTTCAAGGTATAAGTATACTTTTATATCAATGTGATTGTCTGCTTGCCATAACTTCACTCCTTTTTAACTCAAACAAAATTAAAAACTAATATCTTAAAACATCAGAACAAAATTACTCGACGTCATGGATTAACGAATATACGTTCTGAAAAAGGAAAAGGACGAGTGAGGAGACTCAAAAGGCACAATATTCGTCATCGACATTGACCGTCGGTTTGCCCAGCTCTCTCTTACGTTATTGCAGGCCCGTGGCCACATCGTTAGGGTTGCCACTTTACAAAATAAACAAAAAATAACATTGTGCAATCGGATCTTGTTATACGACTTAAAAATAATGATAATTTATTTATTTTGGATCCCATTGAAAAAGTTCCAGATTTTATTATTACTTATTCTACGCTCCATGGTTATGAAACTGACAAGCTATTATTTGACCAAGACGTAGAGTTAAGTGCTTGGCTCTGGATGATGCCTTCTTCTTAGTCGTGCATTCTTGGCAGATCGTTCGTGGTTATGATGGGGGGTCCTGATGAATGGCTGCTCGAGCAATGCGCTGCCATTGTTCGTTGTTGTTTGCGTCGTGGGAGCAGTCGGCCATGGCGGATTGTGTTGGGAGGTGATGAGGACCAACCATCTAGTTGGAGACCAACCACAGGACCTTTTGGCCTCCATTCTGGCTTGTACCATGAGACGCTCTGTAAAGACACATTCCGTGTCACGTGCCCATAAAAATTTACTATTCGTATTTGCACAGTTGACGATAATTTCTCCTTTATACGAAGTTCTTCGAGGATGGAGACATTAGTCCGATGCGCGGTCCACGGAATCCTCAGGAGACTTCTCCAGCACCAGCTAGTGCAGGAGGATATAGTCTAGGATGAGGCCTTACGCTGAGCAAACCGACTGAAAATCAGTACTAGCAGTACCGTAGTAGTAGTGTGATATCTATCAGTACTGCTAAAACGCTGAAAATTGTAAGTTAATTTCCATGATAACAAGCTCTCTTGTTGTCTTAGCAATTTCCTATTTGGTGTTACATTTCGTAAAATGTTTAAATAGGACCCACTTTTTAAAGTAGGAAAAGTATACTTTTCTACTTTAATAAGTGGCAACCCTGGAAATATAACGAAAACTCTCATATTGGCGACTTTGAACTCTTACAGCGAGATACGAATGATACAGAAAATAATATTTGCGGGTTTATTTAGCTTTTGATGTTTTGGGTTAGTCCGCAATAAAGTATCGGAGTCGGGACATATCGGAACGTACAGGAATTACAGTTATTTCTTTATGGCTTACTGAGTTTAGCTTAAGCTGTTTTGTAAGGATAGCTTATGCTACTAAATTTTGATACTGGAGTATGGGTTGGATAAATTTATTCGAATTTGACTAACAATATAGATTCAGCGTATAGCATACTGCAGGCAAATGCTGTATGCGGCAAGCTCACGGAATAGAGAAGTTTTGTTCCGTGGGCAAGCTTACGTCAGGGCGCTATGGCGCTCATTTAGGTGAGGCCTATGTCCAGCAGTTGACTAATTAGGCTGTTGATGATGAATAGGATATTTTATTAGAGTTTTATTACGTTAGCAGATCTTGAACAAAATTTTATGACATAGAAAACATGATGGATCTTGGCGAGCAATGCGGGAAATTACGGCGATTGAGAAACTCCTTGTTAAAGTCGATTCATAATCAAAAAAACGATAACCGATTAAAAATAAACAGATTTAATTTTTCGGAGTTTACGGCGAGGATAGCTTTTAAAGAACTTGAGATTCAACGTAACCAGGGTTTTAGCGTCTAGAAACTTCGTTGATAAGCATCCAAAAGGCATGCTAGACCATCCCCAAAGTGGAAAGAAGAGGAGTTTTGTGTGAAAACATCATATATCGTGATGTCAACATACGACATAATGACCATCACGTCATGTATTGGAAACTCTATTGGTTGTTTCAACACATCTTTGTAACTCTCCTCGCTATGTCTTCACTTCTAATTTTCCTTTAGGTTTTGCTTTTAGTCGGGACCTCAGTGACGCAAAATAGAGTGGTGTTAAATTCCTTTAACACCTCTCCTGTGTTGCGCCAAGGCTCATGATAATAAGGAGCTCAAGGAAGGATGGGAGGTTAGAGAGTATTGGCTCATGATAATAATAGTGGAAGCCAGGTGTAAAGGTCAGCCAGTCGAAAACATTTATACAACCTTATGATGACACAAAGCTTACTTCAACAAACAAGCACAAGTACACAAGACAAGGCAATAACAGCTCAGTAAC
Source organism: Eupithecia inturbata (assembly GCA_963662085.1). NCBI lineage: Eukaryota > Metazoa > Arthropoda > Insecta > Lepidoptera > Geometridae > Eupithecia > Eupithecia inturbata. The sequence goes on along the minus strand of OY759178.1, from coordinate 15,065,465 downwards.
TAATTAATCTTACTAGTCAACATCGGCGACAGAGATCTGAGTAATTGTGGAGAGCGGACACTGTTTGTTTGCGGTGGGTACACTTGTATCTATGTATGTATCTGTTGGTGTGTAGGCACAAAACTGTACGTGGTGGGTACACTTGTATCTATATATGAACCTTGTGTTTGTAGGTACACAACTAGTACGCTGTTTGCAAATCTGTCATCATCATCATCAAATACTAGTCGTTTTAAAACATGTTTTAAAACCACATTGTTATGGTTTTCGCAACTAGTCATACAAATACTAGTCGTACAATTTCTATTCAGAAAAAATGCCTGAGATGAGGCTAGCGGATGTTGTAGCTAAATTGAACCACCTTTCCAAAAAACGTACATACAGCAATTAATTTCCAACCTTTTTTCAATGAATCCTTTATAGCTAATAATGAGACAGCCGTTTTGAAAAACTTTCTTATCGTCACTTTGACATTTTGCTTTCCTAATAAGGTTTGAGTTTGCCATATTGCACCATTTCCTCTGTAAAATGTTTGTCAAATAAAAATAAACTCTATTCAATAATATCATCACAATATTTTTTCAAATGGCACCCACTTATCCTTATTTCTTCGCCGTTGCCTTTGTAGCGATGCTCGTGCTCGTAGCAGTCTACAAATGGTCTACGATATTCGTAGCTACGTAGCGGCGTAGCACGGAGACGTGAAAATAGTACAGGATTGCATTGCGTTGCATACTGCAGGTTTCCAAAATAACTTTCAGCATGTTTATGCGAGCTTGAACCATCGACCAATCAACTCAATGCTGTGTAGGTCTGACAGCACCGAGTCAGACGACAACCTTTATTTTGTCTTAGTTTTATCTTGGTTTTGTAAAATTTGCTTACAGCCCGGGCTGAATACATCAAAAATATTGGAGTGCTGGACAACAGATTTTTTTAACTAAACTCACAGTTTAATGGCCCTCGATGCACATGCCCATCTCCAGTCGTCTGGCGGCGGCGGCTAGCAGAGGCTGGACAGAAAATGTATTAAGCAATCTTATAAAATGAATGGACTTTTAGAACCCGTTGCAATTGATTATCACTTATATAATATTAGCTCCTATTGTAACTTACTTACCTTTGTGTTCGTCCTTTTAGAATAGATGGGATGACAATCTTATTTGCTATTGCAACACATTGCAATAGCAAATAAGATTGTCATCCCATCTATTCTAAAAGGACGACTTAGTTCGCCTAAAAGTGCACCCAAAGATGGTGTTTTCTATAAGAAACTTTTAGCGGGCAGTAATTAATTTTTAATCGTCTTTATAAGTGCATCGCAATTATCTTTGCCGCGCACTTTTTTATTTTGGAACATCTTAGTGTTCAGCGCCAAAGAAATCGAACGCAAATATTGTTTGAATAAAGACTGGCTGGTACTACATCCAAACAACGAGGTTCACCGTCACATTTTCCTCAAGATGAGCTAGATTCGGACATTATTTCAAAAACGCAGAATATAAAATCTACAACAATCTCTATCCCTAATAAAACTGTAACAATAAATTTTCATAATTGCGAAAATATCTCAAATGTAAATATAAGTTTTTAGTTGTTTTATTAATAGATACTATTTAATTTCAATTTAGTTGTTACTCTATGTTTTATAAAATATTAATATTACAATAAAATATGAGGCGTCTTGTATTTTCTCATAGAGGGTGATGGAAAGTAGAGTGTATCACTCGCGCGCAAAATATATTTTTGGCTCGTGCGACGTACTTTGAATTCCTTCACTACGTTCAGGATTCTACTAAAGAATCCCTCGCTACGCTCGGGATTCTACTCCAGAATCCCTCACTTCGCTCTGGATTCGAAAAAGCGCCCTCGCCGTAAAAATATTATTTTGCTCCTTTATGATACAATCTACTAATATCTATCTATCTAAAAACTGCGGATTTTAAGAAAGGAATTGAGAGTGACATCATCTCTCATGCTTTCCTGTTTATTTTGAACCCGATATGAGTGGCACAGCATGAGTGATGAAGTAATATCCAATCTCATTATATAAGAACGCACGCAGGTTATACCTACCTACGGTTCATACGCAACAACATACCTCCCCTAGATCCCTCTGCCTGCGGGGGCGCTTTGAGCACATTCGTAGCATCCTACGTTAAAGCTCTAACTAGGGAAGTGCGTTATTTGTAGCAACACTTTGTTGAACGCCGTCTTCATCAGATAGGGGATAAAAAGCTTAAACATATTTTATGTTAGAAATTTTCTTTGTATAATACGATCTCGTTTCTTTGAAGAAATCGAATTTTAACATTATTTTGAAAAATTCGTTGCATAACTCAAAACCAGTGAAAGAGGTTCCTAGCACGCAATAGATCTGCCACTAAATTACCTTACTTTTTCAACTAGTTCTTAGACGGAAGTTTGGTTTTGTGTGCGCAATCTCTTCGAAGCGATGATGTCATTGTTTAGAAGCAATTAATAGCATGGTCTCAAAATAGAGTCACATGACTATTACGTTATGTATTCGAGATACTATTGGCTGTTAATACAGCCAAGACATGCTTCTTTCGACTTTCATTCAACGTACATGAAGCTTTTAGAAATGTAAAGACATAATCATAAATAGAGAGAACATAGTAGAAGCTATTTCACACAATATTTGCGCTAGCACTTCATTTCATTGTGGACGTGAGGCAATTTTAACATCTAAGACGGTGGCACACGAGTGATCTTGATTTGAGATATCTATCGTTGATGATCAATTTCAAGACTCAACAAACTAATGAAGTTTTGCGGTGCTTGAGATATTTCTACGCGCCATTACCCATGATGCGTTGTGCATTTGGTTCTTCCGCTGGTTTAGCTGGTCCCAGCAACCACTACTTTTAGCCTTGGTAATTTTAAAGTCATGCTTTACCTAAGAATGGAATAGAATATCATTTATTGTCCGATGTAAAGAGCTACAACAAAATTGTCCCTATTCAAATAAAGTGCGCGGCACAACATAATGTTAAGAAGTAAGTCAGAAGTAAGTTATCAGATGAGTTTACACATTCTGGTACACAATTAAAAAAATAATTTTCTTTTGTTTTTTAAATATTTTCAACATCATTATCATGCAACATATAATATATACCATATAATGTATTGTATGTTTGCAAGTGTAGTAGATGCATGCATGACATTTACTTGTTCACAAAAATATGACTGTAAACGAGTTTAATGACAGGTAGAGCATCCACTTTCCAAACTTGTAATCTTGCTACATGTCAATTTACAATTAAATTTTCAAGTTTAGTTAAAAAACCGATCGTGTACGCTACCTTTAAGCATACTGAACCCCAGAAGCGGACATTTTATTGCTTTTGAAGCATTTATTTACAGCGACTGTAGCAGAGACATCTCTCTCGAATTTATTACGTCTAAAAGCATTGGTTACTTGAAACGAAGATGTTTTAAATGCGATATTAAATTATGTTTTACGGGTATGTTTGGGTATTGACAGAGTGTTTCGACGTTTGCGAACAGGAAATTATGTTATGTACTCTTACGTGTGTAGTCAAAGACAATTTTGGAAGACGTATGCTTATGCTGGGTCACTGTCACTTAGGATATATCAGAAAATATGGATGTTGAAAGGGAGCGTAAGGCGTTGTCAGTGAGGTGTAATATAAAAAAAAATAGAAAAAAAGAAATTTATTTATTACACACTACACACACAAAAAAACTTTGAGATAATAAAATAAAAAAAGACTACTTAGTGCTAGATAACAAACAGCACAGACAAACACATGTGAACTAGGTAAGTAGTATACTAATACAAACATTGGGTTAATTAATAGGTACCAAGTAGTCCACTCAGCAAGCAGACGAGTGCCCGCAGATTCGCACGTTTTACAACGCCAGCCAAAATAACACTTATTAAGGCGTATTGTACTTCTTTCTGCACGTGCAGTCTGTGGGCTAGAAATACACACAAAGCTTCAGGGCGTTGTTGGGGCTGCCGCGGTACTGTAGCGCATCAGGGATGTTCCCGGATGGTTTCCACGCAATCATGCGCAAGCGGGTCGCGTCCCTGGTGGGCCGCATGCGCCGCAGCTCCAAGAGCCTGCTGGCCCTCGTGGCGCAGGACCACCGGCTCAGTACCATGGGCCACTGGATGATGCTGCTGAAACCGGTATCATCGCTGGTGGCTCAATGATCTGTCTAGGCCGGCCACATTGCTAGGTTAAGGCTTTATTTAATTTATTTGATTATGCTTAATTATATTTTCTTTTTATTTAAATTTGAAATTAGTAATTGTGTATATAAATGTGTGGATCTCTGGTCTGAAATAAATGATTTTATTATTATTATTCACATCATTTATTTTAAATCTCGATACATTTTTTACTATAGAACTATTATATAATATAAAGCTATTCTACAGTAAAAAATATATCAAAACGGTGAATCCACCGATCGCGAAGCTAGCGTCAAGCGGCCGGTGACTAGGGCTGCAGAGAGGGGAACTTCTTATTATTATTATTATTAGGAACTCATTATAACTTGTTTTATTTTCAATTCATTTATGAATATCAAAATATTCTTAGATGTGTCCCTTCCCATCTCATGTTGAAGCTGTAACCTAGTCTTATGATGTTACGACCTGACAAAAGATACAACAAGATCTTACCAAACTTCTCATAAAGTCCACAGGTGATCGGAATGCTGGCTTTTATTTCGGTCAACGGTTAGCATTACCATTCAACGTGGTAACGCTGCCAGCATTCTGGGCATACTGCCTTCTGGCGACGGCTTAGATTTTTAGGAAATTGATGTAAGTGTAAATACAAGTTGATTTTTCTCATTTTCTTGTTTTTGTGTCTTTGTTGAAATAATGTTTTTACTTAGTATGTGGCAATGACCTTTATTAACAAAGAAAGTAACAATCAAATAATAAAAACAAATTAGAACTAGTATTTACAATTGAAATAATGAAGCTAACTGCAGCCTGTTGCAAACAATCTACAGGTAGCTCAACTGATCCATATCAATACCAGTCAGAAGCGTCCCCAAGACGCTGGCTGCATTGCCCCGCTGTATGGCAATGCTGATGCGCTGCGCAGACCACCTCTCGGGTCACGCGTCGCTTCAACCAGACGCTCAGATAACTTTTTAGAGAGATACCCCATAGGCCTAGGTTGGCGACCCCACAAGGAGCAAATGTGTAGGCTCTGCACATTTGCGCAGGTAGGTAGGTATAGTGCAACATAAACCCAAGAAACTATCTAAATCGACTTTCAATGTGGAACCCTAATACCACTAACCTGAGTATGTAATGTACATAAGTTCATAGTCTAGGTGTCAAAATAATTCAGTTCACAAAAAAAAAATTGTTAAATATTTAGTTTCTTCGGTATCAGAAAAAATGTGTCCAAAATGTTTCATTTACTTTAATATTTATTAAAATACGCTCTTATTTCAAACAATGGTTTTTGTTGAGCCAACATCGAAAAACATTTGCACGCAGCATTTAATTTTGTCAAATTAACATTTTTGAAAGCGTAATAACGGTTATTAATTCCTAGTTAAATTGATATTTTCAGGAAAACGGCCTTTGTTGTAATATTTTATTGACAGAGAAATATATTCAATAGGTATACATCGAAAACAAAGGAAAAATAGGTACCAGAAATCTCATCGAAGGATTTCACGAAGAGATAACTCAATAATACGTAGTATATAAATAAATAAATAAAGCTGGATAATCCACACAGCATCATCTAGCCCAAAGCTAAGCAGAGCTTGTGTTATGGGTACTAGGTGACCGATATACTTAATACAATTATATAACACAGATAGACTTTTTTATTATACATAGAAAATACCCAGAACACCCGGAACAAATATTTACAGATCATACAAACATCTGTCCCAAAGGCGGGAATCGAACCCGCAACCTTCTGCGTAATAGGCGGATTTTCGCCCGCCGCGCCACAACGGTTGTCATGTGTATGTATGTATGTGTACGTATGGTAACCGATAACCGCTGGGGAGTAAAGGTTCTCGAGTGGCGACCACGATGCAACGCGAAACGGAATATACTCGTAGGTCTACAATCCACTCGATGGACCAACGATAGACAGGAGTGTCGATGGATGGAGGCGGATTAGGACCGCTATTTTTGGCGTCGCGACGCCGTAGGCGCCATAGACGCCATAGGTCTTTCCAAACGACGCGTCGTTTAGGGAAGACCTATGTTTAGCTGTGGACGTATACGAGCTGATGATGATGATGATGCAAGAGTTTGAAACATGAGTTTAATTACTTATTGACCAACACGTTTGGGGGTGGAAGGGTTAACAGTTTAAAAGTACAAAACCACCCAAGGTCCATGCACTGTTCATCCCAATGTAGTGAGAAAGAAATCGCCCATAGCGATAAGGCCGCCCTTTGTACATCCATTCTTAGCATTTCTTCTGCAAGTATTGTTTTTTTTTTTGGGGGAGGCTTAGATCCCGCGGTAGACATCTGTAGGCTATAAATGTATTAGTTTTTCTGCGATATCACAAACGCAAACTTTATTTACTTATAATACACAAAATTTAAATTTCAAAATTCAAAGTGCTTGTTTCCTATATATCTTACAGGACTCTAAGATACGTCAGAAAACTCAGCAGCAGAAAGGATGGAGAAAATACCAATTTTTTGTGTGAGTTTGAAAACAGATAGTTTTCAGTAGTTTCTTTCTCAGTTCGTTTCGTTCCTTCAAAGAAAATAAATAAAAATACGACCGTGATAGTTAGTCCACCGCCATTTCACAAAATGAGCCAGCAGTAATTTTCAGGTAAGAGTCGCAGTTCACAATTAATAAGGGTATAATATTTCTTGTTCATTAGGGTTGCCACTTGCCTCGTAAATAAGTCGGAAATCACTTTGATAAGAAAACTTACATAATATTATGGCTCAGCGACCCAAAATGTGTGTTTACCTCCGAAATGAGAAAAATATTTTATTTATAACTCAAACCAAAACAATCGTGCTTTAAAATTTAAGTTAGACGACATAAAAAGATTTATTTTTGCATTGAGTCACAAAACGGTCTTCGTCTCAGCATGAGTTGGTTGTAAACACATTAACACACAACCAACGCTGGTTTTCCGGCAGTGGCTGTTGGTTACGTTGTCGACATCATGGTTGCTGTTGATTACAGCAAAAACATCCTTATTGGGGGAGGCATGTTCTGCAATGGACGTATAATATAAGCTAATGAAATTGACTTGGTCTTTTGCTAAATTATTTATCGGTTTTTTCCTCGAACATGAATAGTTTTAAATAATAGCAATTCATTTTAACCATTGTGATTTTGTCAAATTATGCAACTTAAATGAGTAACATTTTCCTTTGCCTTTTTTTTAATAATGGGATTCAAAGTTATTCAGCCAATTATTTTAATGTATCAAATGTATTGCCTCTAAATGTTAATTTTGTATTATTGGTAGTTAGGCTTTATTTTAATGTTCAATGAAATACTAAATATAATTCAGTAAATAAAAGTTATTTTAAGATTAACTGCACTTAATTCTTATATTTTCACGCACAAGCCACAAGTAATTTATAAATTAACTTATTTTGTAGAATACCATTCATAGAAAATTAAAAACAAATGAATTCAAAATCCTAAAACACGAGGGCCAACCCTGAAATATTTATTACCCAAGTCCCAAGAAGCACGCGAAGTTTGGTATCCATCATATTTTTTACTCCTAGATACAAACTCAACTCATACAAACTTATGTTACCAATCATAGGCTAGGTTTTATCATGAGGTCATCAAAAGATTTTAAGCAAGTTAAAACCTTAAAAATTCTATATGGTACGTATGTAAGATGTCACTTAGATTATGCATCGCAAGTGTGGAACCCGGCCTACGCAGTTTATATCGATAGACTTGAGGGCATTCAAAAAAAGTTTCTACGCTATCTCAATTATAAAATGAAAATATTCCCTTGTCAGTCGGACTACTTGCGCAACTGCGTCAAACAACACCTGCTGTCCTTAAAACAAAGGCGTGACTATGCTGATCTTATTTATTTATCTAAAATTGCTAATTCAGTCATTGATTGTCCAGACCTCCTCCATAAAATTCAATTATACGTGCCGTCTCGTTCATTTAGATATAATAATCTGTTATATCTCCCTAATGTTAGTACAAATTATCGTCAAAACTCATTCATGTATCGAACTTGCAATAAATTCAATCAGCTCAGCAAAAAATGTGACCTAGATCTTTTTCTCTCAATATCGACCCTCAGATGTGATTTAAATAAGATCTTCTTTAAGCAGTAGGTTAAAGGGTAGCAATAAAACATTTTTGGAACTTATTTTGTTTATGAGTGTGAATGATCCCTAGCGGTAATCAATATAATTATGTATGTATAAACTTAACTTACACGGTGCTAACTTTTGTTTTCTTCTAATTTATAATATGTAGCTATATGTGGGAACCTATTAATGGTCACCTAAGTGCCAAACCCTGTGTTTATTTGATAAATATTGAACCGATGTTTCCCCTAAAACGAATAAATAAATAAATAAATAAATAGGTACAGTCAACGACAAATAAACCGGCTAAGTGAGAGTCAGTATCACGCACTGAGTATAAGTTAGTAATAGCATTTCGGTGATGTAACTACTATGTTTAAATTTTTCTCTGAGCTTGACATTGCGTCTTGTCAAATTGAATGACGTCTTGTCAGTTTGACGAGTCGTCATCGCCATCATATTAGCATAAACACTCTGTCCACTGCTGGGCATAGACCACTCACTCCCATAGGTACATACGCAAAAGGTGCATTTTAAATAATTTTTGACCTTCACGTGTTCCTGAAAGAAGGATCTTGACAGACAGACGAACATCACGAATATGTTTTTTTTTAAGAGTTCTTTTTCCTTGTGAGATCAGGAACCCTTAAATGTTGAACTGTACACAGCCATGCTTTTTAGGCTTTTTAGGGTTCCGTACCCGAAGGGTGAAAACGTAACCCTGTTACTAAGCTTCCGATGTCCATCCGTCCGTCCATCCGTCTGTCACAGGGCTCTATCTCAGGAACCGTAAGAGGTAGATAGCTAAAATTTTCAAAGAATAAGCATTTCTCTTGTCGCAATAACAACAAATAATAAAATAAATTATAATAAACATTTCAAAATTAAAGGGGGCTTCCATACAAAAAAGGTGTTTATTTTGGCAGTTTTTTCTCTTTGTTTAATAAGTCTGTATATATTGAACCACAATAGGTAGACACATGTAACTTTCTATAAACAAGAAACACTTCAACTGAAATTACAAAAAATATTAAAAATATACTAAAGTTGAAAATTTAAAGGCTGTATCTCTTGAAATACAATAGTTAGATACATGAAACTTTATATAATTAAGTTAAGTAACACTTCAACTGTAATAGGTAATAACAAATACAAAAAATATGATAATATTGAAAATATAAAGGGGTCTCGAAGCAAGTGAATATTTGATGTTCTTTGAAAAATTGCCTGATTTTTATGGTACGGAACCCATCGTGTGCGAGACAAGTCGCACTTGGCGGTTATGTTATTGGGAAAGTGTTTAATGAGTATGGAAGATTGACCCTGTTTTGTAACTTTTTCTGTTGACTATACTTTACTTACAAAACTGCATGCTTTACATAAATCATGGCTTATTATCACGCATACCAACTGAGTGGGAAACATAACCGTTTTGTTAAATAATTCTTATGCTTGAGATACGAAAGTCTACTTTTGTTTTCCTCATCAGCACAGAGGGTATTTACTCTAATCACCACGCTTGGCAGACGTATTGGTGACCGCAGTGGAGGTGTTAAATATAGTAGAGAAGACGAAGCTGCCCTTCCTCTTAGAGATTCCCTTAGTTGCCTCTTACACATGCTGAGTTGGAGGGGAAGATTCTTACGCCGCGATCGCCACGGCCAGTACGGCCACTTATGTTTGCTAGTGTACAAAATGACCGGATAAGTATTAGTAAGACTCTAATGTTGATTGTTCTTGGTATATTTATTGATAATTATTTGTTTTTTTTTTTATTTATCGTTAATCATTACGCAATTTCTTTATGGGGCGAATCTAACAAGTTCGGTTGTCAAACTAGGCCAAGATCTCAGTAATCACGAGACCCCGTAGTAAAAAACTAGAATTACTTAAAATTAAAAACAAAATCATTGGTTCCTTGAATGTCAAAATACGTAAGAGAAAAAAATGCGTAAAAAAATATCATGAAAGTACACTGTTTCGCACATAATTTGGTCGAGATCTAAGGAGCCCTTGTAATGACTTATGTTTTGATTCGTACTAATTATTTGGTTCCTTGAACCACTTTCTTCATAAGTTGTGCAGTTTTCTTGTGTAAAAACTTGATTTTTACGCTTACGTTTTTCCAAAAACGTATGCTCTGTCCTGCTCCTAAGAAAGCGAAATGCTATGCCTATCCTTTTCACAAAATGGCGCGCATTGCGCCCTCATAAAGACACGTCGTGTATGACACTTGTACCCCGATCGGTCCTTACGCGATTCTGCGAGCGATTAAATAGAAATTGACCCTTAACCCTTCGTGTGCGAGTCGACTCGCACTTGGCGGTTTATTATCAATAATGAATTACCTCATGGTGCGAAAGGAAATATGAGTCAGCCGATCGGAAATGAAATCGGAATACGCAAGACCAAGACGTGACCACGTGGTCAGAAAAGAACCACGATTGGTGAGCATGGGCGGTGTGTTTTTAAATCCTAATTCAACCTCAAATTACTTCAAACTACGCTAAAAGGGTTTGAAGATTTTAGTATGGAGGGTGGCCTTTTGCTCAAATTATTTTTTTTTTATGTTTGTATACCTAACTCAAAATCCTGGCCATTTTCTATTTATTTATGTGTTTCCTATCATTAATATAAATATAATATGTAATTATAATTTTATCGTCTGCGGCGATTTTGAATAAAAACAGTGTGAAAGCCGATGTTAGGGCTAAGGTCAATAAGGATGGTGTTTTTTTTTACTATTGAAGTTTTCAGTATAAACATCAACGAGCTTAGAAGTTTTTATACATAGGTAGTAAAAACGACATTGGCAGAATCAAACCAGACGCAGAGCCATCATACCCCATTTCTAATCTCGTCTTTAAAGATCATTGTCGCTTATTCATTTTGTCGTTCACGTGCTCTTATAGCACAGTAATGGTGAAACAGAAGGTAAATCGTAAAATATTTAGAATACAATAGAGAATAAATCTTCTCGAAAAAATACCCCTACAGGTTACATGTTTTTCGAAATATTTTGAAGAAACTCGAACATGTACCTATGGTACATTTTTTTTTTAATTCTGTTTTTTTATGGACTTTATTCGCTTAGCGAATATGCCAGTCCCGTTATACAAACACAAACTTAATCCTTACTTTATCTAATAATTTCATATACCATTATGTATAGGTACTTGACATCCGTTCGAAACCCTCGGCGCGCGAATCACACTCGCACTTGACGGATCTTGTTTAGTTACTATTGCAATTTGAATGTTCTCTATATCTGCTGCTTATTACCTAATTACCAAAATAAAATGCTGTTTTCAAAAGTTTAGTACTTAACTGACTAAAAAATAAAAGGAATTGAAATTCTTTTTGTGTAATCGTGAAAATACATAATGTTTATTTTTGTTACTGGTTTGAAAATCTGCGTCAGCTACGCGAGTTAAATTTAAACAAAGTTGCAGCTTCTTTCTTGTCTGCAACCCGCATTGTGATGCCAAAAATCCGGTGGCTTCGTCAAAGGGAGCTCTGTAATCAGCAGTGGACATATTATGTGGTGTTTGGTTTAAAAAAAAATACATTCCATATACATACCTAGTACTTACTGTGCCGTCACTCCGTAAGGGCCCTAACTGAAAACCAGAACAGTATTGAGCAAATGCCTAATACTGCAAAATGCTGAGTTACCCCTTTTTACCCTTCCTATTAATGTACTTATACACTTTTTTGTTATGTTCTTGTGTTTTTTGGGTAAATAAAATGTATTTTATCTTTTTCTTCTTTTACATAATTATATTATCACATTAATGTGATACTGCATTTTTTTACTACGTGCTGAATTCCTTCTCATTTCAAAGGTGAGAATCCGAAGCTATCTCAGCCGGCAGCCGTTGTACAGGGTGCGTCGTAGAAAGCTTTCTAATTAATTATTATTATTATCACTCCATAGCGTGCTCTTCACAGATTAAAATAATACAATCTCAGAGGTTGAATGGGCGGTATATTAATTAATATCTTGTTAATATTATAAATTGGGTGCTTCTACTTAATATCTGTTACAAAGTCTGACGCCCGTTCCATTTTCTATCTAGTTAAATTAGATTTGAATTTTTGATGATGTATCTACCTTCTTGTATTAAACTAATTTTATATGAGCCGTTATTCACTCAACTACTGTGGAATATTGTACAGTTACTTTGCATTTTAAAACTGAGCACTGAGTTCCGTTTGACGATAGTATAGAGACGTCATCGTGTCATTTTATTTTTCTATAGTATTAGGTACAGCGAACTACCGTACGGTCATGGAACTGACATACGATGGCGTCTCGTTATTATCGTCAAACCGAACTTACGCCTGAAGGGGAGGATCTGAGATGAAAAGAGAATCCTACTGGCACGAAAAAGCGACAGAACACACAAGGTGTCAGTTCATATGTCGCCAAAACTAAACTAAACCAATTTGACGGTACTAAAAATGTTGTCATCCTTTTTATTTCGTAAATTAAGAAACTGCGCCATTTTTACTACTATCAAATATCTTTACTTTAGTTTTGGCGATATCTGAATTGACACCGTACATTTTAATAGTCATTCTAAATCCATAATTAGGTATATTATACATATTAATTTATATATAGCATGTATTTATCTCCACCAAAGGTAAACATAAACAAAATACGGTGACAATCTAGTTCCTACACTATCTCGTTTCTAAAGTGCCCTTAGATTCCGACATTACTTAAAGGTACAAAAGGAAAATCATTTTATGTTGTGTTACGTTACGATACCCACGTCGCGTAAATCACTCTTTATATTCAAAGAACGACCTAAATCAATATTCGAGAAATAAACACCGACTCAACATAAATATCAACTTTCAAAATCATATTCTTCTACAGAAATTGTTGAAAAGGAACGCGCTGTATAAAGCGTATAAGGCAGGAAAGTATCTAAATTGAATCGAGATTGAGTGAATTTTCGTGTGTGAAGTTCCATTGTATGAAAAGGACAGACGCTGTGGCGTTTACTCAGTGTGTGTGTGTGTGTTTAAGAATGGCTAAATGGCTATGGACTGTGGTGTCGGACATTTCTATCTCTGGAAATCTTTGATTTATAAGTTAAAGCCTAAAGCTTGTCGCAGATCAGAGCCGCACAACTACCGCACAAGACAAAAAATTACAATATAATATGGGCTTTAACTCGTAACATTTATTGCATATTATATCAGATGACAGACAGCTCGCAGGCTACTCGTTTGAAGTTCGAGGGAAGCCATTTTGTCATTGTACCTATATAAATAATTATAGGTACATACAATCACAAAATGGCTTCCCGTAATTATTGTAAACAAAGATAACGATTTTAAAATTTTAATGCACATTTTTGCCGTGGTCCTGCGTGGTATTGGAATAATGTGCGCAGAGTTTATCTTACTTAGGTAGGTTGAACAAGGTAATAAGCAATTACTTGACTTGCCGGGAGTGCAACTGAGTCAGTGAGTGCACTTGGGGTTAATTTGGTTGACATAATGGTGCTTCTAAACGGACTATAGTTTCCAAGAAATTTATAACTGTAAGACATTGGCCGGCAACACAGCCGGCATTGCCAGCTTGTCTATTCAACACACGGAAATATTTTCAGTGTGGCCCGGCTATATTTTTGGTATATCCGGTGGTTGCCGGCTATGAAATACCTATTGGCTCGGACATACTGCTGAGATATTATGATAGCTGGGATATTAGTCTGCAAAAAAATGTTTTTGGGATTTTTTTTTTTTTTTTTAATACGGCAATGGCCTTTATTAACAAAATCAAATTATAACTAGTATTTACAATTGAAACAATTAAGCTAACTGCAGACTGTTGCAAACAATCTACAGGTAGCTCAACTGATCCATATCAATACCAGTCGGAAGCGTCCCCAAGACGCTGGCTGCATTGCCCCGCTGTATGGCAATGCTGATGCGCTGCGCCAGATATCCGCCAGCTCTCGGGTCACGCGTCGCGTCGACCAGACGCTCAGATAACTTTTTAAAAACCCGGAGAGCCTCGGTACGCCACGGACCTAGGGTCTCGACCCCAAAGGGAGCAAATATGTAGGCTCTGTCGAGACCTGCATATTTGCGTCTCTGAATGTAATGTATAATTTAGCCACATTATATCCCAAAAACTATTGCCCCTTAAGAAGTTTTGCGATCGGCGTCGTTTTGGTAAAGTGCCCAAGCCCAAGCTTCTCGTAACCTCTTAGCGGCCATGTGCCACGCCGTAGCCACCGACCTGTGGTCGCGTCGCGGCCATCATTAGTCCTGCAAGTCGTTGCAAATCGTAGTACATCTTTTTTATGTGACTTCGAAAAATAGAGGAGGTTCTGTGTTCGGTTGTGTGTATGTGTTTTTATGTATGTTGACCGATGTCACCGTCAAACGTGGACCGATTTTGAAGATACTTCGGTTTTTGACCGGGGTGGTTCCATTAAAAGGTGTAGGGATTACTATTAGTCCCACAAAACTTAAAAAAAAAAAACAGTGAAAATAAAAAGAAATTCAAAGTCAATTTCACGTTTTTGTCAATAGGTACATGACATTCTATCCCGGTCAATATTTTGTGAATCATCGTTACCAAACAATATCATCTTACAGTAACTTTGTGAGTAAGAGTTATGTAAATACTATTTATAAAGTGTTTCCAAATAATGCCACCGTAAAATGGCTGAAAATATTGATGTATGCCTTATGTATCTTCTTTGTTTGTATGTGTAACATTGAATAGCAACCTTCGTTAAGGATATACGGTTGATTTTAGCAGGGAATACAGGTATTTATTGAAAACCTCTTTGGCTTCGAGTAAACGTGCCTATTTATAGGAAAAATAAATCTTATTTATACAAACTACGCTAAGCTATATATATATAAGCTACGGCACCAAACGGAACTTAATTTTTATCTAAAGTAACGGACATCAAAGTTATTATTATAAAGGCGAAAGATTTGATGGGTACGCCACTACTACTTCTTCAAGCCAAAACTACTACTAAACGAATCGGGCTGAAGTTTTGCAAAGATATAGGTCTCGACCTGGATAAAACAAAGGTAGCAGAAAGCCAATACAATCTCTTTTCAATGCACATGACATTACTAGCACTGCCTATTAACTTGATACAAACCTTAAAAACGAACTGAATCAATACTAAATTATTAGTAAGCAACTGTTTAACACATTATACAAAGTTTAAACTTCAGGCCAGACCGATAACAAGAAAAGTTTCAAACCGCATTATGCACTTTCACTGAAAAATACAACTTCATTAAAAGTTGAGCGCAAGTTAAATTTGACGTCTAATTTCAGTAGTTGTAGGGGCAGCGCTGGGTATTGTGGTTTTAAACTTTTGGGTGTCTATTGCCTTACTTCAGAACTCTGTATTAATACAGAGGTACAACTAAAATGAGTTCTTATAGAACACCTAATAGTGTCGCCACAATGTAAGCGAGTGACGACTCGCTATACTTAGCACATGGTACTCACCTACAGCTTGTTTTCGTAAGCTGATTAGAGCTTGTAGCATACCTGGAAATTACCGTTGCAGCGCAGCACAAAAACGTGAATCGACCAACATAATACCATTAGATATTTTTTTACTTGATCTAGCTTAAAAAAGTATGAACGAAGAGAATCAACTGTTCAATAAGCGGAAATTTCGTACAAATTGACTAGGTAGGTTAATTGTATTATTATTGCATAATGCATAATATGCGTTGTTCCTATCAGATGTCATGCCTATCAAGGCAAATGAAATGGGAAAATGATGAATTGGAAGGAATGATGAATTGTGAGTTAGTAGTACAGAATTGTCATCGTATGACCGAATGGAAACATGATAAAATGCGTTTGTAAAGCTAGCACAAAGCACTGAACATTTTTGTAATCATCATCATCCTTTCAGCCGGAAGACCAGTCTGCCGGACATAGTCCTCCTGTAAAGCTTGCCACAATGACCAGTTCTATGCTATTTGCATCTAGCAGTTGCCTTCGATCTTTACAGGTCTTCAACTTCGAAAGGAGTTATAGGCTCAATTTATGCGAAAATAAAAGTTTATGTTTGTTTAAGTAAGTTTACAAAATTCATTAAGAATAGATGTTTTATCGGGAATAAACTCCATTAAAATACAGGCTAAATTCTAGTGCTAGCGGCAAGCGCACCAGTTGTTCGAAAAGATTAAAATTTGCACTTTGAGTTAGTTAGTAGAATTCAAACTAAAATTGTAAAAAATAGGCAGTTATTTACTTTCATTTTGAATAATGCATTTCTTTGCAAAAATTCATCCATATCAGCAACCAAATCCGTTAGTGCAATCGTATTGTGCTGTCGTATTTTTTGATAAATCAATGGTTAATTTCCGGCTTATCAGAAATAAAAAAATCCTAATAAACAGTTTTTGTTTCCTCACAAATCGCGGTCATGATCCCTTGCACGAATTTCTTCTCACTCCCATTGTTTCGGATTCAGCCATGCACTACCATCTCAAAAAGCCACCTGTATAACAGGTATTTGGTCCACCGTGTCTGTTTTGCCTACAATTACATTGTGCCTAATATAGACCGTTATGTAAATCCCACAATTTCTATAAATTTATTGTTATCTTTGCCAACAATTCAATCGAGCCACATAAATCTGATTCCATGTCCAAATTACGCAAATTCTGTATCAGTAACACTAAAAATAAATTGCGGTTATCGAACCGCTGGGTATAATCCGATTGGTGAGGGTCACCCCAAACTTGCAACAGTAATGTATAGCTTGGTATTAAAATTTTACGAGCCTGTACCCAGCAGTGGGTGGATATGGGACGACATGCTTCGATCGTATGGGACCATTGTATGAGAGAAATGTTCATTGGCTCGTGTTAGCTGGATTTTTGTTTGAGTAAATGGATTATAATTTTACTAGCTGCGCCACGACGCTTTGCCCGCGTGGTAATTGATTGCTCAGCCCCTAGTTTTGTAAAAAAAAACTACCCCTTGTTTTGTAAAATAAAAAATACGTGTTTACCATAAAGTTTATTACGAATCACAAAAAAAACTTTAACCCCCCTTTCACCCCCTTAGGGGTGGAATTTTCATAAATCCCTTCTTAGCGGGAGGTTATGTAGTAACAGGTACTACCTGCTTTTCAAGTTTCAGCTTTCTAGCTTTAGCGGCTGGACGTTGTTATCAGAAAATCGCTTGACGTTTTATATAATTAAGATGAGGCAATTGTTTCTAGGTCCTCTGTTTTCAGGAGTCAGTCAGAAAAGTATTGTTATTGTGTAGGTACTAAAATATTTTCGATAGTGTAATTAACCGACTTCAAATTCCGGTAGATAATATTCATCTATGACTCGGACGAGCGAAATCACCTCTCCCTTACTTTCCCTGACTGTAAAATCGGTAAACTATAGGCAGAGATATAAAGTAACATAGATAGAAAATTCTTCATTGCACACTTTACGAAACAATTAACAAATAAAATAAAAATTACAAAAAATATGACAATTGGCGCAATTATCGCTCAAGAGCGATCTCTACTAGACAGCCTTGGATGGAATGGATCATTAGATTTAACATGGGGATATGTGTGCATTATTATGTAGCTAATACAAACTACAAAATTCAAATCATAAAATTACAAAAATAGCTAAATACCTCAGTAGGTATTTAGCTATTTTTGTATTTTTTTTGTATCAGTATACATACTTATATAAATACATACATACATTAATCTCTAATTTTATAAAAGGAAACAAGGGACAACAGAACAAATAGTGTTCCTTACCATATGCTTGAATATTGGTAGTGACTTATTGCACGCCTTACTGAGACTGGCAATGTGTTCCAAAGCTGTACAGCACGGGCAGTAAATGAGTTGTCGTAGAAGGAAGTAGAGTGGACAGGGACTTGAAGCATTTAAGAAGAGCGCAGAGAAAGAGCATGAGAATGACGAAGAAAAGTGAAACGTTCCTTGAGATAAGGGGGTGCAGAGAGAAATAAGATATTATAAAGAAGTGATAGGATATGACTATTACGGCAAAGCCGTATAGGTAACCACTTGAGCTTCCTACGAATTTCCGAGACATGGTCATACTTGCGCAAGCCAAATATGAACCTTATCCCGACATTCTGCAGGCGCTCAAGTTGTTGTTGCTCAGTCAGATCAAGAAAGGAAGAATCAGCGTAATCAAGTAAATGGAATGAGAAAAGATTGTGCAAAAGAAACTTAAGTGGCGATAGGGAGTAAGTCCCTTAGTCTTCGAAGGGAACCAGCTGAAGCAAACATCCTATGGCTGATTTCAGAGAGCTGAGGTCCCCACGACAGATTCCTGTCAATGAGGACACCTAAGTTTTTCACCGTTTCACTTTGCTCCATCAAAGACCATTGTTGGAAGACTACCCCAGTTCGCACGAGCATTCATCCGCGAACTTCCTACTGTGATCACCTGCGTTTTTTTCTGATTGACTTTCATACCAAAGCTTTTGCTCCGATACGATTTCTTATAACAAATTTCTATATTTTAGCTCAAAATGCACAATAAAACAAATGCTAGTAATAACTGCATAATTAGTGGCCAAAGTCAGCGGAAACACCGAAATATTCAGTCATAAACCCAAATGTGATCATCTCACTCGATGTGGCACTAACTTCGGTCCGTGTTCGCCAATCGTTCGCCGCCGGGTGTGACAGCAATGAAATGCAGTGTTTGACGAACGAGGAGTCTATTCTGTAGCGGTTGTTATCGCTATTGCTGATAGCACCAAATTTTTGGCAAGAATAGTTGCAGCTACCTGCAACTCATAACGAAACGACATTTAACAGTTTAGTTAGAGGCTTTTATAAGACGGATAACGCAAGTCAATTATTTATCGTCCTGTCCCCCTAAGGGGACGGTTGAACGAAAAAGAAAGAATGAAAATATTTTATTTATCCTAAACCTTGAACCTACTTCACAGCACTACCATAAGACACTAATTAATCCTATGTACCCACCTACATAATGGTGCTTATTTTTTCCGTGCGCAGCAGGGCTTAGGATAAACATGTTGGACATAAAATCGGCCTAACCGTCCCCTTGTTAGAAGTGATACGACGGTGGGCACTGTAAGAAATAAAGATTGTCCCATCGTCCCAATCACCCTATAAACGATAGGGAGGCGGTTGGTGATATTTTGGCCCAACCGTCCCCCTCAGAAGACAGGATCAGGCGAGAGTTGGGAATAATCCGCTCTGTACTCCCACAGTTTTCGGTTGTTCTCTAGTTAGTCTAGTTAAATATTTAAACAAAATGGCAATGGCCTTTATTAACAAAGAAAATTACAATCAAATAATAAAAACAAATTACTCGTAGAACTAGTATTTATAATTGAAACAATTAAACTAACTGCAGACTGTTGCAAACAATTTACAAGAAGCTCAACAGATCCAGTAGTTAATTGTCTTTTTGTGGTGCACAATAAAGAGTTATTATTTTATATAATATTTGTGTAAAGTGACAGCACCTAGAACTGCAATCACGGCAGCTAATTAATATCAATAGATAGTGAATCAGCCCGAGAGTAGTATACAAGTGGACTACCACATAGAGCCATATCTCATCAAGATGTCATGGTGTATAGCGACGTAGCCAGAGCCAAACAATACATTTGACATTTATGACGACATTCATACTGTAATTTCGTATAGTACGAAAGTATAGTACGAATTCGTACTATACGAAAGTATAGTACGAATGTTGTCATAAATAATAATGGTAATAGTAAGGACCAGCACTTGTTTTGTGTTTGCTTTAAAATCGATTGTGCACTTAACCATCAAAAACGTATAAAATAATTTTACCACTTCTCTTGCTCAAAAAGTATGTCAATAAAGCGTGACGTAGCGGGACTAAAGTAGGATAGTTTTTTTTTTGTATATTACGTTTTTTCCCGTGTTGTGTTTTTTCCTTATCTATCAGTTCGTGTCTTGTAAAATTTCTTTTTTTATTATTGTAAGTATTTTTATAAGTTTTGTTAATTGGTAATTACACTTAGTATACATCATTGCACCTAGTTGTTAACAAGACAGAACTGTTTTGCCATTTCTCCTCCGCAAGCAAGCAGCAGCTTTTTAGCTTCTACATGCGAGGACACATAAATGGTTATGAGTTATTATCCAAGTTTATTTATAAAGTGTGTATAACTGTTTGTTCTCCGAATAAACTAAAATAAAAATAGAATAATAAACCAAAAAAGAAGCGAATAAATTTTTGTCTGTTATCAGCCAGTACAAAAACATTGTCATCTTACATAAAGACTCGACATTTTGGAGTTCTTTAAAGAACATACATTTTGTTTGAATTTATTTTTGATAAAGGAACTGAAAGCGCCTTCTTGGTGTTTATAGAAAAGGTGATTTTTCCTCCATGGTAGATTGCGTACTTTGCGTTGCGCGTAACAAAGACATTCAAAAAATTGGTATTGGCGCGAAATCTCTAGAATTTTTTGTTTACTACAAATTGAATTGAAGGTGAACGTGGCTTATTTAAAATAATTGAGTATGTCATTAAGATAAAATTAAGATAATAATATGCAAATGGAACAGAAGGGCAAAGTAATAATTAATATAAATCTGTTGCTATTGAAATCAATTGAAATATATTGAAAGACTTACGGCATAAAGTAGAGAAGTGAAAAACGTGTGGATTATTTTACTGAAAGTTAGTTTGATTGTTTAACTTTGTCGCAACCAATGTGAAAAGTAGAGTGTTTAACTCGGGCCAAAACCACCCATTATAACTCAGTGCTGTCATCCTTCCTTTACTGCGCTCGGAAGTATAACAACCTCGTAGTATTGGGATGCTTTAGTCCCTTGTAAAACAATCTACTATTGAAATCTTTTAAGAGTGTGATCATTCAATAGTGGTATTTATTTTAGGACTTTCAATCTCTCATCACAAAAGTATTCTTTTTTATCTGAGTTTTAAACAAAAACAAACGAGCCGCACAAACATCAATTCAAATTAATCTCAAAATCTCACACTCAGCATAAATTCACGAGAAAAATTGTATTCTTTTTTAATCCGTCCATAAATCAATCAGCGAAAATTCGCATAAATTTGGAATATTGGAATTAATTGGGATGTGTTTAAATCAGTGCTACGGCACAAGTCGCCGGGCCATCTATGGACCCCTGATAAGCCTGATGTATGAATGCGGGGTCACAGGCGATGGGGGGTCGCGGAGAGGGGGTAGACTTTGAGTCGCTGTAACCAAAGTCTAAATTAGAGGTATTTACACTAATTATAAACCATTATTCAATAAAACTTTTATTATAGTAATATTGATGAAACACTTAATTAGTTTTAGTATAAATTACAATTCGTACGCTAAATGTGCTTACAATAATAATCAATAATCATTTATTTCGTACATTGCTAGAATTACACGTCACATTCGTCCCTATAAAAAATTTGTAAATTATATTATAAGTAAGTATAGAAATTATTCAAAAAAATTATACAATCGTAACATTTACCTTAAAATTATAATAAAAAAAAAATAATAATACATAATATCTAATATCTACAGGCAGATAACAATCTTTAGTCCCTTTTACAGGCTACAAACTCATCGTAGCTGTAAAAGCTGTTGTCAATAAGCCAGTGCTTCAGCTTGTATATAAAAGATGTCAGCCTTGTTGCTTCCGTTACATTTTTATGAAGACTGTTGTACACTGTCGGTCCCATTATGCGCGTTAACTTTCCAGACTTCGCCAGAGTACGAGGCAGGGTGGTGAGTTCATCAGTCCGTCCCTGTTGCATGCGTTGTGAAAGCAGTAGGTCGTGGTGGACTGTGATGTAAAAAGTATGTAGTGTAAATATGATTGCTCTCGTTATGCCCAGTCTATCCCAAGGTTGCCTGGATGAGATCACTCGTAGTGATACTCCCGCTATAATCGCGACACGTTTGCTCGTTAATGTTATTGTCTTTTATTTGTGTGCATTTACCTATCTATCTACCTGCTTAGCTTAGAGCTAGATGATGCTGATGATGTGAATTTTCCAGCAATATCATTTCCAACTTGTGCCTACCATATCGTGTGATTTGTGGCTGGGTGCAGCAATTGCCTGAATCATGTAAATTATTTAAGGCAATAGCTCTATTACTCACGAATGTCCTAGATGGCAACGGATCTCATCAGGGAATGGCTCCCTAGCCATCCTCTAGCTGATTGCTGGAATCTTCACTTGACTTATTAAAGACATAACATCGATCACACCACCTGCCAAGCGTGGCTATTGTTGTCACTAGATTACTGTGATGCCAGATGCATTGTAATTACGGTAGATCTAATCTACCGTATTTTTATGCCATCTACTGTGCATTGTACTAAAATTACATTGTATGTAGAGCAAATGATTCTATCAGAGAATAACGCACTAAAGGCAGACATACAGACACCCAGTTCTTTTTTAAAGCGAATTTTACCAAAATTGTGTGTGGTAACTATTGCTACTGGAAGCGGAATTGGTTTTAGAATGTGTAAAATTACTGTGCACATGTGATACATACAGTACGTACTCGTATATAGACATCGATAGAATACACTCACACACTCGGTCACTCGGTGTTTGGTTTGGTAAGAAAATAGAAATAAATGAAAATGGTAGGTGCATATTGTTTTTTAATTCCACTGTAAAAAGTATTAATATAGTATTTTAATATATTTTTTTTTATTTTTTTTATCGTATACACTGTAATTTCGAGCCTCTGACTGTAATTTTAGTTGTGTTATCTGGCAACGCTGTCAAACGTCAGTTTTCTGCTAAACTGTACAATATGTCAATTACACTATACTGCTGTACTGCTATTACAGTTGCTGGCTATACTGTCAATTTGCAGACGCAAATACGCCATATAAATTATAACGGCAAGTGCCAAATTTCTGAGGTGTACCGTTACCAATATAAAGTAAGGCGCGTTCAAGTTTAATCTGCGAGATGAGCCATTGTTAAAAAAACTTTCCAACGGTTCACCCAGGTGGCCTCATGAGGTGGACGGTGAGTAAGAACTCTCTAGAATGGATTCGTCGCTATGATTGTTGTCTTATCGCGTTTTGTTCCGACTCGCTCACTGAAACCGCTGCATATAAGGGATTGTTTGAAGCATGCTTAATAAGTCGAGCTAGACGAGAGTCAAGCACTACTTCATCCTCCTTATCCTAATGCTAGATTTTCATAGTACATAATTAACTAAAAATTACCAATTTACAGAATCCGATTTTGATCAACATAAAAATTATAATTTGATTGTTTTGAAAAAAACTAAAATACCGACTTCGAGTTCGTTAATTTTGGAAGTTATGCGGGACAAAAATTGATCCCTCGGGAATAAAATTTTATGGGACGAACTCGGGATCATTCTCAATACAAAAAAAAAATCGATCCATAATTGACGGAGAAATCGACGAACACGCATAGAAAAACTACATAATGTCGGGAAACTACGTCGAGTCTTCTCGTCATCCATACCGCAATGCTTGAAAACGAAAGTTTTCAACCAGTGTGTCCTACCCGTTATGACCTACGGAGCTGAGACGTGGACACTCACGGTAGGGCTGGTCCACCAGTTCAAAGTCGCTCAGTGAGCTATGGAAAGAGCTATGCTCGGAGTTTCTCTGAAGGATAGGATTCGTAACGAATACATCCGACAGAGAACAAAAGCTATCGACATAGCTCAGAGAATTAGCAAGCTGAAGTGGCAGTGGGCCGGCCATATCACGCGAAAAACCGACAACCGCTCTTCTAAACGTGTTCTCGAGTGGCGACCGCGATTCTGCAAACGTAGACTAGGACGCCCTCCGGCCAGGTGGGATGACGATCTGCCAAAGAGGGCAGATGCTGGATGCGGCAAGCTGAAGACAGGGCGCTATGGCGCTCATTAGGGGAGGCCTATAGCCATACAACCGAACATAACCTCCTTCTATTTTTGAAGTTGGTTAAAAAATTAATAAACATCGATTAAAAACCCATTTTTATTTAATTTGATTTCTTAAAAATTACCCCGAGTATAAGAGTTTCGCACTATAATAACAAAAACCTTAAATAAACATATTTTGAGAAGATCATCGAGTCATAAATAGCTTATACCACTCCTAATTTACTTGTATATGATTTCAGTAGTCGGTTCTTACGACATCAACGGACTGAATATGAGGGGTAGATTCTTACGACGCAACCTCCACGGCCCATACCATACCACAGAGTATTACCACGAGCTCTTAAATAAGATTAGGAGCAATCTAATCGCCCTCCTTCAGCTGACCGCATTAACCTGTAAGCGGAGAGGCCACATACAATGTACGTTGACAATGTATTAGGTTAGCCAATTTGCTTCAGTTAATTACGTGGGTTCGTTTTTGCGGGGCGACATGTGACATTTAATACATTATGGGGTAGGGTAAGCAAAAAATTTTCCAATGGACCGATGGGCTAATGAAGAGGTTTGGTCGGTTGAAACAAAGGCAAATGGAGCGTCAAATTGTGGCTGTAGTATCAAGAGGAAAAAAGTAATGAGACAAATAAATAAAATAATCTGAATAAGCTGAATCTGTGTGTATCCAGGTGAAGAGGAATTCCAAAAAAAAATGAACACACGATTTCGTCATTACAAAATAGTTTGATTATAATGTTTTCGAATAAGTATCGTGAAAATAAAAGTGGATTCAAATATTTCTTTGCGTCAAACATGGTATACCTACTGGTGGTATAAATACATATATTCTGCTTATGTCTCGCTATGGCATGCAATAATATAAAAAAAATTAAAAATAAAAAATAAAATTTTATAAAATTCAAATACAGGTTTTAAAATTTCATTTGAGTCATACAAAATCCTATGATTCAGCCATTTAAACAACAACAACAATGATTTTAAATAAATAGTTATTTAATCATATACTTATATAGTAAGATACGAGTACTAAAGTAAAGGAGGACTTGGAGGAAAGTAGATTAGATAAGAATTAAAATAATAAGTAAGGTCAGAATGAGATAAAAATTGTTTTTTTTTTAAGAAGTCGTATTACAATCATTCCACCATTAATGAGGGGAATTTTCCCTCTTAGTTTTTCAATAAGGCCACCTTTTAGAATCTTTTAGAACCTTTTAGAATTATAACGGTATTGAATCGAAGAACTGCGAACCTTTGTAGGCATTCAATAACAATTTCGATAAAAAGTTTTCCCATCAATTACTCTTCTGCTGACGGTGGTGCCCCAGTAGGGAAATAACTGCGATCCAATTTCATCAAACCCTACTTAATACAGGTTAAGGTCTATCCTTATGCCTTATGTATGACCCCGGTTTTGAACTTTATAGTCATTGATATAAGATTAATTAAATTTTGTTGATATCAAGAATTAAGGTCGTGTTTACGCTGATTTTCAGACATCGACTCCTCTTAAGACTAACCGACCGACCGGCAACAATAGTATTACAATATTATTTATAATTTTAAATTGTTTAATACTTTAATATTTAGGTACATTCATAAGTTTGTTTGTATTTGTTTTTTTTTATTTATTTTTTTTGTTATCATGTCTACAACGCGCTCCTGGCGATCGTTACGTGACGCAATCCCTCTGGTCTTCACTGAAAACCAGCGCTGGGACACCAGTGTGCACCCAGCATAATGCTGAGTGAAGGCCATATTTCCATAAACACTGCTACGCACAAAGTAAATTTATTTTGTAACTTAAATGGTATAAATTGGCATAGTATTAAGGCTAATTGTGTGTAGAAGTTTTAAGGTAAATAAAATATTTTTCATTTCATTTAAGAGACATAAAACTAAGGAGAAAAACTAAATTTGAACTTTACGACAATGTTTATAAAGCTCTAATTCATTTAAAGTTTGGAGTTCGTATAAATAACATTGTTTAACTAATCTTTGCACTTTGTAGAAACTTATTACTT
The DNA here is from genome assembly GCA_963662085.1 of Eupithecia inturbata. Classification (NCBI taxonomy): domain Eukaryota; kingdom Metazoa; phylum Arthropoda; class Insecta; order Lepidoptera; family Geometridae; genus Eupithecia; species Eupithecia inturbata. The sequence goes on along the minus strand of OY759178.1, from coordinate 15,039,185 downwards.
ATTAGCTAAGTCCTTGTTCTTACTTTGGGTAGGTAACTGTTACCTAGCGAGGAACTTAATAAGGGACTTACTTTGTAGAACTTAATTAAGAACAGAGGTGTAAGATCAGAAAGTAGCTTCAAAACAAAGCTTATTTTGTAATGTCAGAGTCAAGCCCTTTCAAATAACACCCCACCCACATGCCTCCTAGCTAAGCAAAGTTCTATTTTTTTTTTAAATTTGGGTCTGATGTTTTCTAAAAAAGAAAAACTCATAATTTCCTTCGCACTCAATAGATGGCGTGGATCTTTTGCGAAAGAATAGAGGTTATTTATTTATTTATTGAGCACTACCAACAGATAATACACATAAAACCCAAAAATAACACAAAAGGCATCACCAGTGGTACCCCCCATTGTAGTTACAGCTAACATAATCATTATCATTGGGATTTCATGTCCAACTGCAAGGTTTATGCCATTTTAATTTGACAAACCCAAACTCATAGCGCCCTCTTTTCAGTCTGATCGAACTATTTTTGACCAAAAAGAAAACTTCTCGTTGCGAAAAAATCTAAATAATATTGCGTAAAAACCGCTTAGGTATAACGCTTTTCTACGTCTCGCCAAATAAATGGCTATGCATTTTGGCACCGAATCGCAGAATCAAAAACACGTGCAAACCGTTGTATCGGTCACGACATTGCCACGTGAGCGTTAAACCGCACCTACCTGCACTGCAATTTAAGGGCTTTATTCGACAAAGAGGTAGGTACCTATTGGGTTCATTTGAAACAAGAGAAAATGCGGTTTTGCGAACTTGGGAATTGAAAATGGACTTGAAAAGTAATCGAGCCATTTATTTGAATGTGCTGCTCGAAAGTCTTGGTCAATTGTTATTGTGAGTTGGTATAACCAGTGGGTATAACCGACGAGACCAACGATGTGATTTTTATTGTTTTATCGTTTTCGACATTATTTTGATGTTGGAATCTGAGGCCTGAGTTTAGTTTGATGATATTATTGAGACGTCACAGTGATATTAAAGTTTTCTATGGGATTCGGGAATATTTATATAGAAAACTTATTGGTGCTACCTCTATCTATGAAACTACGCAAATCCTATACAAAAATGAGACGTCACGACTTTTCGATGCTATCGTCAAACCGAACTCAGGACTTTGTTAGTGTTCAGCTACTTTCGCTGCTGAATCTACAAACTAAGTCATACAAAAATAAATTAAACTGAATTATGCTACGCACTATATTCTCGCATGTTGCCCTAGATTGTGAGGTAGGCTGCTGGTCTCCTATAGTGTAAACTTAATCCAATATTCAAACAAAATTTAACCCGTCAATCACAGCCTGAAAAATTGCGACATTTTCAAATAAATCCCCGGTTTTCCAAACATAAACAAAATATGAGCGGTACTATATGCCACCAACTTATGTGTGCAGGTCGATAAAATTTTAACTAGTTTTTGTTACTTCCAAATTAACTAACTAAATTAAACTTAACGGTAAAATCATAACTTTTTCCACAGAAGTAAAATACTTGGGCGTTACCATCGACCAAAAACTGACGTAGATTACTCACCTAGCCAACGTCTTGCAAAAAGCTAAGATGGCTCTAGGAGCTAGCGGCAGGTTTATGGGCAACAACTGGGGCGTCAACCCCAGTATTACCTTATGACTGTACACTGCCATTGTGAGGCCGATAATCACTTACGCCTCCATGGTATGGTACGACCAGGCCCTTCAGACGACCGCAATCAACAAACTACAAAGGACTACAAAGCCTACAAAGGACTGAATGCCTTATGGCCACGGGAGCCATTTCCACCTCCCCTGGACTGGCACTAAATGCATTGCTGGGACTGCCCCCACTTCACATGTCACACATCCCAGAAACTGAGATATCTGCAAGACTACTCTATAAAAGCCTTCCATAAACGTTATACCAACCGAATCCTAGCGCTAAGCAGAAGCAACCTTCGCATCATTACAAGAGCCCTAACTGGACACTGTCCCCTTAACAAGCACGTGTTCAAACTGGGTCTAAGCGACACACAATCCTGCAAATTCAGCGAAGAGGCGGAGGAAACGCCTCTCCACCTGTTAGGAGAGTGTTGGGCACTGATGCAAAAACATAGCATCTATCTGGGCAACCACCTGCACAGCCCAGACGAGCTACGAGTCATCACCCCGAAGTTAAAAAAAAACTTCCTAACTAGCTCGTGAAAAGACATTCGTTTGAACACAATCTCATCCGATGGTAAGTGACGATGTATCACAAAGGTTTAGCAGACACCTATTCACTTTTGTCTGGAAGTGTGAGTAGTTGGCTGGAAAGCAGAAGCAGGCAGCGAGTTCCAGAATCTAGATATATATAGATGTTACTAGGTATTCCTACAAAATTATCAAGAAATCAGCTAAAAATGCTACATGCGCCAATTGAAGGGCTGTGCCCGCGCGGGCGGCGGCTCAGCTGAGAGGTGACCGTACGCAAGATAAAGGTAAAGGTAACGAGTGATAGGAATATCCACAAGACAAGGTTGGTAATGCGCAGTACGTCTGCTTGCCCTGGAGTGGAAGGGAGACGCTGATTGTAATAAAATAATCTTCGCTAGCGCCGCTGTCAAGTGAACAGATAGCTTTGTAGCGTTATCCGTGAGGATGGTTCGCATATTGACAGGTTTCACGTGACGTCACACGATCTGTCACTTCCTTTGTTACGGAATTTGGTAAAATTACCGGTACTTTACCGGTATTTGGAATTCACAGGGGTCGAGGAAGTCATAGGGTTAAGTTTGTGTAAAACCGGCTCTTGTTCACGTTGTTTAACACCTACCTACCTACTTACTTACAAAGCAAGTGATAAGCTTTGGCTTAACCGTTTCTGTAAGTCTTTGTTTGATGTTTACCCGATATTTTTTATAACTACTGCCTAGGGGAGGGAGCACACTTGATTAATTAACGACCAAATAGGTATACGTACCTACCAAGCGAGTGATTTAGTGTCAAGATCTTCTTTTCCAAGCATTAATTTAACCCACAAACGTGTGTTTAGGTAAGTTCTAAGGTATAATAAGGTATTTGGGTATTCAGTTTATTAGATTAAGGTCACAAACAGCTACAATGAAACTATTTTAAACAATCATAGGTACAATCTTGCGATTAATCTTAACATATATAGATTTAAAAAATGTGGTAAAAATCTACAATTTAGCTCAGCAATTTTAGTTAGATTCCGTTGAAAAAGCTAAGTTAAAACGAGAATATTTCAGGACAAAATTAATTACGATACATATTAAAAGTTTCCGCGAAATTTGAGGGACTCTATAATCATAATAATGTTGGATAATTCACACAGAAGGGTGTTTCTTTGTTTGTTGAACAAAACTTACGTAAGTATGCTAAATTTCATCTCAATCGGTTGAGGATAACTGGTCTAAAATTCAGATGTAAGTATGTTAAATTTCATCTCAATCGGTTAAGGATAACTGGTCTAAAATTCAGATGTAAGTATGCTAAATTTAATCTCAATCGGTTGAGGATAACTGGTCTAAAATTCAGATGTAAATATGCTAAATTTCATCTCAATCGGTTGAGGATAACTGGTCTAAAATTCAGATGTAAGTATGCTAAATTTCAGCTCAATCGGTTGAGAATAACTAGTCTAAAATTCAGATGTAAGATTTGTCCCACACATACGTACTTACATACATACATACTAACAGGGAAAATTAAATGAAACAAATTGAATTATACAAATATGCCCCCACAATGCAAAAAAGAAATAATATTGTTTTCGAGAGGCTTGGCAGTGGGTATTGCTTTAATTTCATATTTAACCCTTTTCCGTTGGTAGTCGAGGAAAACCTTCCAAGGTTGCTACAGAATGGAAAGGTGAAAGATCTTGCAATAGGTCTTATCATATATTATCAGATGAAGACTTAGACTTTGTACTTATTAGACATTTTTAAGCGAGCGCTTTGGTAACTCGCTTTGTAAAAATTATCTAATCCCTTTATCCGTACACACCCAAACGCGCGCTTCAAAACACCTAAAGTGTACCGGTCATAGAGTGCTCTCATATCCGTTAGCAGAAAATAGTTCTGGGGAGAGTAACAACCAATAAGGACCAAAAAGTACGTGATTACGCAGTGTAATTACCATTTTGTTCAACAAACAAAGAAACTCCTTTCACTCGATGATTGGAGTTTCGTTGTTTGTTGAATAAAATGATTTGGTGACAATGCAATGTTATGGTAATATCTAGCTGTTCTGACGATGGAGACGGAAGGTGGCCATAGGAACTCCAAACGAAACGACGTAACCGCATCGCGTTTGGGTTTGTTTTTCCAAGCAATTTTGTCCTAGATGATATAAAAGCGTGTTATACAAAAAGTTTTCTATAAATATTTTTTTTAAATTTTCTGTCTCTACCAAAGATTTGTAACCCTACTTATTAGACATATTTTTGAAAATAAAGGTTTATGTCATTATTTATATCGGGGTCCCATAAAAGAATTGACATTGGGCTGTGCTAAGCAAACAGTTAACCAATGGGCAGTTACCCTAAAATTATATTGTTACAATACACTCAAACTCTAAAATTGAATAAACAACCTCCTCTGATTAGTGCGGTTTTACGGGCAATCTAAAATCCACATTTCCATTAGATAATAATGAAATAATTGAATTAAAATTAATTAGAAACCCAATCAGAGCGATCAGAAACATTTAATCAGCGCGGGCCATTCGTTATTGAAAGTTAATGGTGAGGTTTGATCCATGACAACCAGTTACATTAAATTGATTGGTTGGTCTGTATTTATAACCAATGAAGTGAAAAAGGTAGGTATTTCAAAAAATAAATGAGATTCAAACCAAAACATGAGATCTTGACCCAGACATTATCATTTACGAGAATGTCTTACATAATTCGTTAACAGCCATGTATTTTTGATTACTATCACGGATGTAGTTAAAACTCTGATGGATGTAGTAAAAATGTCTGGCTGGATCTACCATTTTCTTTTTTGGTCATTGCCCAAGTGTCTGCCTAGCACCTAATATACCTATCATAAATGACAATGACATCCGGAAATAGAACAACCCCCATGATAGGCTTTTATTGATTGTTAAAAAACCATACCAACGTACTTCCTCGCAAACAATCGGTCGAAGCATAAAATAAATCCTTTCCGCTAGTGACATCGATACAGCTGTATTCAGTCCTCATAGCACTCGTCAGATCTGGCCTCTTGTTTTGCAGCTCAACGAGCAGGAGTCAGTGTTAATGCTATTGAAAGAGTTTGCTGGTATAAGTAAGTAAGTCAGTAAGTCAATTTTTTTTTTGCGAATTTCTATCAGACGCGTTTTCTATCAGACGCGATAATGCGTTCTCTAAGAACTAATTAATTAACATTTTCACAGCCCCTGACGTACATCTCTATGTTCTAGCTAGTAGAGCTACTACGGCGCTCTGCGGGTCGCACTGGGCAATGAATGAGCTAAGTGCCGAGTGTCGGCTGTTGAACGGCCGACACTCGGCACGGACCCGACTCGGTCTAGCGTGATACCACACGGGACCGGCTCGGTGACTGTGCTACGGCCGACACTCGGCACGGACCCGACTCGGTCTAGCGTGATACGGCACGGGACCGGCTCGGTGACTGTGCTTAGGCCGACACTCGGCTCGAACCCGACTCGGTCTAGCGTGATACGGCACGGGACCGGCTCGGTGACTGTGCTAAGGCCGACACTCGGCTCGGACCCGACTCGGTCTAGCGTGATACGGCACGGGACCGGCTCGGTGACTGTGCTAAGGCCGACACTCGGCTCGGACCCGACTCGGTCTAGCGTGATACGGCACGGGACCGGCTCGGTGACTGTGCTACGGCCGACACTCGGCACGGACCCGACTCGGTCTAGCGTGATACGGTACGGGACCGGCTCGGTGACTGTGCTACGGCCGACACTCGGCCCGGACCCGACTCGGTCTAGCGTGATACGGCACGGGACCGGCTCGGTGACTGTGCTACGGCCGACACTCGGCACGGACCCGACTCGGTCTAGCGTGATACGGCACGGGACCGGCTCGGTGACTGTGCTACGGCCGACACTCGGCACGGACCCGACTCGGTCTAGCGTGGTACGGCACGGGACCGGCTCGGTGGCTGTGCTACGGCCGACACTCGGCCCGGACCCGACTCGGTCTAGCGTGATACGGCACGGGACCGGCTCGGTGACTGTGCTACGGCCGACACTCGGCACGGACCCGACTCGGTCTAGCGTGATACGGCACGGGACCGGCTCGGTGACTGTGCTACGGCCGACACTCGGCACGGACCCGACTCGGTCTAGCGTGATACGGCACGGGACCGGCTCGGTGACTGTGCTAAGGCCGACACTCGGCTCGGACCCGACTCGGTCTAGCGTGATACGGCACGGAACCGGCTCGGTGACTGTGCTAAGGCCGACACTCGGCACGGACTCGACTCGGTCTAGCGTGATACGGCACGGGACCGGCTCGGTGACTGTGCTACGGCCGACACTCGGCCCGGACCCGACTCGGTCTAGCGTGATACGGCACGGAACCGGCTCGGTGACTGTGCTAAGGCCGACACTCGGCTCGGACCCGACTCGGTCTAGCGTGATACGGCACGGGACCGGCTCGGTGACTGTGCTACGGCCGACACTCGGCACGGACCCGACTCGGTCTAGCGTGATACGGCACGGGACCGGCTCGGTGACTGTGCTAAGGCCGACACTCGGCTCGGACCCGACTCGGTCTAGCGTGATACGGCACGGGACCGGCTCGGTGACTGTGCTAAGGCCGACACTCGGCTCGGACCCGACTCGGTCTAGCGTAATACGGCACGGGACCGGCTCGGTGACTGTGCTACGGCCGACACTCGGCACGGACCCGACTCGGTCTAGCGTGATACGGTACGGGACCGGCTCGGTGACTGTGCTAAGGCCGACACTCGGCCCGGACCCGACTCGGTCTAGCGTGCGTCATCTTTTAGTTTCATAGATAAAAGGTACTGCATAGTGCTTTTCGATGTGAGGCCATAGCTAATCCATCAGATAAACCTATCTATTATAGTTAGGCCTAAGTAGGTAGTTTTGTATTTCTAGTGTATGCCTAAATGTAATTTGTGTTGCTAAATAAATAATTTTGTATTTATATTTTGAATTAGCTGTTGCCCGCGGCTTCGCACGCGCTTTTCGAGTAGCCTATGTCCGTTCCCGGGACATTTTTTACCTAAGGTTCAAGTTTCAATAAGGCTGGTGTATGCCCCAACGGCCTTAAAAACACAAAATAATTATCTGAAGCCGTATAAATAATTTGTTTTATTCGTGGAATGTTCAATTTGTGTGAAAAATTTTGACTAATATTTGATTGAAAAAAAATACTCAAAACCAACAGCGTTTAGAAAAAATATCCGATATTTGAATATATTTTTTTACTCTATGTTTGGATATTTCGTCTAACCGCTTGAGTATTTTTCTTTCACTCAAATATTTTTCAAAGTATTTTACACAAATTTAATATTTCTCGAATAAATCCAATTATTTATATAATTATATTATTAATATTTTGCGATCTTGAAAAAACAAAATAATTATCTGATTATTAAAATAAAGTAATTACCGGCCTTGAGGCCGTTGGGGCATAGACCAGCCTTAAGATCCGTTCAGCCGTATAAAACAGCCACATACAGAAACCGTGGCCGGGCCCAAGGCGAAAGCATGCGGGTTGGACACCATGCACCACATACGCCACGCGGTATGTGTGTCTTTCTCTCTCTCGCACGCCTTAACCTCCGGCCCGGCTATGGTTTCTGTTTATGGCGGATATTAGCCGGGAAAATGCAACAGACTGACAGAGTTACTTTCGAATTTATAATATTAATACGGATAGAACATTTTCCCACCGGGTCCGAGAGTACGTATGAAATATGTTGAAAATCCAACACCGCTCCCGCTCCGTTGTCTACTAAAAGCACAGCCGTAAAGTAGTTGTTGAGCAAAGTAGCTTGACGATTTTGTCTACGTCACTCGCCCGTGAAGCTAGCTCCCAAAGTACTGCGAAAATTCTTCATCTTTCAACATGCACTCAGAAAATGCAGGAATATGCGAGTAGCTGTAATGGTGGCTTCAGAATAAGAGATTATGTCAGCTGCGGCGAGAAGGGAATGTATGGGCGCAGTAGAAAAATAAAATTAAAATAAAAAGGATAAAAACTATAACTTTATATAAATGAGACTTATAATTACTTACTTAATGATAGAAGTACTAACTTATTGTTAGACACTTTACTACTAAGGATAGATGCTAAACAAAGATGATGATGATGCTAAACATTTTTGAAGTAAGAATATTTAAAGAAAGCACTCAGGTGATGTGATAATGATGAATAGGTTAAGGACGCGCTGATTTTCAGTCCCACCTGGAAAATGTCCGCTGTCGCCACTAAGTGTAGGTATTAATGGTATAATACAGAAATAAATATAATAGTACACACCGTAGTCGTCAGCTTTTCTTTGACATTTTGACAGCAGGATGAGTTGACATGTTAGGAATAAATAATTTGACGTGTTTTAAAAAACGATAAATCGACTTCAAATTCCGGTTTATCTATAGATATTATTTATCCATGTATCGGACGAACGAAATCACCCCTCCCTTACTTTCCCTGACCGAGGAAAGTCTATGTTCACGTGTAAAAAATTTACTTAACACTGGCGACATGCGACATGCGACAGGCGTTGCCATGGAAACCATTAATTACTACCACTATTACGTTTTATGACGCACATAGCAATTCCTCGAGAATCAAGCATTATAGGGGACGAACTCAAAATATTTTTTTATAGAACAACGAAATAATCATCAAAATCTATTATTAATTGGCGCAGATATCACCAAAACTGTTGTAGCTAGTCGTGATTCTACAAAAATATTATGTTGCTTTTTACGTTTAACGGGATAAATACTAATCCCTCGGGAATAAAGTTTTTATGGGACCACCTCGGGATCATTCTCTATACAATAGTGAAAGAATCAGTAAAATCCGTTACCCATGGGCGGAGATATCAATTATCAAGTAACGTACATACATAAAAATAAAAAAAACATGCAGACGAACTGTGAACCTCCTCATTTTTGAACTCGTTTAAAAATAATAATGCTTGGTAACTGACAATATGTAGGTAAATAATACATTACAATAAACAGACATTTTTTTTTTCAGACTAGAGAGAACTTAGAACGCGAACAAATAACAATCCATAGGTACTAATATTATAAATTCGAATTGTCTGTTTGTCTGTCTGTTACCTTTTCACGCCTAAACCGCTGAACACATGTTAATTAAATATCGCATGGAGATAATGCTTATAAAATAAAAAAAAAATATTATAAGCATGGTTGGTTATGTTTTTTAAGATTATGGAATAACAGGGGTTTTAATATTCAATTTATTTATTTAATCAGAACGGTCATACCACTTGCACTAACTAATTAAAATTAAATAAAAAGTACATTCAAAATACAAATTTCACATAAAAAGTAGCAATAAAATCTGGATTTAATAAATCAATAAAAACAACAAATTTCAAATAAAAATCAAGAATAGAATATAGTTTAAAATACTAAAAAAAATCAGATAAAAATAAAATGCAACAACAAAATTTCTAAATCAAATAGTAATTAGTACAATAAATAACGTAAAAATTTTTATCTACATATAATGGAAATAGATGGTATCCCGGGGACGAACATATGCTACTTTCTATCTTGGAAAAGAGCGTGCAAAGCCGCGGGCAGCAGCTAGTAACACTTATATATAAATATCTGCAAGCCCTATAAATTTGTCCTGAGGCGAGAAAGGAACCCGCAACCTCCTGCGTCGCAGGCAGGCCTTAGCCCGCTTTAGAACTTAACCTTAAATTAACTTTCTTGTTGATGATTTATAAACACTTCTAATAAATTGTAATGCTTTCTTAAAAAATATTCATAACAATATCTAATAATTATCTTTTTTGCGACTCCAATAATGTAAATTTAAGTTTGTTTTGTTAGGATTTGTCGACTTAATTTGCAGTTAAGCTCGACCATAGCTATAGAAAGAGTTCAGCAATCTAAGTTGTTGACGCTACAGCCTAAAGACATAATACAGTAGCGTTTCAGTACAGGACGTGGCTTGTTAGACCACTGCAGATGTTAACACATGCTGTACAATCAGATCCAATTTCCTGATGCTTGCAGGTGTAGGGGCGGGTGTCCGTTGCTCGACGGCATCCGGTTTTATGCCGGGTCAATTATGTGGGTACGAGCATGGCGGTTCTGTGCTTACATTAATGGGTCGTACATAGATAGATAAAACTTTATTGTACCTCACATCACAAAGACAGAAAAAACAATACTTGCAGAAGAAATGCTAAAAATGGATGTACAAAGGGCGGCCTTCTCGCTATGAGCGATATATTTCTCACAAAATTGGGATGGACAGTGCATGAGTGATTTGTACTTATAAACTGTTAACCCTTCCACCCCCAAACGTGTTGGTCAATAAGTAATTAAACTCATGTTTCAAACTCTTGCATCATCATCATCATCAGCCCGTATACGCCCACTGCTAAACATAGGCCTTCCCCAAACGACGCGTCGTTTGGGGAAGGCCTATGACGTTTATAGCGCCTACGGCGTCGCGACCGCGACGCCACGAATAGCGGTCCTGAGCCGCCCCCATCCCCCCCACTCCCCCACCCATGCGACCACTGCTACAATGACGTCGGTGCATCGAGGTCTATTCCCACACTCCGTTCAAACTTTTTGTCGTTTATTTGCTACGTGGAGAATTTAGTAATTCTTTATACGAAAACCGGATAAGCTGTGGAAATGCACAGGAACAGTCGAATGACACGAAGGGCGTCGGAATCTCAAAGCCATGTCATTCCAAAACCTATTTCCGCAGATACACGTCTTTTTACTTATATCGACAAAATTGAGGAAATTCGAGATATCCTAAAAGTATTTGGCAATACGAGATGAATTTGGAAAAGTAGTTTTCAGCTAAAAATATCTGCTTCAGTATCGGCTAAAAGGTTACATTGAAGCTGTTTGAATATTGAGTTCTTCAATCCTCATCCTCAACAGTCCATACGCTGGGCGCAGGCCTCCCCCTGATAAGCGCCCTATTGGCTTTTATCTCATAGGCAGTGCCCATAATCCCCACGCTAGGCATGCGAGTTGGGGATCGCAGTTCAGTAGTAGAATTGTTCTACAGATGGTGCTACTGCCCACCCCCGGTGAATATCCCTTAGGCCTTACGACACCCGCGGGAAGAGTTGGGGTGGTGCAAATTCTAAGCCAGCACCACACAGCACATTGAGTTATAGTTTGGCAAATGATTGAGTACCTACGTGTATTAACTTTATTACTACTTCTTCTACATCTTATTTATTTAATGTATTTATTTTCATTATTATATTGTATCATCATCATCACCTATACTAGTCCACTGCTGGACTACTACCTCCCCTAATGAGCGTCTTCATCTTGGAATACAATTCCACACATCTAATTTTGTTTTAGACCGGTGTGAGGTTTAATACTCAAGTAAATATTGAACTAGGAACTTATACATAGTAAATAAATATATAATGCTTGACAATTAATGGGTGTTGATAACACTTAAAGAATAACACTTAGAATAAAATCGATATAATTAGACTAAGAGTGTAATTATCTGTTATGCCGAATAAATAAATAAAACTAAAAAAAACTAAAATTCACACCGCATCATCTAGCCCCAAGCTGAGCAGAGCTTGTGTTACGGGTACTAAATAACTGATATACTTGTTTCAATACTTTACATAATTATCAAATTATGTAACAACTTTGTTTATTTTGTTTTGTTAACTGCATACACTATGCTTAATAACATTATTATTTAAATGACTGTCTTTTTGCAGAAAAAATATCTTTTAACCTCATAGATATATATTTTTTATATATAGAAAACACCCAGAATCTGTGTTGAATAATTATTCTAAAAGTATCCACTATCATCAAGTACCTACAATCTCATTACCAAAATCACCATTATCACATAAATAATAGGGGTTAAAGTATGAAATTGCCGTTTTATTGTAATAGGTACTTCGAATTGACATAGAACCTTCATGGTTTGAGATTTTTGAGCGAAACTTTTTTCGATAGTACCTATGAGGTTCTTCTTTTAAAAAAATGTGCAACCTTCGATTATAGACTTTCAGTTGTTTTTTTTATTCAGCTTAGACAAGAAAGATGGATACTTCAAAAATTCGAGTAATTTTTGAACACGAGTTCCGACGCGGAACTAACGCGGCAGAAACAGCTCGCATTAACAATGTTGCGTTTGGAGAGGCGACTGCTAATGATCGCACCGTGTGATTTTGGTTTAAACGCTTTCGTGATGGAAACTTTGATTTGAAGAACGAACCATGTGGAAGACCGCCCACACAGGTGAATAGCAATGCATTAAAAGAGATGGTGGAAGCCGATCCGAACCCAACTACCCAGGAATTAGCGGCATGGTTTAACGTTACCTTACCAACAACATTGACTCATTTGCGTCAAATCAATAAAATAAAAAAATATGAAAAATGGGTGTCTCATGATTTGACTGATCTGCAGAAAGAAATTAATGCGTGTTGAAACTTGTGTTGCCTTGTTGAATCGATACAGGAATGAAGGAATATTGGATCGAGTTGTGGCATGTGATCAAAAGTGGATTTTTTACGATAACTGCAAGCGAAAAATGCAATGGCTGACCCCAGGTCATAATAAGGTAATGGTAACTGTTTGGTGGTCTCAGCATGGTTATTCACTATAGCTTTCTGTGATCTGATCAAGCAATAACGGCAGATGTCTACTGTGCTGAACACCGAACAATGATAACAAAACTAGCAGTGAAACAGCCCCGACACATGAATCGATCTTCACCATTATTGCTCCATGATAACGCGAGACCTCATACAGCACGAGAAACCGTTTTAAATCTACAGGAACTGCAATTAGAAACCATTCGTCACCCTCCGTATTCGCCAGACCTTGCTCCAACGGACTACCATTTTTTTGTAATTTGGACAATTTTCTACGTGATAAAAAGTTTTCTTCCCAGGAGGCAGGTAATAAAACTTGATTACAAACATAGTATGATTTTACTCAAATTATCCTCATATTATTTTAATCGTCCCCATTAACGCTACTGAAAAACTTCCCGCTGGTCCCTATGGGGACGAAATGTGGGGACGAGCGGGAATAACCCGTACAAAGTACAAAATGCTTTCACACAGTTTGTCGAATCTAGATCACCAGAGTTCTATCGCAAAGGCATAAATTACTTTCCTATTAGATGGCTGCAATGTATAGATAATAGTGGTAATAATTTTCGTTAAATAAATACGTTAAATTAAAAAAAATAAAAAATATTTTTCAATATAAATCTGGAATTTCATATTTGGCAGCTGAATTTAAAAATATTAGACTGTCATGAGTTGGATATAAATAATTAGGGATTTCACGTTCTTCGATTGCTCAGTCGTCAATTGCTTAAAACACATTTATCATATGTAATCATAACAAATCGAGGTACGTCGTAATAAACAAAACACAACCAACGAAACTGTCAAAAATAACCTAAAACTTCAAACTTAACGGAGAGATAATACCCTATCCGTCCCTTCAAGTAGCCGGTAACTTTATTCCTCTGTTAGGAGCGTTATTCGACAGTTACTGTTAGCTACCATCTGACCATTGAAATAACAAGAATATTGCTATTCGTCGAATAAATGCAATCTGGTTGTTTATCTGAGGATGGAAAAATTAGCCCTTAGTCAACTGTATTTTTATTATCGTTTCTTTTTATTAGCATCCTGTATAATTGCTGTAGTCTGATATGTATGTGTGGGTCTGAAGTCGTAAATAAAAATCTTTATCTATCTATCTATCTATTTGTCCCGAGGCAGGAAAAGAACCCGCAACTTCATCGCAGGTGGACCTTCACCCACCGCTCCACAGAGGTCTAATATAACTTGCTTCAACTTCATCCAACAAACTTTAGGTTATAATGTTAGGTAGTTAATTATTTTGTTTAGCGGCGGCCAAAAACCACCTGTCAAGCTCTGAGCCAAGCTAAATATGAAAATTTCTGCATTTCAAATATCATTTTTTGATTGTTCATAAAGTCGACTAAGTTTATATACCTATATAACTAAAAATGTATCGTTTTATTACGAATTAATTGTCGGGTCTCGTATGTTTAAATTGTTCTCAGTTTATTTTTCAAAGTTACAATGCCTTTCATTCATTTATGAAATAACGATCAATAAAAATTATGATTCCTTTTCCAATAACTACCTAGCTGACCTTTAACCAATCTGGGTACAATCATTTAATTGTTTTGAAATAACAAAAAACCTACTTCGAATCTACATATATACATATACTATATTAACTATATTATTCTTCGAATTTATTATTTAAATTGTTTAGTTTTTATTATTATTATTATCATTTTCAAAATGGATACATAATTGACAAAGAAATCGACGATGGCCCACTCAATCATACGCGCCTCAAAATCGGCGAATTAGAAAAACGCTTGATTGTCCCGCGCCACAAAAATGGCGTTGAAAATGTTGGATGCATCATGTCTATTTCGGTTGCTCCAAAGCCAATCCTTGGCCAATGTGGTATGTCATTGTCATAGTTGACAAGCTGTTGAATAGTTACGTATACTTTGCGAAAAGATTTCGATGACAGACCTTAATTTACTTTCTAGTCTATGGTTCAAATTAGTCTTTTTCCGCGCAAATTCGGTGAAAGAGTGGAAGTGTGTTTTTGATCTGTAAGTACATTTATTTATTGGTTTCCTATATAAATAATATACCATTTTGTTCGTAAATTAACCTTCTTTTCAATTGTATATTTTTTAAGCGTATTGGTAAATAATTACTTTTTTAACAAACAGAAACTTCGAAAAAGTTTTAACTT
Organism: Eupithecia inturbata; assembly: GCA_963662085.1. Classification (NCBI taxonomy): domain Eukaryota; kingdom Metazoa; phylum Arthropoda; class Insecta; order Lepidoptera; family Geometridae; genus Eupithecia; species Eupithecia inturbata. The sequence continues at coordinate 15,024,150 of OY759178.1, read as the reverse complement.
TTCGTTGGTCATTTGCCACAAACATGGCTAAAACGACTAAATTTATAGTATATTTCTAAAATCATAATACAAATCTATGAAGCTTGTTTATTTACAAACAAATTGGCACTATTAGTTTATAAATCTAACAAGTTTTTGATGTGCTATGAACATTTTACCAAGCGACGCCCGCTAAAATCATATCCGGCGTCATCTTCTTATGAAAAATAAGGCTCGCTATACACACTAGTACCGTTTTGTTTTTATTATTCGGACAAAAGCGGTACGAATGTTTTGTTGATTGTAAGTAGGTATGCACTTTACTTACCAATAATGTAAAAATATATTTAGGCTGTTAATTAACATCATCATCATCATCAATAACTGAGAAAAAAGTGGTACGAATTTTTTTGTTGGCGCTTTGTGCTTGCTTAGCACCAACAAATTATTAAATATTATTGGCAAGTAAACTACTTGCCAATAATATAAAAAAGTCTATTGTCACTTCACTGTCATGACATTGAAATCTTTTTTATATGGTGATGTTAAAAACTATTAGGCGAAGTGCGGTTTTCACTTTAAGTGTAAACCGCACTTTGCATGTACATTACTGTATGCCGATAATATGCAAGGCTTTAACTTGGTTCTTGGCTTATTGCTTTAAGAATAATATAATATGGAAGAAGGGTGTGGCATTGGGCTTGGAAAAGCACGTCGACGATGACGTGGACGAAGTCGTGGACGTCAACGAGGGCGTGGATCGTCACAAAATAAATTTCTATATATGAAAACATTTTAAATAACTGAGAATTTTGGTTTGATGCCTGCGTACTAAAAATATTTAATCGTTTTGTTTCAGTGACTTTAGGATGATGACCGTGGGTGATGGCTTTATGGACATGGATGCATACTTGGCCCCATCTTCAAGTAAGATTAAATAATTACAAATAGAATAAAAAATATTGTCAGTTTTAGGTAAGAGCCCATTAATATTTTTTTTTAATTTTTGTTACAGATGATTTCGTGGAACTAGGATAACAGTCACATCAAGCCCATCAGGCGAAATGGATGTCACTAAACAAACTGTGAACAAATTGTCAAAACCTTCCTGTGCAAAAAGGCTTACTATAAAATATCAGATTATCTAGAGAGGATAAAAGAGCTTGGGGCGGGATTTGCTCCAACTCGAAAACTAACAACTAACAGGCTAAAGGTTTCTTCGTCGCATCTTTAGTTTAGTCTACATATCGAAACGACAGAAATTAAAAATATTACTTTTTTTCCGTGTCAGTGTTTAATTATTAAGAATTGGACTTTTCTAAGTGTACATTTAAGGTATTTATGAAAATAAAGAGTTTTTGATTTATTCTACCTAATGTAAAAGGCGGTGATTTTTGGGGTGGGATTGTAACGATTCTATTCGACAGAGAACCAAAGTTATTGACATAGCTCAAAGAATTAGCATCTCCGGCCGTTTCTCACTATGTCGAGCAGTAGACATTAGTCCACTGCTGCCTATATTAAATAGGCTAATGATGATGATGATTATTCACAAAGATTGATGCTGGTCTGCGGTATAATCTGTTGGTGCAAAAATACAATAGTTCATGGTTTTTATAAACACATCCTCATTTGACCTTGCAGGTCCATTTTAAATTTTGTACCTAAAAAACTTGTGTGAGGGTGTGTGTGTGTGTGTGTGTGATATTTATTTCAATGTTATGTAATGTGTGTCATTATGCAAACAACGAAAAAACGATAACCAGGTAAAATGGTCCGTAAAGTGGCACGAGTTACCATGTGTGTGGTAGGCCTTATTTGAGGGCGAGTGACTCTCGTTGAAGTTTTTTACTTTTGTTTTTTCTTTTTGTGGTAATTCAAAACATTCTTAGGACAATGTCATAAATTTGTTGTCGATTGAAAGCTAACAGATGGGGCTTTGTTATGGTTTAAATTGACAAAAAGTTTCACTGCAACATTGTAAAATATAACAGTTTTTATTTTTCTTTTGTTTATTATTAAATACCTACCCCATTTACAGTTAAATATTACATTGTGTTGTGTGCCTCTGTTCATCTACTTTACAAAACAGTCATTGCTTTGACAATAATATGTAATGAGAGCGTCGTTTATGGGACGCCGCGCAATAACCTAAACGTTCAGGACACTATGAGCACCCCCCGCGCGCGCTTGCGGACAAGCGAGTGGTTATTCCCATCACATCAAAAAATATTCCTACCCACATCCACATAATTTCAGTACAGTCAACATAAGCAAGGCTTCTGGGTTTTATTTATTTGTATCATGACGACGATGTTCAATCTAAAAATAAACATACATACAACCGAACATAGAACCTCCTCCTTTTTCGAAGTCTGTTAAATTTATATTTATGTGCCGTATGTGGGTATGATATTTTATAGGTGAAAGACATAGATCTAAGTAAAATCCGTTGATATGGTACGTTCTCCCAGCGCTTACTCAATAACTGGTCTGTGTTACAACTACACGCAAACACTTGCTCACAGTTACATTTCCAATCTTGTGCAATAATTAGTACAATGAACAAACACTAGTCACTAGGGCATTGCTGTAGTCTTATCAATAAATTACACTAAAGATCTTTAGTTTAGTAATTACTGAGTTGGGTGGACTTAATTGCACCTAATTTGAGCCTTTCACTTTCGATAAGCTAGTACCACACCTCCCCTTTTTTTACTAAGATCGATGTTTAAAGAGAAGAAGTGGCCTATTCAATCTTTAAGGAGATAAAGTTACCTTATCAGCACATCTATGTCCACTGGTGATCGTGCCTCCCCAAGCAAGGGTTTTGTCATAATCACCAAGCTTGGGAGGCGGATTGGTGATCGCAGTGGATATGATAAAAATCACAGAGAGAATTGCCTTTCCTTGTAGGTTCTTAACTCTAGCTGAAACTCTACGAAAATATGGCGCCTGACATCTGAAGTGGGAGCTGTACGAGCTCATTCCCACTTGTCATACAAAATACGTTTTTGTGATGTAAGTATTAGGTAATTGGGTGAATGATGTGTGTGCGTGATGTGCGGCACACAACCGACAAGTGTGAACAGAGGCTCCGACACCTGATAAAAATACGGCGCTCGACATTCGACAAGTTCAAACGAGCTCAAAAATACGGCGGCCGACATCCGCATTGTCGGATGTTGGGCTAAAAAAAGCAACATACATAATTTACATACTAGAAATAAGAATAGACTCGCTGTGCCCACAACTAGGCTACACAAGATTAACGTATCTTTTAAAGGGCAATGCATACGCTTCTACAACAAAATACAAAATGAGTTGCAAAAATTACCAATTAATAAATTCAAACAAATTGTCAAACATATTCTTTGTAAAAAGGCTTACTACAAAATATCAGATTACAAAGCTGACTAGGACTAGTTGAAAACTAACAACCTTACAAAGTAAAGGTTTCTTGTTCGTTCGTTAAGTGAAGAATATTCAAAGAGATCAGTTTATTTTCTAGTTTTACTTATGTAATTTGAATTTTGTGACGTGTCCAAGAGTTTTGGAAGGTTTAAAGGAAATAAAGCACTTCGAATTTGAATTTGATCACTTGAGCTACCTATAGATTGTTTGCAGTTAGCTCAATTCTTTCAAGTGTAAATACTGCTTCTAATTTTTTTCTATTATTTGGTTCTAATTTTCTTTAAAGTGATAACATTGTTATGAATCACTTAGATAAGTAGGTACTTAGACAAGTAAGATTATTTATCGGTACATTATAATGTAAACATAAGTCTCTTGCGCACAAATACTCTACGTTCTTAAATTATCTTATCTCATTCTGAGTAGTCAATTTAAAGATAACTTTGTTGTGAAGGAGTTCTTTCATATTAACTTCTGGCCGCGGCTTCGCATGTGTCATCTCTTTGCGGGATAAAAAGTGGCCCATAATGTTAAACCAGGTCTAAAACTACATTTATGCAAATTTAAGTCCGATCCGTTCAGTAGGCGTGAATAGGTAGCAGAATGGCTACATTATACACATGGGTTTAATGTAGCCATTCTGCTACATTAAACCCATGTGTATGCGCATACATATGGGTTTGCGTGATACCAAAACGATAAAAGTTATCGTTGTTGTAAATCTTGTATGCTAAAATGCAATGAATAACTCAAAATCATTCGAAAACAACGAGCGAATTAGCAGAATTAAAAAAAATTATAGAAGAAATAAAGCTAATTAATTGGATCACACACTACCTAACACATCAAAAAGGTACACAAAAATAAAAAATAAATCTATGTGAACCAAAAAGGCCCTGCCTCAGCTAAATGTTGCTCAACAGAAAGTTGCGCAACGCTGGTTTTCTGGCAGGACTTTTGGTGCGTGCGTGTCTACACGGCTTACAGACTTTGACGACGTGCAAATTAATAATAAATGATAAATTATGACTAGTGACATATAACAAAAAACAACTCAAAAATACATAGGTACCTAATAAATAATATTTTAAAAATAAAGACAAACCTAAGACTATCGTTCAACACGGGAAACACTCAAACAATTTATGAATTACATATGGCAAATAGTCTTTAGAATTGTATAATTTATGAATTATAATTATTATGTTTATAAACATAAAATGATACCATTCCGCTGCCTCAGCAACGTAGATCGCTTTAAAAATAAAAGTCGGTGTTTTCATCACTCGTTTCCAATTAACGCTTGCGCTTACCCTTATCCCAGGCTATCTGACGGAATCGCCTCCGCTGCAACAAGTCGAGACCTGCAAGCCACGGCAGTCTACAGGAGATACAGTGGAATATCTGCTTTCAGATGATGGGCTAAGGTTGATAATGGTAAAGGTATAAACAAGCTACGAAAGGGTTGATTGGTGATGTACTTAATAGACATCGTATTATAGACAAGTCCAGCGTTGCTCAAATTTGTGGGACAACATTAAGCTGAGGTTTATGGATCACTGGGCAGGCACTTGATCCTTTTCGGTAGAGTTAAAGTGAACTTTATGGAAGTATTAATAAAGATTCTCATTGCTATTGCGTCGCTTGTTTTTTTCCGAGCTTGGCTGGTCGCTCTATTGTGCGCTTCATTTATGAGTATGCCGTTTTGTGTTCCGATAAACATACATTATTTCTTTCAAATAATAAAAAGACTTAAAAGGCTTAAAAGTTGAATTCTCCATTGAATTTGCCGATCAAAGCAGTTTCAAGCCTAGTAGCAACCAAAACTTTTACTAAAATGTCTCTCTTTCAAAACCATCAGTTGGCTCATGATCTAAATGCGTGGTGAGCGACCTTTGTACTGCAGTCAGTAATGCTTTTATTTATAAGTGTGTTCATTATGAATGTAACCATCAGTTGGGTCACGATCTAAATGCGTAGTGAGCGACCTTTGTACTGCAATCAGTAATGCTTTTATTTATAAGTGTGTTCATTATGAATGTAACTTGGTAAGCTACGATCCTTTTCATCTCTTTACGAGGAATTTCTTTACAGTGCATGTGGTACCGGTCGCGCGCGTTCCCCGTACTTTCTTAATGAATTCGTCAAACTACAATACTTTTTATAAGTGAGTTGTTATCGAAATACTTTTCAAGTATCAAGTGAAATGTCTTGAACAGCAGACTATCATTATCTCTGTGAGATCGCGGCTCGTAATTGGACTTTTTTATTGGCAATCAGATTCAGTTGAGCTTTGGTGGCGAACGGTTGATTGGCTAAATTTATTTTTATGGTTTTTACGGGCATTGCGACCAAGGAGGCGGTGATAACGATGGGTATTATATTTTTATGGCCTATACCATATCTCAGGTAGGTTTTGCGGTAGAAACTGATTGTTTCGTTATACACCTTGATACTCTGGGGAGTGATTTTGATATTTTCTAAGCTATGAGACTAAGGCCACGCTGCGTTGTGGGATGGTAGATTGGCGGCTAGGTTGTCTGGTTACTCCGATGGTTGCTTAGCTGATTGGTTCGATAGAAATCCAAAAACAGACATTACCTCGCTACTAATAATTATGTCCTGCGTACATTTATATTTTCCGTTGAGGCTGGCTGCCGCGTGCCGTAGCCAAAATTTGGCTACGATAAGAACACATATCCTAGGTGGCTAGCCAATGAGATGAAATTATCTAAAATGTTTCATTGTAGCTAGCTATACTAGACGCAGTGTAAGGGTGACAAATTAACATCGAGCTATGCTGCGCTGTACTGCGCTGTGCTGTGCTGTGTTTCTTAAGCTACGTTTTTTTAACAATCAACATCAAGCTGTGCTGCGCTTTGCTTAGCTCAGTATTAAAAGTAATCAGCAGCTCGTGTAGTGTTGTCGTTTATCTCGTCAAAAATTAAAAACATAGCACAGTTCGGCACAGCGCGGCTCAGCACGGCGGCGGCGGGTAGCGCGCCTCGCTCGACACTACTGCGTTTTTAAACAGAGCGTAGCCTCACACAGCGCAGCCCAGCATGGTTTGTTTGTATCCTCATTAAATTATTAGACGAGCGAGTTGAACAAACATAGCACAGCGCAGTACAGCGCAGCATAGCTCGATGTTGATTTGTCACCCTAAAACCGTTTTAATGCTAGAAAAAAAATTACCGCTCGATAATGCCGCGCTTGTGTAATAGGTAGGTACGAGATGACTGATATTATTAACGACGATTTTTTTATATAAAAACAATTATATAACAAAAAGACCAGCGAGTACAAAGAAAAACTTCTACAAATTCGTCAATCGCTGAAAGCCATCTCCTCAAACCGGATGAAAAGAAAAGATAATGTACTTTCAAGATGAATGTTTCCTTCGGGTACCTCAAATTGAATCCCGTTCAATATTTTCAAGAACCTACAGCAGCGATATCAATTTCCTTAAATATATTTTATTGTAGAATTATGGAGGTTACCAATTGGCTCTAACGACGTGTTATTGGGCCATACTCAAAAGGACATGGTCATAGTTTTAAGGGCCCTAAGGGGTCAGGGATAATGTTCTTTCGTTTTATGACCTTTAGGGTAGAACTCAGGACATTAATGTAATTGTTGGGATGAAAATGACAATTAAGGGATGCGAGGGGAGAGTGGCGGGACTACCTTGGATTAAATATTTTGAGGTTTAAGACTTTCTATGTTGTTGTTTGTGTCTTTGGTGAAATAGTGTTATTGCAGCTTATTTAGATATCCATCGAAAGCACGCGTAGCCGAGGTAAGCTAAGCCGCCAGACGTGAGTCAATCGTCGGGAAAGTAGGGAAAGAAGTGCGAGGAAAGTAAGAACAGTAAAAAAAAGAAAACGATTGATAGCATCTGTGGCGTGGCGGGCGTAGAAGGTGGCGGGTTCAATTCAAGGTACGGGACAAATATTTCTACGATCAGCAGATATGTGTTCTTGGCGTTTCTATGTATAATAAAAAATATCTATCTACTTATATGTTATGTATAGTATTGGGGCTAGATGCTATGTGAAATTGTCCAGCATTATTTATTATTCATCATCATCATCATCATCATCAACGTATACAAGATGTCACGTTATTGGTGTACTAAGAAAAAGGGGGTTGTTGTGCACCCTATACCCAACTGATCCGCATGGTTGATTTTCAGAAATACGTTGTTTTAAGTTTTCATAGTAAAAAAAACGTTACTTATACGCCTAGCAAACAGACAACCCTGTCACTAACGCAAACACACGTAAAACCGGCCTTTTTTCCTACAAAATTTTAACAAGGTCGCCTTTTTATACCAGATTTACCATAGTTTATAAGATTTATTTATTATGTTTCACGTGTAAATAAACAATACATTAATTCGTATTAAAAATAAAACTAGACACGTACGTAGCACTTTTAAAAATTTCGTGATTTTCTAACATACCTACCTAATGAAGATTATTTATAGGGTATTTATCGCGTAACTTTTATTAAAATATCAATAAATAATCTTTATTAGGTATTTACTTAGACGTACCTACCACGAAACAAACATACCTACCTAAAGATAAACATTGTAAGGTAAAATGATAGCTTGAAGAGAAATAAAAAAAAACACCGTAGAAAAAATGGCCACTTAATAATGCCGCGGTCGTCTCATTGGCCGATCAATTCTTAACGTACCTACGAGTACTACCTACCTACCTACTACGCCTACGCCACAGGAACGCGTCTATGGAAGCTAGGCCAGCGTGCCTACGTTACACATTTAATGTGTATACCTAAGTATGGGCGGCGACAATTGAAGGTCAATAACCTTACTGATGAACAACTGATTAGGGTAGAACGGTAGGCTAACATAAATATGGACTAATTGGGATGAAAGTTTCGAGGTCTTTTTTCAGTAAAAAACCTTGTAACCTGGAAAGTGCTAGAACAAAGAATGTTCGTGGGGGGGTGGGCCGCCCCTTTTCTGCTTAGTACACCAATAACGTGACACCTTGTATTAGGCCACTGCTGGACATAGGCCTCTCATAATTAAAAATTATTCCTACCAATAAAATTGCTGTTATTGCAACTTCAATGACTTACTTTCAAGATACGAGGAATTGAGTTTGTTGTACAAAAATGGGTACGCGTTGAAATATTTTGTATGCTAAGCTAGCCCGGCGTAGCACGCGCTACGAAGTTCTTCGACGTACTTGTTCAACAAGAGATAGAAACATTTTTTTCTTGAACGTGCCCATAATGCGTAAATATCAATTCGTGGACACAACGTCCACACCGCCAGCGGAAGATGAGTATCTCGAACGAATGAGAATCTATTTGTTAAAATATACGCTCCGCTCAGGCTGAGGGTTTCCATGATTGGGTCCAGAAGGTAACTTTATTAAAATAGTAGGTTTTCGTCTAAGAGCAGAGAACGCAACAACTTAAACCTAAGTCCGTGTTAAATGGCACCACTTTCACATGAGATTTGCCAGCAGGCTAATTGAGGAAACTTGGTGTCTGGTGGAAATGTAAAAATAAGATTATAATGTCCGCTGAGCGGCACTTACTAGGTTCGCCATCTTAAATGAACGGAGCAAGAAAATAACTTACTTCTTATTTAGCCTTTTAGTCCATGGACTTAGAGTTCGTTTTACCACCTCTTAAATCTCGCGAAGTATAAGTACCAAGGTACTTGAAACCCAGCGTAGCATTAGGCAATTATTTAATGCTTGGAAAAGCACCCTTTTTATGCTCGGATTTGCAGCCTGCGCGTCTTGGGGACGCTTCCGACTGGTATTGATATGGATCAGTTGAGCTACCTGTAGATTGCTTGCAACAGTCTGCAGTTAGCTCAATTGTTTCAATGGTAAATAGTAGTTCTATTAGTTCCAATTATTTGTATTTTGCTTATTACCCTTGAATCTTTTTCGACTCAACTGGTGTTAAAAATTTAAAATAAAAAAAAATTAAATAAAATTAGTTTATTCATCAAAACTATAACTAGGTTCTCGTAATTGTTTCCGATTACACCTACCTCGGGCAGATTCTGCAGTTAGCTAAAAATTATATCGAGAAGTAGGTCAAGAGGAGGATTCAGCTAGGCTGGGCAGCGTTCGGGAAATTACGTCGAGTCTTCTCGTCATCCGCAATGCTTAAAAACTAAAGTTTCCAACCAGTGCGTCCTACCCATTATGACCTAAGGAGCTGAGACGTGGACACTCACGGTAGGGCTGGTCCACCAGTTCAAAGTCGCTCAGCGAGCTATGGAAAGATCTATGCTCGCAGATTCTCTGAAGGATAGGATTCGTTACGAATACATCCGACAGAAAACCAAAGCTATCGACATAGCTCAGAGAATTAGCAAGCTGAAGTGGCAGTGGGCTAACTGACAACCGCTGGGGTAAACGTGTTCTCGAGTGGAGACCGTGACTGGGCAAACGTAGTGTAGGTCGCGCTCCGGCCAGGTGGGATGACGATCTGTGAAAGACTGCAGGCGGATGCTGGATGCGGTAAGCTGAAGACGGCGCTATGGCGCTTAGGGGAGGCCTATGTCCAGCAGTAGACTAAGATAGGCTGATGATGATGATGATGATGATGATAGGTTATAAATGAGACTTATAAGTACTTACTACTTACATAATCTTATAAGTACTTACTTATTGTTAGACACTTTACTACTAAAGATAGATGCTAACCAAATAAAATATTTTTGATGTATGAATATTTAAAGAAAGTAGGTCTAGAACTTAGGTGACGTGATAATGATGAAAAGGTTAAGGACTCAACATCGCTGATTTTCAGTTCCAGCTGGAAAATATCCGCTGTCGCCACAATGTATATAGGTATTAATTTGGCGGATGTTTCTCTCTGTCTGTCTGTAGTAGCTCTCAAATTGATGAACTGATTTAGACTTAGTTTAACAATTCAGAAATATTTTTTTTTTAGTGGTGAGTTCTTTTTTTTTCTGGCAAAGGAAGCTTTATTGACAAAAAATTACAATTCAATAATAAAAACAAATTAGAACTAGTATTTACAATTGAAACAATAAGCTAACTGCAGACTCTTGCAAACAATCTACATGTAGCGTAACTGATCCATATCAATACCAGTCGGAATCGCCCACAAGAAGCTGGCTGCATTGCCCCGCTGTATGGCAATGCTAATGCGCTGCGCCAGATACCGACCAGCTCTCGGGTCACGCGTCGCGGCGACCAGACGCTCAGATAACTTTTTAAAAACCCGGAGAGCCTCGGTACCCCACGGAACTAGGGTCTCGACCCCAAAGGGAGCAAATGTGTAGGCTCTGTCGAGACCTGCATATTTGCGTGAGTTCATTGAAAGTGTACTTAATTTATCTTGATGAAATTCGGTGCTAGTTACGAGTATGGTAAAATTGACAAGGATTTTTGATTATTGGAAAATTTGCTTCTATCTCTTTTGTCTATCACTTCTTTGTCAGTGGACGTATGTCTGCTAATGATAAAGTAAAATAAACTATCAAATATTTTCTTTAATTCCATTATTGCACCTACAAGAGCTAGGCTTTTTAATTCATAATAATATTTTTTCTTACCTCTCTTTGGATAGCAATTAAGCTTTTTATCGAATGGCTATAGATTGAGCTTTATTAACGCAAACTGAACCCTAAAGTTGAGTACTAAATTTGTTTGATTATTCAACTGTAAAGTTAACAAGTTTATTTATAACATACATTTATTTTTATTCTATTATTACTTATGCCAAATCGCTTGGAACCAATTCACAAGCAAATTCCCAGATCCAACCAATTTCATGTGATTGATCTCCACTGAAGCGTCTAACTTTAAGTCTAGAATTACGAGTTGACCTCGATTGTTCCCTTGTGACCTCTTACCTCAGAATCGAGAATAATGCTAATTGATTAATTTTCAGAAATCGGGTTCACTATTGCCAATATCATGATAAAGATCGGAATTCAATACCTTCCCATTTTTTTTTGTGAAAAAGCCTAAATATTGCTCTAAGCGGGTGATTTCATTTTGATGATTTGACATATTTTCGACACAATAGCTATCCAATCGCAAAATTAATTTCGCAGGTAAAAATTAATATCTGGTGGTATAAAAACCAACTGCAAAAGTATTCCATAAAATCTCAAAAAATCATTTTAAAAGCACCTTCTATAAATAAATTTAAATGACCTCCAATCCCAACCGTCCATCTCGTTCGAACGTTCGAAACCAAAAGTTTTAATCCGCCCGTTCGTCCACGTCCGTCCACGCTCCGCCGCGCGCTGCGCTCCGCTCGACAGACTTGTTGATACATCGCCTGCGGGTAGACGCTCGCGTGAAATATCACACCGAGAATACTTACGTGAGGATCACATGCGAACGGATTCTCTTCTGTAGGCTTGTAAGAGCTTAATAACAAAACAAATTATAATTAAAAAATAGACATACATAAGAACTAGTATTTACGACTAAAACAGTTGAGCCAACTGCAGACTGTTGGAAACAATCTTGATTCCAACAGTCTGCAGTAGCAGTCTGCAATTGGCTCAACTAATCCATATCTATTCCCATCGGAGGCGTCACCACGACGCTGGCGGCATTGCCTCGCTGTATGGTAATGTTGATGCGCTGCGCCAGATACTCACCAGCTCACGGGTTACGCGTCGCTTCGACCAAATTTTTTGTTTTGAATAATTTTTGAAAACCCGGAGAGCCTCCGAGAGTACCCAGGGTCTCGACTCTAGGGGGAGCAAATACATAAAGTAAGAGAATTAAACAAACGCGTTACAACAAATGAGTGTAAGGAAGCTAATTAATACGATTCGTCATACAAAGCGCTTACATGTGTGCGAACAAGCGTAAGTATTACTCACCTGATAGGAAGGAAAGTATAACTATCGCCTATAATCAATAGCAAAATCCTAGGTTAGCAATCTCAGCGAACTCACAATACCTATTATCGAGCGTAGCGAGCCGTCTAATTGCAAGAACATAATCTCGCTAGAAACATACCTAACTCAGGCGGGACTAGACCACGTACTATTTGGAACAAGCAATATGCACAGCTGTAGTGACATCTGTGAAAGTATTTGAAATTAAATCTCTTCTAGTATAATTGTGAGAATCACCAGCTAGAAGTTTGAATACACGTACTCCAGTGAACCCTTGAAATGTTGATTAGAAAATTCCATATGCATGTGATCTTTCTTTAGAAGCTAGTTCGGGTCAGTGGAACTGATGTCGGGCGCTGAACTATCACTTCAGGCATTTGCGTAAAATAAACAAAATGTCAAGATTTCTGAGAAAAGCATTTTTAAGTCGACTTACCTAGAAAACACTTAGAATCGCTTGGGCAATTAACGAGTTAAAACTCATGCAAGATTTACCGGGTGGTTCGATCAGTTAGCATCGGCAAATTATTGCTTAGAAAAGTCTGAAAATTCGACTGTCACTGTGGCTATCTGCCAAAACGATGAATATATTGAATATTGGAAATGGCCGTTAATCGGTATTATATTTCATCACCCCTTCAAACAAACAGAGGGTTAAAGTTCAGGGTCGTACAAGCCATGCAGCCAAGATAGCCTTGTTTACAAGCAACTTACAAACGACTCTGACAAGATGGTCGTTTTAATAATATATCGACACTATTTCTAAAGAAAGGGTCCGTTAAAATATTTAACGGACATTATTTGCTAGTGAAAAATGCTCGTCCCTTCCGTGCCCGTACTTTGTATGGTAATATGGCCGCCGCAAACGCTGACAATATACGGTGCGTGAATTTTTCACAATCTCTCACGATTTTTACAAAAAAAAATCCTAGTAAACATGTCAATCAATGGGTGGCAAAATGGAGAAGCCTTTATACCAGGAGAAGATGCACAATAATAAATATAGAGTCTATAACTCTATACTCCAAATTTTGAGATTTTCTTAGATGCATCTTAATTTTGAGTCACATTCCATTTTGTGTCAAATTCAATATTGGTCTAGTCTAGTCATTGCTCCGTCTAGTTCTATTTTAGACAATTTCTAATTTAAGTCAAACTCTCTTTTCATCAAGTCTTCCGTTCGTCAAATTAGCTATACGACTAATCCGTGTAGTCACTTAAAAAACAATACATAGGTAACAATTAAGATTTATTCATTTGATTTTGACTAATTTCAATCTTGTTTACTTTTCAAAATATATTATATTCTAGATCTGTCTCAAAACCTGCTCCACTAATAATCTCTTCCACCCTTATTTTAATAACATGCGGCAACCCGATTAGCATAGTCACAAACTTTATATGTACTTTAATTAGCTTGGGAAACCACTGTATTTTCCTGTGTTTATGGCACAGTTACATTTTGCATTTTCGCAATCAGGGGAACTTCATTAGACCACGGAAAAGCAGGGTAGAATGCTACAAAGCATTACAAAATATCATCTCATTCCTCTAAGTTTGAGATCATAAAATATGTAGTTGATTGCACTAGGATATTAATGTTATCTACCGACGCTACAATTTAGTACCTTGTCGTACTAAAGAGCGCTCTGTAACTGGACTGACACGGACGTCGAGTAACTCAACTTTAAAGCGACAAGGTACTTAGACTTAGACAAAGTGCTTACACTCGCGACGAGCGCAAATTATGGTCCCGTATGTCTCCAACGTCTTGAAACTTAGACCTATGTCGCGGGATAATGCGATCGGCTGCGAACAAACGTGAGATAACGTTCCATTTTATCGATAATGTATTGCAAACTGCGACGGTTAAACAAAATATAGATATGTGATGGAAAAGCAAGTGTTTCGAGATCGGTTTCGCTTTTTCTGTCCTTTTTTCCGTCTTTAATATCTCAGCAACTACAGCAGCTATTAACTTAAAATTTAAAATAATAATACATTTCGTGCATCAGTACAGAAAATACAATGAAAAATGAGAGTAAAATTCTCAGTTCCTACCTACAAATAGAGATATCGAAATTAGAAGAGACCTACAAGGTTAAATTGGGTACCAAAAATCTAAGAGGTATATCGGTTTGTACATCTTAAAACAGTTTTTGAAATTTCTGTAGGTTTCATACTTTTTGAAATATTTTGAAAAAAGTCGAAAAACTACCCACTAGGGGAAATGGGTAATTTTTCGACTTTATACAAAATATTTCCTATTTCCGAAGTTTGCAAAGCGATCAATCTGAAATGTTGGTACCAAGGATTTTTCGGTATTAAAGTACATTGTATAAGTCTTTCAGTAGACCGATTTATGAAAAATGCTCAAAAAGGGGGGAATACTTTTCTAAATGGGAGGCTACCACATCGAGTGGGGTATAAAATAAGAAGTATCAATTTGAACATTTCAAAATAGGTTTTGAAATTCCTGTAGGTTACATACTTTCCAAATATTTTGAAGAAAGTCGAAAGTTCACAATGTCCCCTATACTCCAAAGTTTGCAAACCGATCCATCTGAAATGTAAGTACCTACAATTTGTAGGTTTTAATTAAACAGCAAAGTCTCTAACCGGTACCTATTGTACATATTTGTATATTACGTGACAAACGTTCGAAACCCTCGGCGCGCGAGAGACACTCGCAAAAGTCAAAAGTCAAAAACTCTTTATTGCCATAAATACAATAAATGTACAATATAAAACTGACACGGAAATAAAGTGATATTTTTGACTTCAGTCGCTTCGGTATGTAGACTAAAGTAAAGAAGCGACGAAGAAACCTTTAGCCTGTTAGTTGTTATTTTTCGAGTTGGAGCAAATCTCGTCCCAAGCTTTTTTATCCTCTAGATAATCTGATATTTTATAGTAGGCCTTTTTACACAAGAAGGTTTTGACAATTTGTTTGAATTTATTTACTGATAATTTTTGCAACTCACTAGGATTTTTGTTGTAGAAGCGTATACATTGCCCTTTAAAAGATACATTGATTTTGTGTAGTCTAGTTGTGGGCACAGCGAGTTTATGTTTATTTCTTGTATTCAAATTATGTACATCGCTATTTTTTTTCGCACTTAACGGATCTTGTTTAAACTTTCGCGATTATTACTTATTCCGGTTTAAGTGTTCATGGTGTAATGCTCCGTCCCCATGTTAGCCCAGTTATCGCAAACTATTTTTTTGCTTGCTTTGACAGTATATGACGAAGCACCTGAAGCCTCGCTATAACTCGCAGGTCTTCGGCTAAATATGGACGGACCATTATTATTTTGTTGCTCCAGGGACACAGCACGTAGACATTCTTAGTTGTAACATGGTATTTCAACAAAATTCATAGTTTTCCAAATAATGCGTAATATTCAGCCTTCAGTCATCCCGTAACCACGGCAGTGCAAAGCCCGAGCTTGCCTGCCTGAACAAACTTAAAAACTAACAACAAAGGCAAAAGAATAATTCCACAACGTGCCGTTTCATAAAATTCCTCAACCAGCCTACGCTGACAAAATATACAGTGTCACAAAGTATACAGTGCCACAACTGTGTTCAATGTATCACAAAAATGTAGAGCCTTTAGCCTTGGAAAAATGTAGGGAAGTTTACTTGATGTATGCGGGCCCGGTGAGCGATTGTGACGAAGTGGCTCGTACATTTTTGAACTACGACGTATTTTGTTGACTGTAGGTACTGAGTACTAACCCTTCCAACTACTAGGTGTAGATAGCTGGTGAAGTGATAAGAACAGTCTTGAATTGTTTATTTTTGTAGCGTGCATTTTATAGACATGGGGAAAGATTTTCGACCGCAGAATACCGCTGAATATTTTTCGGTTCGAGATAATTACTGCGCTTGGCAGGCGGATTGGTGATCGCAGTAGAGGTGTTAAAGCTCCAGCTGTCTATACTTGTGCCTAAAATATATGTTATCTGAATAATCAAACACTATAGACAATATGTAAACAATCTACCTATGTCTGTTTGGTATTTAGTTTATTGCCTCATAAAATAATGAAAAAAAAACTAACTTAATCATTACAAATACCACGTATCTCCGTAACTACTTAACCTATTTAGATGAAATTTGGTGTGTAGATAGTTTAAGTTCTCGAATTTAAAACAAAATTTAAGAAATTGTTAATTAAAAAATGTTATTATAAGACGACTTTCTAAATGATAAATTTCAACTTTTAATGGAAATGTATAGAATTATTGTTATTAGAATTCACTATCGTAATTACTCACCTTAATGAATTTTTTTGACATTACTTCTAATAACTCAATTATTATTTTACTCACACAATTTGTACACCGTAATCGGTAAAACATGTTGATACCTGCATACTATTTGTGAAATGTTATATCTACACATGTTTATGCAAATAAATTATCTTTATATTTATCTTTATCTTTCTAGAATGACACTAAGGTTAATTTAATTTTCAAAAATTGACCTCTGATGGTTTTAAAAAGGGTGGTAAAGTTTCAATGGAAAATTATTTCTCCTTGGTTCGGTAAAAAAACTATAAAGTAAGTAATGATACCTACACTTATTTTTTTTTACAAAACTACCCTTAGGAAATTTAATGCACACCGCATTAAATTTCCACGCGGCCGAAGCTGCGGGGCGCAGCTCTACACAGCATCATCTAGCCCCAAGCTAAGCAGAGCTTGTGTTATGGGTACTAGATAAATGATATAGTACTTAATGCAATAGCTAGGTACCTAAATAGATTTTTTTATGTTACATAGAAAACACCCCGAACACCGGGAACAAACATCTGCAGATCGTACAAACATTTGTCCCGAGGCGGGAATGGAACCCGCAACCTCCTCCGTCGATGGCGGATCTTCGCCCACCGCGCCACAGAGGTCTTCAAATAAACCAACTTATGTGAATTTAGTGTACTCAATGAAGAACCCATTTCTCTTATTCAAGCTCACGTTTCAAACCATTCAGCCTCGCCTTGGTCCTTAGATCAAAGGACTGACGAATGCGCCCTTTGACTTTGAATTAAACCAATTTAGAGACAGACTAGCAATAACGTTCAGCAGCTTGATCAATAGACGATTTATTTCCCAATATCAATATGGCTTACCCAATATAATTCACTGCTTCGCTTGTATACCTACCTAATTATTAATTTTAGACATATTTGATTTAAGATGTGCGTATACCGGATCGGAATCGAAGCTTAGGTACGCAGCGTGAGGATTTGTAGCTTTGTATTGATTTGTAAGGGATGCCAGGCTATTTGTAAATGCCGACGCCGCGTACGCTGCGTACGCTCCGATTCCAACGCACAGCTTTACTGTCACCTTCGCGCGAAAGTTAGTCAACAGTCCTACGGACGGTATGCAAGTGACAGGAGAGGCGTTGAAAAAATATACTGAGGCCTTATGGAGAGTCTTGCATAGTTTACGAAAACTATAAAAGTTTTAATTTATATCTATAAATTTAGCTCCATTTCCTAGTTACTGAGAGGAACTTATTTTCATAATTTGACAGCGATCCAATAATTGCATACGAACTTGGTTAAACTTTTGTGATTCGTTAATTTAGCAGTACAACTTTGACAAGTCAGCTGAAGTAGACACGATAACTTTGTCAATTTTGGTACCGTGCAAACTCACTCTGGCCATTACAAAAAAGAAAAATTTATTTTTCATTTATTTAAATTTATTTAATTTTTCCATTGACCGCCAGCCAAATACACATCCAGTATTTAGTTGTTGGGGAGGGCGTCGTTAAAGGACGTTAACTTTTGTCGCTTATTCCAATATAAAAGCCTTCTAAGATACATAATCTAGAAATAAGTCTATGAAAAATTTCAACCCGATTCATCGTTCTTTTTCCAATCTTAAACAGGGTCGACGAAAACATTTCTCATCTAACCCTGTCGCAACATCTGTGGAAATCAAAGGGCTGGAATATGTTAACCTTGACCGAGGTTACTTGAGACTTATGTGATGGAAACCTTGGCCCTTATAGACCTTGGTATATAAGGGCCTTATGATAAGAGAGAGTGTTTCATAAAATTAGGTTAGAGTTTCGTTCGGAGATGTGCAGAGTTTTCCTTGGAAACATCTCTAGCCCACTGGCTTTTTATAACACAAAATATTATAAATATGAATGTTTGGAAGTTTAGGTTTTTGGATGTTTTTTGCTTTTTCACATTAAAAGTACCCAACGAATTAGGCTGATTTTGCATTGTTGTAGTCTAGACCAACTTCACCTACTTCCTACCTTCTTGTAAAGCCCCGCGAAAATTTCATGAAACCAATTTAGTAACTAATCACAGCCAGCGTCTTGGGGATGCTTTCAACTGGTATTGATATGGATCAGTTGAGCTACCTGTAGATTGTTTACAACAGTCTGCAGTTAGCTTAATTGTTTCACTTGTTAATACTAGTTCTAATTTGTTTATTATTTGATTGTAATTTCTTTGTTAATAAAGACTTCCATCACAGAAATCTGAACATTATTATTTAGATTTCTGTGAATATAATACTTTAATGCATAAGCTTACGAAACTTAAATACTGGGTAATTATTCATTCACACGTTAAGGCGCTACGCAGACAAAGCAACTTTAGTTGAAGAAACTGTCCACTTTTATCTTTTTATATGTCCTTTATTAATATCATTAACAGCTAGTTGTGAGTTGCCTATTGCCGCAATATTTGCACTGTCTGCATAGCGCCTAAGTTGCCAAAATATTTTTTTATACCACAAAGGCGTCAGACAAGTGTGCGGCCCAATTGGAGGTAAGCAATAACCGGAGCCCATGGACGCCGCCTGTAACATCAGAGACGTTACACACGCGCTGCCAACCCCGTAAATGCTTAAGAATCCCCTGTTTATTAAAAACCTAGTCCATGGGAAAAACCCTCGGCTTACCTTTTAATCTTATTTTGTTGATATAATATGATTTAACCCAGTAGGTATCTAGCTAGAATTGATAAGTCATTTATAGGCCTAATCATAAAATTATAAAACAAGTTACCAAACAACATAATAAATCCAGAAATAAATTTTAAAAAATTGTAAAAACGTACTCTCTAAGAAAGATTACTATAATGTTAAAGACTCTAGATGTTAAAAAGGCGTGGGAGCTCGGCACATGGAATAAAACTAATTGATACTTGTTTTAACACTATAATTGAAATTTTCTTTGTAAAAAAAAAACTCTAGTAGGTATCACTTATCCCAATAAGTTGAGTATAATATAATATACTTAACGACATTGTAAAAATGTGTGTTTACTTAAATTCACTACGTAAATCACATACAACAAACGATTTTAAATTGAAATTGTACAACAAATAGATGCAAGTACCTGTGCCCCACTGTGGTTCATGTTTTAACAGTAGCAAGCCCGGTTAAGCACAATGACAACATCGGCTGAGGTCGCGCCGTGAAATTGGATAGTTGCCACTTCGTTAGCGAAGGTCATTAGGGAGGCTTCAACCACTGATTATATTTCACTTGATTATACAGTAAAATGGATTGAACCGAACAGTTGGTTCATTTGTAGTAG
Organism: Eupithecia inturbata; assembly: GCA_963662085.1. Classification (NCBI taxonomy): domain Eukaryota; kingdom Metazoa; phylum Arthropoda; class Insecta; order Lepidoptera; family Geometridae; genus Eupithecia; species Eupithecia inturbata. The sequence continues at coordinate 15,004,286 of OY759178.1, read as the reverse complement.
GCTATACCATTACACAGGTACATATTTTAAAGCAAAGGCCACCGCCACGCGTTTGTCTGTCTGTCTGAATCTGAAGACGATAAACTCAAAAAGTACCTACTGAACGGATTTTCATGCGACTTTCTCCAATAAACTGAGTGATTCATGTGGATGGTTTGGTGTATTATTCATGGGTTTTGTGCAAATTTGGTGAAGTGTGTCGATTAGACACATTTCACCAAATCATAGTCAACAGATTATAGACTACAGGGAGTTTTTCTGCTTAATTAATTTACCAGCGTGCGCCGAGTATACCAAGAGAGTTTTTATAAAACTATTTATTACTGAATTATCCCTCCTAAATAGATCTACTATACTGCTATGCTAACCGTGCAAAGTCGGCGCGGGTTGCTAGTGTAAAATGAAAAAGACCAGGATAAAGAAGAGACTAGAAAGAGAGATAGTACTGACCGTCCTGTCGATACTAAGCTCTGTTTATAGAGATAAGAATATTTTTTATCGATCATCGGCTTGGCCGAGAAAAAATATTCTCGTGCTAGTGGCCGGTTTTGTAGTTTGTCTACCTAGTTATTGTAACGAAAACCTTGTAGAATAAACAGACTTTTTGTCACGGAATATACATATTTACGCGAACACCATAAATTAAAAACATATTAGGTTTGATATGGTGCAGTGAACAAAATCTGTTAAGCAAATTAAAGATGTAGGTACATTATTAGAAGCCAGTTTTCCACCTTCGAGAAACCAGCTCAAATTGCAAAAGCTAAACTAAGATCTCCACCACGTATCCCACTCTGGTATTCCCACTACTAAACAGTTTACGCTGTTGGTCTTAATTAAGTCAACTTTAAACCGTCTCCATCTGTTTTCCACTCAACATTTCACTCTATGCCTTGACAAGTAAAGTTCTAATTTGCTTAGCAAAAGAGAGAATAATTCATAAAGGTCGGGACACACTGTTACAAACCTCATTATATTATGCTCTAATGAGGAAGGCGTAGCAAATTCCGTTTTGCTGTGACTAGTATGACTAGTGCCTGTGTGTGGTCCAAGTTAAATCTGTTAGCATTCTAACTCACTATTTTTAATTAGAAGTTAGAAGTAGATAACAATTGCATTTCAAACGACGGCAAACTAATACACAAGACACTGCTAACTCTTTGAATGAATAAAAAAGGACGGCTTAAGGTACGGCGAGAATTTAGCTTTGGTTAAATTTTACAGTTCACAAACAATTACGTAAATCATGTTTCAGGTGGCTGAGTCCCAGCAGTAATTAGATAATCATAATAATAAATAATAATGGAAAATCTACACAGCATCACCTAGCCTCAAATAATAATAAAAATGTATTTCAGATAACTAACGTGTAAATGACGCAATCAGGGTGCCAACTGACGACGTTGCAAGCCGGTGGCCCCTAGCAGGCGGCTAGTGAACCGTCGGAACTTGACTGGACACCCCAAAACTCCTCACACAAGAAAGTTGAGAGATTTTGAGTTGGAACTCTCATCATAAATTAACTGAAGCTTACATTATGGCGAGAGTCCAGCTTCTCGACGCGCAGCGAGAGCCCGGTTTTCACCTCCCAAAGTGAGCAGAGGTTGTGTTAAGGGTACTAAATAAATCAGTATGGAGTCAGATAGTCATTGTCCGGAAATTAAATTTGAGGTACATACTAACAAATTAAATTAAATTTGAAATAGTAAAATAATTATAAAATTATCAATGTAGTACCCAATATGGAAAAATAAATTCAATTCAATATACTGTAAAATAATAAGCAATAATAATAGCATAAGCAAATAATAAATAAATTCACAATCATTTATATCAATACAAATTATACTATTTTTTGTCGAGAAAACCCTCGACCTTGTAGTACGCCCTCTCGATGAGCTCCTAAGCCCCTAAGTTTGTTTTTGAAAGAAGCTAAGCTGGGTGCGGTGACAGCAGCTCCGGTGATCGTGGTTCATCCCGCTACCACCTACACTGTGTACCCTCCAACAAAGCACTTACAACCGCGCACCTCCCAGCAAGTCTTCCAACTCAGTGCTATTACGACGATTGTCGCAATTACCGCAACAGCATCTCTGCTGTCTCGCGGTCCGTAATGGCAGTACCGCTTGTGAAGAGTGCTTGTGTGCTAAATCACCTGTGAGAACGTTTACAAAACGACATTAAACTCTTTGTTGATAACTGGCCCGCTGCGACCGAAAAAATCTGGCCGTTGACCAACTTCAACTTCAATTTCTTACATAATGGCACCGCTTGCTTTTCGCTACGACTCTGCCAGTGTCAGCTAGGAGTGTCATAAACTTCAAAATTGATCGGATGATCGGGTCAAAAATAGAAGATTATAGAAGATTTTTTTATTAAGTTCACACACAAACAGCACAGGAAAACAACAAATCAACAAAAACAATATTTAGGTATACATAAGGAAAAAATAATTAAAACAACCAAAAATAAAAAAAACAATACCTAAAATAGACCTACCTACCTGCACAAGCCCTAATAACAAGTAGGCAGTCACCGCCCACCCTGGGCGGGGGCTACTCACCCGTTCCTGCGCTGCCCGCAGTGAACCCAAAAGGGTCAGTCTCAGCTAATATGATCGTATTTATGAAAGCAGAGAAAAATTTATAGTTTGCATCCAATTGATTTATCTAATTTTAATAGAACAGCATTTTCTCAGCTCTCGTCGTCAAATGTTACTTTTGGCACCATGGTCTACTTAAAAATCTTAGGCTCTTTTCACACCGCAAAGGCAGCGACTGGCAGCGACGTGGCGAGCACTTTCAGTCGTCTGGTCGAACTGGTGTCAATAAATTTTAAACTTTAGCTACTCCACACTGATATTAGACTCTTTTTTTCGTTTGATATAGATAGGTACAGGATGTCCGGCAAAACTTGTTCCACAGTGTAACAGAGGATAGACCAGGTGATGTGCTAGCTAGGCAGCTTTTTATTGATCAAAAGCCTCTCGACAATTTTTAAGAGTTTTTACAAGATTTTTCCCTTTTTTGGTACTTTCTCCCGAGCACCCTGCATAATTCTTGACCTGAGATAACATCGCTTTACACTTGAATAAACAACTATACCTACTTAAATAAATAATGCTTGACAACCACACAGCACCAAACATACTTTTATTCGGGTGCGAAGCCGCGGCAAGTTTATACCCACCGCAAGTGTTTTAATGTTGGGCTTGCCAAGACACAAATAAAAAAATGAAAGAACGTAACAAATTAAGATTATGAACTGCTATGAAGCTTGGCACATCTCTATATGAACTCAGCTCTTTTATTGATAGAGCCACTATCTGAACGAACTTGGCTAGTTTTCACATTTATGTTTTTGATTAGATATCATTTATTTTTGATAAATTTATATTAGGTAATATTTTATCCGCAACTCAAGACCATGAGTATCTGTATGCACCTACTAATGTAACTAACGGTACTACGCTGTATTTTCGGTTTTATTTCCTCCGACAACGTTTCATCATCTACCTTCATAAAAAATTTCAACTTCCTAGGTTATCTAGAAGTGATTAAGGTTTTTGATGAAACCACAATAACTTAAGAACCTTATATATTTTATAATTTTTTTTTTATTTATAAAATATTTTTTTTTATTCCTACTCTTTTAATGGATCATACTAGACTTGCATAATTGCAAGCCTTTATGTTTGATAATGTCTGAGATACAGACGACGGCACCAAAAGCGTGCCCAATACTTCATGTAAAGATACTCACTGCTATTGCGTCGCTCGTTTCTTTCGGAACTTGGCCGGACGCTATAGCGCGCTTCTCAAAATCTCAATGTATGTATGTATAGGTACCAGTAACGAAAATGTGCGAAGAGAAAGCGCGCGGCTACACGTGGCGCTCGCCTCTGCTAGCTGCTTTCATCCCGGCGTGAACTGAGCGTTATCTATGACTATGAAATTTCCATGAACAAGACTCTGGTAGAAAAATAGCAACCCAGGCGCATATAAGGCGTTTTTTTATTGGTTTAAAATATTCGACAGACTGACAAGAGGGCGCTATGTCTTCGGGTCTGTCAAATTAATATGGCATAGGCCCTTGTATGTATAATCTATGTATATTTAAATATGGCATTCCAAAGATAATATCTATTATTAAGCGAAATTTTCGTGCCATCTCATCTCTCATTTTCTGTTAAGGAAATCGCCTCATTAGATGCATTCGGTCTTGAATCTACATTAAGGTACTCGTAGATCTTCGACAGCACACATCAAAGTAACACAACTACACACGTCCAACATAAACACAAGACAATAATTATTCCAAGCGCATTCCCGCCCTACCGCCCGCCCTACGCTCAGTGCTCTGTTAAGTCGTCAAGTTATGCACGAGCACGCAGTTTACACCACGCTCGTGCTGTCCTTATAATTGATCAGTTTAACTACTTCTCTGTTTAGGTGTTCGTAACTTAGAAGCTTTTATATTAACAATATTGTCAAGAGTTTAGCCATAGAAAGCGTCATCATTCGGCTCGATACGACCACGATGACGCGGAAACTACACAACCAGACTTATGCGAGTGAAGAATTACTTGAGACTTAAAAGTCTGGTCGACTGGACTACTGATAGTATACCGAAACCACAAACGTGACATGTAGGTACTTTATATCATACATATTTGAAAATGTGTGGCTGACAGGGGCACTATTTATTTTAGACAATACCATAATGCTATATCAGTTTAAATTTGTATAGTATTGCTTGTTTTTTTGCTTTTCAGTTACGTTCTAACAACGCAGTCAATAATACATTTTTTAATATAATTTATTTCTGCTTCTTAGCTCTTGGCAGAGTGGTCGTGATTATGATCATCGATCCCTGTTGGTTGCGTTGTGGGAGTAGTTGCTCATGGTGGACAGTAGGACGTGATGAGATCCGATTATCAAGTTGTAGAGCGACCACGAGACCTTTTGCCCTCCAGTCTTGGTCCACAAGACGCACCATCTAGTCTCCACTCCGTGTCACGTGCCCAAAGAATTACACTTTTTTGTTATCATTAATGAATTCGTCTAACTACGCTGAACTCATGAACTAATAAATTAAAAGAAGCTACGAGTGAAGTTCACGAAGGGCAATTTTGAATTAGAGCGATCCTGGTGATGACGTACCACGCAGCAAAGTTTTCGAGACGTTCTATCTAGAATAATTCAAAATGACTGCCTCAATAAGGCTCTTAATGCCAAAAACGGCAAAAAACAGTCAAAATACCCACGCAGTCGAAAAGAACAATGGACATAATAGCCAGGTCTCCATCATCTTGGGAATAAACAAGAAAATCGGTCCAGGCCCAATCATTACGGGTAATCTAGCCCATCTATCAAAACAGTAGAGTAGGTATGTGTCCGTTTGTAGACATGGACATTTTGTATCACGTCACATCAACAACTTTTACAAGTCCACTTAACAGGCCTCCCTAAATAAGCCCCTTATACACACAGTGTTATGATTGACTTTGTTTTCTTGACAATAATAATAATTTGTATTCTCCGAATGATCACGTATTAGCATTCTACAGATCCTACGTTATCCACTATATACTTGCGCACGGTCTTATCGCCTTACAGTTTAAAATCTTCAAATAGCAGAGAAGTACCTTGTAAATATTTTGTAACTATAAATAAATTGCGTGTAACATAATATATGCTTAAGTTTAGTTTTCAACGCGGTTATCCTTCGCGCAGGGATTGTAGTGGAAGAACACGTTTATTTATCTGTGTACCTTACCATCTCTTATCTATTTAATTAGGCTAAAAGTGTAATTGTTTGTTATCCCGAATAAATAACAAACTAAAACTACTGTGTCAAAAATAATGCAACAACAGCAGTAGCTTAAAATGTATACATTCTAATTTCATATTATTAAATTTGTTATATTCCCAGTGTTTCGTCAGTTCACGAACAAAAGAAATTAAATCTTACTCACCTTCCACAAAAACACCGTTACTAGACAAACCAGCAACTCAAATATTACTACTTGGCGGTAGATTACAGGCTAATGTTAGGTTTTTTTTCGGAAAACCCTTTTATCAAAGATTTGCTAATAAATCTCACAAGAGTAGCAAGAATAGTTTTAAGTGCGAATAAAGTAGTCAATGCTCTGTTCAAACCTTTGAACTTGACCTAAAGCCACAATGAAGTAACACTTTTAAGAAAATGAACAGATCGTGTCGTTTTTTACGAATCAGCGAAATTGGAGCCAGATTCGGAAGCACTCAGCGAAATTAAAGCAATATTATTTTTATTTGAACCTCTTTTTTAGAGAACAAGAGTTACTTTGAGATCCTGATTACTTATTCTTTCTCAGACTGGCTTCAATTATTTGCCCAGCCTAGAGCGGAAAATGTATTTTTTGGATGTTTTGCATTCATTATTTTTTATAAAAAGTACATTCATCGGATATGGCCTATACGCTGCGTTTTTGAAATAGACGTTACAGAACAAAATGCAAAATATTATCACACATATAAAAAGCTCGCTGCTAAAAATGATTTGGCCCTGTTTAGCGGGTTCTGCTTTTGTATTAAAGAACAATGAGTAATAATAAATAAATAAATAAAGCTGGAATATTATTTAGGTACCTACTTACTCTTGTTATTATGGCCCTTAGTACCTTCATAAATTTTAGGGTTATTTGCGCATGGACCATGAGATGATTCTCTTTTTCTTTCTTTCGTCGAATTTTGAGTAAATTCATTGAGGTCTGTAGGTAGGTACCTACGTTAGTTTTACCCAAACAAAGCAGTGGGAGAGTAAACCCGAATTGAATTTCAATATTAAACCAACAACGACGACGTTGGTAGAAAAAATAACTTTTTATTTGCATTGCAACTCTCGCAAGGTCTACGATGTAGTAATGAACATTGATTTGGATGCGGTAAGACCTTGTTACCTGGATCCGAACAAAATAATTACTGTAATAAATCCCCAAGTGCGAGTCAACTCACACGAGGGGCTCCGTACCGTAAAAATCAGGCAAGTTTTTCAAAAAACATCAAATTTTCACTCGTTTGGAGACAATTTTAAATTTTCAATTTAATTATACGTTAAATATTTGTTGTTATTACAATTGAAGTTACTTATTTATAAAAAGCTTCATGTGTCTACCTATTGTGGTTCAAGAGATACAGCCTTAACAAACGAAGAGCAATAACAGCCGAAAAAGAACACGTTTTTCGTATGGACATTTATTTGGATATTTATTTTGTATTTTAAAGCGGCAATAGAATATATATTATATATATATACTATAACTATAACAAAAAATCTCTGAAAATTTCAACTGTCTTCTTTTTACGGTTCATTAGATAGAGCCCTGTGACAGACGGACGGATAGCGGAGGCTTAGTAATAAATAGGGTTCCGTTTTCACTTTTCGGATACGGAACCCTAAAACCTTTTTTTTTTTTTTTTTTTTTTTGAGTGGGGGAATCCTCTTGGATACCGTTTTTCCTAAGGGGCGAAAGAACGGTTATGCCGGACTCCTACCGGCTAAACCCACCACTGTGTTTTCTTTCTGCACCTGTTTGCCGGGCCTACGGGTACACTTGCGAATTCTTCCGCTGGCCCGACGGTGCTGGCCTGCAAAGGCCCCGACTCAATATGGAGTTCCTCTTTGAGAGGCGCGTGGAAAACACCGCGCGCGCCGTCTCTAGGTCCTGAGTACTGACGACGTCCACCCCCCTGGCCGCCGTCTCGACCTGTTGGTTAATTTATGGTGGCCGGAGGAGAGCGTGGAAGATTCTCCTCCGACGCCCTGGTCTCTTGCTGCGGATAGGGAGGTCAGTAGTTATCTCTCGCTCCCTTTCCGCAGTTTCCTTCTGTGTAAGGACGTCTTCACAGAAGACAACCACCGCATCCCAGACTTCCTTCGAGTCCAGCATCTCCTTCATCAGTTCTGGAAGAGATAGGGACAGGCTGCTATTACCTAACACACTACACAGCTCCCGACGCGGGCTTTCCCAGGCCGGGCACTGTTCAAGTGTGTGTTACGCCGTGTCTTCTTCGCAATCACAATGGTGACACCTCGAATTTGGTTCTCTTCCGGCTATACGACATAGATACTTGCCAAAGCATCCATGGCCTGAGAGCATTTGTTTCAGCCGAAAGGTTAGAGACCCGTGTTCTCTTACGAGCCAATTCTCTAGAATTGGCCGTAGAGCTTCTATCGTCTGTAAGCCAGCCCTTGGTGTCACCAATCGCTCTTTCCACCTGTTTATCAAGGCTAGCTTGGCTTGTCTCTGCCATGTGATGATTTCCTTTTGTGGTGGATATTCCCCTCTACGCTTCAGTTCAGCACGCCATTCGTACATTGCCGCGTGTATTTCCGCCTCCAAATCCCATGGAGGAGATCCTGCTAATGCACAGCTGGCCTCGTACGAAACAGTGCGGTATCCACGTATGGTTCCAACAGCCATTACTCTTTGCGGTCTTCTCAATAAGGTAATTGTTTTTTCTGAAAGCGCTCCCGCCCAAATTGGCGCACCGTAGAGAGCCATGGATCTGATAACTCCCAAGTAGAGTCGCCGGTTACCTCCTTTTGGTCCTCCGAGATTCGGCATCAGTCGCTTTAAAGCGGAAGCTGCTTTCATAAGTCTCGGAGCCATGCGGTTAAAATGTTCACCAAATTTCCACTTACTGTCTAGGAACAACCCAAGGTACCTCATACAGGATCCCAAAACAATCCTGGACTCCCCCAACAGAATGTGGCTGTCTTGCGGCGGCGCCCTTCGACGCCCATAGAAGCATATTGCCTCGGTCTTACTAATCGCCACCTTAAGCCCTAACCTCTCGATCCGATTGACAACTGAAGCTACCGCCTCCGTGCTCAGATTGAATGCTTCTTCAAAGGTAGCTCCACGAGCAGTAACCATCGTGTCATCAGCGTAACAGGTTACGTTAGCACCCGCGGTAAGTTCACCTCTTAGTACCCAGTCGTACCCGATGTTCCACAGGAGCGGCCCTAAGACTGATCCCTGTGGAACACCGCACGACATTTGCCATTTTTGCCATATTCCTTCACGACCCAAATATGTGACATACCTGTCAGAGAGATATGCCTCAACAATTCTTCTAAGATATTGAGGTACATTATGGTACCTTAATGCCTCTGTTATACATGGCCAAGGCATGGTGTTAAAAGCGTTGATAATGTCTATAGACACTGCAACTAGAACGCCTTTGTCTTCAAGTGCGCTATCAGAGAGGGCCTTGACTCGTTTAATAGCGTCAATAGTCGAACAACCTACTCGAAAACCGAATTGATAGTCGGAAATATTTGGCCCTTCACTGCATAGGTGATTGGTGAGGCGAGCTGCGATAATCCGCTCAAAAAGTTTATCCGCTTCATCCAGCATCACTATGGGGCGATAGGCGGACGGAATATCCGCTGGACGCCCAACTTTCCGTATTAAAACTAATCGGCCAGTCTTCCATCTCTTAGGGTATGAACCCGACTCTAGGCATGCGTTTAAAAGCCTCCTAAACCGGTCACCTAATTCTTTTAGTCCTAATACCCAGGCTCGACCTGGTGTACCATCCGGGCCGGGAGCCTTGTTTTTGGCTCGGAGCTTTAAGGCTGCAAGACGAAGCTCTACTTCCGAAACATGCGGTACATCATCTGACTGTGTTGTGTTTTGTACCGTTGTGGTTGACATCTCGGGAGGCGAGAATCCATCTCTCCGCGGAAACAAGGTAGAAACTACATCAACTAATAATCTCGGTGATAAAGTTTCGGTAAGTGGAGGCGCCCATGGGCGAATTTTACCCCTCACCAGCTTATATGGTCTACCCCAAGGATCCTGATTAAGACTCTCTAGGAGCTCTGCCCTAGCCTTAGTTTTGGCATCCGATATAGCTTTTCGTAGCTCCTGGACTCGCTCTCTATAGACCAGATAAAGTTGACTCTCTCTCTCTTCGTCACGTCGTCTACGCCTGCGTTGCCTAGTGTATTGGCGTCTTGCTGCGACACACCTAATACGCAGGTTACCAATTTCCACAGTCCACCAGTAGACCTGACGCTTCGGAGGACGCTCTTTGACTCGGGACATGCTGGCATCGCATATTTCAGTCATGGCTATCTTAAACCAGTCTGTCTCATCTTCAATCTCTACTATAACCTCTGGAGGGGACTCCCAGGCTTTCACTATTGCGGCTTCCACCAAGGCCTCTCTATCCAACGTTTTCAGAACCCATCTTGGTGATAATGATGATGAACGGTTGTTCTGGCGACGACTGTTTATAGTCTCTAGCTCCGAGAGTCCTTCAGAGACTTCAAATCGGATATATAAATGGTCCGAGAGAGTCTCAATATTCTCTAAGACTGTCCAACATAATATTCTGTTTGCAACGGAGGAGGAAGCAAGCGTGACGTCAACAATTGATCCGCCGTTCCACCTCACACAAGTATTTATGGATCCTTGATTTAAGACTGTCAGTCCGATCATGGTCATCCATTCTTCGAGAGCCTCGCCACGTGCATCAGTGGCACGGGATCCCCAGATTGTAGATTTAGCATTAAGATCCCCCATGAGGATCACAGGGCGGGGATGAGACTGGTTAATAAAAGCTCCTACTTCGTCCAGAAATTGTTCAAACTCCGCGAGGGTTTTATTAGGTGAAAAATAGACACCAATGAGAATAATTTCCCTCCATAAAATCGCAATGTATCCTCTGCCTCTTGCTAGCGTTGATGTGTGAGCTCCGGCAGTGCTTGATATAATTATCGCAACCAAACTATCAACGTCGTCAACCCAGTTATCTTGGGGTGGCACAAAGTATGGTTCGCCGACTACCGCAACTTCAATCAGCCACTCCGCCATGCTTTGCAGGAGCAAGTCCTGCGCACCGGAGGAGTGGTTGATGTTTGCCTGTAGAAATTTATGAGCCATAACTATATCACAAGGTAATCATCTCCTCGCATTCCCCCAATTGAGGTGGGGGACAGCTAGGTTCTAACCGGCGTTTCGCTGGTTTAGCTACCGCTTTCAGCTTAGGCGCCGAGCAGGATTTGCTTCCTACCACATGATTTGCTGCCTTATTTGCAGCCGCACATAAGGAGCAATTGGGTATCTCTGCCGTGCACTGCACCGCCTTATGTCCAGGTTGCCCACATCGATAGCATTCGTCGCTGCGATCAATCTCTGTTGTGCATTGGGCACGAACATGGCCTTGATAATGGCATCGGTAGCATCTCAGAGGTCTTGGCTGCAGCGTTGTGATACGATGCCAATTCTCGTCTGGTAATACTTCCGCCGTAAAAAGGGTTTCATTTGTAACAAAGATATCGATACCTGAAAAGGTAGCTGAAAAGTGCCTCAAGATGGTTCGAGAAAAAGGTTCCCGGTGACATACGTCTATTCGACTTGGCAGGGCTACTGCTGTGGCCCTTAAAAGGGAATTCACACCACAGTTTCACCATTACTTTATTTTTTGAGTCACAGTTTTGCAGGGACATGGTAAGTACCGGCCGTAGGTCGTACCTAAAAGTTCTTTGCAATCTTGCGAATTAATTCGTATGCTCACAGATATGAAATATGGCATGTCATCGCAGCTGAGCCATACTTTATGGATGTGACATTGAGTGAAAAAATCGATTAACTAATAATCGATTTTTCTTTGCTACATATAAATCGATTTTTATGGAAAAATAGTAGCTTTTCAGAAAAATCTTTTTTTTTTTCTATATGATTTTTTAATCTGAATACGTAATAAATCTGTATACTTTTCTATTTAATAACCCCTATTCCAACCGATATGGTCCATAAAATTGACGCACAGGCCCGTGGTGCCGCTGCTGGCGATGCCGGTTGGAATTTTCATCGGATACAACGTGGAGGCGCCCTATAGCCTTACCCGAACTTCATAATCTTATAGTCAGATGACATATCTATGAATTGACGTTGGCATTTAGAGGCCAATAGAAAAAAACAAAGTTATGTAATTTCTACGAGAAAAGTAGTAAAATAAGTGAGTTTCTGGTGTTTTTTCCCGGAAAAACAACAAAAAACCATGAACAGAGTTTTTAAAAACATCTAGCGCATTGATGGTCCTGTTTACAAAAATCGATTTAAATGTGTAATTCACATAATCGATTTTTAGAATAAAATAATCGATAAATATTAATATCGAATATTTTTTAACATCCATGCCATATTTATAAGGTTAGATTTATGAATATCCTAATTTACCTGCCATATCAAGTGATAAACAGACTATTCGTTAGCGATTCATCCCAATCGCTTTTCGTCCAATAAGCGGTTTGTCAAGTATCCATTACGCAGTTCGTCCAAATAGCGATCGTCCGTTAAGCAGTTCGTCAATTGAGATTTTCTATCGTTCAACTCGACGACGCGACGTCCATAATTAATTTGTCATACCTATTACTTTTTAGGGTTTCGAGATCGGTTTCGAAACCCTTATAGTCTCTCTTTTTCTGTCCTTTTTTCCGTCTTTAATATCTCAGCAACTACAGCAGCTATAAACTTCAAATTAAAAATAATAATACATTTCGTGCGCCTTATAGTATATTTAAACAAAAAAAAAATGTACCAAAATGAAAAATTAAAAAAAACATTTTATTTAACTTTTTTCATATTATGTCAATACACATTGTGATGTCGATATTTTAAAAGAGACTTACAAGGTCAACTGGGATATTAAATGAAAGGTATTAGTTTGTAAATTTCAAAAAAAAATTGAAATGTTTGTAGGTTTCATACTTTATGAAATATTCTGAAAAAAATAAAGATACCCAATCGGCGGGATCGGGTATTTTTCCAATCTCCGAAGTTTGCAGAGCGATCCATCTAAAATGTATGTTGCATTTGTTGAAGAAATATTGAGAAGTCTACACTTTTTGATAAATGGTCTAAACGGGGGGCAATAACTTTAAAAAGGGGGCGGCAATCACACCGAGAGGGATATCATATAAATTAAAAAAAAAGAAAGTGAAATAATTTATTAGACAAATCCAAGGCACACACATACAAAGTTAGGCACGTGTATTTGTCTATTAATACCTTAAAAAAAAGGAAAAAAAATGGAAGGTATCGTTTTGTCTCAAAACAGTTTCTTAAATTTCTGTAGGATTCATACTTTTTGAAATATTTTGATAAAACTCTAATAATTTACCATTACCCCCCAAACTCCGAAGATTGCAAACCGATTCGTCTGAAATGTAGGTACCTACATTTTTTAGGTATTTATTACTCTCTAGCCGCTAACCGGTACTTATAGTATATGTTTGTGTACTTGACAAACGTTCGATACCCTCGGCGCGCGAGTCACACTCGCACTTGACAGATCTTGTTTTTGTTGTTCTCCACCCAATCATAATCATCTAATCTACCGCATCCATAACTTCGCCCTCAGCAAAACCGCGAACGTAAAGTTTCTCATTTAATTAGATTGCATTCAGCGAAGCGCCGGAGGTGAGGAAACGGCATATATAACAAACATCCTGTATTCTTATCAGCACTCTATACGTCCACTGCTGAACACCACGCGCCTCCAACAAAAAAGGAGGGTTTTGCTATACGCTTACCACGCATGGCAGATATTTGTATTTGTATTTTATTTTGGGAGGTATTTGTATTTTTTTTTATTTATTTGTTTGTTTTCTGTGTATTTATAATACCTGCACTGATCAACCCGCATGCCCAGCGTGGGGACTACGGAATTACGCTCTAATGCTAACAGCTAAGCGACTGAAATCAAAAATATCACTTTATTTCCGTGTTAGTGTTTAATTTTTAAGAATTTGACCTTTTCTAAGGGCACATTTATTGTATATATGGAAATAAAGAGTTTTTTACTTTGACTTTGACAATAAGGCGCTTATCAGGGGAGGCGTCCAGCCCTGGACTAGTATAGCCTGATAATGGTATTTTAGAATATATCTGTTTAACGGCCGGATCGGAACTATATTCGGCTTGCCATTATAAAAAAATGACTGTCATGTGAACTGCTGGGTAACTGAGTATAAGGGGAAGGGGGGGGGGGGGTTAATCATGGGTTCATGATAACAGATTTTGACGTGTGTGTTTAGGTGAGGTCGATAAGAGATGTAGTAACTGAAGGAGTTAGGTACTAGAGAAAAATTACGTCACATTGTCACCGAATGCGTAAATTATTTGAAATTCATTACTTCAACTTCAATAATGTACGCTATGTATGAGGATGTGATATCATTATTGTCTATTCTACCGTAGAGAACCATCCCCGTGCTTATACATTTCTTCAACTTCAATAATGTACGCAATGTATGAGGATGCGATGTCATTATTGTCTATTACTACCCTAGAGAACAACTAACTTCTAAATTTGACACATGAGTTTAAAATCTGAGCCGCGTAGCTTGACGTCGTGTGAGAAGGCACTTACGTCTTGATAAATCACTGTCCGGACCGCGGCGGGTATGAGTGCGGTTGCAAATTAGGTTTGGAGGTCGCAATGGGGTTATATCCTTGTCACACTAGTAAGATAAGTGAAGGGGTCTACTCCTCAGGTAAATGACAATATCATAGTGAAGGTCACTAAAGACGTTCTGTCCCAATCGGAGTTCCAAAATGAGTGCTGAATATTTTGGTGACGAGAGTGGAATGAAGTATTTACTTATCTACACTTGGGTGAAAAAAATTCGCCAATGGATGAATTTTCATCTAATCTTCGAATTAGTTTAGTTTTATAAATTTACTCAATGTGAAGATTGTGGTTATTAACAGAATCCTACAAAAAATCATACTAAGTAATATGTGAACAACTTTGTTACTGAAGATCTACAAACTATATTACTAAACTATATAACATAATGAATACCTAAAAATGTAAGGTCCATCTGAAATGTAAAATTTAAGGTACATTTCAGATGGATCAGTTTGCAAACTTCGGAGTATACAGGATGATGGTACAATTTTCGACTTTTTTCACAATATTTAAAAAAATATGTATTCTACAGGAATTTTAAAAACTCTTTGAGATGTAGAAACCGATACCTTTCATTTAATACCCCCCTCAGAGAGGTAGCCCTCCCTTTTGAAAATTATTCCCCCCCCCCCCTTATGGCAATTTTTCAAAAAGTGTTCTAATTACAGACTTTTCCATATTTTTCCTGTAAAATATAGATCCATATCAACTAATGCTAGATACATTTTAGCTGGACCGCCCTTCAAACTTTGGAGATAGGAGGAAGGAATGGGCAATTTTTCGACTATTTTAAAAATATTTCAAAAATTATGAAACCTATAGAAATTACAAAAACTGATACCTTTCATTTGATAACCCACTTGACCTTTTAGCTCTCTTTTAAAATTTCAGCATCACTATTATTTGTACTGTAAATTTTCATTTACTTATTAAATATTTTTTGTTCTTTAATTCTGCACAGGCGCACAAATGTTATATTATTTTAAATTTCAAGTTAATTCAGTACTACTGTCATTGCTGAGATATTAAAGACAAAATGTATGGAATGGATTGAAAAAGCGATTATGGTCTCGCTTTTTCAATCCATTCAAATCCAATCATTTCCGCCTCGAAACCGATCGTTTCTTTCATCTAAGGATTCTACGTAGTGATTCTGCGATGATACCAAAATCATGGCCACGAACAAAACCTTTTTTTTAATCAGTGCAGCTTTCCTCTATAACCTCTATTTGGAAAGATTTGGATCGTAATTAAAACAAACTACCCAGTTTACAACTATAAGCTGTAATAGGCAACAATCCACGTAACCTTTATCGGGGTTTATAAATAGGTATTGCCAAAAATCTCGTAGGGCGGCCCACAGGTCCTGCTCGTAAACCTTCACGGGAGGGACTGACGAATCGTAATGAGACATCACGGGGGGAAATAACATCCATTCCTACTGCGGTGCCAACTCAGATCCGGAAGCCGACGTAACTTACATTAATGCGTCCACTGCTAAGCTTTAGCGATGTGACCAGGGCCCCAATTCGGCTAGCCAAACACTTTACTATGACAGTGGTATAGTCGCAGAATTGTCACGTAGATGAAAGGAATTTTAGATATGGCAAGCGATGCTGTTTTTACGAAGATATTGATAGAATAATCTTAACCTTGACACTTTTAACGTGTGTCTCTCCATCTGTAGTTTCTTTCATCTAAGGTAGAATACTAAAATGTGTCAATCTGAGGCAATACCGTTGTCTTGCTGAAGCGATTTTTTTCGCAGACTAGGTCCTTCGGAGATCACATTTCGTACTAACTGCAGCTGCCTACTAGATCACGGTGTGCGTCGAAAGCGCTCATATCACTATGCGTTTGAAGAGACTGAAGACTTGATCGCGGCCTGCGTCTCCACATTTTCCCGAAGCTGGATGGTATATTCTTATAGAGGCATCTATAAAAATATACCAGGCATCTATAAGAATATACCATCCAAAGAAAATGGCATAGCTCGCTCGCCTGATTAAACGTCTCCAAGATAAGAACAGTAAGACATACAGAAACAGAATGACAAGAGAAAACAGAAAGTCACACGGATACATAGAAAGAAAGCAATTCTTTCTATTTATCCGTGTGACTTTCTAAGGAACGATGCATCCCAAACGATTAGAATCGATGCATCGTTGCACCGATGAACCGATTCTAATTTCGTTTTGTAAGAGAGGGACCTTTATCGAATGTGTTTCAAGCCATGGTTTGCTGATGCGGCCGTTCCAATTGAGATGATAGTTTAAACAAAATGGGTTTTTTAATTTTTGTTAAATTAACTTGCACTGAAATTGTCTGCGTCAACGCATACAGACTTTTACCGAATGTTTCCGTGTCACTAGAAATATGTTGTTTGTTGGCTTCCTCTCAGTTTATAGTTGAGTGGTCGACCCTTCGTAAATAGCATTCAGCCTATCGCGTACTCAACGTTTAGGTAACTTGGTGGTGATGGTGTTTCTTATTTACTGACCGCTGGATGGGGCCATATGGTAGATTGGGTTATTAAGTGTTGGAGTTTTTCTGGGGATGTTTTATAGATGGAAGATGTTGATTTACTTGATTAGCATAGCCGATAAATTTCACACTTTCTAGACTGTGCTCAGCAGGTCCATTCAGATGTACATATTTAACTTTATTTAAACTACAGTATTTATATTTTTTGCAGATCTCATAAATAAAAATACAGGGTGCCGAACACCCTGCATTTTACCCTGTATTTTACCCTGACCTGTCTATTTTAGGAATTGTTTTTTATTTTTGGTTGTTTTAATTTTTGTTCCTTATGTATGCCTATTTAGGCATACTTATGGAAAAAAAATAATTAAAAAAAAAAACAAAAACAGAAACAAAAAAAAAACAGTATCAACACAACAAAAACAGTATTTACTGTTTTTGTTGATTTGTTGTTTTCCTGTGCTGTTTGTGTGTGAACCTAATAAAAATCTTCTATCTATCTATCTATCTAACGAGCAAGTAAACATAGTAACCGTGACTGGTGGTTGTTCGCGTTTTATGTTTTTGTGAGCTATATTTTGATCTATTTCTGACACATATTTTTATTTTTTTGATAAATATTAGCGTTAGGCTGTTTTATTACAGAGCATTCACAGTTATTTTACCTCTAGCTGTTTGGTTGGCAATCTGAGCGTTATATTGCCATATATAACTTCTATGCCTCCCATGAACGAAATGTAAAAAACAGTATTGCTAATATTACCTAACTATGCCGGCCACTTTGTGTGATAATGATACATGTATAATACGATATTTCTTAAATATTTAATCAAGTATTTTGGAAGTAATGTTTTTAATAAAATATTTATTTCCATACAAAATCAGTACAGTTGTACCAATATTCGATTAACATAATATGTAAGTACCAGTAATATTATGTATATCAATCAATAATAAACAACAGATCAACATTCTAGTTTCCAGTTTAATTGGGTAAAATGTTTAAGACGGGTAACCCTTTTTTACTTACCTGTAAGCTCTTCAAGACGACTCGACAGTTATACCAACACTCAGAAAACATCTGTCAGAGGTAAAATAACTGTGAATGCACTGTACGGTTATTAACTTATTTAATGACGTGTGATGTCACATGTGTCATTTTATGTCCAACGCCATTACGAATCAGCATTTTTGGCGCGGTTTTGAAAATGTTTACTACAACATTGATTTATATCGAAAATACCGTAGATCTCCCAGAAAAATCAAAGTAGCGTGCTTAAAACGTAATAAAGAAATATTTAAAACGATTTTACAGAATTAGTCATATACTTAGACTATGGCAGAAAATTCGCAATTTAAAAAACTCTTAGCTATCACGTATACCGTTAAAAAGTTAGGTTCCTCGTTGACTCTGTACATAAATATACCTTTTGAATGATAAATAAGGCAAATGAAGAGTACCTTGTTATAAACAGGATTATTTGAGGGATACTGCGTGAGTTGCAGGTTTTTTGTATTGTATTCATTTATTTCAGATAATAATCCATATTACACATACACACAATCAAAAAAAATTCAAAATGACAGTCAATAACATAAGATTAGATAAATTAGATTACAGATTCAAATTATTAGAATAAATCATTTGATCATCATATCAGAGGATAAAAAAGCGTGGGACGGAATTTGCTCCAACTCGAAAAATAACAACTAACTAACAGGCTAAAGGTTTCTTCGTCGCTTCTTTACTTGTCTACATACCGAAGCGACTGAAATCAAAAATATCACTATTTCCGTGTCAGTGTTTAATTATTAAGAATTTGACCTTTTCTAAGTATACATTTATTGTATTTATGGAAATAAAGAGTTTTTGACTTTGACTTTGACTTCATCATATTTTACCCATCATCACGAACACGTTCGTGAAGACGCCAGTTCTTTATTTTGTAATTCACCTTTGATACAAAATGAAAAACCATGCTTGTTCGGATCCTAATGCATTAAACGAATTTATTATTTTAAAATGTACCTAACTGATTATGTAAGTTTAATTTTAACAATTGTTTTATTAATATAATTATTTATGTAGTTTTTACATACTGTATACTGTGCGATTAGTGAAAATGTTACTACCATAATACCATAATGTTACTATGTTACCTATGAATGTTATGAATAAATGAACTATGAACTTCCTGCGTTCGTTTTACAAGAAGTGGGAGCGAATAAGGAATATTTACGGGTCTCTTTCATTGGATGAAAGAATGGAATTAGAGATGACAGCATTCTATCTCGGGTAGACCCAACGTAGGCTCCTAAATACAAGTACTTATATTAAAAGTGTAACGAGTCCAATTCTGCACATTAAAGTTATTTTTGCTCAGCGTTTCTTTTTATGAGAGAAACTGTGGTCAAATGTGAATCCTAATTAGTCAGCAGGTACGGCAATCGCGAACGAAGTCGCGGGTGCAGCTAGTAAACAATAATAAGGAACACAAAAAAATAAATTCACGAAAAATATCTTGTTTATCTATAACAAAAAATAAAGCGGAAAACAAAGTGAGAACATCCCAGACTAAACTTAACACAAAATAAAGCTTCGAGATAATTGAGTTATACTATGACGAACGCCTAACTTCACTCGCAAACAACATTACTCAATAAAACCGGCACTCAAAAGTTAGAGAAAGATAAAGAATCTCTAAGAAAGGACACTAACATTAGGTACGATCTACAGGAAACACAGCTGAGGTGGGTATAGCTGGCTCATTATGTTATTTTTTGTTACACCACACTGTCCCAGCGCTGGGCTAAGGTCACTTCCATGACTCGCTTGAGATGACTTAATAAAATAGGCTTACACAACAACAACGAACAACAACCCCACCTAGCGTAACAGCTGCCTGCTTGCCCTGCATGGATCTTAAAGAAATTTGGCAAGGACGCAGAATTTTTTTCTTAGGCCCAACCTTAGGCTACTTTTTATCCAAGAAAAACGCCGGGTAGACTACAAATATATGATTCTGACAAAAAACAGTACCTTTCACAAAAGGTTACGCGTACTGAAAGGGTTTTTAGATTGCTAAAAACGGTGACGGGGACGGTGGCCCTTTTTTTTTTTTCAAAATCGCCGCGCACAATAAAATTTATGTAATTTGGTTAAAGGACACTAAAACAAATATATTTTCTTAGAAAAAGTTTCTGAGATATTCACACATGAAAATAACAAAATTTTTCTTCGTATGTGAATATATCAGAAACCTGACGCTTTAGGAAATTTTTTATCCAAATATAGAGGTATAACATAAATATAAAAGTTATTTATTTGGATAGAAGACACTAAAAATATCTATAACAATAATGTCGTAAAGCATCAGGTTTCTGAGATATTCACTTATGAAGAAAAAATATACATATTTTCATTTGTGAATATCACGAAAACCTGACGCTTTAGGATATTATTTCATACGACATTTTTTTTTTTGTCTTCTATCCAATTATATAAATCAATTGTGCGCGGTGATTCTGAAAAAAAAAAACAAAATGGTGGCTGATGTTAGGGCCAAAATCTACAAACCTCTTCTTTACCTATGGCCGAAAAGAGACAAAAACGTTTGCTCCATTCTTTCGCGAGCTTCTGAAAAAACACAATTAGTTAGAAAAAGTGTTCGTTGCGAGAGATAAAAAAACTTTCCTTATCTGGCCTTTTAAACCTTTTAGGGCGGGTCCTTTGGCGCAGTTTGCAGCCTTTTTATGGCCAAGACGATCATTAGTGACGAAATGTTTGGGAACAGAAAGAAAAGGGAAGGTTCTAGAAGAAAGTAGTAAGTAGTTAAATCGGGAACTTAACGTAACCTGCTTTTGTTTTTAAATTGTATTTTGTGTGTAGATTTTTCGGAGATAGGGATAAAAGATAATTTTTAATTAGATTCTTTGATTTTTGACATTTTGAATGGTAGCGCAATGGCAACGTATCCCGTACTGAAGGAAAGCTGCGGATTCAAGTCTCCACGAAGTCGATTTTAATTAGGATAATTTTTAATTTCTTAGTGTGATGAAAATAGGAATGGAAGGCGCTTTTTTCAGTTATAACCTGCGTTCTTAAAGAATGGGATTGATAATGACGTCATCTGTCATGCTGTCGCGCTCAAATCGGATTCGAAGTGAGCGGACAGCATAAAAGATAACGTCATTCTCAACCCTTTCTTACCTTCCTTTTTTCCTTTCTCTGAGTACGCAGGTTATTCTTGTACACGTCTATGTACATTAAGATATGGATAAGATAGCGATCAGATCCCTTCTAGATTGCGACCCTCAAATAATAGAGAATAATAGCTCATTGTCACAGATTTTATAATACTATACTCAGTGTGTAAGATATTTTAGTTTGAAAGTCAATTGGTTTTTAGGGTACGGAACCCGAAGGTTAAAAATGGAACCCTATTACTAAGCATCCGCTGTCCGTCCGTCCGCCCGTAGGTCCATCTGTTACAGGGCTCTATCTCATGAACCTTAAGAGGTAGACAAATGAAATTTTCAGAGAATGTGTATTTCTGTTACCGCTTAAACAACAAGTAATAAAAATAAAATAAATTTCAAAATTAAAGTGGGCTCCCATACAAAAAACGTGATATTTTTGCCTTTTTTGCTCTCCATTTGTCAAAGCTGTATCTCTTGAACTACAATAGGTAGGCACATGAAACTTTCTATAAATAAGTAACACTTCACTAATTGTAATAACAACAAATACTAACAATAAAATAGAGTTCAAAATTTTTAAGGGGTCTCCGAACAAGTGAATATTTGATGTTCTTTGAAAAAGTTGCCTTTTTTTTACAGTACAGAACCCTTCGTATGCGAGTCGACTCGCTCGTGGCGGTTTATTATTGGACGGAACTAAGTCGCACAAAACAAGTAAAACGTTTATTAAAGTCTTCGTTGAACACATCTCGCGCGTGTAGGTAATCTAAAGGATCACAGATTTTATAAACAAGTATGTAGGTACGTAACAAGAACCATTACATAACAATAATAATAATGTACAAGAATTACTTTGGCAAGAGATTCTGGCACGGTTTTGCTCTTTAGTGAAATACAAGCGTTGAATTTAATGAGAGCATCGTTGCCTCTGATCTCCTACAGAAGGCCAAACGATTGTTGTCTAGGGTAGAATAAAGAAAAATTACATCGCATCGTCATGCGTGAAATTTTTGAAATTGATTTCATCCATTTAAATAATTTACGCAATGTATGGTGATGTCATGTTCGTCTATTCTACCGCTGTGCTTAGCTACTGCCGGCCGGAGGTTTTTAAAATAATACCTACTTGTAAGGTACGAGTAAGGGTAAGTGTAAGGTAACACTTAGTCTATGGTTGATAAATGTGGTTGATAAATAAACTGAGTGTATACGGAAGACTATATGAGTTTGTCGGGAAGAAATAGAAATAAAATATTCATCCAACTTGTGGATGAAAAAAACAAAACACTAGTGAAATAAAACTTATCAACTCCACTCGATCACTTAAATGGATGGATGAATCCACAAAACATTAGTGATAAAAGTTATCAACTCGCTCACTCAAAAACTCTGTAAAACCAAATAACAGAATCCAGTGTTTACTTAAACAGAGTTAATTCATTATCGTTAGGCTTATGGCTGGAGGATTAGATGTGTTGCTTAACGAGATTATAACGGGGGGCGGTGCTGGAGGTAGCGGTGGGCGGGTGTTGACGGACGTCATTATTTAAATTTTTCCACTGAACAATTTACAGTACTTTTTATGTACCTATTTATTTCTAAAACGTGCAACTATTTTTATATGGGCAACTAATGCAATAGTGTACCTAGTCTTATTAATATATATTACTAGCTGCTCTCGCGGCTTCGCCCGCTCTTTTTCGGGATAAAAGGTAGCCTATGTCCGTCCCGGGATATCAAATTCATTAAGATCCGGTTAGCCATTTAGCCGTGAAAAGGTAACAGACAGACAGAGTTACTTTCGAATAATATTAGTATGGATAACTTATTAATTAGAAATTTTTCGACAATTCACACAATATCTTTGTAAATTATAGCCTATGTGCTATTATGATGTATAAGCTACATTATTGTAAAATTTCCTTAAAATCGATTCAGTAGTTTTTGTGTAAAAGAGTAACAAACATCCATACATACAGGGTGTTAGTGTGAACAGTCTTATCCTTGAAACCAGAGGTTCAGAATCACGAGCAGAGTCCGATACCGATGAAAAAAAATAATTTATTTTTCTCTTATTTTTGAAACAAAAATCCTCTAACGTCATAAAAGCATGTCACCCTATAAGTCGGTGCACACGGCGGCGGCGCGGGCGGCGCGGCAGCGCGGCAAGCGTCACCGATAATCCTTTGTCTCGCTCGCACGAGCAAAGTAATACCGCCGCGCTTCAAAGTACCTACGCCACCCGCGCGCGGCTCGTTCAAAGGAAAGTACCTACGCCACCCGAGCGCGGCTCGTTCAAAGGGTACCGGCCGCGTTCAAAGAGCACCGACCCCGCGCGCGGCCCGCGCGCACTGTTCAGTCGCAATCCGCATATTCGATAGTGAGCACGTCACGTCACGTACCGAATAAATTTTTAGCGATTTGTCCGCGTAGTGTTTTATCTGTGGTTTTATGTAAGACGATGTCGTTCACAAATGAACAGTGGACTGAAATGGTCCGGCTTTATGCAATCGCTGGTGATAACATAAGCGTGGCTCGCATGATGTACGCAGAACAGTTCCCAGAACAACGTGTGCCCAGCCGGGAAACGTTTCTAGCGGCTACACAACGGCTGCGTACCTACGGCCAGTTCACAGTGCCTAGTCATGCACAAGGCCGTGGCAACCAACAGTTGGCTGTCAACCTGCAAGAAGAAATCTTGAATTTCTTCGCGGAAAATCCAGAGGAGAGTACTAGAAGGGCAGCTCGTCTCTTCAATGTTTCGCACTGGACAGTTTGGAAAATCCTCCACATCGATGGCCAACACCCCTATCATTTTCAGCCGGTTCAAGAACTGGAAGACCACGACTACCTACCGCGTATGGTTTTCTCACAATGGCTTATGGATAACCTGGACAACATTTCTATTCTGTTCACGGATGAAGCCATGTTCACAAGGTCGGGCATTTACAATGTCCATAATGAACATTATTGGAATAGGCACAATGAACACAGAATACGGGAAAACCAATTCCAGCGTAGGTTTTCTGTGAACGTATGGGCGGGAATTGTGGACGGTGTTCTCCTCGGTCCACATTTCATAGACGGACATTTAAATGGAGAGACCTACATACATAAACATTTTACGACGGGTGTTTCATCGGATGCTGGAGAATGTGCCTCTTCGTTCATTAAGGAACTTGTGGTACCAGCACGACGGTGCCCCTGCACATTTCCAATTGCAGGTGAGAAGTATGCTCGATGAGGAGTTTCCTGGGCGATGGAAAGGTCGCGGAGGACCAGTCGCGTGGCCAGCGCGTTCACCTGACCTAACGCCCTTGGATTTTTATTTGTGGGGAGACATTAAGCGCCGAGTCTACGCCACTCGTTTTCATAACACAAGACAATTAAAAAGTCGTATTCGTAAGGCGTTTAGGGATGTGAAAAATGACTCATTTGTGCTTTCTCGAGTGCGGGATAATTTGAGAAGACGTGCGGAGGCTTGCGTAGCTGTAAACGGAGCCCATTTTGAAAACATTTTACGTGTAATGTAAGTTAAACAAACTGTACATAAAACTGTAAATTTTAATTGAATTGTGCATAAACTTTATTAGTGATGAACTTTTTAAATACGCCAAAAATACCTACTTTAGTCTAGGTACTTACTGGCAAATGTACCTAGTAATGTAGCTATTTTTGCCTGTCCTAAGCCAGGAAAAGTATGAAGGGTATGTTTCATCACAATGAAGTAGGTACCTACGATTCGAATTATTTCGATACCTACCTACACCGTACCGGCCGCGGCCAGGTCGCAGATAGGCGAGCGCGGGCGGCCACGGCGCGGCTGATGTGACTAGGGTGTCCAGACATAAAGTAGGATAGCAGAGAAATGAATTATGAAAATCCATCGAAACTAATTGACTTTTATTTTTAATAATTACTTGTATCGTTTCATTTTAGGGTTAGGCATTCGTGGTTTAAATGACAACGGTGTTCACACTAACACCCTGTATATACTCACAAACTTTCGTGTTTACAATATTAGTAGGTTTGATGAACTTTGATGAATTTTTAATGATAATTATTAAAAATACATCAAACCCTATAAAAATTATATATAATAAAATAAAACTTATTCAAAACATTATATCAGGTGAGATTGTGGTCAACCAAAAGTCTATTGATGATACAAAAAAACTGTTGATAACAACAAACACGATGGAACTCGTTATACCTACTCGGAACTGAAGCCGAATTTCTTTTTTTACGGAGTTTCAAAAAATAACCGATAACATTGTGAACTCTGCGCGGGCAAAACCGCGGGGGAAAGCTAGTAGATATAATGATTTATGGTGATTGAGCCTCTACTATTCAAAATTTGTTTTAATTTTACTTTTTTTTCATATTGCACGTGTAGGCTAATTATTATTTCCACATTATTCTAGCGGCAAAGGATGGCGTTATCAAACCTGCGAAAACCTCCTTCTTATGACGGTGACCGCATTTATTAACACTTTTATCCCTTAAGCTGAGTTATCGTTTATTTTTGGGACTGAAATTGGGAGAATGTTCACGAAATTAGACGGTCATCCATTTTATGAAGTCAATTTAAATTCTGCTTTGATACTGTAGCAATAAAGAATAATTTTCATATTCGTAGGGGTCATCGTGTTGTACCTTCTACAAATAAATAAGTAAATAACGAATGCTGGACAATTCACATAACCATCATCTAGCCACAAAGTAAGCAGAGCTTATAAGAAATCAAATAATATCCTAAAATATTTCGACTTCGACGGGACTTGAACCCGCGTCTTTCCCTCAGTACGGGAAGCAGCTTGTGTTATAGTCAAAAAAATGGAAGTTACCTTGACTTCGTAAGCTTAGAGATATCTTATAATTTGGCGTGTTCCAAAAAACTGTAACCAACTTCAAATTCCGGTAAATAGTATTCATTAATGTCTAGGACGTACGAATTCACCCCTCCCGTACTTGGTGAATTGCGATATTATTGAGCTAATGATTCAGCAATTGGAATTGCAGATCATGCAGATCACTGAGCATCTAGCTAATCAGCTCATAGGTTAATCCTAATCAAATGAACAATTGACTGATATGTGCCATTGGGTAAGTTCCACCCTTTGTAAGTTTGCTTTAATCGAATTAGTACGATATCTATAAACTATACCGGGTATCTAAAATCTCAAACTGTTGCGGTATGTTGTGTTTTGGTCAGAAACATATCAGATTCATACATTTATAGGCCTCTTCATAGATTTCGATGACACTACCCTAGATATTACTGATTTCTCTCATCGATCAACAGCCTTCTTTTTCAAATATAAGCTTTGATAACAATTATTACGATTGTGACTATGCTAGATTGTTATTTTATAAGTGTTTTATTTAAGGTATGTCATAATAATAATAATAAGAGCTAGCTAGCTTCTTCACCGTTTTGATATATTTTTTACTGTAGTATTATAATATTGTATTTACCATCTTAAATAAATGTATTTTATAACGAGATTTTGAATAAATTATCTAACTAATAATAAACCATTTATTTCAGGTAATATTAGTCTAGTAGATGATGTAAATACTTAAAAACTACGCCCCATGTAAAATATATACCTTAGTCTAGTTATGTAGATATAAGCTTTTTATTATTTTATTTTTAAGTGCAATAAAGTGTTAATTCATTCATATTTATTCATTCTAACATACATAAAATACACCTATTTACTACCACGTAGTGTCGGCATCGTGTGACACACATGTGCTGCGACCGGTAATCGTCCGCGAAAACGTCGGAACAACACGTTCTTCGGCCAGAATTCTTCCTTAGTAAAGGTCGATATATTCAGTTGGAATACGCACCACAAATGATTCAAAATCATTATGTCGCGACTCACACTGCACTAGCGAACAGCTCTGAATAAAATGAGTCAGAGCCGCCGCCGCGCCGTGAATCCACAAAACGCAATTACGCGCGTGAGCGCGTAAAAAACCCGCACGATGATGCAGATCTGCACTCCCGCAAGTACGCGCGTAGGTGCGTCGACACGCAACATGCAGTGTGGTGCGTGGCAGTGTGTTAACCGCCTTGCCTACCACAATCTGTTGTATATAATCTGCTGTTGTTATAGTGGCAAAATAAATACACATTATCTAAAAACTTCAACTCTTACGGTTCTTGAGAGCCCTGGACAGACGGACAGACAGACGGACGGACGGACAGCGGAGGCTTAGTAATAGGGTTCCATATTCACCTTTGGGGTACGGAACCACCGGGGTTTCAATGGTTCAAACATATCTCTTAACAAAATGTTTGATAAACTTCTTGCCAATTTCCAAACTAATTAAAACGCAAACATGTGATGAGATCGTAAACTGGGTTTGTTATACAGCAGTAAATACCCTGTCGTAAACCTTTCCCAGACCGAAGTGTTTCCTAAGTTATAAAATTATGTAATCTTACATATGTTAATTTAGTAAATCCTTTGAAATTTAAAAAAACTTGTAAAAGTACACGAAAATGAAGGACTAACGCCGCAATTTTTTCAAAAAAGCTTAATAATATCACCTCATTTCGGCTTAGTACACATGTTTCGTGGCACTCTGTATAAGTTTTTTTGTTGTTGATATAATGTTGTGGCGTATAAAATTTCCATATTGAAATTCTATACAGCACCACTGAAACAATTACAAAAATTGTTTTACTGTACTATACCTATTGGTATCTTGATGCTGTCTGGTTGTGCAGCTGACGTTTTACCCAGGCAAGCGAAACTGTCGGCAAGAGGTGGTTTTAATTATCTCAGGTACAAATTACCTGGACTCTCATGACTAATTTAATTACGTAGTCAAAATACATAACCCCTCCACGCTATCGTTGACAGACTATTTTTGTAAGGTTTGTAATGTTAGTGCTGCATAAATAAGTACGGCATGTTTCTTTAAATTCATCGAACACCCGAATTTCAAGAACACCAACTTTATAAGCCAAAATAGATTACATATTAAAACGTGTATGGACGTAAAAATGTATCGCTAAACTATGTTGGGTTACTGCCAACTTCCGCGGTGCGATTCTGATTTTCAGAATTTGATACCAAGTAAAATAACGCAATAAGCATGATGACTGATTTTCAAAATCTATTCTATGATATTCAGTAGTATCTATTATATCAAAATATATCATATTTCTGCATAAAATAAAGGTTTTTATGCAATAAAAGGACATTTAAATTTTAAGTTTCAAATTCACGCCAAAACGCTCGCCGGTGTCATGGCGTCTGTCATTCATTCATTACGCAGTACGCAAATAGTAAACATTCGATGCTTATACACATAACCTAACACCCATACAGAACTTATATAGGTAAACATTTATAAACACTTAAATTATTCGACACACTATGTATATTTAATGTACTCACATAGAAGTTTTGAAGCTTCTAAATTCTGCTGAACAGAAATCATTGTTCGAAGCCAGGAGCTCTGCCACCAACTCTAGGCAAATTAGCGGATTTTGCCCTGGGTAATCCTTGTTTCATGGCTGATGTCTGTTGTGGGAATGTATTTTAGGGACAAGTAAACCGAAAACAATCTTTTTTTAACTATTTACCTATATTTTACCTACTTTGATAACGACATGGCTGTTCATTTATGTCTTGAAAGAAAAGAGGGTACTTTCTTAAAAATTTACCTATTTCTAGGATGTAAACAGGAGGTAAAGATTCGAAGTGTGGTTTACATGAATCTGGCATTCTTATATTTACTAGAATAGATAATTTTCCCAGCTATACAATTGTCTTGAATCTTTCTAGAAGAAATCCTATGCACTTGTATTATTCTTACCACACTGACATTGTGTTATTAAAATTGGTTCTAATGGGACCAAAAAGATATTAGTAATGATTTTTCCGGTGTTTTTGTTTCAATTCAATGTCTGAGTGAACCATATTAACATGAATTTGTAGAACTTGTTTGACCTTGTTTGAACCATTATCTTAATAAGCTTATAATATCGAGGCGGCTATCAGAGAACAAAGAGCCATGACAAAAATAAACATCATTTTATCATAGTACATAATCACAAAACTTTAATAGGTTTATAAACACTGTTTGCTGTGATATTTGTCAGTCGTCGTGTCCTCTTGAACCTGTGCGCACCCAGGATGTTGCTCTATGTGCTTCTCGCGTTATGCGCAGTAGTTTTCTACGTTTTTAATTCGAGAAATAGTGACTATTGGAAGAAAAGGAACATTAAACAAGTGAACTATATCCTATGGAAGTTTTTCTTTGGAAACCGCTCGCTACCTGAGCATTATGCAGAAATATACAAGGCGAATGACAGCCCGGTTGGTGTGTTTATAGGGTCGACACCTGCATTGATACTTAAAGATTTGGAAGATGTTCAAACAGTCATGGCCAGTGATTTCCAAAGTTTCTACAAACGAGGGATCAACACCAATCCTAATGATCTACTTGCCGATAATGTTCTGTTCATCGATGACTATAAAAGATGGAAAATACTGAGGAGCAAACTTACACCGATTTTCACCACATCTAAACTAAAGAACATGTTTTACATTTTAGACCGATGTGGAAAAGACTTTGTAGATTTCTTGCAAGACAGCAAGGAGATACGAGATAAGCCTTTTAACGCGCTATACACATACACAACGTCGTCGATAGGAGCATCTGTTTTCGGAATCGATACAGGAACAACAAACACAATGGACTCTCCATTCTTAGAAATGTCATGGAAAGCTGTAGAGCCGTCTTTGAAGACCAACGCTCAACTACTGATAAACGGGGTGTGCCCAACTCTTTTCAGATTATTAAAACTCAAAATCTTTGGGGAACACGAAGAGTTCTTCATTGGCGCCGTGAAATCAGTGCTAGAAAGCCGACGTAACGGCACAAGGAAGACTCATGACTTTATAGAGATGTGTTTGGAGTTACAGAAACAAGGTACGATGAAGGATCCTGTCACTGGGTTTGAACTAGAGCCGACAACAGAGGTGTTGGCTGCACAGGCTTTCTTCTTCTTCATAGCAGGAGCTGATACGTCAGCAAACTCCATGCACTTCACTTTACTTTGCCTTGCTAGTAACCAAGATTGGCTAGCAAAGGTGCATAACGAAATAGATTCGGTGTTCCAAGACAAAGACCATTTAGACTTCAGCGATACTGAAAAGCTGCACATACTGGACATGGTAGTCTCAGAGTCCATCAGATTGTATCCCACGATTGGTGTTATGACTAGGCAGTGCACTAAAGATGCTTGGTTGCCAGGAGCTAAGATAATGATGGAAAAGGGGACTGTGGCGGTGATTTCAGCATACGGCATCCAGAGAGACAAAAGGTTCTTCTCCGATCCAGATTCGTTTGACCCGGAAAGATTTGCGCCGAATAATTTGTCCAACTTGAAAAAGTACAGCTATCTGCCGTTTGGCGAGGGAAATCGTATTTGCATTGGTAAGTAGACCGGGGAATTAAGTAAAAGGCTTGGGATGTTCTTGCTAATTTCTTGGTGAAAGATTTATTAATCGGAGACTTCGTAAATTAATTTCAAGTTTTTGGTATTTGAATCTTGTTCAGTGGGTGGACTGCAATCATCATCATTTGACAAAATATTCGTAAACTGTCCAACCAACCACAGAGATTTCAATTATTTAAATTATTAACAATAACAAAACAGTCTTTAGTAACAAAGAAAATGTCAAAGTTTTTAAAACTATGCACTAGCCAAACAAAATGTAGAATGTTTGTAAATAAACCAACCATACTTAACTTAAAATTCACTCTGTTGCCGCGTCTTTTGTTATAAAGTTACTTGTCAATTTGAGATACTTCCTTCAATAAATATTGCTTACGCCAAGCATGTGAGTTTTAGTTATTCGTGTCGTAGTTTGTTTACAAACATTCTACATCGAGTTTGGCTAGTGTATAGTGCGTGTTTACCATTTTATTGAAACAGTTGAGATAACTGCAGACTCCCCAAGATAATTAATTTTACATATGTTTTTTTTTCCTAATCCTATTTTTAAATACGCTCTGAGATCAGTGATTCCGATCATGCCATTGATTCATAAGCATAATTGGAATAATTTGGGATTACAATGTCTGTTTTGATTGACCAGGCAATTAGAGCTCTATGTTATCTCCCTAGCCTCCCATCCTGTGTTACAATCCCTCATTGCATTCCGTACGCAAATACAGGCATTAAAATCACCTAACAGTTCGAATATTAGCACAAAATCCTTTGAACCCCTGAGCCTAGCGCACGCACACATCGAGCACTGAGCTGCACTAGTATAGAGGTAAATGTACATCCAACACCGCAGCTTACCATAGTTTTCAAAGAATAGCCTAACCAGGATCTTGAATCGAGTTATATTCAATCGACGGGTATTTCCATTAACCCTTATTTATATGATTACCATAACCAAACCGTTCACTTCAACACACACTACTCTACACACCTACACACTAGCCATCCTATTTGAGCTGTGTTAATTTAAGTTTTTTTTTATTGAGTTAGCTTGGCCAAAACTAGTCGATTCATAGCGAGCCTTTTTCGCCTTAGGAATCACCTAACTTTTTGCTGCCAAATGGGAAGGAACCACCGCGGACATGCCGCGGCCGCTGACATTTGTCGCGGACATGTCACAAGAAGTCACCGGCTACTGTTGCAAACAAGATTCTACAAGAAAAATGGTCATGAAGGCTGTGCCGGCGGCGTTGCCATCTTTGGTGTGTAGACTCCATTAGCGTGTTACAGGCTGTCAAACGAAACAAAACCAACGTCATTTGCGATGGCTTGGCACTGTACCGGCTTTTCACGATCTCCTGTGCCGTGACCCAGGTTCAGGCCTCTAGTTTTATTTATTCAACCATCAAACAGGCTATCCTTTAAGCCTTACGACGCTAAATGTAAGGATCATGAATAACGATCAGATATTGCGATGTATGCTGTTGTGGTTACGATGAGCTGCATTTAGAGCTCGGCTCAGTGTGTCTCTGCTGTCGGTTTATTGAGTGACCGACGTGACCGTTTCACTGGGGTGAGAATATCAATAGGTTTTATCAGCTACGCTCTGTTTGTGTCTGTGCTTTTATTCATATTCATATAATTTATTGTAATTTTATGCATACAGGTGTTTAGATACAGATTCAGATTATTTATTGGCAACATAGTTACAGGTCTAGTAATAATTACAATTAATGTATTAAATAACAATGTTAATTAGAAATCACATTAAAACGTATTACAAATAATCATAAATAATAAACAAAGCAATTTTATAAAAGTAAAATCAGAATGTCAAAAATTAATTCATTCAAACATAAATCACATATTCATCATAATCACAATTTCATAAAAACACATGTCAATAAGCCAATTTTTAAGATTGTTCTTAAAGGATTGCATCGAAGGTGCGCTGGTGATGTCGGGTGGCAGTCGGTTGTACAGAAGGTATACTCTGTTCCCAAGTTAGCTTGTCCAGGGTAAAGCCTAGGAACACTGTCTCATTGACCTGGCCTGGATCCTTACTGTCAATAGCCACATTCAACGGCCTAAGGTATACGCACGCCCAGCGAGGTTATAGTGGATAAAGTTAGTTTTTGTTACATTTAACGCCGGACCATTACCTATAGCTAAACCACTGGTGCAATCGACTTGCTACAGTATTGAGTCTTGCCTCCAGTGCGTCTACTGTTGGAGCCTCTACTACTGCCGCCACATCGTCTGCGTACAGGAAAACGTGCGCAACCTTGATCCATGCTGGCAGGTCGTTCATGAGCAGAGAAAAGACGATGTTCGAAAGGAACAATCCTTTTGGGACTCCAATACTGGTAGGTAGAGCCTGGGATCTGATCCTTCCTCCTCTCCCAGTCACGAGCTGATTTCTATTAGTTAAAAAGCTAGCTAACAACTTAAGCGCTGTTCCACAAACTCCATAGTGCGCGAGCTTTTCGATGAGTAGAGCGTGGTCTGCGACGTCAAACGCTTTTGACAAGTCGCAATACATGACCGCTACTTGGTTCTTTACACTCGCGCGCTTCAAGAATACGCCGGACCACCTCCCTAGCAGCATCAGTCGTCGACCTCCCGGCCCGGTAGGCGTACTGCCTTGCAGACAGCGAAGCGGTACTCGTTAGGTACTCCAGAAGACGCGTACTTAGACCATTCTCTAGTATTTTTGCGATTGCTGGAATAATACTCACAGGTCTGTAACTTTTCACGTCCTCTTCGCGCCCTTTCCCCTTATACAGAGATGAAACTCGTACGCTCGTTAGCACCTGCGGGTACACCTTCTCTTTTAAACATTTGTTAAATAAAATGCAAAGAATAAAGGCTCATAGCTCGGAGGTCTTATGAAGGAGTGACGTTGACATTTCGTAAATATCTATGGTGTTCTTATGAGATACGCCTACCTGAATTGTTTTAAATACTTCGGCAGGCGTAAAAAGCTTAAACCTGAGTAAGGTTTCCGCCAACTTGCTGGAAGATCTCAGCACTCGCATGGCTAACGGCACGCAGGCAGCGGGCGCGCAGCAGCTTTCACGAAATGAGCGTTTATTGCGTCTACTGCATCGCTATCGCTCTGAAACTCTGACCCATCATTTTTCTGCAAAGCCTCAATGAAGTCTAGAGACTTGCGTGTTTTGCCAGTTTCGAGTTTCACAATATCCCTAATCTTAGCGGAATTGCCTGATTTCGCTATTATATCACAATAATATTTCGAACTTTCTTCGCGCAAAACCTTATTAAAACGATATTTAAAGTCGTCAATCTGGTTCAACAAAGTTGCGTTATCCGGGAAACTTTGTGATATTTCACTCATTTCTCGGATCAAATATTCCAAAGATTACGATTACATCATTTGTGACCCTTGAAGTGCTTTTCCTGTGGGGACTAAAACATTTAACCGGGAAACACGCGTCTATTTTGTTGACAATGATATTTAATAATGCTGTAGTTAGCTCGTTCAATGTCGATTTTACATATTTTTGAGCAATCGCTATCCAATCCACACTATCGATTGCTCCGATAAAACTGTAAGTATTCGCCTGTGAATACGACCTATTGCGGTATGTAGCAGAACAGTCGATTTGTGACACACTATGCTCACACTCAATGACGACTCGCACGGTATAGTGGCTTAGATCCATGTGCAAGGGTGTTGCACGTACCATTCCCAACCTCGCGAGCTCATTATTTACATAAATATAAATATGTTTGTTCTTAGGTGTAGGTAGTGTTATTGGGTACACAATGCATGTAAACCTTGTCACGGCGCTACAGTTACTTTGAATTGCTCT
Organism: Eupithecia inturbata; assembly: GCA_963662085.1. Taxonomy (NCBI): domain Eukaryota; kingdom Metazoa; phylum Arthropoda; class Insecta; order Lepidoptera; family Geometridae; genus Eupithecia; species Eupithecia inturbata. The sequence continues at coordinate 14,969,808 of OY759178.1, read as the reverse complement.
CGACAGATCAATCAAATCAAAAACATAAATGTGAAAACTAGCCGAGTTCGTTCAGATCTCTTCGCCGATAAAAGAGCAGAGATCAAGCTGAGATATCATATAAATAGGTGCCAAGTTTCTTAGATGAACTGCTATCTTAATTTGTTACGTTCTTTCATTATTTAATTTGTGTCTTGGCAATACAAATTAAATTAAATAAAGAAAGAACGCAAACAATCTAGAAGTGCTTTAAGTTTTTCATGAGTCAGTTGTTAAAAATGACACTTTTTGGACCTCTATAACCCTTCATTATTTATTTATAAAATTTGTATTCGTACTCTTTTCATGGATCTTACTAAACATGCAAAATTGAAAGCCTGTAGGTTTGATAATGTCTGAGATACAGGTGGGACCAATGGTTCGTGTAAAGATACTCACTGCCATTGCGTCGCCTGTTTCTTTCAGAACTTGGCTAGCGCGCGCCTCAACAACTTTGATATTTCATATAATTTATATAATTAATTAATGTAGGAATGTCATGATTAATATAAGTATTGGTTATAAAGGCAAGAATAAATAATAATTGAATTGAATAAGATTTAGTTTAAGTTTTCAATTTAATGAAACTATCGTAAATTAATGTCAGATTAGAAATAGTCAAATGCAACGAAATTTTATTCAGATTTTTGATATGTAAGTGTATTTTACCACTGAGTATTTGTATTACCATGTCAGTAGTTTGAGTAGATGCTTAATGCCTTCATTGTAAATGAGTAATGGCGGCTACCGTTCTTCGGCTGTGCTGTCTGAAATCTCTGTGAGCTATGAACCTCCTAATAAACAATACACACTTTTTACTACTTAGTTAAACGTGGCTGCAGTTTTTTAACCACTTTAAGTAGCTGTATAAATAACAAGTAATATAAGTAGCGCTTCGGTTGAACCACTATACAAATTATTAAACTTAAAAATTGCTATCGCTAACTCTAGAGCTTAAAACTCTAAATTTTAGAGTCTAGAACTCGCCAAAAACCCAGTCCTTAAACAATTAAACCCCCAACCAATCAGCGTTTCTATGCCGTGGCGCTCGCGGCGTAAGAATCCAACTCTGCTCATAGATGTCGTAGAAAGAGTCGACTAAGGGAACCTAACAGGGGAAGAACAGCAGCTCTTCAGTGTATGTTTAAGTGTTAAGGGGAGGTACTTTCAGCAGTGCTGATGAGATTTTGTTGCAGGTGCTCGGTTCGCCCGCCTCCAGTTCCTAGCCGGCCTCGCCTGGCTGCTGCGAAGGTTCACCTTGGCGGAGCAGAAGTATACACCTGACCATTTCGAACGCAGCAGCTTCAGTCTTCGGGATGTTAGTGCGAAATATGACCTTGTACCTAGGAGTTAAAAGCTTAAGGCAGTTGTCCCACCACCGATGGCGAGGAAGCGACTAACTATCGGCTACTTTCTTGCTCAAGAAACGTACAATAGATTATACATTCCGGTAAATAAAAGAAATGCATAAGTATATTAATAGTTGATCGCTGACTGTTTACACTGCCGGCAAGGACTCGCTCCACTTGTTTGTCGCTCAGCGACAAAAGCTACTTGCTTAGCGATGCTCGCTTAGCGAAGAGAACTCACGCCGAGAGACCAATCAGTGGTAATTTCTCTACAGTTTATCGCGCGTGCAGGTTTGCGGAGGACTGTACGCTCGGTCGCCGTAACCGCCGCGAGTAATCGTCCGTAACACTCGCACACTCGCTTATAGCCAAGTGACAAAACTATCGGAACTACACACTCGCTGCTCGCCAACTCTTTTCTACATTCTAGCTCTACTCGCTTCTCGTTCATCGGCGACGCGGAGGCGGCGGCGGCGGTGGGACAACTGCCTGTGGGCGTAGGTATTCAATAACTGTGTTTTGTTTATGCTGTGTGTGTGAACTTATGTAGGTTCATTGCACAAACTAATCCAGATGAACACGTACAATATGTTACTACAGTTAAGCCTTGCTAGGAAGTGAAGAAGGTAATTTTGGAAAAAAAAATATTGATTTATCTTAGAACGAAACTACCTCTATAATGTCAATATTTTGTGACTATCATAGTTATAAGACTATAATTACTTCTAGTTTGTAGTGGAACTTCATGCTAATTGTGGCTACGACACGTGTTAATAAGATTAAAAGCTACTCTTAATAGAAAAATATATTATCTTTTCTATTCAAAAACTATATGTTGTGAAATAAAATAAATTTTATGATATATAATTAATTTGTTTTTTGGGGCTATGGGACTTCTGATCAAATAATTTTAGGAACTCGCAGCTCAAAAAAATTACACTCATATTTTTGCAAAAGCTACCTACATTTGGGTCGTTGAAATTATCTTAATGTCTCATTCTAAATTTCTAGTGCATTATCAGGATACACCGCGTTTTGTTTTATTCTCTATTGTCTGGAAAACTAAGTTAAATCTTCGGTTTAGAATGCGAAGGCTTGCGCACATTAGGGCGGGCCACACACGTACCTTTGTTTTGCAAGAGTGCGAAACAAATGTGCGCTGTGTGAAATGTCTCAATGGTGATTAGTAAAGTATATTAGTGAAGTAGTATTATGCTGGTAAATCCTTAAAAAAATGGTCATTCCTTAAAAAAACATCTGAAAATCGTGATCAAGGATTGATTAGTACAAATTTAGCTTATTTTCAATGTTACCATAGTTGGCCTATCAAAATTGAAGTTTTTTGGTAGTAAGGCACGAATCCCTCCGGATTCCCCTTCGATTTACCCTGTACGATATTGATGCAAAACGAGTTGTTTCTAATATGATTTTAAATACCAATTAACAACAAATCAAAATAACTTTTCCAGGTAATAAAAAAGGTTTAGAAATAACATTACCCCGAGGACGCCATCTGTTCACGTAAATACATTCACGCCTCGCTACATTTGACAAATGAAAACGCGCGTTGTTCATGCTAATCTGCTCAGTTTGCAGACATAATCCCCATACTGTGCTCGATGTAAGGCTATATATAGGTAAATCCAGTATTATGTTGATGTAAGCGTGGATTGGCGAATTTGTTGTGTAAAATGATTCCAAGGTAGATGCGAGAAATTGTAGGTGCGATCGTCTTTTATTTTTCGTACTTATGCATATTTGTGACGTAATGTCAGCGTAGTCGCTTCTATGAAAACAAAAGACGATCATGTGAGCTTTAACCGAGCTTTATTGACCATTCTAGCAACAAAACCTTTTTACCGAAACTCAAGCAAGCAAGAGGCATATAAAAAGCATATAAGACATCCAAACTAAGCAATAGTGGTTTTGGCCGCCCAACCAAGATGAGTGAGCATCACCTATAAAGAAACCCAATTAGGTACTTTCGCTTATGGAAAACTAATTATAATTATGCTCAGGGATTTTCCAATAATAAGCATGCGGGTCTATTAAAACCACTTAGTGTAATAATAATTAGTTTAGTTTTTATAATACTTTTACAATGTTTACTACACTCTAACGTTATCCTCAGCAAATAACTGTCTTGCACGTTTTGCAACAAGCATTTACGTTTTGTTCAAAACAGAAAAATGGATCGGAAACTACATTACTAACAGCTAGCAGCTAGCTACTCATTGTGAATCAATGTTGCCAACTGAACGGAAAACATCAATTTATATCCCGACACTGGAATCCAATTAACCCTCACATAGTTACACGAAAATAAATTTAAATTCGGACGCAATTTCAACAGTTTAGTGGGAAATTGTTTCCCTTTTTTCCACAAACAAAATTAAGGAATTTTCAATCGGTAACAAACAAACATCCACGTTTTCCTAATTGTCTCGAACCAGGTTATTTTATTTATTTAAACGCCTAACCCCTTTCATTGGCGTTGTAACCTTTAAGACAAACTTATTCCCTCTCAACCTTAAGCCTACAGCAACACTCATAAGAGTCAGTTTGCCTTGATCTGAGTGTAGTATTATGCTGGTAAATGTCGCAGCGATAGATTTATATTCAATTTAACTTTTCGCTTTTAGTTTTCGTTTTGTTGCGACGAGGGCGGTTATGGGGAGTTACACGTAATGTTGATTGCTGGAGTAAAGGACTCTTTGAGGACAACATTGGTTCAGCACGCTAATGATAAGGAACCTATTGAAACCTTAGCATTCAATCAGCACCAACGAAACAATATTACTTTCATTATGAGAATGTTTGTGAACGGCACAAAATTTAAAGATTTGATGTTTCTTTGCCAGCTAGTGCATAAAATAATATTAAACCAAATATCAAAATCTGCAAATATTTGTTTTTTGTGTCCTGGGTACACTTCGTATAAATAAAAAACATATATTTATGTAGTGTATGTATTATGTATATCAGTCATCTAGTACCCATAACACAGGCTCTGCTGAGCTAGGGGCTAGATGATGCTGTGTCGATGCATGTATGTGTGGGTCCAGCATTTTTTTATTATTTTTATTTAAAAATTCACAATGTAGTTGTCTATAACTAAGCTATGAGTATTTACATTATCGGAGCAGTTTATGCCCGCCTTTGGTGGTGAAAGCCTCCTCCAAGCTTTGCTATTCGCTCTTGTACGTTGCTGTCCTACGTGCTCCCCGCTACTTCCTTCGTATCGTCACGCCACCTTCCATTGGCAGGATAATCGTTTTTGATAAAAACGTTGTATGAAGGTCATCCATCACAGTGGATTCATTAAAACAAACGACGCCTGTATGAACATAGAATACAAAATGAAATAGGGAGCTTACATTTATCAACGTGTATTGTATAAGGAAAATATGATGTGGAAGCCCGGTTTCATTTGTTAATACGTTCATACCTAGAGTAGACTAGATTAACGACAGTTTTTAAGCTTGATGACCGACTATAGGTAGGTTATTATGACCCAACTAAAAATAAAATTATTCTAAAATACTGGCTGAAGCTACCTCAATCACTAATTCAGGATATTAATTTTATTTGAACAACATCAGCGGCACAGTGGCTGAAGGTCTGCCTGTGGCAATGGCGGTTTTGATATCCGCCTCAGAACAAATGTTTGTTCGATCTGCAGTTATTTGTTCCGGTTGCTCTGGTGTTTTCTCTGTATAAAAAACATATCTATCTATGTCATGTATTTAATGAAGTATATCAGATACCTAGTTCCCACTACACAAGCTCTGCTTAGCTTGGGGCTCGATGATGCTGTGTGAATTGCCCAGCTTTATTTATTTACTTATTGTTGTCGTGGCGTTTGTTTTTTGATCGTTTAGGGTTAAAGCGTTTTCTATACAGTATATCCGTTTTATTTTAACTATTAAGTATCACCCCTGAAACGCAAGTCTATTTCGTCGAGAGACCTGTCTATTTGAGGTCCAATTACACACGAGCCCAGAGATTTTTCTCTCGTATTTCCCGTGTTTTTGTCAAACCAAATCTGTTGAGTTACTTATTCTGGAAACCTAGCAACACGATTTAGAATTGTGTCTCTGATGCAAAGCTTTAGTTTATTAGTATATCACATTTACTGCCCGAGCTTGGCCTCCTGCAAATGGGCATGTGTATCGTGAGCCATGAAAGTATTAGTTAGTTAGTTGTAAGTTAGTTAGTAAACTATTAGTTATATCAGCCCTAAGCCATAGGTACCAACCTACTTAATCCTTTACACGTCATCTAAGAAGTACTTCCAAATGAACACTACCATCCTTAGTGGATGTAGAGCCCATTGGTGATGATGATGAAATCAGTAATTTGAGCCCTGGGCTTGGTTTGACTATAGTATCGAGAGAGATGTCGTCATGATGTCTTATTTTTCCATGGGATTTGTTACAGCGCGTCTATCGTGCGGACATGGAACTACGGAAATCCCATTCAAAAATGAGAGGCCTGACCTCTCATTTTGATGACTGACGTCTCGAGACTATAGTCAAACCGAACTCAGAACTCAGGTCAATCAGTCATTTGTAACTATTTCATTTAATTTATTTTCAACTATAGGAACGCTAAGGAGCACTTACATAGTTCTGTAAAAATTACATGAATGCCTTATGTCTAAATAATGTTAAACTTAAAATAAATCACACAAAAAAGTAGGTACACAGTTGATAAAAAACATGTCAGATCTTATAACTAGAGTGATGTCAAATGTATTCAAACCGCAAGCAGGTAAGCAAATATTAAATATTGGCGATTGAAATAGTTAAAATATTGTGTGTCCAAGAGTCCTGTAAGGTCTGAAGGAAGTAAAGCACTTCGAATTTTGAATTTTGAATTCAATAATAAAAATAATCAAGGATAATACAATAGACAATAAATAATTAACAGTCAGAATGACAAAGAAAATTACAATTCAATAATAAAAACAAATTAAAACTAGTATTTACAATTGAAACAATTAAGCTAACAGTCAGATAATTAATTAACAATTATAGCCACAATATAATAAATTATTCTACTTATAATTAATATATTCATTTACTCCATTTGTCCATTTTTTTAACCATTTGTCAAGCAGCGACTGATTTAATTTTTGTTTGAATAAATTACCATTGAGTTATTTAATGGGTTCTGTTAACTTATTAAAGTTTAAAGAGGCTACGTCTTACAGTAATAATGGAAATAATAAACAAACATAAATCAATAAACGATAAAAATAAACGAAGTCATTTCATTGACATTGACAAGATTCCAATAATTATAAAAAGACAATCTAAAACGTCTAAAACAGGAAACAACTAATATGCCTAATATTTCATTGGCTCAGGATGCCAGAGAACAACTGGAAGAAGCAGAGTTCAGAATACCCCTGCCCGCTTCCCCGGCGCGTAATATGTGTCTGAAGAGGGTCCCAGTTTCATTACTATCTACAGTTACACCTGTCGGGGATTTTGCGCGTTTTTCATGCCTCTGTTTTAGGATTTTAGCCTGATTGTTATTAAGGTTGTTTTTGCTGTTGTTTTTGATTGATTAGGTAACTTTTTATTATACTAAAAAGTTCTTCGTTTCGCAAAAAAAAACTTGTTACGATAAATTGGATTTAGATTTGAGTTGATACATCATCCATATTCCAGTTTTCCCAGTTTTTCTTAGAAAGGGGTAATTCTGGACATTGATTTTTTATTCAGATTACAGGGGAAACTGGAATAAGTCATAATAAAAACAGGTTAACAGATACAGTAATTTATGAATGATTTGACGGACTTTGGATAGCTACTTACAATTTCACGCGGGTCTAGTCTAGACTATTCTCCATAGTGTTTTAGAGGCGCTATTACTTTAGTAATTCTTATCACACTAATATTGTAAATGCTAAAGTTTGTGATGTTAAGATGTTTGGAAGTTTGTAATCTCTTCTCACAAAAAATGCAGAATGTATTGGGCTAAAATTGCGGGCTGAAATTAGCCTGAAACGGTAACATGAACACGGTCAGAAAAACGAAATCTGAATCAAAAACCAATTAAAAATCCTAGTCTGTTTGCTTTCCCTAAAAGTTAACCCAACTTTTGTAATTTATAATTATTTCCCAATATATTCACAATCCTTATCAAAGATTTGACTATTAGGGATTTACAAATAAGGGTTTTAAAGCTCCGAAAACCAATACCGATAATTACGCCGATTCCAAGAGTTTCAGATATTAGGCAAGGAATAATCACCCTAACACCGATACAATAACAGCTATAATCGTGTAACCCTGATCGTTTAGAGACAGCAACCCAGAATAAGGGAATCGTTTTTGTATTGAATTTCACTGCGAAGTGCTATGATATGGTTAAAGGTAAACTTGTCCGTTCTCTAAGCTCGTCTGAAGCTTCGGCCTCTATGGATACTTACGGTAGGTTGTCTTTGATATGTATCAGGGACTAGTTGTTGAGCGATTTTATGTAGCTAGTTGATTTTTTATTATTTTGATGTCCTCCTAGTCGAATTTTCGGCCACAGCTGCCAGTATCAACAGAGACTAGACAACTGCACAGGGCATAATTATGCTTAGTGCACAAGTCAGGAATAGGAATGCACCTGTGTTTACGCACACACTTGCGTAAACACAGGTGCACTCCCTATTCCTTCACTCTTATTCGAAATGCCCGATGAAATGGCAGAATAGGTTTGGCAGACGGCACAACATCCTTAGCAATCCGTTATCAGATTCCCATTATGACAAAAAAAAAACTCTAGTATAACAAAAGTGTTGTAAAAACTAGTTTTTCTAGATCCATCGATGGATTTGATTTTTTTAATTTACGTGAAATCTGAAATCATAATACAAAATCAGGATATCACTACCGCATCAAACATTCATAATTTAGTATGTGAACGGCTAGGTACACACTAAAACTTACGAAGTGTAAGTTTTAGTATGTACCCAGTCCCCAGTTCGTACATGGTAGGTACCCAATTTTCCTATTTACATATATGGTGAATACATAGGCTGATACAAGATTCAAAAAGACCTGATGATTAGCCTAGGTAGTAAAGATCTATGCTTGAGTAACGCTTATTCCATAGAAAAGCGTTACTCAAGCATAGATCGATGACTGAGCAAGCTTTTATAATACCGGCTTAAGAATCTTGGTCAACTCATGTAAAATATCAATTATTTAACCAGTTTCGTCATTTTAGGATATGAAAAAGCCAGATTATAATCTAAAAGAATTTGATGATTACCGAGAATATTAAATCTTATAATAGTAGCAACAGAACTCATTTCACTCTACTATTATCCCAGGCATACATCTAAACAAGTGGTTCTACAGATATTTGTTCCGGGTGTTCTAGGTGTTTCCTATGTATGATAATTAAATATCTACCGATCACTTACTTAGCAACGCAACAAAGAAATTTGATTTTATGACGACCGATGTGACGCGACGGGCGACGGTCCGCCTGCGACGCAGGAGGTTGCGGGTTCGATTCCCGCCTTGGGACAAATGTTTGTGCGATCTGCAAATGTTTGTTCCGGGTATTCTGGGTATTTTCTATATATAATAAAAAATATATATCTATGTAATGTATTGTATTATGTATATCAGTCATCTAGTACCCATAACACAAGCTCTGCTGACTTTGCAGCTAGATGATGCTGTGTGGATTGTCCAGCATTCTTTATTTATTTTATTTACTGATTTTGAAAAAATAATTTCTATTAAAAATTCGAAAGTATGGGTGGCACTATCCCTCCAAACTTTCGGAATAATAATAGTTTCTGATGCTGCGAAAACTACAGAACGGATTGAGCTGAAATTTCGCATATACATGTATTTCTATCTCGAATATCGTATTGGCACTATCCCGGAAAAACGCGTGCACCAAAAGCAGCTAGTAATAAAAAAAAAAAAAAATTACCTCTTTAACTAGTAGCAATAGGACTCAATTCACTTTCCTGTCCGCGGGAGTGGAGCAGCCAGTCCGGACCCAGCGGTAGTTTTATACATCTACCGAGTTTTCCTTTATAAATGCAAATGGAAAGCTAACGCAACCATAACCCGTTATTAGAATACGACCGAGAGATTCAATTCGTGTCTGTTTTGAATTAACGTCTCAATATTCATGTGTTTTTTACGAATGAAATTGTGGAAGGCCTCGACTCTGAATATAATACCAAGACCAAGACAAGGCTAAGACGACAATAATATTGTCGTCTTGGCAGTTTTAGTTTATTTTTCTGACTGTACAAATCCCCGTTTATAATGTGCCCGCGAGTTGAGGACAAAAAAATAGATAAAATCGGAAGGAAATAGGAAGAAACTCGCGGTCACTCGCGAGCTCCACGCCCGCGAGTGACCGCGAGTTGACGAATAAGTCATAAATTTGAAACTATGAATTATAATTTACAGCACAAGGTTTTTGATTAGGTACTGTTTACTTGAACTAGTTTCTGCCCGCTTCTTTACACGCGTTTTTTTGAAACAAAAGTAAGTCTATCATGGTAATCCAGGTCAAGAACTACATCTAAGCATAAGTTCAGACTGATTTGTTTCGTAGATTTGACGCGAAGAATTAACAAACATTCAAACATCTAACTAAACTATCGCATTTATAAATATTAGGGATGTGATACCGCTTTTGGGTTAATTACAGGGCTCGATTCTGACCAAAGGTTTCATTTCGATACACTTGAATCGAAAAAGAATCTGTGTTAGTAATAACAGATTCTCAGTTCTCTGTCGTGCTTCGAACATATCTATATGGTGTAATATAATATAATATACCTAATGATATTGTATATAATATACCTAATGATATTGACTTAAATTCACTATGTAAATCTCTCATCATCATCATCAACCTATCTTAGCCCCTGCTGGACATAGGCCTCCCCTAATAAGCGCCATAGCGCCCTGTCTTCAGTTTGCCTCATCCAGCATCTGCTTACAGTCTTTCGCAAATTGGCTTCCCACCTGGCTGGTGGGCGTCCTACACTACGTTTGCCGAGTCGCAGTCTACACTCGAGAACACGATTACAATAATCAATAATCATTTATTTCGTACATTGCTAGAATTACACGTCACATTCGTCCCTATAAAAAATGAGTAAATTATATTATAAGTAAGTATAGACATTATTAAAAAAAAATTATACATTCGTAACATTTACCTTAAAATTACATTTAAAAAAAAAAAAAATACATAATATCTAATATCTACAGGCAGATAATAATCTCTAGTCCCTTTTGCAGGCTACAAACTCATCGTAGCTGTAAAAGCTGTTGTCAATAAGCCAGTGCTTCAACTTGTATATGAAAGATGTCAGCCTTGTTGCTTCCGTTACATTTTTAGGAAGACTGTTGTACACTGTCGGTCCTATTATGCGCGTTAACTTTCCAGACTTCGCGAGAGTACCAGGCAGGGTGGTGAGTTTGTCCGCTCGCCGAGTATTGTATTTATGAATGTCGCTATTTTTAGTGAATACCTCTAAGTTACTCCTTATATATACCGCTACCTGGAATATGCCTAGAAGGGTGAGTATTTCCAGCTCTTTAAAGTGAGGTTTTGCAGAGACGTCCTGTGCAATCTTCACCATTGCACGAATGGCACGCTTCTGCATGCGGAAGGCACGCTGCCAGTCCGCCGCCCGCCCCCACAACTCAGCTCCGTACTGCAATAGTGAGTGGACAGTCGCAAAGTAACAGGATCGTACTACTTGTCTTGGCAGGAACCTTGCAAGCCGACTGAGCGCGTAGCACGCACCACCAAGCTTACCACATACCTTGTCGATATGGGACTCCCACGTGAGACTCCTGTCAAGTTCAACCACTGTTGCGGACGGTAACCAGGATGACCTAGTTCGCCCTGGGAAAGTATCCCAACTTAAGTTCGACGTGCGTTCCTTTCTCCTTCCGAAGCTGGTAGACGCACGCCGCCACGCACCCCTGAATGCGTATGAAGCTATGACGACCTGCTCTTCCTTCCTATGGGGGGGACCTCGACGTTGAAATGAAAGACAGGATCTTGAATATTCAGGTTTCGGCTGTTCCTAGGTTTCCCTACTACTACTTGCTGTCTTCCTTGCTTCTTGCCTCTTCGGTGGCTTAGCTGCGACTTGCCTCTTCGGTGGCTGGACTGCGACTGACGGCCGTACAAACTGCGCTCATATTTATATGGCCGTGTTTTACCGGCAAGACGCCTGCGTGCTTTTGACTCAAATTCACCTAATTTTTTCCTTGAGCCGAAACCTTTAAACCTTTATTTCTTGTAATTTACCCAAAGAATATTTATATAGTTGTCGGTTCTTCGCGTGATATGGCCGGCCCACTGCCACTTCAGCTTGCTAATTATCTGAGCTATGTCTATAGCTTTGGTTCCTGTCGGATGTATTCGTTAGGAATCCTATCCTTCGAGCATAGCTCATTTCACAGCTTGCTGAGCGACTTTGAACTGGTGGACCAGCCCTACCGCGAGTGTCCACGTCTCAGCTCCGTAGGTCATAACAGGTAGGACGCACATAACGTGCGTAAATCGCGTAAATCACTTACTTACAATAAACGATTTGAAATTGAAACACAAAAGTTTAAATTCGTTGCCTAGAATAAGGGCCCATTCGATACGATTATTGTCGCGATATAATCGTTTATCTCCCAGATTCGGGGCCGAGATTCCGTTTTAAGTTTCGGTAATGTTTATACAATTGGAGGCGCCGAACGTTTTGTTTGGAGGAAATAACTGTTGGTTTGAGCTTTTATGGGACGTTATTTCCGTGTCTGAGTATTGTAGGAGAAATAATTTGGTACGTAGGTACCCGAAAGTGAAAAGGTAGTTTCATGTGCGAAGCTTAGTACTGAACAGGTTTTTTGTTTTGCCATTTGCATACAAGTCATTGTTTTTATGTGGAAAATGTTCAGAGAATTTTCATAGATATGATTGCAAATGTTTTATTAACAAAGAATATTAAAATCCATTAATCCATATCAATACTAATCGGAAACGTCCCCAAGACGCTCACTGCATTGCCCTGCTTTATAATACAAACTGATCACTTATTTTTTTTTACCTAATAGTAATTAGTTTTTTAGGGTTCCGCACCCGAAGGGTGAAAACGGAACCCTATTACTAAGCCTCCGCTGTCCGTCCGTCCATCCGTCCGTCTGTCACGTGACTATATCTCATGAACTATAAGTGGTAGACAGTTGAAATTTTCAGATAATGTGTATTTTTTGTTCCGCTATAACATCAAATAACAAAAATAAAATCAAAATCAAAATAAAGGGGGCTCCCATACAACAAACGTGATTTCTTTTGGCTATTTTTGCTCCTTATTTGTCAAGGCTGTATCTCTTGAAATACAAAAGTTAGGCACATGAAACTTTATATAATTAAGTAACACTTCAACTGTAATAATAACAATTACTAAAAATACAATAAAGTTGAAAATATAAAGGGGTCTCCAAACAAGTGAATATTTGATGTTCTTTGAAAAAGTTGCCAGATTTTTATGGTACGGAACCTTTCGTGTGCGAGTCGACTCACACTTGCCGGTTTATTTCAACGTATTGTTCCTATGTTATTATTGTGTAATTATAGATTTTGTATTAAATATTCATTTAAAAATTGTTTATTTATATAGTGTATATTGTGGCAAATAAATTATATGTCTACAATTTACACTTTACATTTTCATCAAAGTAAAAAAGAATATTGTAAAGTGTGATTTAATTATCAGTGCAACGAAATTAGCTTACAAAAATTAGTGCAAAGATCTAAGCAGCTACCTATATTTACTTGGTACTAAAAAAGAGCCACCATTAAATATTATTATGTACATTTGTGATAGGGAACATACATCGCACCTCCCCTACCGTAAGTGCTTAATGCACTTTTCAGGACCAGCAGCACTTTCGTCTCTATTTAATTTTTTATTGCAGTAAATGGGCATCAACTCTCCGCGCTACGGGACATTATCCCCTCTCTCCCCTATTCTGATATCACACTAATATTATAAATGCGAAAGTTTGGATGTTTGTATGTATGAATGTTTGTTACCTCTTCACGCCAATACTACTGAACGGATCGTGTTGAACTTTTGCATGTAGGTAGTTCTAGGCCTCGGATAAAACATAGGCTACTTTTAATCCTAATAAATTAGTTCCTATGGGATAGAAATCACCTTCAAACGTTTCCATAGAAAAAACGCGAGCGAATCCGCGGGCCGAAACTAGTATTTTATAAGATTTTCCAGCCGTTTACCATTTATATAATGTAAATGTTAGTTTGGATGACTGTTAGACCTAGGTAAAACATTATATAATACTAGGTTTCACTCGCGGCTTCGTATGCGCTTCTCCGAGATATAAAGTAACCTTAGTCCTTTACCGGGATATCATCTGTGACCTTGCCATGTTTCATCAAGTTCCGTTAAGCCGTTTAGTCGTGAAACGGTAACAGAGAGAAAGAGAGACAGAACTACTTTCGAATATGGAGTATAGAGTTTGGATATTTATATATATATATATTTCAATAGATTGGGTACGTTATTGTTAAAGTTTACACCAGTAAAAGAAGTTTCCGACAGAAGCAAGTGGATTACGGAAGTAAACTCTAACTCAAGGCACAAAAACTTAAATTGCAGCAATAAGCTGCTTTAACCGTCGAAGACAAACTGCTTGGACGAAGTAGTAATTTTTAAAACAAGATGGCGCGTTCTAATTAAATTACGATGGCTGAAAACTTTTTAAGAACTTGGCTAGGTACCAGAGGAGCTTTGGAATGACGCGGCCACACTACCCTTTCTAGGTTGTACGCACTAGTAGTTTAAACGCGCGGTTGTATCCGACCGACAACGACGACGCAATAGTTGTATACGATGCTTGGCTGCTTGATATGGTTAAAAAGTATCAACCGCGAGTCAAACTGCTAGTGCGTAGTGTGTACCTACGTAAAAGAAGCTGCTCTTCGGACTTTAGTTTTTTACCCAGAAATTTATTCGCACACAATCATAACTAACACGCATGTTGAATGACCATAGAGGTTTTAATCATTTTGATGACGCGGCGGTCATAATTGCCATGTAACATAATGACAGTACCATGTCAATGTATTTATGAAAACTTGTAGTACACTACACTCATAGAAATATCAATCGGTTCCCTAAAAAGAGCGATATAAGTACATAATTTAAATACTAGAGATATGAATAAACTCGCTGTGCCCACAACTAGGCTACACAAGAATAATGTATCTTTTAAAGGGTCTCAATACGCTTCTACAACAAAATACCAAATGAGTTGAAAAAATTATCAATAAATTAATTCAAACAAATTGTCAAACATATCCTTTGAAAAAGGCTTACTACTTATGTAGCATCAGATTATCTAGAGGATAAAAAAGCTGCGGACGAGTTTTGTTCCAACTCAAAAACTAACAAGGTAAAGGTTTCTTGTTCGCTTCTTTACCTTAAAAATATAGAAATGAACAAAAAATCAAAGTGATCACGTTATTTCCCAGTTTTACTTATGAAATATGTATTTTGTGACGTGTCCAAGAGTCCTTTATGGAAATTAGGGAAAAAAAGTATTTTGATGTTTGATACCATGGTGCACATTTAAATTTTGATTCTACATATTTTACTTGATATCCAAAATAACAAACGTCACGTTTCTAATTTAGTCACTTTTCTGCCCTAAATAGCTATAACGCTATTAGATAAAACTCAACTTATGAAACTACATTATCGGAAAAGCTTTTCACACGCTCTAAATTTTTGATTCAAAATCCAGTGTAGCGACACCCTTACTGTAAGTGGAAGTCGCAGTTAAGTGGAATACAATTTATGTGTTACTTAGCGAATGGTGGATGGCCAAGTTATTATTAGTCCAAAGGTTGCGTAAGTAGCTGGAATGCTTAGCTAAGTTATTATAACTTAAGTTGTAAGTTTGATTTGATGTGTTTACTCTGTTACTTTTCTAACTTCCATTTGATCGTCAGATTTATTTTTGTCTTGCTTCTACTTGCTGGTTCGTGGTTTTTTCCTATAAAAAAAGTCACATAGGCTATCAACGAATATCTAGTATACAATCTATTTCGTCAAGATTCGTTCAGTCGTGAAATGAGAACGGACAGAAAGGCTGAGTTACTTACGTGTTTTAAGTGTAAGTGTAAGGTAAGTGTAGGTAAGTGTGTGTGTATTTTCATAAACTCCCACTTTTAAGGATGACTCACGCTAGACCGTGTTGGGTCCGAGCCGAGTGTCGGTCGTAGCACGACCGCTACGACCGACACATAAATAACGATCGACGGCGATAACGCGTCAAAGTTTCAAACGTGAGTATTCACTGTTGCATAACTTTATAAGTAGTCATAACTTTCTTTCAACTTTTGTTACGTTAATACACTGGTTTATTGAGTACACACCTAGATGTCAATGACCTCTCTATTGTATTTAGTTTTGTTTTAAATTAGAAAGGCATCTATCCGTATAAAAAAGTATAGTTGCCCCAATTTTGTCGGGATATAGGTGCAATTAGGGGCATCTATCCCCCAGAGCTATAAACATAGTCAGTGTGTTTTGAAAAATATATTTTGTTATATTTTATGTCGGAAATATTTTGTTGTGTTATGTGTACCTACATAATATTTATTAAATGCTTAAGTTCAATTATTATTCTATAGGTATGCTCAAATTAAACATTTTACATTGTATTTTACTTTTATTTTGTATTTAATAAATATATAGAATAAATATATTTATTTATTCTATATATTTGATAAATATATTTATTTATTCTATAGGGCATCTATCTTACAGCATTGGCATCTATCCTCGTTAGTATTTTCATGGTAAGGCATCTATCCATATAGGTAGGCATCTACCCCAAAAAGAAAAGGTTTGTAAAAACTCCTGCCCAATCAGTAATTGTTAGGTTACTAGAAACAGTTAGTAATGATAGATTGTTTGCAACAGTTTGCAGTTAGCTTAATTGTTTCAATGGTAAATACTAGTTCTAAATTGTTTTTATTATTGAATTGTAATTTTCTTTGTCAATAAAGTATTAAATTAGTTAGTAATGTGAGGTAAAAGATTAAACTATATTAAAATAAAGTATTCACGACTACTTTAAAACCACAAGGCCTTTTCAAAAAGTGGGGCATCTATCCTGGGTTTACCCTACACAAATTTAAACTTTGACACAACAATTGTAAATAAAACTCAGACCACTGCCACATATTATTTCATTTAACATTGTAATATTCATTACAAAACTGTCATTGCGTCGCAAAGAGAACACCCTTTGTAACGTCTCTCTTTGACGCCAGTACTGCATCACGCTGTATTATGCTCAGTTTATTGTGACAGTGAGCGGGATATGTTACTCACACCTACTCGGTAGAAGGATGGTTACATTATGTTAAGTAAAACGAGTAGGTTAAGTAATAGCGCTAAGTCGCTAAGTCCTCTCCAAGTTTGAACACCTGATGACTGAGACAGGATGCGTTTTTAGTGGAAAGTAGGAATGGGTCGTCGACTTTTTACATTCAACGATACGATACCGTTTATCGTCCTCGATAAACTAGTTTATAAAAATACAGTTTATTTGTCGACTAGTTTATGCCGTTCCGGATATGATCGATCGTTTAACGTTGATTCACTGATTGTTAAACGACGACTAAAATAAATATAATAGAGTTGTTTTTACAAAACACCGCCAATTCAACAGATAAAGAGTCACGCGCATTAGCCATACAAGCAAGTGTGAACAGAACGGAATGCTTGATAGACGCGTGGCTAGCTGGCTAGAGAAACAGTTTCGGCAACGTCCAACGTTGGACTGCGCGTTGCAAATGTCGTTCATATCTAAACTGATTTATCAGTGGACTCAGGACTGGAAACCTGTCTAACAGTTGACGGCAAACAAACTGTTTCAAAAAATCTTTTCGTTCATTCAACGACCACCACTAGTGGAAAGACAGAGCGGGGGCACATTTTGAATTTATCGCAGACATATTTACTTAGACCATGTTAGATTTCCTTTGGAAACTGACTTGAGCATACGGTGACTCCAGCTGCAGCGGTTGTCGGTACATCGGGAGATATGACCGGCATACATACCACTTCAGCTTGCTAATTCTTTGAGCTATGTCGATAACTTTGGTTCTTTGTCGGATGTATTCGTTACAAATCCTATCCTTCAGAGAAACTCCGAGCATAGCTCTTTCCATAGCTCGCCGAGCGACTTTGAACTGGTGGACCAGCCCTACCGTGTGTGCCCACGTCTCAGCTCCGTAGGTCATAACGGGTAGGACGCACTGGTTGAAAACTTTAGTTTTCAAGCATTTCGGTATGGATCACGTGAAGACACGACGTAGTTTCCAAAGCGCTGCCCAGCCTAGCTGGATCCTCCTCTTGGCCTTTTTCTCGAAATTGTTTTTACCCAACTGCAGAATCTGCCCGAGGTAAGTGTACTCGGAACCAGTTTCGAGTAGGTGGCCAAGTACGACGAGTCCTAGATCAATGTCTATATATTAATGCTATACCTTTCCACTACAACGTCTTAAATATATCTTCCAACGCGCTCGTGAACAATAATTTAATTAACTAGGTTAATTAAAAACAACCAAACACAGTTAATTATAACTAATTCCTGCCCGCAGAAAAAAAATAATTACCCTATTTCATAATGATCCGTTTAGTTGTCTCTGAGCCATGGCCTATTTGTCGTGCGTACACGCATACTTGCCTATATAAAGTTATTTACTTTTTTGAAAATGTTCATTTGATCATTTAAACCTATTGTGCTTATGTTTAAAATTATGTATTTATGTAAATTGTATGTGGTCTGTAGTACCAAATATTTTTTCTATCCATGTATCAGTTGTTTAGGCGTAAAAATAAAATACACAGACTGAAGTATCTTCGCATTTAATAATATTAGTATGAATAGTGAACGAGCTCTAGGGGTCTTCAAATATTTAACAAATCGTCTGGTCAAGGCGACGTGTGACCCGAGAGCGGGTGAGTATTTGATCGAGCTAGCTCTAGATTATTAGCGTGGTCTGCAGTTAGCTCGATTGTTTCAATTATAAATACATGTTCTTATTTGTTTTTATTATATATTAAAACGAAAAGCTTACACAACATGAAATTGTAATTCCTTTGCCAGCGTCGATACCGTCAATTATCCGAGAGAGATGTGAGGGCGCACCATTAGCGCTAGTTGGCTCTGAGATTCATGATGCAACAACCGATTTGAGCTTTCAACGGACATTCTGCTTTTTTTTAGGGTTCAGTGAATGCACGGGGAACTTTTTTGACACTTTCAGAATACTGGTTTGTTTTAAAAGTATGGGTTGTGGAAGTTAACGCTTGATTTGGAATTCGAAAGAGATGATGTGAAAGAACACAACTCGGTAACTCAAGGGAATTGTCTTCTTTGTTATAAAAAAATAGTAAGAGCATTTAAAATAAATAAAGATTATGGTTATAGTTAACTGATGGCTGTTATAGGTATGTAATAATTGTAAATGTTTGCAGACTGTAGACACTTTGTAGAAATATACTGAGCCAAATTACACGAAAACCGTTGTCCGTCGAATTGATGGACAACGGAGACTGTCAAACGCTGTCACTTCGGCTGTCTTAGCTTATTCAGGGAATGACGCACCAACCCACAGGGCTGTGTCGCTGACTTTGGTGTGCCGACTTCTTAAGCGAGTTTAAGCTCGACTTAGTATGACCGAGGAACTCATTACCGATGCCTTACAATGGGTCTTTTACACACACCATGCATAATAAACACTATAACTGTACTTATCTCTTAGATTTTTAATGTGACATACAACGAACTAAAAATATTTTTAGCTCGCCAAGACTCTTCCAAGCTCAGCCAACGTGTAACTGAACTTATTCTCTCGCAAACTGGCTCACAACTCACGCTTAACAAACTTTTTGGTAGTTAAAGCGGGTGGAATGGGCAGGTTGGCCTACGGCGTCGAGGGCAGGTATTATTCCTACTTTTATGGATCCTGTTAGCTTTTCCACTTTTTTTTTTGTACGCTTTGAGAGCCTTTGAGTCTATTGACTGTATGTTGCAATTTCAAGCGTAGAGGAACCATAACTACATTGCAGCTGAGAGGAGTAAAATGCTTGTTCAAATTCCCTCAGAGTTTAGAAAATGTTTTAACTAAAGCTTAATCTAAATGTGTTTAAATTCGCATCTTTCCACGAATCTTACAAAGCTACCTTCTAGATTTTACTACTTTGAATTATGAATGGTTGAACTTTACGGTACTAGAAATGGACATAAATAAAAATCGTATAACTATCTAAATAAGAAATAAACATAGTACAAAAGGTGGCCTTATCGCTGAGAGTGATTTCTCCCAGGCAACCTTGCAGTAAATGTAGAAAGTCAAAGTAGTAAAATTGTACACACTAAACTAAAAACTGTGAAATTAAATGAAATTTAAAAATATATTTATTACTATTTATACAATAAAATAAAAATAATACATAGGATTCTTGCTACAAGTTGTTACTGAGTAAGTACAGAGCAGTTACGGACTGCAGTACAATGATTTTTTTTATTTGTTATTTACAAAGTATACATAATCTGTTTATTAATGTTCCACCATTAACCACAATAGGTTTGTGTTGGTGCTCACACTCGTCTTATACATAAATGTACATTGCATTTGCATTATTTCTTATAATCTATGTCACAACTATTCCCACAGGCTGGGCCTGTATCGTGAGAACCCACATGATTAGCAAGCTATGATTACATTATGCATCGTGTGTGTTTTATATTGCTCCATTTATGTTTATTTACGTATAAATGTTTTTCACTTCTCTTGCTCAAAAAGTGTGTCATTATAGCGTAGCTTAGCGGGAGTAAATTCGATTTTAAGCCCTCGGGCATTTATTTTTTTATTTTTTTAGTTTTTGTCTGAAATCATGAGCCAGTTTAAGATATTCGTCCTCTTACATAAAGACTCGACTTTTTGGTTCCATCAACAAAGAACATATATTTTATTTGAATTTATTTTGAAAATGGAACTGAAAGCGGCTTCTTGTTGATCGGTGGTTGTTTATAAGAATTATGATTTTTCCTCCATGGTAGAATGCGTACTTTGCGTTGCGCAAAATCCCATTTGGTTTTCTACTAATCGATTGAAGGTGAACGTGGTATTAACTTAAGTATTCCTCATTTCCTCGCTGCGCTCGAGAGGATAACAAACTCTTGTATAGTTTAGGCCCTAGTAAAACCATCTACTAATTGTTCTCTACTTCTCTACTCGACTTACAATTTAGTTAGACCATAGAACTAATTATACAGAGCCTACACATTTGCTCCCTTTGGGGTCGAGACCCTAGTTCCGTGGGGTACCGAGGCTCTCCGGGTTTTAAAAAGTTATCTGAGCGTCTGGTCGTCGCGACGCGTGACCCGAGAGCTGGTGGGTATCTGGCGCAGCGCATCAGCATTGCCATACAGCGGGGCACATGCAGCCAACGTCTTAGGGACGCTTCCGACTGGTATTGATATGGATCAGTTGAGCTACCTGTAGTTTGTTTGCAACAGTCTGCAGTTAGCTTAATTGTTTCAATTGTAAATACTAGTTCTAATTTGTTTTTATTATTGAATTGTAATTTTCTTTGTCAATAAAAATTATAGTAGAAAGTTTTAAATAACTTGATTAAGAAATATGTATACATTCTTATAATTTATTTATGTAGCCTAGGAGGCAGCTCCACAGTTTTTAACTTTTGCTGTCTCAACGTTCATTTGTATCTTATATATTATGTACCTTATCCTAAATAAATTATTTTTGTATATTTTGTAGTAGCGTTATTTTTATCAGCTTAATTCTCGGTACCCAATTTGACCGAGAGCTAAAACATATTCAACAAACAAAATGAACAAACAGAACTAGTGCCTTGTGTAGGCGCCAGTTCTGTTTAAAGCAGTTTTATTTAAAGCAGAATTTATAAAAGTTTTTGAAGCGCTGCTGACTCGATTGTCTAAAGTTCTCTTTTTCTCGACTCTAGGTAGAGTTGTTTAGCTAGTTTGGATTGTAACTTCGAGCTTTGATAACCAAGTTTAAATATCGTATCGTGGTGTTTCCAGCTTTTGTGTAAAATAAACGAGGAGCTCTGCAAAAATAAATGTTCATTATCTATGCAACTGTTATTCCAGTAATTATCGTAACAAAAATAATATTTATGCAATTATACACTGGATTTAAAAGGATGTTTTTCCTATTTTCAAGAATACACTAGGACTCCCAATATTTGGATAACATGTGTCAAAATAATTGTGAATTAATAAAACGCATTCCTTCACAGTGTTGGAAGGTTGCGGGTTCAAGTCCCGCCTGAGTCGCAAATTTTTGGGATATTCATACATCGGTATAAATTCTTAATACAATCCTTTAAAAACAGAAAAGGAATACTTTATAGGTACGTTGTGTTTTCACTAGGTGTTCCTAAACCCGTACCTGTTTGTAAATATCCTTTGTATTCCGGATAGGTTGGAAGGTTGGTTGTGGAAGAATGACAGCGAGACGGAAGAAATTAAGAATGTTATTTACGATATAATGAGTGATTTTAATGAATGATTTAACTAGATAGATAGGTGTACAAGCAGAAAGCAAACTAATATTACGAAAGAAATTACAGAGCAAAGTTATCAGTGAGCGCGTGAAGTTAGCAAGCTGGTCAGTCGCGGAATGCCGAAGCGAATGATCAGCCGCGCGTGAGTGACCGGGCGACACCGGTCCGCATTGTAGGTTCAGTTCACTCGGGGTATGGCCCAAGTTCATAGAATTATGCGAAATGAATATTGTATCTTTGATATACAAATTTGGAACGCACATTTCGGATCAGTGTCGAGTGGCGCATAGGTACGCCACAACTTCATATTGTTTTTAGATTTCGGTCGATTTTCAATAAACAAGGTTATTGGTAATTCACTGACACTACTTAACTTAACTTAACTTAGGTACTCTGCCCATCATCACGAACACGTGTGAAGACGCCAGATCTTAATTCTTAAAATTGGTATTGGTAGTAGGGACCTCACTCTATTCAAAAACTTGTTGTTTAGAAGGGCTTTTTTTTAAAACTAAACAAAAAAACCGCTCTAACCTCTATTAACAGTGGGTGTGGCAGTGGGAGATCGGTCTTTAGTGATGAATCGGGTTCCAGACAAACGTGTTTTCTCATTTAGGTGATATACAAAAAGAAAATAGAATTAAGACCCGGCGTCGTCACGAACATGTTCATAACGATGGGCAGAACCAGTGCAGTTCCCGCAGTGTCAATGAATTACCAATAACCCTGAATTTATTGCAAAAAATTTATTTACCTATAAAATGTTAAGCTCTCATACGGGCTCTGTATCAACTACCATAAAACTATTTCAATTCTCGATTCACCATAAGCCCTGTAATACCCGGTGATTTATGAAAATGCTAAAAATAGAAGCATGTTAGTTAATATTTTATACGACTAGATGTCGTTTTTTTCTGGCATTCTGGCGAAGTGGTTAAAAATTCACTGAATCCAGACTCAAGATGTGAACACACACCGACGGACAACATGAAGTAGTGGTCAAAATATTCCCTTTACCACATGTTACCTACACCACTTGTTGGTTTCTTCTTTGTCTTATTTTTCGGTTCCACAGCATAAATTGCGAAACCATATCGATCATCAGGAGGTTCCGACTTTAACATTTCCGGCGTTCAGTGAATAAAACTTTCCATGCGTGTATGAAAATGTTAGTTCAAATTTTGTAGGAAGATAATTCTTGTAGAACTGAAATAGGAACGAAACTTTTCAAAGACAAGTTTTGCTTTTGGGCATTGTCAATATCAAATATCAAAGTGCTTTATTTCCTTTACACCTTACTTTAGGACGTCACAAAACTCAAATTACATAAGTAAAACTAGGAAATAAAGTGATCACATGATTTTTTGTTCACATCAATCTTTTAAGGTAAAGTAAAGAAGCGAACAAAAAACCTTTACCTTGTTAGGTTGTTAGTTTCCGAGTTGGAGCAAAACTCGTCCCAAACTTTTTATCCTCTAGATAATCTGATATTTTGTAGTAAGCCTTTTTACAAAGAATACGTTTGACAATTCGTTTGAATTTATTTATTGATAATTTTTTCAACTCATTTCAACGTAGAAGCGTATACATTGCCGTTTAAAAGAACCTTAATCTTGTTTTGCCTAGTTGTGGGCACAGCGAGTTTATTCTTATTTCTAGTATTTAAATTATGTATGTCGCTATTTTTAAGGAACCGGATGATATTTTTATATGGGTACCACAAGTTTTCATAAATACATATACATATGTATATTGCCCTGGTACTGTCACCATGTTTATTTCTTTGAATTTATCCACCGTGGCTGAGTAAACCAATGGGATCTGTACGTATCACCAATGCAGTGGCTATTTCTATGGCCTACGCTACTTTGTACCTGAATAAAGCCTAAAGGTGAATAATTGACGACTTCTGTGGCGCAGCGGATAATGGTCCGCCTGCGACACAGGAGGTTGCGGGTTCGATTCCCGCCTCGGGACAAATGTTTTTACGATCTGCAGATATTTGTACCGTACGAGTGAAACCGCAGACGAAGCTAGTTCGAATTTTCTTTATCAATGAATCATCTTACATACCACCACTCTCAAAAGGGTAGTATAGGGATCAACCATCAACTTATTCCACACATATACAAAAAATCCCTATTCACTACTCTTTTCTGGTCCTTTTCAGTTTCTTTTAGAAAGTAAAAAAGGAATAAGGTAGGCCAGCTTACATTTTTCGAAATAAATCCTATTTCCTTCACCTACGCAACACGAAACCTAACTATTAACTAGTTCACCTCCACAATTGATTTATGTACATATGAACCGCGCCTCAAAGGACGATACCTGCCGAGGTAACTTTGACTTGTATGACGAAATTACTTCGGAGTGTTCGGGCATAGAGTCAGCAAATAAGCATCCTGTTTTGAAAGCTAGAGAAACCTTTACACCAATATTATTTTTAGAGCATCCATATCACAAAAAGCCTTTATCAGTCCACTGCTGGAAATAGGCCTACCCACGCCCCATTAGGTGGCAATGTTCGCAACCCCACGCTGGGCATTCGTGTAAGGGATCGGAAGAAACCTCTAGACAACTGTACTACGAAATATATGCTATTCTTTTCTAGCGCATCCACATGTTAGGTATTAAATCAAACAAAAAATCACGTTTGAACAAAAAAATCACGTTTTCACCAATAGATTCACGATCTATATTACAATCAAATAATAGAAACAAATTAGAACTAGTATTTACAATTGAAATAATTGAGCTAACTGCAGACTGTTGCAATAATCTACAGGTAGCTCAACTGATCCATTTCAATACCGGTCGAAAGCATCGTATGACAATGCTGATACGCTGCGCCCTTAGAATATTTAACAAGCTGCGCCAGATACTCACCTTTACTCACATAACGATCTTGTTTATTAATCTGTAAGTTCCCCTATTGTATGTTTTGTTTCAGCATTGTGTCAATAAACTATCTCTATCTCTCTCTATCTGTGACTAATGTAGTTAAATTTATATCGGATACTCGGATCTATAAATCCCTTGGTAATTATCTGGTACTAGAAAATAAAAAGGACTCGTTTCGCAAGGTACGAGTAAGATGGATAAATTGCCGTTTGGGGGCCTGCACCGAACGAATACAAAGGTGTGTATGTATGTTTGTATGTACGGAAGTAATTGTGTATGTTGTGCTAGGGGCAGAGATTTTATAATACTATAACTAGGGGAAAGTAAAATAGTTTGGGATTAGGTAAAGTAACCACTTATTGCCATACAGCGGGACAATGCTAAAATATATATACAGCAGCCAGAGTCAGAAGTGGTAACCTTTTAAAAATTTGTTCTTTCCCACTCACATCCATGCGTAAGTTGAGGTAGAGTCTGCACGAGATTCTTCTGATAGTATATATATAGGCCAAGGTAGTTAGGTAAGGTACGAATAATAAAATATTTAAGAACAATAAAAAAGGAGAGGTTTGCATTTCATTTATTGTGTCCTACAACACCATACAAAGGAAAAAACAATTAAGAAATGACAAATATACAACATTATTAATTTAAACCCTAAAATAAAATATCGTTAAAACTAAATAATTATCGATTACCACAGTTTTAATCAGCCTTAGGTATATTAAATCATTTAAAAACACATATAATCAACCTTATTAGTTTAAAATCTTGAATAAAAATATAGGTACTTTATTGACAAAGAAAAATACAATTCAATAATAAAAACAAATTAGAACTAGTATTTTACAATTGCAACAATTAAGCTAACTGCAGACTGTTGCAAACAACCCGGAAACTAATATAAGTACTTGAAAAAAATAGATTATTTATTATCACAGTTTCTGATTGAAACTTTACCAGAGCCAAGCATTATTTTAGACTCGTAAATTAAAGATTGAATATCGTCGTCATGATACAAATTAACAAAATTCAGAAGCCTTGCTTATGTTGACTTTACTAAAACATTTCTTGTATCTGAGTGGGATGAGAATATTTTTTTTTAATTTAATAAATGCTGCCAGATGTGAT
Source organism: Eupithecia inturbata (assembly GCA_963662085.1). NCBI lineage: Eukaryota > Metazoa > Arthropoda > Insecta > Lepidoptera > Geometridae > Eupithecia > Eupithecia inturbata. Next base: position 14,943,759 of record OY759178.1, on the reverse strand, counting down.
TGGGAATCTTTTTTGGATGTGATGGAGCCATTCTAAAGACATTGTCTTGCAGTTATTTGTGGTGATTATGACCTTTTTACATAGATAAAAGATGAGGAAACTTAAATCAATAATGCATTCCCCTAATTCGGGCAGCGGCTATTATGTCACATAATAGCCGCTGCGCCTGCGAGCTACACCTATGTATGTGTAATAGGTAACTATAAAATAAGTTAAAAAATAAAAGAATTTCATAATAAAAAAAGGATGTGAACTCGGTGCATCAGAACGAGAATCCCATGTATCGATCGACACGGGATTCAACCTAACAGCTTAAGTTGTGTTTCTGTGAAACATAAGCTGTTAGGCTGAAATCTACAATGAGATAAAATTTACTATTTTAAATCGTTGGGTACTACGAAGTTCAAGCGAAAATTATCTTTAAGGTATGCCTCCAAAAATGACCGCAACTGTACGTACATTATTATGGTAGAAGTATGTATGTACCTACATAATGTACTATGAAGCTGAAATAAACATTATTGAATTTAAGCAGCCAGCGACGGGACGAATGACGCTTCTGATTGGTATTGATATGGACCAGTTGAGCTACCTCTAGATTGTTTGCAACAGTTCAACTGTTTCAATTGTAAATACTAGTTCTAATTTGTTTCCTTTATTTAGCTGTTATTTTCTTTGTTAATAAAAAAAAATAGTAGAGTACTACGTATGTGACAACAAAGAAGTATGGCTTGCCTTTGACGAATTTTTGACGATAAAATTATTTCATTATAAAATACTAGCTGCTGCCTGTGGCTTCGCACGCCCTTTTCCGGGATAAAAAGTAGCCTGTGTCCGTTCCCGGGATACCATCTAGCCCCCTGCCAAATTTCGTTGAGATCCGTTCAGCCGTTTTGTCGTGAAAAGGAAACAGACAGACAGAGTTACTTTCGAATTTATATTATTAGTATAAAATATTTAAGTACCTAGTTGGTTAGCATTTATCTTCAAGAATCCGGTCAGCCTTTTCTTGTTCCTGCAATTGAAACACACAATAAAACAAGTTTACTAACAATCTGGACGTTAACATCCAAGTTATAAGAACTATTTTGCCGGCACGGGATAAGAATAATCAGCTAAGAAAGTTTTTATTCAATTTTCGAGCAAACTAAAGCCTTCGGTTTAAGTTTTATTCCTGGACTTTTAAATCGCGATAACTTTCTCCGGGTAAAAGTTAAACCAGGTAAAAATAGTACAAGGTAAAAGAAAAGAGACATAACTTTATCTCGGTTTTTATCGAATTATGTAATATGCCCGTAACATTAGAGGTATTTCTGGTGGTCACTGTGATCATCACCATCATTTGAATGAATGAATGAACACTTTATTGTACTTAAAAAAATAACATAATATAAACCTTATATCTACATTTACCAAATACTTAGTACTATAGGCGGCCTTATCGCTGAGAGCGATTTCTCCCAGGCAACCTAGAGGTACAGCAATTTGTATTGTATTGTATTTTTTTTTTAAATGTATTTTAATTTTACATTTAACATTCTGTATACCCCTCAGGATGCGGTGTAAGCAGAATGTTACATTCCTCGGGTTAGATACAATTAAGAAGTTATATGTTTCATTCAAACTGGAACGAAGTTTAATTTAAACTGGATACGTAGGTACTGGTCCGTTGACGACCTATAAATCTTCTCGGATCTACGAGCTTCCCTCAAATCACGTGCTAAATCTGCCTACAGCTCGCACGAGAGCTACTTTTTTCTACTTTGGTTCGAACTAGGCTGGAGTCAAGCTCTTGTATAGGTATGGAATCCTTATGGATCCACCTACGCGCTCCCTTTGGAAAAAGTACAGAAAGCTAAGATTCGTATACAAACATAACCAGGGATACTACCCTTTAATGTACCCTACGAGATTCATTGTTCTTTGGCTTTAACTTTCTCCAAACGCGGAGAGCGCATGATCAGCTGAAGAGAATCTGCAGTGTTTCGAGGTGCGCCTAATTTGGTGAATGAGTCACTTCGAATCTATGTACCCTATAACTTCCTACGGGGCAGGAAACATAGACTCTTTGCTCCACCTACAAGCCGCACGGTTGCACGCGCCCATTCTCCTATGCCTAGAGCCCTAGCAGCCCTAAATAAACTCCTGGAGGCCCTCCCAGACACCGATATATTCGCGGACGAGTGGAGAACTCTTATGCTTGCGTGTCTAACTTTTTGTGAAAGTGATTTTACTTTATTTTTAAATTTTGTCCTATTTAAACATATATTTAATTCCTTAATTTATATTACTTCAATCTAATGACTTAAATCTTACACTAGAATATTTCTTAGCAGAATTTAATTAAGCTTGATATTGTTTATTATTTGACATAGGTATGTGCTATTTCTAGCATTATGTACCTACTTAATTTAACTATATTTAATATTAAAACCTAATTAGTAGGTATAACCCTGTAATTAGTATAATTGGCCTAAGACCGTTCTAAGTAGGTACATAAATAAAAAATAATAATAAATCATGTAATTACGTACCACAATATACTCGATCTACTGCCACTGCAGTAGATCGAGTATACCTATTATTAATGTTATATCAATTTTATAAAAGTTTGCGTTATTCTAGGAAATCGACATCCAGCTTAACCCTTGTTAATCATATTCCGCCGCTTTACTAAGCGAACTAACTTCAAATTGCTTTACTAAACTTGTAAAAGTTTCCGATGTAAACGGATTTGTTTTCTTTGTTAAATAATTCACTCGAAAAAGTTTTAATGAGGCGACCGAGCGAAGTTTCACCCTTTTTCTCGCCGGGCACACCTTCAGGTATTTAGAAGAAAGATGAAGGGGCTCAACACTTTCCATGGTCGTTTTGGTGTTTTATTAGAGGTATATAGCTTTCGCTGCCTGCCTTTGCGGTGCGACCCGCAAGGACGCGTCGCGCCCCGCAGCTATAAGCTGTGTTAGAACTACATGCGCATCGTGGGCAATGCTAGTGTTAATGTGGTAGTGGTAGCGCATGGCTAGGGCACAGATGTTATAATACTAACTTTAGACATAAATAGACCGAGTGCAGACACTACCGGGGGAGACTTGAACGAACTTCTTCGTCCTTCGCAAATAATATATTTACAGTATGGGGTGTTGTGGTAAAACAAACATACTTTTTTATTGTGAACACGAAGTTGGGACCAGTCCATGAACACACTTTTTAACCGACTTCAAAAAGGAGGTGGTTCTCAATTCGTCTGTATGTATTTTTATGTACCTACGCATTATCTATCCATACTCGTTTCATAAATTCTCTTTATATACATAGGTTTGCTGTAAGAAAACTCATTTAGGGTTAAGCTCGCCATTGTAGAGGTACATGTCTATTATTTGTTAACATTTGTGTGCAATAAAGAATGTAAGAATTAATTAATTTAAATAAGGCATGTATAACTAGATGTCGCCAAAGTGTAAACTAAATGAGATCGCGCTATTGAAGTGTACATCCATTTTTTTGCACGTGAGCTTAGATGAATCCTATTAACCGGAATTTGAAGTTGGTTTAAAGTTTTGTTAAACACGCCAAATTATAAGGTAGTGTTATATTAACTCATGTCGGAAAAGCCAGCGCAGCGTAAAAGAATAACGGCAAGATTTTCCAGCATTCCAATGGAATTTAAATTATTTTTATACTTCGTTGAAATTCGGGGAATAACCATAAACGAGAAAGTACACACTATAATGGTCGACAGTACTCGTAATGGACATAGATTATTCAGAAATATAAAAATTTGCTTTATTTGCTTTAGGTGGCTTTCGTGTCACTGCGGCCATGATAGGCCTATTATGATCGCCACCAAAAAATATATAAATTTAAAAATAATATATATAAAAATAGAAAATATAAAAATAGAATAGCATATAAAAGTTAGGTTAATTTCGTTTCACACAATTAATGCTGTTTTTAATGATGATGATGTCGTCCTAGCTGAATTTCGGCCACGGTGGCGGCTAATCTCAACGGAGGCAAGCCAAGTGCACAGACCTCCTGATCCGGGATTCGAACCCGGGGCTTTGTTATCAGCTGTTAAACACGTGACTGCTAGACGAATGAGGCAATTTTAATTATCCTAGAGCACGTTAGTATAATTTGCCAATGAACTACTCATACTCCAATCAACTAATCATTTTAATAACCAGTATTTAAAAATTATAACCCTGGAAATCAAAACACAATTTAGAAAAAGCCATCCCGGCAAATGAGGTAATTAAAACATGTCTAAAATACGACTCACCAGCCAAAGTTTACACTCTAGGGCCTACTTTTAATTAGTTAAAGACCACTTAAACAACGCGAAAGGTAATCGTAAAAGGCAGATTAAAAACGTATTAGTATCGTTCACTTTTATGGACTCACGTTTCGGTTTTTAATCATGCAGAAGTACTTTAAAAGGCTTTCTTAAAGAAGGTCATATTAACTTGCCACTTTAGGGTAACTTTTTTTTTTAATACGGCGATGACCTTTGTTATCAAAAAGAAAGAGAGAGAGCTGGTGGGTATCTGGCGCAGCGCATCAGCATTGTCATACAGCGCTGCAGCGGGGCAATGCAGGATGGCGCCTTGGGGACGCTTCAGTCTGGTATTGATATGGATCAGTTGAGCTACCTGTAAATTGTTTGCAACAGTCTACAGTAAGCTCAATTGTTTCAAATGTAAATAGTACTTCTAATTTGTTTTTATTATTTGACTGTAATTTTCTTTGGTAATTTATTGATATAAGTTTCTGATAAGACTTTCCTTTTAGGTATTATAAAACGAAGTTTATACAGAGATTAAGACTTGATGTGCCAATGCAAAAGATGACTGATACATTTTAGAATGCAAACTTATTATTATATACTATCAAAAACATGTTGAATAAAATCTGGGGCTTCAAGAGCGAATAGTTTTATATTAACATTTTGTTTAGTGTACATACTTCGGAGCCCTATGTCCTGCTACTGACTAGGATAGGCTGATGATGATGATGATGATATTCTACTTAACGTTTGTCGAGATTCCGTGCGTCGCGATAACGTTTGTCGATATTTGTCGAGATTCCGTGCATCAAGATAACGTGCGTCGGGATTCCGTAGTTCAATAGTCCAAGCTATCTCCCCCCTAATTCGTAATCATAGCTAAAAGGGACTAAAATTAATAATATAAGACTCCATTCATTCAGTAATTTATTTCCCTGTTAGAGAGACAGTCTTTGAATCATGAAGATCGAACTTTTCCAAAGCTAATCCAACAACAAAAGCTAAAAACTTATTTGGTTCTATACCCTTTCGAATGTAAGCTAAGTCCGCTGACTTAGTATGCAGAGCGTAGAAAGCCTGGCGAAGTCTCGAAGTCTCGGTAAGACTCCACCGACATCCATCTTGTTTACCACTAATAGAGAAGCCATTCGTAGTATAGCGCAAAGTGGATAGAAATCCTTTGTGAGGATAAAGTTTTGTTTGTTTTAAACTTTAGTTATTTTCGCACATGGTGACCATAAACAGAGGGTCGCAACAAAGCTTCCTACCAAGCTACTTTGATGATAATTACACAATACTGCGAAGAAGAAGCATGGTAGCTGAGGAACCTTTCTGAGCTGAAATAGCCTGAGCACTAATGTGCTCGAATTATACTAGAATTCGACGACCTCGCAACATTCGTCACCTGCGAGTCTTTGTTCCTCGGCTCGCTTGGCGCTTTCAGAAAAGTATTTGACAGACTCTGTAAGAATCAGGTTTAGACAAGCATGTAAATTTTCAAAGGTTTGTAAAGTAACAGAATAACTATACTTATAAAAGTAAGAAAGTATCGTAAGGTATAAAATATCCCTAAAACTCTACCTGTAAACAAATTCCAAGAAGATTTTATTAAAATTGACGCATTAGAGGCAACCCTTAATAACTGTTAGGGAATTTTTCGACAAAGGCGAACTTTCCTAACTTCCACAATTAAGGAGCTACTCGTACCCGCGTACCTTTTCGACTTTTACAGGGGATTTATTAAAATTATAACGTTAAACACGATGTTTTGTTTTTGGGGTTCCTTAACCTCAAGAGCACGTCGTACTGTGGGGTACAGATTCGATATTGAGTCAGTCACCCTGCGAGAGCTTTGAACTTAATGTTTTTGCTATAAAAACCTAATAATTAGGTTTCCAGTGGATAGCCTGAATTTAGAGATTTCCTCACGCGCGGTCCAAACGTACACTATTTCGTTGGCTCCTTTCCAGGCGCATTCGGTTTAAAAAGGTGAACCTTTGTTGCTAATTAATGATTATTTATCTGATATTTATGGCGTACCTTTGAAGTTAATAAAACTGACTTTACGGCACTAATATACTGGCTGGCTTTTTGAGATTGGAGTGGGTGACGAAATCCGAAACCATGAGAGTTAGAGAAAAGTCCTAGAAGGAGTCATGGGCTCAATTTATGACAAAATTTAAATTGAATTCTGTTTTTTTACTGAATTCTTCGTTTAAATTTTCAAAATTCATTTCGATATACGAGGATAAACCCCATTTACAAACAGGCTGCGTTTCCTGGCTAGCGGCAAGCACACCAGTTGTTTGAAAAGATAATTTAATACTTAACATTGAGTATTGGTTGAAGGAGTATTCAAACTAAAACTGTTAAAAATTGCCATTTCCGTTCATTTTCAGTAATGCATTTCTTTGCAAACCTTTGATCCTTATTAGCAACCGAATCCGTTACTGCTGAAATACAGGGTCATATTATTCGAAAAATCGCTCGGTTCGATTTCCTGCAAAAGTAAAAGATTTACAAAATATCGAAATATGCACGTATGTAGTTTTTGTTTATTCATAAATCGAGATCATATATGACTCCTCTCACAACTTTTCTAACTCTCATGGTTTCGGATTTGGCCACCCACTCCTATCTCAAAAAGCCAACCTGCATATACTTCCACGATCATATTTTGGATGACAAAGGGTATTCACTTTATGATTTACGATTACGATTTATGTAAGGAACCCAAAAATGTCACCTACGCTTGGCACGCGCGCTCAAAGTTTCCAGTAAACAATGAAAAGGTTTAATTAGTTCTTTGAACGTTGCGTGAGGAGCCACGTTAAATTCTTATTAATTTCACAAAGTTGCGAGTGCGGAGCGTATGAGAGCACACAACCCACCATTGAAAATATAAAGTCTACATTATATTCCACTAGTTTCGCCCCGCGGATTCGCACGCGTTTGTTGAAATAAAAAGTATTCTAGGTATATGCTATTATGAGATTTTGAACACAAAGATCTGGCTTTGTGTTCAAAATCTCAGCCCGATTTATTCAGTAGTTTTGGAGTTGTCTTCGGTCAAACAATAGCTCAAACTTTCGTCTTTATATTATAGTTAGGATTCTCGGTAGAAAAGAAGTACCTGAGTTTACTTATTGTGTTTGCAATATTAGGACAGAAATAGCACATTGGCTGCTAAATAACTCGTGTTCAGCTCATTTTTGAACACAAATCAAAATACACTAACGGTCAACGACAATAATTGCTGCACATTGTTAATCTTTAAAAACCTACGCCTTATTAAATAAACAAATATTGCAGGACAATTCACACAGCATCATCATGTCCCAAAGCAAGCAGAGCTTGATGTGTTATGGGTACTAGATAGCACCCGAAAACACTATGAATTCGATTGCGAAGATTTCAGTTTAGGGGAGAATCAGAAAGTTGACCTTACACAGCGCTTTTGTCGCTGCTTGTTTGTACACAGGTAGATAATAAATAAATAATTCTGGAAAAACAACACAGAATCATCTAGCCCCAAAGTCAGCAGACCTTGTGTCATGGGTACTAGATGCCTGATAAACTTAATACAATACATAACATAGATAGATATTTTTTATTGTATATAGAAAATACCCAGAACACCCGGAACAAATATTTACAGATCGTACAAACATTTGTCCCAAGGCGGGAATCGAACCCGCAACCTTCTGCGTAGCAGGCGGACCTGCGCCCGCTGCGCCACATCAGTCGTAGATAGATAGATAAAAAATTATTTGGTACAACAGACACACATACAAACATAAATACACAATTTTAAACATAAGCACAATATATTTAAATAAAACAATGAACATTTTTAAAAAATAAGTACCTATTTAAATATAGTTTAATGTAGGTACGTAAGTCTGTGTATGCTGTAGCACGAGAAATAGGCCATGGCTCAGTGACTTTTTGTTTAAAAGGTTGTAAATACCAATCTCAGCGTAAAAAGGCAAAAGCATCAGAAACGCCTATATTTCCCGGGCCAGGACAAATCACATTAACCTCTGTTTACTGCGGGATAGCGGAGAATGTGGTGGGAACGGATAAATCCCTGTTTGCCGCTTCGCCGGACAACAACCGTGAAAAACTTAGATTCTACTCATGCGGAATAATGTAGAGCTTTTCAAGGGGATACAAAAATGTTGGTGTGTTGCAGGGTATATAACTTATAATGGCCGGTATTCATAAAAGTATTAATGAGTTTTCTTCAACGGAAAAGGTATTGGTAGAGTTTTTGTTGGTTGGAAAGGATTTAGGATATTCTTATTATAGGCGTTTTCTGTTAAGAAAATAGTTCGACCATACCGAAATGAGGGCGCTTGGGCGTGGGTCTGTCAAATTAAAATGGCATAGACCGTGCTTTCTTTGACATGACATCCTCCCCTCTCCGCGAAAGATCCCCACTATCTATCGAGCTGTAATGTACTAAATAGTTTTTTTTTTAAAACGCCTTGAAACAAAAGAGAGCCTAATGGTTTATGTGTGTGAGATGTAGGTCTAAACCTGTAATAAACCACAGGCTACTTTTTATCCCATAAATATAATATAAATAAGTATAATAGAAAAAGAAACTTTATTGACAAAGAAAATTACAATTTAATAATAAAAACAAATTAGAACTAGTATTTACAATTGAAACAATTAAGCTAACTGCAGACTGTTGCAAACAATCTACAGGTAGCTCAACTAATCCATATCAATACCAGTCGGAAGCGTCCCCAAGACGCTGGCTGCATTGCCCCGCTGTATGGCAATGCTGATGCGCTGCGCCAGATACCCGTCAAAAAGTTAAATAGAAAAAGACGTTTCCATAGAAACAACGCGTGCGAAGCCGCAGTCAGAAACTAGTGCTAAATAAAATAAAGTGAAGAACGCCGGTGTACCGCACGCTACTAAGACCCCATCCATCACGCAGGATAAAAATAAGACTCAGTAATAATTTTCGTAATTCTTGTAAATCGGCTGGTGTAGCGTGCCGTGTCACGACTACTAGTGTAACACGGCGTTGTTGGTAAACAATATGTTATGGACTAAGGTACTTTAGTACAACCTTAGTTCGGACAGACCAAAATGCTTAAAACCTAATGGTTCCAACCGCTTTCTGCGAAAACCTCTTTATAGCATTTTCATAACATGGTTAAATGTTGTTTCATCCGCATGCGATTAGAATGGGATGGGACCATTTCAAGCTAAAACAAACGTGGTCTGGCATTTACTTGGACATGGTTCCTTCCCGTTTTGTAAAGGAACGGATATTAGTGAGGTAAAATATTTACTTTGACTAGGATCCGTCCCATTTTGTCCCGTGCTGGGAAGTGAACCGAGAACCTTCAGAATAACCTTCACCTACGCCACAGTGTCTTGGCCGCACCCTCCACGTTAACATACTCCCCCATTAATCAGGCTATATGTGTAATATCTCTCTAACTGATGTTTTATTCACCTCACACAATGTATAAATTGTTTCTTTACTGTCTACTACGAGAATAATCGGACAACACCGCCTTTTTGTTTGAAAGATTATTTTACTGTGAGATTCCCAAGTGTTGAATAAGAGCGAACCAGCAGAAACTTTTGGTTCGAAATTAAGCAAAAAAAAGAAATGATGAATTTCAACTTTATTATATTATTAGAATTTGTTGTTATTTCAATTGGAGTGTCACATATATTTAGAAAGTATCAAGTGTCTATCTATTTTGGTTCAAGCCTTGACAAACGAAGAGCAAAAAAAAAAAATAGCAATAATTTGGATATTTATTTTATGTTTGTTATAGCGGCAAGATAATTATATACACATTCTCTGAAAATTTCAATTGTCTACCTCTTACGGTTCATGAGATAGAGCCCTGTGACAGACGGACGGACAGCGGAAGCTTAGTAATAGGGTTCCGTTTTCACCCTACGGGTACGGAACCCTAAAAATGCTATTGGAACAAGCTAATATACTGACTATTCGCTCGACTCGGTAAATTCTAAAATTCGATGGATTTAAAATGGGTAATTTATCGACTTTTTTTTTAAATACATCTATAAAAAGTATAAAACCCACAGAAATTTTCTAAAACTGTTTTGAAATTAACAAACTGATACCTTTAATTTGATACCCCATTTGGTGAGGTAGCCCCCCCTATGGAAAATTCTAGATCTCAGGAACCCTGCGGTCTTTAGGAATGAATCATGTTTTGATTCGTAGGTTATTACTAATTATTGGGTTCCTTGAACTAATTTCTTTAATAAGTAGTGTAGTTTTCATGTAAATCAGCAATGATTTGATTTATGCGTTTACACCGTTCCAAAAAACGCATGCTCTGTCCCGCTCCTACGCACGCGAAATCCTATGCCTATTTTTTTCACAAAATGGCGCGCATTGCGCCCTCTTAAGTCGTTTTGGTCCTGCGCCCGATCTCTTCGCGGTCGTATCGGTTTGCCGTCGAATCGTATAATTACCTACTGCAATAGAACATGTTGCACTCCGTGGAGACTGGCCGCAGTGGCCAAAAGTCGGCTAGGAAGACATCACCATAACCGCAACCACATGTTGACCATGTCGCGCCAGTAGGTACATCCAGTAGGCCTACCAGCTATAAAATCAAACAAAACCAAACAGCGGGGCAATGCAGCCAGCGTCTTGAGGACGCTTCCGACTGGTATTGATATAGATCAGTTGAGTTACCTGTAGATTGTTTGCAACAGTCTGCAGTTAGCCCAATTGTTTCAATAATTGTAAATACTAGTTTTAATTTCTTTATATTATTTGATTGTAATTTTGTTGATACAACCATGCCTCTGCCAACATGTGGGCGGACCATTACGATCACACACTAGGACCTGTCTGAAATCAGCGCCGCTTATAGCAGCATAATTCTGAGACCGGGACCTTTTTGGCCCCATATGTCACACTGTAGATTCAGATTCAAATTAATTTATTAATTTCAAATATGTACATAGATAGGTAGCATAAGTTCTAATCATAGCTAAAGTTAGTACATAGGTACCCTGTTTGGGTACCTATAGCAATTTATTATTTTGTTACAGATTACTATTATTAGATTTTTTTTCTTATTATCATTCACTTTTCATTATAATAATTTAGTTATAGTTTCAATTGTAAGCACTAGTTCTAATTTTTTTCTATTCTTTTACTGTGCTTTCATTATATAATAAACGTAATTTATTTTTTACATAGGTCTCTTATCAGCTAGGTATGATAATATACTTAAACAATTTATTTTATATGTATAATTGCATCTATTTTTAGGGTTTCAAAGGTCGGAGATCGGTTTCGAAACCCTTATGGTCTCGCTTTTTTTTTCCTTTTTTCCGACTTTAATATCTCAGCAATTACACTAGCAAATAACGTGAAATTTAAAATAATAATTTCGTGCGTTTGTAAAAATTAAAAAATAAAGTTTTAAAATGGACATGAACATTTTCAGTACAAATTGAGACCTACATATAATGTCAATTGGGTTAAATGAAAAGTTTTTAAATTTCTGTTGGTTTCATACTTTATCAAATATTTTGAAATAAGTCGATAAATTCCCTCCCCCCCGAAGTTTTAAATACGAAGTTTTAAATTAAATTTAAATGAAACGTACCTTAAATTTTTTGGTATTCATCAAATAGCAAAGTCTCTACCCAGTACCCATAGTACATAATATATGTATTGGTATACTTGACAAAACCGTTCGAAACCCTCAGCGCGCGAGTCACACTCGCACTTGACGGATCTTGTTTATCTATAATCTTAAGTGTTTCTTGTACCTGTTATTGTAATAAGTCGTGTTATGTTTGGGACCAAATAAAGTTATTTTCTTTCTTTCTTCTTTCTTTATACACTGGATACTACAGTACAGAGAACTTGTCTAGAATAATAACACGATACCTAAACCTTGCCAAAACCTAGCGGTGTGTTTCATAAGACCTGTGCTACGGAATATAAATAGAGACTACGTGCACATAACTTTCTTACTTAGCATTATGTCTGTCCCGCTATAATTTTGAGGTTTCTTTGAGGTTTTTAGACGATACTTTAAAAAGCTCGCATGAGAGACTAGTCACCTCTTGCGGTTTGCGAGCGCTAGAGGAATGTTCTGTGTAAAATTCGACGCAGGTTGCGGGTTAGATTGCCGCCTCGGGACAAATGCATGTATGATCAGCAGATACTCGTATTTGTTGCGGGTATTCTGGGTGTTCTTTATGTATGCATAATAAAACATATCTATGTAACTTATGTATTTTAGTAACACACTTATAATACATAGTTATCTGGTACCCATAACACAAGCTATGCTTAGTTCGGGACTTGATGATGTTGTGTGAATTGTGTCCGACATTATTTATTTATTTTTTGTATAATACTGGTCGCTGACAAACGAAAACATTCTCTTCAAACTGCCGGTGTCTTCAAGTAAAAGTTATTTTTCGTAAGGCCGCTAAAACTGTAAGTTTTTCGTTTCACTTCGACCATTTCTCGCCGCTCGCATATTTTTACACATAGTGATGTGATGTGATGGTGATGATGATGTCGTCGGGTAGCCGACTCTCGGCCACGGCCACAAACGGACACTAGCCATGTGCGAGGACATATTATAGTGCACAGGTGTTTGCGCTAACACAGGTGTACTCTCTAATCCCTCACTCTCATAATTCTAACTAACTTTTTTTAACCAATCACGCTGCGTCCACGTCCGCGTAGGTGGTGACAGTCCGCATCCGTTAACCGTAGGTACGGACCGCGGTGTCTGTTCTGTGGGGACTGGGGTCCTTGTGAACTGTCGCCCGCAGGTCCACTTTGTACCATCAACTGTCAGTTGGCATGCCACAACCAACCTGACACAGTGCCGCGCACCGTCAGGACTTAAACGTGTTCAACGAACGAATTTCCGATTTATTTTGGTGTGTTGCCGATACGCCAAAAAATAGCAAACAGTTGCAGAACAAAATATATCTTAAGCCACACTAATATAATAAATAACACATTTTATTCTCTACCTTACCCTTTCTACATATTTTAGTAGATTTTGCTTATGAAAGAGAGATGGAAATTCCCATAAATTTTGTTATGTGCAAGATCTATAAATTTTAAAGTCATAGAATTAGAGAACAATTTTGCAAATGGATTTGCATGGGAACTTTAAATCCATTAGCAAAATTGTTATTTAATAAATCAATCCGCCATTTTGAATTGTTATTTCCGCAACTCGGCGCCATGTGCCAGGACAGTTCCCGCACCAACGGGTTCAACGAATTGTGCGATACTGTAAATGATCCTGAAAAGGATCAGAGGGATCTATAATCGAGTTTAAATCCTGATTAGTGCGAAGTTAAATATGTTTAGCAGAGCCGACTACACTAATAGACGGGTCTTCAGGGAGGTTCGTTTTGTTTTGGCAGCTCGTTTTAGTGGGTTCTTTGACAAGCAGTCTGGAGGGAGTTTTGATCCAATTTACAGTATTACTTGAGGTGAAGTTTGGATGGATTGGTGTTAGGAATAATGTATGTTAAATTTTTTATTTCAGGGAAATATTTTTTGTCTAGAATCACTATAGCAGACAATCTAGAACCTAGACTTCTAATTGATACATTATTTGAGGCCCTGTACTAAAGCATGTGGCACAGTGGACAAGGTCCACCTGAGGCGCAGAAGTTTTGGGTTCGATTCCCTCCACGGGATAAATGTCTGTATGTTCTCCGTTCTACCTTTCTACAAGTAAATCTTATTTGTTTTTTTTTTTTATACAAAAATACTTTATTGATAAAAATACAATTAAAGAATAGAAACAAATTATAACTAGCACCTATTTACTATATTTATTTATTATATTTTTACAATTAGGTTAGCCAACAGCGAGTACACTATAACATTCAAGGTCAACACTAACTTACTGCACTTACAACACTAACTTCAACTGACTGCACTAACTGCAGACTGTTTTAATCAATCTAAAGGTACCTCAACTGATATGTATCAATACCGATCGGAAGCGTCGCTAAGACGCTAGCTGCGTTGCCCCGCTGTATGGCAAAGCTGATGCGCTTCTTGCGCTAAAGAGTGGCTTTTTGATGGGAGTGGATGGCCAAATCCAAAACCATGTGAGTTAGAGAAAAGTAGTGAAGAGCATGACCTCGATTTATAAGAAAACCAAAACTGCTACTCAATAGGCAAACTGTATAAATGCTTTCAGCAATGTACTAAGGTATAGACATAACTCGAGACAAGTCTAACTAAAGCATGTCCAAAGACTCGAGACAAGTATAACTTAAGCGTGTCCAAAGCCCATCTTTAAGCTAAACCGAGTGTGACAACTGACAGGCGCACTCGATTAAAACTTGCTCCGGCTAGCTTCGGTCTAATGATCATGTGTTGCGGGCACCAGAGTCTCTAAGCTTAGTTTGAGCCTGGTTGGAGGTATTCACTTTATTGATAATGTTTTGGAGAAGGGTAGAATGGACGTGTGGACATTTTAAAGCAACGGAACGGTTGGTTCTCGATGGTTTTAAAGTTGTTTTGTTTTTGGGTTGTTATTGTTTTAGTTTTGTTGTGTATTTCCAAAGTGAATTATGAACCCTATTTGAATAGATAGGTCGAGATAGAGGCTAGGGTTTTTAATAATTTATTCCGGTCGGCTTAGAAAAACACAATTTCCCTACTTATCTAAACCCAAGATATCAGAATTTCTGATCTTACATATTGATGTACTTTACTTTTTGTTTAAGTACTTTTATCATAATATTTTTTCTCCATTTCTTGAAACAATTTAGCTTCGTTGTACGGAACACATTGTACCTACCTAATATTAAAGTAGTTGCAGGGATCTCCGATAGTCTGCCATATTTTGATCGTCATTCTTGAAAACGCAACCTATGTATATATTAGGGATTTCGTTGAATTATTAAAATCAAAAACAAAAACCGTTTTAATAATTCTATGATGTCGTTTATCATTGGTAGGTTATTGAAAATTACTGCCAAATACTTGAACTAATTATTATTATTGTGGCATAAGCCACGGTTCTGTAAAAGACGGCGGCCGTCATATTAGGATTATTAAGAAACTGTCAAAGCATTTATGGCATTTAGTGAAGAGATATGGGATTTGCTTAGTTCCTGACCGCACGATAGAGGCGCTTTACCAAAAATCATCTAATTAAAAGTATATATCTATGTAATAATGTATTAAGTAGGTATATCAGTTATCTAGTACCCATAACACAAGCTCAGTTTCGCTTGGGACTAGATGATGCTGTATGAATTATCCAGCATTATGTATTTGTTTATCTAGAAAACATTATGACGGCGACCGCATCTCAAAGCCCACATAACGATTGAATCATCCAATCTGGCAATAACGCCCGAGCCGCTCATTTGCAGGCAGTAAACTCCTCAAACACGCAGACCCTCTAAGCCTGGCGCACATTAAATTTAATTTTATCGCTGGAGAATTATCCTCAGCTTTTTTAGGGTACCGTAGCACGAAAGGAAAAAAGAATCCCTTATAGGATCGCTTTGCTGTCCGTCTGTCAACCCCCTTTTCTCAGGAACGCAGAAAGGTATTGAGTTGAAATTTTGGGGGTAAAGGTGGTATATTTCCCCCTAATAGAGACAGAGGGAGATTTCCTCTGTACCGGACCGACCCAACTAGTCCACTAGCCGGTCTTTCGACCGACAGTTGATGTTGGGTACTCGTATATGTTCAGTTGTAACTGAAACATGCGTTAGCGCGATCCAGGATTCATACACTTTTTGCACTGCCAATTTGTTAGAATTTGTCTAAACGACATCTAGCGGAGATTCATGGAAGCGCTTAGGTAGGTAGCTAGCTTCAGTTTTTCCAGTGCTATTTTTCTTGAGCGACTTTATTGACATAGCTTTGTAATTCAGCTGTCTTCTACTAGAGGTCGCTACAAAATTAACATCAAATACTCAAGTCCGTAACTTCTTGGAGCCGTGATATAAATAAAACTTCTAAGTCAACGCAATCAAAAGTTACAGCCGTTTATGTCCGAATATTTTACAATTTCCAAGGGAATCACATGCACACAAACCCTATAGGGTACTTCCCGTACACCTAGAACCATGAAATTTGGCAAGAAGCAAGGTCTTATAGTACAAGTAAAGGAAAACATCCGAAAACAGTAAACTTGTAGTTTATTCATGAAAATATTTTGATTCTCGCCGTGGACCAAAACCTACCACTTTATTTTAGTTCTACGGGTACTTTCCGTTGACCCCGTTTCCGTTGTTAAAATTATAAAATTTGGCAAGAAGCAAGTTCTTATAAAAAGGAAAAAAAAACTGAAAACCGTAAATTTGTAGCCTATTGTGATCGCCACTTTGTGTGTTCAGCTTTAAAGCTGCAGCGTTCATAATTCGCCAGTAACCCTTGCAGCTGCTAGGAACTGTAGGATTTTCATCAATCATGCCTAAGCTGGTGCTGTGAAATAAATAAATAATGCTGGACAATCCACACATCATCATCTAGCCCCAAGCTAAGCAGAGCTTGTGTTATGGGTACTAGCTGACTGATATACTTAATGCAATACATAACATAGATAGATATTTTTTTGATTATACGTAGAAAATGACCAGAACACCCGAAACAAATATTTACAGATCGTACAAACATTTGACCCAAGGCGGGAATTGAGCCCGCAACCTTTTGCGTCGCAGACGGACCTTCGCCCACCGCGCCACATCGGTCGTCAAAAATAATTTATTATTTTATTAATTTTAAGCAAATCCTCAAATTTGTGATAAGATAAATAACTATTTAGGTTTAACTTGGGTATTAAACTGACTTAAGCAAAATTGAGTCATGTTTGTTTAATGTTTTTTAACGAACTTTCTCAGGTCTATATCTATGTATGTAGGTACGTCAATAACATCGCATTGTCCATGCCTACCCAGTACTTTGGTAATACTGGTAATACCTACCTTACCAAAAGAGTAGGGGGAGCGTGAAAAAATAAATACTAAATACATGAAGAACTAAGCTTTCGCAGCTTGCGCTTTTTGTTTGGTAGAAAACTAAAAGTATTTATTTAATTATGGACATAATATTACAGACAATATGAGAGTATGAGTGTTTAAGGCTGGTGTATGGCCCAACCAACGGCCTTTATAACACTATATTATTATCTGTAGCCGTATAAGTAATCTATTTCATTCGTGTTCATATTGTGTAAAATACTTTAACAAATATTTGAGTGAAAGAAAAATACTCAAACTCACTCAAGTATAAAATACTTGAGTGTTTTTGAGTATTTTACTTTCTCTATTATTATCTGTAGTATTAGTCAAAAATCAAAAATTATCAGTAAATAAATTCAAACAAATTGTCAAAACCTTCTTGTGCAATTAGGCTTATAAAATATATAATAAAATATCAGATTATCTGGAGGATAATTTAATAAGGTGGAGGAGGCTTGCGACGGGATTTGCTTCCAACTCGAAAAATAACAACTAACAAGCTAAATGTTTCTTCGTCGCTTCTTTACTCTAGTCTACATACCGAAGCAACAGAAATCAAAAATATCACTTTATTTCCGTGTCAGTGTTTAATTATTTATAATTTGACCTTAAGTGTACATTTATTGTAATTATGGAAATAAAGAGTTTTTGATTTGATTTGATTTGCCGCGGCCAGCAGCTAAAACAATCAAAAAGTAAGGTTTGTTGACGACCGATGTGGCGCGGCGGGCTAAGGTCCGCCTGCGACGCAGAAGGTTGCGGGTTCGATTCCCGCCTTGGGACAAATGTTTGTACGATCTGCAAATATTTGCTCCGGGTATTCTGGGTATTTTCTTTAAATAATAAAAAGCGTGCGGGCCGCAGCTAGTTCTAAATAAAGTTGCTGAAGCGGAGTCAATTCTTACGCCGCGACCGACACGACCACTCCAGTCTACTCATCTTGTTGAAATTGATATTATTAATTAATCAATTATAGCTCTCGGACAAATCTTATCATAGATTCAATTTACTGTCGATCGCCTCGTCGTCTATTATATCCGGAATAAATTAGACGAACGAGGGCCGAATAATCTCTCGTGGAATTCAATTCTATGTGGAATTAATAACGTGATGCCGGCGCAGGTGCTTGAGTTAACAGGGTGTTCGCTTTTAACATACTTAAGTGATGTGTACCTACTTTATTTTGAAACGAGTAATTTTTCTTTTGGAACCGCTTATCGCCCGCCTTGTTGAGTAGACAATCGCGAACCTTGTTTGTCTAATTGTGAGTCCGATGAGTTTGATTTAAAAAGTTTTAATAAGGGCTAAATCACAATTATCACCAAATAGTGCTCTTTACTTACTATATTGCTCTCTAATCTAAGGATGTGTCTAATCTTTGTGTTGTCTGAATCAACAATCCACTCATGCATACCACTCATGCATTTAGGAAGTACCTACTCGCCACTTTAATGTGACAGCTCAACATAAACTGATTTTCTGTCTGGTTAGTCGAACTATTTATACGCAACTTTTTTTTTATAAGTCGCCTCATTGCACAGTTACTACCAACCAAACAGCCTGTGTAGCAATGTCATTCAGAAAAGCAGATCGTGTTTGATTTGAAAATGGAATCGCTTCGAGGCGCGGAATCAAACCTCTGAACACTGTAATGTCACCTAATCTCTGTCTTCAGATACTATTATGAAGTACTGTCGATGACAGAAATGCTGAATAGGATGAACAATCTTTTAATGAATTTAGAACCAACAAACTCTCAGTCTCAAACATAAAAAGTCGAAAGTTGCATAAACTTTTTAACCGACCTCAAAAAGGTGGAGCTCCTCAGTTCGTCTGTATGTTTTTTTTATTTTTTTCTGTATGTAGGTATGTTACTTGATATCTCCGCCTATGGTAAACCGATTGTACTGATTCTTTCACTATTAGGTATATAGAGAATGATCCCGAGGTGTTCCCATAAGAATTTTATTCCCGAGGGATTAGTATTTATCCCGTTAAACTTAAAAAGCAACATAATAATTATTTTTAGAGAATCACGACTAGCTACAACAGTTTTGGTGATATCTGCGCCAATTGTTAATAGATTTTGAGGATTCTTTCGTTGTATCAAAATTGATTTTAAAATGGTCCCCTAAAAGTTTGATTCTCGGGAAATTGCTATGTGCGCTATAAAACGTAGGTTTGTAAAAATTCATCACAATTATGATCATTTTACTATCACCTAATGGTTTCCATAGCAACGGGCGTCAACAGTTTCATCCAGGTGTCATCAAACTAAATTAGATTTGAATTATAACTAGATGTCGCCAGTGTAAACTCAATTTTTTACACGTGAACATAGACATATAGATAGGGAAAGTAAGGAAGGGGTGATTTCGTTCGTCCGAGACATAGATTAATATTATCTATACCGGAATTTGAAGTCGGTTTATCGTTTCATAAAACATGCCAAATTATTGGGGTCTTTTTGCACCGACTTATTATAATAATATTAACTCAGATTATGCGGTATCTATCATTCAATGCATTGCCTCCGGCAGAACAATTTTACCACCGAACCGCGATCTCCAACCCGCATGTCCAGCGTGGGGATTATGGGCATTAACCATATGATAAAAGCCAATAAGGCGCTTATGAAAGGGAAGCCTGCGTCCTGCAGTGGACCAGTTTATTTAGGCTATAGATGTTGATCATTCAATGAGGAGCAGTTTCCGCCAAGGTGGAGCGGATATACATTTATTTGGCCATAAACAGGTACATACAGCCGTGCGTTCCGAAATACGATTACAGCGCTGATAGCGATCACAAAATATTTTGTGTTCCGAATTGGTTATCACGATACTGACAGTTGAGGGCTAACAATAATTCGGAACGCTCATGAGCGCGCTCACGGTCACGCACGTCACGAACATTCTAAACGTCAGTCAGTATCGACTGACGTTTAGAATGTTGATAGACGACCGATGTGGCGCGGCGGGCGAAGGTCCGCCTGCGACGCAGGAGGTTGCGGGTTCGATCTGCAAATATTTGTTTCAGGTGTTCTGGGTATTTTCTATATATTATAATAGAAAAATATATATTTTTATTTAAAAACAAATAAATCTGTGTAATAATATATTGTAACAAGTATATCATTTAACTAGCACCCATAACACAAGGTCTGCTTACTTTGGGGCTAGATGATGCTATGTGTATTATCCAACATTATTTATTTATTAGTATTTTAACCGCACACGCAGAACATTATTAGTTAGATTATAACTTACTAACGTGAAAATCAAGAGAAAACGGCAGAAAATAGGGCTTTATAACTATTAACAGTAATAACAAATAACTCAGTTGAGGAGTGGGACGACGACATTCATCCAGTTACGAAGATGATGCAGAACAACAATTTTACCAACAGACTTCAAAAAGGAGGAGGTTCTCAAACCGTCGTCTGTATGTTCGTTAGCCAACTGTCATATTTGTCACTTTTGACAGATCGCTTACAGTGATTTCGGTTTGTAGGATGGTCGGTGATATCGCAAAATGGCGTATGTAATGACGTCATCTGTGACGTCACACGGGACGTCGTTGTCGCGCTCATGGTAATACGGAACGCGTGTGAGCGCGATAATATCGATTTAAGCGTAATTCGGAATGCACTACAGGTTTGACAAGAACTAATAAGTAGGTACATTTACATACATAGACACAAATACAAGCAGAGAGTAGATAGATAGATATACCTCTAGTTTATCGTCAAAGAGATTACATGTTTTTGGTTAGTAGTGTCTTAAATCCTATGTTAGGTTTATCTAGACACTATGGTTCTCTAAAAATAGCAATAAGTATAAATTTGTACACACGATAGGCAGTTACGCACACAACAAACACAGCGGTGTCACCATCCGTCCTGTCCGAATGTAGCTGTAAGGCGCGGTGTGAAGTTGTACCCACGTGATCCACGTGAATCACGTGCATCAGGCCAGTGACAACGCTGAGCTTGAGTTTAGCTATAGGATGGTCCTTGTAGGTAGCAAATGATGACATTGAAGAAGAAAAAATAGATCAAACACAAAAAACTTACTGAGAATTAAGAGCAAAATAGAATGACGTGAATACATACAGCGTAACCTACCCAACATGGTACCGATTACACCTGACCTATGATGTAAATTTAACTTCGTTTGTACAAACTTACCAATTCTAAAAATGCAGCCTTATCGATAGCGAATCATAGAAACAGCCTGACCTTTTTCAGCCTCGTATTAAATTAATAAGAATACAATTTTTTTTTTTTTTTTTATTATATGCTCATCTTTATTTTCATTTCATTCAATTTGAGCTCAGTACATTATTAGGATGTTTTCTTTGAACTATAGGCCATGGGCCACCAACCATAAATTATATAATTTGATGTAACCTGGCAATCTTTGGCTTACAAAGCACAATTTATGAGCTAACTTTACCCACACGTGACCTAGAGGAGATTTGGGTAAAGTGTCCATAGTATGTTTATATTATTACATCAAAATTTTTGAAAAATTATCACGAAATATTTGTTTTCTCTAAATAATTAAACCACGATATTCTGGCGACCATAAAAATATGTAATCGTAAAACTACTGGTGGCTAAAAACAAATAAAGATAATGTACAATGGGCGGCCTTATCGCTAAAAGAGATCTCTTCCAGACAACCTCAGGATGGACAAGAAGTGATTGAAACAGTATGTAGGTGGCGTGTAAATAGAAATAATGTTTAGGTAGTAGGAACAAATGAATATACTAAGCTATATATTATATAAATACTTATGTATATATGTACTTAACATAAACCTACAGAGTACATTGTATCATTGGGACAGTAACAGTTTTTTTCTTATAGATTTCGTGTTTGAAATGCCATGCCATGGTATTTTTTTTTTATTTAGTTGGTCTGGCTCTTCGTAAGAAACCTTTTGTACCTCACAAAAAAATTCATTGACAGAATTTAATTTAATAAATCTTCCCCAATCTCCTCATTTTTTCTCCGGTTTGTTACATATTTCTACTTAATTCAATTTAGACTCTGTAAACAGCCGCTTCGGGGCCGTTGGCTCGTCAATTTAAGTTTGTTACAGGCCAGGCGTAATGTACGTCTGCGAGTCGACGCTGTAATGTTCGCCTGAGAAACGACGCGACTTTATCATACTTTTTTTAAAGCCTTAATCTCGCAATGTCAAAGGTCGACTTTCAGAAAGTCGTGCATAATTTAGAACGTTGAAACTTGAACGTCTTCAATTTTTGAGACAGCTGTATAAAATGCTACTGAGAGTAACGTAGAACTTGAACGTGGATTAGTGTATAAGTCCTCGGATTCCAAAAAGTATGCATTCGTTTTCATCACAACAATAGGATCTCTTTCATTTAACGCAGAGGATCAATCAAGCATGTGTCATTGTGTTTTTTCTTAATGCAGCTTCTTGAAATTTTTAGCTTTTTAATTGTATTATTTTCATCTTAATTGATTAAGTAGTGTAAGTTGTTATTTGTATGACCGTTCTAATTGTATATATAAACTGAAATTGAAATAACATGTGTTTATGTCAAAAAATAATAATGGCGAGTCTGCAGGTTTTAAATAGGAATGCGTTATTGGTTCCTAGCTCGGAAAAAATTCGGTTCCGATACTTACTTGATAAATCTGTATAAATGTGCACCGGTTTTTAATGAAATGCAATGGCCTTTATTAACAAATAAAATTACAATCTAATAAAAACAAATTAGAAGTAGTATTTGCAATTTAAATAATTAAGCTAACTGCAGACTGTTGCAAACAATCTACAGGTAGCTCAACAGTAACTGATCCATATCAAAACCAGTCGGATTTAATTCAGTTTTTTAATCAATTCTATTATATTTTATCCAGCGCAATGATCTCCCTACCTTTATTCCGAACCTCTCATCTTTTTAGCACCTCTGGAATTTTCATATTTTGGTTTCAGTTTAAAACCTTCATTTACTGAAGAAATTTTCAGACTCAGACTATAAGACGTTAAGTAGGTATATTGTGTAATTTCTGAAAGGTTACAAACTTATAAAAAATTAAAAACTAATTATTTTTAACGTTATTAGAGAGCGGCAGTTGTTTCATAAGCTATTTGAGCGGAGGCAGAGTATTCCCTATTCTAAGATAAGTAATATTTTCGTAATAATTGATTCCCTTTTTATTCCGCGTCACATTATTCCGTAATATCTGGGGTAAAATAAAGTTACAGGTTAATGTTTACGGCGTCTTATAGAGGTTACGATGTTTTTGTCGGTATAAGGTAACCCACATTATGTAGACATTTCATTATATTGAATAAATCTACAGATATTAAAAGTACGTGAGGCTTAAGTTATACAGTCAAACGAGAATCAAAGTTTCGTAGAATTGTACCGAATATTAAAAATACACGCAAAAGATTTTACCTCATTTTTCTGACAATTTTGTCTACAGTCTATTTTGTAACATCCAACCATTGATCTCGTTGTGATTAATTAAATTACAAATTTTCGAGTAAGTACTTCCAACTTTTTTATTATCATAACTTTATCTTCAATCATCAATTATCTTAGATTGTTTTTTCTGAAACTGATGTACTGCTTGAAATATGAACCATTCTGGTACGCCCTGTAGACGTTACACTTTCGCCGAGTTGATGAGGCCATCTCATTGTTCTTGATATGACTTAGCAGTTTATGAAGTAATTTCTAAGCAAATTGTTCTTTTATAGCGCTTAGCTTCTTGCCTCGACTTTATTTAATAATCATTTGACATAAATCTATATCTGTACACCTAGAGGTATACATATGTCGGTAATAAATAAGCTTATAAGATTAAATGAGAAAGTTAATGATGAAGGGAATAATTTAGATTTTGTAATAGGTGCCTGCTAAGTTACCTAGTTTTATGATGATGATGAATTTTGACCAAGGTGGCCAGCCTCAACGGGGACTTTACATAAATATTATAGTGCACAAGTGTATGCACAAACACAGGTGCACTCTCTATTCCCTCGCTTTTAAAATCCCACCAACTTCGTATATTCGGGCTGTTACTGTGATTTTTTTATTTTTAATCGACTTTAAAAAAGGAGGAGGTTCTCAATTTGGCTATATGTTTTTTTTGTGATTAGTTGTATGAAAATGATCCAGAATATTAAACTTTAAAAGCTACTCCAGTCTCCCATTACAATATAATAGTTATAATTCACGATAATTACGACGTAAGCTTCATAAAAGCATAATTAGACACGTTACACGCGTTAATTATATTTGTCTCCGCATAATTAAACGGGACTTGTAAGGAAACATAATTTTCCTATCATTTTCGTCACATGATTCAAATGTTTTCGTGGTTTTTAATTTATTTCTGCGTTCTACAAGGAATAATACCATGGAAAAGTAATTTGCCGCAAATAATAAAACATTTTCGCGATCTTCATTTAAAATCTTCAAGTGGCCTACTACCCAGACACGTTCAAACACAGCAGTTACTCAATAACGTCTCTCATAAGATACGTTCGAAATTCAATTTCAATTTTCAATTATAGAAGCTCTCCTCCCAAATCACAGCACTGACGAATCTTGGGGAATCTAATTCACGCCATCTATGGGCGCACAATAGAACGAATTAATGAGCAATAAAAACGCCGTTATTAAATCACTCAGACGACACGTTCCGCCCCAATGGGGGAGATAATTTACGCAGTTAATACCTTTTAAGTTCTGGAGATGGTGAGGGTTTGCTTACCTACGTATTCCTTACAAATGACTACAGAATATTACTAGGTACTGGCGCAAACCTACTAGAGACAGTTTTTATCTGGCTACGGCATTTCCGAGTTAGATAATAGGTAGTTTCGGGCCGTGGCTTCGCACGCGTTTTTGGTATGAATTTTTTTAAAAGGATGTGTATATATCATCGGAATAAAAAGTGCCTATGATATTTATTCCAGGTCCTATGTCTTTCTGACCAATCCGTTCAGAAGTATTGGCGTCAAGAAGTATCAAATCTCGAATAAAGTCAATAAGTAATAAGTATATATATAATATAATATAAATAACAATGTATAATAAGTATATATAATATAATATAAATAACAAGGTATAATAGTTATAATATGAAAACTTAAATTTTAATAGTGGTTGATTTGAAGAATGTTTTTTTTAATAACTTCAAGCTCAACTTTAAATTTAAATAATAAATAAATAATGCTGGACAATCCACACAGTATCATCATCTAGCCATAAGCTAAGCAGAGCTTGTGTTATGGGTACTAGATGACTGTTCAGCAGTCATTACAATACTTAACATAGATAGATATTTTTGCCATAGAAAATAAACAGACCCGGACAAATAGTTGCAGATCGTACAAACATTTGTCCCAAAGCGGGTATCGAACCCGCAACCTCCGGCGTCGCAGGCGGACCTTCGCCCGCCGCGCCACATCGGTCGTCAAGGCTTAGGCCCGTATTATGTAAGCTTGGTCAGTCATAGATCTATGCTTGAGTTTATGCCATAGAAAAGCGTTACTCAAGCATAGATCGATGAGATTTCATAATACGGGTCTTAGACTGTTTCTTTAAAAAACTAAAGCGGCAGGTGAGATCGTTATGAGTTGTTTCGACTATTCAAAATTAATGATTGAATCTCTAAATCTTCCTATATAGTATCGATTGAAAATAAAATAATATGGTGAATTTCACAAACAATCAGCTCCGAGACTATTCTTAATCGGAAACATTCTCGACAAATACGAAATTGAGAACTTTTGTTTCTCTCTGTCAATCCAGAGGGAAAATTTACATTTGCGACAACTGACGTAGATTACGGTACTCGATTTGTTCAAATTCCAAGTACCGAATTCGAAATTAGGAAGGTAATTGTGCGGTACTGTACCGTATCAATAATTTGTAAGGTTTAATTTCAATTGAAATTTTCTTTCGCGGAAACTTTTCTTACTTTGAGAAAAATGCGGAGATTTAGAAATAATCTGTTCCAGTTTTTTATTGTTATTCAATAGCTTTGACTTGGCCACGAAGACTACAAATTGTGTACAGTTAATAATAAAAATAGTTAATTCAAAAAATCTGTCATAGGTACGTACCTAATCATGCTTTTGCCCCCGTTCAGCAATTGTATCGTTGACAGTAACTTGGCTAACTTACTATTGTAAAGTTGCACACGAGCTGTTTCCAACTAAGAAGTGCTTGCTCCCCCTATTATATTCTCTTCCCTTTTTTTACAACAGAACACATTCTAAAACTCGCTAAAAAAGGCCCTTCACAAATGGTTGAACCGGCTCAGTTGAACGCGAGCGGTTACTTCCGATCCCCCCTCTGACGGTAAGGGGGGGGCTGCCAACTGACGGCCTTTTGTCTGAATTGTGAAATCCATGTAAAATAATAAATGTTTTGGAATTTTTTTTTCACGAACTGTTCTAGCTGGTTGAGTTTAACGGTTGGTTTGATTTACGATGTTGCAGAGATTTTGCTGATTTTTTAAATGTTTATCATCCTTGCACACAAAATACAAATTCGCTGTTTTTGAATTTTTGCCAAATAGTAACCCTCGAAAATATTTTTTTCTCATTGTCTCATAATATTCGCTAAACACAATTTGTTTTTTGCCAGGTTGAGTTAACGTCTGACGACGTCTCTGGCATGACTATTAGCACTGGAAACTATCATAATGTTTTTTTTACTTTGCTAGAAGGCGACCTTTTCTCGAAAGTTACACAGAACAGGCTTCCAAAAAAGTAGGTAGCAAAGCTAGTTAAGTAGTTAATACTTAGGCCCAGGCTTCGGCCACTTATTTGTATTAGCAAAAGGTATTTTATTTTTTGTTGCTCATTAAAAAAAAATTTTACCTCATAACCTCTAACAATTTGCCTACAGCCCGGAGACAGGACGAAAACAGAGTAGTGTGGAAGCGGTTCATCAGCGTCTCCGTAAAGCTTTTCAGGACGGGCACGACCTTCAGCAATGATGAATACGACTAAGAAGAGAGACCTCATAACCTCTGAATGGTGATAAAGGCGAAATATATTACGTTTCATTTCATTGCCTGTTGCATAGAACGGATGCTCTGGTACGGGGCGTCATACCTAAGTAAGGCTCGTAAACAGAGATTCGCTGCCGATCTCGTCTCCACTTAATTTCAGAGACGATACAAATAGAAAGACTGAAATAACTCTTGGAAACCAAGGAACGCACGCCCAACGATTGGATTGACAAACATGGCGCAATAAACGAGTAAATTCGAAAGCTTACACTGTTTTATTTACAAAACATTCCCGTTACGGTACGAAATGGGTACCTAATAGAAATCTAATTAATTTCGTAGAAATAACAATGCAATTCAAAACTCAGAATATTTTCAGGCAAAGATGATTTGAATTTTGTCTTTGATTCCCGAAGTACGTTATTTGGTTCTTTTATGGTATATAAATACTACTACTAAGTCGTCGTAGCTGTTGGTGGGCGTAGCTGTGCTGCGTGTCGTAGCCATTGCTACGAGGCGTAGCAAGCTACCAAAAAAATCTAGAAATTTACTAGTTTCAATGCTTTATAAAACCCTTATTGTTTGTGCAAATTTTAAAACAACAGTTAAGAAGGCGCAATGCGCGTCATTTTGTGAAAAGGATAGGCATAGGATTTCGCGTTCATACTCGTAGGAGCGGGACAAAGCATGCGTTTTTGGAACGGCGTAAGCACAAAAATCAAGTTTTTGCTTATTTACAAGGAAACTACACAACTTCTGAAGAAACTGGTGCAAGAAACACAAATAATTAGTAATAACCTACAAATCGAAACATAATTCATTTCAATAGACCACAGGGTTCCTGAGATCTCGACCAAATTTAGTGCGAAACTGTGCACTTACATAATTTTTGTTATCGTATTTTTTTTCTCAATCGTGTTTTCACGTTCAAGGAACCAAAGAAAAATTGCTGTATTTTATTTAATTCTAGTTTTTTACCCCGGGTGTCCCGTGAGTACTGAGATCTAGGCCTAGTTTCACAACCAAACCCATTAGGTACAGCCCCTAAGTACCTAATAACTTTTTGACTAAACTTTACGTTCAAGGAAGCTTCAATTATTCGGACGAGTGAACGACCAAAATAATAGAAAATTCAAGATTGTCTCGATGTTGAATTATTTGTTTTTCTTAGTTACAATTTTAAAATAAGCTAGGTATTTTTTGACATTTTTACCTATAAGAGGAATGATGTCAAATCGACCAACTTAATGAGATTCGTGTAAATGCGCCCTGAATTTTCCGACCAGCAAGCAATTTGTCGATAAACTTAATTATCTTGGCTGTTTCAGTGAATCCATTAATCTGGATTTACATGCACGTAGATGCTTTTTTATAGACGATTTTTATCGGTAGCTAGGTATCAACGACAATATTTGATTACTCAAATAAAATTTGTCAACTTTAGCAACGGCTAAGTAGTCTGAAGTCATCTAGTTCAGGACCTGAACAAACGACCATCGATCAAGGCAACGTTACCTTGATCGATGGTCGTTTGTTTTCTTATGTTTCATACGTCAGAAATTTGACATCAGACTGCTTAGCCGTTGCTAAAGTTGGCTACGTTAGCGATTTCTTAAAGTTAAGAAATTTAAGATGGCTAGAAACTAACATCTTAACTACATAATATACCTATGTAATTTAGTAAGTATTATCCTTTAAGGCTTTGAGCTACCTAGGCAGTCTGGCCAGTCTTAAAATAACCTCCTTTGTTAAAACATTACTTTCCAACGAAATAAAGCCATAACAGACTACAACATAAAGCCTTAAGCACTATAGACACAAGTAAGTACAGGAAGTACTACTTTTGGTTGTTATTAAGGAAAATGTAACACAGGCGGGTTGCTCTGCGCCGCGGATGTGCCGGGGCAATTAAAGCTTAGTTATGACGCCACTTGGCAATGAGGGGTTATACGGGACACTATTGCATGCTGTTGTCGCTCAAGCTGCACTTGACCAAGTACATACTAACCCCCTTATTCATAATGGTCCGCTAACTTAAAACAGTTGCTATAGCAGTGTTTTTTCTCACTCTGACTTATGTCAATAGAAGAAGACAGAGAGAGAAATAGCAATGCTTCAAGTTAGCAGACTATTATGAATAAGGGGGTAAGTAAATAAATAAATAATGCTGGACAATCCACACAGCATCATCCAAAGTAAACAGAACTTGTGTCATGGGTACCTGCTAGATAACTGATATACTTAATACGTTAGGTAGGATACATAGTTAGATATTTTTATTATAGTGTAGCAGTGGAAACGTAGCAAACGACCAGAAATGAGGGTAGATCGGTATGTCTGCCAATAAAAATTCACTCGCGTGGCTTCAGGTATTCCGTGATCATGGCGCATGAAACTGTGCCAAAATATTGGAAAACTCAACACTCAAATCATAGTAAATATCCCGATGTAAATGACTTTAGGGTTAATAACCATGATAGATTCAAAACATTTATTTTTACCATACATAGAAAACACCCAGAACACCCGGAACAAATATCTGCAGATCGTACAAACCCCGAGGCGGGAATCGAACCCGCAACCTCAGCGCAACAGTGGTCATCAAATTGAAATGTCTGACAATTGATATATGAAACTCCGTTTGCCGTTCGCCAAGGCGTCCTCACAGAGTTTAATCTCGTATGTATACAAATTACACAGTAAACCATGGCCGGCCACAAGCGAGCCGCGACTTGCAACGAGGCCGTTTATTATACTGTGCCTATTATTGGTATTATGGGGCATTATGTTATATCTCACACATAAGGATCGGTTCGATGCAATGGAAAATAAATTATGTTTTTTATTAGAGGGCGCAATGCGCGCCATTTTGTGAGAAGGATACGCATAGGATTTCGCGTACCTACATACTCGTAGGAGCGGGAGAGAGTTTACGTTTTAGGAGCTGCGTAAGCGCAAAAATCAAGTTTTTGCTTATTTACAAGAAAACTACACAACATTATGAAGAATCTGATCAAGGAACCAAATAATTAGCAATAACCTACAAATCAAAACATAAGTAATTTCAATAGACTGCAGGGTTCCTGAGATCTCAACCAAATTATGTGCGAAACAGTGCAATTTCATGATTTTTTTTGTCGTATATTTTTTTCTCAATCGGTTTTTCACATTCAAAGAACCAAAGAACAAATTTTAAATTTTATTTAATTTGAGTTTTTTACCACGGGGACCCCGTGAGTACTGAGATCTCAACTTAGTTTGACAACTAAACCTGCTAGGTTCGCCTCTTAACAAAGAAAATTACAAATAAAACATATACATATACAAATCAGAACTAGTATTGAAACAGTTGAGCTATCTGCAGTCTGTTGCAAGCAACCTAGAGGTAGCTCAACTGATCCATATTAACAGTCGGAAGCGTCCCCAAGACGCTGCAGCGTCTTGGGGTGCTGTGGGGACACTGTAGCCAGCGCGCTGGCTACATTGAGCCGCGCTGCAAGGCAATGCACTGCGCCATATACTGACAGCTCTGGGGTCACGCGTCGCTTCGACCAACCGCTCTCCTAGTGTTTTTAAGATTCAAAGTCGACCTTGATGTGGCCTTAATGGGCCTGATAGGGTTAAGGCAAGATTTCGATTTCACGTTGACTGTACTTCAGCAGTTCGCTACGAAATGGGAATAATTGGCATATAAATTTGCATCGCATAAGATAGATTGGAGTTCACTACGTAACGTCTCGCTACGTGATGGGAACCATTCATTTATTTTATACGAACCACACAGAATACTTACACACATTTATACAAATCACATCATTTAATAGAAATGTTCGGCCTACAGACTATTATTTTCGCATTTCTCTTTTCATGAAGGCTGCCGCGTGATGAACACCATTCATCCTCTTGATTAAGAAAAATTAGTAGCTGAAAAGTGCCTCGAGATGATTCGAGGAAAGGGTTCCCGGTGGCGGTCATCCACTCGACTTGGCAGGACCACTACCGTGGCCCTGATAAACTGAGTGGGCAAAGCCATGCATTAAAAATAAATACCTACTTAGAATATGACTAGAAATATGACTTGGTATTGCTGGGCATTAATGATCACCTTTCAAACAAAAAATAAACCGCCAAGTGCGAGTAAACTCGCACACGAAGGGTGTGGGTGGTGTTCTGTACCGAAAAAATCAGGCAACTTTTTCAAAGAACATCAAATTTTCACTTGTTCGGAGACCCCTTTAAATGTTCAAGTTTATTATAATTTTAGCATTTGTCGTTAAATACAGTTTAAGTGTTACTTATTGAACTAGTACAGCAAATTACAATCAAATAATAAGACCAAATTAGAACTAGTATTTACAATTAAAACAATCTAGAGGTAGCTCAGTAGTGTTACTTATTTAAAGAAAGTTTAATGTGTCTAGCTATTTTGGTTCAAGAGATACAGCCTTGACAAACGAAGAGCAAAAATACCAAAAAATTGGTTTGAGACCTACGATGCCACAGATAGGTTTGTTCCGTTAGACGGCCAATCAAGCTCATCCAAACTAGACAACTGGTTGTCTACGTATTAAGAATTTTCCACGAGTACAACCAGTTACAACCAAAATGGAGATATGCATAATATGCACAGCTCTCCATTTCGGTTGTTAACGGTTAAAGTAGGGTCGTGGAAGAATCTTGGAATATTATTCCAAGATTCTTCCACGACACTACTTTACTCCACTTAAGTAAAGTACCTACAACACAACATAGCATAACATATGAGTAAGTTACGAGGGGGTATTGCGTGTTAGACCTTGCTATCTGCATTAGTTTCAAGCGGTAACTTTTGCTTTGATGTAATCCTAAACATCAAGATGTATTTAAAGGAGTATTGAATGATTAATATTATTTTATTACGTAAGAAATAAAACAGTTATTATGGAACTAAAAGGTAATTCTACCTTCAAATAGACGTTCCTAATTCGACTTTACGCATTCGACAAGTTTATTCAAAGTTACAGAAATGCGAATTAAAAATGTTCAACAAAATCCAACCATAAATCTAAAAAATTATAGTAGATTGTGTCACAAGGAAACAAAATAACGTATATAGGGCGAGAGCGATTTTTTGAATCCTAAGCGTAGCGAGGGATTCAAAGTACGTCGCTTGAGGTTAAATAATTTTGGGACCGTGTTTGCTGCTTTTCACCAGTTTAAGATGAAAAAAATTAATCATACGAAAAAATAAATAAGAGATGCTTTTAGTAGTGACGAATATTAATATTTAACTTAACCAAAGTACAAATTTATTTTGGGACCGTGTTTGCTGCTTTTCACCAGTTTAAGATGAGAAAAATTAAATAAGAGATGCTTTTAGTAGTGACGAATATTAATATTTAACTTAACCAAAGTACAAATTTATTTCTGGAATTATTATTTCACTTTCACTGCAAGAACTCATATTTTATTCAATTTGTGTGAATCAAATTAAAATTGTCTGTAATATTTTGATAAAAAGTAATAACTTAACGAATACAAGTTCCCGCGTATTATTTTTCAGGGTTTCGTACCTGAAGGGTGAAAACGGCCTGTTCATTTCATTTCATTTCATGTATTACTAATTTCTGCTGTCCGTTCGTTTGTCACAGGGCTCTATCTCATGAACCGTTATAGGTAGACTGCTGAAATGTTCTGATAATGTGTATTTCTCTTACCGCTATAACAACAAATAATAAAATAAAATAAATATTAAAATTAAAGGGAAGCCCCCTTTAATTTTAATATATATTTTATTACAAAAAACGTGTTTTTTGTGCAATTTTTCCTCTTCGTTTGTAAAGAATATTGTGAAACACATGAAACTTTCTATACATAAGTAACACTTCAATTGTAATAACGACAAATACAATTCAATAAAAAAAACAAATTAGAACTAGTATTTACAATTGAAACAATTAAGCTAACTGCAGACTGTTGCAAACAATCTACAGGTAGCTCAACTGATCCATATCAATACCAGTCGGAAGCGTCCCCAAGACGCTGGCTGCATTGCCCCGCTGTATGGCAATGCTGATGCGCTGCGCCAGATATCCGCCAGCTCTCGGGTCACGCGTCGCGTCGACCAGACGCTCAGATAACTTTTTAAAAACCCGGAGAGCCTCGGTACCCCACGGACCTAGGGTCTCGACCCCAAAGGGAGCAAATATGTAGGCTCTGTCGAGACCTGCATATTTGCGTCTCTTGAGATCCTTGGCCAAATCTGCCGCCGCACCAGCCCTCACGGATGTCCTCGGAAGATGGGAAGGCGCAAGTGTGTCGACGCATGTAGCGTCCCACACAATGGGCCTCCCCAACTCCCATGGGACTAGTGTCATGCCGTCAGGCCTCTTACCATCGTCACGCAACAGACCAATAATAATAATAATAAATAATAATAAAAATACCAACCACGCAAAGACAAATACTAAATATATAATAAAAAAAAATTTAAAGGTGTCCCTATACAAGTGAAAATTTGCCTGATTTTTACGGTACAGACCTTCGTGTGCGAGTCAAGTCGCACTTGGCGGTTTATTTAAATTTGGATAGCCAATGCCACGTCGGCACGTGTGCTTTTTTTATTACCGGAGGACTTTATTAAAGCGAATTGCGTTCAAACTTTTTAATTAAATAGAGTTCCAAATTCAAAAGTCAATTCGTCCAGTTATTAAGTGCGCTGGAATGACGCACTTTGTTCGAGGAACCTTTTGCATCTTTTCGAATATATGGGATGAAATAGTAGATTGTATCATACATAAGCGACCAAAATAATATTTTTAGAGCGAGGGCGCTTTTTGCATCACAAAATAATTGTTATATTTTTATATAAGTTGAAAGAAACAGGTTCCTCTTCAGAATTATCGTTTTGCCACTACGACACGTATTACGAGTTCTAACAACAGCACGAGGCTTATTCAAATTAGCTGCACATTTATCTATTCGAGCGTTAAATGAATAGCTGCGCTGGTTCCACTTGAGATAGATGGAATTGTTCGTACTTGCATAAAGCATAAGATGGTGTTTGTGAATGTAGAGTAGGGGTTATAGTATTATAATTGAAAACTTTTTATCTGACTGTACTAAACAGCTTTAATAATTTGATGGTGTCCGAAATATCAGTAAAAAAAATATTAAAATTAAAACTGTCGATTCGGACACTGTGTCCGAATTATATTGTGTCCGAGTCGTCAGCAAGTCGTCCATTAATCACGTGAGGTTTTGTAGCAACTGATTAGCCTCCATTATTATTAAATACTATTTATCGGGTTTATTTGCGTACTTTTCCCGACGTTAATTAGTGGATAAACAAATGAACTTACCTTGTGACGTTTGACCATGGGCCACGGACAGACGGACGGACAGACGGACAAACGGACAGACGTCGCTAGGTCTTCAAATATTCTCAAGTAATAAGTTTGCTGATCGATAAAATCAGTTTACCCTGAACATAAGCCTTAAGCCGAGGCACAGCCTCGCTACACAACGTCAAACATCCGAGATGCTTCTAATTCCTATAAAGGCATAGCATGCTACATACTGACTGTCTGGCTGTCGCTTTAGCCTGTTTTATTATATAGGATATGTGTGTCTGGGTGCACATACCAAAGCTGCTTGCCGCCTGCACATTCTATGGCCACTTGGTTCTAGAATTCAAAATATTTTATGTCAACAAAGACATTATCTAATGAACACTTAACAAAAACTGTCAATAATAACAGAAAACAACAAGGTAACAGCAAGGTAATCACTCTAAACCAAAACACAAAATTCATAATTGCAAAATGGTTTAAATTTGATTTCGAAAACGGCCAACACGAATAACACGATGAAAGAAAGAATCAAAAATGGTTTCGAGCTTCTGCGATTTACTCCATATTTATTTCCCACCTACCTATATGAATATGGGCCTCATAAAGCACGTTACGCCGTTGGTCCTGCACCTGACCTCTCCCCGGTCGTGTCGGTCAACCGTCCCATTAAATTATGAGAGTGAGGGAGTAGAGAGTGCACCTGTGTTTGCGCACAATTGGGCACTATAAATGTCCTGCGCACCTGGCTCGGTTGAAGTCTCAACCGAGAGGTCGCCGTGGCCAAAGACTCGGCTCATCATTATATTAAAATTTCTTAAGTTTTGTAACGCTTTTGTTTACAAAAAATATATAGGATTCTAGAACAGAATATAGAATGGTGTTTATGTTTGTGCTACCATTTTATGCATGTGATTTGTTAGATATCGCTGTTTTGTCTTGATCTCTGTTAGCTCGTTACGTTGAATGCATTGTTTTCTCGAACAAAGCAACAGCTCCAATAATTATAAAGTAGGTAAGTACCTACTAGTTTCTCTCGTTATCTTAATTCCTAAAATGTTGTGTTAATCACCT
This sequence comes from Eupithecia inturbata, assembly GCA_963662085.1. Classification (NCBI taxonomy): domain Eukaryota; kingdom Metazoa; phylum Arthropoda; class Insecta; order Lepidoptera; family Geometridae; genus Eupithecia; species Eupithecia inturbata. The sequence goes on along the minus strand of OY759178.1, from coordinate 14,908,042 downwards.
CCCATCCAAAATGTTAAAACACGTTTGTTGATAACCAAAAAGTTGATTTACCTCGCGTGCCGAAAAAAGGGGCTGGAGAGCCTCTTTGCTCGCTGCGAAATTCAGTCCGCTCACGACCGCTTTCCACGTGAGACGTCAGGTTATAAAAAAAAATTCCTTGTTGTTCAATAATTAACTGTTCAAACACCACCAATAAGGAAATTGTGTAATTCAGCGGTGTTTTACATCACTAAAATACACTCGTCACACTTGACTGAAGTCAAAGCACCTTTGTAAACCGAGCGGGTTTTAATAGAAATCGGCGAACTCTTTGCTTATATCTAAATAATAATAATAATATTTTATGAAAAAAAACATAGGACTAAAGATAACAAAGTTCATCTAAAATTCAAATGGAATTAAATAATGCGTGAACTAGGTAAAAACCTGTTTTTCAGGCAAAAAGAGTTCTTACATCAAATAAAATAATCAAATAGAACTTATTAACTATAGAGGTACAAAGCGAAGGTGCATGCTTTAAAATTATTACTTATGCTAACTACACTAATCTAGTTTTAATAATAAAGGTGCTTGTAAAAATTTTAAATAAATAGATTTTAAATAGATTTCTGTGGAACTACATAAGACCCATCTTCTACTCCCAAGCCCCTCTAGTGAATGATTATGGAATGGAGGTTGGTACCTACTACGAATACTAAGTTTAAAAATTATAGACTGTAAGAATGAGCTATTTGTATGTTATGTAGGTATAGGTACCTTCTTTACGAATAGTCGCATAGTTTCGCACTTCTTTCTGTGGCTTCTTTCAGTGGAACCTCGTTTGTTCCTTATAATGTAGATTTTTTTTCATGAAAGTAAGTTTATTTAGACGAAATGGCTGCATAAATAAAGTGTGCGACATTTCTTGTAATAGTTTATAAGCACAGTCACGATATACGGGTCCTTTCGACGATTTAACCACACTTTTTCATTATGGGCACACCACAATATAATAAGGAATGCATTTAGAAATGCTAAAGGGTAAATTTGTAGGTATTAATAAAGTCCAAAGAACAATTTTTATTTCACACTGCTCCATCACAAAAACTCTTCGTTTAGAACAGCTGATGCCAAATGCGCCATTTTGTATCGTTTTCTACTGGGTCTCAGCGATCGCTCGCCTTGCGATCACAAACTTAAGATTTCGTTTCGTTAGCGATTGTCAAAAGTGCAACTTGTCTACCATTTTGTATGGGGTATAGCGATTAACGTTTTAGAATAGACAACATTCTATTCTATTCGTGTTGACGAAACGCTATCTAGTAAACTTGGCCACGGTTTCTCGATTCGTTTGTTCTGACCACGTGACTTTGCGTTATAGAAATGTGATTCCCATACATTATTTAACTTTTCTATAGCGTTAGCGTTCACAGATTTGTAACTTGGCTAGACTAGTCTTCACGAACGTGTTCGTGTTGATGGGCAGAACCTGCAGTTCATGCAGTGTCAGTGAATCACCAATATTCCTATGTACCTCCTTCTCCTCAGCACACATACGTCCACTGCTGAACTTACCTCCTCAAGACCTATTAAATGTAAACATTGTATTTAGCTAATATGTTTTATTTTATAACACAAATAAACTATTAGGTAGTACTTATTTTATTTCCATCAAGCTTATTCTAAAACTCCAACGAAGCGCAACCGTAGGCCGTGTTCAAACGAGTCTAAATAGCGGTACCTAGTACCTCTATACGTTCCAGTAAGTTCCGGACAAGTTTCAGTGAGGTCCGCGACGGGTTTCTTAAAACCTAGTTTATTTGTGTAGAGGCGCATAAAACCAAGCTCCCGTGGGCACGAGACGGGCGGGTGCTGTCTTCACTCTGAGACAGTTACTGGAAGAAATAAACTATGAATACAAGAAACTATTTTACTCACGAACTTAAACTTGTGATTTCAACTTGACTCAACTGTCAAAAGTCGTGACTTCGAGTCTACGAATAAGTAACATCAGGAAATGTAACTGCGACACAATAATGCCCAAACAAAAGTCGTGTGCAAGTAGGCGGGGCTTAAAAGTCGTGTTTAGTGCGTCATCAGTCAGAAATTAATTTTTTAGCGAGCACACGTTAAATCTTCGCAAAAGTTTTCGAATTTATCATTGTGAACTACCTAGCTGTAAATCATTATGCCAGCATGTGTTGTGAAGTGGTGCAGGGGCCAACTAAGATTTAAATGTCCAGGGATCACTTTTCACTGGTAAGTAGTAGCAAAATTATAATTTTATTCAAAGATGATCACATACGTTGTCAAACCGAGATAGTCAATACTATGCAATATGAAGTCAGTAAATTTTTGACTAACTTTATTTTTTTATTATATTTGTATCTTTTTCTTCTTGATGAAATATTGAAATAATTATAAATCTATAAGTTAAGATACTATTTATAAAACAGACCTTGTATGAATTCTGCTTATTTGGTTTTCTTTTAGTTTCCCTGCCGATCCTATTCGGCAAAATAAGTGGATAGCTGCAGTTAAGCTAGAAAGACAAGAGAATTATTGGATGCCAGTGAAAACCAGCAGAGTATGCTACATTCGTTTTGAGGAAAATTATTTTTATAAATCATTAAAAGGATATACCATGTTGCACAAAACTGCAGTACCAGTTTGTACAGTATGTTCTTACTGTTTTGTTATCAAATCTTAAATTAAGCTGTTTTTTATACAGATGATTCGTCCCGAATAAATATCAAAATCTATAAGAGATACTAAAGAAACTTAAAAAATAAACAATAATGAACGATTACAGTTGATATGTAAAGTAGGTTTGGCTTTTTCGACTTGCATTAAAGCATAAAAGTATTAAAAAAATTAAGTTCATTGTTTGGTCGAATTAAAACATGTATTTTTTCAGGCTAATGAAAACGTAACTTGAGAAACGATACAAATAGTAGACAGTACCCTTAGGAATCATCAAAAATAATAAACTTCAAGGGACCCACACATAGATAAGATATCGAAGAGACTTAGTCCTGCAGCTTGTGGTATGTATAAATACTAGATTATCTAAAAGACGATAAAAAAGTTTGGGACGAGTTGTGCTCCAACTCGAAAATTAACAACCTAACAAGTTAATGGTTTCTTGTTCGCTTCTTTACTTAACCTTAAAAATATTTAAGTGAACAAAAAAATCAGAAATCATTCTATTTCCTAGTTTTACTTTTGTAATTTGAATTTTCTGGCCAAGAGTCCTGTAATATCTTAAGGAAATAAAGCACTTTGATATTTGATATTATTTGATTGAATTGTAAAAAGTAACAAAAAAAAATTATTAAAGACATCGTACAATAATATTGTTGTATTATTGTCTTGGTCCGATCTACTTATTACATACATCGTCCACGCCGCTATGACACAGCTGTCATGGCAGACATTACACCGTGCGCGCGAATCAATCCCTGCTTTCGTTCAGCAAGCGCCAACCAATCCCTGCATTCGTTCTGAATTTTAACCAATCACGAAGAATGTCTTTTTGTAACTTTAAAAGTGATCCGTGTTTTAAATCATATGTCGTCGTTTTGGTTTGAAGTAGGGCACTTTTTGTATGGATTTTTTTCTAAGTCCTGATATTACATATTCGTAGCTTCGAGTCCATAAATATAATACTTGCGTACCGTGAGAAAAACAATGCGAGGGAAATAGATACCTATCCATATTTTTTGTGTCTTGTTTTGTTGTTCATTATGGTAGGTTATTGTTGAAAGAGTAGGTTCTCACACGAGTTCCTTTTTTGAGCTGGTTCAATCCATAATCAAAATAATCATCTCATCAACTAGAATATTTTTTTTTCGTAATTTGACCACAATCTCAGCTAAAGACACAAATATAGGTACTATTGTTTTGAAGAGACGGTTGTACCTAATTGGCTATAAAAACAGCAGCACACAGCATGTTTCAAACCTAAGGTTTGGAACATGCGGTGCGAATGATAAAGCTAGAGGTAAACGCTCCATTCCACTCTGATTCACTTTGCAGATTTTTGTCCACTCTGATAACCGCTGAGTGCGAGCTGAAGGTAACGGGTATACCTTCCAAGGTATGATGGTATTACGCTGTACCTACGTCTGCTTGTCCTGGAGTGGAAGGGAGATAGTGAGATCAGGTCATGAAGTTCCTGTAAGCATTCTCCGAAATGTACTAGATCGCTAAGGTTTGGCTAGACCCACCGAGTTAATCCAGCTACTCGCACATTCTGAACGCGCCTGCAAATGCATGCGATCCGGAATTCTTTATTTCCGGGTACGAGTAGTTACATTTGGATAGCACGAAACTGTATTTTTCATCACAATGATATTGTTTTGTTGAAATGCCGTTGTAATAAAATGAAAATTGTTAAAGGTCGGTCGATAACTTTCTTTGCGGTTTTATATAAACTCCGTATTTGACTTTTCTAAATGTCCTGTGTCCGGTCCTAATAGTAAGTACTCGTAATAGTTACTTACTTTTATAACAAGCGTGGGTTAATTTTAAGCTTATTTATGTAACAAACATGAACGTAAACAGTACTAATATGATGTTATGCATCTACTCAAAGAGAAAATATATATCTATCTATATAAAAATAATCCCTATTTCCTTTGGTCACGGCATCACGCGTGAACGGCTGGACCGATTTTGCTTATTCTTTTTTTGATGTGTGTGTTATTGTCAGGAGAAGGTTCTTATGAAAGAAAAAATTAAGAAAGTTGCGCGAAAACTTGGTATAATGGTCTGTTCGTTGGTACATAACAACCGTAATACCAATTCGAATTCAATATTCACTGTTAAGACAGGACAACGTCTGTCGGGAAGTGTACAAAATGGCATCCACGCTACTATTCGCAGCGATGACGATGCGCGCCCGCAACGTATTCGCTGCGGGTTCGTTGCGCATCCGCGATGTATTCGCTGCGCGGCCGTTTCGCCCCGAATTCGCTCGCAAACCGCTAGTACGATAAGGCTTGGTGTGATGTTGTTTGTTTGTATGTGTAGGTGGTTGTGTGTGCATTTGCACATGTTACTAATTATCTACAAAACGGCTCGACCGATTTAGACACGAAGGTTTTCTGTATTGAGTTCGTAGAATGGTGAATGACCATACTACACTATGTGTGTAGTGACACAGTTTAGCGTTTCGGCAACTCAGCTTTTTCAGTAGCTAAGCCGAGTTTAACCGCAGTCACTCCTCAACCCTCTGGCGCGGTCGTACATATCCTAAACTAAGGATTATAGACTATCGTAAACGTAACACCTATCTTGTACTCGTGTCTCTGTGTAGTGAATACACTCAGTATATCGAATAAACTCTTTTATTTCAACCAACTCACATAGATTAGAGATGAAACTATAATAATACAAAATGTGTATTACAATACGTTACACATAGAAACAATACCTACGTTAATTTGTACTTCTAGAGTACGAGTTTACCTACCTAGTCATTTCTATAATGTTAACAGAGAATGGCAATGGCAGCCCCCGACGGATTTTTTGTCTTTGTAATAATAGGTAGGTGAAAATATTTGTTAGCTATATTTGATTATAATAATATAAATTATCATTGCTGTTTTGTCCATTCCTCGTAATGGGTGTCTTACTAAAATTATTAATTTCTTTTTCGATTACAAAAGTTTGTAATCGAAAAAGAAATTAATAATTTTAAAAGAAAATAATCTCCATGCAACAATAATTTTGACACTTCAATACTAGTAACTATTCTTATAAATCTGTGCTTCAATAGCATTAAATTTTAAATTGAAAACAAAAACCTATGATTTTTTCTAATTCAAAAGATCTAACGTGAAAAAATCCTAAAAAAAGGATGTAAGAGCTTGCTAGGCTATTAAGTAATTACAAGTTGTCTGTGCAGGCTGTTCGTAAACATTTGCACAATTAAACTTTGTACATACTCGTATCTACTTAATTTGTCATTTACCATTATACTTCTTAATCATAAACTTAACCCTTCGTTCATCGTCTGCCGGGTAGGGCAGGCCTGCCTCCGCCATCTCCTTGATAGGGAATTCCGCGATGGTTTCGAACCCGCACCGCTGCGCCGGCTTCTGAGACCCTATGCCAGTGAAAACTGTCGCTGTGCCGCCAATGCCTTGGCTTTTGCAGAGAGGTTCTCTGTAAAAGATAGGAAAAAAAATTAATGATAAGACGGAATATGTCGAAAATCCATGAACAGGGTTGGGAATATGATTAGGTACATTAGCAGATAGAAGCTCCAAGATCAATCTTCCAATATGACGACCGATGTGGCGCGGCGGGCGAAGGTTCGCCGGATGCGGGTTCGATCCCCGCCTTGGGACAAATGTTTGTACGGTCTGCAAATTTGTGGTCCGGGTGTTCTGGGTATTTTCTATGTATATATACATAGAAAATAAAAATAAACTATCTATCTAGTGTTTTGTATTACAGAATATTAGTAATCTAGTACCCATAACACAAGCTCTGCGTAGCTTGGGGCTAGATGATGTTGTGTGGATTGGGTAGATTTAAGGTGTTTTAAGTGATATTTCACTCAAATATGGGTCCACGATTCATTTATTGCATTGCACAACAAAAATGTAATGGGTAACCATCGAGATAGAATCCTATCTCGATGTGGGTAACTCATTGATTTATCCTTACCTATTACTAAACAATGTAACATCAAATCAATAAATAGATTGGGGATGAGTCGTCGTATTGTCCTGGCGTGTAAAACAAAATGCCAAATCCCAGCAGTAGCAAAGCGATTAAATAATTATGTCAGTTCCCGCTAACAGTTAACTCCAACTATGTCTGAACAAAAGCCGTGAAATCTACTATCAAGGAGGTATTTTACGTATTTTATGGGCCGTTGTCGTAATTCCGGGCATCAGAGGTAAGCAAACAAAAGCACCTACAGACCGCTGCCGCTGACCGCAAGCTATGTACGACTAGGGATGTGGAAAACTACAGTACTCCGAAAACTATGTTTCATAATATCCCAGTTTCGGAGTCAGTTTAGACTGACGGTGATTTTGTTAACTAAAATATTTTTATTTCTAGCTAGCTAGATAGTTTAATTGTGTTAGCAATTATTTATTAAGACAGCTGGCAATTTTTTGCTACAAATATAAGTATGAACATAAGTCGGTATTCGCTACTTACACTGCTTACCAGCTGATTTATAATCAAATTATTCGAAGGCCAAGACCCGCCTAGTATAGGTGTTCTCTTCAAAAGAACAAATATAAATATCATGCGTATTGTATTCCTATATCATAGGAATACAATACTTTGATACCCGCATGATACTTATTTGATCATTATTTTATTGGACATTGTCCAAAATCAAAACAAAAAAAAATATCAAACCAAAAACAAAACAAAATATAGAAATATGTGGAAGAACAAAGGATGTTTTATTAAATAATATGGATTTCTTAAATCCTAGAAAATTCTCATTTTCTTGCAATTTATTATATTATAATAAAATTAAGCTCAGTGAACTAAGCTCATTTGAATGACAACGAAGGAATATTTCTCCGAATTTTCTCATTTGATGTGTCGGAATGAGTTTCCAGATTTCTAAAAATTATCTTTTCTCATTTAATCATTGTATGATTGACACAATAATTGATAATAAAATAAAAAAAATTAATAAAATAAAATATTTGTATACGACGTTGCGCGTTGGTTAATTGTATTATGATTCTATGATTTAACTAAATTGGCTTAGCTTACAAAAATTCGTCTCATGAGTTTCAGGGGAAAATTTTAGAACTCAAGTTGAAGTAGTATATTATTTCGTCAAGTAAGATACTTATTCGAAAATATGATAATTTCGACATTTTAAACTCTATTGTCACAGCACTAAAGTGGATAGCATGCCTGAGGCTTTGTTAGACTTCAGTGGACCCAGCCTTAAATCTTGTGAACATGTTTATTTTCGAATATCTACAGGCCCGCCATGCTGAGTTTGCAAATAAACTCGCTCTACACATTTACATTACATTACCAACTTAAAATTAAGCCACTAAAAGCTTTGTTTATGTAATGTAGCAATACCTACCTATACACTAGCCAAACTCGATGTAGAATGTTTGTAATCAAACGGCCCATACTTAATCTTAAATTTACTACCTAAAATCTTCTCTAAGATCAATCTTACTTTAAATTTACTGTTGCCCCGTCTTTTTATACGGAATTTACATTACTTGTCGATTTGTGATCCTTCCTTTAATAAATATTTATTACAATTATATCTTTACTATAATACAAGTATATTTTATAAAATAATAGAAAAAAAAATTAGGTATTTGCTGTTATATATGAAACTCGACGCCGATCAGTTTTAGTGTTTATGTCCTGGTTTGTTTACAAACATTCCACATCGAGTTTGGCTAGTGTGTAAGTATTAAATAAAAGATCTTTTCATAATAACGCACTTATAACTTATTCATTGGAATATATCTTAAACAAACAATATTGAAAAGGGGTTTAATTTGTATGTTTGTGTTACATAAGTATGGTTAATCTCTGAAATCACCGTCCGATGATAACAAAAAGCTACACTGGCCCATGTTTTGAATAGATATAGTCTATAATAATCCCGAAAAAACACGTGCGGAGCCGCCGGGAGAAGCTAGTCCCATTAATATTGTAAATGCGGCAGTTTGTAAGGATGGATGTACGATATCTCGATAGTCTGTCAGGTACTTCTTCAAGCTAAACCAACAGAACGGGTCGGTAGGAAATATTGCATAGATGTAGGTCTACTTTCTCATCCCATAAATCTGTGCCTGCGGGATAGAAATAACTTTTGAAGTTTCCTTATACACAACGCGAGTGATGCCGCGGGCTTAAACTACTAAGATATAAAAATATTATACTCTGTTGCAAACAAGAAGTCTATATCATTCAGTCAATATATTTATTAACAACTTACAGCACAAATATTGTAATTATTAAATATTCTCTTTTTGGCGTCGACTTCGAAAAGTAATTGTCAGCAATTATGCATTGTAGGAAACTTCTGTGAAAAAATCAACAGCAAGAAAGTTATTTTTAGGTTAAGTTGCCCCCATGGCAATGTCTACAAACATTGTATATTGAGTTTGGCCAGAGAATAGAACAGCAATCAAAAAAAAAACTTACGACTTACCTCGCATTCAATATCTTCTGTCCAAGATTCATCCCCCTGTACTCCCTCCTGACACACAACCCCATGGCGTACAGTAACTTATCCAACCCCATGATCTTAAACGCATCAGCTTTCAGTACCGCGTACTCCAATGCATTGTAAACAAATCTCCAAGCCTCGCCTTTGAACTGGAAAAGAAATAGAAGATTTTATTTGTAACTCAAAGTTCAAGAAAGTATCCAAATGATACAAAAAAAAACAACAAAACTAGAAATTAAAGAGATAGTCGTGGATTGCTCTCTTAACTTGTATCTACTCTATTTATCCTACCTGCATGTTTTCTTGATTGGCAAGTATGCACAAAACGTAGGTATCGCACAAAAAAATATAAGCCATACATATATTTTTGAAACAGCTGTTCTTTTAACCGCGTAAATTAAATTAAATGGTATTTAGAAAATACCGTAGGTCCTTGTACTTATGGTATCTTAAAAATAATGAATAGCATACTTCCCCAATGCTACTGGATTCAAAGGAATCTAATTTTTAAATAGCTCGAACATATCGAAAAATTCATGTTATTCAATTACCAATTTTCCTTGTTTTATCGTGGTCAATGTAAAGGGCGGGGCGCATTGTAACGTGTCACACACCGAGCGTTCGTGCAGTCAGTACGGGGAAAGGCGCTAGCAACGAGCAACAAGACCGATTTTTAACGTTTCATGCTCGCTGCGAATGGTACTCACGCCCCGCAACACCGCTGTCAGTAGGTACCCGGCTTTAGATATTCTACATTTTTAATGAAAATCTGTCAAAAATCTCACACACCAAAGTCGGCAACACAGCCCGGGGGATAGCTGCAACATTTGATTGTAGTCTATCGCACACGCACTGCTACCTCACAGCACAAAAATGTGCATTCAAATAATTATATATCCTATTGACCGCTTCAGATGACAGACAGCTCACGGACCACTCGTTTGAAGCTTGTGAGAGCCATTTTGTCTCCGTAAAAATGTATCTATGTAAAGACAAAGAGTTTAGCCCATATTTCAATGCACATTTTTGTGCTGCGCGATAGCGGCGTTGAATTAATGTGCGCAGAGTTTAAGTTAAAAATTGATGGCAACCGACCGTGTCTTGTTAACTCGTCACCGGCCCGGCGACTTTGATGTGCAGACTCCATTACTTACATCATACTCATGACATTCTCCCTTCCTCTTTACCAGGCACACGTTCAGCGCGACCAGGTATTTCAAACCGTCCTTAACTTCGTAGCAGCCAAGGCTCATGCGCTGCTTCAGGCAATCCGCCCAGAAGTCCAGCATCTCACGCACGCTCAGCGGGTCGTCTTTTAGTTCTGCAATTTATATTTTCGGATTAATAACAAAGTGACGTGGGAACTGGCAAGCTCACTAAAAATATTTGCACTAAGAACACGTTTACACTGGTTATAGATTTGCGGCAAATTACTTTTCCGCCACGTGAATCGAACCACCTTTTGGCTAACGCCATGTCGAACGGATAATCGGTGATTTTAATATCAATTATGTAGACCCTGTGAATGAAAGCGACTGTCTGATATACTGTCGTCCCACGGAATGTCCAGTGCCGTTGATTTCCCAACTCGAATAACACAATTTACATCAACTTGCCACGACCATATTTATACCAACTTACCACCGGAGACTGTAACTACATTTCCGGTAACCACAAACCTTAGTGACCACTTGGAAGTCCGTGCTAAGGTCTACTGTGGAAAAAGTAAGTCCAATAAATAATCAAAGCTTTATAGAGATTTTTCGCTTATAAACCCAAAAAACTTTATAATATCTCTATTGAGTGTAGACTGGGATATGATTAAGCAGCGCAGGCAAACAATAGAACCTTTGGCCATGTATAATGTTGCTTATTAATCAGCATGACATCTGCTTTCCATAAAGAAAGCCAACTATTTAACTTATAACTACTCCGTCATGGGTTACACATGAAATTAATGATTTTAGGGTATTATTATTTGATTTATTTGACATTTGCAATAAATTTTATAAGAATGATTCTGTACAAATATTACTAAATGACTTAAATATAAAATATGATAGTTTAATTGGATGTAGAAAACATGAATACTATAAAAATATAATTTTTAAAAGTAAAACGATGTGGCGGGTTGTAAATTGTGAAAGAGGAAAATACAAGGAATGTACTGTTGATTTCACGGACACTATTATTAATTCCAATGGTATAAAATTGCAGTCGAAGCAGCAGGTTGTAGATTTGATGAATGCGAGGTTCATAGCAGCCTAGGCGTGCGGAGCATCCGCAACTGACTTGCGTAGCGTGCGGGCTGCCTCACAGTCGGCGCGCTCGCCGGCCGACCGCTCGCTGCGGCTTGTACCGTTTACAGCAGGTGAGGTACATCAAATGATTATGAAACGGATACCTCCGAAGCCATCAAAAGATGCGTATGGTATCTCGATGAAGCTGATGGCGATGGCTGCCGGTCCGCTAGCGCCTATTTTGGCTTGGCTATTCAATGAGTGCCTGCGCGCTGGTGCACTACCTACGTGCCTTAAACTGAGTAAGGTGTCGCCGATCTACAGGGGTCTAGCATGGACTCGTACAGACCAGTGTCCATAATACCTGTAATATCCAAAGTGATGGAGAATGGTATAAGCTCGCGCCTCGCAGCATACCTACGATTGAAACTGAGACACAATCTGACAGGCAGTACGCGTATCGTGCGGGCCGTTCGACCACATCGTTGGCACGACAGGTTATACATAACGTCTTTGAGGCTAGAGAGAGGAAGCAGCAGGTAGCTCTTACATGCTGCGACCTCTCGAAGGCGTTCGATATGACCGATCATGCAGTGCTCGCGACCAAGCTAGGGCACTACGGCACTATGTGCGAGGTATTGCGCTCGCACTACTATCCAGCGTGGTAAGGTCTAGGTCCCAGGTAGTGGTTGGAGAGAATGGGAACATTCGATCCTGTCCTCTAACAACGATCATGAGGGTAGCTCAGGGTTCTGCGGTCTCGAATATCTTGTTTTCCATGCTACTTAACGATCTCCCGGAGGCTGTGAGCACTGCGGAGGTCTTCATGTACGCGGATGACGTGGTCGCCGTAGTCTATGGTACAACAATAGACGCCGTGGAGAATAATCTAAACCTCACCGTGTCCAAACTTGCCGAGTGGTTCAAAGCAAACGGGCTTGTCTTGAACATCTCGAAGACACACTTCATGCACATCTGCCTGTCAGGACGCTTTCCTAAAGCCCTGTCGGTTTTCGCTGGTGGGACGGTTATCGAACAGGTATCTCAAACCACGTTTTTGCTCCGCTACCACAGAGTTCGAAAATCGCATAATGAAATATAAATGCTGTATTGTTTTAAGGCACCGATCGGTAGAGTCAATCATAAGAATCAAATCTGTCTAATAAACATTGGATATTAAATTAAAGGAACACTATGAAATCTGACAAAAACTGGGACGAGATAAAGCATTTTGACTAGCTCGTTTACATCAGTAAGACGAATCTGCTGCAGTCCACTGATAGACACCATGACTATTAATTCAATCACTGGTATTGGCTGTCTGTAGATAAATTTTGACAATGACAAGACAGCAATTGGCTTGGTGTAGGTACTTAGACAACGCTTTGTCCACCGTGTGGACTTTGGCCTGGTTGCGCGGTATGTGGTGCGGTTTGCCTTCAGGCGGTAGTCTAACTGGTGATGTGATTTATGCTATCCTCTTAGCCGAATTTAACAACTATCAATGTCCTGCGCACATAGCCAGTTTCAACGGAAACTAGCTATGTGCGCAGGACATTATTATAGTGCACAAGTGGCTGTGAAAACACTGGTGCACTCTTTATTCGCTCACGCTCTTAATCCGATGGGACGGCGTCTTCCCAGTTTTTGCTATATTGCATGGTCTACCTCTTATTTTATATGCAATGTTTATTATATATATATATTTAGATATATATATTTAGATATTTAGATATTTATATATATATTTAGACAGCTTTAATTCTTAAGATTGACTCTACAGATTGGTGCCATTAAATAAAGGGTGCTATTTTTTAGGGTTCCGTACCCGAAGGGTGAAAACGGAAGCCTATTAGCCTTCGCTGTCCGTCAGTCCGTCCGTCTAGCCGTCCATCGGTCTGTCACGTGGCTATATCTCATGAACCGTAAGAGGTAGACAGTTGAAATTTTCAAATAATGTGTAGGTATTTCACTTGCCGCTTTAATAACAAATAATAAAAATAAAATAAATAATATCCAATTAGATATTTATTTTATAAAACTAACGTGATTGTTTGCTTATTTTTGCTCTTTACTTATTACAAAACATTAAATTTTTTATAATTAAGTAACACTTCAACTGTAATATTAATAAATACTAAAAATAAAATGATGTTGAAAATTTAAAGGGGTCTCCAAACAAGTGAAGATTAGATGTTCTTTGAAAGAGTTGCCTGTTTTTTACGGCACGAAAGCCTTCGTGTGCGAGTTGACTCGCACTCATTTGGTTTATTGTATTTTAGTGGGTTCGATTAGCGGAAGTAGTTTTTAAAAATTCAGTAAATGCTGTTTTACTTGTTTTTAAAATAAAGGAATGTTTCCTTTCAGTATGTATTTTCAATATTTTTAGTACTTGCCCTCCATGTTCCATGGCCGTGGGACATCCTGTAGATCACGACCCATTTTGCATTGAAGGTATCTGACTGAACGCGACCCGGTTGATACAACACTCTTCGGTTTTACACATTCTCACTACGTGGACAGGGGAGGAATTCTGACTTACTATGTGTTAATATTAAAAGTTTTACGTTAAGAAAAAGTTCATAGTGCCTAAGTCTAAGCGCTTTATTTCCTTTAGACCTTACAGGACTCTTGGACACGTCACAAAATTCAAATTACTTAAGTAAAACCAGAAAATAAACAAAAATCAAAGTGTGATCACTTTGATTTTTGTTCACTTCAATCCTTTCGCGAACAAAGAAACCTTTACCTTGTTAGGTTGTTAGTTTTCGATTTGGAGTAAAACTTGTCCCAAGCTTTTTTATCCTCTAGACTATCTGATATTTTGTAGTAAGCCTTTTTACAAAGGATACCTATGTTTGACAATTGGTTTAGTTACTTTGAATACTGCAAAGCAGTTCATCAGTGATCATGTTCTTTTCCAACAGCTCGAGCACAGCATCGTCGTCTTCTGGTCGTAGGTCCTGGATCACCATCTTCTGACCTCGCTCTGTGGTCCACGTCTCGTACACGCGAGGGTACTCGGGGTCTTTGCTTCTCTCGTTCGTCATATTCTTAAGAAAAGAAAGATTTACCACAAGACCTGTCTGACACGCCAAAGTTTGCGGGTTCAATTCCTTTCCTCGGACAAATCGTTATTTAATCTACGAATAAATAAATAAATAATGCTAGACAATCCACACAGCATCATCTAGCCCCAAGCTAAGCGAGCTTGCGTTATGGGTACCTACCCATAACGGCTACTAGATGACCGATATTATTTTTATAAAAATACCCAGAACACCTCGAACAAATATTTACAGATAGTACAAACATTTGTCCCAAGGCGGGAATCGAACCCGTAACCTCCTGCGTCGCAGGCGGACCTTCGTCCGCCGCGCCACATCGGTCGTCAATGTAAAATGTCAAAAATATGTGTTCCGAGAAGTAGGTATGTATGCTGTCTATCGGTCATCGGGTCCTCCATCCTACCTCTAAACCAAACAAAATTCTTCTCAATTTTTTTTTTTCAATCTATACACAAGCTAAACTCAATGTCGAATGTTTGTAAACAAACAACGACTTAAAAACTAAAACTCGCTTGCTTGGTGTCGAGTTTCAGATATACATATGTAATTGTAAGCAATATTTATTGATGGACGGATCTCAAATCGACAAGTAATGTGAATTGCGTATAAAAAGACGCGGTAACTCACTCACTCTGGTGAATTTTAGATTAAGTATGGGCAGTTTGTTTACAGACATTCTACTGCGAGTTTGGCTAGGGAGGTACCTACTCGAATCTAGGATCCAAGATATTATTTGTCAACAAAGACATTTATGAATTAAAACTAAACAAAAACTGATAACATTAACAGAAAAGAACAATGTAAAGCAGGTTGACCATTAACGCACAAAATTATTTTATCAACGCATTGCACACGCGCAGCGAAAACCGTTAATTTTCGTTCGAAAACGGACTAAATCCAAAAGAAATTAGCATTTAAAATCAATTATTGTTTCGAATTTCTGCGATTTGCTTCGATTATAATTTTATTACTTACTACATTGCTACTTTAGCTCTAGGAAGTAACTTTAGCTCAAATCTAAAAAAGTTTAACCTTCTTGCCACTTCGCAACGATAACAGTAATCGATTTAGTTAAAGCCGGAACTGCTAGATGTCATTACCGGCAACTACATAGATAAGGGTGGACACGCGAACAAATTTTATTGTAACTTTAAAGCGACCATTTCCATTTTAGACTTTACCTGTGAATATGTAAAGCACATATTTTATTTACGTTTGCGAATTTGTCAGTGTAACGGAGTTTTTAAGGTAAGTTGCATTGAAAATTACATTTGATTGAGTCAGAGATATATTTAGGAGTAGGATGATAATAGAAACAATTGCTTTTACAGAAATTTAGATACCAAAAGTGTGGATATTAAGTGTGGATATACACTTAGTATATAAAAGTTTGGTATGTTTTGGTATTTTTTAGTATGGAAAATTTTGGCTTTGACTCCCTAATTCGGGTAATATTGGCTCTGTATTTGGGACCATATTATTATCTGCAAGATAGATGTCCCAAAACTTGAAAAATAAAGGCTGTTTGTCATTATTGAATTAGACGGCTAATTTAGAATGAAATGGTACGATGAATTTCACTAATAAGAATATGACTTTCAATATTATGACTGTAAGATGTTAAATTATTTTTTAAACATTCGAATTTCATTTCAAAGTTTAAATAAAGATATTAAATCATAGTAAGTAACTAGTTTAATAATATGTGAAGCTTTTTTAGGTTTTTGTTAAATTTCAGTAAGAAGGTTGTTTGAAAGATTATTTTTGTACGTCTTTTTTTTTAAATAAAAAAAAATTATATTAAAACTTGTATTATTGTGTAATGTTTCATTACACAATAATACGTGTTATCTCTCATCAATTTGGCTCTGTATGTACTTAATTCAGTTCAGATTTAGAGCGAAAAAAAATTACGAGCTAGAGTAACCCTCCTCAAAGAACAACTTTGTATCAAAAAACCATAGGGAACATTCTTAACATACGGAAAAAGTTTACATTAAGTAATCCTCAATTACGGTACTTACATTAACAGGTACACAAGGTACACACAGGTTTAAAATACGTATTCACTCACACGTCTTTTCCGATATTAATGTCTCGTAAAACTAAATACGGTTATTTTACTACGCACAGACACTACACTCCACATCCAAGGTCAGACGAAGGTGGTTTGGTTAGGTTCTGCAAATATATGAATATGATAGCAGTAACAATAAAAAAACACGGTGTACAAGAATTAGTTTGAATTAATTGATTAATTATTTGGTAGGTAAACTATAGGGTATAGGGTAACTATATACCTCTAGGTACCTACTTACATAGTAATTTAAACTTTAATATAGTTTTATTTATTTATTTCTTTAAATACTTTATTGCACACATTTAACAAAAGTATACAAAAGGTGGGCTTAATGCCAAATGGCATTTTCTACCTGCCAACCACACTTGTTTGAGTTTTAGGGTTCTTTACCCGAAGGGTGAAAAAACGGGACCCTATTACTAAGCCTCCGCTGTCTGTTCTGCCGTCCGACCGTCTATCCGTCTCTCAGCGAGGTTTACGGTTCGTTAGATACTGTTGACATTCTCACAGAGTGTGTATTTCTGCTGCTATAACAACAAATATTAAAAATAAAATTAATATTTAATTTATACCTAGGGTAAAACGCACGACAATGAATGAGGTTGTTGACTTGTTTTTTGGTTTCTTTTTTTTCTTTTCTAAATAGTTTTGTACAATGGTACGGAACGAAACGAAATGAACACCCTGTACTGCTTTAGGTAGCTTTGTAGTTAGCCTTCAATTATCATCTATCTAAGATTGTGTACAATTGTACACAATCTTAGGATCTGATAGTGAAGTCGTTAAGATAGTGATATAATTATGATAGTGAAGTCGTTAAGTAAGTACGTTGAAGGTTTATCTTGAATTAATAATTTTATTTTAACAACTTGACAAAACGTTCCGCCATAATTTTATAATCATATTATTGAAATATATTTTTTTTTTTAATTTTAAGGATATCTAATCCTTAAAATTAAAAAAAAAATACTTATTTCAAATATATTTATTGGGATATATCTAACTTCTTTACGAAAAATAATAGCTTTTTCCTCGATTAATAATTTTATGTACGTAAGAACTTTATGTAATTACCAATTATCTAAGTCTGGTTGAATTATATACAGGGTTATTGGTAATTATACAGTGTAATTCACTGATACTGAGTGAACTACAGGTTCTGCCCATCATCAGGAACACCTTCGTGAAGACGCCAGGTCTTAATACTTATTTTTTTAATCACCTCTGATCAAAATGAAAAAAACACTTGTCCGGAACTTACTAAAGACAGATCTTTCACTGCTACACCCACAGTCACTTCAGGGCAGAACCGTTTTTAATTTAGTTTTAAATAAAGTATCTCTAAAGAACGATATTTGAATGGAGGGGGGTATCTACACCAATACTAAGTCTTTCTTAAACTTACCTGGCGTCTTCACAAATGTGTTCGTGATGACGACGGGCAGAACCTACAGTTCACGCAGTGACCGTGAATTACCAAAACCTGTTTAAGTGGGTACTCAAATAATAATCTGTTTCGTTCCTAAGTACGTGTGTTTACGTTACAAAATGCCTCGTCACTAAAATGGTAGACTGGTATAAGCTATAAACAAGCTAGGCAAGGCAATACTTACCGAGATTCACCGATCCGGATATTGAAGGTTGTATTTTTAACTAATATTATATTGCCGTCTTGGGACGCTTGCGACTGGTATTGATATGGATCAGTTGAGCTACCTGTAGAATAGTTAAGACTTTCGCCCCTTAGGAAAAACGGTATCCAAGAGGATTCCCCCACTCAAAAAAAAAAAAAAAAAAAAAAAGGACAACGTCTGTCGGGGAACTGTACAAAATGGCATCCACGCTGCTATTCGCAGCGATCACGATGCGCGCCCGCAACGTATTCAATGCGGGCTCGTTGCGCGGCCGTTTCGCCCCGAATTCGCTCGCAAACCGCTAGTACGATAAGGCTTGGTGTGATGTTGTTTGTTTGTATGTGTGGGTGGTTGTGTGTGCATTTGCTCATGTTACTAATTATCTACAAAAAGGCTCGACCGATTTAGACAGAAAGTTTTCTGTATTGAGTTCGTAGAATGGTGAATGACCATACTGCACTACGTGTGTAGTGACACAGTTTAGCGTTTCGGCAACTCAGCTTTTTCAGTAGCTAAGCCAAGTTTAACCGCAGTCACTCCTCAACCCTCTGCCGCGATCGTACATATCCTAAACTAAGGATTATAGACTATCGTAAACGTAACACCTATCTTGTACTCGTGTCTCTGTGTAGTGAATACACTCAGTACCTATATCGAATAAACTCTTTTATTTCAACCAACTCACATAGATTAGAGATGAAACTATAATAATACAAAATGTGTATTACAATACGTTATATACATAGAAACAATACGTTAATTTGTACTTCTAGAGTACGAGTTTACCTACCTAGTCATTTCTATAATGTTAACAGAAAATGGCAATGGCGCCCCCGACGGATTTTTTGTCTTTGTTGTGGTAGGTGAAAATTTTTGTTAGCTTTATTTGATTATAATAATATAAATTATCATTGCTGTTTTGTCCATTCCTCTTAATGGGTGTCTTACTAAAATTATTAATTTCTTTTTCGATTACAAACTTATCCATCGTGGGTTTCGCAAAATTTTCTTTTTGTTGTTATAAAAAATAATCTCCATGCAACAATCATTTTGACACTTCAATAATAATACTATTCTTATAAATCTGTGCTTCAATAGCATGAAATTTTAAATTCAAAAGTAAAAACCTATGATTTTTCCTAATCTAATTGATCTAATGTGAAAAAATCCTAAGTCTTTGGATCTAACAGCTTCAGCTAGGCTATTAAGTTATTACAAAACTTCTATAAGGTTCTGTGCAGGCTGTTCGTAAACATTTGCACAATTAAACTTTGAACACACTATATTATGTACTTTATTTGTCATTTACCATTATACTTCTTAATCATAAACTTAACCCTTCGTTCATCGTCTGCCGGGTAGGGCAGGCCTGCCTCCGCCATCTCCTTGATAGGGAATTCCGCGATGGTTTCGAACCCGCACCGCTCCCCCGGCTTTTGAGACCTTATGCCAGTGAAAACTGTCGCTGTGCCGCCAATGCCTTGGCTTTTGCAGAGAGGTTCTCTGTAAAAGATAGGAAAAAAAATTAACGATAAGACGGAATATGTCGAAAATCCATGAACAGGGTTTGGAATATGATTAGGTACATAGCAGATAGAAGCTCCAAGATCAACCTTCCAATATGACGACCGATGTGGCGCGGCGGGCGAAGGTCCGCCGGATGCGGGTTCGATCCCCGCCTTGGGACAAATATTTGTACGGTCTGCAAATTTGTGGTCCGGGTGTTCTTGGTATTTTCTATGTAAACCTACATAGAAAATAAAAATAAACTAGGTATTGCATTGCACAACAAAAATGTAATGGGTAACCATCGAGATAGAATCCTATCTCGATGTGGGTAACTCATTGATTTATCCTTACCTATTACTAAACAATGTAACATCAAATCAATAAATAGATTGGGGATGAGTCGTCGTTTTGTCCTGGCGTGTAAAACAAAATGCCAAATCCCAGCAGTAGCAAAGCGATTAAATAATTATGTCAGTTCCCGCTAACAGTTAACTCCAACTATGTCGGAACAAAAGCCGAACAAAAGCCGTGAAATCCACTATCAAGGAGGTATTTTACGTATTTTATGGGCCGTTGTCGTAATTCCGGGCATCAGAGGTAAGCAAACAAAATCACCTACAGACCGCTGCCGCTGACCGCAAGCTATGTACGACTAGGGATGTGGAAAACTACAGTACTCCGAAAACTATGTTTCATAATATCCCAGTTTCGGAGTCAGTATAGACTGACGGTGATTTTGTTAACTAAAATATTTTTATTTCTAGCTAGCTAGATAGTTTTATTGTGTTAGCAATTATTTATTAAGACAACTGGCAATTTTTTTACAACAAATATAAGTATGAATATAAGTCGGTATACACTACGCCTAGTGTAGATGTTCTCTTCAAAAGAACAAATATAAATATCATGCGTATTGTATTCCTATATCATAGGAATACAATACTTTGATACCCGCATGATACTTATTTGATCATTATTTTTTGGACATTGTCCAAAATCAAATCATCAAAACAAAATATATAAATATGTGGAAGAACAAAGGATGTTTTAATAAATAATATGGATGTGACTCAGTGCGAGTTTATTATGATAGTCTAAAATCCTAGAAAATTCTCATTTTCATTAATTAATTTAATTTATCATATTATAATAAAATTAAGCTCAGTGAACTGAGCTCATTTGAATGACAACGAAGGAATATTTCTGCGAATTTTCTCATTTGATGTGTCGGAATGAGTTTCCAGATTACTCGAAAAAATAGCTGTTCTCATCAATTATTGTGTCAATCTTATTGTAGTCTAAAATAAAATATTTTAATAAAATAAAATATTTCTATACGACTTTAGTTAATTATAATTATGAGTCTATGATTTAACTAAATTGTCTTAGCTCACAAAAATTCGTCTCATGAGTTTCAGGGCAAAATTTTAGAACTCAAGTTGAAGTAGTTATTTCGTATATTATTTCGTCAAAGATACTTATTCGAAAATATGATAATTTCGACATAATAAACTCTATTGTCACAGCACTTAAGTGGATAGCATGCCTGAGGCTTTGTTAGACTTCAGTGGACCCAGCCTTAAATCTTGTGAACATGTTTATTTTCGAATATCTACAGGCCCGCCATGCTGAGTTTGCAAATAAACTCGCTCTACACATTTACATTGCATTACCAACTTAAAATTAAGTCACTTAAAGCTTTGTTCATGTATTGTAGCAATACCTACCTATACACTAGCCAAACTCGATGTAGAATGTTTGTAATCAAACGGCCCATACTTAACGTTAAATTTACTACCTAAAATCTTCTCTTAGATCAATCTTACTTTAAATTTACTGTTGCCCCGTCTTTTTATACGGAATTTACATTACTTATCGATTTGTGATCCTTCCTTTAATAAATATTTATTACAATTATATCTTTACTATAATACAAGTATATTTTATAAAATAATAGAAAAAAAATTAGGTATTTGCTGTTATATATGAAACTCGACGCCGATCAGTTTTAGTGTTTATGTCCTGGTTTGTTTACAAACATTCCACATCGAGTTTGGCTAGTGTGTAAGTATTAAATAATGGATCTTTTCATAATAACGCACTTATAACTTATTCATTGGAACATATCTTAAACAAACAATATTAAAAAGGGGTTTAATTTGTTTGTTTGTGTTACATAAGTATGGTTAATCTCTGAAATCACTGGTCCGATGAAAACAAAAAGCTACACTGGCCCATGTTTTGAATAGATATAGTCTATAGTAATCCCGAAAAAACACGTGCGGAGCCGCCGGGAGAAGCTAGTCCCATTAATATTGTAAATGCGGCAGTTTGTAAGGATGGATGTATCTATGTTTGTCAGGTACTTCTTCAAGCTAAACCAACAGAACGGGTCGGTAGGAAATATTGCATAGATGTAGGTCTACTTTCTCATCCCATAAATCAGTGCCTGCGGGATAGAAATAACTTTTGAAGTTTCCTTGTACACAACGCGAGCGATGCCGCGGGCTTAAACTACTAAGATATAAAAATATTATACTCTGTTGCAAACAAGAAGTCTATATAATTCAGTCAATATATTTATTAACAACTTACAGCACAAATATTATAATTATTAAATATTCTCTTTTTGGCGTCGACTTCGAAAAGTAATTGTCAGCAATTAATTGTGTATTGTAGGAAAGAGCTTCAATCAACAAGTAGTGCAACTTCTGTGAAAAAATTAACAGCAAGAAAGTTATTTTTAGGTTAAGTTGTCCCCATGGCAATGTCTATCTCTACAAACATTGTATATTGAGTTTGGCCAGAGAATAGAAGAGCTATCAAAAAAAAACTAACGACTTACCTCGCATTCAGTATCTTCTGTCCAAGATTCATACCCCTGTACTCCCTCCTGACACACAACCCCTTGGCATACAGTATCTTATCCAACCCCATGATCTTAAACGCATCAGCTTTCAGTTTAGCGTACTCTAATGCATTGTAAACAACTCTCCAAGGCTCGCCTTTGAACTGGAAAAGAAATAGAAGATTTTATTTGTAACTCAAAGTTCAAGAAGGTATTCAAATGATACAAAAAAAACAACAAAACTAGAAATTAAAGAGATAGTCGTGGATTGCTCTCTTAACTTGTATCTACTCTATTTATCCTACCTGCATGTTTTCTTGATTGGCAAGTATGCACAAAACGTAGGTATCGCACAAAAAAATATAAGCCATATATATTTTTGAAACAGCTGTTCTTTTAACCGCGTAAATTAAATTAAATGGTATTTAGAAAATACCGTAGGTCCTTGTACTTATGGTATCTTAAAAATAATTAATAGCATACTTCCCCAATGGAATGAAATGGATTCAAAGGAATCTAATTTTTAAATAGCTCGAACATATCGAAAAATTCATGTTATTCAATTACCAATTTTCCTTGTTTTATCGTGGTCAATGTAAAGGGCGGGGCGCATTGTAACGTGTCACACAGTGAGCGTTCGTGCAGTCAGTACGGGGAAAGGCGCTAGCAACGAGCAACAAGACCGATTTTTAACGTTTCATGCTCGCTGCGAATGGTACTCACGCCCCGCAACACCGCTGTCAGTAGGTACCCGGCTTTAGATATTCTACATTTTTAATGAAAATCTGTCAAAAATCTCACACACCAAAGTCGGCAACACAGCCCGGAGGATAGCTGCAACATTTCATTGTAGTCTATCGCACACGCACTGCTACCTCACAGCACAAAAATGTGCATTCAAATAATTATATATCCTATTGACGGCTTCAGATGACAAACAGCTCGCTGACCACTCGTTTGAAGCTTGCAAGAGCCATTTTGTCTCCGTAAAAATGTATCTATGTAAAGACAATGAGTTTAGCCCATATTTCAATGCACATTTTTGTGCTGCGCGATAGCGGCGTCGAATTAATGTGCGCAGAGCTTAAGTAAAAAATTGATGGCAACCGACTGTGTCTTGTTAACTCGTCACCGGCCCGGCGACTTTGATGTGCAGACTCCATTACTTACATCATACTCATGACATTCTCCCTTCCTCTTCACCAGGCACACGTTCAGCGCGACCAGGTATTTCTGACCGTCCTTAACTTCGTAGCAGCCAAGGCTCATGCGCTGCTTCAGGCAATCCGCCCAGAAGTCCAGCAACTCACGAACGCTCAGCGGGTCGTCTTTTAGTTCTGGAATGTATATTTTAGGATTAATAACTAAGTGACGTGGGAACTGGCAAGCTCACTACAATTATTTGCACTAAGAACACGTTTACACTGGTTATAGATTTGCGGCAAATTACTTTTCCGCCACGTGAATCGAACCACCTTTTGGCTAACGCCATGTTGAACGGATAATCGGTGATTTTAATATCAATTATGTAGACCCTGTGAAAGAAAGCGACTGTCTGATATACTGTCGTCCCACGGAATGTCCAATGCCGTTGATTTCCCAACTCAAATAACACAATTTACATCAACTTGCCACGACCATATTTATACCAACTTACCACCGGAGACTGTAACTACATCTCCGGAGACGGTAACCACAAACCTTAGTGACCACTTGGCAGTCCGTGCTAAGGTCTACTGTGGAAAAAGTACCTAAGTCCAATAAAGAATCAAAGCTTTATAGAGATTTTTCGCCCATAAACCTAAAAAAGTTTCTAACATCTCTATTGAGTGTAGACTGCGATATGCTTAAGCAGCGAAGGCAAACAATAGAATTTTTTGCTATATATAATGTCGATTATTATTCAGCATGACATCTGCTTTCCATGAAGAAAGCCAACTATTTGACTACTCCGTAATGGGTTACAGATGAAATTAATGATTTTAGGGTATTATTATTTGATTTATTTGACATTTGCAATAAATTTTATAAGAATGATTCTATACAATTATTATTAAATGACTTAAATATAAAATATGATATTTTAATTGCATGTAGAAAACATGAATACTATGAAAATATAATTTTTAAAAGTAAAACGATGTGGCGGGTTGTAAATTCTAAAAGAGGAAAATACAAGGAATGTACTGTTGATTTCACGGACACTATTATTAATTCCAATGGTATAAAATTTCAGTCGAAGTAGCAGGTTGTAGATTTGATGAATGCGAGGTTCATGGTATTCCTTCTGCAGTGCTAAAGAGGGTCTGGAAGAACTTCGTTAGTCCATTACGCCATATTTTTAACCTAGCGTTAAGCTCAGGTTCATATCCACCACAGTGGAAGGTATCGAGGGTGACACCTATACCTAAGTCTTCTAATAGGCTACAAGTTGAGGAATACAGACCCATTGCTATCTTGTCCTCCCCTGCTAAGGTATTTGAAAATATACTCCACAAGGCCATTTACCAGCAGGTTGAGAAACTTCTATGCAATGCACAGCATGGCTTCAGAGGTAAGCGATCGGTCAATACCAACTTGTTGACTCTGGTAGAGTTCGTCTCTGTGCAGCTGGATAGAAGACGCCAAGTGGACGTGCTCTACTTTGACTTCCGGAAAGCCTTTGATAGGGTGAATAATGACATACTGCTGGCGAAGTTAAGCACTATAGGAATTACTCCTGCCCTGCTCCAGCTACTTGCAAACTATATGCGCGATCGCCAACAGTATGTCAGGCTTGGTATCTACGAGTCGTCGCCATATCATACGCGGTCCGGGGTCAGCCAAGGCTCTATTTTGGGTCCATTGTTGTTTTTAATAATGATCAACGATCTACCAACAGTCCTGCAGCATGTGGAGTGTCTTCTTTATGCGGACGACCTAAAATTGTACACTGCTGTGGATTCAGAGGTCGATTGCTTGGCTCTACAGCAGGATATAGAGGCTGTATGTCGTTGGTGCGTGCAAAACAAAATGGAATTCAATCCTGCCAAGTGCTCAGTGATGACTTTCGGTCGAATGCGACACCCAATACACAATGACTACCGAATCCACGGTGAATTACTTGCCCGATCCATAGTCGTAAAGGACTTGGGAGTCGCATTCGATCGTCAGCTTAATTTCCACGACCATATGACTGCCGTTGCCAAGGAATCGTACAAAAGGCTGGGCTTTGTGCTAAGGAATGCTCGAGACTTCAAGAGCGACCAAGTCGTACGACTTTTGTACAGCACTCTGGTCCGAAGCAAGCTAGAGTCCAGCTCTTGCGTTTGGAATCCGCACGAGGTAACTTATGCTCTCCCATTAGAGAAGGTTCAAAAGGCTTTCCTGAGGTACCTCTACAGGATAACGTTCGGATACTACCCATATATGTACCCTACGAAATTTTTGCTGGGTTGCCTCGGGTACAACTCCCTTAGTACGCGTAGGACATATGATCAAATGATTACCTTCTGCAAGATTGCACGCTGCGCCATTGACGCAATTGGCTTGCACAATGAGCTGCTTCAGCTCTACGTCCCGAATAACTACATTCGGGGCAGGAGCCACCGACTTTTAGCCACACCCTCGTGCCGAACCGTCGCGCGTGCCAGCTCCCCGCTGCCTCGCACTCTGAACTCTCTCAACAAGCTAGTAGCTACATATCCACATGTTGACATATTTGATGATGAATGGAAAGACTTTATTAGTGAATGCATGAGATTTTGTGAGATTGACGGATGATAATTGTGTTATGACATTAACTTAGTAAATTTAAGCTAGTTATAAATAATTTATAGATTTATAATTTGACGTTATTTATTGTGCATATTACTTTTAGAATTTAGAAATTTTGTTGTTGACTTCTATTGATTTTTAATTGAAATTTGTTGTTGATATTGATTTATTTAACCCAGTTTTTATTACTGCTTCTTATGTTAAATTTATAATTTGTATTTTTATTGTATTGTTTGATTTTTAATTAGTTAGTGTAAGTGGTATGACCGTTCTAATTAAATAAATAAATAAATAAAATAAATAAATAGGAGCAGCCTAGGCGTGCGGAGCATCCGCAACTGACTTGCGTAGCGTGCGGGCTGCCTCACAGTCTCGGCGCGCTCGCCGGCCGACCGCTCGCTGCGGCTTGTACCGTTTACAGCAGGTGAGGTACATCAAATTATTATGAAACGGATACCTCCGAAGCCATCAAAAGATGCGTATGGTATCTCGATGAAGCTGATGGCGACGGCTGCCGGTCCGCTGGCGCCTATTTTGGCTTGGCTATTCAATGAGTGCCTGCGCGCTGGTGCACTACCTACGTGCCTTAAGCTGAGTAAGGTGTCGCCGATCTACAAGGGGAAGGGTAGTAGGTCTAGCATGGACTCGTACAGACCAGTGTCCATAATACCTGTAATATCCAAAGTGATGGAGAATGGTATAAGCTCGCGCCTCGCAGCATACCTACGATTGAAACTGAGACACTATCTGACAGGCAGTACGCGTATCGTGCGGGCCGTTCGACCACATCTTTGGCACGACAGGTTAAGCTTACTCATGTTATGGGTCCGCAAGTGTACAACAGGGTACCAGACTCGATTAAGGGGGTTACAGGCGATGCTATTTTTAAACGTCGCCTAAAAAGTTGGCTTATCGAACAAACATTTTATAGTTATGATGAGTTCATAAGCTCAAAATGATAGTTTTTATTATAATTTTCTAATGAATGTTGTTATTTATTTATCGTTTTCTGTTTCTTTGGGAAATTATGTACTTTTTATGTTAAGTAGGTACAATTTTAGAATTTTATATCATGCTAAGATTTAAGTATCTGACATGTAACATTTTGTTATGAATAAATAACTATGAACTATTATACATAACGTCTTGGAGGCTAGAGAGAGGAATCAGCAGGTAGCTCTTATCTGCTGCGACCTCTCGAAGGCGTTCGATATGACCGATCATGCAGTGCTCGCGACCAAGCTAGGGCACTACGGCACTATGTGCGAGGTATTGCGCTCGCACTACTATCTAGCATGGTAAGTTCTAGGTCCCAGGTAGTGGTTGGACAGAATGGGAACATTCGATCCTGTCCTCTAACAACGACCATGAGGGTAGCTCTTAATATCTTGTTTTCCATGCTACTTAACGATCTCCCGGAGGCTGTGAGCACTGCGGAGGTCTTCATGTACGCGGATGACGTGGTCGCCGTAGTCTATGGTACAACAATAGACGCCGTGGAGAATAATCTAAACCTCACCGTGTCCAAACTTGCCGAGTGGTTCAAAGCAAACGGGCTTGTCTTGAACATCTCGAAGACACACTTCATGCACATCTGCCTGTCAGGACGCTTTCCTAAAGCCCTGTCGGTTTTCGCTGGTGGGACGGTTATCGAACAGGTATCTCAAACCACGTTTTTGCTACGGTACCACAGAGTTCGCAAATCGCATAATGAAATATAAATGCTGTATTGTTTTAAGGCACCGATCGGTAGAGTCAATCATAAGAATCAAATCTGTCTAATAAACATTGGCTTGGTGTAGGTACTTAGACAACGCTTTGTTCACCGTGTGGACTTTGGCCAGGTTGCGCGGTATGTGGTGCGGTTTGCCTTCAGGTGGTAGTCTAACTGGTGATGTGATTTATGCTATCCTCTTAGCCGAATTTAACAACTATCAATGTCCTGCGCACATAGCCAGTTTCAACGGAAACTAGCTATGTGCGCAGGACATTATTATAGTGCACAAGTGGCTGTGAAAACACTGGTGCACTCTTTATTCGCTCACGCTCTTAATCCGATGACGGCGTCTTCCCAGTTTTTGCTATATTGCATGGTCTACCTCTTATTTTATATGCAATGTTTATTAGACAGCTTTAATTCTTAAGATTGACTCTACAGTTTGGTGCCATTAAATAAAGGGTGCTATTTTTTAGGGTTCCGTACCCGAAGGGTGAAAACGGAAGCCTATTAGCCTTCGCTGTCCGTCAGTCCGTCCGTCTAGCCGTCCATCGGTCTGTCACGTGGCTATATCTCATGAACCGTAAGAGGTAGACAGTTGAAATTTTCAAATAATGTGTAGGTATTTCACTTGCCGCTTTAATAACAAATAATAAAAATAAAATAAATAATATCCAATTAGATATTTATTTTATAAAACTAACTTGATTGTTTGCTTATTTTTGCTCTTTACTTATTACAAAACATAATTTTTTTTATAATTAAGTAACACTTCAACTGTAATATTAATAAATACTAAAAATAAAATAATGTTGAAAATTTAAAGGGGTCTCCAAACAAGTGAAGATTAGATGTTCTTTGAAAGAGTTGCCTGTTTTTTACGGCACGAAAGCCTTCGTGTGCGAGTTGACTCGCACTCATTTGGTTTATTGTATTTTAGTGGGTTCGATTAGCGGAAGTAGTTTTTAAAAATTCAGTAAATGCTGTTTTACTTGTTTTTAAAATAAAGGAATGTTTCCTTTCAGTATGTATTTTCAATATTTTTAGTACTTGCCCTCCATGTTCCATGGCCGTGGGACATCCTGTAGATCACGACGCATTTTGCATTGACGGTATCTGACTGAACGCGACCCGGTTGATACAACACTCTTCGGTTTTACACATTCTCACTACGTGGACAGGGGAGGAATTCTGACTTAATATGTGTTAATAACCATGACCGCTTTTAAAGTTTTACGTTAAGAAAAAGTTCATAGTGCCTAAGTCAAAGCGCTTTATTTCCTTTAGACCTTACAGGACTCTTGGACACGTCACAAAATTCAAATTACTTAAGTAAAACCAGAAAATAAACAAAAATCAAAGTGTGATCACTTTGATTTTTGTTCACTTCAATCCTTTCGCGAACAAAGAAACCTTTACCTTGTTAGGTTGTTAGTTTTCGATTTGGAGTAAAACTTGTCCCAAGCTTTTTTATCCTCTAGACTATCTGATATTTTGTAGTAAGCCTTTTTACAAAGGATACCTATGTTTGACAATTAGTTTAGTTACTTTGAATACTGCAAAGCAGTTCATCAGTGATCATGTTCTTTTCCAACAGCTCGAGCACAGCATCGTCGTCTTCTGGTCGAAGGTCCTGGATCACCATCTTCTGACCTCGCTCTGTGGTCCACGTCTCGTACACGCGAGGGTACTCGGGATCTTTGCTTCTCTCGTTCGTCATATTCTGAAGAAGAGTAAGATTTACCACAAGACCTGTCTGACACGCCGAAGTTTGCGGGTTCAATTCCTTTCCTCGGACAAATCGTTATTTAATCTACGAATAAATAAATAAATAATGCTAGACAATCCACACAGCATCATCTAGCCCCAAGCTAAGCGAGCTTGCGTTATGGGTAGGTACTAGATGACCGATATTATTTTTATAAAAATACCCAGAACACCCCGAACAAATATTTGCAGATAGTACAAATATTTGTCCCAAGGCGGGATTCGAACCCGTAACCTCCTGCGTCGCAGGCGGACCTTCGTCCGCCGGGCCACATCGGTCGTCAATGTAAAATGTTAAAAATATGTGTTCCGAGAAGTAGGTATGTATGCTGTATATCGGTCATCGGGTCCTCCATCCTACCTCTAAACCAAACAAAATTCTTCTCAAATTTTTTTTTCAATCTATAGACAAGCTAAACTCAATCTCGAATGTTTGTAAACAAACAACGACTCATAAACTAAAATTCACTTGCTTGGTGTCGAGTTTCAGATATACATGTAATTGTAAGCAATATTTATTGATGGACGGATCTCAAATCGACAAGTAATGTGAATTGCGTATAAAAAGACGCGGCAACTCACTCACTCTGGTGAATTTTAGGTTAAGTATGGGCAATTTGTTTACAGACATTCTACAGCGAGTTTGGCTAGTGGAGGTACCTACTCGAATCTAGGATTCAAGATATTATTTGTCAACAAAGACATTTATGAATTAAAACTAAATAAAAACTGATAACAATAACAGAAAAGAACAATGTAAAGCAAGTTGACCATTAACACACAAAATTCATCAACGCATTGCACACGCGCAGCGAAAACCGTTCATTTTCGTTCGAAAACGGACTAGATCCAAAAGAAATTAGCATTCAAAATCAAATATTGTTTCGAACTTCTGCGATTTGCTTCGATTATAATTTTTCACCAATATTTCTTAGATTTTGTAATACCTTTGTTTACAAAAATATTAAGGTATTCTAAAACCCAGTTTATGTATCATTTACGTAGGTAGGTACCTTAAATGCGGGCTACTTTAGCTCTAGGAAGTAACTTTAGCTCAAATCTAAAAAAGTTTAACCTTGTTGCCACTTCGCAACGATAACAGTAATCGATTTAGTTAAAGCCGGAATTGCTAGATGTCATTACCGGCAACTAGATAAGGGTGGATACGCGAAAAAATTTTATTGTAACTTTAAAGCGGCCATTTCCATTTTAGACTTTTACCTGTGAATATGTAAAGCACATAATATATGTATAACTTCCTGAACAAACAGAGAGTTTGGATATCGAACCTTTACTCTATTTTCCATCTTATATAATAAGAGAGCAAGAATTACCAATTTCTAACATCATAGGTATGTACCTATATACAGTAGGATTTATTTGAGTAGGACATACATACATTTTAATGTAGTCAAAAATATCTACTTTATACACCTACTTAATGTTTACTTTTATCTTTTTTTAGTTATGACTTCTGACTTTTTATAAACTTAGCCAATGTCAAGCATATAATTTGACTTTAATATTTGAATTTTATATCATAATTTATTAACTTACTTACTGTTAACTTATTATTCCAGAAAAAATAAACACAGAAGAAGCGCACAGCGCCAATGATTCCGAAACATTGAATTATGACAAAGTCAATACCAATGCAGCCACGTTGCTAGAGTTCAGTGAGGTCAACCTATCACAATCGACAATAATTCTTCCGATAGCCGTACACGAATTGCAAAGTGCTAACATCGTAGGTATGTTCAGGTACATTATACTTTATAAACTTACTTAATGTTTACTTTTACCTTTTTTTAGTTATGGCTTCTGACTTTTTATAAACTTAGCCAATGTCAAGCATATAATTTGACTTTAATATTTGAATTTTATATCATAATTTATTAACTTGCTTACTGTTAACTTATTATTCCAGAAATAATAAACACAAAAGAAGCGCACAGCGCCAATGATTCCGAGTTAAATAATGAGAATATAGTCACAATACAAGAGTTCAACAACCAACAACACCAACAACCAACAACTTCCACGACTATTGGAGACGAATCATTTATGGATTTTTCTTCTGATGACCCTGTCCAAGATCCAAACTATATTCTACTACTAAATAAAATAACCAATTTGCAACCAATCTAGTCAAGCGATAATATTGATTGGTTTCCAGAGAGAAACACAGAGCCAAATGCAGCTAGAGAATCTAGAACCAGATAATGAAAGGCAGATAAACGTACTTGGAAGAAGGAAGTAAACAAAAAAAACAGAATGTTAGGGAAAAATTACACAGGATACAAAAAAGTTGATAGCAAATACATACAGAACGAAACTAAATCAGAAAGAAAAATGGGTCCTAAATGTAATTCCGATTTTTGTGCTCGCAGTAAAGTCTTATTTTGTTCAAACCTGACAGAAGAGACTCGGAAAGGTATTTTTGATACATTTTGGAAAATGACATGGCCTGAAAAGAAAATTCATGTAACTTCTCTGATAGACAAAACCCAAACTCAGAGAAAAACTAAAACAAGTGAGTCAAGACGTTCAAATTCCAAAGCATACTACATCTACTTGCAAGTGCAAGTAGATGGCAAAAAAGAAAAAGTCTGCTTGACATCATTTCTGAATACCCTCGGTATCAAAGAATGGTCTGTACGCTATTGGCTAGGTGAAGGAAGACGCCAAGTGTCTGATTTTACCGAACACCCGTCGAATACCGTTGCCTTGCAAAGCACAGAAAGTAAACGTGATTCAGTAAAAAAATATCTGGATGCTTTACCCAAACTTCCGTCGCACTACTGTCGGAAGACGAGCACCAAACAATATTTAGAGCCAATAATACACAGAAAAACACAACTTTATAACTTGTACGTTGAGTATGCAAAGTTCTCATCCAAACCAATAGCTTCAAGAAAGCTTTTCTGCGACATTTTTGACGACGAGAACATAGGTTTATTCCAACCCAAAAAAGACGCTAGCGACTTTTGTTGCTCCTACAAAGCAGGCAATGTTTCCCAA
This sequence comes from Eupithecia inturbata, assembly GCA_963662085.1. Lineage (NCBI taxonomy): Eukaryota > Metazoa > Arthropoda > Insecta > Lepidoptera > Geometridae > Eupithecia > Eupithecia inturbata. The sequence continues at coordinate 14,875,227 of OY759178.1, read as the reverse complement.
GAAGAACATCAACGCCACATGGATCTCAAAAATTTGGCAAGAGATGAAAAAAAGAAGGATAAAGAAAAAGCCAAACAAGGGCCATCCACACAATAACAGCCGATCTACAAGCTGTAAAACTATGCCCATCCTTGACAGCGAGTGCTTTATATTTAGCTTTTTTTTTCTAGCTGTACACAATTTCACTGTGTACAATCTTGGAACAGACCAAGTCACTTGCTATTGGTTTGATGAAACTGCCTGTGATCTAAAAGCTACTACATACGCTTCTTTATTTATAGATTACCTAACGAATTTGTTAGCATAGGAGTGCAAAGACGTGGTTATATGGACAGATGGCTGCACTGCTGAAAACAGAAATAATACTGTTTCTAATGCCCATCTCAGACTGGCTATGGACAAGCAGTTAACAGTGACTCAAAAGTACCTAGAAAAAGGGCACACGCAAATGGAAGTGGACTCAGTTCACTCCGTTATTGAAAGAACGCTAACAAACGTCGAGATTTTTCTACCATGTCAGTATGGATCGTTGACAAAAGAAGCCAGGAAAAAACCAAGTCCATATAAAGTCGTGCAACCCGATTACACATTTTTCAAAGATTATAATGCCAAAAATTATCAAATTTATGACTCCATACGACCTGGCCGAACAGCCGGTGACGACTGCGTGGTTGATTTGAGAGTATTGAAATATAATCCTAATGGAACGATTGAATTCAAAAAACACTTTGAAGATGGATTTAGTCCACTGCCTCGTAGACCAAAGAATATTTCCACATTGGAGAAAAGTGTTCCATTGCTCTACTCATCGAAAGTGCCCATACAAGAGAGTAAATATGACCACTTGCAACAGTCGAAATCTGTGATTCCTACGGATTGTCATTCGTATTACGATAATTTGCCGTATAAGACAAAATAAGTTTTATCTATCTGTCGATCAATAAATATCAGATAGTTTGTGATATTAAATTAATAAACAAAATATGTCTAAACGATCTCAGTATAATATAAAATAGGTAATGCATAAGTGCTAACATGCTAAAATGCTTCAGTACCTTGTTTGTGATAGTGTATAAGTCTTTAAATAATAATTATTAGAATAGGTAATAAATTGCCTTCTTTTGATTGTGATACTATTTTACCTAAGAAATATCTAAATATCTCTGCCTGTCAGTAGGACATGTTGAGTTCTATTAAAGTTGACTATTAATAAGATTGTGATATTAACAAAGAAGAAATGTCCAAATAATTTAACATCCATGAATACTGATTTTGTTAATAATTTAACTAAGAATATCTACGCTTGTAAGAACTTCCAAGTTGTATGTAAATTTTAATACTTTTTTGGGTTAAATGTGAGGTTTAACAATTTTTTCTTATAGTTCATAATTACAGACCTAAACTTTTGTAACCAGTGTAGTTGCTCACTATTGATTATTAAATTTACTACATTTCTTTATTAAACAACTCGTTTCATTTATTAAAAAATACTGCGGAAATGCTTTAATGTATCAAGAAAATTTGTACAATCTTAAAAAATACCGCGTAAGTGCATTTTCTAAGGAAGTAATAGGGTAATAGGAATAATTACTAAAGGGACGCTAAAATAAGTAATAATATTTACTGTGTTGTCTTAAGTTCAGTCAAGTCTATCATCACTTGTTATAAAGATATTCAGTTTTTTTGCTCTCCTGAAAATAGGGCAACTATATAGGTACCTACTTACATAATAATTTAAACTTTACTATAGTTTTAGGGTTCTTTACCCGAAGGGTGAAAAAACGGGACCCTATTACTAAGCCTCCGCTGTCTGTTCTGCCGTCCGACCGTCTATCCGTCTCTCAGCGAGGTTTACGGTTCGTTAGATACTGTTGATATTCTCACAGAGTGTGTATTTCTGCTGCTATAACAACAAATATTAAAAATAAAATTAATATTTAATTTATACCTAGGGTAAAACGCACGACAATGAATGAGGTTGTTGACTTGTTTTTTGGTTTCTTATTTTTTCTTTTCTAAATAGTTTTGTACAATGGTACGGAACGATCACCGATCCGGATATTGAAGGTTGTATTTTTAACTAATATTATATTGCCGTCTTGGGACGCTTGATATGGACTGGTATTGATATGGATCAGTTGAGCTACCTGTAGATTGTTTGCAACAGTCTGCAGTTAGCTTAATTGTTACGATTGCAAATATGTACAAGCTCTAATTTGTTTATATTATTTGATTGTAATTTTCTTTGTTAATAAAGATTATTTTACTAATATTAAAAATTCGAAAGTGACTCTGTCAGACAGACAGATAGTCTGTCTGTTACCTTTTCACGCATAACGGCTGAACGGTACTTAATGAAATTTGGCAGGGAGGTAAATGGTATCCCGATGACGGACATAGGCTACTTTTTATCCTGGAAAAGAGCATGCGAAGCCGCGGGCAACAGCTAGTATAGAATATGGAAACGTACCACTATTTTGTCAACAACGACGACGTTGTTTGATTTTGAATCCAAGGGTTTTTTAACACGACTGCTCAGAAAAGGAGGGTAATTTTTTATGGGTTCACGTATGTATGTGAGTTTATTTGTTCCACGACACTCACGCGACATCGTAAAGGCCTTAACATCACTTATTTAGTTTAATTTATGGTCCACCAGGAGCAAATGGCTGTGGAAAAATTTAATAAGATAAGTTTTTGAATTTACGTACCTAAGTGTTTTCAAATAATTTATAATTGTTGTGTTCTAAAGTTGTTTAAATTAAGTTGATTATATGTGAAATAGTCGTAAGTTTGTTATGTACCTAACGTAAACATAGATCTTTTAAGTCTGACAGTAAACTGGAAGTGTTTCAGAAGTTTTCTTATTCTTATTTCATGCTCTAAATGATGAAGTATTAATAATTTGGTATAATTTTGAATTTAATAAAAAATAAACAGAAATCGTTGCAAATAGATAGGATGCTTTTAGGAATTATAAAGTAAATAAGAAGGCATTGTAAGATTTCATTGATGTGGGAAAATTAAATAAGGGCATCTACCGTATGCTTTTCTAGCTTCGGTAGAAAATATTGTCGGAGGAAAAATAAACAACTAGCATACACAAAGTAAATAACTGACATAAACATTCAAAACTCTCGCGAGGGAAAATACATAGTTATTTTTTATTTTTTTGTCGTACACCAATTACCCAAAATTGATTATCGTTAAATTAAAACATAGGTAGAGTAATAAATGTATAAAATATCAAAAAGTTGACAGAAAAATTTTTAGGCAAAAAAAAATCGTTATTATTGTCGCAAAAAAACAGTTAATCGCGTTTTTCTCCCGATTTGAGTTTGTTAGTTATTTAATTTGGCTTCTACAGCCACGAATATATGGGTTTTTGTACCTAACAAACATAAATCGCATCATTTTACTATGAGCAATAGAGTGGTATTGACGGATTGCACGTCCTTCTTTCTATATGCAGATGTCTTGTAAGGATGGCAGGTTATATCGCTCGTATGAATGATCAGACAGGTACGCCTTACACGCCCCCAGCAGTTACTAAAGTACCTCATTGCCTTACTTACATAATGTAGGTACCTATGTACTTCAAAGCCGCGCGTCAAATATGCCCGTAAAGTCTTAATCTATGAAATTGTCCTTATGTATACAGGGTAGATTTAAGGACGGGGCAGTACGGGGAGGCAGTACCCTAACTGGTGAAGTTACAGGAAAATGGTCTTAAAACTATCAATATTTTTAGAGAATTTTTCATGCCTATTCATAGATTTTTAAAAATATGTATGTATGTACAGTTAGAAAGTAAATTGGCATTTCACACAAAAACTTTTTTATGCTAATTGATCCTGTTTCTCATGATCAATAACTACTATAGGACCAACTGTGGTTGGAGTACTAAAAAAGTCAGTAATAACAAAAAGCTTTTCCTCCCCTTACTGCCCCGTGCAAAAATTCGCTCTGTGTACTGACCGGTTCAAATGTATGGTTTGGCTGAGAAAAGCTCTACCTACCTATAATAATTATAATTTCCATTAAAATTTATATTCATCAGATTCAGATTCAAATTTATTAATTGCATACATATACATTGTTTTAGCTTAGGGGTAAGTACATGTACCCTGTAAGGGCGCATCAATTTATTGAAACATAATAAAAATAGGTAGTATATGTAATCTATTTATAGCTAGATACCTTAAAAATTGTAATCGGAAAATATAGGAAAATATATAACTACAAAAATCAAAACAATTGTAATAATCGAAATGTCTCGGCATTAAGCCCACCCTTTGTACCTTAAAGTGCAATAAAGTAAAATAAATAAATAAAAATAAACAATTAAAAGAAAAAATACTTTTTAGCTCTAGGGCTTAAATTCGATTTTGATCACTTTTTGTGCAAGAGAACTGAAAAAGCTTTTTCGTTACCTAGCGATCATTCAGGCGCCTATTCCGCTAAACTAATCGCTTCACTATGGCAATGGTATCGTCGCAGGATCCATATACGCGTTTTGTTATTCTACCTACCTTAGAAGTAAAAAACTGATGGAGGGACGAACGTCAAAAGTGTCGAGGTTAAAACCAATCAAGAACCATTCTATCAAGCTCTCCGTGCAAACAGCACCCAGATGGTGCTGTTTCTTTCGTTTTAGGATTCTACGCAGCGATTCTGCGACGATACCATTATCAAAGTGAAGCAATTGGTTAGGACAATTGGGCCAGTTCTTATGGCAGTGGCACCTATTTTACACGATTTTATGGGCTAATATCGTTTTGATCATATCTCTCTTGCTCAACCATATTGTAATAAGGCGGTGTATTCTCGAGCATAACTGCATTGCGACTGTGTCGAATCGATGCCGTTTTCCGTTTGTATCGCGAATTCGCGAATCGATAGATGCTACAATAAAATATTTGTGGACGGTGACCCTGAGAGTCAGTAGGTACCTAATAGTTAACACAGGTGACTGGTAATTGCAGTAGGTATAATCAAGATGTGTATTTATGATAATAACACCTACTCGTTAATAAAAACGATCTAGCCAATCTTAGACATAAATGGTTGGTACAAAAACAATAAATCATTCAAAATAATACAGACAATTTTATTTATATTTTTATTGGTAGTTTTATCGACATCGTAAAAAATTATTAGTAAAAATTCGCAGAGTTTATAAAATGTCCTGAAAAACACAAGCTATTCGTTCAAAAGAAAATCTGAACACTTCTAAATCATGTCTTCCGTGCGAAAAGAGTTGCAAACTTGAGACATTTTTCCCGCACAAGTTTTAACAGAGATGGCTACGTAGGTACATTACAAGCCCGTTTTTACACAGAAAAATTGAAGAGGAGATGAACGAACACTGATGAAAGTGCTGAATGAGTCGGATTGTTTGACCGAGCACCGATACAAAAACCCTACGAACCCTACAAACATCTTCGTAACATTTCGCTAAGAAAATTGCTCACAACTACAATATACATGACGTCATCAGCCTATAGTTACTAACTAGCCCACTGCTGGACAAAGGCTTGCCCTTATAAGCACCTTATGGCTCTTAATAGGTGATGCAATAATCCACACGCTGGGCTTGCGGCTTGGGGATCGCAGGGCTCAGCTTTTTTTGGCACCGCCGACGATGCTGCCGTCGACGGCTGAGGGATTCAGCTGCGTATATATTGTATATTGTATTTATATATATTAATAGTATTTTTAGTATTTTCTGTATGTGAAGGTGCTTTAGGATTATCTATTTTAGTATCAATAATTCGTACTCATGGTAATGATTATTTTCAAAGTTTTAATTTATTATAATGATAAAATTTATATTTATAATTATTTTTATAATTCCTTTATGTTTTAAAAAAATATATATTCTGATTGGTTCAAAGATTTATATTTTTATTAATTTTTATTTTTTTAAATTTAAGATTAAATATTTATAATTTAACAAATATTAGTTATTTTTTTTCCTGTGATTTAATATCTTTTGGTCTTATTATATATATATATTATATATTGTATATTCAGTGCATATAAATAAATAAAAATAAATAATAAATCGTTTATACGTTTAGGTCTTACATTTAACATATTAGTTTATGTTATTAATACCTACTAATAATATTGTGCATAATTATAATGTGCTATAGGTACATCAATCAGCCAGTCGGGAGACGGGTCGCGGTGATTGAGAAAAATAGAAAGGGGGGAAGATGTATAATTTTAGAGTTTACGAAATAATTTAAATATTGACCAAAATAAATATATGATAAAAAGATGAGGTAATTTGCTTCTGTAGTAAGGTTACAGAAGCAAATTACCTAATCATGAAACGACATGCTATCGTATTTTGGTCAATACTTCTCGGCCTTAGAGGTATGATATCGACATACGACCACTATTTTACATATCCGTTATCAGTATTTCGTTCTCTTTCTGCCAATCTGACATCTGTATTTCTATATTTTTTTAGTTGTAAAGATAAATTAGTTCATAAGGTCGTAAGCAAGGGTAATTCTTAGAAGCAATCTTTTATTTTATCTTACTATATGCCCCAAATATTAAAAACATAAATCAGTGCTGTATGTTAAATTGCATCATTATGATATTCAGTTATTTTCATTTGTGCTAGACAGTTCCCCATATACGCACTTCTGCCTCTAACGTATACGTTAAATATTCGTATTAAAAGCAGAAACGCGTAAAGTCACAAAAGACGTTATGCCTCAATTTATTATTATTATTTATTTATTTGAATTAATTTCATTCGGTAAGCCAACGCGTCAACTTTGCGCTTTTTTTGGAAGGTGTCGCGTAAGGATGCCCGATCTCAACCACACTTTAATAGTACGATTAATGATTTTGGAATCGATTTTCGCCATATTATCATGACATCGGATGAAAAAATCGAATGACTTTGTTTTTGAGAAGTAAAATAGCCAAAACTAGTAATAATTTCGTAGGCTATTAGAACCCTAATCTGAGCAATAATTTGTGTTTGAGTTATTTGCTTATGCCGCACCATTGATCCTGTAAGAATGTATGTTTTCTCTGGCTTACCATGCCATAAGTGAATGTCGAAACAGATTGTAATGATAATCTGAATGATCTTTGAAAGATAGATTCACACGAATACGATTCACGAATCGGGCAACTCCAGTGACGCGCGCCGTACGGGTAGGTAAATCCCGTGACGCACGTCACGTGATTTACCTAATTTGGTTTTGAATTATTCAATTCAAAATTCAAATCTCTTTTATAAGTATTTTACTTCAAGATTAAAAAGTATTTTACTTCAAGACTATTAATAAGATCCAGTGCTGAACTTTTGGAGCTACTATCCCCTGACATAGTGCCTAGTGACAGAGATGGTTGCAAGTTTTGTATGTAATATTTCGGACTGTGGTGGCTGGGTTACAAGCCCCCCTGATAAGTATATAATGATTTTATAATTACAAAAAACGGACTATTTGTGTTCTTATCATAAGCGAAACGAACCTTCTATCTAGAGGTATGCAACGCGTCTCCCGCTTTGGCATTATCTGCAGAAACGGTAAAAGTGGAGGCATCTAATAATGTTTATAAGGTCGGACAGGTCCCTTAGTTATGTTATTTTTAATTGCGTATTCTTTTCACAATTCCCCTATTTTTACGTGATATCCAGTTCATCCTATTACTGAGCTTCGTCTCATTCATGGGACGAATGGGACAATAACAGGCCGACTCAAATTATATCTCGTTCGTCCAATCACTATCGGTGGTGGGACGAACGGGTTATTTTATGAAAAAACTACACCTAGCCATATACAGGCTATCTTCTGTTTAAAAATACAGAAGCTATGGCGATCTCTAATGAGTTTACTCAACAACAAATTATACGACGACTGCTGACTATGCCTCCCCCAAACATCGAGGGTCTTACAATAATCACCACGCTTGGCAGTTGGTAGGCGGCTTTGTGAACACAGTGGAGGTGTTACAAATACACAAACGAAAGCTGCCCGTACTCTGGTTGGTTCCCTTAGTCGACCCTTACGATATATAAAATCAGCGTCTAAATTCAAGTCAATATTATTTGACTTTAATAAACGGAAGTATTGATTGGAGGTCCCTTGACTTCTTGCTGTTTTATCAAATGTTCGAGTTGGCTCTCACGTTGGACCACGCATCTTATCATGCGTTGACCGATAGTATTTTAGTATTATTATGTATCTTCTGCCGATAGCTATCACTCTTAATGATAACATTACATAAACAATTATCTTGTATAGATTCAAATGTATTTCAATTTAAATTACTATTATCACAAAAATTGCAAATGTCGGGATCTCATTTTACATAAAAAATAATTCATTAAACAAACATAAAGGCATAATGTCGTAAAAATCGTTTATTTATTATACCTAGTTGATATATAATATTTATATTAAGGCAAAATGAAAGGTTTCTATTTTAGTCACTTAATATAGAAACAATCACAGCGATATCTCTGTAGGTTCAAAAATTATGAGCCGATTTCTATACCTACAATTTTTATTTCGGCTCTTCTGTAAAGTAGCCAAAATGGACTTTGTGCATGTGAGGCCGAGATTTCATAGTCACCGAAATTAAATTTTATTAGCTGCCCAAGAAACTGTTTCTGAAATGTTGTGAAACATCATTTGTTGTAAATGCCTAATATAAATGTGAAATAAAGAAAATTGTTGTGAAATTACCTGAATTTGATATTTATTGCAGATAGATATATTATTATCTTCGAAGTAACTGAAAACATCAATGAAGCAAGTGAGCAAGAATTTGTAGCTCGGCTTGGCTCAACTAATTTACCTAGGTATTAGGTGTTATATCATCGTCATCTTCATCCAGAGTCCCACAGTTAGGTGTAGGCCTCCCTTTTTTAAGTTACATATCTATTGTATTTACTAATAAAATTAATAAATTGACTTGTCTTAATTGCAATATGTTTTTGTAAATAACCTTTATGTACGAATGTATCCTAGAGATTTAGCTCAGTGATAGATTTTTGCCATTTTGCTATTCCTCACTCTTCTCTGTCGGTTTTTCTTCGTCGCCATATTATCTTTAAAAGAAGCTGTTGTTGAATCAATTTCATTATAGGGAGCCATTTCTGCTTTATCCATTTTTGCCGTATTTGTCTCGTGAGCAGTCAAGTTTGGCTTAATGTTTACATCCAATGATCGTACTCCATCAAAATCAGTGGTTATTCTACTGGCCAGCTCCAGACTAGTATTGTTTTGTATATCTATTCGCTTGGATAAGTTTTTAATCATTTCATTGAACTTATTAGTAGTAGTAGGTATATCATCGGTATAGTTATTTTTATCAGTTGTCTCGTCAGTAAAATTTAGAGTTATAACATCTACTGTCCCATTCGTGGTAGTGGTTTCAATGATGACTGTGGTTTTATTTTCCGTTTGGTTTTCATCATCAATATTAGGGCCAGTGTTGTTATTTTCACTGTATTTTGTAGTAATACTGTTCCGAATCAAGTTGTCTATGAGTGTTTCTAGAGAAATTGGAGTTTCAACGTTATTATCTGAGTTTTCGTACAAGTAAAATGCTTTCGCTATAGGATCATCACTTTTTAGCGTACTCGCGATGTCCCTTTTGGAATATTTTGGTGTGTACTCGGCATAATGGCCCGCAGGTAGCATTGACATGAACACGTTTGTCCTTCCCACAGATGGGGCTGAGCGGGTGTTATGCCTCCTACCATGAGGTTTGTTTTTTGGCCATCTTGTTTTCGAAAACTCCAAAGACTCCGTTTTAATTTGATCGGCCTTCATGTATTTTACTTGTTCTCGCAAGTTGTACTTGAGCTTAATATTGGGTGTTTTCTTGTGCTTCACGAGCATGCTGTATTTGTTTTTAAACACGTCGGGACGCATCTCAATCATAAAATCATGCATTGCTTCTTCTGGTGTTGCTACAAACATGAAAAACTGTCATATAAACATTTCGTAATAATAAAAACTGGGACAGTTATGAACATAGCAGGTAGAAGAAAATACGTGGCATACCACACGACGATAATCGCATATAATCATAGCGTTGCTGAAAAAGCCTTAAACTGACAGTTTTGAAGGACGGAATAGGTACCAGTCTTCAGTATTTGGACTTCTGGTATTCAGTAGTACAGTCGTTTGGAAGACGAGTGTCGCTGGAGAGACAGCTGGGTAGATAGAACAATGTGCTCACTCTACATTCCCTGAAATAAGGTTAAAATATAATAACTTACTTGTCCTTAGATCCTCAACATGGGGTTCAGGAGCATTCTTTGCCAAATCGCTTTTCTCGTCCACAATAAACATGAAGTTTTTTGGACTCCTTGGCTGGGTTGATTGTGGGCTGTCTACACTTTTTACGTTAGCATCCCTTTTCAGACATCCGTTTGGGTAGCAGTAGGTCGACTGACCAGCGCACATCTGCACACAAACGCAGACCGGCGGAGTCATTTGGAACTCTGTAAATATTATGTTGAAGAACTGCTCCACTAGTGCCACTTGAGCTCTACTTTCGCAAGGGGATTTGGATTTTATTTTATTCGGCGGGTAGAATTGACTTGATGAATCTAAAACACATGTGAACACTTGAAATGATACTCACGGCGTGAAAGTATTCAATGAAACAATGTTATGCAAACTCCATTTGTGACCGGCAAACGTACGACCGGGCGCGCGCTGTTTTAAATAGGACCCGGCAGCATGACGATTTGTTAAATTTTTAGGTTGCTCAGTTTAAACAAATTTATAGCTTTATAAATTACTAAACAGGAAATACTAGTAAAACTTGTGCAAATTAACTTAGTCCTGTTCCATTCCTATAATTAGGCTAAAAATAAGTATCTTTAGGGCATCTTAAAACAAAGTTACCTATACGTGAACAAACAAAAACTCACAGTGAACACAAATAATCACAAAAAAATATATTATAATATTCATGTTGGTTGAATAGACGTGGGGTCTAGCCCGCTACAAGACGGCTACTTAAACTCACAAGAAAGCATGTTGTGGGAAGCTATATTTCCTGGGTAAACACGAATTGTAAGCAATCGGACTGTTGAATTACAAATATCCCATTCGAAGGAAATAACATTAGGTTTCTCCTACTTGCCTATACTTATAAAGTAGGTGAGTGGTATGTAGAGTAGGGAATGGGTTTTCAGCCCCTAAAAATTAATAATCACGTACTTACCATGTGATTAATTTTAGAAGTATTTCTGTCATTGTCTTTAAAAAACTTCCCATGCAACTAATCCTTAGCTTAAATTTTCTTTATTACTACATTTCACTTTATGTTTTATACATTTTCCTAACAATCTGAATAGAAGATTTTTTCATTTTAATTTTACTTTTATTAAACTTTAAAAGAAGAAGCATCCTGAAATACAACCGAGGCTAGTTTGGGACCCTCCGGATTCGATATTACTGTACTTGTGTCCACTAAATGATTTTTAGGTTTATGTTTTAAGAGTTTATCTGTCTAGGTCCCTACTTTACACAGATAGGTAGTACCTACTCAGGTAGAGTCAGATGCACTTATAAGTAGGACACTAATTAGTGTCTCGTCGCCATAATTATAGTTAACATACTCGACGACCGACTTTACTGTAACCCAAAGGGTGCATACGGGACCCTTACTAAGCCTCCCCTGCTGTCCGTCCGTCTCTCAGCGAGCTTCATCTCATGAACCATTGTAGGTAGACAGTGGAAATGTAAAAAGTGACTATCCATCTGCATACTAATATTCAAAAAGCGAAAGTAATTATGTCTGTCTATTACCTTTTCAAGCCTACACGACTGAACGTGATGTAATGAAATTTGGCAGGCAGGTAAACAATATCCCGGGGACGGACATAGGCTACTTGTAAAGTGCGCGTAAAACAGCGGGCAGAAGCAAAAAAAAATTATAAATATGAGCCTTATTTATCACGCATGTCAGTAAGCTATGGGTACCATACTACTAGCTCTATATTACAAGCTCTACTTAAATTGGGGCTAGATGAGGAAATTATAAATATGAGCCTTATTTATCACGCATGTCAGTAAGCACTAGCTTACTATGTATGGTACCCACTAGGGTACCATACTACTAGCTCTATATTACAAGCTCTACTTAGATTGGGGCTAGATGAGGCTGTGTGAATTATCCAATACTATTTATTTATAAGTAGGTACCTAATGGATGTAAAACAATACTATGAAAAAGGAACAACAGTACCTATACGAACAAAGTCTCTCCCTCGCACTCGCACTTGGCAGAATTGTTTTGATAACACTAAACAGGTTTATATTATCGGTTTAACTATATATTTAGTTTTATTTCATTTTCTTGTAAGTCAGCATGACTCAACAAAGTATTTTTGTCGATTCAAGCTGACAATCAAAACAACGATAAGGTATTTACTCAGTATTTTATCAGTAAAGATACATACCTATGTATTCTAGCTAAATAAATACGGCAATCATTCATTTATTTCCATTAGTTGTCCTGAGATCACTAAAGATGATCGTAGAAATTGCACTAGTGTTGTTCACTATAAGCCTAGCCGTCGTATTCTTACGGGGCCGGTACAATGAGAGCTACTGGAAAAAACGTGGAATAAAATACCACTCCAAAAGTAAAGCCCTTGGACCGTTTTACGTCTTCGTGGTGAAGGATCGCGCTATGTTCGAAATCCTGGGAGACCTCTACAAGAAATACGAAGGGGAGCCGGCAGTTGGCGTAGGGTCTCTCCTCTCTCCTTCCCTGTTTGTCCTAGATCCGACTAACGTCTCACACGTCCTTCAGACAGATTTCAATGCCTTTCACCACAGAGGGATAGAAAACATTGAAGGTGATCAGCTTACAGAAAGCGTCTTGTTCATGAATGGACCGAAGTGGAAGCTGATGCGACAGAACATGACTCCACTCTTTACGGGCAACAAACTCAAGAGCATGTACTACATCTTGGACAGGGGAGCGCAGGATTTCGTCAAGTATCTGAAGGAGCACCCTGAGACACAAAAAGGCCAAGCCTTCAACACGATGACTACCTACTGCAGCGCTGCTCTCATAGCTTCAGTGTTTGGGATAGGAACAGAATCGATTTTCGACTCACCTTTTCTGCAAATCACTCGCGACATTGCAAAACCATCCCGAATGACCAATTTTAAATTTGCTCTGGCAAATTTTAGCCCTGCGCTTTGTAACTTTTTAGGCATCAAAATATTCCAGGAACACGAGAAGTTTTTTGTCGGTTCGATACAAAAAGCGATGGAAATTAGAAAGCAAGAAGGAAAACTGAGGCACGATTTCATCGACATCGCTGTGCAATTAGAAAAGAATGGTTTGATGAAAGATCAGAGCAATAACGTCGAGATGATCCCCACAGTCGGGCTACTCTCCGCGCAAGCGTTCTTCTTCTTCATCGCCGGAGTGGACCCAAGCGCGACAACGATGGTCTGCACTATCTTTGAATTAAGCAGAAATCCTGAGATATTGAGAAAAGTGCAGGAAGAAATCGATACAACCTTCAACACCTACAAGGAAATAAGCTATGACATTATAAATAAAATGATTTATTTTGAAAAAGTTTTGAGTGAAAGCATGAGAAAGTTCCCTCCTGTCGGGTACTTGACGCGTCAGTGCACGCAGACCACCGTGCTGCCGGTAGGAAACATCAAGATAGACGAGGGCACGAAGGTGTTCACACCGTTATTCCATATCCACCGCGATCCGAAGTATTACCCGGATCCAGAGGTGTTTGATCCTGAACGGTTTTCTGGGGATAGCTTGCAGCCGATCAGTGAGACGTTCTACATGCCTTTCGGTCGAGGCGGGCGGACCTGCATCGGGGCACGGCTGGCGCGGCTGCAAATGAAGGCGGGGCTCGTGCACCTGCTGAGACAATTCACCCCGAAGGCCTTGGAGAATGGCCCGATAAAATACCGGAAGGAAAACGTATACGTGAGGCCAACAAATATTGATGTTGCGTTGATTCCCAGAGATATTTAAGTTGAGAACTAGGGAATCTAGGTAATCCGAGCTGAAACGGAGTCCAAGGAATCAATATGTTGTTTATATTAATTGTTTCAGCTCTAGGCGCATCCGTTTTAGACGCGATGTGCGTTTTTAACTACAAACTGACGATGAGGCCAAATTCACGTGAATTTTAGTTGTAAGTCGATTTTTTATACGTTTTGTTAGATTAGACCTGTTATATCAATGCAAGAAGCTTGTGTTACTCATAAACAAAGAGAACTAATGTTATTGATTCTCCAAATAAATACAAATAAAAACAAAATTAATTTTCTATTATTTATTATTTAACTAAGCTTATTTTTTACAAAGCCGCTTTGTTCTGGTAACGTGGACTTTAAGATAAAAGATGACTACTCGAGTAAGAGCTACTCATAAAATGAAAAAAGTTGAAAACACCATCAAACAAAGGGTTTCGGAAGGATTACTTTGGATCGCTATTTGCTATTGTTTGTATAGTAAAAGTAACGAAAAAGTCCTTTTGAAACCGAAAGCCTTTATCCTTATTGAGTTCTTGGGCACTTCCATTCGGGAGTAGGTATTTGTCCTCGGCAGCAGATGTGTTTGTTTGCGTGCTCGTTTTTACAAGATTAAGCCGATTGCTCAAGTTTTAAGTATGTGCCTATAATTTTGTGTTATTTATAATTATTAAAACGTTATTATATTACCTATTAGGCAAAGCAAGTTAGACAAATAAGGTAAGAAGAACAAGAAACCATCATTCGGAATGTTTCACGTTATTCACAAAATATCATCATCATCAAACTATCTTAGTCCACTGCTGGACATAGACCTCCCCCAATGAGCGCCATAGCGCCCTGTTTTCAGCTTGCTGCATCCAGCATCTGCCTGCAGTCTTTCGCAGATCGTCATCCCACCTGGCCGGAGGGCGTCCTACACCACGTTTGCCGAGTCGCAGTCTCCACTCGAGAACACGTTTACCCCAGCGGTTGTCGGTTCTTCGCGAGATATGACCAGCCCACTGCCACTTCATCTTGCTAATTCTCTGAGCTATGTCGATAACTTTGGTTCTCTGTCGGATGTATTCGTTACGAATCCTATCCTTCAGAGAAACTCTAAGCATAGCTCTTTCCATAGATCGCTGAGTGACTTTGAACTGGAGGACTAGCCCTACCGTGAGTGTCCACGGCTCAGCTGCGTTGGTCATAACGGGTAGGACGCACTGGTTGAAAACTTTCGTTTTCAAGCATTGCGGTATGGACGACGAGAAGACTCGACGTAGTTTCCCGAAAGCTGCCCAGCCTAGCTGAATCCTCCTCTTGGCCTCCTCGAAATTGTTCTTACCTAACTGCAGAATCTGCCCGAGATAAGTATACTCGGACACAATTTCGAGAAGGTGGCCATGTACGACGACCGGTCCTGGATCAATGTGGCCATTGATCATGACTTTGGTTTTATCCAAATTCATGCCAAGACCGATGCATCGTGAGGCTGTGGCTAGGCCATCCAGCATCCAGTTCAGCTCCTCTAGCGACTCCGCCGTTAAGACTATGTCATCAGCGAATCGTAGGTGCGAGATGTAATCGCCGTTTATGTTAATGCCCTTCCTTTTCCAGTTCAGCGTCTTAAAAATATCTTCCAACGCGCTCGTGAACAGTTTCGGGGATATGACGTCCCCTGTCTCACTCCTCTGCGCAATAAGATGGATTTAGACTACTGGCCCTGTACTTGGCACTCATGGTGGCGGCCTCGTAGAGACATGTCAGCACCTCGAAATAACGATAGTCTACTTGGCAACGCTGTAAGGTTTCCAGAACAGCCCAGGTTTCTACGGAGTCGAAAGCCTTCTCATAGTCCACAAAAGCGAAACACAGGGGCTACTCTTCGGACTTCTGTATAATCTGCCTTACTGTGTGAATGTGGTCTATGGTGCCATATCCTCCTCGGAACCCGGCCTGTTCCGGTGGCTGGAACTCGTCAAGTCTCCTGGCGAAACAATTAGTGATCACTCGCGAGAACAGCTTATAGACGTGGCTCAGAAATGTGATGGGTCTGTAGTTTTAAAGGAGGGTTTTATCTCCCTTCTTAAAAAAGAGCACCACCAAACTCCCGCTCCACGCCTTAGGAGTTCTCCCACTGTGAAGGACGGTGTTAAAGAGGTTCTGTAGCTCCTGTATACAAGGGCTATAGAACCCGGCTTCCAGAAGCTCTGATGTAATTCCGTCCACACCGGGGGCTTTTCCATTTTTAAGCTGCCTCAGAGCTAACACGATCTCGTCTTTACTGATATCAGGCAGTTCGTCGGTATAGTGGCGTGTCGGGGTGGCTCTGGAATCGTGGTCGTCTCGTCGGGAACGAGGGGCATGCGCAGCGTACAAACGGCCATAAAAATCCTCTACCTCGGCGAGATATGTGAATAAAAGCGTTCTATTGGTATTCACAAAATATAATAATTGTAAATTCGCCATAATACTGAAATGAATTCAATCAACATTCAATATTGAGACCAAAATGTGCCGGTATGCGGTTGTGTCGCTCATTCATTAAAATAATCACTGCACTGTACCTAGGCTAGAAGCATTTAATAATTGCAATGGGTTTCGATTGCGGCTGAGTTGGACCAGGTCTAATTATAATTCTAAGTGGGGGAACTGAGATCCGCATTGACCTCTGGTATGGGAGTGTATTGTGCATTGTCTCCCTGTCTAACAAGGCCCTAGCCAGCCCAGCTCCTTAATGTACCGGAGCAGGACTTTTGGTGACTGATAGCTACGTTTCAGCTTCTCTGTGGGTGTGGATGGGGTTGATGCCTCAATTAGACTCTTAAGCCCCGTATTGCCTCCTCTGTGGCCGTGCCGTGTACCACAACGTGTTCAGTCTCTTCTTCTTGGAAAAAGCCACGACACATGCTGCTCTCTGCGGCTCCAGTCTTGAAAAGATGATGGATCAGTTCGCAATGACCTGTGATGATACCAGTTAGATTAGGTGTCACTTACATTTTTTAATGCTACTAGCATTTCGGATTTTGCCTTTTAGGCCTGGCTCCATCAAAAAGGAGATGTGCGGATATGTCCGAAGCGGAGATGAGAGGCGACGTTTTTCAGCTAGGGTGTATCTATAGAAGCTGAATGTGTACCTGCTGGCTAGAGCGGAACTGAGCTGCGTGCGGCGACTGTTGGATATTTGTTGAGATGAATGCACGCCACTCACATCTCTTCACGTCTCCTCTGCCTACCTTCACCAGCTTGCGAGACACAGTTCAGAACTCTGCTTTGTACCGTCTCCCAGCTCAATCACGGCGAGGCGCAGCTCGCATCTCCGCTTCGATGTCGCCATACCCATATGATACATCTCCGCTCGGTGGTATCCACTGAAGCTGAGTGGAGACGAGATATGTGAAAAACGGCGTTCTATTGGTTGTTTAAGGAAGCCTTTATTGACAAAGAAAAATACAATACAATAATAAAAACAAATTAGACCTAGTATATACAATTGAAACAATTAAGCTAACTGCAGACTCTTGCAAACAATCTGTAGGTAGCTCAACTGATCCATATGAAAACCAGTCGGAAGCGTCCCCAAGACGCTGGCTGCATTGCCCCGCTGTATGGCAATGCTGATGCGCTGCGCCAGATACCCACCAGCTCTCGAATCACGCGTCGCGTCGACCAGACGCTTAGATAACTTTTTAAAAACCCTGGGAGCCTCGGTACCCCACGGACCTAGGATCTCGACCCCAAAGGGAGCAAATGTGTAGGCTCTATCGAGACCTGCATGTTTGAGTGTTCCGGTGAGCGTGGAGGGCATTAGTGATCCCGTCCAGATTGCTAATATGTTTAGGGGCACTTTAGGGTACAATCCCCACTGGGGCCTGCACATACAGGGCTGAATGGGGAGGGGGTGAGTGGGGGGAGAGGACCTTGCTTATCGCAGCGAAGGAGGTGGCGCGGATAGTGAAGGACATGAAGCGAGGAAAATCTCCAGGCCACGACTCATTGAGCATTGAACACCTGCAAAATGCAGGTGTACATCTGCCAGGGGTGCTCGCCATGTTCTTCACCCTCTGCGTCAGCAATTCGCACTTACCAGGGGACATGTTAAGGACTGTTGTTGTACCTATTATTAGATAGATAGATAGATATAGTTTATTGTCAAAGAGATTACATGTTTTTGGTTAGTAGTGTCTTAAATCCTATGTTAGGTTTATCTATGGTTCTCTAAAAATAGCAATAAGTATAATTTTGTACACACGGTAGGCAGATTAAGAACAAGACTGGTGACGCTTCCAGCATAAGCAACTACAGGCCTATATCCCTGGCTACTGTGATAGCAAAGGTATTGGACGGTGTGATTGATATGCATCTTACGAAACATGTAAATCTGCATGACGCCCAGTTCGGATTTAGAGCTGGGCTGTCCACTGAAACTGCAGTACTAGGCCTCAAACACACCGTCCAGTACTACACTAGCAGAAGCACACCTATCTACGCCTGCATTCTCGACTTATCGAAAGCTTTCGATCTAGTTGCGTATGACGGGCTGTGGCAGAAGCTAACAAAGGATACCGACCTTCCCCGTGAACTCATATCACTCCTCAAACACTGGTATGGCAACCAGCGCAACAATGTGAAGTGGTCGGGATCACTATCGGACGAGGACAGGTTGGAATGTGGGGTGCGGCAGGGCGGGGTGAGCTTGCCCCGACTTTTCAACCTGTACACGGACCGTCTGATTCGTGAGCTCAGCAGCACTGGAATCGGCTGCTCTATTGATGGTGTGTTGTCAATAACATTAGTTATGCCGATGATATGGTGCTGCTGAGCCCATCCATCAGTGCTCTCAGAAAACTGCTAGGGATCTGTGAGAGATATGCGGGGCCCATGGGCTCAGATACAAAGCAAGCAAAAGTGAATTCATGGTCTTTAAATCAGGCAATAAGACATATAACACCATTCCGCCGATTTTCCTGAACGGCAGCGAACTGAAGCGAGTAGCTTGCTTTAAGTATCTGGGCCATTGGGTCACCGAGTCTCTTACGGATAACCAAGACATGGAAAGGGAACGTAGGGCATTATCCATCAGAGCAAACATGCTGGCCCGTAGGTTTGCGCGTTGCTCTAAGCAAGTGAAAACGACGCTTTTTAGGGCTTATTGCCAGTCGTTTTATACGTGCTGCCTCTGGGTCAAGCACACCAAGAAGTCTTGGAATGCCCTGCGGATCCAATACAACAACTCATTCAGAGTGCTGATGGGGCTGCCGCGCTTCTGCAGCGCATCGGGAATGTTTGCTGCCGCACGAGTAGACGGGTTCGCGGCGATAATGCGCAAAAGATCTGCGTCCCTGATGCGCCGGATGCACAGCTCCAACAGCTACATACAGCTCATTTCTGAGAGACTGGATACCGACTGTCTCTTTATGGGACACTGGACAAGCGCGTATATTATACTCTCTTGACCAGTGTTTTACGTAGCTATTTTTGATTATTTTTTTATTAGTTTAGTTTATTCCAGGTCCGCCTGCGACGCAGAAGGTTGCGGGTTCGATTCCCGCCTTGGGACAAATGTTTGTACGATCTGCAAATATTTGTTCCGGGTGTTCTGGGTATTTTCTTTATATAATAAAAAATATCTATCTATGTTATATATTGTATTAAGTTTATCAGTCATCTAGTACCCATAACACAAGCTCTGCTTTCTTTGGGGCTAGATGATGCTGTGTGGATTGTCCATCATTATTATTTATTTATTTATTTATTTTTTTATTTTATTTTATGTTTCATCCCAAATATGGACTCCTTAATTTATTTTGTATTCTTAAAAAATTTTGTTGTCTGAAATAAATGAATTGAATAGAATTGAATATTTGCGTCTCTTAAGATCTTCGGCCGAATCTGCCGCCGCACCAGCCCTAACGTATGTCCTCGAAAGATGGGAAGGCGCAAGTGTGTCGACGCATGTAGCGTCCCACACAATGGGCCTCCCCAACTCCCATGGGACTAGTGTCATGCCGTCGGGCCTCTTACCATCGTCACGCAACAGACCATTTGTTTCGAGAATAGCTGGTACGCTAGCGGTGACAAATGCCTACCGGATGATGTCGATAAGGCTGGCATGACGAGATATCCGACCAGCGGCCCTAGTTCACGATATCCGTGATGACCAAGCTGTTCGACAGCAGTACCGCACTGGCTTTGATGAGGCGCGCAACACCTTGCACCCAACCGAAGACTTGTTGCGATACGGAAAGTTAAGGAATCTAATAGAGATAGTGTTAAATGAAGGAAATGCTTGCAACCAATGTCCTGACTCCCATTTAGAAACGGCCAGGAGACGGGAACGATAACAAACAATTCCGTGTCAACTCACACAGAGTCCCGTCCCATTGCGGTTGGGACAAAAGGGATTTTGGAGGAGCAGCATTGGGGCAAGCACTATGCCAAGCCGTTCGAACTTCGTCTAAAAATGAAATTTTTAATGAAATTCCATGTGGGATCAAACAAGATGACTTTAAAATTTTTTCAACTAAAGAACTAGTGCTGTAGACGGAAGACAGGAACGCTGGAAAGGCTACACTTGCAATTTTGCGGACAAATAAACCTCCCAATTTGACAGGCAGGGAGGCCTGCGACCATGCCTTGTCATCTAAATCGACATTCAAAACCAATGATAAAGTATTATTTATTATGTTGTCTAAGCCTTCCAAGAGCTCGCTGTGTTTCCACAGTTGACTACATCTCAAAGAAAACGTAAATTTAGGTACAAAAAGACAAAACCCAATTATTGTAAAAGCCATATATGGCTATTAATTTTGAGCAGTCTGTCCGAAGTTTTATTGAAATTTTGAATTTTCTCATCTACAAAAGACTGAAAAGACTCATCAAGAATTGGTGAACCAAGGAGGCGAAGTAAACATTTATCTACAAGTGTAATGTTGGGGGCCAAACTATTGAATTTTCTAATGATATACATAGTTTTTGTCTAACCAAGAGTCCGAAATAAAAAGCTAGCACTTTGAAAAATGTAATACCAAACCTTTTTTTCGAAATTCATCGGTTATGATATTTGGAATGATATTTAGAACATCAAAAACTGTGTTTACCACCACTATCACCACCTAATGTTCCGTCATCCAAATACCAAACATGGAGCTTGGATCGGAGACGTTGAATTATAGGTTTGATGGCAAGGCTAAATACGGCCCGACCAAGAGGGTCACCCTGCTGACATCCAACAGCGAACAAAACGACTTTGTTCCTGTAAATTAATTTTGACGGTGAACCGTAACATTGCCAGAGAAACGGGTAAATTTCTGGAATTTTGTCATTAATTTATTTTACTAAGGCACCATTGTCTACGGAATTGAAGGCGTTTTTGACGTCTACCTTCAGAATTACCTCCCCATAATTTTATACTAAAAAAGTACGAAGGGAATGTACTGCGGCCTCACATCCGCCTCGTGAACCAAAGCCTAGCTGAATTAGTCGAAAATAGTCACCTAGATAGTCGGCTTCTTTCCAACAGCAGACTTTAGCCGCAAGGCGGCGGTATGTGGTGCCCACGGCTATTGGTCTTATACCGCCATCCTTCTTTTTTAGGGCGCAAAGGTTCGCACCGTATAGGAGTTCTGTGATCTCGCTTTTAACTTAGCCTGACAACATCTGGTTTATTAGAACTGTCAAGTCCTCCAGAAGGACTTCACCTGCATGGCCAGACCCGCCAGACAGAAGATCTTTTAGATGCTGTGGAGTCACAGCATTCAAGCCGCCGGCAGAGCCACTCTGGAAAGACATGACAGCTTTAAGCACTTCCTGGCTGGTCGTATTCACAGCGACATCACTCTCTTCCGGTGGATCGGGGAGTTGCATATTGGCCCCTGCTTGGATGCTTACTCTCAAGAGGTATGAGAGTAGCATCGTCATTTGGCGCCATCGTGTCATTTGAGAACATTATGCGAGAGGCACCTTTGATGTCACCATTGAGTTTACTCTCTACAAGTCTGTAGATAGTAGACTCGGCCATTGGTTGTTTAAACTCTACATATCCTCTCCTTTTGTCTCGTCTCCGCTTTAACCCGGGAACGGTGACCTATATGTCTGTGTGACCGGATGACTTGAAAAATTTAATAACTTTTTTCCCCCGCCACCGATTTTCGTAGCGATTTCGAGTAGCTGCCTCATTTCCCCTGCCCCACCGCCTGTTAACACTGCGATGTCAGAGCGGCCGCATTTCCTGAGTTTTAGCGCCAACCCGGTTCGGTACACCGGAGTAACCGAATATTCAAAGATTATTTTTTGTTATGTTTTGTTGGTTGGTAGGATCCCATTTTTTGTTTATTTATAGGTTCTATGTGAAGTTGTCTAATCATAAGAAAAATAAATAAGGGAGGCTGTAATTAATGAAATATAGTTTTTTTAATGTCAAATAATTTATAATTACCAAAAAAAATGGTCAGTTAATAAAAGATTTTGAAAAATGTTCCATTGATAACCCCGGTACGTGGAACGGGGTCACCGAAGAAATAAGTCTAATCGACGTCACTGTTGACGGGTTAATGGAGCTCAAACTTTTTAAATGCTGAATTGCATATAAAAAGTTTACTCTTGACTAAACCTACACCGTCTTTTGTTTGTGTCTTTTGTGTAGGTTAACGTTTCGGTGTAGATAGTAATTAATTTAAATTTCGAATGACTGTATGTATTGTGGATCTTTCTATTATTCGCTTTTTTAACCGACTTCAAAAAGGAGGAGGTTCTCAGTTCGTCTGTATGTTTTAATTCAACACTGATTTTGCTGTAATTGCTAATAGGCACCTAGTTTTGATCCACCCTGATTCGAATGAGGGCTTTGTCACTGTGAACCAGTTCTAAGCATCTGTATATAGTAGATATAGTTTAAATTTTTTAAGATTATTATTATTATAAATAATGTCGAACACAGCATCATCTAGCCCCAAGCTAAGCAGAGCTTGTCTTATGGATGGGATGATAAATTATAATCATATTTAGTTGCGCTGAATCGGTTGCTAAAAAATATTTTTCTAAAATTCTGGATCCCAAAATATTGGACTCGCCGCAGGTTGACATTTATTGTTCTATTACTATTACTTATCTTTTGTGTGAACTTGTTACCAACAAATAAACAAAGCCGTAGGTTTGAATTTAGCGAGTAAAAAACTTTTCGAATCGATCAACCCTAAATTGATTTATCATGATTCTTTTATGCATTTCGTTCACGTCTAAAGTTCAAAGTTTCGCACCAAGTTTATGAATAAAAGAATCAGTCGGATGCTCCCATAGTTGAGTTGTTGCATTGGTCTCGTCTTGTGTGTGACAAGTTTGTCAACTAGGTAAATGAAGACAGAATTCATGAAACCATGATGTAGAGCCAAACTTTATGTTTGAGAAGAAGAGGAAGGTATGTGAAATAATTTGCTGTTGGTAGTTCGACTGACAATCAATTTTTGTCAGTTTATAATTTATTTTATTTTCTTTACCAATTTTTTAATCCGATTCGATTCGATTTTTTATGACAATCGATTTTGTTTATGAAGATGTCGTAGGTAATTGATTTTGTGGCTCAATATTTTTTATTATTCGTCGGCGTCTAAATTTACTTTATTTTTGGAATCAGATATTCAATAGAATAAAATAGTATTATTTTTGTTGTTATATTTGCAACTTGCTTTTGCCCGCGACATTGCACCGGTTTTCCCGTGATAAAAAGTAAAACAGATACTGTGGTAAAATAGAATTTTTATACAATTTTCAATACTTTTTCCGTCGGTTTCTCGTCCATAATTGACGATTATGGACCGATTTTAAAATTATTTCGCTATTGTTTAGAGAATGATCCCGTAAATAGTAGATCCCCGGTGGTCCCATAATTTTTTTATTCCCGAGGGATTAGTATTTGTCCAGCATAACTTTATAACAGTGTAAAATTAGGGCATCCGTTGTCGGTTTTTAAAAACTAAAAAAATATTAAATAACTTATATAATCTTAAGAATTACCTACAGCATCGACATTTAAATCAAACCTGCACGTGGGCACTTAAATGTCAAACCATTACAGTTTTTGATGATAGTAAAACAATATGGGTATCTCCATCAGGACACTAAGTATTGCTTGATTATTTGTTTGGTAGGTAGGTATGAGTAGGGTAGAATTGGGGCTTCTGCATCAAGTGACGCAGAAGCCCCAATCCATATAGCATTAAGGCTTCTGCTTCAGTTGAAACAAACGGCATCGTATTATGATCGCCGAATCGGGCGCCACCGCTTATAATATTATGCATGATACAGAAGCCCCAATGCCTGTAGCATTAAGGCTTCTGCTTCAGATGAAACAAAAGGAGTCGTATTATGATCGCCGAATCGGGCGCCACCGCTTATAATGTTATGCATCATCTATCAAATTCTAAACTTGTCTTTGTTTTTGATTGAGTTAGTTCACTATAAAACAACATAGGTTTAGAAATACAATTTTAATATTTTATTGAAAATTATTCTACTTAATGGGCATTTATTTTCCAGACCCAAACACACACTTCAAACAACTCACGATAAGTCCACATGGTATTATAATGCATACTTCTTCTGCAGACAAATTTAACAGTAAAAACTGTTACTTCTTTACTTGGTGGCTGCAGTGGTTTGAACTATCTGGTTAAGTGCCATGCTTGTAGTAAAACAATTTCTCTATTGTACGTTCTTTTCGCGAATCGCCAAGGGGCGTGTTGATGATGTCGAAGCGCAAGCACCTACTTACTCATACCTACTTATAATACACTCCAAACTGGATCGATTTTAAGAATTATCTCACTTAGAATGCTACATTATCTCATTTAGTACCTAAGGTACCAAATATTTACGTCAAAAAAAATTAGGTATCACTACGAAAACGTAAACATGATGACCCGAGGTTAGATAAAAAAATAGTTACCAATATTTGCTCTTATATTTATACCTCAAAAGTTACTTAAAAATAAAGTCGAATTATGCTGTCGTAATCTTTTCTACAAACCGGACATTTTTTATTTATGGAAAGTGCACACTTTGCACATGCAACGGCGTGACCACATGGAATAAAACACGAGTTCACCGTATTTTCATAACATATCTTGCACCACAAATGTATTTCAGTTGAAGACAGTTGGAGTTTTGAGTCGACCGTTGATGGTTCCTTTTCTTTGCTTTTAAAATCGGATTAACAAATGTTACATTCGCATGGCCAATTTTTAACTTTTTGCACGAATTCTTCGTCTTTCATTATCAAAACTTATGGACAAGATTTACAATAACGGGCATGAATAATCCACGGCTGGTCTTTAGGTGTCCAGTCCTTAAACTTTCCATCACAATAAAAACATATAACTTTGTCGCTCATTCCGGTATAAAAAAATCCAGCTTCAGCCATATCTTCTGGTTGTTGGGTTAATCCCATGGGCCAGGACTTAAAGCTTTCCAAACGTCTGCTTTCGATGGAATAATAGCAATGCTCAGGGTGTATCATTTTAAATGACTAACACAGCCGATCCGCTTTACAATTCAACAAGGTATGAGTAACATGAAAACATTTAAACGTGAGTAGGTAGGTAAGTGTATAGTTTATGCATTAAACAAAATATAATAATCAAAATTTTTGCGATAGCAACCTTTATTTTTCTCACAGTCTTTGTTTATAACTAAATAAGTGTATGGCTCTTCCCAAACATTGGCACACATATTTCTAAATTCTTGCCACGACATATCTGTATTAACGTGTTCATCGTAAATGTTTATAAGGTTTTTGAGTACACATAGACGTATTGGAATTGTAAACCGTTTTCGTGTATTAAAAAACTCATCATTAAATTTGTTTTGCCGCAGTTTGATGGTCCATATATTGAACAGCGTATTGTATTTGGTAATAGTTTACTATGGCGGAAACTTTGCTCCTTAGATTCAAAACTTATGTTTTCGAGATTAAGTGAAATCGGCTGTTTGACGAACTTAATTGTGCGAGTGCTTTAAACAAAATAATACCCGTGTAATCATTCATCACGTTTTATACGCACTGGATGTTATTTGAGGGCAGCACTAAAAGTACCACTTGATGTTTTAATATTTAATTTCAAATTTGCTGTAGATACCTACCCTTTTTATTAGGTAGGAGGCCACCGATTTTATTGGGCGAGCCTTTAAAAATAATAAAAGCATTAGGTAGAGCATAATTCAGGCGTTAGATATAAAGAGAAAATAACTTTATCATTAACTTAGCAGGCGCTGTGAAAAAGTTGCAGCCTTAATGCTATAATGCATTAGGGCCTCAAATCTACCCTATTGGGGCTTCTGCGTCATGTATCACTTGACGCAGAAGCCCCAATTCTATCCTACTGGTATGTTGACTTGAATTTAGTATAAACGATAATATAGATTGTAAATCACCACCATTACGTGAATCTTTCTAACCGAAAGAGAGGCATAGGTGCATCGCGTGAGGGAATAGTCATGCGTGAGACCACAGCGTGAGAAGTTGGAATCAGGTGCGATTCACGTGAGGCAGATTTAGATTTCAGATTTCAATAACTTTATTTCTTAAGGTTTACAAAATAAGCACTTAGACATGTCAAATTTGACACTATAAATTAATTAAATAAGTAATAAGATGTTATTGATTTTATCTTAAATTTTTTGTCTACTAGTGGAAGACGCTGAACGTACCCGATGGGAAGAAGTGACGTTGAGTATACTTCTCTTTTCTCCTACGGGGACGAGATTGGCTGACAAACATGTGGTTGTAGCGTTACCTAAAGTTTACCTCGGTCAATGCTCATCTCCGACTTTCTGCGTTTATGTGCTGATAAAGAGGACTCCCTAGCCCTAAAAAGAATCCACTACAGAATAAACAAAATAATATATAAAAATAAAATACTTACAATATTCTCACACTCCTGTTTTTGTTTGAGTAATTCCAGCTTGTTTCGTTAGAAATTCCTTTCCGCTATTCCGTAACACATCCGTTGTACAGTCACCGCCTAAAAGAGCTATTTAGATGCTGATTCCAAAACTCCATGTACACACTATTAAATAGCACAGCCCGCTCGACTACAGAAAGCGCTGAACTTTCGATGTGTAAGTAGCAACGCTAATTTCACCTTAATTCGTAATGACTGAATGGCCAACTCGATAGTGCGTTCAATTTCATTCATTCGTTTCTGGGTTCTAGTACAAATTTATAACTACACTTTTTGCTTTTATATTAGGTACGTCGCTTTCTGATGCTTTCTGAGTGGGTTTAGCGGCGTTCGTAATGGTTTGGCGGTTTCTGTGTTTTTGTGTGTGCAGGAGTTTTGGAGTATTTGTCTGTTCAACTCTTTTAGGTGGAGACTGTACCTGCAGCGTGCAGTGCTCATTAGCAAGCGGGCTGTACCTACGGTGCGCGGCGCAGCTTGCATTTATGTCTTCATTCGCGCCGGATTTATAGCCGCTTCGAGTGCACCTACAGACCCGGCTCTTCCGAAGATTGCCTCCGTTGAGCATCGTTGAAATTGGATACATTTGGATTTTGTTACGGAATGGAGCGAGCAACATTTAAATCAGTATTTGTATTTTTATTTATTCATCTAAAACTTATGGCTTAAGGTTTTTGGATTATCTATTTTAATTTTACTTCTAATATAGACACTATACTAACCAAAAAATTTCATCAAAAAGATCTGAGAATACAGATAATCTGAGCACAGATCTAAGGTTGGGATATAAGAACCTAAATGTAATTTTTTTTGTATATCTAGAACATAACTAAGTACTTATTAGAAACTTCTTGGGGAACTTCTTGCATAGAAACTAGCACTCAGATTTAAAAAGCTTCCTATCAGTGAAAGAATTAGTATAATCCGTCCAGGACAAAAATTGTGCTATTCCGTTTCTATAAAAGGTTCGTACAATAGGTACAGATTAAACTTAGTTTCTTAAAAGCACCTCTCCTTTTCATATAAGTTTGTTCTACATCCCGCAGCTAAGAAAGTTAACGAAATTAACTTGCAACAATTCTCTTGAAAAATGGTATGGGAAACTATTACCTACGTGCAAAGCACTAACCATTTTATCTAGATGGCTTTAGTACACAGGGCTTTACAGTTAACGCTGAGCAGATTGCGAAAATAGCTGAGCAGTATCTGTTACACATAACACGGTGGATAAAATGTGATGGACAAGCAATGGTATTTGCAGAAGGCTGGCAGCAACATAATGTTATCTTGGATTACAGCCGTATCGAATCTGCTTGAAGACTCTTTATCCCAGTTGGCATGATTCCGTTAATTTTAGGGCGAAGTTACGGGCGAAACTAGCGCCGCGACAATTTTTTTCTTACTATTTACGTTATAGAAAGAAATTATCAAAAACTCTCACCGCCAGTCCCTGATACCTAAGATAACGAGCTATTTTTAAAGCGTTTGTAATAGGCCTTCATCTCTTTCTACGGGATTTAACTGAGCTGTTTCAAATAGTGCATTTCATGAGATTTTTATTATTTCAGACAGATTGCAATGTTAATGTAATATCTACACTATCCAGCTGTGTTGTTCAGCAGTTTCTGTCCGCGCTGGTCGCCATAAAACCATTTTAATTGAAAAAGTTTACCCCAGGCAAAGAGGCTTACGCTGCTATCGTGGTCATACTGCTATATTATCATAATATTTAACGCTGTTATGCCGCTTTACTGGGGAAGTTGTATAAAACGTTGTTTAAAATAAATAGAATTCTTAGTTTATGAAATTCATAATCAAAGTGCTTTATTTCCTTCCGACCTTACAGGACTCTTGGACACGTCACAAAATTCAAATTAAATTAGTAAAACTAGAAAATAAAAAGATCACTTTGATTTTTGTTCACTTCAATATGGTAACTCATTTGGTATTTAGTTGTAGAAGTTCGTTGTGCCCACAACTAGGCTACACAAGATTTTGTGTAGCCTATTTGTAGGCACAACGAGTTTATTCTTATTTCTTGTATTTCTATTATGAAGGTATAGATTAGGTATCAAATCAAATTGTTTATTTGCAAAAATACAAAATTATTATACAATGTCAGATCTTATAACTATTTTAGTAAATGTATTCAGCCTGCACGCATACGTGCAAATACTAAGCGAGTCATATTATAAGCTAGATTACCACTGACTCACTCACTCACTGACATAAAAGCCGCGCTTCGTGTTTTGCGAGTCGGATTGCGGTGAGCGAAGCGAACCGCAATTCGCACACTATCACACAGCAAGGCGAGCGAAGCGAGCCGCGCTCCGTGTTCCGTGGGTCGTATTGCGGTGAGCGAAGCGAACCGCAATGCAACATACGTCACACAGCAAGGCGAACGAAGCGAGCCTTGCTGTGTGACAGCACGAGCGGAGTCGTATTGCGGTGAGCGAAGCGAACCGCAATACGACTACCGTTACTTAGCAAGGCGAGCGAAGCGAGCCGCGCTCCGTGTGCCATGGAACGGATTGCGGTGAGCGAAGCGAACCGCAATTCGACACCCGTCACATAGCAAGGCGAGCGAAGCGAGCCTTGCTGTGTGACAGCACACCCACTAATATGGGTATCGTTTTCGATTACATAACTCAAACTCGAAGATTACGAAAAAGATGTCCATTTTAAAATCCAAGATGGCTGACATTTTTTAATAGCAAAATTCACTCTTGGTTATTGATTTCGACCAAATCGAGGGTGTAGGTTACGATAAGGGGTTCTAATAAAAAAAAAAAAATATAAACAGCCGCCGCGAGCTGCTTGCAGCTCGCGCACATATAAAAAACTAGTTATTATATAATTTCCCTTATATACATACTTGTACATGCGAGAGGAAGAATCCTACAGTTCTTGCAGAGAGCCTTGCAAGTAACGTGTACCTACCTTGTATAGGACTAGCAAATAATCAAATGGATCCGTTTTTAAATAGTAACTTTCGAGGAAATCCAAGGGCAAAACGTATTCCTACTAGTTTGCAATACGCCGACGACCGATGTGGCGCGGCGGGCGAACGTCTGCCTGCGACGCAGAAGGTTGCGGGTTCGATTCCCGCCTTGAGACAAATGTTTGTATGATCTGAAAAGACTTGTTCCGGATGTTCTGGGTATTTTCTATGTATAATAAATATCTAATTATATAATGTATTGTATTAGTATTATCAGTTATCTACCTCTAGTACCCATAACACAAGCTCTGCTTAGCTAGCTAGATGATGCTGTGTGGATTATTCAGTATTATTTATTACATATATATATATAAAGATTTAAAAAAGTTCTGTAGGTACTGTTCTGTACTGTGTTCAGCACACAGAACCAGTGAGACGTTTTGTCTCACACAAAGCAAAAATTCATCTTCAAAACAAAGCCACAAGAACTTTCAAACACCTATGTACGCTTCCCCAAAGTTTGTGTGTTTGTCTAACACATGCACCCTGCTAGCGTCTTGCAGGCAAAGTCTGGGAACTTCCACTAGCACGTGCATTGTTCAGTACTTGTTTAGCTAGGTTGAGCTGTGATCCACTAAATTTATGTTTGAATTTACCTAGATACCTTGCTAAAGAGGGTGTTTGTTGAAGAAAACATTGTGTGCATCGATCAACCCCTGGAACAACAGTTTTCAAGTGTGTCTTATAACAGATAGGTATATTAAAAACAAATGCTTTGAAACTAAGTGAAAAATACTCTACGTTTATGAAACACTCAATAGAGACACAGTAGGTAGATTATCTTCTCTTTAATGTCGTCGTATGAAAATGAAATCCTATACAGAAAATAAAACTACTCCGTTGACGAATTTTCAAATGATAACTCTAAACTATAACTAAGTTAGGGGTTAAAGTATGAAATTGCCGATTTGTACTGAATTTTTTTTTTATTTTTTGTTTAATTTAACATATTAATTTAATCAAAATAATAAAATAAAAAACCGGAGACCCTAGGTCCGTGGGGTACCGAGGCTCTCCGGGTTTTTAAAAAGTTATCTGAGCGTCTGGTCGACGCGACGCGTGACCCGAGAGCTGGCGGATATCTGGCGCAGCGCATCAGCATTGCCATACAGCGGGGCAATGCAGCCAGCGTCTTGGGGACGCTTCCGACTGGTATTGATATGGATCAGTTGAGCTACCTGTAGATTGTTTGCAACAGTCTGCAGTTAGCTTAATTGTTTCAATTGTAAATACTAGTTATAATTTGATTGTAATTTTCTTTGTTAATAAAGGCCATCAAAATAATTACCATTATTATCTATACATTGCTGCCATCTAATAGGAAGGTAATTTAATCCTTTGCGATAGAACTCTGGTGATCTAGATTCGACAAACTGTGTGAAAGCATTTTGTGCCTCCTGGGAAGAAAACTTTTTATCACGTAGAAAATTGTCCAAATCACAAAAAAATGGTAGTCCGTTGGAGCAAGGTCTGGCGAATACGGAGGGTGACGAATGGTTTCTAATTGCAGTTCCTGTAGAGTTAAAACGGTTTCTCGTGCTGTATGAGGTCTCGCGTTATCATGGAGCAATAATGGTAAAGATCGATTCATGAGTCGGGGCTGTTTCACTGCTAGTTTTGCCATTGTTCGGAATGAATGAATGAATGAATGAACACTTTATTGTACTTAAAAAAAATAACATATTATAAACCTTATATCTACATTTACCAAATACTTAGTACAATAGGCGGCCTTATCGCTGAGAGCGATTTCTTCCAGGCAACCTCGGAGTTCGGCACAGTATACATCTGCCGTTATTGCTTGACCAGATCGGAGAAAGCTATAGTGAATAACACCATGCTGAGCCCACCAAACAGTTACCATTACCTTTTTATTGGTAAGCTTTGCCTTAGGACACTGTTGCGGCGTTTGACCTGGGGCCAGCCATTGCATTTTTCGCTTACGGTTATCGTAAAGAATCCACTTTTCGTCACATGTCACAATTCGATCCAATATTCCTTCATTTCTGTATCGATTCAACAAGGCAACACAAGTTTCAACACGCGTTACGTTTCTTTCTGCAGGTCAGTCAAATCATGAGGCACCCATTTTTCATATTTTTTTTATTTTATTGATTTGACGCAAATGAGTCAATATTGTTGGTAAGGTAACGTTAAACCATGCCGCTAATTCCTGAGTAGTTCGGCTCGGATCGGCTTCCACCATCTCTTTCAATTCATTGTTATTCACCTGTGTGGGCGGTCTTCCACGTGGTTCGTTCTTCAAATCAAAGTTACCATCACGAAAGCGTTTAAACCAAAATCGCACGGTGCGGATCATTAGGAGACCCCTTTCCAAACGCAACATTGATATTGCGAGCTATTTCTGTCGCGTTAGTTCTGCGTCGGACCTCGTATTCAAAAATCACTCGAATTTTCGAAGTATCCATCTTTTTTGTCTAAGCTGAATAAAAAAAACAACTGAAAGTCGATAATCGAATGCTGCACATTTTTTAAAAGAAGAACCTCATGTGAAAAAGTTTCGCTCAAAAATCTCAAACCATGAAGGTTCTATGTCAATTCAAAGTACCTATTACAATAAAACGGCAATTTCTTACTTTAACCCCTATTATTAGGTCCTTACATATGAAATTGGGGTTTTTCGTACTGGCCACTTTAATCACAAATTTCTCCTCTTTGGTAAGGAATTCCAAATTCAAATTTGTACAGCTATATACTCATGTATTTGTGCTTCGATGATCGTCATTCATTTGTTTTTTTCTTCTGTTTTTTTCTGTTTGCGTCACTCATTTTACAAAATGGAAAACTTAAAATATCGCATTATTTACGAGTACGAGTTCCGCCGTGGCACTAGTGCTGCGGAAACAACTCGAAGGGTGAATGATGTGTATGGCGGTCGTGTTGCAAAAGAAAACACAGTTCGTTTTTGGTTCCAACGTTTTCGTTCTGGAAATTTTGACCTGCAGAACAAGCCCCGTGGACGGCCTGAGACTCAAGTTGATAATGAAGAGTTGAAGGCTATTGTGGAAGCGGATCCATCGCAAACCACGTCCGAGTTAGCTGCAGGCTGCGATGTTAGTGATAAAACTGTTTTAATTCACTTGAAGCAAATTGGGAAGATTAAAAAGCTTGAAAGGTGGGTACCTCACGAATTGACTGAAGCAAACCGGCAAACGCGCGTCGACTGCTGCGTTACATTACTAAACCGGCACAATAATGAAGGTATTTTAAACCGAATCATTACCTGTGATGAAAAATGGGTTCTTTACGATAATCGGAAGCGCTCAGCGCAATGGTTGGATCCTGGCCAGCCAGCCAAATCCTGCCCCAAGCGAAAATTAACCCCAAAAAAGTTACTTGTAAGCGTTTGGTGGACTAGTGCCGGTATTGTTCATTACAGTTTTCTCAAATCTGGCCAGACTATTACGGCTGATGTCTATTGTCAGCAATTGCAAACCATGATGGAAAAGCTAGCGGCTAAACAACCTAGGCTGGTCAATCGCTCCACGCCACTGCTGCTTCACGACAACGCTAGACCACACACTGCGCAACAGACGGCTACTAAATTAGAAGAGCTTCAATTGGAAAGTCTAAGACATCCTCCGTACTCCCCGGACCTTGCTCCAACAGATTACCATTTTTTTCGAAATTTGGATAACTTCTTGCAAGGGAAAAAATTCAACTCCGATGGGGCAGTCCAAATCGCCTTCAAAGATTTTATTGATTCTCGTCCGACTGGTTTTTTTAGTAAAGGGATCAATGAACTACCTATAAGATGGCAAAAGTGCATAGAAAATAATGGTTCATACTTTGATTAATTTAATATATTATATTAAAAAATATTCGACTTTTTGTTCCTCCCATACAAAACGCCAATTTCATATGTAAGGACCTAATATTTGGCAGCCTGAGTAAAAAATTTACGTAACTACTTACCGAGTTATTATTACAATCGCTTCTACGTATAATTCTTGTAGCTGACATTACCTATCATTTCCAACTACTATGTTTCTAGCTATAAATAGATTATGTATCTACCTATTTTAATAATATTATAATAAATTGCTACGCCCTTACAGGGTACATGTAAGGGCGTATTTAAATAATACCCCTAAGCTAATTACCACCTAAGCTAAAACAATGTATTAATGTATATGTATGCAATAAATAAAATAAATTAATAAATTACCGAAGTGCTACGTTACCAACGTTTTAGAACTGTGTAAAAAGATATAACAAAACGAACCGACTATTCACTAAATAATTTGATAGGGTTACCTGCTAAGGAAAAAACTATTTTTGAATAAATGAATCAGCTTTTTGCATTGAAATATTTTACTTTATTGTACGCAACGTTGCGTAGTAACATAGCTCCCTCCCTATAAATAACTTTTTTCTAAATAGATCTACCTATTTAGAGTCGGTATGTAGTCGAAATTTTACATAGGTGCTTACAATAAGTGACGAAATTCTACTGCCGATAGGAGAACCAAAAAATGTATTGAGTTTTGGGCACGGACATCTGCCAGCTGCTCTACAGGCATCGTACAAAGCTTTCTGGATTATTCTCATGGACATCTAATGATTATTTAATAGGACTTAGTATGTACTACTGAAACTTAACCAACATTTTTTCCGACATAATATTACGACAGATATTACTAAAGTAGTTATAAGATACTCTAACCACATTCATAGCTAATACTAAAATCTGCAAACAAAGTATATAAATATCACCGCTATCCATTTTGGTAAGTGAACTCTGGCCGTAGATGATCTGTACGTACACCAAGTACATATATTTATTAACCAAAGAATTGTGTTAATCTTAAGTTACTAGACACTAAAACCAAAGAAGGGACAACGTTTGTCTTAGTATAGTCAGATCCAAGATGAACAAGCAAAGCCACCGACGGTCCTCCACTTGCAATTTCGTGGTTTACCTACTGTAACATTCTTAAGCCCAAAAATAAATCATACCCTACAAGATATCTGACCAAGCGTAACTGCTGGGCCTTATTTTCCTGAGATTTATCCTTATTCAATCCAATGCTTTCTTCGTCACGTTTCCACGTCCGACCACCGACCGCACAAGCGGCGCCAAAGACAAATCTTTCAGACAATAGTATACATATATATATGTAATTGTCTGCACTATTTCCCCCTAAAACATCTGTTCCAGCTCCTGGTTTTTTTTTTTGCTAGAAAAACTATAAAATACGTCTTATGGCACTACCCCGACCCAGAATAGCGCCTCCACCAGTTTATCTTATTATTACGCTAAACAAAAGAAATTTTTAAAATCCATTGGGCAGTTTGTGATACCTATCATAAGCTTTTTTTTAATGCCTCTGTGATAGTTTTATTTTTTATAGTTTAGGCAGAGATGCGAAAACAGAGTTTGGTGGCCAAAAAGAGCAACTTTGCATCTTTGCATAAACTATAAAAAAATTAAACCATGTAATACAAAGGCATTAAAAAAAAGTTTATAATAGATATCACAAACTGCCCAATGGATATTAGAAAATTCCTTTGTTTAACGTATATGATAAACTAGGTGGCGGCGCTGTTCTGGGTCGGGGTAGCGCCTTAAGTAAGTTGAAGGAATAAAGTTCAAATATTGTAGGAATTTGATGCAATTTTTCTCTTTTCTGTCAAGGCAAACGCCATTGCATTTAGAGTTTGTGTGTGTGCTCTAGACGTTGTCTAGGGTACATGAAAAATTATTAAAACGTCTGTTGATTGGGTACCTTTCCAGTTTACTGAGCCAAAACAAACCACCGTTTTGCGCCAGATTGCATAGGTTTGTTTAAAATTAAATATTAAAAGTGGTGGACTTATCTATCTAAATGTGGTATTTAATCCAAGCAAAAACAAAGCGCCGCCAGGTAAAACAAATTGACACAGATTAAATTTATATCGGAAGATACACGGTCAATTACGCCACCGTCAGCTTCAATACGTACTGATCCTTTCCATCCAACGGTTGCCTGGAAGAGATCGCTGTTAGCGATAAGGCTGCCGATTGTGCCACATTAGATATAATAAGTATTAAGTTCTTGTTTTATAAATGTATTGATGTTGCAATAAAGTTATATTCTATTCTATTCTATACACGTACCTATAAAATAATCAATTGATATTCGAAACATTATGTGTCTCATCATCATCATCAACCTATATTAGTCCACTACTGGACATAGGCCTCCCCTAATGATTTTGTGAATGTGAATGAATGTATCTGTCTTGTCTAAAAGATCGATTGATGTAGGTAAGTTCGTTTGCACTCAATGGAGCTCGCTGTGTAGATACATACAATGAACAACTTTGTTTTGGCGTGTCTTGCTTCGTGGTTTGGACTATGACGTGAATGATACAAAGACACTAGGTATTGAGTTTTTGTTAATTGTTTAAAATTTCATCTCGAACAGCGGGAAAATATTTTGTCGAAATTTATTTTGCACAAATTCTTTTTTTAGGATTCAAAACGACATCCCGTTGACCGAGAATCACGAAATTTGGCAAAAAACAAGGTCTTATAATTGTACGGAACCCTAGGTGCGGGAGTCCGACTCGCACTTGACGTGTTGTTTTATATTTACTTTTTCGAACGTAATCTTAACTATTTCGCTGACTGTAGGTACCTACAACCAACTCCAAAAAAATGCTAAACGCAGGGAATTCTCAAAACTTGTATACTCGTCCGACAAATTATGTGACGAATAATCTTCGTTACGTAATTTGTCGGCTCGATAAACATCGAAACATTCGTAAGTCCCGATATAACTCTAGACGGCGGCGGCATCTCTATTTTTAAAAAGCAACTGTGTCTATTGCATTTTTCATTTAGTCGTTCAGTCTTCATTCGCTCACCCGTCAACAATTAGGGAACTTCATAGTATGTTCCAAAAAGAAAATAAGTGCGTGGACGGAGTATAAGCGTTTACAAAAATTTAATTTAACTCTGTTCAACAATTTTGTCGCTGACTGTAGGTATGTACAATCACCTTTAAAAATAGCTGAGCATGGTTCTTCAACACCTGCAAACGCCTGCCTTAAAACGTTTCTGCATTAACCTTAACTAGCGTTTTTTTCTCTTTGACTGTACCTACTACCAAACGGAAATCGAAGGGCATAAATTCAGAAAGATCACGTCTGAAGGCGGGATGGAGACATTAAGGCAATCTGGACAAGCACGTGACCGCGCCCTAATGAGCCTCCGCTGAAACTACCTAAAAAAAGTAAAACTGTTACTACTAGAATGGCGCATATATGTATGTGAAAATATTTGTAACCCAAGACGTCCCAAACTGAGGACTTACATAGGCCAGCTAAACTAAGTATCACACTTTTAAAATTGCAATAACTTGTTAAGTACACAAGATATACTTTCGAAATAAAAAGAGTTAAATTTTGTATATAACAATTATTTATAATTTTTTAATTATTTTGCCATACAGCGGGGCAATACAGCCAGCGTCTTGGGGACGCTTCCGACTGGTATTGATATGGATCAGTTGAGCTACCTGTAGATTGTTTGCAACATTCTGCCGTTAGCTTAATTGTTTCAATTGTAAATGATGATCTCAAGAGACGCAAATATGCAGGTCTCGACAGAGCCTACATATTTGCTCCCTTTGGGGTCGAGACCCTAGGTCCGTGGGGTACCGAGGCTCTCCGGGTTTTTAAAAAGTTATCTGAGCGTCTGGTCGACGCGACGCGTGACCCGAGAGCTGGCGGATATCTGGCGCAGCGCATCAGCATTGCCATACAGCGGGGCAATGCAGCCAGCGTCTTGGGGACGCTTCCGACTAGTATTGATATGGATCAGTTGAGCTACCTGTAGATTGTTTGCAACAGTCTGCAGTTAGCTTAATTGTTTCAATTGTAAATACTAGTTATAATTTGATTGTAATTTTCTTTGTTAATAAAGGCCATTTCCCATTGTAAATAGTAGTTCTAATTTGTTTTTATTATTGAATTGTAATTTTCTTTGTCAATAAAGGCTTTTTGTATACAAGGTGCCACGTTATTCATGTACCAAGCTGAAACTGGGTTGTTGTGCACCATATACCCAACTGATCCGCATGGTTGATTTTCAGAAATACATTGTTTTAAATTTTCATAGTAAAAAATAACTTTACGCATACGCTTACAAAAATGACAACTCTATCACTAACGCAAAAACGACAAAATTTTAGGGTTGCTTTTTCATGTGCAAATAAAGTAACGCATTATTACAAACTAATTCATGCTAAAAATAAAACTAGGCACGCACGTAGCACTTTTTTAAAATTTCGCGATTTTCTAACATGTATGTTAGATTATTTATCGGGTATTAATCGCGTTACTTTTATTAAAATATCGATAAATAATCTTTATTAGGTACCTACGTTTGCTGTTAGTCAAAATACTATGTTAACAGCTTATTATGGTACAGTAGAATCGGTGATCAGATACGGAATTATCTTCTTCGGTAATTCCACTGATAAAAAAATAATTTTCAAAATGCAAAAGCGCTGCATAAGAGCTATGTTTAAAATCCAACCTACAGACAGTTGTAAGCCCCTGTTTAAAAAACATAAGATACTAACACTCACAAGCTTGTACATTCTGGAAATTGCGCTATTAGTTAGGAAAAATCCCAATCTGTTTCCCCGAATGTGTGACATTGTAATGAGGAATAGAAGGGACAACAATAGATTAGCCAGACACGAATCAAAAACTACTATGTTGAGAAAGAGTGTAGTGTGCATGGCACCTGTAATCTATAATAAAATACCTAAGAGCTACAAAGACTTAAATGTAAACCTATTTAAGAGTAAATTCAAAAAACTTTTATGTGATAAATGCTACTATAATATTGACGAATTCCTAAATGATGTAATCTAATTTTATGCTATGATAAATTAATAATCTTATAAATCTGTTATTGTTATGTACAATTAAATTTAGACCTGCATGCCATACTCTCCAATTACTTTGCACACCAATGTATATTGGTCAAACATGTTGACTCAAAAAAACTATTTGTCATCTTTTTTTTACACGTGTTTTTGCAAATAAATGACTTTTACTTTTTGTTTTATTTTTACGTAGACGTGCCTACCACGAAACAAACGTCCTACTACCTTCAGATAAACATTAAACATTGTAAGTTAAAATAACAGCTTAGAAGAAAAATGTACGGAACCACTGTAAAATTGGTGGCTAAATAAAAGGGTTTAGGGTTGTGTTAGATGGGCAAGCTTCGAGGTCTTTTTATTAGTAGAATACCTTGCAACCCGGAACAACAAAAAATGCTCGTGGGAAGCCCCCTCCCCCCCCCCCCCCTCTCCACTTAGTACACCAATTACGTGGCACCCTGTATAGAATAATGAGAGAATATTCCCCAAAATCGGCACGAGCCGGGTAATCTGAGGAGACAAAACCAGTTATTAAAAACTTATTAAATAACATGTAAAACATACTTATAAAATGTTAATTGAGTTTTTAGACACTAAGCTAAAAGTGGCTATTTTATTGTTTTATCTATTTTTTTAGTTAAAAATGTTACTAATGTATAGTTTACTATAGTTTCAAAGAAATCTGATAAAATTTGCTATAAAACGTTTTTTATTTTAAATCTATAAAATATCTTAATAAAAAAAAAAAAATTAATTTTAAAAGTGTGACACTTAGTTTTGCAGGCCAGTGTAGATGAAAGGCGTAGAGGAGAAGGTGGCAGTGTGGCATCCCATTTTGATTTTGGCCTGCAAAATTTTTAATAATAGGTCATTAAATGAATATTTTAGGTACGTTAAAAGATTCAACAATTATCAGTTCTTTCGTGCCTGAGTTTCAATGAAATTCAATGAAATCCAACTTGTTTATTATGAAAATCGTTTATTTAAAAAAAGTACACATTTGAATAATTATTGGGATCTGAGGTGGGGACCCCCATAATAAACATTTTACACTTACTACGTCATAAACGTTTTAAATAAAGAAATTATTGAATGATTATCTGTTAAATTTTGGCACAATTGTGGAATACAAATAAACAACGCGCGCGCAAAACCTTCCGGCGGTACTCGTTACTAGCGACTTGCTTGAATGTCAAAAAATATGAAAGGCTCTCTAGCGGCGGTTTTGGGTAAAAATTACCTTAGCCAAGTTATCTACCACTACAGCAATTTTCTAAGAGAATTTCTAAGAGAATTTTCTAAGAGGAGCTATTTCAATAAAGAATTATTGAAGCAGGGTACATATTACCACCTTCTCCCAAAACCTAGTAGTCGCTTAATATTCATATTTTCTTTTTATATAATCGTTTAAATTTTATTATAATTTTATTATAATCGCTTAAATAACAAAAAGTAAACCGTACAGTTTGTTTTACAAAAACATAACTAGTAAGCTTTTAAGTGTGATTTAATTCAAATTATATTCGATTTGGACGACCTCTGTGGCGCGGCGGGCGAAGGTCCGCCTGCGACGCACGTTGCAAGTTCGATTCCCGCCTCAGGACAAATGTTTCTACGATCTGCAGATATTTGTTCCGGGTTTACTGGATGTTTTCTATGTAGCGTATTATAAATTAAGTATTTCAGTTATCTAGTACCCATAACAAACCCATAAGCTTGGGGCTAGATAATGCTGTGTGAATTGTCCAGCATTATTTATTTTATTTATTTATTTCTTGATTTCCATATTCTCTAAAGAAAAATATGAAAATGAAACGTCTGCATGGCTGGGCTTTCGAATTAAAATACCAATAGATCAACGCGGCCTCATCATCATCCTTACTCGAAATGTATTAAGCCTCCCAAACCTTGTGCCATCTACCACATTTCAGTGCAAAATCTTCCCTTACAAATGTATAATCTGTCACTCATATTTTATCTAAAGTTTTATGCATCATTCTCGTATAGAGGTATTAGGACGGTATGTGCAATACCGCGAACGATCACTCAGCGTCCTAGAATTCCATTAGATTCGAGAGGGAACAGTGAATCGCAGTTTTCTCGACATCGGCATGTGGCGGCTGGCTGATTGAAAAATGTCCCGCGTTCAGACGTCACCGGCTGACTCCGCAAAGAGGGCTGCGAGGGAAAAACTAAATCTGCTTGAAGGAATAGTTAGATTTAGTGATTAAAATGCTGTGGCTTTAGTTACGGAGTGGTGAATTGAGGGCTGCTGAATGAAAAACTGATGCTTTCTAAGGAGATTATAAAATTTAGGCTTTTGTTGCTACAGCCTACGCTCGCTACGCTAAGCTACAATCGCCGTAGCTGATCTTCAAAACACCGTAGAAGCGCTACGATTGCCGTAGCTGGTCTACGATCGCCGTTGTAGCTGTTTTGGGATCACCGTAGCTGGTCTACAAAATGCCATAGCCAGGTTACGAAACGCCATAGTTGGTTTAAATAATAATACCGTAGCTCGGCTTCGATCGCCGTAGCTGATCTACGATCGCCGTAGCTGGTCTACGATCGACGTAGCTGGTCTACGATCGCCGTAACTGGTCTACGATTGCCGTAGCTGGTCTACGATTGCCGTAGCTGGTCTACGATTGCCGTAGCTGGTCTACGATCACCGTTGTAGCTGGGTTACGATCGCCGTACCTGGTCTACGAAACGCCGACGTCCTGTAAAAAAGCTTATTTTTTTCGAAAATAATAATCGTGTGCGAAATCGCAGAAGAACAAGTCAAGTAACAAAAGACTCCGCAAAATTTTTATTCAGGCACTTGCGATTACGGTATTGGGCTCTTCCCAAACTCGTTTAGATACGGTTTTAAGATAATTGCAAACTGCATTTCTTTGCCACTGTCGACACTTATGGATGTAATGATCGTTAGCCGCATTGGAGTGGAAGCTAAGAGTTAGTATTATTAGATATTATCTGCCTTAGACTTTGCTAGACTTTGGTTCTGTTAACTTTAGGAGGTTCACAGGTCCTAAAAATAAATAATTTGATTGCGGTTTTGAGAAATTTGTATGTATCTTCGTGTAAAGCATAAGCTCTGACTAGGTACAGTCTATGAATTTTCAAAAACGCGCATACCTACGCAACGCGTGTAATACGCCTCACATGCCTAGGTTTAATCTTAAAGCTATTTGCGACCATTTTAGCCCAGTTCAATTATTTTTGTCCTTAACTGTACATGTATGTGCTTATGCTGTCTGTAAAAGCACCTACTTAAATTTATTAACATTTGGGTTTCCGCTTATCTTAACATTTTCACGTTTTCCTAAAATAGCTCTAACGGTCGCAAATTAAGAGTCCTCTCCACGAATTCGAACACTTACCAAAGGTTTCAATAATGAGATGCAGAAATTACAATAGGATTAAGGTTGAAGCCTCCACATATTTCGGTCCATTTCCAGTTTAGCTTATGCAAATAAGTTTCAACTTTCGACAATCTTGAATGAAAGCGTTCGTTTTGTTCACAGTAGATGGGTGGAGACTCTGAGACCCTTGGAGATTCTCGGGTTCAGCGATGTTACGCGATTTTAGATTTTAGGAGTGTAGTAATAATTATGGTAAGGATATTTTCAAGTCGGCTGAGAAAATTTTACTATCAGAATTTTATTCCTACCTACGCAAAATAACAAAGGAATACCTTTAAAGAACTGAAAAGAGGTGTTTATTTATTTATTTTAAAGTAGTATTCCATTGCTGGAAATTGTCTTCCTCCAAGCAAGAAGAAGTTCGTGCCTTTCTCTTCTACACTACTCTGTTTTGCGCCATTTATATCCAGGGATCGTTTTCCGTCTCTGGGAATCCATTTTGTGGTGGATATCGCCCAAAGATTGCGGCAGCCGTGACCAGTCTGACGTATGCAGGCGTGGGTTTTCATCATCATCATTCAACCTGTTGAAACCTACTGCTGAGTACAAGTTTCCTCTTTAAAAGCTAGCTAATCGTTCCTGTGCGAGCCTCATCCACCTCATCTGGCTACCCAGACGATTCGACGACCGATGTGACGCGACGGGCGAAGGTCTGCCTGCGACGCAAGAGGTTGTTGCGGTTTTGATTCCCGCCTTGGGAAAAATGTTTGTAAGATCTGCAGATATTTGTTCCGGTTGTTCTGGGTATTTGCCTTGTATAATAAAAATATATTTCTATGTAACGTATTTAATTATGTATATCAGTC
Source organism: Eupithecia inturbata (assembly GCA_963662085.1). Taxonomy (NCBI): domain Eukaryota; kingdom Metazoa; phylum Arthropoda; class Insecta; order Lepidoptera; family Geometridae; genus Eupithecia; species Eupithecia inturbata. Next base: position 14,832,124 of record OY759178.1, on the reverse strand, counting down.
ATCTAGTACCCCAACACAAGCTCTGCTTAGCTTCGGGCTAGATGATGCTGTGTGAATTGTCCAGCATTATTTATTTACATAAAATTGGCTAAAAGTAGCATGCATGACACAATCTGTAATTTTAGCTCTAAACGGAAGTTTAGAGCTAAAAGATTTTTTTCAAGAGTGGCAAACCCTTGAAAAAAAATTTGCTTATTTGATTGATTTGAACAGAGATTAGTTGACCAGTAACTTAAATCATTGATAGCAATCTCTAATCTATAATTAAACATAAACTTTTCGAACGTTTAGTGTCTTTTTCTATCGCCAACCATTATCAAATCATTGGTCACGTAATCAGCGTCATAGAAACCAGCTATAAATCTCGTGGCCTGAAAAATGTAGAGTCCACTCCACGACACCTGTGTCCTGAAACTCTTTTTGCAGCTGCACTCTAATGACGAGGTCAGCGGCCGCACTCCGAATATTGCATAATGAACTATTGTTTGTCTGTTTGTGCCGAGACGGCTCCATGTTGGACATCGCAGTGAAATTGCAACTTCTGACAAACAATTACGTGAATGAGAATAGGTTTATAAAGCAGCATGTTTTATAGTTTTGTAGATTTTATGGACACCTCTAATCTATGAACGTTTGTGAGTGATTCGCTCAAATTATTTTCGCCGCTCTTTGGCCTTTGTCCTGCGGTGATCGGCATGAGTAGTCTGAGCGAGTCAATTGCCGAATGACATTAATTGACATACTTACTTATACTTGACGACCTCTGTGGCGCGGCGGGTGAAGGTCCACTTTCGACGCAGGAGGGTAAGGGTTCGATTCCCACCTAGGGACAAATGTTTGTACAATCTGCAGATATTTGTTCCGGGTTTTCTGGATGTTTTCTAGGTATAGTAAAAATATACAGGGTGTTTGGTGGAGGGTTAGACAAACTCGGTGGATGTGTAGGTGGACCTATTTGTAAAATACAATTTGAAGTAGAAGACCTGTTTACAGTTTTTTTATCGTGTTTTTTTGTAATTTTTTAAGATTTTTCGAAAGTTTATCTCTCTACCCCTACAAAATAGTTTGGTACTTATTTTTGATTGGATTTTTTATTGGGTTTTGGTCCCAGATGTTTCGTCTATAGAAGGCATTATTATTTTAAAAAATACTAGTAAATAATTAGTTATAAGCTCACTTTATAGATTTTTCGGCTACATGTGGTATACCGCTGTAATAAGCGATTATGAGAAATTTTTAAAAGCATTTGAACTTCTCGATCGCTATTAGTTTTTTTTTAAACGATGCAAAGTGGACCTTCTTAACTAATTTTTTTTAATTTTGAGAGGTTATAATTAATTATTTACTAGTTTTTTTTAAATAATATGCCTTCAATAGACGAAAGTTACATCTGGGCCCAAAACCCAATAAAAAGTTCAATAGAAAACAAGTACCAAAAAGTTTTGTAGGGTAGAGAGGTAAAATTTCAAAAATCTTAAATAAATACAAAAAATACGTTTTAAAAAAATTGTAAACAGTTAGGGTCTTTTACTTCAAATTTTATTTTACAAATAGGTCCACCTACACACCCACCGAGCTTGTCTAACCCTCCACCAAACATCCTGTATATCCATGTAGTGCTTTATATTAAGTATATCAGTTATCTATTACCCATAACACAAGCTCTGCTTAGCTTTGGGCTAGATAATGCTGTGTGAATAGTCCAGCATTTTTTTTTTTATAAAAGTGAACATGATGTTTTGTTTGTTTTCTTCTGCTGAAATAAGAGAGAACGAGAAAAACAGTGATATTCTCGTTCTCTCAAAGCTGGACCTATTTGTAAAATACAATTTGAAGTAGAAGACCCTAACTGTTTACAAATTTTTTTATCGTGTTTTTTATGTAATTTTAATATTTTTGAAATTTTGGAGAGGTAAAATTTCAAAAATATTAAAATTATATCACCACCCACACCCCACACAAACCCACAAAACTTTTTGGTACTTGTTTTCGATTGAACTTTTTATTGGGTTTTGGTCCCAGATGTATGTATCTTTCGTCTATTGAAGGCATATTATTTAAAAAAAACTATTAAATAATACCTACTTATGATACCTACATAACTACGTAATGATACCTACTTCGTGAATTTAATACAGATAATGTAATTCCACAAATATTAGGCTAACCGCACCATAATATTGTTGTACCTAATCCCACACAGACCATTATCAGTCAAATAGGATTAATTACTAAGATCGCTTGGCAAGCCGAATGCTTAGCATATCACATATGTACCTATACTAAACCTCCTATTATTAGTGATACCTGGTACACTTGCGCAGTCATATCGTATCACGATATGACTGCGCCGTCGATTGGCTATGACCATGGCCGTGGATTAGCTATTTCGAGTTAGACTATCTGTATATCGAGCGTTAGAGTAACCTTGTTAGATTGCGCTTTTTATTGATGTACATATCTAAAATTCTAAAATTACTCATCATCATCATCAACCTATCTTAGTCCACTGCTGGACATAGGCTTCCCCCAATGAGCGCCATAGCGCCTTGTCTTCAGTTTGCCGCATCCAGCATCTGCCTGCAGTCTTTTGCAGATCGTCATCCCACCTGGCCGGAGGGCGTTTACACTACGTTTGCTGAGTCGCGGAAAATTACTAAAATTTGATATATTTACATAATTCCTTCGTGTGTAAGCTCCTTAATATTTAAGATATTTTTTCTACCTCCTGTACAGGCTGTACCTATAGTACGGTAGCGCTTTACCTAGGTACCTAATTGAATAATCAAAGCTGGATATAATTTTGACTGTGCTTATTTCAGAATATGAAAATAAAGTGTTATATGACTCTCACTTCATATCTCTCTCACACTTAGAGTGACACAAATCTTTTTATTATACTGGACTAGAGAAAAAAACTGAACAAATATCCTCAAGCTATATTTTACTTAAATAAACAATACGGGTTAAATATTGTTTATTTTTATTTTTATATATTAATGATTTGTCTAATGTGGATCTTAATCAAGTAGGCTACCTACTTGATTAAGAGTAGGCGACCTTTGATCTAAATCCAAACGACTTATACAAATATCAGTATATAATACCTTCCTTTAGCAAACATGGTAGGTAGTTATAATTAGGATAACATTGATAACGATAACGTTGTGCACAACATTATACAAGGCTTTGCCTAGTGTGGAGACCGCTGAAAAACTATAAGATTGTTATTTATTTATTACAACGAAATAAATATATTTTCGTTTTATTTTTTTATAACATTGGGTTACTTGGGTCTAAGGCCAGGCACGCATTAACGGCCAGGTTGCTATATCCAGCGAGATACACTTGTAAATTAGAGATGTCATATTAATGTATGTAGGTACCAATCTAGCTGGCCGCTGCGACCTTGCCGTTAGTGAGAGCTTGGCCTTAGACTAAGTAAGTAAAACAACTATAGTTGTTTTACCAACCAACACACAGGCTTCCATCATGGTACTGAGTGACATGTAATCTTTATACAAGCCAAAGTGTACAGGTCTGGTTATCAGTTTATCATTATCAGTCTTCCCCAGATCTTAAACCAGGATGGTAGTCGACCGCCAGAGGTATTAAACATCCATCCAGACATTAAACTCAAACTTTTGGCAACACAGGTGATATACATAAGTCTGGATAACCTCAGTTGATGAGGAAAATATCGACGCCCGGGCAGAAAATGGACTTAGAAAGGAGCAAATATCCCGAGTACCCTCGCGTGTACGAGACATGGACCACAAAGCGCGGCCAGGAGATGGTGATCCAGGACCTTCGACCAGAAGACGACGATGTCGCAGATCCCTGATGAAACACTTGCTGTTATACAAAGTAAGTAATTTGCCTCCTATAGAACCACTATGTTAACTTTTTTTTTAAAGTTTCTTTATTGACCAGAACATGATCCCTGATGAAACACCTGCTGTTAGGTATACAAAGTTATTTGCCTCCTATAGGACCTATAATGTTAACTTTTTTTTAAAGTTTCTTATTTGTCCACAACGTTTTAACATATTTGTACCTACATACATATTTGTATAATTGACGTTTGTCAATTATACAAATATATATTCGCTATTTAATGTATACCTATGTACCTAAAAATAGTAGGTACCTACATTTCAGATGGATCGCTCTGCAAACTTCGGAGATGGTCAAGTTTTTGGGGCAATTTTTCGACATTATTTACCAAAATTTCAACTATTTTGAAATGCACAAACTGATACCTTCCATTTACCCCACTTGACCATGTAGTCTCTTTGAAAATTCAACATCACAATATGTACTGAAAACCAATACACAATATGTACTGAGAGCCAGCTTCGCCCACACCTGCGCGACAAGACGCGGGACGCGGGTCGCAGGACGCGATGCGGGAGCGTCTGCAACGCGAAACTTTTCCATGAAAAAGTTCCCACGTCCGCGTCGCGGTCGCGTAGGTGTGCAAGGCGCCATAGGTAGGTAATGTATGTGAAGCGTCCGCCGCGCGGCTGACGCTCCCGTTTCGTAGGTGTGCAAGGCGCCATAGGTAGGTAATGTATGTGAAGCGTCCGCCGCGCGGCTGACGCTCCCGTTTCGTAGGTGTGCAAGGCGCCATAGGTAGGTAATGTATGTGAAGCGTCCGCCGCGCGGCTGACGCTCCCGTTTCGTAGGTGTGCAAGGCGCCATAGGTAGGTAATGTATGTGAAGCGTCCGCCGCGCGGCTGACGCTCCCGTTTCGTAGGTGTGCAAGGCGCCATAGGTAGGTAATGTATGTGAAGCGTCCGCCGCGCGGCTGACGCTCCCGTTTCGTAGGTGTGCAAGGCGCCATAGGTAGGTAATGTATGTGAAGCGTCCGCCGCGCGGCTGACGCTCCCGTTTCGTAGGTGTGCAAGGCGCCATAGGTAGGTAATGTATGTGAAGCGTCCGCCGCGCGGCTGACGCTCCCGTTTCGTAGGTGTGCAAGGCGCCATAGGTAGGTAATGTATGTGAAGCGTCCGCCGCGCGGCTGACGCTCCCGTTTCGTAGGTGTGCAAGGCGCCATAGGTAGGTAATGTATGTGAAGCGTCCGCCGCGCGGCTGACGCTCCCGTTTCGTAGGTGTGCAAGGCGCCATAGGTAGGTAATGTATGTGAAGCGTCCGCCGCGCGGCTGACGCTCCCGTTTCGTAGGTGTGCAAGGCGCCATAGGTAGGTAATGTATGTGAAGCGTCCGCCGCGCGGCTGACGCTCCCGTTTCGTAGGTGTGCAAGGCGCCATAGGTAGGTAATGTATGTGAAGCGTCCGCCGCGCGGCTGACGCTCCCGTTTCGTAGGTGTGCAAGGCGCCATAGGTAGGTAATGTATATGAAGCGTCCGCCGCGCGGCTGACGCTCCCGTGTCGTAGGTGTGGGCGAGGCTATAAGCGTCCGCCGCGCGGCTGACGCTCCCGTGTCGTAGGTGTGGGCGAGGCTATAAGGTTTCGAAATCGATCTTGACACCCTAAAAATCCATCACACTTCTGCTTATACCCAGGACAGGGTAATAAACTAGCCTTTACCAATGTCAAGCAGTCCTCTCACAGAGTTTAAACTAACTTGTACCATATAATTACAGAAATAAAAGAAGACCCGGACAGCTTGCAAGAAATGTTGGAACTCTACAGATATTGCTTGAGTCAACGGCTGTCCCTCGGATGCTACGAACTAAAGGACGGAAAGATGCACCTTGTCGCAATGAACATTTTAGTGGCGGGGAAGAAGGGAGAGAAACCGGATATTAAAGTGAGTATGGATAATGTAGCTGTCAGTAAAATAATTGTAGGAATTGAACTTAGAATAGTATATTAACAATAACGTGTGTGAAGTCGTGGCCACTTGTACCTACGCATCTAATTTATTACCTAATTGTTGAAAAAATATTATTAGTACTAAACGATCCCTCCAACTCGGGCCGTGGATGTAAGAGCCAACTAAGGGACCTTCCCAAAGGAAGGGCAGAAGCTTTCTTCTGTCTATTTTTAGTGTATTTTCAGTCGCATACCAGTATGTCCAGTATGCTAAGCAGACCTTGTGTTATGGGTACGAAAGCTAGCTCTCCTAGAACTTGAACTTGTTTAAGTATACATCTAGTTTAACTTGCATTTTTTTTACAATCAAACCCTTGTATTACAGATCAAGACCGAGAAGTTTAAAAACGTGGTTGATGCTGCGATGTACGTAGAGCAGAAGTGTAATGCGTATGAACACATGGGCTTAGACACGCTACTACAGGGTATAGGCCTGTGCGTCAGGACGGAATACAGGGGGATGAGGATCGGCCAGAATGTACTGGCTGCTAGGTAAGACGGACAGAAAACCATCATCATTCCAGCCAGATCACCCACTGCTTGCCTTCGCCAGCCTACTCTGTATAGAGATTCTCGCATCCAAGTGTAGGACCTACCCAACAAACATTTCATAAGTCGCCACAACGTGCCGATTCTAACTTTTGGTTTCAACTCTGGTAGTAAAGACGTCGCTATCACGTTAACAAAACCCAGAAAAGGCCCATTTTATACGAATTAGTGTCGTAATAGAGTCATGTAGCAGTCGTATTAATCACTAACATGGTCGTGTAGTGGCCGTATAGATGTCGAGTTATTCACTTTTAATCGAGTTATGATGTTTATTACCGCTGCTTTACGACATTTTGTCGATTATGTAGTGTTAATTACGACTTTTTCACGGGATTTTATTCTGAAGTGATCTCAAAGATATCGTGTTAAACTAGTAGGTATATCAGACAATTCCATTTTATTTTATAATTATTACGTAAGTACATCATTGAAATTCATTTTCAAATAAATAATTCAATTGGGAAATTAATGTTATCGGGTAATATGCGCTAGAAATCTCTATATAATTAACGCGCCTTACAAATTATTTAATTTTAAGCAATTATTTTACTTTAATTTGACGAACGTCATAAAGGCTACCTTAATACGACTTAGAGTTTTAGACACGACCGTAATACAATTTCTTAACGACTTTCCACTATGTGCGCTTCTTTTGTTGTCTGCCATATTAACGAAATTAGGGTTCAGTCAAATAAATCCTATGAGAAAAACCATTTTAGTGTTTCTGAAACTAGGTATAATTATGGCAGGAAATATAAATATTTACCGGTAAGCTATTTTCGTAATTTGATCAGAGAATCTCAACTTTCTGTTAGGTACCTACTTATTTATGTATGGTTTTTAATTTTTAGGAATAGCAAAATAGGTATGTTTCCTAAACTATAATCCCACAAACGGACACCTACCTAGTTTTTTGGTTACGAGAAGGTACCTTTGTTTTTTACCGCTCCGAGAGTAAACAACTACTAAACCGGTAATTCTAAAAACTTTTGCGCTTCGATAATCCTAAAACAATAGGCTCACTTTCATAGTCACTTTCATAGTCGGAGTTATCACTTAGACATAATTTATGAAATATTTCATCTACTTCATCTTCTTCTGACTCTACTGTTATAGAACCACTGGAACTCATTTCTGTGCTTTGAACAACATCACAACTTTTAGACCCACTTTGCACCGAACTCAAATCTCAAGTTAGAAATTACACGAGTTCAAAATTAAACTTTGTACGGAACCCATTGCAGTCTTTTTACAGTTCACTTGTCGTGTAGAAATATTCGGTGTACTAATGTTGGAACTAAGAAGCGCAATATAGTTTTTTTTACCTCTTTTAAAAGCACCACTTTTTTTACCTTTGACCAGCTTTGTCTGTTCATTTTAATGACTTACAACTGTTTTTCTATATTACAAAAATATGGTAGTACATCTGGTCGTTAAATAGTAGGATAAAAGGGTTCAAATTTACTTAAAATAGTATAAGAGTGAAAATTACCACTCTTTTATACAATCGTCACGTAAGAGTAGATCTTGTGACTCTAACACGATTAATGCCGATGTAAAAGTCGTATAGACGTTACTAATATTTCAGCAGTGGTTTTACTACTGAAAGTTGTATAATTGTCGTATAAACAGTCGTATAGATGTTTATAATGATGTCTATATACGACTAGAAATTGTATAAAGATAAGAGGCATTAAGTGATATTACACGCAAAAATTACTTCAATGCGATGTTTATACCATTTTGAGTAGCGTAACTTGTACTTATATGACTGAAATGTTTGTTGGGTATCCTACGAGAATTTCTATGACACAATTACAGCCAGTACTCGGTCAAGATTGTACTCCAGCAGCGACCAGCTCGTCTCAAATCTGATTAAGAATCCTGTTCGACTATAAAAAAATGACTATTACCCAGAATGACTATTGCTAGTTACTTATTTGATTATGTTCACTTCTGTAACTGAAGTTTCGTTCATCAAATTCAATCAAACGTAAAATATTGTTCAGTGTAAAAGTCATTAACGACGGGATATTTCCCATGATTTATTTACTACGAATCATTTTTGATTTTATTGATTATAACCATGATAGTTTTAAAAGATTTAGTAGGTAAAAGTGGTAAAATAGGTTTGATCTTGAATTCGGTTGTTGTTTGTTAAAGTTAAGTATTAGCTATTTTCTCATCCACAGAGAACCCCACTGCAAAGCCGTTGGTATCAAAGGCACGGCTACCCTGTTCACGGGGATCGCATCGCAAAAACAAGCCGAGCAGTGCGGGTTCGAAACCATCGCGGACTTCCCTATCAAGGAGCTGGCGGAGGCGGGCTTGCCCTACCCGGCAGACGACGAACGGAGGCTGAAGTATATGATTAAGAAATACAACTAATTTGAATTTATACAGGGTGGTTTTTTGAGAAGGGCGGTGATGGCCAACTCTGAAACCACGAGAGTTAGGGAAAAGTCGTGAAAGGAGTCATGCCCTCGATTTATAAGAAAACAATAACTGCATCTTTATTTTTTTCAAAAATCTTTTACTTTTGACGGAAATGGACCCGAGTGATTTTTTAAAAAAATTACACCCTGTATTATTAAACTAATCGATTCTGTTGCTGATAAGGATCAATCTTTGCAAATAAATGTTGTACTAAAAATGAATGGAAATAGCAAATTTTCACCTTTTTATTTTTACACGGAAGAAAACTCACCTCCTATTTAAACTTTTTGGTCGTTATGTGTGAAGATTTGGTAGAGGCCTATTTTTTTAAATTTGATCTGTATTTCCAGCAAGACGGGGCCCCAGCTCACAACAGCCGTGTGGTTAGAGGTATGCTGAATGAACATTTTGGGGATAGATGGATTGGCACTCATGGTCCGGTGAGATGGCCGGCAAGATCACCCGATCTCACACCGCTTGATTATTTCCTATGGGGTTACGTCAAGAACGAACTTTACAAAGCTCGTTACGATATAGTTGAGAGCTTACAAAGCTCATTGCTTGATATTTTATCGAGGATAAATCCTGTCATGATATCAAATGCAGTTAAGTCTCTAGAGAGACGTATAAACTTATGCATTGGAGTCAATGGAAACCATTTTGAGCAACATAATTAGTTAGGTAAAATTGAGATACTAAAAGTAAAATGTAAAAATTTGCTATTTCCTTTCATTTTTAGTAAAACATTTATTTGCAAAGATTAATCCTTATCAGCAACAGAATCGATTAGTTTAAAAATACAGGGTGTAATTTTTTTTCAAAAATCACTCGGGTCCATTTCCGTCTAAAGTAAAAGATTTTTGAAAAAAATAAATATGCAGTTATTGTTTTCTTATAAATCGAGGGCATGACTCCTTTCACGACTTTTCCCTAACTCTCGTGGTTTCAGAGTTGGCCATCACCGCCCTTCTCAAAAAACCACTCTGTATATTTGTGTATTTTTTAACATCTCCACTGTAACCAGCAAACCCCCTGCCAAGCGAGGTGATGATGTCATAGGTTATTTATAAATAAATTAAAATTAAACTAAACTAAATTCCTACTTACGGTTCCCACTCTGGTGCACAGAGAGCCAAAAACTGTACATAGGGCTACAGATGTTAGCCATCAAACTGAGGATGCTGTTGTTAGACCATCTAATGACGCAATACGGGATCCGATTATAGCGAAAAAGTACGGAACCCGTTCATCAGCGAACATGCGTGACGCTCTGCAAAAACGTGGCTTCTTCATAAGGATGCGAAAAGCGTCTTTTTATTACACTCTTATGGTACCGTACGATTTTCTTTTGTTTTTGAACCAGAGCTGGCATGTACACTACAGAGGCAGTATGCCTTAAACAATGTTACATTTAATTCGCCACTGCATCTGGCAAATCTCCAAGCATGCATGGTACACCTGATGGACAGGTTCCGTCTTTCAAGCTCAATATCTTGGTAATCACTCAAGCCTTCGGTGATGATGTGGCCAAGGTTTAAACTGCTTCAAAACCTTCACTGCTGAACCCTTCAAATACACATCAGGTACTCTCTCCGGAGTATTTCCTGCTCTAAATACTAGCTTTTCAGTTTTCAGGAAGTTATATTTTATGCATGGAGGTGAGTATAATTTTCACATACTATGGATAGCAGTTTCCTAAGTCCTTTAATCGAAGGGCTCAGGAGGACCACATCGTCGGCGTAGTCAAGTTGTTGACACATGCATCACCAACCTGGCATCCTGTCCTGGTGCCCCTCAACTCCTCGACTAAGCCTTAGACTGAACTTGGATAGATTTTTGTTATGGGTACCAGATTACTGATACCTATCTATCTATAATTATTACAATACACTACATAGATAGATATTTTTATTATACCTAGAAAACTACCAGAACAAATATCTGCAGATCGTACAAACATTTGTCCCGAGGCGGGAATCGGACGCACACCTTCCTGCGTCGCAGGCGTACCTTCGCCCGCCGCGCCACAGAGGTCGTCAAGTGTGGTTACAATATTAGATATAGACATAGACATAGACATATCATTTAATTGCCACTGTACACACAAGATAAATTAACAATTTAGCAGGATAACAACAAGAAATTTAATTCATATTCAAAAACAATGAACATCTACGATGCATGATATGTGTGCTGATGAGGATAATTTATTTAAATTTTACTATTTTTTATTTATAATATAACTACTAAAATTATATTCCCTATCAAAATTAAATCCCTATACATACATATATTCATAAAAAAAATAAATGAAATCCCTTCGGTTACCTATGTTATTATGGAATTCCGTCAAAAATTCTAAAATTCCACTCTAGGATCCCAAAAATACCTTTTACTCGAATACGCGTGTACTAACTTAAACACAAATAGAAATATCAGTAATCCTTCATTACCTAGGTACTTCCTATGATTATATTACTAAGATTTCCTTATCAGAGTATTATTGCGTTTGTTTAGTGCTTGTATTCTTCTAATATACCTCTAGAAGGTGAAGATAGTAGTGGTACTAACCTAGTTGAAACATAATCATGTTTCAACTTAAAATAATTAGGTAAGCGTAATTAATTTAGCCTGAACTAGGTAATACCGTGTTTTAGGCGGGTAAATATGCAGTGAATGTACAGTGGACGATGATTAGAATTAAATAAACCGCCAAGTGCGAGTCCACTCGCACACGAAGGGTTCTGTACCGTAAAAATCAGGCAACTATTTCAAAGAACATCTTATTTTCTCACTTGTTCGGAGACCCCTCTAAGTTTTAAATTTTTATTTTATTTTTAGTATTTGATGGCATTACAATTGAAGTGTTACTTATTTATAGAAAGTTTCATGTGCCTACCTATTGTAGTTCAAGAGCTTTGACAAATTAAGAGTAAAATAAGCAAAAAAGTCAGGTTTTTTGTATGGGACCCCTTTTAATTTCGGTGTTTGTTTTATTTTTATTGTTTGTGGTTCTAGCGGCAAGAGAAATACACATTCCCTGAAAATTTCAACTGTCTACCTCTTACGCTTCATGAGATAGAGCCCTGTGACAGACGGACGGACGGACGTCCGTTTTCACCCTTCAGGTACGGAACCCTAAAAAGAACTGACCCTCAAAAAATATAGATGTTGGTACATGTTTGTTTGTCGATCCAAAACTAAAGGAATTGAGGATATGACTTTCAGATGAGTTCTAGATAAAGAAGTACCTACATCAGAAGGTAAAATTGTTGTATTCTAACCTCATTTTGATCCGTCATATTTTTCAGCTACACACGTACTATACTTATAAATCTGTGCTACAAACATTTTCAAACGGACCTTTTATGCGAAAGATGAATTATTTCATAGACTTTTAATCATAATTTACAAAGACTCGTACATGGTACAGAAAGTATCGCGAAAGGATGATGACAAAGATCAATGCGACAAAATGGAATGCTATTATGCTGGGAATAGATTCGATGTCCAGAGCTAGACTGTTCGCTAAGATGCCTGAGTTGGGTGCATTCTTACAGACGGACAACTGGTTGGATACAGTACCTAAGGTAATTTGACGACCTCTGTGGCGCCTCTGTCGAAGGTCCGTCTGCGACGCAGGAGGTTGCGGGTTAGATTCCCGCCTCGGGACAAATGTTTGTGAGATCTGCAGATATTTGTTCCGGGTGTTTCTATATATAAGAAAATAAATATCTATCTATGGAAAGTATGTACTTATTATTTAACTATCTAGTACCCATAACACAAGCTCTGCTTAGCTTTGGGCTAGTTGATGCTGCGCGAATTGTCCAGCATTATTTATTACTATTTATTTACCTACTACATTTTTGATAGAGATGTTCCGTCGGTGACTAGTCGGTAAAGTCAGTCGACTTTACCGTTCTCTGTTCTCTGTCGGATGTATTCGTTACGAATCCTATCCTTCAGAGAAACTCCGAGCACCTCTTTCTATAGCTCGCTGAACGACTTTGAACTGGTGGACCAGTCCTACCGTGAGTGTCCACGTCTCAGCTCCGTAGGTCATTCTATTATACCTAAATGGAATCATTTCCACTTTTTATCAGGTCACTAAAATTAAAACATGTTTTCATTAAAATTCTTTATTACGTCTAAAATAAATGTATAATCAAATACTTACAATAAATACAAGTTATAAACAGCTAAGACACAAACAACAACAAACTAATTAAATGTAGGTTTCGTATGGGTCAGTCAAATAACTAGTTCAGCGCGTAGGACATTTTAAGATATATTTACAATATCAAGTATTCTAATTAAAATAGTTCTAACTACAAACTATGTTTACTAATGCTTGTGCAAGTTGATTAATCAAACTTGTTAAAATCAAACGCAGGTTCGATGTTGTCTACGTTTTCGCGCAGCGTTTTTTGGACTACGTATAATCGACAAGAGTGTTCCGGACGTAAGAAGTACACGCAGTAAATTGTGCCATTTTAATGATGAGTACTAATTTTTTTTGTGTTTTTGATCGATGAAGTATTTGGTCGAGAGTTCGAATTTGCCATTTAGCACCGGAATCTTAGAATGAAAGCCACTATCCGATAAAAAGTGCCTACCTATTGTGATTCCATAAAATACATTACAATAATTACAAAATAAGTTTTAATCGGGCTTTTTCCTAATGTCAAAAAATAGTTCAACCAGACTGAAAAGATGGCCCTTAAATTTGAAATTAAAATGGTATAGACCTTGCATAGGTTGACATGACACCACAAGTTTATTCTTCCGCGAAATATCCCTGCCATCTATTGAGTTCTTAGGTAAATAGGAATTTTTCTTTTTTTGGAAATCGTCTCATTGAAAGTGCGACTCCAATTCTATACGCGGTGACTAGCTTAAGCGTGCAGGCTGAAACTGAGGGGTGAGTCTATTTGCGCTAGTAACGAATCGCGATCGTGACGTCTCTTTTTTGTGTGGGGATTTGCGTAGTTCCCTGCCGCACGATAGAGGCGCGCTCGTCTCGTTACTAACTTCTAAATAGATTTACCCCTCTGAACTGTCACGCTCGCATCGGCGACGCTGAATCTTATAGATAGCTATGGTAGGCTCTGAAAAAAAGCGATAAGCACACAGTCACTTATGTCCCTCTCCTGACACTCGACCAGAAGGTCATACAATAGCCGTGTTCTCACGCAACAGTGTGTGTGACGTCTAGGGTCACTATCTTCTATTTCTGTGTAGCATGAGTATAGCACGCGTTAAGTGCTTCTAAACTCGGGCAGGCAGTGTTCCCTAGGCACCGGCGGCTGCTCGTCAGTCAGAAACGCGCTGAGCAGCACAGGAGCGCAGACGGGAATGTCGCGCGACTTTAGCCAGGTCGCGTCGCGGGCGGACAGCGGGTAGCGTTTCACGTCCGCGAAGCAAACGGTTATGTCTTCGTTGTTGTATGGGGGCCTGGGGAGATGATTATATGATATAGCAGGGTATTATAATATGGTTGATATAATTAATGATGCGTGTTGTAAAATAAGCACTTACAATTATATTGCTGCCCATATCACATGGAATTTTAAAGGCCCAAAGTTAGCAGAGGATTTGGTTATAATAACGTGCAGTAGTGCCACCCCCCCTCCCTCCTGTGTGTCACAGTATACTCACTCTACATCCGGCGCGCTGCCCCCGCCCGCCTCCACCAGCCGCGCCAGCAGCCTGCGCCTGGCCACGGGCACGTGCAGCAGTGCCACGAGTCCGCGGAAGGGCGGCTCCTTCCCCGCGCCCCGCGCCTCCCGCCAACGACACGCGGCGCGCGCTAGGATCGCCTCACCGCCGCTCACGGAAGGTAGGCTGCTGGCTAAGGGGTTACCCCATTCGAATTGCTCCTCCTGAGGTACAAAGAAAAGTTTATTTGACACATTTCATAAGAAGCCAAGGCAAGGTCCACTCCACTGCGGCTGCGTCCATGATACAGCCTAACCAATTTTGGACAATTCTACCTTAGAAATAACCTTGTATATGGCTATCATATTCACTTGTGGTGTGAGTCAGGTACCAACCGGTAGGAACTTGCCGCTGGCTCGGCTGCGGGCCACGTAGGCAGGGTGCAGCACCCAGCGGCCCGCAGCCACTGAGCCCAGCATCTTCTCGCTGCGGCCCGGCGCGGCGCACAGCAGGTGCGTGGCTGTGGGGTCCGCTTCCGCGTGGTCGGATACTTCTCCGCCGAGGTAAAGGATCATCTCTATAATCTCTTCGCGGTTCTGGATCAGAAATACAACAACGATGAAAAGAAAAGTAGCACGCACATAAAAAACGTACGGAACGTTAGGAGAAAATCCAAAAGAGTAAAAATATACAAACTACAAGATTACTTGAGCTCTGCTTGTAGTAGAGAAAGGCGTTAACTGCACATGACAGACCAAAATTACGATTACTAATGGCCAAGCATGACACACTTCGGGTTGCTGAGCCATAGGAGTAAGACAGATGTCATTGGGTTCTAAAAGTTACTGCTTTTTATTTAATGGTTGCACTTTGATTTGCCACTTATTGATCGATGTGACGCGGTGGTCAGGTTTCAATGTATTAATGACTATTACTGTGTAAATGTGTCATCCGAAACCAAAATACATACGGTTTTCTTACTAATCCTTTTCGTGTGGTTCCATTCCTCCTTATTCCAAGCAAGCTAAGGTTGACATTGAAATACATGCTGTTAAGACAGAATGACAAGGAATAAGGTTCATTTCCAAAAAATTTTAGAATCCTATGCGATCGATCACGTTTCCTTTGAAAAAGAGACGACATAATACTCGACGGTTTTCTAGATAAAATAAACATTGTTGTCCACAAGATAGGAGATCGCGTTATTTGCGTTAGATCGTCATGTACCTACCGTAACATTTAGGTACGTATGTAAGTTTGTTTTTAATTAATCATTATCGAGAACAACTTGTCCCCTATTCTGCTAAATTAATCGTTTCACTATGACAATGGGTAGTATTATAAAATATGTGCAGTGGTAACGTCACAGAATGAATCGTTTTTGTAATCTACCTTATTATTATATAAGGTAGAATACCAAAACGTTTCATTCTGAAGATATTCAAACTACAGATGGACGGTCGCACGTCAAGTGTCAAGTTTGAAACCATTCTCTCTCTTCTTTATCTCTATCTCTTCTGGAGTTTAGTGATTTCCTTCGTCCGAGCATGGTTCCGATTTCTTTATTGTCATTCATCAAACATAGAAAAATGTACAATATAAAGGTACCTTAATTAAATGCTGAGGCTACGATTTCTCGAAACACGATAAATACAATTTTTCTGTATAGGGTCAGGTTCGATCTCTTATATTATTGTCTGGATACGTGACCATTCTGCGACGATACCATGGTCATAGTGAAACGATTGGTTAGGAGCTAGCCCCTGGTCTAATCTTCATACTGGAGCTCGAGACATCGTCAGAGCATACTTACATCGACGTTAGAAGACAGCATGAATCTCTTAGTGAGCGTCGGTGGCGGTGACGTCACGGGCGGCGCCGGGGTGCTATCGTCCCAGCCCACCGTGTTAGGCTGGGAAACTGGACCGGGCTCGGATTCAGCTGGAAACACCAACAAATCCGTACAAAACTTAGATAACACCCCAGGAATGTTTTTCTCTAGTAATAATGTTGCCTTTCTAACCGAATTTCAGCCACGGTAGTCTCAACGGAGACTAGCCATGTGCGCGGGACATATACAGGGCGCCATTCCATCAGAGCACAGGGTTGCTGCAGGAGCAGGAGTTACCATCTACAGACAGCATGTGCTACTCCATAGCTGGACATAGGCCTCTTTGATAAGCGCCCTTATCATAAGGCTTTTATCATTAAGGGGTAATGCCACAATCTCCACGCTAGGCATGAGGGTTGAGTTCGGTTGTAGATCTGTTCTGCAGGAGGCGCTGCTGCCCGCCCCCCGGTGGATATCCCTTAGTCGCCTCTTACGACACCCGCGGGAAGAGTTGGGGCGGAAATTCTAAGCCGCAACATACGACATTAAATTTACCTACAACAAAATGTATTGGTTGGATTCGGCACCATATTCTCTTTATAAATGTACTTACGCGGTATAGGAACATTGAGCGAATCTCTAGGCCTCTTCGCCCGTTGTGAACTCAGTCTGTTGGTAAGCGCTGCATTCAGCCGCTGCAGCTGCAAATCTACCGCTGGAGGCAAGGTGCTTGAAGCGCTGTTTGCGCCTTTGGAGCTTTCGTCTTGTTTTTCCGGCTTTTCGTCATCGGATTCGATTCTTTCTATCCTCTCTGTCGATTTCATCACTGAACCGGGACTCTGAAATGAATTTGAACTTTAAGACAAAGTGATAAGGTCTATAATATCTGGGTCGCTGTCAAAGTCCAACCTTCAATTCGATCTTAAAATGAGACCACTTGCTAAATAACAGAATCAAAAGCTATGTTTTTTAGTTACCTGATCCAAGCAAGATATCCTGGCCATTTTTGCTGGCGGCGTTTCGTCCTCCTGTCAAGCGAATTACAATCATAAAAACCAATCATAACGTTATAAACTTTATTATTGCGGAAAACCTTAAAACTGATTTCAAATTCCTCAACATTTACACAGTTTTTAAAGTTTTGCGGGACAAATACTAATCTCGGGAATAAACATTTTATTGTACCATCTCGGGATCATTCTCTATCTATACAATAATAAAAGAATTATCAAAATCGGTCCACAATACATACAACCGAACAAAGAACCTCAAATCTGTAAAATACACAACATTTGTGTATTGCGCTTGTTTTGTTTATGCTCTATGTACTCACTTGCAAGTCTAGTTTTCTCGGTGCAACGCGGCATTCCGAGGGCGGTGTTGACGCTTCCCCGTTGAACTGAGCCAGGAATCTGTTGCGGATCTCGGACAGCGGCTGGCAATTATCACTTTGTTATTTACTAATGCGGAACCCTGCTAGTTGGGTGTGCTTCTAGAAATTATCAACGTAGAGCGGGTGATACACTGTTCAGCTACAGAAGAGGTCTATCGAGCAAGCAACTCCGCCTCAGTTGGTGTTGAGATGCTGTCAAGCACCAAAAGTCGTACTCCGATACTAAATAAATAAATATTGCTGGGCAATTCACACAGCATTATCTAGCCCAAGCTAAGCAGAGATTGTGTTATGGGTACTAGATAACTGAGAAACTTTTTACAATACAGTAGATATATAGATATATTTTATTACATAGAAAACATCCAGAACACCCGGAACAAATATCTGCAGATCGTACAAACATTTGTCCCAAGGCGGGTATCAAACTCGCAACCTCCTGCGTCGCAGGCGGACCTTCGCCCACTGCGCCACAAAGGTCGTACTTCACCAAGTCAGGCAGGTTAGGGCTTGGGTTAGGTCCATGCATACTAATGCACAATACGTTCTCTTGCCAGATGACAATTAATTGATATTAATTTATTTATAAGATAGAAGTTAACAGTTTAAAAACCAAAGCACTCACTATTTTATGCTTATCACAGTTCCTCCCACAAGAGTTGGAAGTCCGCTCTTACAGTCCCTCTACCGGTACCAGAAGGTATTGCTAGTTGTTAACCGTAATGATTATCTTAGACTATTTTTTGCCCGCGGCTCCGCACGCGCTGTTTCTATAGGAACGTTCTGAGGTTATCTACATCGCATGGAAACCGATTTATGGGATGAAAAGTAGCATATTTTATTTTGACGACCGATGTGGCGCGGCGGGCGAAGGTCCGCCTGCGACGCGGAAGGTTGCGGGTTCGATTCCCGCCTTGGGACAAATGTTTGTACGATCTGCAAGTATTTGTTCCGGGTGTTCTGGATATTTTCTATATATAATAAAAAATATCTATCTATGTTATGTATTGTATTAAGTTTATCAGTCATCTAGTATGGGTACTAGATGACTGATAAACTGTGTTATGGGTAACACAAGCTCTGCTTACTTTGGGGCTAGATGATGCTGCGTGGATTGTCCAGCATTATTATTATTTATTATTATTATTATTATTTATTCCAGGTCTAGAGCTACACCCCTCTGCAATTTCAACCCTATCTGTTCAGTAGTTTAGAAGTGAAGAAGTACCAACCATCCTTCTGTCCATACATTCATCTATCTATATATCTATCCATGTAAACTTTCGCATTTATAATATAAGTGTGGTTGATTACCGTATGTTTATCCTTGACTGCGTC
The DNA here is from genome assembly GCA_963662085.1 of Eupithecia inturbata. Lineage (NCBI taxonomy): Eukaryota > Metazoa > Arthropoda > Insecta > Lepidoptera > Geometridae > Eupithecia > Eupithecia inturbata. The sequence goes on along the minus strand of OY759178.1, from coordinate 14,813,077 downwards.
GCTTTGTCTCCCGGGCAGCTCGTGCACCACCCTCCACAGACGTTTGCGCGCGTCGGGCGAGAGCCGCGCCGAGCCTGGACGGAGGTTCGCTCCGAATGCGCTGTCAGGAGTAGATACGTTCTTGTCGACTGGAAATGGGAGATATGGCTTGTTGTAGAAACCTCTAGAACTCGTTATTTAGCTGAAAACCAGTTAGAGCGACTAAGGGTTATCCACCAAGGGTTGGGCAGCAGCGCCCCCTGCAGAACAGTTTACCACCGAACTGCGATCCCCAACCCGCATGCCCAGTGTGGGGAATATGGGCATAACCCCCCGTGAAATAAAAGCTAATAAGACGCTTATCAGAGCCTGCGTCCAGCAGTGGACCAATGTAGGCTGTGGAGGTGGAGGAGGTGGACTCGGGAGGACTAATTCCTCATAATTTGTGCTATGCACTGCGGTTATGCATTAGCTGCATCCATTCATGTGTGCAACTGCATACCGCGCCATACAGCTAGACGAATACAAGTTTGTGTGCGTAACTGGCTACCATTGTCTCAAGCGTTTACAAATTCTTATTTTGCCAATAAAATATTGTTTACAAGGATCGGCGGGAGTCCGTATGGGGTCGGAGGGCATCTCCCCGCGGCGCAGCGCCTGCAGGCGGCGCCGGGTCGACGGACTCAGCGCCGCTAGATTGGGAGACGACAGTACATCTTCGATTATCGGGGTTCTCACATCGCTGGGACCTGTGGAATAGACTCGGATTCAATATCGTTTATTTCTGTAGACTTACAAAAGAGTATAACATATATGTTAAAACATATCCTATTTTTTTATTGTATTATATACAATACAAAAATGCTTTATTCTACACAAAGAAGACAACAATACAAAGAGACAATACATAATATAAGTGCAATGGGTGGCCTTATCGCTTAGAAGCTATCTCTACCAGGCAACCTTTGGATGGAAAGAATTGTCAATTTAAGAAAGGCAGGGGGTGTACCACATATGATAACATGATAAAGATCTAAAATAACATAACATTAAACTAACATAACATTATAAATAGGTACCTAAAAACCATAGATGCATAAATATAATCAATAGGTACCTAATTAAATTATATAAACATACAAAAATATACTACTTAGATATGTACATAAATAAATATTAAGTAAAGTACCGTTATTCACTTAATGCAATAGTTATTTATCCGCTTGTTCTCTGCTAAGTAAAAAGTTATTGGCTTTTATTGGTAACAAGTTTCTGCCCGCGGCTTCGCACGCGTTGTTTCTATAGAAACGATTAAAGATTATTTCTTTCCCATGGGTGTAGCCTGTTATATTCCAGGCGTAGAACTACCTGTATGCAAAATTTCCGCCCCATCCGTTCAGTAGTTTTAGCGTCAGAATGTAACAAATTGGGACGGAATTTGGTCCCAAAACGAAAAATAACAACTAACAGGCTAAAGGTTTCTTCGTCGCTTCTTTACTTTAGTCTACATACCGAAGCGACAGAAATCAAAAATATCACTTTATTTCCGTGTCAGTGTTTTATTATTAAGAATTTGACCTTTTCTAAGTGTATATTTATTGTATTTATGGAAATAAAGAGTTTTTGACTTTGACTTTGACAAACATCCATACATACATCCAAACTGTCGCATTTATAATATTAGTGTGACAATGTGATGAGAGCCCTAAATAAATGTGATGTACATTTTATGTAATAAATAAACAATTTTAAATTTTCTTTAATTTAATTAAGTGCTCATCTCTCACTTACTCAGAGTAAGTATTGCATGCGTACTCAAATTTTTTATTTTTTTTGATGTTCTTGTATTACCTTCTTCGCCATCAGCGTTGTCGTCGTGGGAACGTTTAGGAGTTTCCTGCGAGTCGCCGCCGAGCAGACCCTGGCGCGCCATCGCTATGTACCGAGAGGCTGGCGACATGTCGTCAGCTGTAACAGAAATATTAAATGTGTATACGTAACGGTGGAAGAAAATGTAGAAAACTCGTGTTACCTTCTCGCGTCTTCTACATTTTCGTTCGTCAATCCATGATTAATATTATATATAATGATTGTTTTGAAAAAACTAGGAACCTTCGAATCCTTTAGTTAAACAATTTGTTAAATTTTGCATCCAAATCAGTCTATAAAATGATAAAAACATCAAAAGACATACATACTGCCGAACATAGAACCTCTACCTTTTTTCGAAGCTGGTTAAAAAGCGAAAGTAATTCAGTATGTCTGTTACCTTTCACGCCTAAATGGCTGAACGGATATTAATGAAATGTGGCAGGCGGTACCGCGGGAATGACAGGCTACTTTTCATCCTGGAAAGAGCGTGCGAAGCCGCGGGCAGGGCTAGTAAGAAATAACACTAATTGTGACACTGATACAATTACCACATGTTACAGCGATGTAACAAAACCATGTGAATTCGGCTTGCAATAATTAACAAAATATAATATATTTCGTTACTCAAGCATAGATCGATGACTGAGCAAGCTTTCTTATTACGGGCCTAAATGTATCCTATGTAGCTGACTGAAAGCTTTTGCGAGCAAGTATCAGAAAACAAAACATAATATGTTTTGTTTTCTGATACAAAACATAATATGTTTTGTTTTCTGAAAACAAAACATAATATGTTTTGTTTTCTGATTCAAAACATAATATGTTTTGTTTTCTGATACTTGCTCGCAAAAGCTTTCAGTCAGCTACATAGGATACATTTAGGCCCGTAATAAGAAAGCTTGCTCAGTCATCGATCTATGCTTGAGTAACGCTTTTCTATGGCATAAACGTCACTCAAGCATAGATCGATAACTGAGGAAGCTTTCATAATAAGGGCCCTAGTACCTTGCCGCATTAAAGTTGAGTTACAAGACGAGCGCGTTTCGTCTGTCTATTAGCACTGTTGTATGACAAGGTAGTTAACTTATATAGTATGAAATTCAATGCTATTACAGTTAGCTTTCGGCGTGTGTTCTCGACTCGGCGGTAAGGACGCTCGTTTCGGTACGTCTGCCTTCTGCGGCGGGAGCATAGAGTTCTCTTTGTCTGTTTTGTTGGCTTCCTTTTGATCGCTAGGTTGATTTTGTAGTGGCTTTGGTTGCTCTGGCTTTTCTGACGATGGTGGTGCTGAAAAATTTGTTAATTTTTTACACTTTTTGACTTATATTAGGTCCTTACATATGAAATTGGCGTTTTGTATGGGAGGAACAAAAAGTCGAATATTTTTTAATATAATATATTTAATTAATCAAAGTATGAACCATTATTTTCTATGCACTTTTGCCATCTTATAGGTAGTTCATTGATCCCTTTACTAAAAAAACCAGTCGGACGGGAATCAATAAAATCTTTGAAGGCGATTTGGACTGCCCCATCGGAGTTGAATTTTTTCCCTTGCAAGAAGTTATCCAAATTTCGAAAAAAATGGTAATCTGTTGGAGCAAGGTCCGGGGAGTACGGAGGATGTCTTAGACTTTCCAATTGAAGCTCTTCTAATTTAGTAGCCGTCTGTTGCGCAGTGTGTGGTCTAGCGTTGTCGTGAAGCAGCAGTGGCGTGGAGCGATTGACCAGCCTAGGTTGTTTAGCCGCTAGCTTTTCCATCATGGTTTGCAATTGCTGACAATAGACATCAGCCGTAATAGTCTGGCCAGATTTGAGAAAACTGTAATGAACAATACCGGCACTAGTCCACCAAACGCTTACAAGTAACTTTTTTGGGGTTAATTTTCGCTTGGGGCAGGATTTGGCTGGCTGGCCAGGATCCAACCATTGCGCTGAGCGCTTCCGATTATCGTAAAGAACCCATTTTTCATCACAGGTAATGATTCGGTTTAAAATACCTTCATTATTGTGCCGGTTTAGTAATGTAACGCAGCAGTCGACGCGCGTTTGCCGGTTTGCTTCAGTCAATTCGTGAGGTACCCACCTTTCAAGCTTTTTAATCTTCCCAATTTGCTTCAAGTGAATTAAAACAGTTTTATCACTAACATCGCAGCCTGCAGCTAACTCGGACGTGGTTTGCGATGGATCCGCTTCCACAATAGCCTTCAACTCTTCATTATCAACTTGAGTCTCAGGCCGTCCACGGGGCTTGTTCTGCAGGTCAAAATTTCCAGAACGAAAACGTTGGAACCAAAAACGAACTGTGTTTTCTTTTGCAACACGACCGCCATACACATCATTCACCCTTCGAGTTGTTTCCGCAGCACTAGTGCCACGGCGGAACTCGTACTCGTAAATAATGCGATATTTTAAGTTTTCCATTTTGTAAAATGAGTGACGCAAACAGAAAAAAACAGAAGAAAAAAAACAAATGAATGACGATCATCGAAGCACAAATACATGAGTCTATAGCTGTACAAATTTGAATTTGGAATTCCTTACCAAAGAGGAGAAATTTGTGATTAAAGTGGCCAGTACGAAAAACGCCAATTTCATATGTAAGGACCTAATATATAGTACCTTCCAATCTTTTAGATTTGTGTAGTTCCGCTATTGCCACACTGTTAAAGTTATTCCGATTAACGGGGTACTCGAGGGAACACCCCGTTAATCGCGAAATTAGCCGAGCGAATCTTTGATCGGTTATTGAATAAGAACATTAATCAAATATGTTCATTTTGTAAACAATGCCTTTTGAGGACAGAAACCACTATAAAATAATAATAATTCATCGCAAAGTAATTTTGACATTTCTTGTCAAGCGAATGTGTCTGTAGTTAGGGACGAAAGTAAAGCAAATATATAGCCCAAATCACCTTTAGTATCGCCCACTAGATGTTCCCTCTCGCTCACTCTCCTGCCCTCGCGCGCACACTGCAGCAGCCAGCTCGCTCTGACAGCGGGCAGGCTCCACTTGAGAGCGCCCGTGTATTTGTCTCCGGAAGGCGTAGGACATATCAGATGGGTGGATGCGAGGGCATTTGCTGTGTTCCGACGGCAGAAACGGAGTTGTGTTCTGTAAGAAAAAAATACGTATTAAGTTTTGCGCATATTCTTGATCACCTCTTTCGCACTCGGGGCCATAAAGTTTAGCGCAAATGGTAACACATTGCGCAGGATACCCTGATACTTATTTGTTAATGATGAGTAATTTCCGGAATTTCAGGTCCGATTCTTAGGTCAGGTACCATCATCAATAAAATAATAATAAATCTTTTATTTCAGGCAACATTAAGTTTAGTACAGGATGTAAAATACTTAAAAAACTATGACGCATTTAAAAATATACCTTATCCTTACCCTTTCTAACATAAATAAAATAAAGCTATTTACTACCACGTAGTGTCGGCGACGTAATGACACGCAATATGTGCTGCGACCGGTAATCGTCCGCTAAAACGTCGGAACAGCACATGTCTCGGCCAGAATTCATCCTTAGTGAAGTTTGAAATATTATCAGTTGCAATACGCACCACAAATGATTTAAAATTATTATGACGCGACTCCAACCGCTCGACCCTCACCAATAGTACCAATAATACTAGTAGTGGCGTGTACGTGAGACATACATATGTAGGTTAGGTACATTATAAAATGTACATACGTAGCCCCCAGCAGCTTGGCCAGTTCGTCTAGGAAGGCCCTCTCCACTCCGCTGTAAGTGCTGAGACTGGCCACCACTCCTTGCAGCGGCGGCGGGCCGGGGGTTAACTTCACTGGACGGTGGTAGTACTGGATTGGTAGTAGCTCTTGTTGAGATAGGCAGTCTTTCTGTAAACAGAAGTAAATTTAATTTACATCGCATTAATAATTGTCGCCTTTGACAAAGCTCAAGACTATCCCAGCGTAGCGAGCCGCGTTGTGTAATGTCTTGTTATGCCAATGCGGCGAGCAAAGCGAGCTAAAGACTAGCACTCGTTAAAGATCCATTTTTTTTTGTTAAGGTTTTGTAACCTTTTGACTATGTTAATGTCGGTTGACTAATAAAATTGTAAGTAACAATAAAAAATGTTAAAAGCAAACAAAAATAACACTTCTAGAATGACCAAAACCAAATCAACAAAAAGTTAATTAACTTATGAAAAGATCCAATTTTGTAGCACGGCGGCTGTTAGCTCGCCCCCTAGAACCCTCAGTTACTCACCACCCAGAACACGGTGACTGGCTCAGCGTGCGCAGTTAGTAGCTCGTCCGTGTCGAAGTCCAACGGTAGAAGCACATGGCTGCCCCCGCCCCCCGCGGCACACAGCACGCCCCCCGCGGCGCTTAGCTCGGCTCCTAGCTCGCACACAGCGTCCTCGTCTAAGCCTTGCACCTCTATTTTTATATCTGTGAATGAAAGTAAATGTAATGTATCTTATCCACTCGCGCTTTGTCCTAGAGTTTAGGGACGAGACCACATATTCAGAGCCGTTCACCAAAAATTATGGATCGCAATTTAGGGATGAAGTGAAAGCGCACCCTATTACTTAACCAGATTTTCATAGGTAATTTTTTTAGACAAAATGACATATTGCTAGTTTTAATTTTTTTATTTTGTGTAATTTTAACTTTGATTTTAGTTTTAAATTTTTTTAATATTCAGTTTTCCGATCAACTAAGTATTCGTTTTCAATTTGATTTATTAGCTGTACATTTAATTAGGTGACATTGTACCATCAAAATCCGTCAAAATCAATATGCGCGGCGTGCTTGCCTTGTCTTTGGACCTCAATTCGACATCGATAGGCCGGGTGAGGGGTGAGACATACCAGAGGAAGGGTAGGAGCTTCCTTCTGTGTGTTTTTAACATCTCCACAGCGATCACCAATCCGCCTGCCAAGCGTAAAAACCCTCTTGTATAGAAGCGTTCAGCAGCGGACTTAAGTGTGATGAGGAAGCGGTGAGGAAGCTTCGTTTGGTGTGTGGCGAAGAGTGGGTACTACGATTATGAGAGCGTATTGTTAGACATTATTTGGCGAAAGGAGGTTTTTGCTCTGCAGTTGTACTATATCTCGGTACAGAACGTACTTTACATGTAAGTTAGCTTACTCTGTCGCTCCTATGCCTCTTCCTCTTTCCACCACCTTGTTAGAACAAATCAGTATTAATTAGCGGTTTTTATTAAGATACAAGAATCTTACCTCTAAATATCTGCTCAATTTCCTCAGTAGGCTCCTCCGTCAAGTCCTCGGTAATGTCAGGCCGTGCGGTGATATCTTTCCGCCTCATCGTCACGTTGGCTGTGGTCTCGGGGCTTTTTGGCTTTGGGGGTTCTTCGGGCATTTGTTCTGAAATATCGTGCATTGTATTCTCGGCTTTGATCAAACAAAAAAAGGGCACACAGCACGTCAAGATCAGGTTTCGCGTTCGCAGATCAACTTTTATATGGCGTTATTGTTTTGTTACCATCTTGCTTTCTACACCTTGACGTTGTTCATAAAATAAAGATAGGTTGAATTGTGTCCGTTAAAATGGAAAGTCTAGAAAAATTATGCATACAAGTATGAAGTCTGTCTATGTAAATGAAGAAACTATTGTTACAAGCTTTGTTCCAGTGGGGACAAAATCAGTATTTTGTTTAACTTAATTATTAGTTACTGAAAACAATTGTTGGCAGCCATTAAGTAAGATCCTAAAATATCAAAAAGAAATGGAAATATACTAAATCAATCTCGAAGCAAATTAGAAAGGCAACTTGGATTAATTTGAGTCTCATTGATACTCACGACTAAGATAATGGTTAACCAGTTCATCTTGAGGCAGCACCTCAAGCACTTCTTCAGTCGGCGGCGGCAAGTCCAGCGGGCGGCGTAGCAGTGCAAGGTTGCGCTTACTCATCGGAGACGCGGGTTCGAGGCGCAGCTTGCGGGCGCTTTTGGCTGGCGTTGATGGCTTTGTTTCTATTAAGTACTGAAAGATTTATTGTGATTACGTGTTGGATGAAACGAGTTTGGTACCGCGCCCCGATTGGATTTATAACTTGAATTTAAGGCATATACCTACGGAGTGTGTTTATTAGAACAAAAAGAAAATTTCGATGAACAAGTCACTTTCCAACACGATATTATCGCTGATAGCGATAATTTGGGGGACGGCTCAGGGTGACTTGGAACGCGCGTGAGCACGGTCATATCGACCACATCCATCCGGCTGCGCCAAGTAGTTCCACTAAACTATAATACATCATAGCAAATGCCTTACATCAGCCTCATGCAACGCCTTCCCCGCCTGCACACTCCGGACCAGCCACAGCGGACTGAGCACCGGCACCGTGGGCAACTCACTGGCCGCTCGAGTGGCCGCCGCCGTGCTCGCTACCACGTGCGTGACGCGTTCGTGCGCCGCGTCGTACCGCACGCCGCCGCAGCGCGACACGATAGCCATGGCACGTTCGCGGCAGACTCCTTCTAGGCCTGACACCCAGATCTAGGGAAGAGCGAAATATATTCATCATTATCTTGCCCAAGAAATTTTTACTTAGTTTTTAGTTTTTTTTTAAGAAATTATTCCCAAAAAAGACACACAAGAGAAAAGTTATTTAGCTTAGTGTCGCCGGATCGTAGAATCAGACCGTTTGTAGAATGGCTAGGCCGGTTACAAAACGAACGCTGATTTGTTAGGAATACCTATTTAATTTCATTCGACGAGATGGCCAAGGACGTTTTGCCACCAGTATAGGCTGAATGGCGCCGTTTTGCAATCAGCCTAGCTGTTCTATAAACGGGCCGATTCTACGATCCGGCGGCGTCATATAATGCATCCTACTTATGTAAGTTCAGCAAATATGGTTTTCTTCTTTCATTCACTTCTATCATTCGTCATCTCTTGTTTCTTACTCATGTCTTCTTTTCACACAATCCATGCATCATTTGTAAGTAAATATTTATTTTTTTATTTTTATTTATTTATTTCCAATTACATTGTACATTTTTATAAAAAGTTTTTGCCAAACTGTACAACAGTTTGTCGGCAGTAGGACACAATAAACTCTTAAACTTTAAATGTTAGTTAGGTACATTTAAAGTTTAAGACTTTATTGTTGTTTTATTGGCTTAAACTAATTACTAATCACATGTTCTAGCTTCATTTATACTTATATACTTACCTACGTAAGAAATTTCCATACTAATACTACAAATGCAAAATACAAAATAAAGTACTTTGATATAATTATAATAATTTATAATATTATAATAATTTATAACACATCTCTGCCTGTTTGTTACCCTTTCACGATTAAACGGCTGAGCGGAACTTAATGAAATCTTGCCAGGACGTAGTTTATATCATAGTTATTAACTATTATGGACCCAGCGATATGTAATGCTTCTTTAAACTTGTCTTCAATGAGGTTTTACTTGTTACACTGATAAAGAAGTTATGTGGGAGCTCATTGATAATTGTTGGCGTTAAAAAGCGCCTCTCACGTCTTCCATAATAATTTCGCACTTTAGGGACAACTAACTTAGGCATCTTAGATCTGCGGGTTGGTACGCGTACTCCCTTTCCCTTTTATATTCATTACTGTTGTACTGCTCAATCATGGTAGTAATTTTCACATTTTAAATAATCTTTCGTAATTATTTTGTAGGGACATTTTTACGTTGTTATCTACCAATAGTTTAAGTAATCGAATTTGCAAATTTTTTATTTTGTTTAGGTATGTAGGAAAAGTGAGTCCATACGCACTCAACCCGTAAGATATAGTTGCGTCGACCAGCGCGTGGTAAAGTACATACATTATTCCTCTCGAAATCACGTATTTTAAACTAATTAATTTACTATGTATTGCTCGCAATTTATTACATACTGAGTTAATGTGGCAGTTCCAGTTAAAATGGGTTTCGACGGTTAGACCTAGATATTTATAACTAGATACATTTTCTAACTTTGCGCACTTACAATTGATTTTATTGTTATGCAAACAGTCATATGTATGTCCTGTTAGTTCTATAGTTATGTTTTACAAAAAAAAAATGCTGGAAAATTTAGACAGCAACATCTGAGTAGATTGTATAAGTAAGGATCTGAAAAAGTACCGCAATACCTAATTGATATAATTTCTTAGACATCGAAATTATTGGTGCAACAACTTTCATTCAGATTTGCCATACTACGTGAAAACCCAAAATGCTCATTCTAGTTGCCAGTACAGCAATTTTCAATCTCTATTTTTAATGAAAGCCTTTTTTGACAAAGAAAATTACAACTATACACACTATATACTATACAAATTAGAACTAGTATTTACAATTGAAACAATTAAGCTAACTGCAGATTCTTGCAAACAATCTTCAGGTAGCTCAACTGATCCATATCAATACCAGTCTGAAGCGTCCCCAGGACGCTGGCTGCATTGCTCCGCTGTATGGCAATGCTGATGCGCTGCGCCAGATACCCGCCAGCCCTCGGGTCACGCGTCGCGTCGACCAGACGCTCGCAATAACTTATTTAATAATCATTGGGTGAAGTTGGCATATTACCTACTCGAAAGTTATCCTGGACAAATTACCTAGGTGTATGACACTTAAGGTAGTTTGTCAACACCGTAGTCGAAGGTAACAAAATGGCTGACTTGACTCTTCCCGTGATCTCAACACTTTTACTGCGGAAGTATTACGAGACAAGACTTGGCATAGTTTTAAAATTAATGCTTTAATTCGGGTTTTACTCACACAAAATCCATCAAAAATAGGTCCAGCCTTTTTGATTTGACCCATGTCAAAGTTTTCAAAGACGTTCAGCAATTCCTTGTCCAATGTTGTGTCCGACTTTCTCAAGTCTTGTGACAACTGAAAACAAAACACATTATCAATATCATTCCCTCTAAGGTGTATCCTAGCCCCGACCGCAAGTGATTGAGAAGATTATTTCTCGAGAGGAAGACGCTAAGTTGTTGATGGACAAGGCGTTCGAGAACTTTCGATAGGAAAGGAAGAATGGATATAGGCCGGAAATAGGAAAAAGAAGCAGGATTAGATTTTTTTGCGAGCGGAGTAACCTGGGCTACTTTCCAGGCGTTGGAAATATGCCAGTAGACAAAGATTAGTTAAGTATGTGTTGGATAGCAGGAGCTATTTGAGTAAAGATAGGGATAATCATTATATCGGCTAAGGCGATCATCGCCAATGGCCTTACGAGTATATACAGTGGTGGTCACATAATTAAAGACACTGGAAGCATATTGAAATAACTAAGCTATTCCTCCTGTATATACTTTATCAGACTGCCATTGTAACTTGCTGCACAAATAATTTTTATTTGTGTTGTTATTGTGTATTGTTAAAACGAAACATTTACAACAAAACTTGCCTTTTATTCGGTAAAACTTAAATGTAAGCAGTGTAAATAAAAGATAAGATTAGTAAGATCTGGCCATATAATTAAAGACACTTCATTTCGTAACAAGAAATTAAACAAAAAATTAGTTATCTTTGAAATTATTTTAGTACGTAAGATTTCTAACACATTTTTATAGAGCATTCCGATGCGTATCAATACTTGGTCGCATGTCCTTTTGCAGCAATAACAGCACGACATCTCTTAGCCATGGAAGCAATCAATTCTGTACAAACTTGTACCGGAATTTGTTCCCACGCTTCTGTAAAAGCTGTGTAAAGTTGATCAACGTTTGATGTACTCTTGCCGCCACTGTCTTCTTCACCTGGTACAACAAGTTTTCGATTGGATTTAAATCCGGACTGTACGGGGGCCAATCCAAAACTGTCACAAACTGGTTCCTTAAGAAATCTTTAACTACTTTTGCGGTGTGTTTCGGATCATTATCCTGTTGAAAAGTCCAAATTACCGGTAAATTTTGCTCAGCATAGGGCAGCATGGTTTCTTGTAAAATATTTTTGTACTGGTATTTATCCATATTGCTTTCTATATTCCTGACAGGTCCGACACCAAGTCCTGAAAAACAGCCCCACACTATGATATTGCCCCCTCCATGTTTCACTACTTTCTTGGTGTACTTCGGATCCATTTCTTTGTTCGGGGGGCGTCTAACCCATCCGTCAGAATTAATCATATTAATTTTTGTTTCATCCGAAAAAGCACATTTTTCCACTATCGTTCAGTCCAGTGTTCATATTTTTTAGCAAACGCTGACCTTGCCTTAACATTTTGCTTTTTCAAAAGTGGCACCTTCCGAGACACTCTTCCGTACAAGTTTGCCTCACATAGTCTCCGTCTAATTGTCCTTGCAGACACACCCGTCGACCCTCCTGCCCCATATATTTCCGAGCGTATCAGTTCTAGTCCTTTAAACGGTTCCTTTTTTGCCAACAATACCATCCTAGAGTCTTCCCGCGGAGTAGTTTTTCTAGGTCACGGTTTTCTGGGTACGTTTTCGGTCGTATCGAACTTCTTGAAATGCGTTATAGCATTCATAACCATGTCCTTAGAACGGCTCAAATGGTTTGCGATATTTCTGTATGACCAACCTTTGCTATGAAAGTTCAAGATTATCTTTCTAGTGGACGAATCGCAACTCTTGTTTTTTCCCATATCGATTGGTATAAAACGTATTAATTTGAATACAAAAAATAAAATGTTATAATTAATGTCGACGTTTCATGCAAATACGCGGCAAAACAATGAAAAACCGAATGTAGTTCTCTTTCTTTTTTTATATTCAGAACACAGCGTTCACTGTCTTTAATTAGCTGGCCAGCTACAGGTACGTTAAAAAAGTTTGTATTAGATTCAGATAGTGAGCAGTGTCTAAAATACCAAGCAACACAACTTTTTTGTCCCCCATTTTTAAGAATACAACGTCATGTATGATTTAGTAACAATTACATTAAATTTAATACCTACTTTGGCTAATGGTTGTGCCAAAATCATATTTATTGTGATCAATTAGGGGGTGTCTCTAATTATGTGTCCACCACTGTATATGTTACCGTTCTCTTCACGTCACAGACAGTAAACTGGCTATAATGAAGAGGTAGTCAGGAATCGGCCTAGTAGCTTACCTTCAATTTTTCAGACATAGTAGTTATGTCAACAGCTCTAGATTCGTCTACGAAATTACTCGGTGGGCGTATGTTTGTTATGCGAGAGAAATTGAGACCTGTAAGAATGCATTTTGAGTTTGAGTTAAAGATTTTCTAAATATTTATTTGTTAATTTATTTAAATACTTATTGCACACATTTAACATAAGTATACAAATGTGGGCTGAAAATATGCATACCTAGATGTATGTAGTTCTACATAGGCTTCATAGGCGTTTCATCCCATAAATCAGTTACCATGGGACCTTTAAACGTTTCCATATACCTCTAAACAACGCGTGCGAAAACGCGGGCAGAAATAAGGAAATATAAAATGTTATGCAACAATTCCGGGCAAAAGTATATTTTTGTAGAGGTACAGTAGGTACGTGTTGTCTCAGTCCTGTTCCAATAAAATGTTTTATTTACCAACTTTATACTTGCTTAGGTTAGACTAGTAGGTACCTACATATTTTTACCAAAAACAACCTCGGTCTGCCTTACATATATATTACCTACCAATAGAGGCAATGTGATGACAACAATAAATATATTGAGTAGATATTGAATAAAACGTTTTCTGATAAGATCTTGTTGCAATCTCTCTGATTGCATGACATGTTAGTTTGTGGGAGGGTGATGCAAGCGAATTGCATTTTGCTGGATCTTGTAGAAGGTTTTGCGCGGAATTGTTACAAAAAAAAATCATCCTAATATTTAGCAATAAATTCCCGCAAAGTATTGAATCTATTTATTTTTTTCTTCAAATTTAAAGCGAGACGATAATAAGTACATATATTAGATGGGACCGGATCTGGTGTGACTCGTTGGGATTTTTTTCCCATCGAGTAATACTGTAACACGTTGGGAACTCTTCTATAAGGTGTCTTAGATTAGTTTTTAGTGCTTCTGTATTTTATACTTACTCATATCAGGCAGTCTATGCGCTACAAGAGGCGACGATGTCGATGCGCCTGCGACTCTATACTTCGCAAACGGTAACGCATAGCCAATCGCAGCTGAGTCCTTTACCCACATGGGTAAAACGCAGGCTTTGCCGTACTCCAGGGCGGCTTTGTACTTTTCGCTGCGTACGCCGTCTCTTTAAAGAAATTTGTAAAAATTATGTTCTTGGAGACCTTTGGAAATCTATTTTGCAAGACTTCCAGTGAATAGTCCAACCAAACAGCCACTAGACCAAAACAGACACATTATGACGTATATGGCTCAATCCATTATTATAAAAGAGAATGTAATTCTATCTGTTAGTTACCTTTTCACGTCTAAACGGCTTAACAGATCTTAATGTATGGCAGAGAGCTCAACAGTATCCCGGGGACGTAGGCTACTTGAATATCGCGTGCGAAGCTGCGCGTAGAAGCCGGTATGTGAGTTTCACAAATTGTTAAAAATTATAGCTACATTTATAAGTAATTTCTCAATGGATTGAAACCTGTGTGAACTACCATTCAATCATCACATCATTTTGTGCAAGGTTCAAAGTTCGCCAGCGTTTAAAATCACACTAATATTATAAATGCGAAAGTTTGGATGTTGGTTACTTCTTCACGCCAAGACTACAAAACGGATCGGTCTGAAATTGTGCATACAGGTAATAATATTATATATATAATATAATATATTATATATACTACTACTACGCCTGAAATCAAACATCTGCTACTTTTTATCCCATAAAACAGTTCCCATGACATAGAAATAAACATAAAACGTGTCCATAGAAAATACGCGTGCGAAGCCGCGTGCAGAAACTAGTTAATAGTCCTTCGGTCATCAGAAAATTTGGTATGAAACATCCCTCTCTCCACCGAACCAGTTTTTATGACAAATCCTTTTCCATCCAGGCCGTAAAGTTGTGGAACGCACTGCCTGAGTCCATTAGGAAAGCTGGAAGTCTACCTGTTTTCAAAGCTCGCGTCATAGATTTTTATTTATCAGAAAATTAAATATTGGTACCTGCTATTTATTTTGTTCTTGATATTTAATATGTATTTATTTATTTGTAATATTCTACTTATTAAGTATATAATTTTATTGAATTTTTGTTTTTATTTGGAGAATATTTATTGTTATATATTAATCTTGTATACACCCCTGCCTTTCTTAAATTCTCAATTTTCTATCCATCCAAAGGTTCAAATCGCTTCTAAGCGATAAGGCCGTCCATTGTACCTTTCTATTTTATGTTAATATCTATGTTTTTTTTTTTTATTTTGTTGTGTACAATAAAGAATTTTGTAATAATTATAATAAAACTTACTTATTCAACACAATAACATCTGTAGTCTCACTTTGAAAAGCCCCAGAGAAAACACCACCATTTTCACTGACAAGTTTCATAATCATTAGTTTATCTTTCTTGGAGATACCAGAGGTCGTCACTTGGAGGTTGGCAAAGATTGGCAGTTTGTGATTGTCAAATTCTGATGAGGAACCATTGATGTTCTGTTGAAGGGATGCGTTCCAGACAGCTTCCACCCATGTCTCACACATTATTGGAATGCCTTTATTTACCGATATCTGGAAAGATGTGAATGATGGCGCAGCACAAATATTTCAAAGCAGACATTTCTTAATATATTATTGCACAAACAGAAAATCTTAACTCGAAAAGGCAAACTTAATCCAGAGTTTTCATTTAACTAATCTTTCTTGGGCGAGACGGATAGAGTTAGAGCTAAGAAGTTTTTGGTGTGAACTTTAGGAGAGTAGGTTTTTTGATAATTCATAATAATAATAATGCTGGACAATCCACACCGCATCATCTAGCCCCGAGCTAATCAGAGCTTGTGTTAAGAGTAGTAGATGACTGGTCAACATAATACAATACATTACATTGGTAGATATTTTTTTTATTATACATAGAAAATTTATTATCAATGTTGTGAGATAAGCTAAGCATTTAATTCGGTACAAGCATGTTAACAATTGTACACATTACACTTGAAACTCGTTCTGCTTGCTCTCAATAGGTTATGGCTGCAAATCAGTGTTTTTGCTTCTTGAGAAAAATATTCCACTGAGCCATTGCCTTTTTGAGGTACTGGAGCACACACAGACATTTTACTTAGATTTTAATTATGTTATTTGTTTTTATTACTTAGTCGACTGTATTTTTATTATTGTTTCTTGTTACTAGCATCCTGTATAATTGCTGCAGTCTGATTTGTATGTGTGTGTCTGAAGTAGTCAATAAAAACCTTTATCCATCTATCTATCATAATATGAGTTTCAAAATAGTGAGATCTGCATGGTAGGTATATTCATATATTATGACGACTTACAATATACTTATCAGATAATACAGTATCAGACACCAAGTGCGTAGTGTCATCAGTCAGCACAGTATTGTAAATGCCTCCCATCCAATGGACCTTTATCTTGATACTTTCCTGCAAAAATAACAAGTTTGTGTAAACAAATATGTAATATTAAATCATGGGTGGACAAATGTCTGTACAATCTGCAAATATTTGTTCCGGGTGTTTTGGGAATTCTTTGTAAAATAAAAATACTACTTAAGTAGTGTATTGTATTAAGTATATCAGTCATCTAGTACCCATAACACAAGCTCTGCTTAGCTTGGGGCTAGATGATGCTGTGTGGATTGTCCAGCATTATTTATTTATTTATTAATAGGAAAGTTGCATGCTAAAACTATTGAATTTTACTTTTGCCAATAGATAAATAGAATTATTTATTCAGGTAAAAACATCATTACATTTTAGAAGGTTAGAAATGCCTTATTTCTTAAGTTAGGTTTAACTAGACAAGAGTTCTCACCTGGTTCAATAAGAGGTCTTAAGAGTTAGGTATATTAATCATCAATAGATAACAATCATTGAAGCTATACCTACAATAGAAACAAAGACAATCTGATGAATATCAGGTGCCTATTGATAAATAATATTTTGACAAAGCTCTCATGCGCCAACAATGCTTAAAAACTAAACATATTCATACACCTCAGTTCATCAATACCAAAAACAACCATACGCATGATAACACACAAACAAGCATTTAACTGTGGATATAGATTACTAGCTGATGCCCGCGGCTTCGCACGCGCTTTTTAAGTAGCCTATGTCCGTCCCCGAGATACCATTTACCTCCCTGCCAAATTTAATTGAGATCCGTTAAGCCGGCTTCAGCCGGCAGGAAATGGTAACAGAGAGACCGAGTTGATTTCGAATTTATTTAGTATGTTAGTGTGTTAGTATACCTATATATATATACCAGGATCTTTGGTGCCAATGCTTAATTAGATAATGTGTCATAATAATACCTTTTGTTGTTTTGTCAATCCACTGGCTGTGACCACAAGCCCTCTCATAGCCACTGTGAAGACAGGTTCAGGCCCTGATGGGATGGAGGCACCTTCTGTGAGGCAGCAGGAAAGGCACCTTGGGCCTACCAAGCTGTAATTGGTTAGACAGATTTTCAATATTAATAAATATTAAGTTCTATCACAGAAAGTTCATTAAAAGATCATTCAAAGAAAGAACTGTTCTTTAATTCACGGTGAATCTTAGTCAAGATAAAAACATATTATGAACCTGCAGGCTGCAGGTTGTTAGTGCAGCAGTAAATGCAAAAGTAAGCCCGTATTTGTAAGCAAAGGTTTCTCTTTGTCTTGCTTTGTCTGGGGGATGCTTCCGATTGGTATTGATAGCGATCAGTTGAGCTACCTCTAAAATAATAATTTAGTACTTATTTTGTGAGCTTAAAGATATAAAGTTATTGAAATATGAAAACATTGTTTACAACAGCCTGCAGTTAGCTCAACTGTTTTAATTGTAAATACTAGTTCTAATTTGATTCTAATATTCTTGAATGTAATTTTATTAAATTAATATTGATTTTATATAAAAAATATGGTTTCATATAATACTTACAGACATTTAGTTGCCCGCAATTTATCATACAACTCTCCTTTAAATTGTGTCATCACAAACACATCTCTTTTGGTGAGCTCATCGAAGCGGTCATACTGGGCTTCGTGGACCCAGGTAGCTTGTAATCCACCCCCGCTGTGTTGTTCACAGGCCTAAAACAACAGGTAATTATTATGATGTTGACCAAGGAAAAGCATTGGTAGATGGAGTCAACAAGCTCAAGACTTGAGCTTACAGGCATAGGGGATATTTATATGACATGGAGTTTTTATTAGCTATCAAGGACATTTTAATTAGCTACCTAGTTACATAATGTTAAAATTTATATAAATTTTCTATTATAAATTTGCTTACCACAAAAGCCAGTTGCATTTCCTCAGAACATTCATTTTCGTTGCCGCAGTCAACCGGTATGATAAAAGTTACTTTTATATCTGTCATTTTAGGGACTAGAACTACGACTAGTCTTTCTAAATCATGTGATTCAGAACCATTATTTTACGTTGATTTTTTATGATATTATACCTATTTTCGAGGGGGAAAACGACAAGTAACCTCAACACAACACAACGATTTGTTTACAAAATTCCATTAATTCTTCTTCTTTTGCAAATCCAGTGTTTTCAATCTGTCAAAAAATAATTAACGTGATAACTTTTGATTATGTTCATTCAAAACCATAGATGTATAATTTTTCGCTACGCTTTCAAAACACTGAAAAACTGAAAAAGTACACTTTATTACATACCTACATCTCAGGGAAATTTAATACTTACCTATTGAAATATAGTTGAGCTAACTGCAGGCAGTTAAATTAATTACTGTGAAAAGCTGTAGGTACACACTGCTACTACAAAATCTAAGTCAATGCCATTGTCAAAAAATGATATAATCTCTCGGACGAAGGAAATTATTCCATCTACGACGGCTTTTTTTAGGTTATAAAAATGTGTGAAATGTTAGGTATGTTTTTAATCTTGTTTTCACTATCTAATTTAGTGCAATAAACGTGACATCTGGGTCAATATGCTGTACGACGATTTCAAGCCCGTTGTGGATTTGGTGTTGAATAACTGGACGGCTCTACAGCTGGCTGTTGAACATGGAATGGGCGCTCCTGGGGGTGAGAAGGTAATTCAAGTCAATTATAGGTCCTTACATAAACCTAAACGCTCCTTTTTCTTGATTTTTGTCCTATTTGATGAGTTGGTTATGATACCTACGTCTATGAATGCTTCTCATGAATTCTAAAATTGGTTTTTTATGTACCTACCTAGTCACTGCTATTATTGATCAAATATGCACTCCCCGGCATCACCTCGCCCTTGTCACATCTCAGACCTCATACATCAAACGGAAGGAAGAGGAAAGTACTAGTTAATGATTTATTACCAGGGTTGGATGTTTAAAACAAAATGTTTAAAACAGTTAAAAAAAAATGTGTTTTATAAAGTGTTTAAAACAATGTTTTAATTTAAAAACTATTTTATTTGTTATTTCATGATATTTATTCAATATTTCGGGCTTCTATCTTCAATTAATTAAAAGTTTTTCATCTGAAATTCATTCCTCACAGTAATTACCTACATTTTCTTAAATAAAAATGTATTTGATGTATTAAAACATGACCACCACCCGCTGGAACAAGGTTGAGAAAGTACCTAATTTTACTTGCACTCCACCATTGCGGGAATTCGCGGGATTTACCTACAATATAATATCATACCTAGATATTTTCCCCTATTTTATCTCACACTCAAACACAAGCAAATGGTAATTCCTTGCAATCACCAAGGGCATACAGGAGTTACCTCTGCTAAAAAATAAGTATCTTAACCTACAGGGTGTAAGTAAGAGATCAATCATCATTCGTTATTGGAGCACAAAAAAAAAACTATGTTGTAAGATTTTAGTAAACATCATGGGAATATTATCACTTAAAAATTATTTAAATTATTTTAACAGACATCATTTGATTAAAATTCATAGAAAACTACTGAAACTAGAAAAAAAGCATATAAACAAATAAAAACACCTGTTTATATATATTTTGAACTGTTTGTTTTATTAAATTTTAAAAAAGACTATTTTTTTCCAACCCTGTTTATTACATCATCATCATGGTATGTTTCAGACAGCACAGCTGATGTCAGTGTATGTGGCACGATACTGTGTGGAAAATGTGGTCTGTTTGGATGACCTCGCAGAAGTATTGGAAGACCTGATGGATGAAGAGTTTGATACTGTTTGCCATGATAATTCCCCAAAAGGTAAAACCCTATTATTTGGAAGATGAGCCACATGGGTAGGCAATTCTAATATGAGTCAAAGAATGTGAGCGGCCTAACCTCACCCGCTGCTAAGCACAGCCCTGTACGGCATGGTAGGGTAGCATGGTTATCCTATTCCTTCCATGATCTTGCATTTTAGTCTGCCGCATCTGTATAACTTACTAGTTTCTGCCTGCTGCTTTGCATGTGTTTTTTGGAATAAAAAGTAGCATAAATGTTATTTCATTATGTGTGCAATATTTCAGCTCCATTTACTAGCTTTGGCGTTGTCTTCGGCCAAACAGCACGAAATTCTTTTATAATAATAATAGTATAGCATTATTTATCTTTAAATAAAACAAAAAAACTCAATAAAACCAATACATCCATCTTTCAATAAAACTGCTATTGACAATTTTTTTTAAATATTGATAATGTAAAGTTTCTTAGGTAAGTCTTTTGTTTTCAGAAATTGCTACATGCTTGTTAAACTTCCTCACAATGCTAAAAGAAGGCAGACATGATGAGCTTCGTGCTCAAATAGCAGCAATGCCACCTAGTCAAAAATGGCTCAGCCAGCCAATGTTCGTAGAAGCTGTGCCCCCACAAGTAAGTATTTAATCTAGATAATCTTAAAGTTTTTTGTTAATCTTCTCCTTGAGAATATTTAATCAACATTGATGCAAAAGAAATGTCTATTCCTTAAAGAATATTACAATTAAAGAATATAAACAAACTAGTACTATAATAGTGTTGCTTGTTGAGCTAACTTCAGACTGTTACAAACAATCTAGAGGCAAATGACTTCATGAAGCAAAATAATTTAGTCTAAGGCATGCATCTACATTAACCCATTATAGAAACCTCAGGAAGGCAATTCTCCCCAATATATCACTTAATAAATATCAAAAGAACTGTAAAATTTTAGTTTATTTGATAATTATCAAGTGATAAATTGGCGAGAATTGCCTTCCAGATCAGTACAACAGCTCCCAAATATCAGCTTTTTGTTTAATTAATAGTTTGCTTTCTTCCAGTACCATGGTAACCCAGATGATGACACTACCAGCAGTGGCTCTGATGAAGAGGAACTTAAGATAAACGGTTTCCAACCACACAGTCAGGGCCAGACTCAGAACAGCAACATGCAAAGTCAGGACTACAGTCAGGCACAACCATCCTCAAGTCAGGACGAACCCATGGATGAGGATGTGGAACCTGGGTGGACAGTGGTCAAAACTCGGAGAAAGAAGTAAAACAATAAATCTAATTTATTTATTTAAAATAAGTATCTTAGAACTAGTAGAGACAATGATTCGAAAGATGTTTATAAAAGCACTGTGGTACTTTTACTGTTGTAAATGTTTTATTAATATTTTTAGAACTTATATTAAATAAGTGTAGATATAAATGTACATTATGTTTACTTTTCCAGTAGTTGATAATATGGTTGTTAGTATCATATAACTCGATCAATAGTACTTACTTGACTTATTAATTAATTAAAACTTGTAATTAATAGGTTTTTAAAACACTTGAATGTTTATCATCATTCTTATCAATATTTGTAGCAGATTTCTTAAAATGCCAATGAAAGTTACTATATTGTTAAATGTAGAAAATTTCTAATAATCTCCAATTGTTTCATAGAACCAGGGTATATTACTTCATGTGTCCTTTAAATTAATATGTTAATCAACGTAGGTGTCCTATTTTGTTAAGTACTTGCTAGTATATAGCATTTGAAATATTGTATGTAGACCTAATAGCACACATAATACTATTACAACATTTATTTAACAAAATACACTGGAGTAGTAAGCAAAAGTAGTATTTGTGTGCCTACAGAATAATAGTACATTGTTCACCGAGGTGAGAAAGTTACTGATTTCATGTCATTTAAGGCCCGAGGGCCTTAAAACACACGAGGTAGGAATCACACTTTCTCCTGAGTGATACATAGTGCATTATACTACACCTACGAGGAAAATAAAATATTTTCCGAAAAAGGAGTTGCACTCTTCTCGTTTTTCCAATACACGAAATCTTCATAAGTCTTGTTGTATTTATTTCTGGATTTCTAGGGTAATAGGTTCTCAATCACTGCTTGAGCAGTTTCTTTCATTACTGGGGCGGTGTCATAAAACCTTACTATCACAAGCCGACATTCTGTAGAATTAGATAAATTACCTAACTCAAATGTAAATTTCGAAGAAATTCCCGCGAATGCCTCAGGTTGGTTATTTCTTTAATGAAATGTTTCGAGAACGGAAGTGGCCGATATCATATGGCGGACTCGGAGTAAAAACTTTTTGTAGGAATGAATATAACCATAGCTAAAGGCTGAAATTTCAGAAAATTAAAAGTAATAACACGGGTTTCCAAGGAATACATAAGTCACTTTACGAGCAGGTGTAGTTAATAGAATGTTATTGACTTGAGCATTTTTTATGAATTTTCCTGTTACATGAAACTGGTTATATCTTGAACGGGTTTCCCCAAAGTAAAGGTCCATTTACATTAGTGCGCTTAATTAATTAGGTATATTTGTTTTCTGAATGTAGGTAGGTAATGTAAACTTATTACCTACCAACCCACTATGGGTAGATTTATTTAAGTACCTACCACAGTTTCAACTAGACTAGTATAGGCTGATGATGCGATGTGTGTGATATTGTGGAAGGGAGGCAGTGTACTTACACTATGATTAGATTAAAACTACTTGAAAAATGGTGGTGCGCATGTGAAAGCTTTTCTTAATATAGCTAACTTCACTCCGGTCAAGTTGTTTTAATCGTATTGTACTTGGTTGTACTTTGCCTAAGTCTCACTCACAATGCTTACACCTACCTAGTGTAAATGACACTTTAGTACTGTGAAGATTACTACATTACACTCATCTGCCTTACCAAAGGCCTGACGTATTATTCAAAGTTGGACCAGATGTTATTTTATTCAACAGCGAATGTGGTAAAGAAATTTATAGTTGTAATTCGGGCTTTGGTCCGCGGAAACAATGGTGTCTGTGTTTTTAATTTGGTTATTAGGTACGTACAATTTTCTACACATCTAAAGGAAATGAACGTATCCACCATCAGTGGTGTGCAGCAGTCAATTATGCACCTACAAAAAATATTTGCATTTTCGTGCATTATAGTAGTATTAGGAGGTATGTAGTAGTAAAAATAAAAATCTTACGACAAATGCTCAAAAAATTGGAGAAGTGGGTAAGTATTACGATTGACGCAAAACTAGGAATATCTGCTTTTTACTTTTATTATGTACAGTTTGATTATGATTACAGTAGAATTTAGTAGGTAGGTACTGAAAATTTTTGGATTTCGCGCCTCTCTTAACATGTTGAATGAATGAATATTTTATTTGGTCTAGTGATGTTCTTTTTGTTAAAAAATACGTCGTAGGTTGGTATTCTACTTATTCTTGGGCTAGAATAATTAGATTAAGTTCTACTTTTGGTTACAAATATTCTAAGACCTTTGGTTTGGGGTACGTAGTACAATATAGTTATTCTGTGGCTTGGGTCTAATGTTCATTCATTCATTCAAAAACTTAATGCATGGTGGAGAGTGGCGCGAAATTGTATATTATGACTTTTCTACTGCCAAACGAAGGATAACCACAGTAAGTCCACCGAGTACACTTTAGAGAAAACAGCGATTAAAGATTTTTTTTTTTAGGTTTTTGCTACCATGGTCTCAATATTAGACATTTTTATTTTTGTTAGTTTGTATTATGCAAAGTAGTTTGTTTTATAAGTGGAATGACTAAGTTAGTCAGTTGAGCTACCTGTAGATTGTTTGCAACAGTCTGCAGTTAGCTTAATTGTTTCAATTGTAAATACTAGTTCTAATTTGTTTTTATAATTGAATTGTAATTTTCTTTGTCAAGTTAGTCAATAAATACATTATTAACTTAAAATACCTCAATTTGGTTACAGGTTCTGCCTTCCAAAAATCTAGGTACCCTATAAATAATAACTAATTTCGGGTGGCCACCTCTTTGCGTTTAGGTTCTCCTTGCCTAGTTGCACATCGTTGCCAGTGTTGTGAAACCGTTGATATATTTTGGTCACCATCCACTGGCATGTGTCTCTAGTGAACGTGTGCCCGTCATAGTTCGATTAATGGCATCATCCGTCGAGCTTTTACCAGCGTCAGTGTGGCAGCTACTCTCGAACCACGTGACCTTATCCGAGATGATGGTAAAAGACCTGACGGTACCTATGACTCTGATTCCCTGGAAGATGGGTCGGCCTTTAGTTTGGGATGCCACGTGTGTAGATACCCTAGCGCCTTCACATCCTGCAGGGACATTGGTAAGGACCGGCTCCGCTGCAACATCAGCGGAGTCCCTCAAACGGCGAAAATGCGCTAATCTTCACCGAGGTTACCTATTTGAGCCGTTTGGGGTTGAAACCCTTGGTCCTTGGGGTCATGGGGCACACGCCATTTGTAAAACAAAAAATCTAAACAAACTACACAGGTACAGAGTCGTGGGATCACTTATTTTGACATACACAATTTTGCGTCTCATTCCAACAAATCGCTAACCAAAAGGCATCATTTTTCATTTAAAAAAAAAATATCTTACGTTTAGCGCCAATCATATTCGCAACATATCCACGCGCCCGTCTCTGGTGGTGTCTGGCTTGCGTCTGACATTTCCATTAACAAACTTACCTCACTTCACCCCGCACAGCCCCCGCTATGCAGTACAAGGAGTACAGCATAGCGGGCAGCACTATTAAATGTTACTTGCTTTTTTATAGGTAAAACTAAGTAAAAACTATAAAGTTATCCCAAGCATAAATATAGTAAAAACGCTTACAAATATGGGGTAGGTAATACATTATTTTAAAACTGATGCCAAAACATATTTAAAGTAAGTCTTTCTTACGGTGCATATATTTAGTAAAGTTCGAAATATAAAATGTCCTTAACCTAACTTAATGAGGGCAAAATAACTTACTACAAAAATAATGATGATTTCAATAAAATTAAAAAAAAGTGTTAACCGTAGGTAGGTCTACTTACTATTAATATATTATTAAGAATTCCATACCACCAAACATGACTTACTGTAGTTTTGCTTACTCAAACAGGAGGTATGTAGCTACATTTGCAAACTCTGAATATACAGAAATATAGATCTTTTTGTGCTGATTCCGAATAGGTATATACCTATATAACTCAATAGGTACCGCAAAAAATTGAACCTAGGGGCTGTGGTTATCTTTTGTGCGGCAGCCTTCATGCCTATATTTTGTCAGGTCACTTTCATTATTTTTATTATACCTAGTTAGATAAATTCGATTTAAGTAGGCTGTTTTAAAGATTAAAATTGCATAAGTAGCGTAAAATAATTATTTTTTAGGTTGCACGTCGGTTAATGCTGCTTCTACTTCTTTCTGCAAGTAAGTACCTACTAGGTACCTACCTACCTAAGAGCATAAAAATAATGACACTAGGTATTACTGGTAGGTATCATCTACAATTCACCTTTGCACAGGATTTACGAATGGCAATGCAATGATGACACCTGCATCGATGCCAAGCTGAAGTGCAATGGAGCAGCTGATTGCCAGGATGGCAGTGACGAAACTTTCCTACTTTGCAGGAACACTGAGTAAGAAAATTATTAAAGTATTTACCTACCTACTTACCTCTAAACAAATGGCAAAGTATACCTACCTACTTAACATTGATTCAATTTCTATTGAATTGATGGCTGACAATCAAAACGTTTTATCTAATTCACTTCAGCATGTACTTGGTCTCAGCTCAGGTTCAGGTCTTTCAGGGCCTTGCAATTGTGAGCCTCTTATCCGTTCAGGAGCTATAAAAAATCTTAAGAGTTCTTATTGACCAAAAACTGTAATTTCAAGCTCACATTGGATTTCTCTCTGCACGCGCAGAACCAAAGGCATACCGAAAAAACATGAAAAGCCTTCGGTATATAGCAAGCTTTGACACCCTTAACTCAGTATATTTCGCTTTATGTCAATCTCTAATAATCTACCTACTGCATATCGTGTTGGGGTAGTGCTGCAAAGACCTTCATTAAACGAGATGAGAGAGCACAGCGTTCAGTATTAAAAGTGATGCTTCGAAAGCCTGTTAGATATCCCACCACGGAGATCTATAAGGATGCCGGTGCACTCACGGTCCGCCAACTTTGCATACTCTGCAGTAATGTTTTATGCTCTATCGGTAGATAAAACATTACTGTCCACCCCTGATTTTAAAGTCGTATCCCGCCGTAGAGTATACAGATTGGTCACTCCCTCTACAAACTCTACATTCGCACAATGAACAGGAAACTTTATAAAAATCCAGCTTTACAATGTAGCTAAAAACTTTCAAATTATGAACAAAAGTGTAACTGAGGCTAAACAATTATACCTTATAATAAAATATTGACTTACCACATTAAACTATCATAAAACTGAAGAAATTCTACTAATTTACTTTCATTTTAATATAATATACTTACATTAATATTAGTTTTACATATTTACCTGAATTTCCTCATTTGTTTATTTATGTAATTTTCACAGTATATTTTCCGTAACTAACATAGTTAATCGAATAATCTAAATTTTCGTAATCTTGGTTTCTTCGATACAGGCTTAGCTTAGTGAAGAAATCAACAGACAAATACAATATAATAATAGCTGTCTGCAAATGACATAATTACCTAGTTGCTCTTCTCATATTTTTTGTGTGATAATTGTGACTCTTCATAATATACCTATCTTGTTTTGTATAAAGTTAAGAATGTGCACCTAATGTAATTCATTACGTATGTCCTTTGCTGTAATAAATACTTTTTTACTTTTACTTTTCAGTTGCCTTGGCTTTTCATGTGTTTATGGGGGCTGTGTAGGGAGCAATGCCACTTGCAATGGTGTAAAGGACTGTGTTGATAACTCTGATGAGCTGCTTCTAGAGTGCCGAAATGAGACCACATATGTGAGGTAGGTACCTACTAGAGATACTCCGGGTTTCAGATCTACTTACTTACCTACCTTATCTAGACCCAAATTAAATGCTAATTTTACTGAACGCACATTCAGAGTTGTACTTGCGACTTTGCGACTACTATTTACCTACCTACTGCCGTGTTTAAAACTGATCACATAATTTCAGATGCGAAGGCCTAATACCCATAGATGCACCAGATTACACTGAACGGTGGAAAGAGTGTGAACTCAAAGCGAAGACCTGTCAGAACGGTGAGGTGTTAAAAGACTTCGTTATGTGTGATGGAAAAGTAGACTGTGAAGATGGGTCGGATGAAACACTAAGAACCTGTGCTACGCATGGTCCTAATTGCAAAGGGGACACATTTAGATGCCACTATGGAGGCTGCGTGGATAGTACCAAACTTTGTAATGATGTAAGTAGGTACCTTTCAGACCTACTGTTTTTAATAACTGCTAGGCAAGGTAGGTATAATAATGTGATAGGTATCTAAGAAAATACCAATTGTTTAAATTGAGAATCGTGTTGAATTGAAACTGAATCCTTTTACAGATTATTGACTGCGCTGACGGTTCCGATGAGTTGAAAAATCTTTGCGGAGGATCTGATGATGAGTAGGTATTCTAATTTAACGTACTTACAAGCCTGTCAAAGAGCTGACAAACTAGCTGTTTAAGTTTCAATAAGCGCTTACGTTTTGTTTACATTTTCAGTGATACTGAATGGAGATGCGATGATGGAGCACGAATCAACGCAAAACTTAAGTGCAACGGTGTAGTAGACTGTTTAGATGGTAGCGATGAGACATTTCATCTCTGCAGGGATAGCAAGTAAGATTTTGTAATTACATACTATACCTAAGTAACTTCAATATAATTGTTGTAATATGTGAAGGCATAATTTTATTACTGTTACTGCAGGTACACTTAGCTTAGGGGTAGATTTAGTAGATTAGGTACCTATACCTACCTACACGAACACTTCCCATAGAAAATTACAAAGTACCTAAACTTAAAACTTCAAACATTTCAGATGTCCCGCTGGCTTCAGCAAATGTGTCTATGGTGGTTGCATAAAAAATGGGGCTTTTTGTGATGGCAAGAAGGACTGTGCTGATAACTCCGACGAACTACTTCTTAAATGTCGGAACGATACAACTTACAATGAGTATAAGTCTACCACCTACTTTCTACAACCTCCTAAACTATAACAAGATCATTTTAAGCAAAGATCGCTGACAAAATGGAGTTAAGATCTTTTCTTTTGCGAATTTAATAAGTATTCTTATTCTAGGTGCATCAGCAATATAGGTACTTATTTAGCACCAGACTTTAATGAAAAATTGCAAGAATGTCAACGCAAGGATAGGACATGTAAGAACGGGCAGGTACTCAACTACTACCCGAAATGTGATGGTATAGTAGACTGTGATGATGGATCTGATGAGACTTTAGAGACCTGTGCTACTGACAGGCGAGACTGTGTAAACTTCTACGGTAACGATGAACGCACAAAATTTAGATGTCGTTACGGTGCCTGCGTTGATCAATCTGTGATTTGTAATGGGGTACGTAAAATAACCATACTACTTTTTTTATTAAATATTATGATACCTGGTACATAACTAAATATCATAATCTCATAAGTATTCATAAACCAAATTTACCTATATTCTCAGGTGATTAACTGTGCAGATGGTTCAGACGAGCTTCAGGAACTGTGTCATAAAAATGAGGATGAGTTAGTATTTTTAAATAGGTACTTACTTAATATTTTTCGGTTTAGCTGATAAGATTTTATGCGTTGTTCTATATATTTGAAGCAACAAAGTTTGGACTTGTGAAGATGGATCGCGTATAAGTGCCCACAAAAAATGCAACGGTGCTGTAGATTGTCCAGATGAGAGTGACGAGACCTTTATTCTTTGTAGAAAGACTGAGTAAGTTGGTAATTTTATG
This sequence comes from Eupithecia inturbata, assembly GCA_963662085.1. NCBI lineage: Eukaryota > Metazoa > Arthropoda > Insecta > Lepidoptera > Geometridae > Eupithecia > Eupithecia inturbata. Next base: position 14,783,992 of record OY759178.1, on the reverse strand, counting down.
GCACCGCACGAGTACGAGGTTTAATTTGTTACAATAAATGGAATTGATTTACATTTTCAGGTGCCCTTTTGGATTTAGATGTGTTTACGGAGGTTGCGTGAATAACAGTGCTCCCTGTAATGGTGTAAAAGACTGCGCAGATAATTCTGATGAGTTGCTTAGCAAATGCCGGAGTGAACCAACTTTTATGACGTGGGTTTTATTAATTTTTTTTAACAGCCTAGACCGTACTTTCTTAGATATAGGTATCTATCTAAGAAAGTACGGTCTAGGGATGTAGCGTCGCTTTATTTTCAGATGCTTCAATCAATTACTTGCTCAAAAAATTCCCAATGAAAAAGAAAAACGCCTTGAGCAATTAGCAAAGTGCAATAACTTAGAAAAACTTTGCAAAAGCGACCAACTTCTAGAAAAATTGGAACAAAAGTGCGATGGCAAAGTGGACTGTGAGGATGGATCTGATGAAACTCTGGAAACTTGTGCGACGGATAGACACAAATGCAGCCAAAATAATTTTTTCAGATGTCAAAATGGGGCTTGTGTGGATCAATCAAAAATTTGTAATAAAGTAAGTAGTAAGGTAGATCCTTACCTACCTTTCTAAGATAGGTGCCTTGATATTCCGTAAACTTCCGTAAGTAAGAAAAGGATAAAATCAAGATCATTATCTCCTAATTATACAATTATTGCTCAATGTATAATAAAAAATATCTATTTATGTTATGTATTGTATTATGTATTATATCAGTCATCTAGTACACATAACACAAGCTCTGCTTAGCTTGGGGGCTAGATGATGCTGTGTGGATTGTCCAGCATTATTATTATTATAATGTCTGACAAACGGTTTTTATTTTATTTGCAGGTAAAAGACTGTGTCGATGGTTCAGATGAGTTAGATGGGCTGTGTTACAAGTAAGCACCTTCCTACATTATCAATTCGTAATATTATTCCGTCCAATCATTTTCGATTACAGCTTTTGGGTATTGTCTTGTCCTTGTTTTATAGGGGGAAGTGTGTGCTGCCATCGTATCCTAAAAATGGAAACTATTCAGTGCTAGAGAAGCCAAGTGCCCATCCTGGACAGGTGGTGGACTCGGCTTTGCTTATTTTTTCCTGCATTACAGGAACCAAACTTTATGGGACGTCCCAATATGTCAACTGTTTGAAGGGTTCGTGGCCGTACGATCCACCTAAATGTCTCTGTAAGTAGATTTGTGCGGAATTCGTGAAAATCTTGATCGATTTAGTTTTGGTTAGCCTACCTAACACCCTCTTACAAATAAACAAAGTGACTCCCTTAACAATCATTAATATATTTACCAGCGCAGTGCAGTTTGAAGAAAGACGCTTCAATCAATTACTGGTGCCTGCCAAGAGGACCACTATCAGGACAAGTAGAACACGAGTGCGGGGATCTGGTCCTAGACGGAGCCACGGTTCGACCTGTATGCAGCAAGTCAATCTATCACTTTGCGACAGGGGTTCTGGACTTCATGCATTGTGTTGATGGAAAGTGGGACCGGGATGTGCCCACATGTTCTCCTCGTGAGTGTTCCTTCTCTCAAATTTCCTGTTTGATGGGGCCACCTTTTGTATATCTGTGTAATCAATCAAAAGCTAGGTTTTCACTTCTGTACTACCTAAGTATTCGTTTCTAGTAGGTACCTACATATGTACATATAGGTGACCATATCAAATTGCATTTACCTACTTTAAAACTCCTATTTCTTTGAAATTTTCTTAGATTGTGGCCTCGTCACGCAGCAAGCTAACCATTTCTTTGAATTTTTCATAGATTGTGGCCTCGTCACGCAGCAAGCTAACCACCTTATCGTCAACGGAGTTTCAGCTAAGCGCGGAGAACTGCCATGGCATGCTGGAATATACGACAAAAGAACAGCTCCATTCGAGCAAATATGTGGGGGAACTCTTGTCACCAACACTATGGTTATATCAGGTTAATATGACTGTTTACTTCAGACTGATTGTCTTGTGATTTTATAATGATTGCCGATCATTGATCAAATACGTTTGTGATTCCAGCTGCCCATTGTTTCTGGACTGATTTAGAAAAGCTATTGCCAGCTGAATTCTATGCTGTGGCGCTCGGCAAACTTTATAGACCTTGGAATGATAAGCACGAGATTGGTGACCAAAAATCAGACGTAAGTGAACCTTGTTTATGTCAAAACGTCGATTTCTGTGCCTGTGTTGGAGGGTGTTGAAGGTTCGGTTCCTGCCGCGGGATTTATTAATGTAGGTACACGGGCCCATGCTAGAAAAAAGCCATTTATTGTTAATCTTACCAATCCTCAAGAAATTCACTTTTGTAGATTTTAATTTTCTGTTTAGGTCCGAGAAATCAAAATCCCGCCACGCTACAAAGGCTCTGAAGCAAGTTTCCAAGAAGACATAGCTCTGGTGATCCTTGCCACACCTGTGGTGTATCGCTCGTATGTGCTTCCCGCTTGTGTCGACTTTGGTTATGATCTGGAGATGAAACAACTTGCAACTGGAAGCAAAGGAAAGGTAGAAAAAAAATATTTTTTGATGTCATGTGAGCTATAGTTTTAAAAGTAATCATTTCTAAATAAATAGTAATAAATAAATAATACTGGACAATCCACAAAGCATCATCTAGCCCCATACTACGCAATTGTGTTATGTGTACTAGTTGACTTAATATATTATATTTTATATGACGGAGAAAGACCCTCCGTACGCGTATAGGGTGACGTCAGCAGAACTGACGTCACTATCGTCTTCGTCTTGGTGGGGATCCATTGGAAGAAAGACACGAAGTTGGTGTGACAATAGCATTTATTCCATAGCAGAGATTCGTTCCGTCCGACGACTCGAGAAAGAATTAATTCTAGCTCGGACGACAGCCGTATTTATAGCAAAGCTTAGCCCCGCGTCGAACGGTACCGAGCGCGAGCGAAAATCGCCGTCGCGAAGCTAAGTCTTCGACTTTTTTACAATGTTATTAAACCTAACTCAATTCTATGATTAGATTAAGTGGTTTAACAATCAAATTAAATCTTAAAACTAGATATAATATTTATATGTAATATTGAAATTACGTCTTCGCGCCGACATATATATTATATGATACTTAATCGCGCCGACATATATATTATGTAATAATTATAGTACATACCTACATAGATTAGATACATATTTTTTAAATTTATTATTGGTAGGTACATATAAAATACCCAGAACACCTAAAACAAATATTTGCAGATCGTGACTATCACACTTATTTATTATAAAATAAATGCGAAAGTTTGAATGGATCTTTGTTACCTAATTAAGAACTACTGAACGGGACGGGCTGAAATTTCATTGATGTAAGCAATTCTAGATTCGGATTAACATTAGGGTTTTAATCATGGAAAAGCACGTGCGAAGGTGTGGGTTGAAGCTAGTATCCAATAAACCATCTTTACCTATATCCTACTAAACTACACTTAACTTATTTTTCGGCTTAGGTATCAGGGTGGGGACTAACTGCGGAGGATGGTCGAGAGTCACCAGTGCTCAAGGTAGCAGAACTGCCGTACCTTGACGTCGATCGATGCTTCGCTGAATCACCGCCTTCGTTCTCCAAGTTTATCACTGGTGATAAATTCTGCGCTGCCAGTGCTAATAGTAAGTAGGTTTACACAAACTTTATTGTTGACCATTTCTATTAAAGTTATTTTAATTGAATAGCTCATATTATAAATAGTTGAAGATGATGTTGCGAAAGTTGCACTTTAGTGTGCAGTTCCTACATACTAGAAGACAGTGTATAAAAATCTGTACTTTTTGCTTACAGGTTCAGCACTTTGCAAGGGTGACAGCGGTGGTGGGCTGGTGTTTCCATCAGTAGAAGAAAATGGACAGTTCCGCTATTTCCTTCGAGGCATAGTCTCTACTGCACCGCGCAACGATCATAAATGCAACACGTTCGCCCATACAACTTTTACAAAGATATCCAAGCATGAGGAATTTATTTTACAGCACTGGAATTGAGGAATAAAATGTTGTTCATGGTTTCCATTATTCCAGCTTATTTTATTTTTTCTATTCAATTATTAGAGTAAATGCACATTTAAATATATATATATCTAAAACTTATTTATTTTGTTATTAGGTATACAAAAGTACTATGTGGTAGGTACTGCTCGCGTCTTCGATAACGTGATACCCGTATAATAGTAGCCACTCGTGGATATTGGTTATATAGGTAGGTATATAATAGTAAAACAATTTTTGAAATCAGATATGATTTTATTAGATTACCATAATCAAACAAACTTATATGTAAGTATTTTTATTCATTCAATATGAATATATGTATGTATTTTTATTTTTCTGTAATTGTAATACAATAAAACACTATTGAATTAATGCATTTTCGAGGAATTATTGAAATGAAAGTGTTGCTCAAGCAAGCCACACACAGGTTGACATGACTTCTTTTTTTTTGGATGCACACAACTCACAATGATGCTGTCATTGATGCAATGACATTGACACTTGATAGATCTTTTTCTGCCTGCCTGTGGACTTGCTTGCTTGCTTGCCTTGCCTTTGCCTGCTGTTGATTTTCAGCGTCGTCGCTCGGTTGCTGATTTTCCGCATTTTCTCTTTCCGTATTTCAAATTTTCAATAGTCGGTTGTGCTGAAAGTCCGTGCATTGTATGTGAAAAAACTGTGAAAATGGCCTTGACGTCGCGGCAGCGGAGTATTCACAACAAAAACAACTCGAAACGAGCTAGTTTCAATAAAGGAAAACGAAAAGCTAGCGAGGGGTAAAGATTTTGTTGATGTTTCCACTATTATTTTCCGCTATTAGTTTCCGATCTATTTCAGACTTATAAATGAAATCTACCTCTGCTTCGATCGAGGAGCGACCTTTACACAGCTTTATTACACTGTTGCGCTCATATCTTCCTACTTCGGTTTGGCTATGATCCAGCACCTATGAGGTTCGAGGTAAACACCGCGGTTATCTGAGCATGGAAAATAAATGAGTTGTGTATTGTCCCTCAATGAATTTACGTTATCCTGTCTGACTTTGTAAACTGTACACATTAAATGATGCCAGGTTTATCCCATGAAGAAGTCTTCAGTGCTTACACTCAAAACCAAATATATATTAAAATTGCCTGATGAAATGTTAAACCTTTACAACCTTTTGAACCATATTCTATTCTTGTACAAACCTACCATGAGTTTATTTTATCAACTTATTAGTACCTACATTGTTCACCGAGGTGACTGATTCCTATCGAGTTATTTATCATATTATTTGAGGGCCGAGGAGCAGCCGAGGGCCTTTAAACACACAAGGTAGGAATCACACTTTTTCCTGAGTGATACATTATAGCAACAACGGCAAACAATTGAATGAAAATTATTATTTTTCGACCCACATTCTAGTACGCCTGCAATGACATACTTTCTAACTCAAGTTTGGAAAAGGAATAAGTCGCTTTCCAAGCAGGTGTAGTTAGTACCTTTTGTAAATAAAGTTTAAACTCATGTGATCACAACACATTAGGTATAATATAACATGTATTTATCACATTTATTTACCAATTTTTCTTGACGTTTTTGTAAAAACCTCTAATTGTTTGAACTTTTTCTGCCCCTCCCTATTTTATTATATTTGACCCAAGCTTAACATGTGGTAAATTTTACATAAAAATCCTCTCTCAGGGATATAATTGTGACCAGCGCACCATCTGATCTCCGGAAGATTGCCTACCCAGGAGGGGCAGTTGCCCTGGGCATGCTCCTGACTGCCCGCTTAGGTGCAGCCTACTGGGGGCAAATAGCTGATTGTGATGAGACTTATAACTACTGGGAACCTCTACATTATTTAGGTAAATCTAGTATCAAAATCAATCTTATTAATACTTGATCTGTCCAATGGCGGTTAACCACTGGTAGCTATGAAACAAGTTAAATTTAGTAACATATGTGTCTGTTTGTTTATCTGTATGTCAATGGCCTCTATCTCTGCAACCCTAATAGTGTTCATATAAGTATATATGAACACTAATAAGGGTGTACATTGAGTTTGTTTAGTGTATAGTAAGTGTAATTTTCTACATATGTTTTCGGCCCTTCTGGAGTGTTATATTGACAACAAAACCGATCAGTTTCTTCTTAAACATTTCAGTGTATGGCAGCGGCCTACAAACATGGGAATACAGTCCTGTGTATGCAATTCGCTCTTATGCATCTCTATGGCTGTTTGCCATCCCTGCCAAGCTGCTGTCTTTGTTTATGGAGCCAGTGTCAGTGTTTTATGCTCTGAGATCAATATTGGCAGTCCTGACTGCTTGGGCTGAGCTTATGTTTTACAAGTAAGTTTTTTATTTTGACGCGCGTCTTAACATCCTGTTATTTACTTTACAACCGATCACATGAGCGTGCGTCAACGCGCGTTAACGCAGCCCTCAGAGAAAATGTCTAGACGCAGGCGATGGCGCGTTGACTGACGCGCGCTTTGATATCTATGTATACATAAAACATATATAGTATAGTATAAATATAGTCAGATTGCTGTTCAGTTAAGCGCGCTTTCATCGCGATTTCACGTACTCTTTTCCCAGACTGACGGTAGTGACGAGTGATAAATTTAATGAAAGCTCGCAACAAGCGCTTACGCACTCTTTAAATTTACCGTTCGTTGACGCGCGTCAATGCGCGTTACATGTGAGCTTAGTCTAAGTATTTTTATCATTTTAGGGTTCAAAATGTAATTCAGAAAAGGTTTACCTACCTACTCAAGTTCTTGAAGACAACAGAACTTGAATCCCATCCATGACTTTTAACATCGGGATATGCGCTAGGGGTGCCATTACAGCATCCTATGACGCCACAGTAAAATCTGGGTCCCTAACTCATGTTTATGTTTCTTTTAGAGCGGTGTGCCACGAATTCGGCGTGCACGTAGGCCGAGCATGGCTTGCATTCGCACTCCCAGCGGCCGGAATGTTCTCCGTAGCAGGCGCCATGTTGCCCAGTGCGTGGAGCTGTGCGCTAGGGGGCGCCGCGCTCGCTTGCTGGTGGCGGCGCCGGTATGTCGCCGCCACGGCCGCCACTGCCGCTAATGCTATATTCAGTGAGTATTGTGTTAGTTCTAGAATGTTCTCAGTAGCGGGCGCCATGTTGGCCCAGTGCCAGTAGCTTAGCTTCGAACTCACGGAGATCAGCTTCGTGAATCAAGCGATACCTGGGACGACAAACTGGTCCATTGTCCTTATTGACAGCCCAATCATCCTCCATTTTCACCGACGTGTCCGAGGCGGGGCGTAGAGATCTTGAACTCTCATTTTATTATTTTAATTGATTATGTTTGTTTAAGCCGTTGTTTTTCCAATAAAGTAAATAAATAAATTTATAAGCTTGTTTAATAAACCAAATCTTTTTTTGTCTTTTACAGGTTGGCCATTCACAGCTCTCCTCGGAATACCCATAGCCATTGACATGATTGTCATAAAGCGGCAATACATGGAGTTTTTCAAATACTGCGGGATCTGCCTTGTCACCATGCTTCTACCCATGATGCTTATTGACTCATGGTACTACGGCCGACTGGTCATCGCTCCTGTGAACATAGTTACGTACAATCTGTTCACTGAGCATGGACCGGATTTGTATGGGATCGAGCCTTGGACGTATTACTTTGTGAATGGATTCTTGAACTTCAATATTGTTTGGGTGAGTTTTATCTAATACATCCCACGTGATGGAACACAAAACGATTTGATGATGAACAGACTTGTCAAAACTATACTATACTACGGCACGGCCGAACTGCAAGCGCCTAGCTTGGCATATGTTAGCGTCACGCGGCTAGCGCAAGAAAAAACAACCGTTTGAAAATGCAGAACTAGCCACACTGTAAGCACCTTAGTTTAACTAGATGCTTTGCTATAAAAACTATCGTAGTTTGACGAATTCAACACGGATGTAAGCGTTACGTTTAGCGAGGCGTTGGTTTTATCTTGGCGTGCTGCAAGCCGTGCGGCCGTGGGCTTAAGATTGGCCTTGAAGAGCTTCGACTAAATCTACACACTTTGTATCTTTTTTTTCACCAAGGTGGCAAACAGGTTTGTGGCCCGCCTGATGGAATGCGGTTACCGCATTCCGTCAGGCGCTGATGCACGCCTGCAACATCAGGGACATAACACGCGCGTTGCCTACCCTTTAAATATCTTAGAAGACCTTATTTTAAGAACCCCATGTTGAACACAGCATGTTTGTTCCAGCTCCTAGCCCTCTACAGTCCGCTAGCGCTATACGTGTGCTACCGCGCCGCGCCTCGCTCCACGGCGCGCGCCGACTTCTGCTCGCCGTACTGGTTCGACATGCTGCCTCTCCTGCTGTGGCTTGCAGTCTTCATGATCCAGCCTCATAAGGAAGAGCGGTATGTTACTTGTTCGTTTCTATACAGTCCCCTAGCCCTGTACTGTACGTGTGTTACCGACTTCTGCCTGGCTTCGCCGTACTGGTTCACGCGGCTGTCACAGAGTGGCTCTCGATAGTTCCCTCCTGAGGCAGATCACATGCCATTCTATCGGCCGCTATCGTCAGAGTGGCCGGAAGAATATGAACGAGTCTCGTACTGAACAGATTGAGTGAGATGTATAAATGAGAAGGCTTTATCCAGCTGTAGGTGTCAACGGGGTCAATGTGATGTGGTTACCCTACATTGTGACAGAACATGCCTGTACTGTCTGGGTAGCAGCCTCTGTTCCGCCTTCGACTTTTTGTTTTCCGCCACTCAAATCCAAATTTTAATGTATTCTCATTTAGTTCCGGAGATCACCTCTTACTGAAAACTTACAAACCTTACCACTATTGTTAATTTAGATCTCAAAATAGTTTTATCTATATCATTATTTGTCTCTTTTTCTGTGTTTAACTCCAGACACAGTGATCTGGTCAATATATGAATGTTTCGCCATTTCAGGTTCCTGTACCCAGTCTACAGCCTGATAATCCTAGCCGGGGCGATCGCGCTCGATTGCATTCAGAAGATGGTCTATACATTCGGCTCGGAGATCCTCAAACTGCGCTTCGAAGGCGTCAAAGTTCACTACTTGTCGTACACTATGCCTCTAATGGTGTTGTTTACGCTGGTTGCGGGGATTGCTGGTGAGTGAACTTTTATTTCCACATTTGACCTTTAAATGTAGTTTTATGCACCATAAAGTTTTATTATTTTGTGTCCAATGTCTATACGAATAATAAGGTTATTTAAACTCGCTGCGGAGTCGGCAGTAGTGTGACCTATGACCTTAACCTTTAGCCCTTGGATTTCAACCTTTTAAATTAATCAAACGCGCGCAACAGTGAACGAACTTAATAGGATCTGCTTAACTCCGTCTTTCTTGAGAGGCAAACGCCCCTATGATGTTAACGAAGTTGTTGATCAGTACGTCTTCCTAGACCAAATGGTCCAAGCTGGATAAATCCAATAAAGAAAATATTCGATGAAGAAGAGGTCAGCCGACGACTCCAACTCGGACGGACAGCGTTCGGGAAACTTCGCAATATCTTCTCGTCGCAGATATCTACCGCAGAGCCTCAAGACGAAATTCTTTAACCAATGTGTGTCACCAGTGATGACTTACGGAAACGAGACGTGGTCGCTGACTAACGGCTCGTGCTCAAAGTAGCTCAGCAAGCTATGGAGAGAGCTATGCTCGGAGTTTCTCTATGCGATAGGATCCGGAATACGGAAATCCGTAGAAGAACCAAAGTAACCGATATAGCTCTCAGAGTTAGCAGGCTGAAATGGCGTTGGGCAGCCATATAGCTCGCAGAACCGGCTTTCTAGACTGCCATCGCTCCAATGTCACATCATCGAGTGGGAAGTGTGGGAAGACTTCCCACTCGATGATGTGACATTGGAGCGGTCGCCCCGAGTCGATGGATGGAGGCGGCTCAGGACCGCTATTCGTGGCGTCGTTTGGGGGAGGCCTATGTTCAGCAGTGGACGTACACAGGCTGATGATTATGAATTAATCAAAGTGAAGTAAAAGTCTAGCACAAACTTGTTAAATTACATAATTATCCCCAAAGATTCGAAGAGGTCAAATAACATGCCTTACAACGCGCTATCGATATTCCTCTTTTCATTAGTTAGGTAGATCTATTCTTATGATTAAGGTATTTGTGATTGTGAGTTACTTTTGACCTTAGGCTTAGAGCTTCCTATTGCGACCTTTTATTTGATGATTATTTTCCAGGTATATCACGAATAACAGCACTCTACACCAACTACCACTCTCCAATGACGATTCTCCACCACCTACCACCATCCAACGGTGTCGACCTCACAGTTTGCTATGGCAAGGAGTGGTATCGATCACCATCCAGCTTTCTACTGCCCGAGGGATATAGGATACGGTTTATACAGAGCGAGTTTAATGGAATGATGCCGGCGCCTTACGCGGATACTTCAAACGGTGAGTGACCTTGACCGTGGACTTTGAACCTTGACACTAGCTTTATAAAGGACCTCACAGTTTGCTACGGCAAGGAGTGATATTGGTCACCATCCAGCTTTCTACTGCCCGTGGTGAACAGGATACGGTTTAGATACAGGCCGAAATTAACGGGATGATGCCGGCGCCTCACGCGGTTACTGTTAATGATATGTGACCTCGTTGACCTTAACTAATTAACCAAGTAACATTGTAAAAATGGAAGTTTGATCGACCGGAGACACAAGTCTTCGGTGGCCAAGGCGAAGACCTATCGCGGTCTCTTATAGCAAGCTTTTGTAGATAAATCCTTGTCAAATAAATTTAGCTGGTCGCGCCATCTTCAGTTGTCTCTGCCACCGTACCGTCATCCCTCATTAAGGGCCATAACACTACTTTTATCAAATAAAATATCATGCGAAGCCATGATAGAGGCGCTAGTAAAAATAAATGTAATTCCATAAATATTTTTCCGCAGCCACCCGTCTGATCCACCCTCATTTCAACGACAGAAACAAAGGCGACGACCGCACCTACCTAAAGCCTTCCCAATGCCACTACTTGGTCGACTCTGATCTCGGGAGCCCCTCCACTCTCCAGCCAGCGTATTACAAAGACACATCAGTCTGGGACGTCAGCTCAGCTTTACCAATACTTGATACAGAGAAGTCACATAAAGTGTTCCGGGCGTTTTATGTGCCGGTGTTCTCGGAACAAAATACAGTGTTTGGGAAGCTGTATTTGTTGAGGAATAGATTTATTTAAGATGGATTTGTTCTGATAAACCCAAACTTAAAAATGCTTTAGATATGTCGGTATGGGACGTCATATCAGCCCTACAATACCTGATACAGAGAAGTCACATTAGGTGTTCCGAGCGAACTATTTGTCGGTGTTCTCGGAAAATAATACAGCGTTTGGGAGACTATATTTGCTGAAGAATAGATTTATTTACGATGACGATACGATACCATTTTGTCTATTCCACCCTAGGCAACACACCTCACGCTACTCATACATAGAAAAGTCAAATGTTTGTAAAACTAAAGACGCGTTGCAGTTTTAAAACTATGCGATCTAGATAGTTCAGATCAAACGACGTATAAGTCGTGTAGAAATGACAAAAGACTGGGATTGAAAATGTCATGCTGTTGCGCTTAGATCATATTTGTCAATTAAAATATAATCTTTATCTACACGACTTATATAAGACTTTTAAATTACTCATTTATCAAAATAGAACAAATTATTATAGAATTATAGGGATGACATATAATCATAATAATAATAAAAGCATAAGGCATATGTGGCCCAGCTGTGGTTTACCCCGGGTCTATTAAATTAGAACGATGACTATGGTACATTTCACTATCATGTAATTCTAAGCTTCGAAAGTAAATTGTATGTAGATTGATATGGACCTTTACAAACTGAATATCCACATCTCACTTATAAAGCAATAATAAGTCAATATAAGTAGATTTTAAAGCATATTTTGATAAAACTATTCTCTATGATCGAGCTTCTTTAGAAATGTTAAGGTGGGCACTGACCGGCGTTACGGAACGTAATATGTTACACAGCGAGCGTTCGTGCAGTCAGTACGGGTACGGGGAAAAAAGGCACGAGCACCAAGACGGATTTTAGCACATGCTTGCTGCAAATGGTACATTACGCCCCGGTCAGTACCTGCCTTCAAAGTGGGCGAGTTTGTGCTATTACATTTCGAGTCAGAACTACCACCCGTAGCGCTCAATTTGTACTGTCATCTCTGCACCTTGTCTATTCTATGAACGACTGACTACGCGTTGATGATTTGAAACCAGTACCAGTAGTGATAGAGTTTATGATTTAAAAAGATATTTATGTCGAGTTTTATTAAGGTAGACTCACGGTTTGCTATAAAATTAATACAAGTCAATTTAAAACTAAAGCGTATATTTCCCTAGAAATGCCAATTCCCTAGAATGCAAAACTTAAAACGAGTCGCAACTTGGTGTCAGCGAGGGGACTGCGCGGGGCAAGCGTGCCGTGGAGTTTTTGTACATACAAAACTACATTTGAATTTTTAATGAAGTACCTATGCATTGGTATTACTATTTCAAAACGTATTAGTGAAAAATGTTAAAATAGAATAGTAAATTAAAATGAATTGTTATGCGTTTAAAATCATTGGTTCTAAAATAAATTGGTTTTGTATGCAACAAGTACTAGTAGTATGCTTACGGTTCCATCTGTACGGTTCACTTTGTAAAATCTATGATTTTCAAACAAATTACAGGTGCAATAGACAAAAATATATTAAAGTAATTTTATTTTGATTGATTTAGTTGATATTCTGTTTACTTATTGATGATAATTGATAAGTCACCCCACTATCTTTTTTCTTTGCAGTTGATTGATTTTAACACGCAAGACGGCATATTTTTTATTTTTTTGGTTATTCGCATTCGGTCGCGATGGGAGTATGCGAGTGGCTAAATAAGTTGTTGCTGATCGGCAACATCTCATGGTGCAAACATTTGGTTCGGGATGTCGGTTCCCTACGCTAGTAATAATAATTCAGTGGGGTAATCTCTGTGTATAAACATAACCCTTGACTACAAGGTTCAAAATAACATAAGCAAGTCAATTTCAGGATATCAATCTTTGCTAAGGAGATTTATTTATTTTACTAATACCTTTTAAGAATTAATGATTGAATATTTTATCGCACTTAAAACATGGGGCTAGATGATGCTGTGTGGATTGTCCAGAATTATTTATTAATATTATAAAAGCGCAAGTTTGTGCCGTTGTGAAGATGTTTGGCTGAGGCAACGCCAATTCTACTGAATGGATGGAGCTGAAATTTTACACACAACACGATCTGGACCTGAAATGATGTACATATATTATGTAGGCTACTTTTTATTCAAAACAACTGGTGCGAAGCCGCGGGCAGGAGATATTTTATTGTAATTAAAGCCACCTACGAGAGATACACATGTTACGAAATCATTAAGTGAGATTATCTTTTGGATGTTGTCAAAAGTTCAAACAAGTAGGATAATAATAATTGTAATATGGATCTCAGCACACCTAGCGGACTTAAATGGAAATCGATCAGTAGTTTTGTTCTGCAGAAATTCGTTTAGTCTAGTTCAGTCAGCATTCATGTGCATAGATCCAAGAAAACTTAACAGATCCTAGTCATAAATTAACTGTTGCTTGAGATAATATATTTTGCTAAGTTTATTTTGTTATTTTCGTAAATTATTGTGCAACTAACGTAGAGCATTTTTATTTTTGTGTTTGCTGTCGTGTATTTGTAGAATGCATTTTATGAACTGATCTAAATGTGTTTTAGAGTTAGTTTAAGATTTCTGAATTTTATATAATGAAGAATGTTTTATTTAATTTTAAAAGGGTAGTTTTATAATCTTATAGTAATATGACTGTCTTTGTGTAAATAATCTATGAGTAGTCACGGCCTACGTGATAAAATAATAAATTCAATGAAGCCATGAAACAAAATTTTATTTTAGTAAGCTACATTGTAGATTTAAGTCGTCTTTTTGTGATTAATTTATTTTTGTATTGTTTTATTGATTTTATTTAATTTAAATTATTCGTGATAATGCGAGAAATTGTCCACGTTCAAGTTGGGAGGTGCGGCAACCAAATCGGATCTAAGGTAAGCCACCTCATACACTTTTGTAGTTATCAAAAACTTACGGTTTAATTCCGTTCGCAGTTCTGGTCGTAAATCAAACGAGCATGACAAGAATTGATTAAAACCCTCTAAACAAACATATAAGGTTTAATTTCGTTTGCAGTTCTGGGAGGTGATCTCAGACGAGCACGGCATAGATCCGGATGGCAGCTACCACGGAGACTCCGATCTGCAACTAGAACGCATCAACGTTTACTACAACGAAGCCGCCGGCCGCAAGTACGTGCCTCGGGCCGTCATGGTCGACCTCGAACCCGGCACGTTGGACACCCTGCGTGGAGGGCCGTATGGCTACATCTTCCGACCAGACAACATGGTATATGCATCCTCAGGCGCTGGCAATAACTGGGCTAAAGGTTATTACACCGAAGGCGCAGATTTGCTCGAAACTATCCTCGATGTTGTTCGTAAGGAGGCGGAGGGTTGCGATTGCTTGCAAGGCTTCCAACTTGTCCATTCTATAGGAGGCGGCACAGGGTCGGGTTTGGGAACGCTGTTGCTAGGCAACTTAAGCGAAGAGTACCCTGATAGGATCTCGCTCACATTCTCGGTAGTGCCCAGTCCGAAAGTCTCGGACACGGTTGTTGAACCTTACAACGCGACGCTCTCGATGAACCAGCTGATAGAAAACTCGACACAATCCTACTGCATAGACAACGAAGCGCTCTACGATATCTGCTTTAGAACGCTCAAGTTGAAAACCCCAACGTACGGAGACTTGAATCACTTAGTTTCGTCTACTATGTCCGGTGTAACGACCTGTCTTAGGTTCCCAGGGCAGCTGAATGCTGATTTGAGAAAGCTGGCAGTGAACATGGTTCCGTTTCCACGTCTACATTTCTTCATGCCTGGGTTTGCCCCTCTCACTTCACGGGGAAATCAGCCGTACAGAGCTCTGACGGTGCCAGAGCTAACTCAACAGCTGTTCGATTCGAAAAACATGATGGCTGCCTGCGACCCACGTCGTGGTCGCTATTTAACCGTTGCAGCGATCTTCAGAGGACGCATGTCTATGAAGGAAGTCGACGAGCAAATGTTGAATATTCAGAAAAAGAACAAAGACTTCTTCGTCGAGTGGATACCGAGCAACGTGAAGACAGCTGTCTGCGACATCCCGCCGCGAGGGTTAAAGATGTCAGCTACGTTTATAGGGAACACGACGGCGATACAGGAGTTGTTCAAGCGGATATCGGAGCAGTATTCCTCTATGTTCAGGAGGCGAGCGTTTCTCCACTGGTACACAGGGGAAGGGATGGACGAGAATGACTTTACTGAAGCGGATAACAACATGAGCGATCTGATATCGGAGTACCAGCAGTACCAGGATGCGACGACGGAGGGCCAGGAGTTCGAGGAAGAGGGCGAGGTGGCTAGAGACAACAGTGACGAATAGAACCAGAATAAATAAATTATTGCATAGGTACGTTCATGGCTTTTATTTCATTTAACTTGACCTTTTTAAGTCGGTTAAAATGTTATTTAACCGACTTCAAAAAGGAGGAGGTATGTTACTTGATATCTCCGCCTATAGTTACTATTATACAGGGTGTCCGGTAATTAATGGATAACCCCGCAGGTACATGTGGGGGGGCAAGGGGGCAACTCAAAAAAAATTAAAAAAAAAATCTATCTGCAAAGGTCTAGGATTTTTTAATTTTTTTTTTAAAGTCTGTTTTTTTTTAAATTTTGATACCTTTGTTAAAAATGTTGAACACTACGGCTACAAATTTAATGATAACGAATTGATTTTCTCTGGAAATAACCGTGAATAATTGGCCTTGCTATGGCGCATCACAAATTATTCCTAGCCACAACTGTTTGTTTTTTTCAAATAGTTAAAAATAAAAATTAGTGTATTCGATTTTTTTATGATAATGTTTGAGCACCTGTGGTATAAAAAAAACGTATGGAGACAGGGGTGGCCTACAGCTTAAAAAACTTGCCTACTTCATGTAGTTTTTGAAAAAGTATCACACTCAATTTTTTTATTGTCAAATTACCGAGTTATGGCTATTAACAGACTGGAACGATGATTTTCAAATAAAATAAGATTTTATTAAATTTCAAAAAAATACTTGCAGTAAATTTAATTCAAGTACTTAACTGATTGTGTTAAAACGCTGACGACGACGGCTCAAACGGAAACGAACATAAGCTGACCTTGAATAGCTTACTACCTGCTGCGTAGGCCCACGTTCAATGGGTTGCTTATTGTGTGAGAGAGATAAACAATATTAACTGTATGCGAGTAACAAGGACATAAAAAGGAAGCTTCCTTGCCTTCATTTCATTTCTTCATTTGATTATTGTTTTGTTTAGTTAGTGCGTGTTTCGATACCTTCGACACCACATGTACTTATCTCGGTTCTCGTGCATTATCTTCGATTTACGACGACTCGGCGTTACTGTCGGACTATTAGTGTTTTGCATTACGATTGGACTGTTGTTTGGTGATATTTCAACGACTCGGCATTCTACTGGACTCATTGTTTTGTGCACTACGATTGGATTATTGGTGTCAAGACGATACTGAAATGCCCCGCATACAGTACTCAGATCAGGAGTATGCTAACATGCATTTCATTTATGGGGAGTGTGGCGGTAATGCCAACGCAGCTGCTGTACTCTATCGGGAGAGATACCCTAACGTGCGTCACCCTGACTATCGTGTTTTTATTCGAGTGCACAACGCTTTCTCAGAAGGAAGAATACCTGGACATGGCGTCGGTGGTTCCGGCGAAGGAAGACCCCAGCGTAGTGACAATGAGGATATTGTACTCAATGTCATTGCGGAAGATCCTTCTGTTTCAACAAGAGAAATAGCAAGACGGGAAGGCATTGGAAAGTCGACAGTACATAGCATTTTGAAGAAACACAAATTTCATCCTTACCATGTGAGCCGTGTGCAAACTTTAGAGCCAAGGGACTATGATGCAAGAGTAAATTTTTGTCGCCATATGTTGAGCAAAATTAATGAAGACGCGGAGTTTTGCGACCGGATATTGTGGAGCGACGAATCATCGGTGAAAAGAGATGGGTACCTTAACCTACACAATCTTCATAGCTGGCAACTAGAAAATCCTCACATAATGCGCGAAGACAGATCCCAATACCAATTTAAAATTAATTATTGGACCGGAATATTTAATGGTCAAATTATTGGCCCATTCGAATTGCCAGGAAACCTAGATGGACCGGGTTATTTGACATTTTTACAAAATGATTTACCTGGCCTATTAGAAGATGTACCTTTGATAGTTCGTCAAAGAATGTGGCTGCAAAATGATGGGTGCCCAGCACATTACGCTACGCCCGTACGGAGGTACCTGAACGAACGGTATCCCAACAGATGGATCGGCCGCCTGGGACCTATTTTATGGCCACCACGATCGCACGACCTAAACCCACTGGACTTTTTTTATTGGGGCTGCTTAAAAGAAATAGTGTACATAAAACCAATCGCAACAATACAGGAACTTCGTCGACGTGTTTTGGACGCGGCTCGAGAAATTGGAGAGCGCAGGTATTTGCGCCTACTGAAAAGGTCATTCATAAGAAGATGTAGAGCCTGTATTAGAGTAGGTGGCAAACAATTTGAACATTTATTATAAGACTACCTATTTGAAATTGTTGTTTCAATTATTAATAACACCCCAACCACCCCAAAATACACTTTCACTGATTTTCAAAATAAATTTCTTATCTTATTATTTGTTTTTGTTATAAGAAAAATAGGGCTAGAGAAACATAGGTAGCCATAAGTCGGTTATTTGACAATAAAAAAAATTAAGTGTAATACTTTTTAAGAAACTACATGAAGTAGGCATATTTTTTAAGCTGTGGGCCACCCCGGTCTCCATACGTTTTTTTTATACCACAGGTGCTCAAACTTTATCATAAAAAAATCGAATACACTAATTTTTATTTTTAACTGTTTGAAAAAAACAAACAGTTGTGGCTAGGAATAATTTGTGATACGCCATAGCAAGACCAATTATTCACGGTTATTTCCAGAGAAAATCAATTCGTTATCATTGAATTTGTAGCCGTAGTGTTCAAAATTTTTAACAAAGGTATCAAAATTCGGACTTTAAAAAAAAAATTAAAAAATCCTAGACCTTTGCAGATAGATTTTTTTTTTAATTTTTTTTGAGTTGCCCCCTTGCCCCCCCACATGTACCTGCGGGGTTATCCATTAATTACCGGACACCCTGTATAGAGAAAGATCCTGAGGTGGTCCCATAATTTTTTTTTTCTTGAGGGATTAGTATTTATTTATCCCGTTAAAAAGCAAATTAATATTTATGGAGAATCACGACTAGCTACAACTGTTTTGGTGATATCTGGGCCAATTGTTAATAGATTTTAATGATTCTTTCGTTGTTGTATAAAAATTGATTTTGAGGTGGTCTCCTATAAGTTTGATTCTCGAGGAATTGCTATGTGCGCCATAAAAGGTTAGGTACATTAATCACCTAATGGTTTCCGTGGCAACGGGCGTCACCGGTTTCATCCATCTGTCATTAAACTAATCTAACTGATTAATAACTAGATGTCGCAAAAGTAAACTCAATTTTTTGCGCATGAACATAGACCTTCGGTCAGGGAAAGTAAGGGAGGGGTGATTTCGTTCGTCCGAGACAGAAGAATATTTAAGTAGGTGATGGGGTGATTGCGTTCGTCCGAGGCGGGTATCATCTACCGGAATTAGAAGTCAAATCGTTTTTTAGAACACGCCAATTTTTGTTGTAGACTGTAGGTATATCAGAAATAATCAGAAGAACAAGTGAGGTAAAAGAGGATAAGTAGGCCCATCTCTGTCTTACCTCTTTTCTCGCCTGAACGGCTGATCGGATCTCAATGAAATTTGGCAGGGGTAGTCCCCGGGACGAACAGGCTGGACGTAGGCTAGGTACTTAAAAAGCGCGTGCGAAGCCGCGGGCAGCAGCTAGTATTATCTATATTTCTACAGGATAACTATATTGATTTCCAATCAATATTTATTATTTTTTGTTACATAAATAGAATACAAAAACATACATTTCACCTAAACACTAGACAATAAAGGACAAACACTGACAGGACAAACAATTATTCTTCCACGTCTTCATCGAACTCTCCTTCGTCATCAGCCGTGGCGTCCTGGTACTGCTGGTACTCCGACACCAGGTCGTTCATGTTGCTCTCTGCCTCCGTGAACTCCATCTCGTCCATACCCTCACCGGTATACCAATGCAGGAAAGCTTTCCGCCTGAACATAGCTGTAAACTGCTCGCTTATCCTCTTGAACAACTCCTGTATAGCTGTGGTATTACCGATGAAGGTAGCAGACATCTTCAATCCACGGGGAGGTATATCGCACACGGCTGTCTTTACGTTATTGGGAATCCATTCTACGAAGTAGCTGCTATTCTTGTTCTGGATATTGAGCATCTGTTCGTCCACCTCCTTCATGGACATCCGTCCGCGGAACACGGCTGCGACGGTGAGGTAGCGCCCGTGGCGTGGGTCGCATGCTGCCATCATGTTCTTTGCGTCAAACATCTGTTGCGTCAGCTCTGGGACCGACAAGGCCCTGTACTGCTGGCTGCCTCGCGCTGTCAGCGGTGCAAACCCAGGCATGAAGAAGTGCAACCTTGGGAATGGAACCATATTGACGGCAAGTTTTCTTAAATCCGCGTTCAGCTGTCCCGGAAACCTTAGGCATGTAGTCACTCCAGACATCGTTGCTGAGACTAGGTGGTTCAGATCGCCGTAAGTCGGCGTCGTCAGCTTCAGGGTGCGGAAGCAGATATCGTACAAGGCTTCGTTGTCTATGCAGAATGTTTCATCGGTGTTCTCGACCAGCTGATGAACTGATAATGTTGCGTTGTAAGGTTCTACAACAGTGTCAGAAACCTTAGGACTCGGGACTACAGAGAACGTATTCATGATTCGGTCAGGGTATTCTTCTCGAATCTTTGATATAAGCAGCGTTCCCATGCCCGAGCCCGTGCCTCCGCCTAGCGAATGTGTTAGCTGAAATCCTTGCAGACAGTCGCATCCTTCTGCCTCTTTTCTGACGACGTCTAGGACGGAATCTACCAGCTCCGCACCCTCCGTGTAGTGTCCCTTCGCCCAATTATTTCCGGCTCCCGATTGTCCGAACACGAAGTTGTCAGGCCTGAAGATCTGTCCGAAGGGTCCCGAGCGGACGGAGTCCATGGTGCCGGGCTCGAGGTCGACCAGCACGGCTCGCGGGACGTACTTGCTGCCGGTCGCCTCGTTGTAGTATACATTGATGCGTTCCAGTTGAAGATCGGAGTCTCCATTGTACGCTCCGGTGGCGTCGATTCCGTGCTCATCCGAAATCACCTCCCAGAACTGAAAGAAATAAATTGTCAAAATTAGACATTATATTCTTTTGGACTCATGCATGTTATAAAGAGGGATCCGTAATATCTAAGAGTCGCCGTCATCGAAATCGATGATGAGGGGCCTAAATAGAAAAAAAAAATGCTTTGGTTTGTGATCAAAGGTATTCGGACATGAAATCGCGATGGTGGAGCTCCTAGTAAAGCTTCAGCTTCGAGAGAAAATGTCGTACCTTAGCTCCGATCTGGTTTCCGCATTGCCCGGCCTGGATGTGGACGATTTCCCTCATATTGATAATTTCACAAAAAATTTGGCCCCTTTGGTAAAATATCACTACAAACTTTGGTTAATTTTGCATAAAAAAATGTAAAAAAATATTTCTTTAAATTATTATAATGTGCATCGCACACGGAATTTCCATATAAGTGATTAGTTCAAATTCATTTGTCATACACGGGGTGAAATCTTATTCAAATTTTGAAATTGAGTATATTGATTTACACTGCCAGATACTAATCATATTGAACCTCGCCTCGCTGGTATAAAGCAAGGTTCAGGCATGCCATGGTCTTGCTTAAAAATCCCGTCATGCGTCTAGCAGGCTAGCATCTAGCATGCTAGCCATGACGCATGACGGGATATGCAATCGGACAATATACGTCATCAATTATCATCGATAGTGATGGATGACAGCCAGTATTATGATACCTAGAAACCACAGAGGTATAATAGAGAGATGACAATCCTTTACGCTGAGTATACAAAACCTAGTGTCGCATTAGAAGCATACACAGTAAACAAAATAAAAACAATACTTCGCGCTGTGTTCTTGCCATGCACACAAGGCATAGAGTGCAACTAATCGTTCGCACACTAGGTTGCAAGTAATGTTCGTACAGCACCACTGCAGACGCAACAATATGCGTTCACAATAGGGATTGCTTGACGATAAAAAGTGAAACGATAAGTGTGAAGTCCGTAAACAGACATTGCTTATCTTTTTTATGAGTTACCTAATAGACGTTATCGTAAAATAATATACAGATTTGTGGATCAACATCCACATTATTTATTCATAAATATATTATTATACAGGCTTTAACAGCATTACCAACAAAATTGAGCATACATAGATTACTGTCCAGTGAAATTTATGTACAGTTAAAAGCCCCTCCTCTTTTTACTGCTCCATCATCAGACCCTGATCACCATCTATCTGTCACATATTCCTTGAGACGATTCTAATAAGCCCAAACACGATATATTTCCATCTGAACCTGATCCTGCAGCATCAGGTCATGGTTACCATGTCTTTGCAATATTGTTGAAGTGACATGATACCAAATATCGAATCGATCATAGAACTGGAAGTTGCTTATATCCCTTCAGCCGCTAGAGAAGAGCTGATAATCTTCAAACGGCTGAACTAATTTTCATGAGACATAGCTAAGAACACTCTCGATCACATCAGTAGGTAGTAATTAATTAGTCAATGTAATAAATAAATAGGTATCAAAAAAGTAAATCTTTGTCGAAAAAGAACACACTCGAGGCACATCACTAACTCACGACTACGAGCAGTGGCCGTACCACGCGGTTGAACGTGTTCTGTTAGCTTCAATTTAATTATCCATTGCGGTATCAGAACTCAACGTTCGAATAGTCATTAGTACAGAGCAAGCAATGTAAACAGTTTACAACAATAACGTGACTGGCGTTCAGTCACATAATAAAAAAGTTGCATGAAATCAATCAACGTATAATTGTTTTTCAAGTTTTAGTATGAAAAATTTATTATTTTCAGTACTTTTGACTTAAAGTTCTTAATTTCTCTTTTATTTTCACAAACTACTATGGAACAACACGGCTTTTTGCTAGAATATGATAATCCGTTGTAGCCAACGTTCAAACTTCAACTAAATGAAACGATTAATGCCGCAAGCTTCGATCGTTATAAATAATTGATCGAAGGCCGCGAGCAATGTGTTCTGTTTTTGGGCATATTGCTGCGACACCGGCCCCACCCCCTCTTCGCATCTCCTTTGTTTCTGATATCTGTGCTAGAAACCTTCCAGGCAGTACTATTTTTTTCCCATATACCTATTAAACCCGGCTTTTCTAGGCGCGTAGGCTTCTAGACTTAATTGCAGATTCTAAGAGAGAGTAGAATCTGACTCAATAATAATAATTACTATTAATATGGTAAAATCAACAGAAATATTTATGCTATAGCGCCTTATTCAATCTCTTAAATAAAATGGATTTAGATAGCATATTTCACGATCTTAACAAAGTAGGTACATACCTATTGTTATCGCTTATTGAAAAATCGTTTATATTGTTTTAAATTTCAATGCATATGTAGGGTTCCGTAAATATCAAAGGGAACTGATGTGTGAGGGCTTCTGATTTAAAAAAATATATAATAGTCTTAGTAACCTTGTACGTACCTAAGGTTAAACATCGCATAGTTTTGATGAGTAAGAACGTAGGTATACAAACAACTCACGGCACCGCGCACCGAGTCCAAATCTTGCTTCTGTCTGGTAAAATGAATGTTGTATGTAAAATTACTAATCTAATGGTCAGAATACATCTTTAGCGCGTTAGTGCACTAACTGGGTCTGAAGGACGGTCTCACTCAGTTTGCAGTGTAGAAAGAGATGCACTTTATCTCAACGCAGGAAAACAGCTGTTAGTCATTTAGCAGTCTGACGAAAAGTACAAACTGAAATTAACTTTTTCGCGTTGTAGCTAGAATCTAAAATGTTTTTTTTTAGGCCTAGAAACATAAGCCAGAAAGATTATTTATTAAAAGAGAAAGAGTATTTTGGCTATAAAACTTTTTTTTAATTTTGACAATAATCCGGAACCCCCGGTGCGCGAATTATCTCGCACTCAACGGGTATTGTTTTTCACATAAGAGTCTAACAGGTGAGGAGTGTTTTGATTATTATTTCGAAGATTTATTCCGGCTTGGTGTAGGTACCAAAACTCTTGGGTTTGTGTTATTTCTGTACACAAGTTGGTGTTAGTGTTATGATGCCTGTGGTACGAGCTCCCGGCGCGGCTCAGACGTTCGTCTCGCACTGTCCCGCATTTGGCGCTCCAAATAGAAGTTGCACTTAGCCGCTAGTGCACTTATTGCTGCCACAAGTCCTGCACGCTTTCCTTGTATAAGTTGGGCACGTAGGTATATGGAACTTTCCCACTTGTAGAACCTCTTACTTCTGGCTCATAGATAGAACCTGTCTAAAAGTCGCAAGATAGCGCTAAACTCACATGGGCGTAACGGCACTAACAACGAAGCAATTAATGCGTAAGTATGATGGATATTGAATGCCATTCTAGCCTTTTCAGCCCTTATTTTCCGAAGCCGCCACTAAAAAATATCGCCATGATTGAGTTAATTACCAAAACTGGCTTTTAATCAACTACATACATTCGAAAAAGTTTTTTTTTTATGGATCAACCCTTTTTATAAATACCTACTCCTGTCCGGACGCTACAAAGGTGACTGAAACCGGCAGGCACTGCGATCTTCCGCCGGCTATCTGAACTATAATGCGCAAGTATTACTCCTGAGCACTCCACTGAGTTCAGGGCATCGCCGCGAGGTGGAGCGCCCGTGTCTTACACGATTGTTTTGTTTTCAGTCGCACCGTATTGTCACTATTGTCATGGCGCTCGCTGGAAAATGTCAGCGAGATAGCGCCCGATATAAAATGTTAATTTTAGGTAAATTCTGTATGATGTAGTTGTTTTTGATGAGTGCCGTGTGTGTGGTGCGCGATAGCCCGCGGAGTGATGTCAGTGGTGGACGGGAATGCGGTCAGAGATGAGAAAAAATCAGGTTATTGTGAAGACAGCACCGACAGTGACAATGATACAGAGAGGAAGCGTCTCCTGCGGAGGATCTCGACGAGTAAATGCGTCGGTAGACTGGTGAGTTCATTCATTCATTATTTGATGGATATGCTCTTGTGCAGTGGATGTAGGCCTGGGCGTGCCAAACAGCTGTCAAACCGCGGGAAGGGGGTGGGCGCCCCGCGGCCCCGGCGGCCCATGTGCCCGGGCTAAGCCGGGGATATTTCACCTAGGTAGAACAATTTCTAATTTGTTTACGAAATATAATTGAGGTAGAGATGATTATTACGTTCAGGAATGAGGCATATTAAAGACGTTTGACCTACATATTTAGTTGGGATCTAGATCTCGGAGGGGAGAACGCGTTGTGGGGTGACCATAGTTTTAGTAGGACAAAGCGATTTAGCAGGACTTCAAAATTTATTAGTTTATTTACCTACTCACCTGCCGGTCTCGCATGTCAGTCGTCCCGATGTACCGTAAAATAAAAAAAAATATATTAGACCCGGTAAATAAAAAATAAATTAAAAATATTGATCACAAAGAAAATTATTACAGTAGTAGTAATCATAATAATGCATTCACTGCCGAGCCTCACGGAGCCGGAAATGAACATTTGCATAGGTCATGAAAGTGTTAAGTTTTATTTATTATACCTACCTACCACTTGATTTTCTACGCGCCAGTGTAGGAAAATAACATCTTGAAAATGAATCATCAAGGACATTCAGATTTACGATCACCTCTACCTGGTCACTGGGTCTTTGCCTTTATAAATTACGTCCATTGTTTATTCTTATCTCTTTCTTTTTAAATTCTCTGAGTGCTTTCTGCGGTTCTGGCTAGGTTTTTACCTACGGGGGAAAAGCTAAATGTAGCTATGATCTATATATACAAGATATATTATAAATTTATAATATAAGAATCTTTTAATTTCCTAGATAATATAAACATCTTACTCGTAACTTGACCGATCTCCTCAATCTCTGCATTAGTTTTTCCGAAGCGCTCAATCTTCAGAGTAATCACGAGTACTTTCGGCCGTGTCATAGGTACCATAAATTTAGGTTGCCCGGGAGAAATCGCTCTCAGCGATAACGCAGCCAATCAATTCATTTATTCATCATCATCATAATCATCATGGGTTCACCCACAGCTGGCTATAGGCCTCGTTCCTCATTTACCAGCCTCCTCTATTTTGCGCATTTCGCATCCAAGTGCGCCCTGCAACTTTGACGATCTCTTCAACTCATATTTCAAGAAGACCACACTCTACCAATTAATATTCGCTTTTCCTTTTTGTCTTCTCGTCAACACGTATTGTAAGCGGACGACTCGGACCCTCAATCCATATTAATATTATAAATTCAAAAGTAACTCTGTTAACTTTTCACGCCTCAACGGCTGTGAAGATACGCTCAATGAAATTTGGCAGGGAGGTAAATGGTATCCCGGGAACGGACATAGGCTACTTAAAAAGCGCGTGCGAAGCCGTGGGCAGCAGCTAGTATTATAAAAGCGAAAGTAACCTTTTCACGCCTAAACAGCTGATGGGATCGTAATGAAATTTGGCAGGGAGATAAACAATATACCGGGGACAGACATTGGCTTGAACAGCGCGTGCGAAAACGGGGGCAGAAGCTATAAATAAAAAAAGAAGTCTCTCTTGCGTGCTAGTTATACCATAAGGTGGTAGGGTTACCTTTCTTTATTGATAACATCGACTTCGTTCTGTACTTGAGCCTCTTTATTTCAGAATGCTCGCACCTCGATCTAATTCTGTCATCCAATCGCACTACAAATACCTTGTTACCTGAGTAAACCCGGACATTCGTAAACATACTCGTAGCACTCAACGAAAATAATCTTCCGAATCAACTCGAAACTAAAGGTGCCGGTACAATTGCGCGCGGTTCCGCGCGACGTTGTTTAATGAAATATAATAGTAACATCGGTGTCATTGATACATCTTCATCTTCTAACTAATTAGTAATTAAAAATAATAAAATGTTCTTAAAAAAAATAACATATAGTAGAAAAAAAAAATGTTTTTTCTGGGCCCAGAGCCCGCGTCAACTGAAGGATGAGGTCCACCTACCAGTTGCAGTGGAATAATTTGCTACTTTTTGATGGTAGTGCGCTGCACATGGTTTTGCTGCACGCACCATTAGGGTTGTTGCACACATTACGCTCTGTAACGGGAAATATAAATATCATCGCTACATAGTCAGCTTTGAATTCTGTGTATGAAATAAAAGGCTCTAATATACACACTTATCTACCAGCATTTTAACGGCATAAGCTCACATTCTTTGTTTTTTTCATTCTATCTTTTATTCACACGATACCGATCCTTTTCCGAGTTGATGTGTGCGACAACCTTTATAGTATGGGTCTGACAGTTTGACATCTGTCGCGATTGTAGTCACCCTACTGAATAGTATTCTACGCCCGTGGGCGTCCGCGGAAATCCGTCTGTCAATCTTTTGACTGGGGTCTGTTTCCCCCAACCAAGACCTTTTCACCGTAAAGCAGCAATCAATCCGAATTTTGGATGTCTTGATTCATTTTTGATGTCTTATCATCATTCATATCATCCTGGATTTTTAACTGAAAGGAGGAGTTTCTATGCTAAGATGTATGTATGTTTTTTATAGTAATATTGTTGCCTGTGCGAATCCTTACGGGTTTGTGTTTTAGGTAGAATCGACTACGATTTTTATTCACAAAAGTAGGTAGCTATCTGTTTAGTTATAATATTATCAAGCAAGATATTTGACTTCTCCTATGAAATATTTCCATTGGAAGTTAAGTAATCTATTAAAATATGGTTTTTCGTGGTGTTCTTTGTATTAAATAATACAAGGTTAATTACTCAAAACATAATTAAGTCCGTTCTGCACACTTGTAGTGCAGCATTAAACAACAAGCGTAGTACTTAGTAAACTAACACCAGAACTTGTAAAATGGCTGCCCTACATCCGTTTCCGTTGTGTGCATGTGTACATACCATTTTCTGCCGTACATTATGTACATTAGAAAACTGACCTTTCGGATTCCACTCGGACTCAATAAGAGTTTCGCTCGCTTTTGTTATTATCACGTGGAAAATATATAACTTAACTTAAAAATTCAGTGACATTATCATAAGGCTTTTGTTTGTAGATCCTTTGATCCCATATTATTGAGACGCGCGCTAGTATCCAGCCAAGTTCGAAAATGAACGGGCGACGCAATAGCAGCGAGTATCTTTACACGAACCATTGGGTACGCTTTTAGTCCCATCTTTATCTCAGACATTATCAAACCTAAAGGCTTGCAATTTTGCATGTTTAGTAAGAAATTCATAAAATACTGATTTTAAATTATTTCCTTCAACATACGACGACGCGATGTCATTTTTGTCTTTTCTACCCTAGACAATAATCTCTATGCTTGGCCTACCAGGTCTTGCGTTTTATCTGGTTCCTCCACCAGCAAATTCGTCAGTTCAAGGTAGAGTTTTAGCATCAATTTGTTGAAGTCTTGATTTCCTAACCCGATTAGTTCATCGACCTGCTCGTTTGTATCGACACAAGTTTATATTCTGGCGCATCGCCAGAGCCGGCGCAGTACAACCGGAGATAGACTGTGCTGCGGTCAGGTGCAATCTGTTGTAAATTGCCGGTGTTTCTAATTGATCACATGTATCACACTAATCTTAATATATAAAAGAACAAACGATTTTCTGGTAACAACGCCCATCCTAAACCGCTGAAGCTAGAAAGTTGAAATTTGAAAATAAATAAAAATAAAATAAAATCAGTTTAATGCAGGCACAAAAAACCCATATCACATACAAAAATACAATACAATGCACACAATAGAAAAATATAAAATAAAAAGATTAAACTAACATAGGTAAGACCTACCTATTTTTTATTTTCGTCCATATGGATAGAAATCCAGTGCCTATATATAGGATTGGCCAGATAGTCAGAAACAGCCTTCAGGATGGTGTTGTTGGAGCGACCTAGTCGACTCCAGAAGGCTGCTATCCTCGTCCGTCTTATAGCGAAAAAGTCGGGAACTCCCGCCTCAGAAAACATGGTCGACGCACTGCAGTATCTTGGCAGCCTCATAAGGGCCCGGTATGCGTTATTATACTGTACCCTTATGGTGCTGAAGGATTTCCCAGTGAAGTTGTACCAAAGTTGTTAGGTGTACATACCAAGGCAGTATGCCTTAAACAGGGTGTTCTTCACGTCGGAACTGCAGTTGGCAAATCGGCAAATCGGAAAGAAAGTACCTGTCCCCAATCGGTACACAATCTCCCGCTAAGAAGGGATTTTTGGAAATTCCACCCCTAGAGGGGTGAAAAGGGGGGTTGAAGGTTTTTTGGTGTTTTTGTAACTCTTTAACCAGTAGCCCAATTAGCTTGAAACTAAAGATAATACTAAGAATACAAAACTATTAAACACGTATATCAGGATTTTTCTAAATTTTCCTGAAAATGGGGTAAATCAGGTTATTCAAGTTTATGATTCAAACTATAAAGTAAATACTGATACACATATTTTTATTTTTACAAATGTAACCCTAGGGGGTGTGGAATCAATTTTGATTCCACACCCAATTAAAAAAAAAAGCAAATTCAATTTTGCTGTGTGGATTGTCCAGCATTATTTATTTTTATATATTTATTTATTTGAAAGTTTGACAAACGTAATATAAAATTAAACTATTGAACGGACCGGGCTGAAAAATTTGCATAGATATAGTTCTAGACCTGGAGTGTGGCTCCTTATTATCCTATAAATCAGTTCCTATGGGATAGAAATAACCTTTAAACGTTTCCATAGAACGCGTGCGAAACCTCTGGCAGAAACTAGTCGTCTAAACTTATAAATAGGTGATCTGTATCTGGCGCAGCGCATCAGCATTGCCATACAGCTGGGCAATGCAGCCAGCGTCTTGGAGACGCTTCCGACTGGTTTTGAATGGATCAGTTGAGCTACCTGTACATTGTATGCAACAGTCTGCAGTTAGCTTAATTGTTTCAATTGTAAATACTAGTTCTAATTTGTTTTTATTATTGAATCGTAATTTTCTTTGTCAATAAAGAATATATTAAATAGCTGATTTATGGTGGTTACCGAGGGTTGTTTCGTCAATTTATGATGTTAACGCCTTTTTCGCCACCATTAATGGCACATTCGCGACGGTGACAGCCTATTCTTTTAACTTTGTGACGGCTAAATTAGTTACAACCTGTTTTAGAAGGAGATAATACAAAAGTACCTATTATCTATCTATAATCATAATTCATGTGTCAGGGAGAGTTAAAACGAAAGCGAATTAAAGTAAGTTAACTTTATAAGAAAACAAATAATATCCCAAAAATTTTTCGACTTCCACGGGACTTGAATCCGCGTCTTACCCTCAGTACGGGAACGTGCTAACCAACTACACAACGAGGTCAAGGAAGTAAGAGTCAAAGAACTCTGGGACTTCCATCGGACTATAGCGCCGTTAGCTCCACCTACAGGGGACACATTGAAGTTTTATCCAATCCTGTTCAAAGACTAGAAGTTACGTTTAGTTCGTTTGAGAGGTGTCGCGTTGCTCATTTCTAAGGTTTTTATTATTAGAGTGCGTAAGCCTCACACTGGGTTAATTTATAAGAAATCAAATAATATCCCAAAAATGTTTACACGCACGATAATAATAAAAACCTTAAGTTAACTTAAATTTAATTTTTTGCACAATTCAAGCTGTATTCAGCCGTTTAAAAATCAGTTATAGGTTACATAAAATACATGGGTGCCAATGTCATACAACCCTCCTCCGTCGGTACCTAGTCTGGTAAAGAGGACCACACAGTCTGCGGATGCTATGTCATGTAAATCCAGCCGTAGCGCTGGTCGAGGCAGAGATGCGAAAAATAGCCAACAGCAACAACAGGCGGCTAATAGAAAGAAAGGTATACTTTATTTGTAGCTAAGAACTAAAATATGTACAGAAACTAATAATAACTAATATAACTAATAATAAAATAAGAGGACCACTACACCACACCACACCATGGTTTCAGGCTTTTACATTTTCACATTACAGCACAAGACTTGGAAGACGAATGAACGGCTTTTTATACAGCACGGGGTTAAAATAGAACTTCATTACAGAGGCATGGATTCAATGTACTTGATTCTTTTTAAACCGACTTTAACAATTACCGATGTTATTGATTCTTTTGCTATTGTAAATATAATTATTCCGATTTACTTTCGAGATATTAGTAGGAATATAATCAGCAAAACAAAAACAATATTTGATTGGATTTGAAGTTGGGTTTTAGTTATTTTCAAAACAATCAAATGTTTCTGCGCTTTGGCGGAACCAACATAAACGGATTAACAGCGTCGTTTTGAGACCTTTTTGACCTAAATGGCCTTTCATAAGCGGCTATGTAGTCGTACATATGAACAATTTCCGAAGCAATGCCACAGTTTCAATTTTTGGTCTGCGGTCACACTACTTTTGCAAAGTTCACTAAGGCAATTTTATTTTATTTATAAAGAATTCTGATTAACAACATCTACAAAATATACCGAATAGGAAAATAGACTTGAGAAATGCACGCGGCAGCACAATAGAAACTATTTATTCATTTTGATTGCTTCATAGAAGCATAATGAGTTTGTACTTTCTCATAGAAACGACTGGAGTTATTTTGAAAATAATCACCATTAAAACAAATCACCTACACCAAATAAATAAATAGTTAGGTAATAGAAATCATAAAAGGACGTTCGATCTATCAAGTACTATTGTTATTTCAGTGACCGAAATCACTCAGAGTCCTTCGATACTGCAAGATACCCTCTGATTCAACTACTCCAATATCTACTCAACAAGTATGCAGACTAATTAAATGCTCTCATCCCATCGAGCAAAGTAGCACATACAATGTTTTTAGTTAAAGGAGCAAGAAGAAATGAAACTGGTTTCTCACTATTTGCTACACGGTCGCGCCATCGTATATCTCATAATTTCCGGCCTTTCCTGAGATTGCAATTCATCCCCTAGTCGACAAATCGCTGCGATAAGGAGATAGATGGTTTTATTACATAGAAATATCTGCGTTTAATTTGTACCTATCACATTGTTCCTTTTTGTTATAATACCATTGGCTTTGCTTTTTTTGGGTTCCGTACCCGAAAGGTGAAAATGGAACCCTATTACTAAGCCTTCGCTGTCCGTTCGTCCGTCTGTCACAGGGCTCTATCTATCTCATGAACCTTACGAGGTAAACAGTTAAAAATTTTAGAGAATGTGTATTTCTGTTGCCGCTATAACAACAAATAATAAAAATATTTAAATTAAAGGGGGCTTATACAAAAAACGTGTTTTTTGTATAAGCCCCCTATTTTTGTTCTTCATTTTCAGGACTCAGACATTGTGGTTCCACATGAAACTTTCTATAAATAAGTAACACTTCAACTGTTACAACAATACTAAAAATATAATAAAGTTAAAAATTTAAAAGTGTTTCCGAACAAGTGAAAATTTGATGTTCTTTGAAAAAGTTGCCTGATTTTTATGGTACGAGTCGACTCGCACTTGGCGGTTTATTGTTATTACATCATTGGCTTTGCATTTTTTTTTAATTAATATTCACTTGGCATCCTAGTTTTCAAGTTTTTGTGAGACTTTTGATGAGCATTTTCTTGCTCATCATATTCCTGTTGTAAGCGAAAGTTGTGATGAACATTACCATGTAATAACAAGCGAGAAAAAAAACCGAATCATAAGATTTAAATGCAAACGCTTTTGTAACATGTGGAGTTTCGCTTCTCCTTTACCTATACTCATCTGATTTATAGCAGTAGCATAGTGTATGTGGTAAGTGTAAGATAGATCTCTTCAACCGGAGCGCTTCACTACTCATAAGTAGCGAACTCTAGGATCGGAAACCTATAGTAAACGTTTTCAGTTGCATGAGAACATTAATATATAAAAGTTTTAGCAGAGTATAGGTATGGTTGGTTTCGTAAAAATAATTTTCCTGAATTTAATATTCTTAGGTATCATATACAGTCTTTGGGTATTGATTTTTAATCTGCAACAGTGAGAAAGGTTGAACAGTAATATCGCATATTTTGAATGTCGTAAAATAATCAAAACCAAGTTACTTCTCGTTGAACTAGAATCATGTAAATGGTGGTTAGTTACGCTCGAAAAAAAATCGGATTTTAACTATTTTCTAGGTTCTGCAAGTAATTTAGATAGCAGATAAGATGTTTTGCTTATGTTGTAAGCCATTTGCTATGTATGAATCTCTGCTAAAAGAAACTTTAAATCAATTGTAGTAAGAAATCTCATATTATCAATAGACTAAATAAACCGCCAAGTGCGAGTCGACTCGCACACGAAGGGTTCCGGACCGTAAAAATCAGGCAACTTTTTCAAAGAACATCAAATTTTCACTAATTCGGAGACCTCTTTAAATTTTCAACCTTATTTTATTTTTTGGATTTGTTATTATAACAGTTGAAATGTTACTTATTTGTGGAAAGTTTCATGTATATCTTAAGAGATACAGCTGGTTCAAGAGATAGAGCCTTGACAAATTAAGAGCAAAAATAGCCAAAAAAATCACGTTTATTGTATGGGAGCCCCCATTAATTTTGATATTTATTTTATTTTTATTATTTGTCGTTATAGCGGCAACAGAAATACACATTCTCTAAAAATTTCAACTGTCTACCTCTTACGGTTCATGAGATAGAGCCCTGTGACAGACGGACGGACGGAAAGCGGATGCTTAATAATAGGGTTCCGTTTTGACCTTTCGGGTACGGAACCCTAAAAACGACAATTGATTCGTAGATTGTCTTAGCGTGGTTCATAGCAAATGGCTTATCTAAATTACTTGTAGAACCTAGAAAATAGTTAAAACCTCATAATTTTTTCGAGCATCACTAACACCCTCCTTACAGCTAGTACTTCCAACCATCTTAAAAGCTATAGAGGACATAGGTGCCAATTTTTTTTAATAATTTTCGTACGTTGTACGAAACCCTCAGCGGGCTAGTTCCTCTTGCACTTCTAAAGTTGTTTTCTTTGTATCTTATTTTTTAATCTTAGAGAGATCTTTGTCTTTTTTCTACGGGACGCTGCTTACTGTACCGTTGTCTAATCTTATCTCGCGAGAATAATTTTGCGTTTTTGTTTTTCCGAGACCTGCTTGCGACAGATGAACCTAATTATCATGCTGCAAGGTTTTTTATTTAAAGATGTAATTTTTCAACGTAGTAGGGATATTGTTCACAATTTTTAGGGTTTCGAAGATCGGAAATCGGTTTTGAAACCCTTATGGTCTTGTTTTTTCTGTCCTTTTATCTGTCTTTAATATCTCAGCAACTACAGCAGCAACTAACTTAAATTTAAAATAATAATACATTTCGTGCGCCTGTACAGATTAAAAGATAGAAATTAAAATTTTGAGTACAAGCTGTGATGTGGAAATTTTAATGCCAAGTGGGGGTGTTAAATTAAAGGTATCCGTTTGTACGTTTCAAAACAGTTTTTGAAATTTCTGTACGTTTCGTACTTTTTGAAATATTTTGAAAAAAGTCGAAAACTTACCCATTCCCTATCTCCGAAGTTTGCTGAGCGATGCATTTGAAATATATGTGGCATTTGTAGATATGGATCTATATTTTACAGAAAAAATATAGAGAAGTCTGCAAGTAGAAGACTTTTTGAAAAATTGTCAAAAAGGGGGGAAAATTTTCAAAAGGGGTGCCTAGCCCATCGAGTGGGGTATCAAATGAAAGGTACCAGTTTGTACATCTCAAAACAGTTTTTGAAATTTCTGTAGGTTTCATACTTTATGAAAGATTTTGAAAAAACTCAAACATATACCCATTCCCCCCCTATTTCCGAAGTTTGCAGAGCGATCCATCTGAAATGTATGTAGCGTTTGTAGATATGGATCTATATTTTACACGTAAAATATGGAGAAGTCTGTAAGTATAGCACTTTAAAACAACACGTTTCTAAAGTTTATTTTAAAAACATTAATCATTCAATTCTCTATGAACACCATGAGCCCGCTATCCCGACGAGACTCGCTGTGTAGAGGTCCCCTTAGAGATCAAACTTGCTGACGACAACTAGTCCATCTTGCATGAAGGTTCATACAAGATTGAGTGGTTGAGCCTGTGTCTACAAGAACACCCTTACCCAGCTACGTAGAGCGGGTTACGGTGTAGAAGACCTACGCAGCTACGGCGTAGAGGGTCTACGTGCTACGGCGTAGCCTTTTAGTCTATAAATTAGTTTCTGAGAAATAAAGCCCGAATTATTCTTACTCTCGCTTTATTTCTCAGAGGAGCTCGATTGAAAGCTTTAGAATATAAGTTTGTTGTGTACAATTAAGTGTTCATTCATTGAGTTGCCAGTGAAATTACTGACACGTGAACCCTATGCTATAGTTGTGGTCAAATAGGTCTATTCACAACTGAATTAATTATAAGAAGGATAAGTCTCCCTGTTATAATTATTTTATTTTATTTTGTAATCACTCTTGTTTTCTTGCGTCTTTTTTGCCCTATCTTGTTAATTATTGTAGTTTCTGTTGTACTTCTATTATTTTTGATACTTCATCAATTACGCCACCGTCAGCTTCAATACGTACCGATCCTATCCATCCAAAGGTTGCCTGGAAAAGGTCGCTGATAGCGATAAAGCCGCCGATTGTGCCACATTAGATATAATTAGTATTAAGTTCTTGTTTTATAAATGTATTGATGCTGCAATAAAGTTATTTTCTATTCTATTCTAAGAAGGCTTCAAGTGATTGGCGAGGGAGGTGTGTGCCTTGTAAGGTTTTGCTTTGTTATAGATGATGGTAACACCTCTTACATTATACACCTTTTCCGTCACGTAGTTCTGAGGAACGTTTTGAGAGATAAATGGTACAGATGTTGTTCTGGACCTGGAATGACGTAGTGTACTTGCTATTCCCAATAAAAGCGTGCGACGCCGCAGCAAGAAGCAAGTCCATAATAAAGTTTAAAATTACAATTATCCTTCTGTGTCCCATTGCTGAGAAAAGGCTTCCTGTTCCTTCCACGCATCTTGGTCCTGAGCCAAGCTTTGTCTAGGTAATAAAGTTTACGTTAAAGTTATTTATTCATTCGCAGCCCGTGGTCAAGGAGGGTTACCTGATGAAGCAGACGCGCAGCTTTCAGCGATGGCAACGGCGCTACTTCCGCCTGCGCGGGCGCACCTTATACTACGCCAAAGAAAAGGACGTGAGTATGATTTCTTTACTTTTCATATGTAAGTACAGCGGCGTCCATAGATCGGTGACCCCCCTGACGGGTGCCAAGCCTCGTAATTACATTAGTATTGGTTTCATACTATTTTTGTTGTTTTTCTACAAAACGTCTTGCTAATTTCATTTTACCGAAAAATAGTAATTTGCAAATATTTCTGTTTCAAAAAAAAATTACCTTAAACTTGCTGTCCTGTCAATCGCTGTGGATTACAATACAATTAATACAATCAATCTTAATCTGTCGATAAACGACAGATTATCATGTAAAAAAAATCACGGGGATGTGAGGTGTGTCGACTTTATAGTCTACACATTGTCGCGGGGCGTTATTTGATGCAGATGATCAACACCGTGGTAGTAGCACTGACCTCGGGCGGCTTGTCCTAACTGTGGGTGAAATCCAGCCGCATATCACAATAATAATAATTTGATCGTAAGAATCCGTCGCAAAAAAAATAATGTAATAGCGCACAACGTTGGCACATGCTAAGTAAATATTTATATATTTTTCCAAGTAAATAAGTTCAAATCAAATATTTATTTATTTTTCTCTCACAAAAGAAGCTTAGTTGCTAAAATACATTAGTGCAAGTAGTATAAATACAAATATTATAGCTAACATTGTGCCTGTTTTAGGTTCACAAAAACCTGTATTACGGGTCACCAGTTCCATTAAGTGCGCTAAAATATCAGAAAAATCTACATTACAGCTTTACACAAAATTAACAAAAAATAATAATTACAATGTATCTGTACGTCTGGCATAGAGTGAGTGTTATGTTGTGATGATCGTGCGGGGGGTGCTCCATCCAGCCAGTTCATTTCGCACGTGAATCTTTAAAGAGTTTTGTATAGGTTGTCCACTTTAAAGAGTTTTGTATAGGTTGTCCACTTTAAAGAGTTTTGTATAGGTTGTCCACTTTTCTGCAATGTTTACTTTCACTGGTTGTACCGGCAGCATCCGACAGTAATTTCCTTATCTACATTCCCTGGCCTAAATATTTTCCTATATCTGCGTCTCGTCTCCCGTATTATTAGATTGTAATTGAAAAGGTGCAAGCATCATATTTATGAAACTCATAAGTTGTGGAGAGGTTCCCTTGAAGAGGTTTTCCCTTAAGGCATCAAATAAACTTAGAAAGAGTGCTTTTAAAAAATGCGTCGATTATTTGCAGCAATCGTCCTAAAGTGGATCAAAGCTGATAGTGATACAATCAGGCGATAATTATTAAAAATCATATTGGCTTGACAAACGTTCGAAACCCTCGGTGTGCGAGTCACACTCGCAATTGACGGATCTGGTTTACTGTATCGCTATTTTAATTTGGCTCTGCGATTTTGTTCTTCCATTGTTCTGTGATTTGCCCTCGTTTCATTTGAGAAACAGCATTGAAAGAAAGAAAGAAAGAAAATTATTTATTACACACTACACACAAAAGAACTTTAAGACAATAAAAATAAAAAAAGACTACTTAGTACTAGCATAGACTAACAAACAGCACAGACAAACACATGTGAACTAGGTAAGTAGTAAACAAACACAAGCATTGGGTTAATTAATAGGTACTAAGTAGTCCACTCAGCAAGCAGACGAGCGCGTGTGTGCAGGTCTAACAGGTCCTGACTCAGCTTGTTACTCTAACACAGAAACCTGGGGTAATTTGTGAAAGAGCGCTGGTTTTCAGTCAGAACCGTAGAGTAAGTGACAAACACACGGAGCAGATACAGAGTATCTGTATCTGCTCCGTGGACAGACACGATCTCAGATCCAGCGCACACAAGACACAAAATAGGAAAATAAAAACGAAACAAGCTAGCAACACTGGATATTTGAAAACGGGGTGAGTAAATTGGGGTGAGCATTAGCCCGCGGCTACCTGGATAAAACATAGCTAAGCACTCAGCCCTCAGCACTCAAATATAATGTAACTATAATTCAATAGTAAAGGAATTCATTATGATCATCATCAGCCCATATCGACCCTGCTGGACATCGTAGACTTCTCGATGTTTATGCCATTCGCCTTGGGCCTTGCTTGTCCGGGCCAGAGATATGAGTAAAAATAATAGTACATAGAACTTTCAGAAACAAATTATACAAAATATTACGAATCTACTATAATCATAGATAGATAGATGGATGGATAATACTTTATTGTACCACACAAAGACAGAAAACAATACAGAAAAAGATGCTAAGAGTAGACGAAGTGCAAAGGCCTTATCGCTTAGAGCGGTCTCTTCCAGGTAACCTTGGGATGGACTAGATATGTAAGAACAAAATATACGGCCACCGTCTATTTTGTTCTTACATGTCCACTCGAAGAATAAAACAAAACAATAATACATACACTACATACTATAATACCCATCATCATCAACCTAGTACATATATTAGTCCACTGCTGGACATAGCCATCCCCTAATGAGCGCCATAGCACCCTGTCTTCAGCTTGCCCCATCCAGCATCTGCCTGCAGTATTTCGCAGGTCGTCGTTCCACCTGGCTGGAGGGCGTCCTACGCTACATTTGACGAGTCGCAGTCTCCACTGAAGAACACGTAGAGAATCTATAATTACCATACTAAAATTATAAAAACGAAAGTTTTAATTCTGTGTGTCTGTTACCTTTTTACGCCTAAACGGCTGAACGGATTTTACTGAAATTTGGCAGGGAGGTAAACGGTAGCCCGGGAAAGCACGTGCGAAGCCGCGGGCGGGAGCTAGTACCAAAATAATATCATAAATATCATCCAACAGTTGGAGATCTTAGGTCCATTGCACAGCTTCCTTCAATTGGAAAATAAGGTATGAATCCCATATATTCTCGCGTCTTTCCGATGACAGTTTAATTTTCCGAACTGACTTATGTGGGGCGTTCGTCCGACACGAGCGCTGAATGTAGCGACTGGAAATGATACGAAACCAGTAATACATATGTTACGTCTGTATGTTTGAGATGACTCGGATTTGTTTTGACTTGTGTCTGTTTACAGTCTGTTGCGTCGCGGTTTAATTTTTTTGTTATTTCTTTTTCATTCGGCATAATTACTAAAGGAGTAGGCATTGAAATACAGAGTATACATGTGATCTAATTCTGTTTTCTTTTAATTAATGTCATTGGTTTTGCTAACAGTATTATTAAATAAACAAATAATAATAATAAAGTTGGTGATACTAAAATTATAAGTAGGTACATATTTTTTACGTCACCAAAATAAAAAAAAAACGAATTCAACAATTATTTATTTCCGTAGATACAAACAGCAAAATAACAATGACAATTCATTGGCATCGTCATCGTCGATGGATAGCTGGAAATACCATAAGGGTTTCAAAACCAATCTCGAAACCCTAAAGAGGAGGTTTTCCATTCGGCTGTACATATATTGTTACGTGATATCTTCGTCAATTGTTATTCGATTTTGATAATTCTTCAGCTTTTATAGATATGGAGAATGATCCCGGGTGGATCCACATAAAATTTTATTTCCGAAGGATTACTAAGTGTTCCATGAAACTTAAAAAAATTGTGTATATATTCTGGAATTTGAAGTCAGTTCTAAGTTTTTTTTAATATGAAATATTAAACAATTTTATTAATAACTATTTAATTATTAATACTTTGCTAAATTACAACTTTTTGATAAATTAGCAGGTCCTTAAATATGAACTCGCACCGAATCAAGCCTATCGTTCCTTTAGAGATAATTCTACCTTGATTGATGCTTGTATCTGATTCTGATTGAATAGTCTAACCCGCCAGGCTATAACTTTGATTAACAATAGCCCTTTGATGTAACTAAACGCAGCAGATTAATTTGATTTGATTGCTTTGATGAAAGGCTAGTCAGGTTCGTGGTCATCTACTTACCAAGATATTTCTTGGGGTGGGTCATGCCTGCTACGGTGGGGTGCAGATTTTTGGAAAATCTTTAATGGAACTGCTTTTAAAACTTTTCTACGGAACTCTAACCAAAACAAAACATCATCGATAGCAAATCTAGAACTTAAAAAAAAGTTTTCTCAGGTACGTTTCAGTTCATAAACCTCACTTAGTTAAATTCCCCGTACAGCTATCGTTCAGTAACCGTTCATAAATAAATCATAAAATACATTGATAATAAACCAATAAATAATAATATTGCAATAAATAAATAAACACTTCATAATCCTTGTTTGTAGAATATTCCGTTTTGATCGAAAAACAAAGCTACGCGCCATTTGCCCAAGTAATGCTCCCCGAGGGCCTTAGATACCCATTAAAGTGAATATTTAAAACAACGACTGTTGTACGAGTTTAGGTGGCGGGAACGGCCTGAACAAGCTGTTGATAGTAAAATTCGAACGAGACAGATAATTTCCAGCCCAAAATGTACTTGTTCCGTCTCTTTTATTCTATGGCGGTATCGATACAAAACGCTCCGGAAAAAGCGAGATGAAAGTACCCCGATGTTGTCTCTTTTGATGCTCTCTATTTATGTAATAGGCTATACAGGTACCGGAGACTGCTGGGCGCCGCTCGCTGAATTTCAGGCTCATGCCTTCAGTCGCGCGGCAGGCGCCGTACTGAACGGACGGCTGAGCCAAGTCTCTTCGAACAACCATCGTGCGATCACTAAAACCCAAATAACATTAATGAAAATTGCTGTAAAAACTTTTCAGACGCAATAATCTATGCCTTGTTGACTATGTGTGTGTGTGTTGTGTTCGTGTTTTAGCTTCCTTGAGTGTGTTTGATGTTTTGTTACTTTGAACTGAACTGACCTGAATTTTATTTTGAATCTGTTGCACAATATTCGGTGGCAGCGAAGCTTTTGATGTAAGTACGAATGTGTAAATTAATTTTAAACTGTGTTAATTCGGATTAACTGCTCTATATTTGGATGGCGGGCTACAACCGCTAGATGTACGGTCGGTGCCGAAAGAATTTTATAAACTTTTATTAGCTGCGGGTTCAAAAATTCGTTTAATACGTTAATATTTCTCTTCTGTTCCGACCATTTCTGTCGTTGGCTGCAAGTGCCTTAATGTGGTTTCAGATATTGTTCAATTGATGGGCTGCTAGCACGATAACGATCACAAGTTATTTTAAAATAATGTAATTAAAATAGGTAAGTTGATAAATCATGACGAACGTTTTCACACAGGATCACCTAGCCCCAAAGATAGCAGAGCTGGTGTTATGAATACCAAATGATGATACAATATATACATTCTTTATTGGAAATACATGCACATTATTATTTATAGAAACTCAGATCTTTAACAAATATCAGCAGGCCATGCAAACATTCGTCACGCGGCGGGCATCGAACCAGCAACGGTTTACGGCTCAGGCAAAGTAAGCCCTTATCGACCGCGAATTAGAGGTGTATTTTATTTGTAAAATATCACCGGACAAGCTCCATTACATGATCCTAATTCAACATTTCAAAATTCATCTCAAAAGTAGAACCTTGTTAGTTTAATATTCTCTGTATCTTGTAGGATAAACTTTGCAGACCTTACCAGATCCTTAAGAAACTTAATAACCTTTGAGTTTGTAACTCGAGGAATACGAAACACTTGTTAATTAGAGTCTGTAATAGCAGACCTAAACTATCGTTGTCTTGTTTAAAATTGTTAGACAATAAGTGCATTGAGGCGCCAATCATCCAGTTGTAATTTTGTCCAATTCATCCAATTCGCGGTCTGTCCAACAGCGGATTGGAATTCCAAATTTCAATATAAGCAGATAATTTACATATCACAAAATGTCTAAAATTATAGTCAAAAGTTAAAAATTACACATTTCTTCCAATACAAATCGATAGATATCCATTGAAATAAGTTGAGTTCCGTTCGTTTATTCGCAAACAAATACATTTGTGTCAAAATAATTACGTTAAATAAAAAAACACATAGGTCAGAATACAAAAAGGTAAATAAATAAGATGTCACCACAAAAATAAATTGATACATTAACACACATAATACATTATATCACAAAAATTTGGTCCAAACATAGGTAAACATTTAAATAAATCAACATACCTAACATTGATTTAAATGTGTCTTTTATTGCCTGGCCTAGATGTGTTTGATTTTTATCATTATAATAATCGTCAATAGAGTACCTAGTAACACTTTTCCAGTAAGAAATGCTTTAAATGCTTTCCAAACTTAACTAGACAGTAAATAGTTTTAAAGGCTACTGGAAGTCTATTGTCTATTGTAAAGTTTAACAGCCTGATATCGCACAAAGTGCTTTACTACGTTCAGTCTTGCAAGAAAGTCACTTTTAATATCTGTTCTCCTAGTTTTTTCTTTAATTAACCTGCCTTCCATACTTTCATATCTATCGAGATTTTGTACGAGATTTGTCAAGGTGACTAAGATGTATAGACATGGCACGGTTAGGATACCTAGCTTAACAAAATGTTCCTGACAAGATAATCTGTTTGCTGTATACGTACCATAGTTCTAATTGCTCTCTTTTGTATTGTAAAAGAAGTATTTGTGTTGTAAGCATACCTGGTGCCCGAAAACATGATACTATAACGAAGATTAGACTCTACCAGTGCAAAATAATATATAATAATGTACGTCGTAGTACTGTACGTCTAAAATAACGTAAGCTTTGATTCTTCTTTTCCAACAACACACGTTCACTGCTAAACATACCTATTTCAAATGACTCCTGCTTATTCACTCGCAATTCAATTTGAATCCACCAACATCATATATGATCACAGATATCCAGATATCTGCGTTTTCCCAAAGACACGAATCAAACCCGCATCATAGAACGCACCACTACGTCTCGGTGGTATTTCTATACATAATAGATTCCTAATGGACGGGACGACGATGGGTCTAAGATATTGTAACATCCATTAGCACTAGGGTACCACGAAAAAAGTATAAAATCCAATTCCCAAGACTCATCACAACAGCCCGGATTATGTAATACCTTCCTAGCTACAGACTTTCAAATAAAGGCCTTCATAGAAATCCAAACTTAAACATCATTGTTTGAAACTTCAGAAAGATTTCAGTAAATAATGTTAAAAAATATCTGCTTACCAATTAGGACAATCCAATTTTTTTTATAAATATTAAAAGGATTTTTTGGACGATTAATTTTCTAAAGTTCGTAATTTGTGGCGCGCAATAAGATAAAAAATCGTATAGATTTATTCGAAAA
Source organism: Eupithecia inturbata (assembly GCA_963662085.1). Taxonomy (NCBI): domain Eukaryota; kingdom Metazoa; phylum Arthropoda; class Insecta; order Lepidoptera; family Geometridae; genus Eupithecia; species Eupithecia inturbata. The sequence continues at coordinate 14,741,036 of OY759178.1, read as the reverse complement.
GTTTATTTCGTTATAGAAGTTACTCGGTTGAAAAGCGTCGAAGATTATGATTGTAATTACTGAGACTGAGTGACATATCTTCTTCTTGTTCTTTTATTATCCTACTGTGAGAGAAACTCCTTCGTGTCAACGAGATATAGCACCTCTAATTGGCGTCGGCGCTGGCTGGCTGGGACTGCGTGAACAACATTTTAAATAAAAGCCCAGTTTCAATGCTTTAGTCTAAGTTCCAATTTCAACGTTTCAAATAAACGCTGACGTTGCTTTTGAACGTTGACGTTGCTTTTGAAAATGCACTCTTAGCAGCTATATTTGACCTAAGTAAAGTAACTGTACACACTGTGATACACACTACTTGTTATTTATTTAGAATTAATTATGACAGAGAATGCCATTTTACAGCAGCACTATGTATTTATAATTATTATTTTTACATGACTTGAACGATGCCCTTACAACTGATCTCTTTATTATTTTACCTATTTTTGTTCCCTAATTCCTAAGTTCCTCTATTATTTTTCTATCTTGTCTGTTTTATGGCTTTGAATTACTAATTTAAGCAACATTTACTGTAACCTATAATTTGACGACTCCAAGTGTGCCTTGTGCTCCTACGGCGAATAAATGAGTATAAGTATGAATTGAACGTGTTCAATATAAGATATTTATAAATGTATAATGTATTTAATGAATAAATAAATTATGCTGGACAGGACAATCCACATCATCATCTAGCCCCAAGCTAAGCAGAGCTTGTATTATGGGTACTAGATGACTGATAAACTTAATACAATACATTACATAGATAGATATTTTTTTATTTAGTTAGTAAGGTAGTAGTTAATAGTATTTAGGTAGTAGTTAATAGTTCTAATTATTATGTATTTATTAATACCACCACACAGCATCATCTAGCCTCAAGCAAAGCAGAGCTTGTGATAAACATAATATAATACATTACATAGATAGATATTTTTTTATTATACATAGTTCTAATTATTATGTATTTATTAATACCACCACACAGCATCATCTAGCCCCAAGCAAAGCAGAGCTTGTGATAAACATAATATAATACATTACATAGATAGATATTTTTTTATTATACATAGTTCTAATTATTATGTATTTATTAATACCACCACACAGCATCATCTAGCCCCAAGCAAAGCAGAGCTTGTGATAAACATAATATAATACATTACATAGATAGATATTTTTTTATTATACATACATAGAAAATACCCAGAACACCCGGATCAAATATTTGCAGTTCGTACAAACATCTGTCCCAAGGCGGGAATCGAACCCGCTACCTACTGCGCCGCAGGCGGACTTTCGCCCGCCGCGCCACATCGGTCGTCAACGATAAACTCAGTTTAGCGCTTTAAACGAATTCCGCGCAATTTACCGACATAAAGTTGATAAAACGTGCCATGTTTGAGCTCTTCTGCGGCTAGGCTAGGTGAAGGACGTGTTGGGTCTTTAGGGGATAAAATGCCTTTCATTGTAATTTGTATAGGCTGTGTAAGTCAGATGTGTTATCTGAGCTTCAGCTATTCCCGTTCTCAGCTAGGATTAGATTAGCTCTGGCTAGGTTACCGCTGGGCCAGCGGAAAAAATTGCAAGTGCAAGTGTGCAAGTGTATCGTAAGCCCGGCAAACAGGTGCAGAAAGAAAACACAGTAGTGGGTTTAGCCGGTAGGAGTCCGGCATAACCGTTCTTTCGCCCTTACGAAAAACGGTATCCAAGAGGACACAACTAAACGACTAACGAGTAGCAAAACCTTTTATACTTTCGTGATTTGTTAACATAATAATTAATGAAATAACAATACACAACACACACACACACTACACAAATAATAAACGATGTAGTAATAAGAAAAAATGCCCCCATGCCACTCGCTATCCTTTTACTCAATATCTTGTCTGAAAACAGCGTGGATATATTTCATCAAAACCTGCTGAAAGTCATGGAAATGGCACAGCTCGTGATAGAAACAAAATTTATTAACCGACTTCAAACAGGAGGAGGTTCTCAGTTCGTCTGTATGTTTTTTATTTTATATTTTTATGTATGTACAATGTAAATATTTATTGACAAAGAAAATTACAATTCAATAATAAAAAAAAATTAGAACTAGTATTTACAATTGAAACAATTAAGCTAACTGCAGACTGTCGCAAACAGGTAGCTCAACTGATCCATATCAATACTATGCAATATGTATGTTACTTGATAATTATCTCCGCCTATGGGTAACCGATTTTACTAATTCTTTCACTATTGTATAGAAAATGATCCCGAGGTGGCCCCATAACAATTTTATTCCCGAGGGATTAGTATTTATCCCGTTAAACTTAAAAAGCAACATATATTATGTTTTTTTTGGAGAATCACGACTAGCTACAACAGTTTTGGTGATATCTGCGCCAATTGTTAATAGATTTTGATGATTGTTTCGTTGTTGTATAAAAATTGATTTTGAGGTGGTCTACTATAAGTTTGGTTCTCGAGGAATTGCTACGTGCGCCATAAAAGGTAGGAAATTCTTCAGAATATGATAATTTCATTATCACCTAATTAATGGTTCCGTGGCAACGGGCGTCAACAGTTTCATCCATGTGTCATCAAACTAAATTAGGCTTGAATTATAACTAGATGTCGCCAGTGTTTAATTAAATTTTTTGCACGTGAACAGACCTTCGGTCAGGGAAAGTAAGGGGGGGTGATTTCGTTCGTCCGAGACTAATATTATCTATAAACCGGAATTTGATGTCGTTTTATCGTTTTTTGAAACACGCTAAATTATTACTATTTTTTTTATTGACTAGTTTACTACTTGTATTTACCTATATTTATAGTTAAGTACCTACGTAGATCTAGTATCGTCTTAGGGTTAAAAAAAGAAACCTGATATGATGTTGTGATAAATAAAAAAAAAGGTAGTACGCGATAAATACCCGATAAATGAATCATTAATAACGAGTAGCAATTTATTCGTTAGTTCTGTAGATTAGTCGTCCTTGCACATACTTAGTTCTGTAACCTCACCTTACCTCACCTCAACAGCCTATATTGGTCCACTGCTGTACGCAGGCCTCACCCTGATAATAAGTGTCTTATTGGATATTATCTAATGGGGGCTAATGGCCATAATCCCCACGCTGGGCATGCGGGTTGGGGATTGTAGTTTGTTTGTAGAATTGTTCAGCAGGAGGCGCTGCAGCCCGCCCCCCCGTGGATATCCGTTAGTCGCCTCTTACGACACCCGCGGAAAGAGTTGGGGTGGTGCAAATGCTAAGTCGGCACCACACAGCATTCGTTCTCTAAATGAGTAATTATTCATTATTGAATGGTTCTCTTTTTATGGTACAAAAAAAAACTAAAAAATACCCAAGATCTCTTGAATATTATTGTTTTGTTATTTTATTTTACTCTTGTTATTTTTAGAAAATTCATGTAAAAAAGTCAAAATTCGTGTAGTAGTTTATTGAAGTTTCTGTGCGTATAAATAATTAAGTAAAATATAATTATTTTACTTAATTATTTATCTAGTATTATCATTTTTATTAAATTTAATAATATAAGTACTGAATTTACTAGTTATTTGTTGATTTATTTATCTCGTATAATCTCTTTTTTTTACACGAAATAATACAAAAAAAGTGGTGTTAAGAACTTGTGTTCTTGTAATAAAAGGCTGTCACAGCGTGTGTAAATAATAGGTCGGCTAAACGTAGGCTTGCTTTGCAAGGTGGTGGAAATAGTTGAAGGTTTATAACCTATCAAACTTACGCTTATAAATTATGTTTATGTGTATCTGTATATCAATAAGAGCTTTCTTGTGGCGACTTTACTAACCAGACAAAGACAATAATTGTCATTTCCTGACAATATCTGTCATTTTGACAGCTGTCATCGGGAATTGAAATATTTCTATCTTTACGATTCGAGTATTTATGCAGTAGTTCGAAGGACCATAACGTAACAAAAGAAATAATGCAGTGGAAACTGATCCACCCGGTCTATGGATCAGAGTGGACAAAAAAGTGGAAACTGATCCATTAGTGGATCTGCAAAGTGGATCAGAGAGGAATAGAGCATATATCCTAAGAAAATATAAATCGCAGAAAAGAGCGATTTATATACTTACAAAAATCATCGTGTATAAAAGAGTGTGGGTATTGAACAAAAACCGTTTGTCAAACAATAGCCGTAATTGACAAATAACGGAAAGTATGTTTTTTTTTTGTATTTATTTGTATTAAACTTTGTATACTTAATCTACAGCTAACATAAACCGTTAATCGATGATGATGGATGTAATTCTTGTTCTTGAATAACGGCTTATATTTCAAATATTTTTAGAGAACTCTATTGGATTCCATACGTTATTTAATCGTTGTACTTATGTACAGTGTGTTTAATAAACCAGGAGTTGCCACATTAACTCTACTTTTTTACTTCACGATTCCAGTTCAAACTATCGTATGAAAACAATCATTTATCTACCCGTATAGAAACCCCGCATACAAAATAAGATTTTAATAATGCATACTATTTATAGTTGAAATTCAGCGCCGTGAGCCGTCAGCCTGGATTCCACTCGGGATGCCGCAACATGCCTGAAATCGCTCGTGTTATTAATTAATTTCCGAAACATGGGACAGGGTACCCAAGCAGCCTTTATAGTCTGCTCACAAAATTCACAGTGTTGGGATCTCTCAGACAATATTCCGTGCTATTTTGTTGCAACTTTCTACCACCAGCGTGAGACATGGTAAAGAATTAAAGTTAGTGTTTTAGACAACAAGATCCGTCAAGTGCGAGTGTGACTCACGCGTCGAGGGGTTCGAACGTTTGTCAAGTATACCAATATTTACAATAGGTACCGTTTAGAGACTTTGCTATTTAATTCAGATGGATAGGTTAGCAAACTTCGGAGTATAGAGGGTACTTGGGAGGGTGAGGGTACTAATGGTAAAATTTTCGACTGTTTTCGTATATTTCAAAAAGTATATAACCTGTTTTGAAATGTACAAACCAATACCTTACATTTGATATCCTACTCGGTGAGGTAGCCCCCCCTTTTGAAAATTATTCTCCCCCTATTTGATAATTTTTCAAAAAGTGCTCTACGTACAGACTTCTTTATATTTTTCCTATAAAATATAGATCCATGTCTACAAACGCTACATACATTTTGCTCTGCAACTTTCGGAGATAGGGAGGGGCGAATGGGTAACTTTTCAATTTTTAAAAATATTTCAAAAAGTTTGAAACCTACGGAAATTTCAAAAACTGTTTTAAATAAAAAAAAAAAAAAGATTTTATTTCAGACAACAATAGTCCATAACTTTACGACAAAAGAACAAATCAAAATACAACCAAAAGAAAAATAATAATAATAATAAAAAAGAACAAAGTAACATTTTAGAACAACTGTCAGATGACGTTAGGATAATCAATGAAGGAAATATCTTCCTTCATTGATCACCCTCACCACAAAGTATCTCCAGAGTGGAGAAGATAGCCCCTCTGCCACAGTCTGCAGGATGCTGTTGCGACTGTCCCTTATTCTGCGCATTAGGGACGCAGTTCTCTTGCGCACGATGGCATGAAAACCATCAGTGTGATACTGCGCAAACATTCCCGACGCACTGCAGAATCGGGGCAGTCGCAGCATCATCCGAAATATATTATTATATTGGACTCGTAGCCTCGTAGGGCGTCCATCGATCTTTAGGTACGCCGGACCCACAGACTTCCCGTGTACAATCTGAGATGTACAAACTGATACCTTTCATTTGATACCCCACTCGATGAGGTCCCTTTTGAAAATTATTCCCCCTTTTTGTAAATTTTTCCAAAAGTGTACTTACAGATTTCTCTATATTTTCCTGTAAAATATAGAGGACATAATATCTACAAATGCCACACAATTCAGATGGATCGCTCTGCAAGCTTCGGAGATAGAAGGGAATGGGTAATTTTTCCACTTTTTTCAAAATATTACAAAAGGTATAAGTATTTTTTTTTCTTTTAATCTGTACAGGCGCACAATATGTATTATTATATCAAATTTCAAATTATTTGCCGCTGTTGTTGCTGGGATATTAAAGACTGAAAACAGGACAGAAAAAGCGAGCTCGGTGATCGGGTTTCCAAACCGATCACCGATCTTCCAAACCCTAAAAATGATGTTTGCGGACACTCTGGCATTAGAGGTGAGGAATTCCGACTGACAGTCATAGTGACAGATTAATTAATACACTCGCAAACGTGATGCATGCTGAGTTTGTCATTCGAGTGAAACGTCACAGGCACCGGTGTTTGCCGCGTACTATAAAGTCGAATATTCTCTACTGCCAGTCAGTGTAGTGCAATACGCAATCAATTTGTGCCAAATTATCAATAGATTGTTATTTCTTGTAAACTATGCAGAAAAAGCGAGTCACGAAGCAAGCTCCGCTTCTACCGTAACCACAGAAATCTGAATAATAAGTCACTATTATTCAGATTTCTGTGACTGTGATTTTGTGCGCCTAGACTAGATAAATGGCAAACATTTTAAATTACAGAACTGTAAAATTCGACAAAGGGTAGGTACTTTTCTTGAGGCGCGGATTTTTAACAGCTCAAAGGATATCCATTTCTTATATACGGTCTAATATAATGTCCGGATATCAACACCGCTCCCACTGTCCAAATGACACCACGGAAAACTTTAAGAAGCAAGATAATCGAGTGTAGGTATGAGAAATGTCATGGAATAGGGATGAACACATGCACTGGTCTATCCAGGCTTGTTCTACATTTTCTTTGGATTTTTTAAACCTACCTGTATGTTTCTCCAAAATTTAGTAAATAAATAAACCCACCTCAAAACCAAAGTGAATCATTTACCTTAAATTATGAAAATTTGTTCGGTAGTTTTTGAGATAGGTCAGTGATTGCGTTCATACAGACCGCTGGAGGCTTTGTCTTATAAAGATGACCGGTGTAATGTAACATGTTACACAGCGAGCGTTCGTGCAGTCAGTACGGGTACGGAGAAAGAAGGCGCTCGCAACGAGCAACGAGACAGATTTAAACACACGGCGGCGCGGCGTTACGTATCATGCGCGCTGTGTATGGTACATTACGCCCCGTGACATCCTACCATAATAAGTATTGATAAAGTTTTATCTTCTGTTGTATGGTTGTAAGAAAACACTATTGTAAATGCTAGTTGTAATTGTCATATTCTGTTATTGTAATTTTATATGTGCTAAATAAGGCATGTTTATTTAGCACATATAAAATTACAATAACTTCTTTCTGAATCATAGAACACACCCACTTTTTAATACAATAATTATAAATAGCATTCATTTTAACATGCTCGCTCATTTTAAGACATTCATTAAAACTTTGTAATTATTTTCTCCGAAAGTTTATGATATCCATTATTCATAATTATTGTTCGTAAGCCTGTTCATATGGTCTGTGTCTGAAAGTCTGAACTCTGCAGCTCCTCTATTTATAAAACAGATGGGGTACTTTTTTTGAAAATATTTTGTAAAGAAGATTTTAGGAGCTTAGATGTACTTTCCCACTCATTGTCCTCCCATAGATATTGGCACAGCAGATGCTGTGTCCAGCATTATTTATTTATTTTTACAACAACGTCTCTCTGTCTCTTTGATAACATCACTATGAATTTTAAAAAGGTTTTTTGAATGAGATGTCCCCATTTAGGCACCACAATAAATGATGGTGGGAAGTGAACAAAATGTAATTGTTCACTTCTTTTAATGTGCAAGATTTTAAGTCGCATCTCTTGGTACTGCCCTCGCTTTTTATTTTACCATTTCAATAAGTTGGAGAACTTCATGTTATTACAGAGCACAACCCTGTATTATAAATGTAAATGGCAGTGCATCTCAGAGGAGGTCGAGGTTGGGGCCTCGCTTAATGCTAACGAAACTTACAAATGAAAAGTGCACCAATGCCTTCGAGAAATGTTTTAAGAATTTTCTGTATTCAGACCGTGTTAGTAATTTGACGGTTTTCGGTTATGTACACTTTAATACCTCGCTCTATTGGCCCGGGGCGGCCACACGCTCTTGGCCACTAATATCCAATTTGTGCGCTCATGACTGTACAAAAAGACGGAACACCGGTACTATGGCCACAGGTGCACGTAAGCTCGTGCAAACCCCACGCATCGGGGGGCTCGCCTAATTCATTAAATTATTAATTAAATTCGCAGGTAAAATTGTGTAAACTTAATTTGCATGTCAACGATTGCACAAGTCGCGCCCGAGCCTGCGCGACCTACTACTACCGAACGGTTTACAATTAGTGGCAAATTGCTTTTCCTCTAGTTATTCCTTGTAGAAAGTAGAAATATATAAAATAAAAAAAATCGACCAGAATCCAATTACTAGCATTCTAAATGAGTGTTTGTTTTGGATTTTCGTAGGGATTTTACCTGTAATAGCATAATAAGCAAAAAAATATCGAGACTACTCGTAATTTCAATTTAACACAAACTCAGGTAGCTAAAAAAAGACATTATGTAGCTACAGCCGAATTGAAAACCTGCTCCTTTTTTGAAGTTTGTCAAACTCAGTGATAGAGTTCACTTCTAAAAAGTTTATATACGGTCACTTTTAAGATTATTCACATACTAGGTTCCGCCCGCAGCTTCGCATGCGTATTCCGTGATAAAAAATACCCCAATATGTAAGTCCAGGCTTAGAACTACATTTCAGCCCACTGTTCTGTAGCTTTTGCCGAAACAGGTACCAACAAACTTCCAAACCGCCGCATTTATAATATTAGTGCGATTATTCCCATCTAGATCATTTATGCGGACCTCGTATGGCATCCTAAGTTTTAAAATATTCATGGCTTGAGTTCGGGAGATAGAAGACTCTGTATACTTGGCCCAAGTTGCTGGTAATCGAAGGAGGTTAATAACGTCCTGCGGGACTAGATGGTAAGATACCTGTTTGAAGGGTAGGTTCAGAATAAATAGTTTGTCAGTCATCTAGTATCCATAACACAAGCTCTGCATAGCTTGGGGCTGGATGATGCTGTGTGGACTGTCCAGCATTATTATTATTACTATAATGGTTAGTTACTATCTATACTACCCGAGGATTTAGAGTAGGTTCTATTATTTATTCAGTACCCTAGAGTTCGTAATCTAACATTAGAGAGCACAGATTTCCACAATGAATTTTCAATATCCGATCTTCATAGTTTAGAAATCAAGGGTTCAAGAATTCTGTTTCTGCGTTTCTCGTTACATTTGACATTATTTTGTCAAACAACCGCCGGAGCCGTAAAACCATTATAGTTATAACCATAGCATGGCATTCCGGAAACCTAAAAATAATCGCTGAAAATGTCAACACTTGAAGGTTAGCCAGGGGCTTATTCTCGGAGTAAATCAAAGTAACTGATAAGCTGCAACAGCTCACATACTTTGCTCATCATTTATGAAAAATCTTAAGATACCCTAGTACCCTAGCACTAGTGCACTAGTTGACCGAATAGCCGCCGTAACAAAATCAACTTTAAATAATGTCTTTAATGTCATACCGTTTGAATACAGCGAAATTGCGACAACCCAGTCGCCGAAGCCACCTGACAAGAAGAAGAAGATGAAGAATAAAGGGTAGTACCTTTATATGTAGGTAAATGTTACAAGAAAATGTTTGTATGGCTATTGAAATAAATAAACTAAAAATGAAGACTGAAAACTACATAAGCCTTGTTAAGAATACTAAAAAACGAAAACATTATTAGCTTATTATTAGCAGTGACGGCCATGTTGTCACTGCTAATAATAAAGACATTGTTTTTCCTTCAACCCTGCAAGCAGTGGAAAACTAGTTATAACATTGTGAATTCAAATGTTATGTTATAACATTGTTATGTTCTCTATTATGTCGGCGAGGTCGTAAAGCTCTAAGATACGACGCTATCCTAAGAAAATGGGAAAGGAAATCACAAAACTGTATTATTAAATTATTACTTAATCTACAAAATTATGCCTAAAATGCGATTGTAGGTCTTGTAAGTACCTACCTATTTTATTTTATTTATAGAGTTTACTTATTTTGAAAGATTTTCCGTTTTTTTATGAAGTCCTAAGGAAAAACATTCCTATTCCGGTTTCTACCGAAATCTAACCTAGATTTGGCTAGAACGGTATAGGTGTAGGTACGATCTATGTATGTACTATCAATTATCCCCTATATACCTATATATATGTATGTATAATTATTACCTATAATACAAGCTCTGCTTACTTTGGGGATAGATGATGCGTGTGGATTGTTCAGCAATATTTTTATTTGTATTTTAAGGGTTAATCTAAATAATTAGGTCCCAATTATATCGATAAGTTGGTTGAATCAGGTACTTACCTACAAAATAGGAAGCATTCCTATTTTGTAGGTCGCGTTTCTATTCGTTGTAGGTACATTTCCTATTCCAGTCTTTTCCTTTTCATCATTTTTCATTTCCTAGTCCAGTGCAGTAAAGTAGGCACTAAACGAGCTTAGGTAGGTACGTTCTATGTATCACATTACGCACATATAGGCATACTTTACGGACTCGGGCCACAAAGGAGCCCGATATACATTATCTTTTAAAATTAAATTAACCAACTGGTTTCACCTAATTTCTCTTGGGAATCAATGAATTAATTCTTTAGCTGGCTACTTATATAGTAGCGGGCATTTTCCTCTAGGTACTCACAACGATTAAAGTAACAAAGTACAGGGGAGCAGATGTCCATAAAGTTCATTTCTAAAAGCTCTTAAGGCCTTTACTGTTGCACTTTTGAGTCTCAGCTTTCTGCTTTGGGTATATTTCTATAATGGCCGAGGGCTATTTAGAAACAGAAATAGGTAATTTTATTTGTAACTCAAAGTTCAAGTCCCTACTTAACTTTGAGTTACAAATAAAATTACCTATGTCCCTACATAGAATAATAAAGAATGAGACACAAAAAGAAACAACTTTCTTGAGTCAAGAAATGGTCTTTTTCTCAGGATAAGTTGATCGCGATAATATGAGACAAAGCTGTAATAATAATAATAATAATAATGTTTGTTTGTTTTCAGATACAAAAGACATTATTTACTTATGGATCTTTTGCCTATAACTATAAGTATATATATTTGCAGCAAAAACAATCATATTACAGCATAATAGGCACCCAACGGCGAGGTTATAAATAGTCTATTGTTTACAGAAAAGAAGTTTAACTCTGTAATAAATTAAATAACTTATAATAGTTAAAAACTTAAAGTTAAAATAGGAATTTAGAACATAATGTAGATTATAAATTTTGAAAATAATATACAAATAGGTGCCTGACCTATGTTAGTTTTAACTATTTAATTAATGTGGAGATGGAGTGTCTGTACATCACTCCATCTAATTTATCAGCTATTGCTGACAGGATGGTGTTGGTACTCCCAAAAAACATTTAATTTATTTATTTATTGAATTCGGATTGCCATCAGCTTATCTAATAACAATAGAAATGAAAATAGACACAGAGAGCTACTAATAGGCATTCGCTAATATAATCATAATAAACTACCTAAGTGTGAACACTAAAATTTATGTCGTCGACAATTGCGTACTTAATAGAGCAATAAAATTATATTAATTAAACTGAAAAATTAAACAAAAGGTAAATAAGAATTAGGAGTATAACTACATCATGTGCAAAAGAAGTTGAGAGTCATGCATCGCCTTGCCCTGTGAATGCTGGTATTAAAAGGGTCAATGTTCAACATAATGCTGAAATCATTGACAGTTCTACTCGCTCGCACTATAAATGACTTTTGTCTATAGTTAGTTCCAACATGATGGACATGTAGTATGGGGTTGTGTCTAAGCTGCTTATGCGGTACATTGAAGTCTAATTTGCCAAGAAGTTCTGGACAGTCAACATCATTGTTGATAATCTTAAGGATATAAAGATAATCAGCTACGTCCCGTCTATTTTTAAGCGGCAATAAATGGAACCTCTTGCTGAGTTCATCATAGGTGGAAGATTTGTAAGGGATCTTTACTCTAAAAAACATAAAAGTTAAAGTCCATAAAAGTTTCCATTTTGAATTACTGTGTTACGGAGGCAATCAACCTTTATAGGCATATTACCTAAGGTTTATAAATAGACAATGAGCTTAAGTTTTTGTAAAGCTACAACTATCATCATTACATCTAGCCCCAAGCTCTGCTTAGCTTGGGGCTAGATGATGTTGTGTGGATTTTCCAGCATTATTTATTATTTATTTGTTTATTTTATTTATTTATTTTGTAAAGATGCAGTTCTAGACCTGCAAAATTACGGTCAGAAGCTAGTCTGCCATAAAAATGGAGTCAAAATGATGTCTACTGCGTACGACAATGTACAGTAACAAAAAAACAATGACAAATAAGCAATGAATAAGCACCATGGTTTCAGTCATAAAAATCAGGATAAAAAAACCGTCTATTCACCGGTTCACAAGTGAAATACAATTAGAGCTGAACCATACCTACACGTGGCTGTGCCTTCAGCTGTTATCAGAATCTGCAAATGTAGAAATAACACGCCCCGCAGGACCTGAATAACGGGCGCAGGTGCTCTAGGGTTGCCAACGTGCTGTAATATTCATTTAAAACTAGGCCAGTGGCGTAAGAGAACCCGATAGCTATCCAAGACATCAGGCATCTCGGTTTAGAGTTGTCTTTCGCTAATAGCGACTTGCAAAGATCGGCTTCCACTTCAATCCAGGGGTACTGTTTTACGCCCCGATTGTTTTTTTGATACGCCTTCTTAACAATCCGATTTTCCTCCATTCTCTCGACGTATTCTGTCGCACCACGCGTAAAAGAGAGCTCTTGAATTAGCTTATGATGTTTTTCATACCTTTTCTATGGATAATGGTTATGTTATCTGAATTAATAAACTAATATATTTTCATCATTATTTCGTCATCAATTCTACTGCTGTCCACTAGAATTAAGTTTATGTACAATTTTTTTATTAGGCGATGTAATAAAAGTCTTGTCCATAGACAGATAGACTCTATCTGTCTATTTAATTTATCTTCAAAACATATCTTAAGCTTAGATTAAGCAACAAACTTCGTCTCACGACTTTGCACGGCGCGAGCAGCTAAAAAATGCATTTCCAAGTCTTCTAAATTAATGTGATTCGTGGCAGCCCTAGTGAATACTTACCGCGTGTAGGCTCGCTCCCAACGGTCCCGTAGAACCGAGCCTTCTCCGTCCAATTTATTTAATTGTATGTAACGGCCACCTTTACTGTGAATGCATAAAATGCCCCACAAACGAGCCTTGGTATGCCTACGTTATGTAGGGATGACAGTAATAAAGATATGACTTATCTGTTAAGGCGCTACCCCGACCCAGAATAGCGCCTCCACCTAGTTTATCTTATTATTACGGTAAACAAAATAAATTTCTAAACTCCATTGGTCAGATTGTGATACCTATCATAAGCTTTTTTTAATGGCTCTGTAATAGTTATATTTTGTTTAGTTTAGACAGAGATGCGAAAGCAGAGTTTGGTGGCCAAAAAGAGCAACTTCGCATCTTTGCATAAACTATACAAAATAAAACTATTACAGAGGCATTAAAAAAAAGCTTATAATAAATATCACAAACTGCCCAATGGATATCAGACAATTCCTTTGTTTAACGAAATAATAAGATAAACTAGGTGGCGGCGCTATTCTGGGTCGGGGTAGCGCCTTAAGTGTTATGCTTTATGTGTAGGATAGATGTAAGTAAGTACATGTTTATAAATAAATAAATAAATGTTGTTGGCCTAGTTTGAGACAGTAGCTAGTACCTACCAACCTATATAAGTGACCTATACACTAATGGTACAAAGATTTAATTATAAATTAATAAATAATGCTGGACAATCCACACATCATCATCCAGCCCCAAGCTAAGCAGAGCTTGTGTTATGGGTACTAGATGACTGATATACATAACACAATACATAACGTAGATATTTTTTATTATACAAAGAAAATACCTATATTTCCCGGAACAAACATTTGCAGATCGTACAAATATTTGTCGTAATCGAACCCGCAACCTCCTGCGACGCAAGCGTTTATGCGATATATGCTTGCTTACTGACTACCTAAATTATAGTACAATTCATGCAGCTATATAGATTTTTCTAAATCTTGGCCCTACCGGTTTGTTTTAATGTCAGCCAAATGTTACCTTTACCTTCATATTGAAATTTTCCGTTCGACTTACTAATATCTCTCAGAATTGGTCATTGTGCAGTGCTGGATTTTCGTGTCCTCCTCCAGTGCGTGTTCAGATAATTGTTTTATATGTTTTGATGGTGCAATAAAGTTATAGTCTATTTATCTATCCACTCATGAACCGATGAGACGGCAGACGACCCGACCGCGGAGTGGGTACGGGGGTGGTGAATGGTGATAGGCGGTGTAATCTTCTAGAGGTATATATCTATCTGTATAAAAGAAAGTCGTGTTAGTTACACTATTTATAACTCAAGAACGGCTGAACGGATCTCGGTGAAATTTGGCAGCGAGGTAGATGGTATCCCGGGGCCGGACATAGGCTACCTTTTATTCCGGAAAAAAGCTTGCGAAGCCGCGGGCAGCAGCTAGTTTTAGTATAAAGAGAACAAAATTTGTTTCCTCTTATTCTCTGCTTCCTACATTTTGAACATGCCTGAGACCTTTCGAAAGTCCCACGTTTGAAAACGGAGTAAAGTTATCCTGTAACTTGAGGCCACAATAAGTTGAAAAGCTGCGAGTCCTCTTTAACGTTTGGTCTGTGGGATTGAGATTTTTCTTAAAATGTTCATGATATTGGGAAATTTTATTGATGTTTTACCTACCGAATACTTAGGTTTTTGTTCTCAATATTTGTCAACTTCGAATCGTATCTTGCTTCACGAAATACATGACAGTAACAAAGTTGTGACACCAGAATACGAAGTGAGGTCCCTCTTACCTACTTTATTTATTTTTCATCACATCTATTCCAAAAGGACGACTTGGTACGCCTTTAAGTGCACCCAAAGGAGGTGTTTTCTATATGAAACTTTTAGCGGGCAGTAATGAGTTTTTTATCCTCTTTCTACTTAGGAAATTGCGCCGCAATTATCTTTGCCGCGCACTTTTTGAATTTGGAACATCTTAGTGTTCAGCGCCAAAGAAATCGAACGCAAATATTGTTTGAATAAAGACTACACCAACCAACTACATCCAAACAACGAGAATTACCGTCACATTTTCATCAAAATGATCCAGATTCAGATATTATTTCAAACACGCAGAATATAAAATCTACAACAAACTCTATTCCTAATAAAACTGTAACAATAATTTTTTTTCATAATTGCGAAAATGTCTCTAATGTAAATATAAGTTTTTAGTTGTTTTATTATTAGATACTATTTAATTACAATTTAGTTGTTTCTCTATGTTTTATTACATAATAATATTACAATAAAATATGAGGCGCCTTTTATTTTCTCATAGAGGGTGATGAAAAGTAGAGTGTATCACTCGAGCGCTAAATATTTAAAAGTATTTTAAATTTTAAAGTATTTTCACCACCCTACATATTCACCCACTGTTTCTTGTTTTAAAAGAGGAACGCAGTAGGTAATTGGTTTTCAACAAAGGCTCTGTAAAGTGTACAATTTACACGGTATTTATAAAGAACTGCATAATTTTCAAGTACGACAACAAACGGAACAAAGTCCGGTTCTTAAAATAGCTTTGTTCTTTTTTAATATATTTTTGTCTGTATATTGTTTATTCAGGATTCTGTTTACCCTTTGCTTTTGTGCTCGACAACAGACTACAAAAGCTGAGCAAGAATGAAGAGTAAAACTAATGAAACCTTGAGTAAGAAGAATTACTTGATTTACTCGTATATTCATAAAATATGGAATTAATTATAGAAGAAAACAATGTATTTATTAATTTTAGTTTGTTTGTTATTATTTAATTTCTTAGAAGTTTCCCTAGTATTGGTAAGCACTAAGTATAAAATAAACTAAGTATAAAGTACAATACGCGGGAGTACCAACACCATCCTGCCAGCAATAGCTGATAAATTAGATGGAGTGATGCACAGACACTCCATCTCCACATTAATTAAATAGTTAAAACTAACATAGGCTAAGACTTTACTAACTTATGGATCTTTTGTAATCTGAAAATAAACAAACATAATTATTATTATAAAACAAAAAACCTTAGTTTGTACAAAGCTTTTGCTCGTCGGATATCCATCCTTAACTAAAATCATCGTAAACATAATCAAATTATTGTCATTTGGTATTTAGCATTATTACGTACCTAAATTTAACACTGTTCTTTGTGTCACTTTATCTTGTTTAACGCTACGTAAAGGCGTAACGTTTTCCCGTATAGCAACGAGATTTAATTAATTTACATACACGCAGTAGGTACTGGTACATTTAATTAAGATTTTGCTTATTTTCGTCTTAGGCCGGGTTCCCACCAGACAGACTCTGATAGAGGAGACGCGTGACGACGTGGCACCTTTCTCCCCAGAAACTATTCAAGAAACGTCATCATCATAATCGTAGGCTTTCTGCGGTGAAAACGGAACCCTATTACTAAGCCTCCGCTGTCCGTCTGTCACAGGACTCTATCTCATGAACCGTACAGCTGAAGTTTTTAGATAATGTTTATTTTTCTTGCCGCTATAAGTAAGTAGCACATCAACTGTAAGAACAACAAATACTAAAAATAAAATAAAGTTTAAAATTTAAAGGGCATGAACAAGTGAAAATTTGATGTTCTTTGAAAAAATTGCCTGATTTTTAAGGTACGGAACCCTTCGTGTACGAGTCGACTCGCATTTGGCGGTTTATTATACCTTCTGATCTGCTAGGTACCTATACCTATAGCTCTTGTCAGTCTCAAGTAACGTGCTAGTGTCAAAATGGATCACCATGAAGTACTAAGTCTTGGCTCAAGTAGGTAATGCATCGAAGCGAAGCAGGCTGCTCAAGTGAAGATGAATTATTGTACCTTCAATGCCTGGTCAGTCAGTGCAGATACACCTTAACTTACCTCTAGATCCTCTCTGACTCATAACATACTAGGTGCCATACTATATATTTATTAGTTAACCCTAAAATTTGTAACGTCGCGTCGTCGTCGCGACGTTACAAATTTTAGGGTTAACTCAACGTCTTATGACTTTCTGGATTAGGTTTAATAGCATTTAACAAGGAGTCTACGCTTTTTGCGGTAAACGGAGATTTTACGCGATTTATTTACGTTTAACTCCGTTGATGGCTTACTGAAAAATAAAAGAAATAATTTGTATTTGTTCAAAACATTACATCTACATATTATTACAGGTAAGACCTAACACAATAGAGTAGTCAGCATAATAATTTTATAAAATCTACTTATATTATCTGCAAAGTGGATCAGAGTGGAATGGACCAAAAAGTACATATATGCATACATTGTTGTACCTATGTTTAATCTTAAATCGCTTGTGAAATCAATATATTTTATCTATTCTTTATTTAATAGAATGCGGCCAATGCGGGCCAAACCATAGTTGACCTTCCACAATACCTCGAACTAAATCTTCTGAAGAGATCCCAACGGCAATGGAATGGCGATAAGAGATGCCTTCAAGGGTCGCTTTTCATAAATACAAGATGGCTGCGCCGTTGCTCTTGAACTCGCAGGTACAATTGTGAATTCGCTCGTGCCATTTCAATTGAAAAACTCGTGTTGTTGAGGTGTAGTGTAGGCCGCGTTTTCACGGTTCTAAGCGAGCGAATGCTCGTTCATGCGGATAATTAAAGCACCCGGAGGTCTACTTTATAATAACAAACGAAATTGACAATTTGACCGATGACGCCGCCGGATCGCACGAGATCCGAAACGAAAGGTGTCAGTTGGTGACGCGCCCTAAACAACTTGGTGGCGTCATCCGTCATCTTCGTTAGTTTTTTAAAGTATACCTCCTGAGCTGGGCGAATACGTAGACCGGTATGTGCAGTGATGATCGGTAGAACTGAACGCCAGCTGCGTAGTAAAAGTAAACTACGCAGCTGGCGTAGTACAATCACTACCTCATAACATGAACAAACAAGGTATACCTACGACGACCTCTGACGTTTTTCTCTATTCGGTTCTTAATTCGTTTGTATATTATGATTCAAATACTGATTTGGGTTGTTCTGTATTTATGTCCTTCTGTAAAGTCTATCTATCTTTATCTTCAAACTCCGCCAACCTACACGTGGCATCAGAAAAATAAGTCTTTAAAAAAACATTATGTTTTAACTACGTCGTCGAAAAATGCTAAAAGTAATTTTCCAATTTTTATGCTACGAAAATAAAACTCCCAGAATCCAGGCTTTACGGTTGTCGCTCATATAACAACACTAAAAACGGAAACGGTATCGGTGCTGGCCATTACGATTACGTCCTTCTGTTCAGTTGGCGCCAACGGTGAGGCGACGACGACGTCGTTACGATGCTAACTGTGAGTTGCAACACGGAGCTTTTTAACACAAATACTAAAACGATGATCCATTCCCAAGTTGATATGTGTTTAGTGACCTGTACTCTGAACGTATTCTATGTTTTTGCTGGTGCTTTGTGCTGTGAATGTTGAAATTTGTTAAGTTTTGTAACTTTGTGTGTCATTTTAAGCTGTAGTTGCTTATTTGCATTAATTTTCTAGCAAAATTTTTCTTTTTTACAGTAATTCTACTTCTAAATTCTACTAGTAAAGTAAAGTAAAATTTATTGCATCAAATACATGTAAATAAGGTACATAGGTGGAGTATGTTTAAATAAAGCACAATGTATTTCTACCGTTTCGGCGTGCAAAATCTGGGACAGTGTCACTTAGGTATAACCAATATCAGTAAAAAACACTTTCGAAGTAGGTTCGTTTCAGCTTCCAGTAAGTTTCAGTGCTCACCGGACCCTCGTTATAAATCACTTGTTCTCCGAACTTTGTGGTTAAGTTTTCAATTTATCCCGAAGCCCTCATCTCTGTAGCCGTCCTTTTTGAAGGTCCTTAGGTTTTCTTAGGTTTGGTGGAAGTTTTTCGAATAATTTTAGTAACTTCCTTTTACTTCCCTGGGATCCTTTTAGCGACATGGATTCGTACCTGAGTTTTTATGGAAAGTTAAACTGGAATTTGGAAAGGAGGCCAGTTATTCGCGAGTTTACCCTGGAATAACATACCTATACTTACTGTACCTATAATAGTACAACCGATATGGCGCGGTGGGCGAAGCCTGCGATGCAGGAGGTTGCGGGTTTGATTCCCGCCTTGGGACAAAAGTTTGTACGATCTGCAACTATTTGTTCTGGGTGTTTTGGTTATTTTCTATGTATAATCTATGTTATGTATTGTATTATGTATATCAGTCATCTAATACCCATAACACAAGCTCTGCTTAGCTTGGGGCTAGATGATGTTGTGAAGATTGTCCAGCATTATTTATTTATTTTCTTTGGCTACTTTTTATCCCGAATAAACGCATGTGAAGCTGCGGAAAGAAGCAAGTCCAATATAATTTTTAGCCTGCAGCATGGAAAAGCTTCAGGCAGACTTTCGCTTTTAGTATTATTTCTAATTCGAAAGTTGGGATGTACCTAAGTATGATATGTTGCCAAACCTACTAACCACACAAATCAGCTGAAATTTTGCGCTGAAATAAAATAATTATAGACTTCTTTTATCTCGAAAAACAAAGCCGCTGGCAGAAGCTTGTCGTAGCAAGAAAATCTAGTATTTCGCATGTCGCAAACGAACCGTAATCTTCAGCTCCTCGAGGCAGTTCAGCAACAAGTACGTCTCATGTAACTAAATGACTGTGTCGGGGACATCGAGCACATAGGTACCCAATAGAGAGGAAATGTCATTAGTTTTGTTTAGACAACAATTCCACCAAATCACTGCGGCGACCACTGCACTCCGATTGGCCGACTCAAAGTCAAGCATCACACTCGAGTTTGGCAAGCAAATATTTTTATCCATATCGGTAGTTAATATTTATAAACTATGAGCGTCGCAAAACTTATTTACGTAAATTATAGTGAATTTATGATTTTTAAAAAGCAAACAATTTAAATACGTGTATAACTACAAGTGTGCTATTGTTTTAATACATAGAAAAAACGAATTATAAAGGAAGTCACCATTAATAAGAATCGCGGGAGTACATAGACCATCTTTATTATCGCTATGAGCAATCTCTTTTGATAATTGCAAATTAATGAGTATTGTTAAAAAAAATATAGTTACATGTTTTACTACATCGATGAAATAATTTATGAATAATCTCGGAGTTTTTATAGAAATTGCACTGATCAAGTAACTTAATCAAATTGATAAATTATAATTACTACACCGACCTACTCGGGTTCTCGACCGAGAAAAATAATGTATCGACCGAGTATCGATACATTATTTTATTATGTCAGCACAACACTAGTATAGCGAGCGAGAGTTGACAATAATGTCAACTATCAAACATACATATGTGTATATGTTTCGGAATTCGTAAGACCATATTTCCTCTCTGTTGGGTATGTGCTCGATGGTCGGAGATGAAGAAACTCGCCCACGGTTAAAGAACGGAAAGCTTCTTGTTTTTGTTGCAGTTTGTTTCTACTCGCTGTGGTAACGAATAGGTATTGTGCAATCAATATCGGCTTTGGCAAATTGAGCTATAAATGGTAGGTTCATTATAAATCAAATCACTATTTAATGGTTAGGTATTTATCGCGTTTATTTATCTATTTTACCTGCCGTTTCAGCAGGTCTACACGCTGTCATGGTCACGGGATCGCTGGAACTTATAATTTGTTCAGATCATGAAAGTTTAAATAACTTTTTAAATAGGAGTTTTCTTGTTGTATATATTTTTTTTAAACAGCCATATTCAATTGCACTGTGCTGTGTTAGCACATAGCGAGTCATAGTCAAGCGACTAGACGATTGTGTTGAATGCAATTAAATTCGTTAATCAAGACTTATTTATGTTTCCAAATCGTTCCCAATTTTATGTTACCTTTTATCAAGGAAAATACAAATAAATAACATATTATAAACTAAATTAATATTTCTAGTTAAACTGTTAGTAATACGTAAGCTGATGTGTTGAAATTGAAAACTAAGTTTTTTTGTAACTACTTATACGAGTAAGTATGTTAAAGTGGGAAGTTAATTAGATATATTCCAATAAAAGAAGCCAGACAAAGTTGTTTAAAGAATCCTGTGAATCCATTTGAGCCTCTTTATGTCGTATGTTACAATTACTTACAAAGTTATTTGCTAAGTAAAGAAATGTACAAAGCATATACCGAGTGCCGTCGGGTGAAACACTTCGTTACACGATCCTTTCCACATGAAGTCTCACATCTCTCTAACAAGCGGTGTCGACGTGTTCTCAACTAATTGTTGCTATTACGTTCCTCAGCTTTTTGGCTAGCTGGTTTGAACTTCACTTCTGTAGCTTCTGGCTTTTCAAAGCATTCCGTTACAACCGACTTTGAACTTTGCAAAGCCGTAGAAAAGATCGCTTTTTCATTGTGTGGGTCTGGATTTGAAGTTGTTTTGGGTTTGGCCGACGAAGTAAAGGCTAGGTAGAACAAAGAAAATTTATCTTTGCTGAATAGTAACCACAAGACTAAGAATTAAAATGAATTTTGAGCTTTACACCAGCACACTAAGGCCGTTTTCTGATTAGTCGGTAAGCTTTCGGTAGGACATCAGCACGCTCGGTATACGCGGTTCCAAAACCTTACCGAGCGCTTATATATTTAAGGAACGTTCCTTATTGGGGCGGTAAGCGCGGCAGCAGCGCTGTACAGATTCGGTACTGCATGCGTCATCCAGTAACCGTATTTTATAGAGCCGGACGAACAAATAAAGGTATTTTCATTACTCGAACCTAAGGCCACCTAAGCCCTTCACATGTATAATGCCGTTTTCGTCTAAACGGCGGGCCCGATGTCGTACCGTGCAAGCGCTTTCACATGTACACTGTTTACGCACGGTCGCTCGCCCGGCGCCGCCGCGCGACGGGTCGGCGGCGGCGGCGCGGTTGCAGTATTATTGAGGTACCTACCAGACTGAAGAAATCACATCGCATCGGTCGTTTTTATTGTTAAATAAAATAATAAAAAAACGGAAAACGGCCTAAAAGGTACAGTTCTTATTTTACTTGGATTAATAATATTACCTGTGCTTGAGGTGCATACCTTTACGTAACGCGCGAAGTTAAAAATGCATATTTAGAATTATCTAGGTTCTACAAGTAATTTAGACCACCCAGATAAGTACCTTGTTTTGGTCACATTTAAAATAATTTTCTATAAATCTATGATAAAAAAAATACTTCGAATCAATTGTCGTTTTGGAGTCTATCATGCCAATAGACTCCAAAACGACAATTCATTCGTACATTGCATGGGTAGCAAAACTAGATATCGGCTAATTAAATAACTTCTAGACATTACAAAAAACCAGATTTTAATGAATATAGCGCCGTTCAGGGTCCCGGTGGCAAAACATCAGAAGACAACATAACGGGTAAGAACACAATAACACAGACAAATGGCGATGTCACGTCCAATTAGTTCCCAGGTTAGACGTAATTAAGTCTATTCCTAACCTGAGCACGTGTTTCATATTAAATATTATAACTACTACTTTGTAAGGTTTACGAGCTTTGACATAAGAATGTAAATATAGCTCAGGTACATAACTAGTGGAAGTTTAATGAGCTTGGCGAGTCGAGGATTGTTGAAAGTCTTCACGCGTTTGTGAGTTATTTTATGAGTTCATAAATAGGTTAATGAAACTAAAAACTATCTTGGTCGTTAACACTAAAGTCATCAATAACAGGATCTTTACCATGATTTGGATTATTATGGGTTTTTCAATATTTCGGCACATTAAGGTTAATTAAGTCTGCATGTACGTACTTGTACATGTACAACTCATGAGTTGGTTAAAACAAGAAATAGTTATCCTACCTTTATCGACAACACGCTTGACTGCCTCAGTTAACTAATTTAAGAACATTTATCGCCTTTAATTTATTGTGAAAAAGGCACTAAATCACTGAAAGATTAACAAAGTTACACATGAAAATTTATTTACTTACCTAAGAAAAGTACATTTAATTCAAATTGCTCTCCGCATAATCGGCTTAAGTAAGTACTATATTGACTCAGGAAATTGATACCTCGAAGTCAATATCATTGTTGGATGAAAAAGCAATGTAAGTATTTTTTGCGAGCTGCAATGAATTAATCCAATTTGATGATAACGAGACGTTTTCTTTGTCGGCCAATAGGATTCTTGAAGTTGAATGACTTACTACAGTTATTACGCAGGCCACACACTTTCATACCTACTACCTACAAGTTTACATGATGGCATCTTTATAGGGTGTCTGTATAGGGGTACTATACAGGGTGGCATTTTGAGATGGGAGTGGATTGCCAATTCTGAAATCATGCGAGTTAGAGAAAAGTCGTGAAAGGAGTCATGCATGAGCTAAAATTATAAGAAAATAAAAGCTGCATACTTATTCTTGGTATTTATTTTACAAAAAATTCATTAAAGTTTACAAAATGCATTACGAATATGATGTTTTATCCAGGATAAACCCCATTAAAAAAACATACTAAATATTCTGGCTAGCGGCAAGCACACCAATGTTCGAAAATATTATAAAAAAATTACACATTGATCCTTAATAGGGGAGTATTCAAACTAAAATTGTAAAAAATGCCATAAATCGTGGTCATAACTCTTTCACGACTTTTCTCTAACTCTCATGGTTTCAGACTTGGCCATGCACTCCCATCTCAATACCATATATCATTATAGATATGGAACTCAGCATGATGTCGGGCAATCATGCACACTAGAACACATATAATACGTTGAAAGCGTTGATCGTATATGAACATCCTGCACACTTGAAGTGGCGTCAAATCTGATGCATACTTATGGGTAAACATGAACGTGTGTGGCCCGCATTAGTTAGCAGCCTCTATTTGCGTTCCATACGGAGCTCGATTGGTTCTGGGCTCTCAAAGCACTAGAGAAGAAGTTGAAGTGCTCAGAGAGAACAAACAGATGAGTCAATGTTGGCTCAATATGGAGTGGTTGGAAGGGTTTGAGCTGTTTTTGTAGATTATCTAGGTATAGCTTATCTATTCTATCTCTTCTAAAGTAATATTATAAAGAGGTGAATTTCTTGAGTTTGTTTGTAGTTGGTAATTCTACTACTAGTCTGATTTAAAAAATATTTCTCTAATAGGTAGGTATCATCGAACGGACGTAATGTACATTTGAGTAAAGTTTATTTATTTATTTATACTTTTATACTTTTATTGAAAGAAACATTCCATTTGTGCTAGGAAGGACATTGAGGGAAATTAAAATAAATAATAATGACCCAAAATAGTACGAGTCCTGTTACTGTACAGTTCTCACAGCTTCTTCCTTAGTTTCTGCAATCTCACCACCAGTTAAGTTAAGTAAGTTTATAAGTGACTTGGCTTATTAACTTACTACCTTACGATTTTCGTAGTGACAGTGTTGTGCGGCTTCTGTTCGCGGCTCTAGTGCGAAGCAAGTTGGAGTCAAGCTGTTGCGTCTGAAACTCACACGAAAGTACGTACGCACTGTTACTGCAGAAGGTTGAAAGCGTTTCTTAGTACAAGCGAGTTATTGGGTATTATCCATTCATGTACCCAACCAAGTTCCTCCAGGGGAACTTGAGTACAGCAGATAAACATTTTATTTATAATTTGTCAAATTATACGTCACAATTTGTATTCACATAACAAAATAAAACAATAATATCAATAATTCAATAAAAATAATAATTTAATTAAATAAATAATCTCAATTGCTCCAAGAAGCAATTGAGATCGGGTCCCTCCCGCATTTTATGACGAAGGGTGTAACTTTCCTGCTCCATAAGTCTGGTAGTACTGCGGAACCAAAGATTATGGACCAATAACATGCTTACCCACCATCTACAAGCTGCTCACATCCATTCTGACCACAAAAATTAACACGCATATTGTTACAAACAATATTTTGGCACCTACTCAGAATGGATGTAGGGTTGGGTCCCGTGGTACAAAGGAGCTCCTCCTCATTGACATGTCCATTAGTCAACAGGTCAAACGTGGCAGAGGGAACTTGTCGGCTGCATGGATAGACTATAAGAAGGCTTATGATTCGGTGCCTCATACTTGGCTTGAGAGGGTCTTAGAGTTGTACTCTGAGATCATTCTTGGGATCATGAATGAGGCAGTGGACCACTGTTGTTCGTCATCCAGGGGGCCGAATGGATCCACCTGCCACCAATGAACTGATAAAAATAGAGAGGGGTATATTCCAGGGCGACAGTTTAAGTCCCTTGTGGTTTTGCCTAGCTTTGAATCCACGCAGTACTCTACTGAAAGATTCAAGAATAGGCTATCGCCTTCGGAGAGATGGTGAGGTCATTTCTCACTTGTTGTATAAGGATGATCTCAAGCTATTCGCGTCGAATAAAACACAGTTAATGGCACTTCTGAATATCACACAGAAATTCAGTAGTGCTATTAAAGTTCATAAACTGATTAGGTCTCTAAAAAATACTAAAGCTGTTGGTTATGATAATTTTGCAACCAATATACTAAAGAAATGCTCAGGGAAACTCGTACCCATTCTCACACATTTAATAAACTCGTCCTTTGAGGAGGGATACTTTACCGATGCCCTTAAGTATTCGATTGTTAAACCTGTTTTCAAAAAGGGCGATAAGAGAACTGTAGAAAACTATAGTAGACCTATCACATTGATACCGGTTATATCTAAGGTCTTCGAACGGGCTATGCAAAAACGTATCGTGACATTCCTAAATAAACATGACATTTTTAAGTGCAATCAATATAGATTTCAAAGAGGGAAATCTACTACATTAGCTTGTTTTAATTTAATGAAGAAAATTGTTGAAGACTTTGACTCCGGCAAGCGAGTGACTACGATTTTTTTTGACGTGACTGTATCCCATAAGCTACGAGGTATGAAATATATTCGAACATTATAAACAGTATATAAAACAACATCTAATCAAGAAGGTCTTTTATGTATGATTATTGATTACATCAATGATTTTAATGCTTGGTCAGATGTCGCTCAGTTTCGCACCGACGACAATAGTATGTAAGATATTCAATGTTGTGCTTAGCTTTATATGTCGGGATGTAAGCCTCCTTCAAAAGGTGTAGGTAGCTATATCATGCCTATAAATTAGCTGTAGAACGTGACCAAAGCCGTGGGCAGGAGCTAGTTTGTTTATTAGCTATGGCAGCAATGGATGTTTGCTGTAAAAAAATTGTTTTTTCTGACGTACAAAAGCTTGTAACGGGTAGCATAAGCAACTTAATATAGAAGTATTTAGGCCTTTAGGGCTGGTTTCTATTTGGTAAAATTTTGGCGCCATTCTGGCTAACTAAAAAAAAATGAAACTGGGACTAAAACTGAAATCGAAACTTGTGAGTAGCGGCAATAGCGCCGAGTTTGGACATATTTTGATAGGGTAGGTACGAGTATCTAGACACTTAGAATACGTGGACCTAAATCGGAAAGCATGATTGATTATGCTTTTGCGATATCACTAGTATTTATCGCGTTTGAAAATGTAAAGTAAACAAACGCGGTAAAAACCAGTCTACGGTTTAATTATGACTGTTCTGATTAGGGATAGGTAGATCCGTTAGTTTAATGTATAGATAGGTATGATGGATGGAATATAATTAGTCTGGGAACCTATCAATGTACGAGTAATACTGGTAATAGGTACTTGCCGTACAAATTTTACGGAGAAGGGCTAGAATAATCTAGAATGCAATAAAATGTTCTTAATATCACATTTCACTTCTTCAATCAGATGTTAAAACACGTTATTTGCTATTTAATACATATTAGGTATTTCAATGTTAGACTTCTAAATGTCCGTACTAATGGTCTACTGTAGTTGCTCCCATGGATTTAAACTTTATTGATTTTGATTCATCAAAATAGATAAAGCCACGTCAGGTATTTTATTGATTTGCTTTATAATTTATGAACCAAGCCACAATCTTTGACCCAAATTTAGGCCTGTAATTAACCAGGGCGTTTAATAAATCAACTAATACTTTACTGCTGAATATTTTCACAAATAGCGCACGCTTTTTGTGGTAATTTTTAATTAGCAATCAGTATTTAGTCATATATCTACTTTACTATAAAAACTATCGTAGTTTGATGGACTCATTACGGATGTAAGCGGGCTAACTACGAACCTTATTTGTGTTGGAAGAACACCAACGTTTCATCCCTTATGGCTGGCCTATGCCCCAACGGCCTTGAGAACACAAAATGATTATCTGTAGCCGTATAAATAATAAGTTTTATTCGTGAAACGTATCATTTGTGTAAAATACTTTGACATATATTTAAGTGAAAGAAATATACTCGAACTCAATAGCGTTTAGAAGATATATTATCCAATTTTAGAATTTTAAAAAAATATTCGATATTCGGATATACGAGTATCTTCTAAACGCTGTTGATTTTGAGTATTTTTCTTTCACTCAAATAATATGTCAAAGTATTTTACACAAATGGTACGTTTCACGAATAAAACGAATTATTTATACGGCTACAGATAATTATTTTGTGTTCTCAAGGCCGTTGGGGCATAGGCCAGCCTTAACGAAGGACTTCATCAGGGTGAGTGCGGTTCCCACGCGTCTGCACCGCTTCCGTGCGTTCACGCAACTAATAAGGTTGGTAGTTAATCCGCTTACATCCGTAATAATATATCTACTCATTAAGTTAGCTGTTAATTTCCTGAATATTTTAAAAATAAATAAAATAAAAATGAAATATTGCAGTCTTGCCTCAAAATATGCAGAGCTTGGGTTATGGACCAAGGCTGACCAATGGCTGTTAAAATATCTCTGACTTATATTATTTTTTGGTTGATTGTTTTGTTGTTGCCTAACAAAGAAAATTACAATTATTAAACAAATTAGAACTTGTTTTTACAATTGAAACAGTTGATCTAAATGCAGACTGTAGCATTGCATTGAATAGAATATAATATAAAACTCATTTATTTAATTCACCAATCATCCAATCCTGTCAATTCACCCAATCCCAATCCCAATCTCTCAATCTCTGTCCCAATTCACTCAATTCTGTTACCTTTTACCATACTGTTTAACATATAAGTTCTTTGAATAAAGTATTAACTATCTATCTATCTATTTATTTGGACAAGGTACAAAAAAAAGTTAAAAATAAACAAATGGAAAACAATAACAAGTGTGGTAGTATAAATAAAGCACGGTATAAAGTATAAGGTGGCTCTGTCTCCATGTCCCTGCGCCGAAATAGGGGTTGGCCCAGCGTTTGCTAAACATAACAAACATTGCAAACAGTCTAGAGGTACATAGCTCAACTGATCCACATCAATACGAATCGGAAGCGTCCCCAAGACGCTGGCTGCAGGCTTGCCCTGCACTGTATGTTAGTTTAGTTTGTTGGTGGAAAACAAGTTTATATTTTTGTGCATTCTATATTCTAATAGAAACGTCTTTACTATTACGTTGAAAAATCGCAAAGATGTTCAATTTATTAACGGGATATCTGGACTTATTTGTCAAAAATAGGTAAGGTTTTTCCTCTAAAGCAATGACTGTACCACGGCTAGTGCTCAGATGAAATTTTATTTAATATAATTTATTTATTTTATAAACATGTACATCTATCCTTACGGGCACACCCAATGCAATAGTTTACCTTATATAATCGTCTAGTCCGTTAATTTTAACATTAAGAAACAATAACAAGTTAGCTAAAAACAATGTCAAAGATAAATGTGTACAATAATATGTCATAAATGATGCGGGTATGTCAAAGCATATAGACTTATAAACTTCAATATCAAAATAACAATAATAATAATCCTAAAGTTAGTAATAATTAAATGTACATACCTAAACCGTATTAAAAATTACAACCTTACAATACATTAACATTAATTAATAATAATCTCAATAATTTATAAAAATAAATGATAAAAATAAGAAATATATTTAGCATAGCGTATGGAAACATAGCGTTTGCGGCGCAAGAAAGTAATTTTCTATTGAAAAGGCGGGAACAAAAGTATGCTGATTGTGGCCACCTGACCCACTTCTTGCACACTTGCACGTAAACCGAGAGCCGGGGGAGTTTCCTCACTTCATATTATTGCGACAGACCTGTGGGTGTGGGCGAATTTGACATGGCAAGCATTTGATTTTAAAAGTATTCGTTTAATATAGCATTTTATTGGTAGCCCGCATTTTCTCACTACCCGGTCCGTATCTTATTTTCCAGTTCCGCTTTTCTTTTATTTACTTACCCATTGCTATCCGTAGATGTAATCGAGGAAGGTGTTTGGTTTGTACCATAACCCACCATTGCTTTAAATTAATAAATAAAAAATATGCGCGCATCGTTAGGAAGGTCCTCTTTCTGCAGCCCTAGTCACCGGCAGCTAGAGGCTAGCTTCGCGGCCGGTAATTCACCGTTTTGATATATATTTTTTAGTGTAGAATAATTTTATAATATTTTATTTTCTATAGTAAAAAATGTATTTTGTAACGAGATTTTAAATAAATTATGTGTATTATACACATCATATAAATCATTTATTTCAGGCAACACTAGTCTAGTACAAATGAATGAGTATGAAATTAAGAACTTCCACTACTTATATTCATGGATCTCACCAGACATGCAAAATTGCAAGTCTGTAGGTTTAATAATATCTGAGATACAGATGGGACCAGAAGCGTGCCCAATGGTTTGTGTAACTCACTGCTATTGCGTTGCCCGTTACTTTCTGAACTTGGCTGGACACTCTATCGCGCGTCTCAGTGAGAAGTGTTATCACTTTTTACTATTTAAAGGTCAGTTTAATGGTGTAGGGTAGTCTCCAAAAAAACTAAAATACCTAGACAGCCAAGTTTGGGAAAGGTCTTGCCTAACAGTGGGCCGACACAGTATTAGAAGATTCCTTCGAATATTGATGTAAGTTTAATATTTTTAGCTCTTTAACCGCTGCTCAAAGACTTTGTTGCGGTTTTTTTGTAAAATGGAGCAACAAAGGTTTTGAATTCAAATGAAAAAGTTTCTAACGAGAGTTGTATCCAGAGAGAGATTGGTTTAGATGTTAGAGACAAAATATTACGGGTCATACTTTGTTATGTTTTATTCTGTAACTCCATAGATAGTAGTGGTTTTGAATTTTGTCGTGTGGGATAATTTTTTAATTGCCTGACTGTTATTGGTTGTTTTAACATACCTCCACTTTGATGGAAACGGACCTAGTAGGAACCTACATGAACGATCACATGGAATATTCGTGATTTCTTTCTCGTAAACTAATTAGCTTTGTTTTAACTCACACAGTTCATGTACCCTTGTATTTTTATAAAGGCAAAGTTTTTGTAACAGAAAACTGTATTTAAAATGGCATGAGACTTGCCCAGACAGCGGTTTCGAATAAATTATTCAAGTTCATAATTAACCGACTGTTATTAATGAAGGCTTCGTTTGGGCAAGGTCATTGACTAAGAGGTTTAGGTACCTACCTACTGCTTAATGTCTAGGTCTCACTCCGGTGCTCTAAGCTACTCCGCATAACTATTTCGATATATTCCAACCAAGCTTCTATCAAAAGGCTAATAGTAAGTATAGCCTCTAATGACTTAGAACTAAGCTTTGTTTCATATCAAGAATTACATCGAACCGTTTAGTGATTTTATCAAATCAAAACACACCTCTTTTCGAATATTTGAAATAAATAATAAAGAATAAATAGTGTTTCTGCTTTATGCTTTGTGTTTCTCATCAATCCAATACTTAAGCTACTTTGTTTTGTCCTTGTGTTAAATGTAAGTATGTACTTAATGTCATACTTACATTTAACCAGACAGACATAACAGCCAGACATAATAGCTCAATCATTACACTTATTTAAATTGGACGTTCTACCTACCAGATATTATGCAAGTGGTGTTTACCTATAAGCGGTTTGTGCACATATCAGTAATTTATAGTTAATTATAAAATATCTTTAATCGGTAACTCTACGTTTTCTCACATGTTGGTATTATTATAAGATATTTAGATATAAGAACTCTGTGTATGAAACCATTGGTAAACCTAATAAAGAAAAATAAAATAAATAATGCTGGACAACCCACACAGCATTATTTAACCCCAAAGTAAGCAGAGCTTGTGTTATGGCTCCTAGATAACTCATAGGTATACTCACATTACCTTACAAACATAGAAGATATTTTTTTAGTTTCGAGTGTTCTGTAACATAGATAATCCAGAGCACCCGGAATAAATATCTGCAGATCGTACAAATTTTTGTCCCGAGTCTGCCGACCTAGGCTTTGTCGTCGAATGTCAATTCGTTTCTTGCTCGAGCGATATATAGCGTTGTTTTCAACGAAGTAGCTACCCTTGCTCTATGCCAACGCAACGGCCAAGTACTTTCTAAGTTAGGTAAAATAAAATGCATAGACATGCAATCATTGCGATATATTTTTCGGTAGAGACTTCACACATACTCCGATTCAACAACCATCAAACACAATGAGCGAGCATGCGTGCTAATGTTTTAAGTAAATAATATAAAATTGGTGCAATTGGTCGTAATGTCAATTATATACAACGTCGGGGTGAAATAAATCGATTAACGGCTGATTAATTAGGGCATATTTAATGAGGGACATAGAGCCGTAATCATGTGAACGTAAACTTACTGCGATGTCTCAAATTGGCCGTAAAATTTTTATGGGTGATGACGGCACACGCACGGTCTGGGCCAAACTGGGCCAATGGACCAGTTTTACGGTCTTAATTCTTTTGCGGATCGTAAAAGGGTTAAGTTTGAGAGTAATTTTTTACGGTCTTAACAATAGACTAATTTCTCTCTATCATTCACAATGTTCGGCATGTTTTGATGGAACTAGACTATTTTTGATTTCATTTTACTTGATAGCGTAAAATCTGGATGGTATAATATAAAGAATAAAGAATTTATTCACAGCCACACACATGTGATACAAAAATATAGGCACTTAATAAACAAAAAACATTTTTGCCTTTGGATTTAAATTTTGAACATAATGAAAATAGCGCGTAGTAGAAGAACCAAGGATAAAAAACATAATAGGTAAGTAATACGTTCCCCACTGCCAAAAACTTATTTGTAATTAAGTTAGTTGGTGGTTCAAAATTAAGCTTACTTTCTAGGCTACTTATTAAGCCTATCAAAACTTGAATGCTATTCTCGGAAGTTGTGTTTTTGGCACTGGGGCACGAACCTAACTTATGCTGAGTCAGAACCAATTTTGTAAACAGACCTATGTACACATTTTTTTCCTCTTAAATTAAGTTTTGTTTATAAGTATTATTTAGAACCTAAGATCTATTCATAAAATAAATATTTTTTATTCTTATTTATAATCCCTTCCATTGGCATCAATCCGGACACGTAAATAGTAAAAAAAATAAGCAGAACCAAACAAAAGGGTTCTAATTCTTCTTAACCCTTTCCAACCTAACCCTAAAACTGCCGTCCCAACAATTTGCTGACCAGTGAGCACGGAACAATAAAACAATCTTAAAATCCCGGGATTGTGGAATTCCGGCCTGCGCTCCACTTTTGTGATTCAATTCCCGTGTAGCGGGCGATTGACGCAAACCTCGTTAGGAGATGATAGTTTCGTTTCATCGTTATACTTTGTTTTTATTGTTGCTACAAAGGAGCGTTTAACACCATAATCATAGTTTCTATCAGTGAATATCAGCTCTCTGTCCTTATTAGCAGCCTTCAAAAAAGGTGGAGGTTCTATGTTCGGCCGTACGTGTTTTTAGGGTTTCGAAGATCGGAGATCGGTTTCGAAACCCTTATGGCATCGCTTTTTCTGTCCTTTTTTCAGTCTTTAATATTTCAGCAACTACAGCAGCAAATAACGTGAAATTTGAAATAATAATACATTTCGTGTGCATGTACAGATTAAAAGTAAAATAAATAAAAATAAATGAAAAATAAAAATGTAAATTTTCAGTAAAAATTGTGATGTCGAAATTTTAAAAGTGACCATTTGACAATGTCAAGTGGGTTATCAAATGAAAGGTATCAGTTAGTACATTTCAAAACAGTTTATGAAATATGTGTAAGTTTCATGCTTTTTGAATCCATCAATTTGTATGTAGCGTTTGTAGATATGGATCTATATTTTACAGGAAAAGTATAGAGAAGTCTGTAAGTAGAACACTTTTGAAAAATGGTCAATAAGGGGTGTTGATAATTTTCAAAAGGGGGGTCTACCTCACCGAGTAGGGTACCAAATAAAAGATGTTGGTTTGTACATCTCAAAACAGTTTTTGACATTTCTGTAGGTTTCATACTTTTTGAAATATTCTGAAAATAGTCGAAATATTACCCATTCCCCCCTCTATCTCCGAAGTTTGCAGAGCCATCCATCTGAAATGTGTGTAACGTTTGTAGATATAGAACTATATTTAACAGGTAAAATATAGAAGAGTCTGTAAGTAGAACACTTTTTGAAAAATGTTCGAAAAGGGGGGGTTAATTTTCAAAAGGGGTGGCTACCTCACCGAGTGGGGTATCAAATGAAAGGTATCAGTTTGTTAATCTTAAAACGGTATTTGAAATTTCTGTAGGTTTCATACTTTTTGAAATATTTTGAAATAAGTCAAAAAATTACCCATTTTTTTTGTATTCATCAAATAGCAGTCTCTAACCAGCACCTAGTACATATTGGTATACTTGACAACCGTTCGAAACCCTTGGCGCGCGAGTCACACTCGGTCTTGACGGATCTTGTTTATGTACGTTCGTCCATTTCTCCGTCTGTTATTGACCGACTTTGAAAATTATTTCGCTGTTGAATTGATCGATTGTCCCTAGGTGATACCCATAAAAATTTTATTCCGAGGGATTATTATTGGTCCAACCAAACTTAAAAAACAGTGGAGTCGATAAGGGATTTAAAGTAGTTTTTTAGTGTTTTCAATACAATAGAATTATTTTAAGCTCTTTAACATTATTTTAGCTGATTATTTTCCGAAATAAATAAATTGTCTATAATGAGCCACTGCTGTATAAATAGGCCTCTGATTCTTGCGTTCCCTAGCCTTTTCATTTCAGGTAAAACCACTGAGAACATTTTAAAACTTTTAATAATAATTTAATAATTAAAAAATAATTAAAATTAATTTAATTTTTTTTAGGGGTTTTACAATGTCCTCGACATAACGGGCATTAGGAAGACAACTTCTTTGCCTTGATTTAGGTCATCACTCGGTGGTTTTCTCCAGCGGCCATCAACATGCCTGACAAGATTCAATCAGAGCCCAGGGAGCCAGGGAGCTTTAAGGCATGTTCAGACTACGGGTAGTGCTATCCAGAGCGGTAGCGAAGGCCAAGTGGGTCTCCGACTGTTCACTAAAGTACCCACCCGGCGGTATCCAGCGCGAAACCGAGCGAAATCTAAGCGAAATTGACCGCTACCGATCTGGGTAGCGAACAACGCGTACCTAGGTCCGAATACGACCAATGTTATCTATTCGTATACTACGTACTCGTAGTATACTACGTAGTATGATTGCATCATAGTTCTCATATTTGCTTGGACTGAAGATTTTCTCAATCAATCATCATATGCAAGAATACTTATTTATTATAAAATATGTCAGATCTTAAAACTGTTTTAGTGATTGTATTAAGTTTGCACGTGGACTGCAAATATTGTGAGCATTGCTTTTGTAGGTATTTATTTTATTTTATTTTTATTATTATAATGTTATTTCAGAAAATATATACCGGCGAGGCGCCCTCTGCGCCCACCAAAAGCTCGGTAACGCTGTCACGGCCATCTGCGGTCAGCATTATAGCAATATAATTATATTTATCAGCATTATAGTCCTTTCGTAAAAAAAAACCTGAAAATATAGGTTTAGACATTACTTCTTGAAGCATAAAGCGTCAACATTTCTGTATATTGGTGTTAGAAAGCAAAGCTATAGCAAAAAGCTAGTTTCGCCATAAACAAGGCCAACGGACGCACGATCCCATTCCGACATTGACAAGCATATGGGAAACTTCCACATAAAACACTATATTTTATTTTATTAGATTTTTACTTCTCTGTTCATTACACAAAACCTTGCATTAACCTTTTTGTAGCCGTTTCTAAGAACAATTTTACTGATATAAATTGTTTTCGATAGATGGATGCGCGTTGAAAAACAAGTGATAAAACTGTCAGGCGCTTTTAGCGTTGAATAAATAAGGTCGAGTCAGCGATGAGATCTTTACCGTGTCTTTACACCGCTCTAAGAGGTGCCTACTTTATTGTCTATGTTTGATTTTGTTTTGTGCATTTATTGTGGTTTGTAAACCAAATAAACCATCTATCTATTTATCCGCCTACCTACGCCTATGTTGGTAGCAACAGTGTCTTTGAACCGTGGACAAAACGCACATAGCATGGTATGTGATCTGATCAATAACAAAGCTGCCTGCTGCTATATCTACTTGGTATTAAGTAGATAAATATAGAGGAAACCAGGTGTTACCATAATTTGATTGTTTTGTAACAGCTAAAAACCCACTTTAAATTCCATAATACTTTTGTTTTTTGAAGTTTTGCTGGACAAATACTTGTTGTCTAGATTCTTATACGCCGTAGACCTACCGTAACTTTACATAAGTAATATTTATTTTTAGATACGAATGTACTCATTCTAAGTGGACTTATTTGTTCTTTTTGAGTATAAATAAAGATCTATAAACCGAAATATCAAATTCCTCGGGATTTTATGGGACCACCCCGGCACCATTCTCTATACAATAGCGAAATAATTTTCAAAATCGGTCCATAATTAACGGAGACATCGATGAACATACATACAGCCGAAAAAAGAAGCTCCTCCTTTTTTGGAGTCAGTTAAAAAGTAAGTTTATGCTTTAAACCAGTCATTTTCTCTGGGTGGTATCTATTATGCTGGGCCCTATTCATCTAAACATCCTGGCATCAAGGGGTACAAGCTGCTGGCACCTTATTAAACATCTGGAGTTGAACGGAAGCCGTCTTTCTTGTCAACTGCTTTAGGATTCATAGCATACGTCAATACGGTGTCACAAGGGTCTCCAATCATTCCATTTGAACGCATCGGTTCACAGATGTCACATAAACAGTTTTGTTCAGAAAGACGAGGGCGCTTGGTCCCCTTTTGTTTGAATGTAAGATGGGAAATATGATCTCCTTTTTTGGTAGAGATATGAAATTAAAACAAATAACGTGTACCTAAATTAGTCAAGTTTTTATATTTTATACTTATGCTAGTTTTAAGGTGTTACTATGGACCGTAGAATAACTTAAATAAGATTTGTAAGTTTTCTATAGTAATAAATGAATTTATTATATTATTATATTGAATTTAGGAAGTGATAGTGTTTTATTTGATCTTTTGACACTAACAAAATATACAGGTACCTATATATATAGTAGGTATCTTCATCAAGAAGGTTTAATTTCACGTTACCAACGCAACGCAAATTTGTCTCTCTCTCCCAATAAGGTTTGCTGGAAGAAAACTCTTTTTAGGGTTAAGCTCGCCTTTGCCATAACCTCTCTAGTTTTAAGTTTTACATGTATTTGTTTTATTAGTGCAATAAAGAATTAAGTGATTAAGTGAACGTTCAATAATCCACGATAAACAATGAATGCCTACTTATTAATAGGTATATTGTAGAAAAGTCATTAGTTCCTTGCTATTTGGCGACAGTTAAACTGCCGAAGTAGGTATCGTTGTTAGATGATGTCAAAAACTCCGCAGGAGGGTTGGTAAGGGTAAGTACCTACCACATTTATCGACGCGAATTCGACTTACCTCGGTTCGAAAAAGCTTGACGACTGAGTGTAAATTGCGGTGCTCGCATCGCTTGGGCTTGTACAGCGCGAGAGTTTCACACCCATTGCGGTGCTCGCATCGCTTGGGCTTGTACAGCGCGAGAGTTTCACACCCATTGCGGTGCTCGCATCGCTTGGGCTTGTACAGCGCGAGAGTTTCACACCCATTGCGGTGCTCGCATCGCTTGGGCTTGTACATCGCGAGAGTTTCACACCCATTGCGGTGCTCGCATCGCTTGGGCTTGTACAGCGCGAGAGTTTCACACCCATTGCGGTGCTCGCATCGCTTGGGCTTGTACATCGCGAGAGTTTCACACCCATTGCGGTGCTCGCATCGCTTGGGCTTGTACATCGCGAGAGTTTCACACCCATTGCGGTGCTCGCATCGCTTGGGCTTG
The DNA here is from genome assembly GCA_963662085.1 of Eupithecia inturbata. Taxonomy (NCBI): domain Eukaryota; kingdom Metazoa; phylum Arthropoda; class Insecta; order Lepidoptera; family Geometridae; genus Eupithecia; species Eupithecia inturbata. Next base: position 14,703,496 of record OY759178.1, on the reverse strand, counting down.
TACATCGCGAGAGTTTCACACCCATTGCGGTGCTCGCATCGCTTGGGCTTGTACATCGCGAGAGTTTCACACCCATTGCGGTGCTCGCATCGCTTGGGCTTGTACATCGCGAGAGTTTCACACCCATTGCGGTGCTCGCATCGCTTGGGCTTGTACATCGCGAGAGTTTCACACCCATTGCGGTGCTCGCATCGCTTGGGCTTGTACATCGCGCGAGAGTTTCACACCCATTGCGGTGCTCGCATCGCTTGGGCTTGTACATCGCGAGAGTTTCACACCCATTGCGGTGCTCGCATCGCTTGGGCTTGTACATCGCGACAGTTTCACACCCATTGCCGTAGTATATTATCTACGATTTGTGACGTGAGAATCACACCAATATTATAAATGCGAAAGTATGGAAGTATGAATGTTTGGATGTTTGGTACCTCTTCACGCCAAAACGATTGAAAAGATCGCGCTGAAATTTGGCATAGATGAAGTTTATATATAGTTTATAATAAAGGTTTACCAACCACATACATATCAACCATTTAAAACAAACTTAAAATTAGGTTCTGTTCTGATAAGCATGTTACTAACAGGTAAACACGACATTTGTAAGAATGACCTTCACAAATCTACTTAAAATTATATAAACTGAATTTTTGTTTTTAATGAATATACATAATAAAATAATAATGAATATACATAATAAAAATAAACTATCTGAGAATAAACTATACAAAATAACATTGCTATTAACATTATGACTAACTATAGATGTTATAGACTTGGATTAACATATAAGCTACTTTTTTCCCGGAAAAATCCGTGCGAAGCTGCGGGCAGAAGCAAGTAAACAAATAAATGAAGATGCTAGGCTCTTTCGGACGACATCTCGGGTTACCTTTACAACCGTAGGTAAACCTATGTCAGTCTTCGACAGGATTTTTTTTCTATTCGTTTCTGATCTGCTTACGTCGATTCAACGTCGATAAATAGGTACGAGGCACCGAAGCTACGTGACCGAGTGACTAAGTGCCCTTGTAGGTAGATAGATAGATATACTTTTTATTGAGTTTACACACAGCACAGGAAAAAAAATAGTACAAAAGCAGTAAAGGTAGGCATAAAAGGAAGGTACATAATTATTACACACAGAAACTTTTTCAAAAACCATAACACAAGCAAGTTAAACACTATGATGTTAATACATAGGTACATAGATAACGTAGTAGTAGGAGTACACAGACACTAGGTGGTCTAAGCCAAGACCTGAGGCTGGGAGCTACTCGGAGGGTTCAAGGAAGCTTATGCCAGAAGTGAAGATACCTACTAGTAGAGGTATACTCGTATTTTGCTATCAATGTATCTACACACAGATTACATTCTTACACAAGACTAATAATTAAAAATTAAGTAGTGTTTTTGCACAGATTTTAACAACAAAATGTGATAGGTACAAATATTGATAATGTAGGTTGATTTGCATTCGTAAGCAGGATAACCAATTCCACCGAATAAACTTGTAGTTTCATAATTCGGTAATTGTAGGCTGGTCTTCAGAATTACTTGCCGCTAACAATGCTTATAATTATAAATTTCGCGTGAAATGTTTTAAGGATTTCACAAAATTAATGTGAATTCTGTGGAATTTAAATGAAACCAGGTTGTACCTTTGGTATTGTTTTGAGATCCTTTGTACATCACGGTTAATTAAAATTATGACGGGTATTATCGCGTAGTAGCGTTTTGCCCGACGCTGGAGATGAACTAGTTATGTAGGTACACTTATAAGCTGTCGTCAATTCTCGGCGGTTACTCCAAGTACTAATACCATTCAAATCGCGAGTTTGAAAATATCAGTATCTACGGGTCACGATGACCATAATATTCTTGCGTGAGTATACTTAGTTGAAATAATTTTTAATTTTATTATATCGATAGGTACCTACCTACCTATTCAAACTTTAGTATCATATTATGTACCTACTTCATTGTATTCAAAGCGAAAAATAATTAGGGAAGATTTGTTTTAACCTAAATAATTTTCAATAGTCAATACTCAATATATTTATTGTTGTCATCACATTGGCTTAATTGGTAGGTAATATATTAGGTCCTTACATATGAAATTGGCGTTTTTCGTACTGGCCACTTTAATCACAAATTTCTCCTCTTTGGTAAGGAATTCCAAATTCAAATTTGTACAGCTATAGACTCATGTATTTGTGCTTTGATGATCGTCATTCATTTGTTTTTTTTCTTCTGTTTTTTTCTGTTTGCGTCACTCATTTTACAAAATGGAAAACTTAAAATATCGCATTATTTACGAGTACGAGTTCCGCCGTGGCACTAGTGCTGCGGAAACAACTCGAAGGGTGAATGATGTGTATGGCGGTCGTGTTGCAAAAGAAAACACAGTTCGTTTTTGGTTCCAACGTTTTCGTTCTGGAAATTTTGACCTGCAGAACAAGCCCCGTGGACGGCCTGAGACTCAAGTTGATAATGAAGAGTTGAAGGCTATTGTGGAAGCGGATCCATCGCACACCACGTCCGAGTTAGCTGCAGGCTGCGATGTTAGTGATAAAACTGTTTTAATTCACTTGAAGCAAATTGGGAAGATTAAAAAGCTTGAAAGGTGGGTACCTCACGAATTGACTGAAGCAAACCGGCAAACGCGCGTCGACTGCTGCGTTACATTACTAAACCGGCACAATAATGAAGGTATTTTAAACCGAATCATTACCTGTGATGAAAAATGGGTTCTTTACGATAATCGGAAGCGCTCAGCGCAATGGTTGGATCCTGGCCAGCCAGCCAAATCCTGCCCCAAGCGAAAATTAACCCCAAAAAAGTTACTTGTAAGCGTTTGGTGGACTAGTGCCGGTATTGTTCATTACAGTTTTCTCAAATCTGGCCAGACTATTACGGCTGATGTCTATTGTCAGCAATTGCAAACCATGATGGAAAAGCTAGCGGCTAAACAACCTAGGCTGGTCAATCGCTCCACGCCACTGCTGCTTCACGACAACGCTAGACCACACACTGCGCAACAGACGGCTACTAAATTAGAAGAGCTTCAATTGGAAAGTCTAAGACATCCTCCGTACTCCCCGGACCTTGCTCCAACAGATTACCATTTTTTTCGAAATTTGGATAACTTCTTGCAAGGGAAAAAATTCAACTCCGATGGGGCAGTCCAAATCGCCTTCAAAGATTTTATTGATTCCCGTCCGACTGGTTTTTTTAGTAAAGGGATCAATGAACTACCTATAAGATGGCAAAAGTGCATAGAAAATAATGGTTCATACTTTGATTAATGAAATATATTATATTAAAAAATATTCGACTTTTTGTTCCTCCCATACAAAACGCCAATTTCATATGTAAGGACCTAATATGTATATGTAAGGCAGACCGAGGTTGTTTTTAGTAAAATTAAGTAAGTACCTACTTAGGTGAGTAGTTGGTAGATACCTACTTGTCTAGTCTAAGCATGTAAAAATTTTGCTGCAAGACAAACTCTTGTTTCAATAAATTTTAGCCATTTGCATGAAGTGCCCAATTCGTTACCTGCAAGAGTAATAAAGACAATTCGTTACCTACCATTAAATCCTCTATGTTTATGATCATACTACCTACCTACACACACCTTCTTAGTTGGCGCCTATCTTAAAATAACCAACTGCTGTTCACGCGGTTTGGTAGACCTCATTACTACAAGAAGCAACGTCGAGAGGGCATAGACCTGGATTTATTATTAGTTTGGATTGTTTATTTTACAATAACTGGTACGATCTTGCTGGCGGCGCGGGGCGGGGCGGTTGAGTCTGGTCTATGACCGAAAGGTATATCTACATTGATTTCATGATATTACGAATTTTCTGAGTAAACAACCTTTTTGATAGCGTAACGACTTGCGGCTTCATGCATAGTGAACGGCTATCGCAGGTTTAGCATCGAGTTACTTAAAATTTTCCCTAAGATAAGCCACCGATTGCTAAATTTTCTATTCAATACCTCAAGCATAATGAGTTCGCGAACGACTAAGGGCTCGCTAGTGCATTGTTACCAAAAAATATGATTCATAATAGATTGCAAATTTTGCGGCTAGTTAACAGTTCGACAACTTTAGGAAACCCAGAGACATACTTGCTCTACAGCAATAAATCTATATGTTAGCTATTTTTGTGTCCAGTCCACTGCCAAGTAAGAAGAATGAGTGAAAATTATGGCAAGACATGACTATAATGAAATTAATGAAGTACAAATGTGAAGAAACCATATAATAGAGGTGAATATAAAATTTAGCAGTTTAGTCTATAGATTCTCCATTAGATATTTTTTCTGTTTGTTTGTGTGATAGCAAGCCATAGAGCACGTGTTCACTCTTAAACGTTAATGATTGTAATAAATATTGATTATTTTAAAACTAAAACAATTGTTTCTCTATCTGTACTCTAAGCCAATTCACGGTCGAAACCGAGGAAAGTCGATACGGCGGGAGTCGATACCGAGGGAAGTCGATACGGCGGGAGTCGATACCGAGGGAAGTCGATACGGCGGGAGTCGATACCGAGGGAAGTCGATACGGCGGGAGTCGATACCGAGGGAAGTCGATACGGCGGGAGTCGATACCGAGGGAAGTCGATACGGCGGGAGTCGATACCGAGGGAAGTCGATACGGTGGGAGTCGATACCGAGGGACGTCGATACGGCGGGAGTCGATACCGAGGGAAGTCGATACGGCGGGAGTCGATACCGAGGGAAGTCGATACGGCGGGAGTCGATACCGAGGGAAGTCGATACGGCGGGAGTCGATACCGAGGGAAGTCGATACGGCGGGAGTCGATACCGAGGGAAGTCGATACGGCGGGAGTCGATACCGAGGGAAGTCGATACGGCGGGAGTCGATACCGAGGGAAGTCGATACGGCGGGAGTCGATACCGAGGGAAGTCGATACGGCGGGAGTCGATACCGAGGGAAGTCGATACGGCGGGAGTCGATACCGAGGGAAGTCGATACGGCGGGAGTCGATACCGAGGGAAGTCGATACGGCGGGAAGTCGACACGCAGGGAATCGATACCGGGGTAACAAATCCTTGTTATAACCACCAGTGTGAATGCCAAACACTAGTCAAATAAAAGAAAATAAAATTATTCATGTAAAAACCAGATGTTTGAACAGTCGTTGCTGGTTCCTGGTTGAGATTCTATTATTCATGCAAGGAACATGAAATGTATCATAAAAAGCTGAATAAAAGCAGGATAAAAACTAAGCTACATTGCTGCATCCTGTAGGTACCACCGGTTAGCAATTGTTTACCCAAAAGTAATAGAAATAATAATTCGTTTGTATTATTTGTTTGTTAATGTGTTTGTATTCTCGAGTGGAGACCGCGACTCGGCAAACGTAGTGTAGGACGCCTTCCAGCCAGGTGGGACGGTGGGAGGCTGGTTATCCAGGTGCTAACTCGCCGCAAGCGTTTGCGATCTATTGTGAATGAAGATTTTTGTTAGCAATGTACTAATGAGCCGATAGTGGTCCGCTATTATGCTTAACGCCGATCTGTCATTATTTATAAGATTTATGTACTATTATTAGTAGAGAGCGCTTAGAGAACACAACAAAAAACGCAGAAATAAACAGACGAAATCTTTAAATAAAGAGAAAAAATAAAGTTCAAATCATTGTAAGCAAGCTAGAAATTTTGAAATAGTTTCATACTGCATTTTCAACTATTCTTGTTGCACGCAAGGTAAAATCACAGTAAATGTAACAATAGTTCGGCAAACAATGTCGAATTGCTGACTCAAACATATATTACAAGTTTCAACTCTCGTACCTGAACACACGGTTGCTAACTTTTGCCCGTACTATGCATTATTGCATTGAATACGAACTACGTGCGGTATGGCCGCATAGTTCTTCCAACAACGCGCACATTGTACTTCTGCTTCAACTATTGCTGTATAAAGCGCGCATATTGTACCATAAGTACGTAACAGAGGTTAGGGATTTATATTAACAAACTTATCAACTCTTATTTTCTTACAATTGTTGGAAAGCTCTCGCTATAATTTCTTAAAAAACAACTTACTGTTTTGTTCAGGCTATACAATCTGTTTGTTTGATCTCACTATTTAAAATTGCATAGATTGCGTACAAAATTCAAACACGACAATCAAAACGCGTTGTCAGATTGAGGCATTCCTCGTAGCGCACCCAGATGAATTGCACCGAAGTACTTTCACATAGCGCACCCGTTTTGGTGCGCTTCATTCAGTAGGTACATATATGTAGGGTCTAGTGATGGGATAATAATGTGTAAATATCACTGATGAAACGTAATTCAGTACCATTTGAGTAATGTGAATATAATATATTAAATGCGAAACTTTTGAAGGATAAATGGATGTATATTTGTAACTTCTTCACGCTACTTTACGGATTGGGCTGAAATTTTGCATAGATGTAGGTCTAGACCTGGAATAAAACATAGATGGATAGATAGATTATAACTTTATTGCACCATCAATACATTTATAAAACAAGAACTTAATACTAACTAGATGAGAATCTTATGAATAACGATAGGTCTGTTATATGATGCTAGGAAATGTATGCTCAAAAAATAGTAACCCACGCAGTTTTATTTTATTTTAGCAATTAATTAATAAATCAACCGCACCCCAAACCCGACCGGACGACGATGTGGCAGCCTGACCTGTATTTTGGCTCTGTCTTTTATTAGGTAAATAATTTTATATATACGGTGTCCGGTAATTAATGGCTAACCGCGCAGGTACTTGTGGGGGGGGGCAGAAGGGCAACTCAGAAAAAAAATCTATTTGCCAAATAACAATTTTACCCCATGATAACTGCCTGTCCACAAGTAACCCCAGATTTTTTACTGTATCTATTTATTTATTTATTTATTCATTCACAAATCAGATAACAATTGAATTATACATAAACTTATAGTAGTTTTACAATTTTGATCTAGATCGAAATCAATTATGTGAACATAGAGAAAATGATGCTGCATTATATTTAAACTACCCTAAGACGTAAAAAAAAGGAAAAATATTTACAATCATTGTTACTGGATTAATAATATCAAAAGATAATGTTTTTTTATGCACCGCTTAAATCTAAAATGGTTATTATCAAAAATATCTACATTATTGGATTTAGCTACTTCATTAAACAAACGACACATTCTTTGTAGGGGAATATTATAGGAAACATTGTTTATGTATCGCTGATTTCTATCGCCATCCCATTAAAAATGACTTTTGGTTTATCAAGTCAGTCGATACGAGCGATCATCCTAGAGCTACCTACACCATTATGTAGGCTTTGTAACCCATAAACCTGAAAATGTTTTTTTACAATTCTTGTACTTCACTCGTACTACCTACGTGGGTACCTTATGTAATATTCAGCGAGCTGACATTTGAAACCTGGGCATATCGAACTGGGTTACGCGACCCGAATTAATACACTAAATATCTATCAAACTTATGTGCCCGGGGAAACCGAATAACCGGGTCACAGGTGCATCAGCCCCAAATAGTAGGTACTAAGTAAGTACTTACCTATTTTAGGAAAATTCAAGATACAAGGCCCTTTTAGAAGCTCATTATGGCCCGTATTATGAAAGCTTGCTCAGTCCTCGATCTATGCTCATGTAACGCTTTTCTATCGAATAAACGTCACTTTTAGCCGCAAAATGGCGAATTACAGACGAAAGAAATGTCCAAGTTTCCAAATTTTCCAAATGTACTTACGCCGATGTTGGTGTGTTTTAGATTTTGAGAATAGTTGTACGTGATCCTTGTCTTTTTCTCTACACTTTGTGCAAGTTAGTAAAGGAAAAATTGGTTTTAAAGAAAAAAAAAATATTATGAAGTCGTGACGTAATCGATCCTTATATGCGTGCCTGATAGATGCATCGACATTTTAAAGCTTCGTCGACAGACGATGCGTATTTAATTGAAGTGTAGAATTGATACATTATTCCCTATTTGATAACTATTATGTTTAAACATTTTGACAGCAAATTGAAATAAAAAACAAACCATACAATGGTTTGGTGTAGGAATAATCAATGTCGAACACATTGATTATTCCCGCGTAAGTTTAAAAATATTGATACTCAAAGAATTTGAAATTCAAATTCTCTTTGATATCCCTCTTATAAACCAGTCACTTCAAATGGCAATCAACAAATACAGTGTTGTATGACAGCGCGAGTCAAATATCAGCCGTCAAAAACCCATTACAAATGTGACATTCCAATCATGAACCTCAACAGAAATGGGGAAGTGCCTATACTTCTACGTTGAAAAGACACACAACACACGGCTGAAAAGCCTGCCTGCCATTTTTCTTAGGCGTGGGCAACACCAATTAATATTACTGCCCTTACGCGATCTGTACACATTATTATTAGTATTGTTTAACGGGTGTTTATCGCGTTTATTTAATGAATGGGTATTATATCGAGTTTTTTCAAAATATTTCAAAATATGTTCAACCTACAGAAATTTCAAAAATTGTTTTGAGCTGTACAAACCGATGCTTTCATTTGATACCCCACTCGGTGAGGGAGCCCTCCTTTTTAAAATAATCCCCCCCCTTTGACGATTTTTTACAAAGTGAAAAAGTGTTCTACTTACAGACTTCACTATATTTTTCCTATAAAAAATAGATCCATATGTACAAACGCTACATAGGTACATTTTAGATGGATCGCTCTGCAAACTTCGGAGATTAGGGGGGGGGGAAGGATTGGGTAATATTTCGAGTTTTTTCAAAATACTTTTAAAAGTTTGAATCTTGTAGTATGTAGAGTTTTACAATCTTTCATTTGATACCCTTTTGACATTGTAGGTCTCTTTTAACATTTCGACATCACAATATGAACTGAAATTTTAATTTTTTTTTTACTTATTTGTATTTTTTTGCTTTTAATCTTTATATGCGCACGAAATGCATTATTATTTTAAATTTCACGTTATTTGCTGCTGTAGTTGCGGAGATATTGAAGACGGAAAAAAAGACAAAAAAAGCGATGCCATATGGGTTTCGAAACGGATCTCCGATCTTCGAAACTCTAAAAACTTAAATACAGCCGAATATCATCCTCCGCCTTTTTTGGCTAAATCGCTATAACAAATAAAATAATAATTCTGGATACATGATAACTCGAGATGATAGGCTTGTCACTTATAATTTTCCTAATAATTATCATTTATAAGGTCAAATAATTATTTCTGAAAATCAAAAGTGAACTTGTTTGTAATACGGGAGATTTTTTTGCTTTAATTCCAAAGATTATGCGATTCATCCCGCACAAGATTTCCTCTTGAAATAATTTGTGTAGGCTTCTAATAATTTACAATTTCAATAATTATGTTAGGTCTTCTCTACACTTAGACCATTTAAAAAGTCTTGGTTGGACGGTCTGAGTCTCTACGTACTGCAACAAACTATATTCGTGGTCCATCCAGCGGTAGGTATGCAAACAAAACTCAGGTCAATTGGCAAAGTGTCCCATCTGGGGCACGGTAAACAAATAGCACATTAATGGGTCTAAACGGGAACGCGCCTCCATTATACCGAACCGCATCATCAAGTTCCATTAGGGAAATAGGCATGTCGTCAAACTATATCATTTTATAATGTGGTCTCTGTTGAGTGCTTGGTTCTATGTGCCTAGCAAATTCAGTTTAATTGTATTCGTTTTTTTTTTTGTGTTCAAAAATCAAAATTAGCTGTTCAGGGTGAACTTTTCAAAACGTTTTTGGTGTCGACGATGCGTATAGTAATTTTTCAAAATCGACATGGTTAGAAACGATGCCGCATTCATTGGTTTGTGACAGTATGTCCAGTCTTGTTATTCTAATAAATGATTTTTTTAACGTAGCGTTGATTAAAACAAAATCGGAATAGTCAGTGTAGTAATATAATAAACGGCCAAGTGCGAACTGACTCGCACACGAAGGGTTCCGTTCCGTAAAAACCAGGCAACTTTTTCAAAGAACATCAAATTTTCACTTGTTCGGAGACCCGTTTAAATTTTTAACATTATTAAATTTTTTGTATATGTTGTTATTACAGTTGGAGTGTTACTTATATATAGATTGTTTCATGTGTCTACCTATTGGAGTTCAAGAGATACAGCCTTGACAAACGAATAGCAAAAACAGCCAAAAAAAACACGTTTTTTATATGGAAGCCCCCTTTAATTTGGATATTTATCTTAGTTTTATTATTTTTTGATATAGCGGCAAGAGAAATACACATTCCCTGAAATTTTAACTGTCTACCTCTTACGGTTCATGAGATAGAGCCCTGTGACAGACGGGCGGACGGACGGACGGACGGACAGCGGAGGCTTAGTAATAGCACCAAAAACGACTCATGACAATAATATTTGTAGAATCTCATTTTACGAGAACAAAACTCAAAGCATTTGAAAGCCCGAACAATAAGTCGAAAATAAACTTGGTAAAACAGCAAATAACATTTTCTATTCAAAATCATCACTTTCTCCGGTATATTCGAATTTGTAATATTTTTACAAGCTGGAGTAAACTCTAGCGACATGTTATTCCAAAAATGTAACATTTCCGGGTCAGTCGTTTTTAGATTAGAAAATCATTTTTTTCCAAATTCTGAGACAGAAACGAGCATTGTTAATTAAACCTCCAAAGATCAACATTGCAGTAAAATGGCCAGGCAGAGAGAGATGACAAAAACGACGTATTTGTCATCTTTTTTACACGTGTTTTGCAAATAAATGAGTTTTATTTTTAAATTTGATTTTTACGGCGCATTATCTACCACCCTTATCTTGCAGATATTCTTTCCGCTCGCACTAAGCGGTACTTCTCTACCTTCATCATTCGCACCGCTTATCTTTGGTGCTCGCTGCCTGCTTCCGTTTTTCCAGTTTAGTATCATCACAAACTCGGTATCATCAAGACAAGAGTAAATAGTCTTCTAGACCTTCGTGATACATCGTCACTTTCTATCATGTGATATTGATGACGGTCTATTCATGGTAGGAAAAAAACATGCAGGTGGTCCTTTTCAGCCTCGGCAACGATATCACAGTCCATTAACATTTTATAGATAGCTTTTACATAAAACTGTTAATAAGGTTTATTGATAAAGTTATTGAGCTCTTAAACATAATCAAACAACAGTAGGTTTAGATAAAGCTCCGACTTGTTTTATTAATGAAGGTGCACTTTAATTTAATTTTATAGCAGATTTTATTAGATTTCAATCACATTAAATGTCTATTGATTGAATGTGCATTAAATCTAATAAAATCTACGAAGTGTTATAGTTCTAAAGTATACATTCCATACAGATTCAACTTCAAATTCAAATATATTTATTGCGTCAAACATGGTATAAAGAGTTTTTTTTTTTTTTGGGTTTAGTTCTAAGTAATTAGAATATAGTGAGACATGAGTGCATTACTTAGAACTAAACCACCTTTATACCATGTTTGACGCAATAAATATATTTGACTCATGTCTCACTATATTCTAGCATGCAATAATTATGGTGGCAAATTAAATTAGGTATTATTATTTATTATCTTACATTTAAAAACTCATTAATGTCATAAAAATTCATTTCATTCAGCCATCTAAGCAATTTGATTTTATATAAATAATTATTTAATCATTTGATTTCATTTGGTAACTTATTGTATATTTTTACGCATAGAGTCAAACAACTTTTGGAAAACTTGGCTGAACGCGGGGTATCTTTTAGAATAAGTCTATTCGGATCTCTACATAGTCTAGGGTGTTTGTCACATGCTTTTATAAATAAGTTTAAATTATTTCTAACAAAATTTGATACTTCATAAAATACAATTGATTAAATACAATTGCCATTATTCGATTGGCAGAAGTCCTTCGATTATTGATTTCGTAAATTAAATCGTTTTATTTTCAATATGTAAATTAATCTACCAAATTCATTACACAAAGGTTAATCAAAAGTGTTATCTCCAGGCATCCGATGCTTGTTACAATAATTGTTTTAATCCCAGGACTCCCTTTAATGTTACAAAGGCCTGTCAGTCAGGGCCATTGCCGTCGGGCCAGAGGTCTTGAGGGGCTGCCCTGTGCTGAAATAGCACGACCCTTATTTTATTTAAAGTGGTAACGATAAATATACAAACCATCACAAAGCAAATTGATTTTTAATTATTAGCTAGAATTATTAAGAGGATGAATTCCTCTTTTTTGCCTTAGCCGCTATGCCCACTTTTGGATGAGAAGCATTTGTTGGTAGCCACCGATTATAATGCTTCCTGTCTCTGACCAAACTAAACAAATCTACTGTAGAAGCATAAAAATGTATTTAATACTTATGTATCATATTTTGCCCATACATTTTTTTGGTGTTTTAATGTTTTTTGTGCCCGAGTGAATAAATTTCACGCCATAACGACTGAAACGGTCGGGCAGAAATTTTGCATAGATTTAGCTCTAAGCCTAGAATCAAACAATTTTTTATCTTATAAAACAGTTCCCACGGGATATAAATAACCTATAAACCGCCTCGCCGCGTCGCGGGCAGAAACTAGTTAAAAAATATGTGTGAATTTACAGGGAAATCATGAAAGAAGCAGGTAGCAGTAGGTGTGTACGTCGTTGACCAAGCACTTCCAAGATTGTAATTCTCCATTCCACTCCCAATGCAAATCTTAAACCTAAATGGCTTGCAAGTTGTTAGAGAACCCTATAGAGTAATAGTTCAAGTTAAACTAGATCACATGAATTATTCCCTCCATCCGCTCTCGAGATAATACGCCACGTAGATAACACGTGATAGTTACGTCTACGTTGTTCTGACCACCTTTATCGAGGCAACGTACTACGAGTCAGGGCTGTTGGCGTAAAATGAAAACATGATACGTGAACGTGTGTTGAAGATCCTAAAAAAAATCACCGCAAATACATTAGTATTTGCAGTGTTTTTTTTTAAATATCGGTATTTATAATATTATTCGTTTGCTAGCAGGGTCACAGATTTAATAATACTATACTATATAGTAGGGTGTTAGGCCGGATGCCTGTTGTTGTGCCAGGCCAAAACTACTGACATTTTGTGTAGATGTATGTACTTCTAAGTAGACTAAGATTAGGCCGCTTTTTAGGGCTTCTTTTAGCTCAGAAAAATACGGGCAAAGTAGCTAAAAGAACAACTATGAGAATGAATAACAATTTAGTATATGGAAAAACATTTTATACATATAAATTTTTTGTAACCCAAATAACTGCGCGTATCTCTAGTCTTTCAATCAAGAACGGCCTACCATATTTTATCGCTAGTTAAATCCATTCCATAACATTTCCCCCTTATCCATTTACATTTTTACTCGGAAATTAAAATGGTATCAGACTGGTAGCCGGAAGCCAGCGGGTGATTTATCAGAACTGTCGGATCCATGCAGGTTTCACGCCTCGCTGGTGATACGACTTGCTAAGTAAGTTACATAGCTGAACAAGTTATTTCGACTTATATTTCATTCACTTATTTAAAACACCGTCGCAGTGAAAGTGGATTTCATGAGAAACTAGCTGACCACATAGGCATGTGAAAATTTGTAAAATAGGCTTTTGTCGCAGTCGTGTAAAGATAAATTTGTAAAATAGGCTTTTGTCGCAGTCGTGTAAAGATAAATTTGAAACGACTTTTATGTTTTGTAACCTTCTATAAAAAATCAATTACTTGATATCTCCGCCATTGGTACAGTGAAAGAATCAGTCAAATCGGAGAATGATCTAGAGGTGGTCCTATAAAAATTGTATTTCAGAGAGTTTAGTATTTATCCCGTAAAACTTAAAAACCATCATTATGTTTTTGAGGAAGAAACTAGCTATACAATTTTTGGTGATATCTGCGGCATTTTTATAAAATTTTGATGAGTTTTGGTTGTTGTGTAAAGGTTGATTTTGAGGTGGTCCCCTTTATGTTTGATTCTAGAAGGATTGCTATGTGCGCCGTAGAAAGTAGGTTTGTAAAACATCATCACATGATAATTTCACAATCACATCGATTTTCTGTTTTACGAGTAGACCACTCGTAAAACAGAAAATCGATGTTTCTCATTATTTAACGTGTTAACGCTATCCTATGCAAGTCACATATGAGTCAAAGTCTCGAAGATCTCTGATATGACATAATGAGTAATGACATAATTAGGTTTTTATCACACATTTTATCTTTAGATCTATTGCCATTCCCTATCCGAGAGGGTGCATTAATGTTTACAAAACTCTGTAATATTCTAGTTAAGCAATAAAATATTGAATACTGAATTGAGTTGGTTATGCTTAAAAAAGATTGCATGCTTTTTCGGTTTCTGAGTGGACCCTCTGGTAACTAATGTTTTCCATGGCAACGAGCGTAAACAGTTTCATCGTTTCATCTATGTGTCATAAAACTAAATCAGACTCAAATTATAACTAGATGTCGCTACTACGAATATTAGATCGCGCTTTCGAAATGGTCCTGGCAATGTTTTAAAACGATTTTTTCCTAATTTTTTGCTTCAAATAATTTATTCAGGAAGGTGAACATAGATAAATACTATTTACCAGAATATTATAGTTTTTTAGTATTATAGTTTTTTAAAATACGCAAACTTATTTATAATTGAGCTTACCATTTTTACTTCTTGATTTGCATGAATGGAACCCTTGTCTGTTCGTTCCACGCGACGTATTATTAATGACAGGATGTTTATTTATACTAGCCAGGCAAAAAACGTTTGGCAACTACAAAAATACAATTTCCTGCAGCCAGTAAACTTTACCTTTACCTACTTATTTAAATTACTTTTCTTGTCCCTTACTTCGACGCGGACGCGAAGACGTCAAAACGAAAGTTTTGATTAGTTTTGTTGTATTTACACAAATTTTCTTTTTTCTGTTATTATGATGCGATGATATTATATACGATGATTTATGGGTTTGAGAATACATTTGCCTACTTATGAGTCTTTCTACTGTATCATCATAGAGTCCACGTTTCTTATACCGCCATAGTCTTCGTAGAATAAAAAAGTAATTGTAGAAACCTTTAAAATCGTTAATAATATCGGTGAAACTCATCAAAAGAAGTAATAGAAAAAACAACCATAGACATAAAAGTTCAAAAGAAAAAAACCTGATACGTTGTATTCAGTTTCTCTTCGCAAACAAAGCACACTGTATGCTTTGAAAGCTGAGCCGGCATAAATGTATGCTTAGGATTCATTTCAAAACGCAAACGCTCTCACGTTTGCATCGCTTCTAAATTTATTATGCAATTAAAATGACATTGAAAATACAGCGCATGCAGGTCAGGTATGGGTGTGTTGGGAACTGGTTCCACTTCGGCCCGAAATTATTCTGCTCTGTCTCTTACAATCGGGGTACTATTTTGTTTTTGCTTCAATAGTTCTACCAGTATTAAACGGTAGTTACAGGAAACTACATCGATTTACTTTTCAAATTGCCGTTTTAAAACAATGATTATAGGATACTTCATGACATGTCATGTATAAATAAATAAATAATTATAGTGTTTAAATAAATCATATTATTATTATTTATTTAAACACTTTATTGCGCTAAGGTACCTTAGCTTAATGCCAAGGCATTTTCTACCTGCCTACCAAAAGCATATTATGTTTTACAGGGGGTTGGCGTGCTAATATTAATTTACAAATATAGTTGTCTATAATATATATATATATACCTAAATACTTACTAAAGCATAAATATGAAAAATAACAAAAAAGATTTTATGAAATAATAACTAACTATTGGTACAACCTCTTAAGAAAAAGCCTACGCACCATTTGCTTGTGCGTGTATCTGCCTTTCTAATGTCCAGAGGCAAGTCATTCCACAACCGCACTGCTTCTATAGGGAAAGAATTTCCAAAGAAGGAGGTGTTATGCACTGGTATAGATAGGAGAAGATTATCTCGTAGGAGCTTAGAGCATTCAACCAGAACGGAGAAGACACGCGCAACAATACATACCCAAAAAATTCTGCCGCTTTCAGCGGGGGGTGAGGTAACACACATAGACTTTTCAATCACCTCGCTATAAACGCACACAACATTATTATCGCACACAATCTTAAACTACACGCACACAATCGCATACTCACACAGTCGCACACGTAATGATGTCTGTCAGTATACAACACAATTGCAGCAATAATTAAATATGCTAGTGCTTGACATTATCGATATTCGACTATCGATGAATTCTAAAGTTTACCAGGAATACTTGATTATTTTTACCCAATTGCCGAAAGAGCGGAGGGTAATAATTTCTGAATGTGTTTATGTATCATTCATTGGTTTCACCTGTAGTCTTAACGGCTGGACAGACTTTAAATATAAGGAATCATTGGATTTCTCTCTATCTGTAGAGTCTCGAAAGCCATAATATTTTACTAATATATGTGTAGTAGAATTTCATTTCGTCATAAACAACCCATCAAGTAGGGTGTCAGAATAAAGGGTTTTAATAACAAATACACTACATGTATGTTTAAACGTAATTTTAAAAAGACAAATTCCAAAGTAAAATTCTACAGTTAGGTTTTCGTTTTCCTAACGTACATTGTTATTTGACAGGGGCTAATTAACTACGTATACTTGATGCCTATTTAAAAAAAAAACCTGAATATTGAGAAATCCTGTAAAAATACAGTGTCCGACAATCAGACACTACTGGATGCAGCAGCGTTATACACATAAAGGACAACATGCTTTTATTTGGTATTTTGTGGTCGAATAAAGTTTATTTGTTCTCCTCGTTTTATAAAGCTTGCTAAGCTATTCTAAGATAACCTCTCATTAGCTATTAAAACTAAAATTTATTAATATTAAAAGTAATATATTAGCTATTAGAAGATTGTTAGGAATGCAAAGCAAACATAGAAACAAGATATATGGTTTAACAATTTTATTTGTCACTAAGTACATAAAATATAAGAACTGTAGGATTGAACAACCACCGTAAGAATAAGACTTTATGTCTACTTTTTGGCTTAAGATAAGTTTTTTTTTCCTTTTCGAACACAATTTACAACACATGTCAATGTCATAGACAAAAATTAAACTATCCTCATTTATATCACAATTTCTTGAGCCACAAGGAATGATTTAGCATAAAAAAAGCTTTAACCCACACAGATCGAATCCCAATATCCTTTGGAAATCTGTAAGAAAAAGAATAACGAAATTTTATAAGTGATTGATATTTTGTGGGATGATTGTACGAAACTGAACTACTTTGTCTAAAAGACATAGGTCATAATTTGATAATATAGGTGATAGTGTTTAGATCTCTCCTACCCTTACAAAACTAATTTATCTATGGTATGTCCAAAAATATTTCTCATATTTCATAAAATATTTGTCTTATTTCAACCTAAATTTTTTGGGGAAGTTTCAATTTCATGGATAGATTCATTTCTCAAATTATCATCCACTAATAAAAATCACCCTGTATAAGAAAATGATATCGATATTCGTGATTGTGCTGTCCCAGCACTTATTTTCGGTTTAATACTTTTTTACATATATAAAAAATTATAAAAGAAAACAAAAAGAATATCGATATTTCTGATTGTGCAGTCCCATCACAAATTTGTTGAGGTGCTGCCAGATTCTTTAAGTTGAAACTGATATTTTTTTGTAAAATGTCGACTGAAAATATAATTCAACTAGAAAGTGTAATAATAATCTAAAACATGCATAATAAATTAACTAATAAAAGTATTTTCTAAAAATCTTTGCTATTTTGAAATGTACTCATATAAATGCGGTGATATTGCAGTATTTCCCTAAAAATCACACGAATCTTTAATAATCATTATTGGTTCATTACAATAGGAAAATTTTAATAATGATTGTAAAATAAAATATTCAGTTTTAGTGTTAACTCAACTATGAAACTTGCTCTAGAATATTACACTGTATAACTTACTGGCAACACCTTAGTACAGACGAATATTTTTCTATTTTTGCTAAATAAGTGCATTATTTAATTGTATTTGGACAAAATAATACTTACAGATAAAATGTAATGTTATCCTTTCGTAGGTTTGAAGTTTCTGACCTATTTTTGCACCAAAAAACACTGCAACTCGGCATTTTCACCGGAGCTTATTCTGCGCGCATTGCAATCCGACAACTGGCGGCCGACGCGCGGCAACTAGTTTTATATCAAAGTCAAAGTCAAAGTCAAAAACTCTTTATTTCCATAAATACAATAAATGTACACTTAGAAAAGGTCAAATTCTTAATAATTAAACACTGACACGGAAATAAAGTGATATTTTTGATTTCAGTCGCTTCGGTATGTTGACTAAAGTAAAGAAGCGACGAAGAAACCTTTAGCCTGTTAGTTGTTATTTTTCGAGTTGGAGCAAATCCCGTCCCAAGCTTTTTTATCCTCTAGATAATCTGATATTTTATAGTAGGCCTTTTTACACAAGAAGGTTTTGACAATTTGTTTGAATTTATTTACTGATAATTTTTGCAACTCACTAGGAGTTTTGTTGTAGAAGCGTATACATTGCCCTTTAAAAGATACATTGATTTTGTGTAGTCTAGTTGTGGGCACAGCGAGTTTATGTTTATTTCTTGTATTCAAATTATGTGCATCGCTATTTTTAGGGAAGCGATTGATATTTCTATGAGTGTACAATAGGTTTTCATAAATATATTGACATGGTACTGTCATTATGTTTATTTCCTTGAATTTTTCACGTAGGCTTTCTCTGGGACCCATATTATAGATTGCACGAACAGCCCTCTTCTGCAGCACAAATACGGTGTTAATATCTGCAGCGTTCCCCCACAGCAGTATGCCATAAGACATAACACTATGGAAGTAGCTGAAATAAACTAGTCTAGAAGTATCAACGTCTGTAAGGCGACGGATTTTTTTGACTGCATACGCTGCAGAACTAAGTCTCTTCGATAGCTTGTCTATGTGTGGGCCCCATTGAAGTTTACTATCTAAGGTTATTCCTAAGAATATGGTACTATTAACAATTTCTAACGTTTCTCCTTTGACGGTTACATCAGCCTTAACTTGTTTTACATTAGGTAGAATAAATCTAATGCATTTCGTTTTGGTTTCATTAAGCAAAAGGTTATTGACATTAAACCAATGGACTATTTTTGAGATTGCATTATTCACATCGTCGAAATTAGTGCTTTGTCGTTTCATTTTAAAAATTAATGAAGTATCATCAGCAAACAATACGATCTCGTGGTTATCCTTTACAAGATGAGGCAGGTCGTTAATATAAACTAAAAATAGGAAAGGGCCAAGGATAGAACCCTGTGGTACACCCATTGTAACTACAGACCCCGAAGACCGTTTCCCATTAATGTTAACTCTTTGTATCCTATCACTCAAGTAAGATGTAAGAAGATCCAAAGAGGTGTCTCTTATTCCATAGTGATGTAGTTTCCTGATTAATGTTTCATGGTGTACGCAATCGAATGCTTTTGACAAGTCGCAAAAAATGCCTAATGCATCTTGCGACTTCTCCCAAGCATCAAAAATATGCGTTACTAACTCTACACCGGCGTCAGTAGTTGACCTGCCGCGAGTAAACCCGAATTGCTTACTATGTAGCAGGTCATTTCCATTGAAATGCCTAAGCAATAGATGTAAAATAAGTTATTCAAAAACTTTGCTGAATGTAGGCAGTACTGATATTGGTCTAAAGTTAGTGGGGTCAGACCTACTACCCGATTTAAACAGTGGGATTATTTTACTACATTTCATTAGATCAGGAAATACGCCACAATCAATAGACTCATTAAATATAAAAGCTAGATCTGGTGCAATGATATCAATAAATGGTTTAATAATTCTAACGGAAATTCCCCAGAGATCTGCAGTTTTCTTTATATTTAATAGTTTAAAGATTTTTTTAATATCTCTTTCATCAACATGATTAAAATTAAATGTAATTTTGCATTTAGGTACATTTCCTATAAGTAATGACTCGGCGATTACTTGAGAAGAGTTTAGACACTTTGTAGTAGAGATTGGAATGTCAGTAAAAAAGTTTTCAAATGCTTGGGCTACTTCAACGTCATTTTTGATAGAGCAATGATTAATCTTTAAATTGTAATCATTATCGTAGGTACTGACCTTTCCAGTCTCACTATTTATTATTTTCCACTTTGATTTTATTACATTTTCACTATTTCTAATTTTCGAGCTAATATAATTTGATTTTGCTATTTGACAAACTTTTCTAAACAATTTTGAGTAGTTTTTTACTTTACCTTTGAACTCCTGGCTAAAATTGTATTGTTTTTCACTATACAGTTCATACAACGTTTGTCTACTCTTATGTATACCTACTGTTGCCCACTTACTAAAGTTAAGTTTTTCTGAGACCATGATCGATTTGGATGTGAATATTGAATTGAAATATAACGGGTATGACCGCCGCTCTTGTACCTTTCGCAGAGGGGGTACGCCTATGAGTGTCGCCTCCGTTCTGGTTGAATGCTCTAAGCGTAGGAGCGTAGACTTCTACTGTGATCGTCTGCCAGGAAATGAAAGCGGTCCTTCAAGTAAATGCCAATAGACAATAAAGATCTAGGGCGTTTCAAGTTACATGTGTGTATCTAACAGATGAAACAATTTCGATTTAGATTTTTTGTTTGAAAGTTTATCGAGAGTGTTCTCATCGAGTGAGAGAATTTTCATCAAACATAGCAAAACAAACATAGTTTATGTTTGATGATAATTGGTTCAGCCATTCTAATCTTGAGTAAAATCATCATCGGCAATTTTTCGAACTTTTGTGAAATTATATAGTGTCGACAGGGAAGAAAAAGATAAGTTTGAACCGTAGCCTGGTAGGGCGTAGCAAAGAAGTGTGACTTGCTACGACGTAGACGCGTAGACGTTCTTCGTTCTTCAACGTAGAGAACATTTGTAGTCGTCTTTCAAGAAATCTATAAAATAATATTGAAGCACGAAGCTCATATTGTTTGTTCAAGTATTATCCTGCAGAGGTACAATTTATATGCAAATACCCAAAACTGCTGCCTGGTGACTGGGAGCAGGTGTTGCCATGTTTACACGCCCCCAGCGACCCCTAGCGAACGGATTTGAACTTGAGCGTGCTTATGTTTCGTGAGAGACATTTACGATGTCTCAGCTAGGTCAACAATAAATAAGTTAAGCTCCTCGGGCTAAAACAAAATTATTTGGACCGAATTTCACAACATAAAGTTCATGCTTCATGTAAATATTATATATAAATTGTAATAATTTTAACTCTGCATACTATTTTCTTCTAATTTAATATAAAAACTAAAGACTACTATCAACCTATGTTTTATAATTAATTTTAATGCTGTATTTATTGGTTTAATTTCTTATTATTTCCAGACGTCAGACGTCTCTTCAGTCTGGACATAACCAGTTGTGATTATTGTACGGGGAACCACTCACTACCAAACCACAAGTTATTGTACGGGGAACCACTCACTACCAAACCACAAGTTATTGTACGGGGAACCACTCACTACCAAACCACAAGTTATTTTCAGAATAGCATAAAAGAGCCCTCATTACCAATACACAAGTGTCATGTACTTATCAAGCAAAACACATTTTTTTTATTTAAATTTATTTCGAATCTTTGGTTTTGTTCATTGTTTGAGGTATGTGGATATAAAAAAGTAGTCCGGGTCCGAGCCGGGTTTCGGCCGTAGCACGGTCACCAAGCCGGTCCCGTGCCGACTCACGCTAGACCGTGTCGGGTCCGAGCCGGGTGTCGGCCGTAGCATGGTCACCGAGCCGCTCCCGTGCCGACTCACGCTAGACCGTGTCGGGTCCGAGCCGGGTGTCGGCCGTAGCATGGTCACCGAGCCGCTCCCGTGCCGACTCACGCTAGACCGTGTCGGGTCCGAGCCGGGTGTCGGCCGTAGCATGGTCACCGAGCCGCTCCCGTGCCGACTCACGCTAGACCGTGTCGGGTCCGAGCCGGGTGTCGGCCGTAGCATGGTCACCGAGCCGCTCCCGTGCCGACTCACGCTAGACCGTGTCGGGTCCGAGCCGGGTGTCGGCCGTAGCATGGTCACCGAGCCGCTCCCGTGCCGACTCACGCTAGACCGTGTCGGGTCCGAGCCGGGTGTCGGCCGTAGCACGGTCACCGAGCCGCTCCCGTGCCGACTCACGCTAGACCGTGTCGGGTCCGAGCCGGGTGTCGGCCGTAGCATGGTCACTGAGCCGCTCCCGTACCGACTCACGCTAGACCGTGTCGGGTCCGAGCCGGGTGTCGGCCGTAGCACGGTCACCGAGCCGCTCCCGTGCCGACTCACGCTAGACCGTGTCGGGTCCGAGCCGGGTGTCGGCCGTAGCATGGTCACCGAGCCGCTCCCGTGCCGACTCACGCTAGACCGTGTCGGGTCCGAGCCGGGTGTCGGCCGTAGCATGGTCACCGAGCCGCTCCCGTGCCTACTCACGCTAGATCGTGTCGGGTCCGAGCCGGGTGTCGGCCGTAGCATGGTCACCGAGCCGCTCCCGTGCCGACTCACGCTAGACCGTGTCGGGTCCGAGCCGGGTGTCGGCCGTAGCACGGTCAACGAGCCGCTCCCGTGCCGACTCACGCTAGACCGTGTCGGGTCCGAGCCGGGTGTCGGCCGTAGCACGGTCACCGAGCCGGTCCGAGCAAAAATCGAACAAAACGTCAGTGCACTTGTATAGCATTACAACGACTGCTCAGGTGCAGCTCGGTGGCACTGTATTCATGCACCGAGCCGAGTCGGAACCGAGTTGTTTCCGACCGTTGACCGTTGCTCGGCCGTCACTCGGTTTCCGATCGGTATAGCGTGAGTCTGTCCATACCAAATATAATGTAACGTTAGTTGACTGTGCTACGGCCCGACACTCGGCTCGGACCCGACACGGTGCACCGGTGTAGCGTGAGTCATCCTTAACTCAATATCACGCCAATCGATTTCGATGATTCTTTTTTTATTGGAAAGGATGTACTTCAAGGGTAGTTTGATGAGAGTTTGGTTAGGTTCTGATTATGAGATCCATGACAATGTAATGGAACTCTTCAATTCTTACGAGCACATTAACGATTTTAAGTCGGTTTATAGTTTTTTAAAACACGCCAAATTATCTATTTGTTTATTGAAATATTTTTGTTATTATAGAGCGTAAGCCCTCGCACTCAGGGTAATTTCTAAGAAATAAAATTGTTTATTGAAATCAAGAGCACTACATTACAGATACTTCCCCTTGGTAAACAAAACAATCTTAATTCTTCAAGTAAGGAATATACAGACAAACAAAATAAATAAGTATAAAATATAAAGAAAGTAAACAAAAAGCACTACAATTTCTCTAAGTAACAGTACATGTAGTAAAATGATTGATGGTATAGACACAAATTAGACCTTAATCTGTTAGTCATTAAATAATCCCGTGGTGGCCGCGGCTTAAAATTCGACCTCTCAACTCAACGTCGTAAGAGTCGACTAAGGTAACATACCAGAAGAAGGGCCACAGCTTCCTTCTGTGTATTTTAACACCTCAATTGCAATCACCAATCCAAAAAAATAAAATGTTTATCAAAACCCCCCTTGTTTGGGGGAGGCGCGTTCAGTAGTCGACGTATGTGTGTTTTGCAAGTAACGCATAGATGGAGGCAACGGAGGGTTCATTGGCGCGGTCCATTCCGCACATTTTTGTCTGCTATGAAAATCGACTTTAAAATTTGGTGCAAGTTATAAGAATACGGCTGATATTCTCAAGCCTAAATTTTAAAAGTACAAAGTTTGAAGCTACATCTAATTTATTTAATTTAATTAATTTTTAATTTAATTAACACGGTATACATAACCAAATACATTAATTAAATATGATTACAGAAATGAACACATAATATACAACAAAATTATTTCTTTTGAAAGAACATGTTATTTGCATTTAGTCAAGCATCCAACCGCGATGTTATTGTAGTGTAGGTACTATTAAGGCTAGCGTCGACAGGCGGGCATGCGAGTGCGAGACGTCATCCACACTCATCCGTTTAGCACGTACCCATGGGTACGTGCTCGATGTGCACACTAAACGGATTGCCGGCATTGCTGCAAGAGCGATGCATTCGCTCCGTGCGGTGGGGATCAATAGACGCACATCTATGGCAAACCATACAAAGAATACTAAAATCTGTTTTATGCTGTCAATGCGGAGCATCCGATGCCCCCGGCCTGTCAACGCTAGCCTTAAACGTTAAAGATTTCTAGGATTTGAGTGAGTAGGTGCTTAATTTGAATTACTATCGGGAATAATAAACCTAAAAAAGCAGCTTTTTGACAAACTGCGCTGCTCGGACATCTGTCTATTATTTGAAGATAAAGTACTCCCATCCTTCCTTGAAAGTTAAGCTTGCCTACTCCTAACCCCTTATAAACATCAGAACATTTCATATTGTCTATTCTAGCCGATAAACAAACATTGCCCGATGGGACTGGGTAGAGCAATTTATCACACTCGGAACTTTTTTACATCTTATGCCACTTTTCGTCGTTAGCGTCATCATTCTAGGCTCAAATCATCATCCTAGATGATCAGCTTTAGCGTGATGAAACTTAAAAAAACTCAAAACTTAGTACTTTATTTCTTTTAAGCCTTACAAGACTTTAGGACAACAATTTTAAATTATATACTCGTACGTAGCATCATAAAACTAAGAGAAAATAAACTGGTCGCTTTGATTTTTTGTCCATTTCTCTGCTTGATAGGTATAAGTCCGTAACGAGGCACAAAGAGAAGACTTCAAATATTTGTATGATTTTAGTGTAGGTATTTGTAATAGCATTTTGTCGTCCCCGTTCTCCGAGGAATCCAAAATGCTAATCAAGCTGTATTTGCGAGTTATGTAGAAGAATTGATCTGTAACGGGAGTGGCATAGTCACTGTGTAACAAAACTCCATAATAAATAAAGATAATAAAAAAATAGGTATACATCCATAAAAATAGAACATTTTTATCACTTGAACCCCACCACGTAACAGCCCAAGGTTAGTGCCTACTCATGGTCAAGGTTACTATTTAGTGAACTCCCGAACGTGCGTAGACTGTAAATGGTATCTTGGTTTTTTATCGCGGCTGTTTCTGGGAGTGTTCTCCGGACCCGTATCTTAGATACTGAAGTGTTTTCACCTGTTGCTCTGGGGAACTATAGAACAAAATTGTAATTGTAATGCTGGACAATCCACACAGCATCATCTAGCCCCCAGCTAAGCAGAGCTTGTATAATGGATACTAGATGACTGATCACTTTATGTCTGATATCTTGCTTTGGTAATGAGAAATAGCGACGGTAGAATATATTGCGCTTTTTGAGATCTTACTCGCTTTATAGCGGACAAAAAAATAGATGCTTACCTACCTTCTAGGTAATTGCAATAATTTTCTTTATACCCAAATTGTTTTTACCGACATCCATAAAGGACACGAATAAACGAGTTAACCCGTATTTCATATTTATTCTTCCATTAAAGGTTCCATTAATGATTGTTATGAAAACGTTAAAACCTTCATAGCCGTGCCCTTAAATTGATGCCCCTGGCTTAGCAACCAACGATCTAATATTAGACGTTTTTACTTCGGTTTCCTTGGCATCATAATTGCTCTCGCACAAATGGTTTTAAGTTTTCAGCGATTTTAGAGTCCAATTAACTTTTGCACTTTCAATGGGTGATGAGCCCCTACACTAGAGAGTATTTCATTAACGGGTATTTATCGAGTACCTTTTGTTATAAACATAAACCCATAGACTATTTATTTATACTTTTTTTTTGGGTTTCTTCCTTTTCCTTTAGCCAGCTGGACCTTGCTAACAAAATCCTTTTACTAACCCGTCTGTTTAAAAACTGTTAAACTCCCCGCGGGGTCTCGTAACATAGCGTTTGAAGTTATTTGTTATAGAAAATATAACAAAAATGCCACAAAATATATCCTGGTAAAATAATGCTCTAAAATTCTGTCTTAGTCACGTAGCAAGTAACTGGCGACTCAGCGAATACAGATGTTCTGTCGTTACGTAGGAAACCCTGCTGAGCATTTTCTAGCTTAGCAGTTTTAGCTTGAAATAATGGGACAATAGGACCATAATTAGGACCCTTTCAGTTACTGCTTAGGGATTAACCTATTTAAGCTTTAAGAGAGATTCTAAAATTGCGTAGTAAAATTACCCGTCTACCGCATTTACAAATAATAATTAGGCGTGTTTTATTTTTAAAACAGGCCTAATAAAACGCCACGATAAACCCACATCAAATTTCGGTTTATAGAGGTACATAGATAATATTCATCTATGTCTCGGACGAACGAAATCATTTCTCCCTTACTTTCCCTGACCGAAGGTCTATGTTCACGTGCAAAATTTTTGTTAAATACAGCGACATCGAGTCATTCAAGTCTAATTTAGTTTGATGACACATGGATGAAACTGTTGACGCCCGTTGCCATGGAAACCTTTAATCAGGTGATAATGAAATTATCATATTCTAAAGAGTTTTTACAAACCTGCGTTTTATGGCGCACATAGCAATTCCTCGAGAATCAAACTTATAAGGGACCACCTCAAAATCAATTTTTATACAACAACGAAACAATTATCAAAATCTATTAACAATTGGCGCAGATATCACCAAAACTGTTGTAGCTAGTCGGGATTCGTAATATTATGTTGCTTTTTAAGTTTAACGGGATAAATACTAATCCCTCGGGAATAACATTTTTATGGGACCACCTCGGGAACATTCTCTATACAATAATGAAAGAATCAGTAAAATCGGTTACCCATAGGCGGAGATATCAAGTAACATACATACATAAAAATAAAAAACATACAGACAAACTGAGGACCTCCTCCCGTCTGAAGTCGGTTACAAATTACCTAAAAACTGATGCGAAATTAGGGACGGAAAAGTGGCGGGACTAAAAAAGTATTTCACGGAATTTTAGTTATTTTCTGTTGAAGATAATACGTAGCCTTGTGTTGTGTCTGTAGTTAATTACACCTACACCATTCCTTTAACCAATTAACCCACTGTTTCCCTGATTTTCTATTGTATTGTTGTACTGATTAAGTAAGCTAAGTTGTTTATGTTGACAGAAACAATCAATGGATAACAAACGGTCTCGCTTGTTTTTCGCAGGAGAAAGCGGAAAATCCGGTGAAGTTTCTATGTTTGACCTTATTTTAGTGCGTGACAACTGTGACAAGCTTGGTGTTTCGGCTTGTTGGAGTTGAAACTAGCTCTTTGCATTCATTTTCATAGAAAAACACCCAACACCCGACCTCATGACACGTTTTACCGCAGTGTAGAATACATTACAGTTAAGCTCCTAATCCACTATGACGCGTGGATACAACGCACATTAGCTGAATGGATTTTTTTTAGAAGCGCGGGCGAAAATGAGATGCCTAGAAGTCCCAGGTATTGCAGTTTGGTAAAATCTTTGAGGTTTTCATTGAATCGATAGGTTAATGGGATTTCCAAGAAATGGCATAAACTGACCTTTTTACTTATATGGAAGCGTTAGAGGCACGTTAGGGGTGCCCAAAGCGCCCGTTATGCTTTCTTATTAACGTCTAGTAATAACGTATTCAATACCCAAATTGTGACTTTTACCATAATGATAATCAACGATTCGTATGAATCGTTGAGTGATTGTGATTGAGTGTCCAAATCATTAAAATTAAGCAGCTCGTACCGCAGTAGTAATTCGTTAATTAAAATACCTTTCTAAGTACGTACTTGTTCCTAGCACGAATACGAATACTTTTCTAAGTACTCGTTCTTAGCTCGTATGCTACAGTTGACATCTACCTTCACTGCCCCAGCTCTAGTTACCCATTCAGCCCGGTGGCTGTACAAACGCCGTGCATTATTTACCAGGAACTCATTCTGAGGCAGGAGATACTGCTTTCAAGTGCCTGTAGAGTTTAATCTGCTGAATGACTTTGCATTTTCAGAGGTGGTCTTAGAGTCGTTAATCACCTAAACCTGCAATAGGGAAAATTAGGTTAAAATAAGGTTGTTTCCTTGAACATTTTGTAATAGAACTACAATACTAGATGCTTTAATCATTAGATACATAAAAAGGATTACGAGCTTCGCGGGTCATCTATGTTTATCCTTCATTTTTAATAAAGTGTATTTTGTACAGTTACGAGCAAGAGACGAAATGCTTATTTTAAAAGATTAGATAATAAGAAGAAGAACTAGAAGCATTTTTCAAGATGTTTATTATAAAACATATTAAATTCTGAAGAAACAACTCTGTATGTACAGTTAGCAACGAAAATAGTGCACACAAATTAATTTTAATATTCCCTAAACCTCACCTTCACCTGTTTATACCTTCGATAAAAGAACTTAGAATTTAATACGACCTAAGTTTTGGGACAGACTAAGTTTGGAAAGGGAATTAGATACGGCACTATATTGGACTGGAACGAAAATACCATTGAACTTACTTTGAAGAAGTTTGAATTAGTTTCTACAGTCTAGCTATCGATACTAGGAAGATAAATTATTTTAGTAGACAGGTTAGGACATTATCATCAGCATCATCAGCATTAACCTTTGTCTCCACTGCTGGGCATCGGCTCCTCTTTATGTTTATGCCATGAAACAAGACATTGAATATAATTTAGGTACCTAGGGTTTCAGTAATTCACTTGATTGCAATATTAACTGTGATAGTTTTTTAGCAAGTACTTTATTGACAAAGTAAATTACAATCAAATAATAAATACAAATTAGAACTAGTATTTACAATAAAATAATTAAGCTAACTGCAGACTGTTGCAAACAATCTATAGATAGCTCAACTGATCCATATCAATACCAGTCGAAAGCGTCCCCAAGACGCTGGCTGCATTACCCCGCTGTATGGCAGTGCTGTTGCGCTGCGCCAGATACCCACCAAATCTCGGGTCACGTCACGTCGACCATACGCTCAGACAACTTTTTAAAAACCTGGAGAGCTTCGGTATCTCACGGACCTAGGGTCTCGACCCCAAATGGCGAAAATGTGTAGGCTCTGTCAAGACTTGCATATATGCCTCTCTTGAGATCCTCGGCCTCACGGATGTCCTCGGAAGATGGGAAGGCACAAGTGTGTCGACGCATGTAGCGTCCCATAAATGGGATTCCCCAACTCCCATGGGACTAGTCATGCCGTCGGGCCTCTTACAATCGTCACGCAACAGACCATTCGGTTCGAGAATAGCTGGTACGTTAGCGGTGACAAAGGCCCGTCGGATGATGTCGTTAAGACTGGCATGACGAGATATCCGACCGGCGGCCTCACACAGAGGCCCATTCCATTGCCGTTGGGACAAAAGAGATTTTGGGGGAGCAGCATTGGGGCAAGCACTATGCCAAGCCGTTCAAGCTTCGTCTAAAAATGAAATTTTGAATGAAATGGCAGGTGGGTCCAAACAATATGACTTTAAAAAATTTTTAACTAAAGAACTAGTGCTGTAGATGGACGACAGGAACGCTGGAAGGACTACACTTGAAATTTTGCGTATACCTAAGCCTCCCAATTTGACAGGCAGGGAGGTCTGAGACCATGCCTTGTCATCTAAATCGACATTCAAAACCGATGATAGAGTATTCTTTACTATGTTGTCTAAGCCTTCCAAGAGCTCGCTGTGTTTCCACAGTTGACTACATCTCAAAGAATACGTTAATTTAGGTACAAAAAGACAAAACATAATTATTGTAAAGACTATTAATTTTGAGCAGTCTGTCCGAAATTTTGTTGAAATTTTGAATTTTCTCATCTACAAAGGACTGAAAAGACTTATCAAGAATTGGTGAACCAAGGAGGCGAAGTGAACATTTATCTACAACTGTAATGTTGGGGGCCAAACTATTGAATTTGTTTTGTTTTGAATTTTCCAATGATATTGTTTTTGTTTACACAAGAGTCTGAAATGTGTTTCAGACTCTTGCCAATTTCTCGAAATTCATCTGTGATGATTTTTAGATCATCAAAAACTGTGTTTACCTCACCACCTAATGTCCCGTCATCCAAATACTAAACATTGAGCTTGGATTGAATTATCGCTTGGATGGCAAGGCTTAAATATGGCCGGACCAAGAGGGTCGCCCTGCTGACATCCAACAGCGGACGAAATTACTTTGTTCCTGTAAACTCTCTCTAAAAAACTACATGCAAAGATAAGTCAGTAAATTGACAGTTTGTTTTTTTTCTGACTGAACTAACAGCCGATAAACGATTTTTTTAAACCTATGTATCCCTACTATCCCACTACGTAGAACTATATAATTAATCTGTGCTCCTGGACAGAATCCTCCCGCCTGTAGTCCTTTCTCACGCCAAAAGTTATGTACTTTGAAAACCAATTTGGTGCCCATTATAATCCTACTGAAATATTCCTATCAACCTTTTAAAAGTTTTAAACCCTCATTAAATTATTGCTCGTAATTATAATGATACAAACACAATCAGCAAAAGCCCTAACAACAACACGTTCGCTTCATAATATCAAAATGGCAGGTCCACAAGTTTGACGTTTATGTTTGCTTCGAATTTCGAATTCCATTAAAGTTGAGGTGTCAATGTCATACACACATACCCGTCAGCCAAGACAAACAAGAAGTTGGACAGGTGACGTCTCTACTTATCGTATCAACTCGTAGTTGGTGCTACTTGCTAGACGATGATATTTTGACAGGTTAACAATAAGGCAAAGTGCTCATTAATAAAACGACGAGTGTACATATTCAACAGACAATATTAATAAGAAATTTTTACATTACATGCCACCGTCTTGGGGACGCTGCCGATTGGTATTGATTTAGATCAGTTGAGCTACCATTAGACTATTTGAAACAGTCTGCAGTTAGTTCAACTTATTCAAAAAAACTATTTCTAGTAAATAGTTTTTATTTTCATTGTAACAAAATACATTTCATTACATTCACATAACAGTACAAATAATAAAATTAAAAATGTAAGTTTGTTCTAATTTTTAATGAGAAAATAATAAGACAAATACCTACTCACTTAGCGAACACGGAAAAGGTCAGTAAGCTGTGTTATGTATAGGTGAATTTAAATGTGGCCAAAATATTTTTTTACGGATCTTAAGAGGAATGCCTTTTAATTTATTAATCCTTTATGTAAACAATCCGAACCCAAAATAGTAACATGAAAATTAAATTCTCTTCGAAATGTTATCAGAGCTCTGTAATAAGTTTATCAAAGACATTGTTTCGCAAGTAAGCAGGTGAGTACCTACTATCCCACCAAGAAATAACTAAATGTACGGTATTATCTGTAAAGTATTAATGGGAAACGGTCTTCGGGGTCTGTAGTTACAATGGGTGTGCCGCAGGGATATATCCTCGGCCATTTCCTATTTTTAATTTATATTAACGACCTGCCTCATCTTGTTAAGAATAATCACGAGATTGTATTGTTTGCTGATGATACTTCATATTAATTTTTAAAATGAAATGACAAGACACGAATTTCGATTATGTGAATAATGCAATTTCAAAAGTAGTCTATTGGTTTAGCGTTAATAATCTTTTGCTTAACGAAACCAAAACGAAATGTATTAGATTTATTCTACCTAATGTTAAACAAGTTCAGGCTGATGTAAATGTAAAAGGAGAATCGTTAAAAATTTTAGAAAGTACCGTTTTCTTAGGAATCACCTTAGAAACTTCAATGGGGCGCACACATATATAAGCTATCGAAGAGACTTAGTTCTGCAGCATATGCTGTCAAAAAAATCCGTCATCTTACAGACGTGGATACATCTAGACTTGTTTATTTCAGCTACTTCCATAGTATTATGTCTTATGGTATTCTACTGTGGGGGAACGCTGCAGATATTAACACCGTATTTGTGTTACAGAAGAGGGCTGTTCGTGCTATCTATAGTATGGGTCCCAGAGAATCCCTGCGTGATAAATTCAAAGAAATAAACATAATGACAGTACCATGTCAATATATTTATGAAAACCTATTGTACACTCATAGAAATATCAATCGGTTCCCTAAAAATAGCGATGTACATAATTTGAATACAAGAAATAAACTAAAACTCGCTGTGCCCAAAACTAGACAACACAAAATTAATGTATCTTTTAAAGGACAATGTATACGCTTCTACAACAAAACTGCAAAAATTATCAGTAAATAAATTCAAACAAATTGTCAAAACCTTCCTGTGTAAAAAGGCCTAATATAAAATATCAGATTATCTCTAGAGGATAAAAAAGCGTGGGACGGAATTTGCTCCAACTCGAAAAATAACAACTAACTAACAGGCTAAAGGTTTCTTCGTCGCTTCTTTACTTTAGTCTACATACCGACGCGACTGAAATCAAAAATATCACTTTATTTCCGTGTCAGCTTTTAATTATTAAGAATTTGACCTTTTCTAAGTATACATTTATTGTATTTATGGAAATAAAGAGTTTTTGACTTTGACTTTGACTTTGAATGATGAATCTGTAATGATCTAACCGCCGCCATCGGTTTTCGAACGGAGGTCAAAATAATTAATGGTTATCCGTCTACTCCAATATGTTCAACTATCTGTACAACCAGTTTAAAATATTGGATAACTTTCCTCCATTTTTTCAAAAATATAGTTGAACTCCTTGGACTGAAAATTGCAATAAATTCAATCACAATATTTTTATTAATAAAACGGGGTTAAATAATAATCATGTCAAGGGCATAATGGGTTGATTTGGGACAAAGTTTTCTGATTGACCAGTCTGTCAAGCCAATGATCAAAATGTCAAGAGCATAATAGATTGATTTGTAAGAAGGTTTTTGGTTGACCAGGGGCCAAATTTTGCTAACCGATCGCTTTACTATGACAATGGTATCGTCACAGATCGGTCCATAGATGAAATAAACTCTAGATAGTGCGTGCGGTGCTAGTTGTACGGAGAGATGGATAGATGAATCAATGGATGAATGATGGAAGGGCGCGTGTCACTTTTGACACGCGCCCCTCCATCTGTAGTTTCTTTCATCAAAGGTAAAATGCCAAAATATGTCTTATATCAACGATACCATTGTTATGGTGAAGCTATTAATTTAGTGGAATTCGGCTCCTGTTTGTCAAACCATTGATCAAAACCTCTTAACAACTCTTATCTTCGTTTGACCACAATCTCACATGTTAGAAAGTGACGATGTAGCCGACGGTGATTCATGAAGACACCACATTTATGGTTTAAACAATAAATCTTTTATTTACTGTTTCAATGTTTAATGCGATTTACATAAGGTTATGTCTGCAGGATCGTGATAGACTATAATGTTAACCTGCTTTGTGAGAGACTGGTGCCTGAAAAGGGTTTAGAACCTGTAATACAGTATTGTTTAAAGAACGTAACGTTTAGCGCTTGTCATCGAATTAAACGTGAGTGTTTTTCCAGCACAATTTAGGTCCGTAGTTAACCCGCTTAAATTCATGATGAGCTTGTCAACTTATTGATCCACTAATGAATGTTCAAGAAACCGGCTGATATTATTGGATGCCTGCTATTCATTTTTTCGTCAAAGCTATTGAAATGATCGGACATATACATGCGATTATGAATGCTGTTCTAGATCTGGAATAACAACCTCCTTACGACCTTTTTTGGTCTGGCAAAGGGGGAACATGCGATGAACAGAAAAATTATTTCCAATTTTTATTTTATTAGCGCCCCTGGCATGGCGTTTATTATGGCTACATAAAGAAAAAAGAAAATATTGTACATTGCGTAAATGATTGAAGTTAAAAGAAATCATTTCAAATGTTTTACGCATTCGATGAAGATACGATCTAATTTTTGTAATTTTCGTCTCACCCTAGACAACAATCACTGTGATTGGCCTACTGAAGGTAAAATTCGAATCGGTTTGCAGTAGCTTGTTTCTATACATTTTAAACGGCGCTCGAATAAATTAAAAGGGACACTGAAGACCCTTACTCGTCTAAAGCAAAAAGGGAATCAAACGGTGGTTTGCGCGCCTCGGGTCAAGAACCCGCGACTCCAGCCGCTACAGCCACTTGAGCGAAAGCTGAGACACCAGTTATATTTGAATACAAAGGGGAAGAATAGCTTTTAAAATAATGGTGCTTTGAGCTCTAAGTGGGAGATGAGAGCAAAATTGTACACGTGATACAGCCTTTTTCTAAGCCCGACTAGAAAATGGGGTGATGATGAGTTTGACGCGTGTGCATTTCAGATGCGTTGTACTTTCATTAAGGATGAATCGATTTGGATTAAAAATTTTTTTAGGATGACTTTATCGAGACTGTTCATTCTTAGTGATCAAGAAACCAAGGCCTTGTTCTCATGATCACTACGCAGTACGCTGCGATATGCGGTATGCGTATGCGGCGCCGGACACATAATCGTATGAAAACCATCAAGAGTGGTATTTTGTGTCGTCGAAGTCTGCGTCAGCGGTGAGGAGCAAGCGCGGTGTTTCGTTATCACGCTGCGGTGTGAAAATCAAATGAACGCTTCTTTATACAGACAGTGGATGTTGCATGATGTTGCGTGACGCAGCGTATTTCGTCCCGATCAAGAGGCCAAAGCTTAACCAAAAGTTGCAGCGAATCTAATGTTATGTTTGTTCAAAGTTGTTCGTCGTCGGGGGTAGCAATTTTTTGTACGAGTTCACAATAAACCTTTTTACTTTCTTTGCACCCACAGCAAACTAATTTATTATGTGGTTGTTACAGAGCCTGCTGTGGGATGAGTTTGAGCTAGAGAACGCCACCTTTGCAGAGTGCAGCATCAACAACGCTAATAACAGCTTTCAGGTAATGAATATATCGTAACTGAAAAGCAAAAAACAAGCTTTTTATAGGTACACTAGCTGCAGCCCGCGGCTTCGCACGCTTTTTTTCGGAATAAAAGGTAGCCTATGTCCGGCCCCGGGATACCATCTACCTCACTGCCAAATTTCACCGAGATCCGTTCAGCCGTTCTTGAGTTATAAATAGTGTAACTAACACGACTTTCTTTTATATATATATAGAAGATATACAATCAAAACTGCAAAAGCATATTAAACATACATTTTTGAAACTGTAGTGCAAACGTAGGCAAGTGAAATAGTTGTGGTCTAAAATAAATAATGCTCCCGTCTGCCATACAAAATGTATGGCAGCTGGGAGCATTTTTTATTTAATCATAATTAGTAAAAGTATCTTTAATTATGATTTACCATTTTAGATTTTACTACCTTTATTAACAAAGAAATATACAATCAAATAACGAAAACAAATTAGAACTAGTATTTAGAATTAAAACAATTTAGCTAACTGCACAATGTTGCAAACAATCTACAGGTCTAGGATCTCAAGAGACGCATATTGCAGGTCTCGACAGAGCCTACACATTTGCTCCCTTTGAGGTAGAGACCCTAGGTCCGTGGGGTACCGTGGCTCTCCGGGTTTTTAAAAAGTTATCAGAGCGTCTGGTCGACGCGACGCGTGACCCGAGATCTGGCGCAGTGCATCAGCATTGCCGTACAGCCGATTTTACATTTTGTATAAAAAGCTTGTGTTTTTACTTTTCAGTTACAATCTTTTCGAACAACGCAGTCGCGTTATATTTTTTCATAATGTAATTTGATGGTTTAAATAAACAACTGGCCCCATCTTGATTCAATTGTTTCCTGATGTGATGACACTTTAACTCCTAGTAATTTCTCTACGCATCTCGATCCTAGGCGATCAGGCTTTCTATAAGCGACCAGTTCGTCCCACCATCATCGTTTCCTCGGTCTGCAAGCGCACCTCATGGTGTTGTGCACACCTTTTTTGTTCATTGTTGCCTGACTGACATTATAACAATTATTTTAAATTTTAAATACTCTTAAAAATACTTTAATTTCACCTAGGACCAAAGTGCTTGAGAAGACAAATCCAATGAACCCAAACTCGACAGGGTTACGTCGTCGTTACATTTAGGTGTCGGTGGTACCATAGCATTGCATTGTCACCGAACTTACTAATGCATGCCAAATTTCAGCTGAATCGGTTATGGATAACTGGTGTAAAATTCAGTTGCAAAATTAGTGTGTAGTAAAGAAGCGACGAAGAAACCTTTAGCCTGTTAGGTGTTATTTTTCGAGTTGGGAGCAAATCCCGTCCCAAGCTCTAGATAATCTGATATTTTATACTAAGCCTTCTTGCACCAGAAGGTTTTGATAATTTGTTTGAATTTATTTATTACTGATAATTTTTGCAACTCACTAGGAGTTTTGTTGAAGAAGCGTATACATTGCCCTTTAAAAGATACATTAATTTTGTGTAGCCTAGTTGTGGGCACAGCGAGTTTATGTTTATTTCTAGTATTAAAATTACTATTTATAGGGAACCGGTTGATAGTTCTATGAGTGTACAATAGGTTTTCATAAATATATTGACTTGGTACTGTTATTATGTTTATTTCTATGAATTTATTACGTAGGGATTCTCTGGGACCCTTAATATAGATTGCACGAACAGCCCTCTTCTGCAACACAAATACGGTGTTAATAACTGCAGCATAAAATTAATTTGAATTTTGTGACTTGTCCAAGAGTCCTGTAAGGTCTAAAGGAAATAAAGCACTTTGAATTTTGAGCGTTCCCCCACAGTAGTATACCATAAGACATAATACTATGGAAGTAGCTGAAATAAACTAGTCTAGATGTAGCCACTTTTGTAAGATGACGGATTTTATTGACGGCATACGCTGCAGAACTAAGTCTCTTCGATAGCTTAATGAAATCAAATCGTTTATTTGCAAGAATACAACATTATTATACAATGTCAGATCTTATAACTATTTTAGTAAATGTATTCAGCCTGCACGCAGGCGTGCAAATAGTAAGCGAGTCATTTTATTATAATTATTTACTATATTAAACTATATTAGTCATTGGTAACAATTCATATTTCTAGATATTCGTTCACAGTATAAAGACATTTTTCAAGTAGCCATCATCTGAAATTTTTCCTAAATAAATTTCCATTTAATTATTTTAGTTCTTCCGGTAATTTATTGTAAATAGTTATACTTGTAGGTATGATGGGTGTATGAAGAGGTGAATCCTGCCTACCTGGCTATCTTTCTTGGGATCTTCTTCAATGATAGGCACAAGCACTTTCTAGGCACAGTTTATTATACACACCGTCATACACAACAATTATATAGTTTATTAGGAGCATATATACATAGCGGTAGGTAAAGTTATAGATGAGCGCGCGAGCGATAGTCAAAAGCAGAGGTGAAGTGAGCGTGCGTTTGGTGCAGTGGTCAGAGTCTCACTGAGGCGGGTCACGCGGTGACCGCTGCGCTGATGCTCGCAGGCCGCGCGTAGGTAGCTTGCGCAGGCGTTTCTTTTGTTCTCTCGAGTCAGGGTCCTATTGACTCGATCCGACACGACACCGGGATGGCGGCGACGACCAACCGAAGATTCTTCAGGTAAGTGTGCAAGGTAAGTATTTTGTGATGTGCATGTTTATGTTAGTTTGTAGTTTGTTTTGTAATATATATTTATATATATATGTTTATAATATTTACGTAGTAATGTAGGTACGGGCTATAATACTGTGTGTTAGTTTATACAAGGAATAT
Source organism: Eupithecia inturbata (assembly GCA_963662085.1). Lineage (NCBI taxonomy): Eukaryota > Metazoa > Arthropoda > Insecta > Lepidoptera > Geometridae > Eupithecia > Eupithecia inturbata. The sequence goes on along the minus strand of OY759178.1, from coordinate 14,665,744 downwards.
AAGGAAGGTTGTGGCCTCGCCACATACTCATGGTATAAACATTTCTTTTATAAATATATCTATGGCACTGGTGTTTATAGAGTAAATTTTTAAACTTGGGCCTATTTTGCCCGGTTATTACATCGCTACGTTTTTGAAAATATTTTGGATATGATTTTACAAATAGACGAATTTACCTTAAATACATACATGCGAGAGGACGAATCCTAGAGTTCTTGAAGAGAGGCTTGCAACTATCAAGGAACCAAGACCTGTTTATCACCCTAAGGCATATTTTTTGAATTTTAAATACTCTATCGACATCTACTGAGTTGCCCCACAGTAACAACCCGTACCCAAGGACCGAAGACACATGACCATGGTAAGCAGCTAGAGCGGCGTCAAAAGAAACGATCTGGCGAACCTTCTTAAGAGCGAATACAAATGAGCGTAGCCGTTGGCATACCTGGTTCACGTGGTCCTTCCAATTCAAATGCCTATCCAGAATAACCCCAAGGAATTTAAAAGCAGTAACCTCACCCACCTTCTAGTCAGTGTCAAGTTTTAAGGAATTGTATTATAAGAATTAAACTGCATTATTTTGGTCTTGCTAATATTAATTATTAAATTATTGTTATCAGTCCATTTTATGATGTCAGAGAGAGCACTATTCAAAGTTTGCTGAGCCAGATCTTTACTGTCTGTTTTAATAATAAGAGTTGTGCCATCGGCGAAAAGAACACATTTATGTGATATTATTAGACAGATCAATCCAATGAAATGCCTAAGCAATTGATGTAAAATAAGTTTTTTCAAAAACTTTGCTGAATGTAGGCAGTACTGATATTGGTCTAAAGTTAATGGGGTCAGACCTACTACCCGATATAAACAGTGGGATTATGTTACTACATTTCATTAGATCAGGAAATACGCCACAACAAATACACCAGTCCATACAAATACATGGATTAACAAATATAAAGAGCAGGACATCCTGGCACAAGTATTTTTACATACATAAAAGGATGTCCTAACAACTGTTTAGCATGTAGAATAACATATTTTATCCAAATAATCTATGAATTTTTTATCAATTTTCAAGGTAGCTTAACAAGTTCGCAAACCGATGAGGCACATGTGCCTCATGTAGGTGTCATTATTACTACGAGGACGTGTACAAAGAAGATCGCAACTTGCTTCGGGACTGCGAACCTGTTAATAGAAAGGGTTTCATGTTGACGACCAAGCCCTTTGGGTCACGCTGATTCGCAAAAAAATACAATGAGTAACCCTTAGGCCGCATGTAATTATTTATAATTACATGCTGATGTGGGTTGCCCGCTCTCTGTCAATTTAATATTTCAGGTAAGATTATTTCAGTTGGAAGCCTTGTAATGTTTTATTTACTTTGATGGGTTGCTGTGCCCTGTTAGGTCTTTGATCTTTTTTAAGAATAACTCTCAAAAAGTAACTTTTCTAAAACGAAGCTCTTAGGTCTGCTGTGCATGGTGTGTGTGTGTGTGTGTGTGGGTGGCTGCTGGGCTTAGGCTGTTGTTACTGACTTTTAATTTATGCTAGGATTATCTATTCAGTGCTACAGATAGATAGAAAATATTTTATTATATGTACCACACATAGAAAGAAAACAATAACAGAAATGCGTAGAACAGAGGAAGTAAAAATTCCTTCCACTTATCGCTATCAGCGATCGATCGACAGTCGGAATCAACTCTGGCCTAGTTATCAGGGTTCTGTGAATTTCTGTAATGTCGAGTGACCCCAGTGAGATATTATAATTGTCAGCTAGTTTTTGTTTCTTAGTTTAGTTTCTATTCGAATTTTAAGTCGGTGGGCCAAAGATCACTTGTTTAAAATACAGAAAAATAAATCTGGTCATGGAAGTGAGATTCACTACAATTCCTAAAATAATACTCACCAGCACATACGTGCACTATTTAATATCCCCCTAACAAGGGGGGTTTGTAATAATCACGACGCTGGCTAACATAGGATTTAAGACACTACTAACCAAAAACATGTAATCTCTTTGACAATAAACTATATCTATCTATCTATCCATCTAAGGCGGATTGGTGATCGCAGTGTAGGTGTTAAAAGTACTCAACAGGAAATTTCTGGTCTGCCTCTGGTAGGTTCCGTCAGTCGACCCTTCCAACACATCCACGGGTTGGAGGTTGAATGGGTCGATATTCTTATGCCGTGGCTCCACGGACAGAAATATAAACATAGAAATTATCATACTCACTTAAAATATACCTACGCAAGCGATGAAGGTCCTACTAAATCAAATTAAAAACATAGCCTTAAAAGCAACCCTTAATTATTCGGCTTCTAAATTCTGGTTCATGTCACCAAAAAGGGGTTACTTAGCGAGAGCTTAGTCACTGCCCCGGGTTCGTAGTAACTTGCGTGTAATCTGTTGGGTCCATTAGTCCTGTCATGTCATTCAGGGCGAGGTCCCAGCCGCTCCCGGGCGTCGTGACATGCTACTTGTTACCAGCTTTTAGAGATGGCCTAGGTACCTAGAACCTTCTTAGTATCTACTGTGCTGTGTTGTTCGGCTACTAAATGTTTATTCGTGAAGAATAAAATAAATCCATTTTAGGAATTTAAGTCTGTTACTATTAACATTAGATCCAAATTCCAAATATCTATAGCCGCGGATAAATGATGTTCCAATTCTAAGTGGGGGAACTGAGATCTGCACGGACATCTCGGAGTTTATTGTGCATTGTCCCCCTGCCCTAACCTAACCTAACCAGCCCAGCTCCTTGATGTACCGGTATATTATGTTTAAAATTAAAGTATTTTTGGGTGTAGAATATGGTTCATAATTATAACAAATCTGCGAATGTACTAGTATATTTTTTAACAATAACCCTACTATAAAATATCTGGTTTTTCGCTCGGTGGACTATTTTATCAAAGCAATATCCTACACCACGGTTGCGTCAACACTAATTTACACCATAAAAGCGAACCATCGCATCGCATTAGATACGTATAATCTCTATTCTTAAGTTTCTTAGTTGAATCCATTAGATGAACAAAGGCTTATACGGGAACAACAGCTGCGCCCTCAGCACTTACAATTACAAGGTCTTACAATGTCATCTACGTAAGTGCTGCTAAACGCACTCTAGGTGCATAAACCATCCTTGGTGTGTACCTGAAAGCCATAGACTAAATTATATAATGATGAGAATATGATTAACAAAAGTGAACTTAAATGAACCTCCAGTATGTGTAATGCTGTGTGGTGCCGGCTTAGAATTTACACCACCACAGCTCTTCCCGCGGGTGTTGTAAGAGGCGACTAAGGGATACCCACGGGGGGCAGGCAGCAGCGCCCCCTGCAGAACAATTCTATCACCGAACTGCTATCCCCAACCCGCATGCCCAGCGTGGTGAAATTAGGCATTACCCCCCATGAGATAAAAATACAATAAGGCGTTTTTCAGGGGGAGGCCTGCGTCCGGCAGTGGACTAATATAGGCTGTTGAGGTTGAGGATGTGTAATGGATGGTTTGCCATAGCGGTCGCGGTGTAAGAATCGACCCCTCCAGCTCAGCCCGTCGATGTCGTACGAGACGACTGAGGAAACCAAAGGAAAGGCACGGCAACTTATGAGTGCTGACAGGTGTGTGTTATGAAATCTACACACCAAAGTGGGCGGGCCGCCCACAACTTGACAATCCACTGTCAGCTGCCTACAATATTCATACACTGTGAAATGTTGCACGAACGCGCCGGGCTGTGTAGACTACCAGACAGACTTTAATGTGTAGACTCACTTAACGTCGACAATAATAATCCTACCCAATAACCCGACTGTGGAACATCATTACATTAGGCCACGTCTGACCCGCGCCTGTCATTACACAAATGAAGGTAGAATCACACGCTCATACACGTGACGTGACCCCATTGAGGAACATTACACGCACTGAATGTCCAGACACGTTTGTGAATAAGAATGGTCTCTTAGTCCGCGTTTTACAGCTGGATAACTGAAATCAGTATGTAGGAGGTGGTTTGCTTTTACCAATAATTGCAGGGAGTGGGACGTGGAAGAGGCATATGTTTGCCCAGCACAGTGTGATCATTATACAGGATGTTTGGCGCATGGATCGGCATGGCATTAAAGGCAAGATTTTGAAAGAATTTCAAAATAACATAAAAAAATCATCTTAGCAACCGTGTCACTCGGACATTGGGTCTACCGGAGACATATTATAGCCCCCCAAACCCTCGAAAAAATTATGTAATAAATAAATAAAATATAAATTAAAAAAAACATGTACCAAACACTTTTTATTAGGCCTGTGTCGCAACACTGCTAGGCAAAAGCCTCCTGACAGTTAGCTTCGCAAAAATCACAGCCGAAATTGTATAATTCTTTAACTTCAGTTATGGAGCTTAGTACAACATGAATAAATAAACATATTACACTGATGTACATGTTACTGAGATGACGATCTGCGAAAGTCTGTAGGCAGATGCTGGATGCGGCAAGCTGAAGACAGGGCGCTATAACTCTCATTAGGGGAGGCCTATGTCCAGCAGTGGACTACAGTGGACACTGATGTTGTTTCTTAACTTCATTCGCGTAAGGACCGTGCGGGCCTGGTTATCTAACGTGACGGTTAAACGCAATCTTTTTTTGTGTATGAGCAATCTTTTTGCTTTGTTATTATAAAAAAACAATACTTCTTTTTACAACCCCCTGACTAGAATGGCCCGACAATACAATGATTTAGCTAAGGACAACATTGAACTGGACATTTTTGTTCCGAGTTTGAGCCAATTTATCAGAACTCTAAAATCAATTAAATTAAGTCCCTGATTATGTGCTTACATTATTGTGGAATTATCATACTCACTTATATACCAACCTACATTACCACGAATGTAAGCGTAATAACTTTATACCTTTACTTATGTTTTAAATATTTTACGATTACCTTTTTGCTCTACACGTTTTGCTTGTAATATTAATATTTCAGTTTGCACATAGGTTGTGTTACAATCTAGTTTTAGACCTACATTATTGAAAAATTGTTATTTTTTGAGGATGTAATATATTTTGCGCGTCTTAATAAATAAAAATAATATAAAATAAACGGGTACCCCTGGCAGCACCCTCCATTTTTCTAGCTAGGTACAAAATCAAAAATCACTAATGCGAATAAAATTAAATTGTTACAGCTGAAATAAATTTATGCACATTAATTTCAGCAACAATAAGATTTTAATTTATTGCCGCAGAACTAGGTCATATCACACCATGTAGCAGGTTTAATAAACGGTGACCTGGCGAGCATTTGTCAAAGTGCGTGAACTGGGTCGCGGCCTCTTGATGGAAAATTGGCAAAGATGCGAAAAACAGTCGATCTCGTAACGAGCAAAAAACATGACCCGTATAAAAAACATTTTCTTGTATGGACCTAATTAAAGCGTTACACTTAGGTTCACTTTAGGGCACGTTGCGCTGACAAGACCATTTTTTACCGAGAAATATAATTAAGGTATGTAAATTTCGGGTCCCACTTTTTTGCACTTGTCGGGTCATGTTTTTGAAAGGAAACCTTTGACCAGCAGTTTCTTTGGAGAAAGAGTCGTCGAGAAAAAGGAATATGGAAGCATTTGTCAATTCAATGCTCCCAATAAGAGAGAGTGAAAAGGTCCAATCGTAAGAGATTGGTTGGTCGGAAATTGGTTCGTGTGATGAGCGTGCATCAGACGCCTGACATCCATTTTGTGTAACGTGTACGTCACGTAACTGATTGAATTAAATTTGTGAAAGCTTTTACCTTCATCAGAACAGACTAATGAAGATGTATTTTGTGGCTTTTACCCAGATTCTAGTCGCGCGACATGTTGCCATCAGTTACAATTTTTTTATATTTTTATTTAATAAATAAATAAATAATGTTGGACAGTCCACACAGCATCATCTAGTCCCAAGCTAAGCAGAGCTACATACATATTATGGGTGCTAGATTACTGATAAACTTAATACAATACATTACATATATGTATAGATTTTTTTTATTAATAATTTTCACGTATCTACTACGCCAAAAGCATTTATTTTTTGTTGTATACGTAACTGTCCTCTACGGGAAAGTACTGGTCGACATTTGAGTGACTGATCAGTTCTGGATGGCTCTATTTAAGAGATAATTTTTAGTCTTGCATGCTTCTCAAAAACTGCGATTCCATAAATTGGCAAGGATTTTAGAATATACTAACTGTGACCGCTGTTCGGTCGGTTTACTACTGTTTTAGGGTTCCGTGATCAACCCTAAAACAGGAGTAAAAACCGTGAAAACAAGGAACCCTTTTTGTTTCGCCATATCTGTCTGTGCCTATCCACGGCTTAGCAAAGATACTATTTTGGTCAACCCTGTCGTACATTATCGAACCTTAAAACGTCATGAAAGGGGTAGGTACCTACGCATCAGACTCTGTCAGCGGGTTAACGAGTCAGGTTATGAGTTATTAAAATGATATCCGGGAACCCAGAGGAGTTCAGAGGCCCTGGCGCCGGCAGTTAAAGTGTTATGACGCTTGAAAATCGACGTGTCTTGTCCCACTTTTGATACAGTGTCGGGTTTAGTGGCTGGGGAAAGCGACACCTCAATCGTAGTGCGTAGCCGGCCCTGATTTGTCCCAGTTTCACAATAAATGGGTAAGCTATGTCATACTTTGTACAAATTTGAAATAATAACTCTTTAAATCCATCATGGGACACCAAAGTCATTTACAACGGGATATTTACCATGATTTGAGTTTTGAGTTTTTCAATATTTCGGCACAGTTTCATGCGCCATGATCACGGAATAACTGAAGGCACAGCGAGTGAGTTTTTATTGGCTGACATACCTACTGATCTACTCTCATTTTACCCTCATGGCGCATGAAACTTTGTCGAAATATTGGAAAACTCAAAACCCAAATAAAGGTAAATATCCCGTTGTAAATGAAATTTGAAACATTTTCTATTTACTATAATCGCTGCTTTATTTACGAATGATGTGACGTGAACATATTTATATAATAGAATTAGAAAATTAAATACAAATGATAATAAAAAATTAAGCATAGCAGTTTCCACACCTAGAAATTGAATATCCGACAAAATATAAAAGTCTCGGCAAAACGGTCCCAAAATCGCAAAATATTATTCACAAATGTCTGGTGCTATTTATTTATTCTATTCTCATTTTTCTTGAGCTTCATAGTATCACACTTATTAATTTTGTCATCCTCAATCTTACCGTGGTTTTAGTAGAGGTTTGTGTGATAATTATTTTCCTTGGTGTAAATAAAAGGCCGCTGTAGGTTGATTAGAATATTCCTTGGAATTGTCAAGATGGTGAGAAACAATTGCTATAGATAAGAGAAGTGTCTCTTATTATTTACTTTAGAAACTTAACGACCATAATACCAATTTGAATGCAATATACATAGTTATGGCAGGACAACGTCTGTCGGGCCAGCTAGTTCAAGATGTTCTGCCGAATGTAAACTCATAACTCAGACAATTTTTTTTTTTTAAATTCTTACCTGCAAATTTAAATAAGGGTGTAGGTTTACCAACCTTGACCTAATTTACCGAGATTTTCAGGCTTTACTTTTGTGATACGAATCTCAGAAACCAAACCTTACAAGAATATTTTCGTATGTTTAATAATGTGTGATGGATGGTCTGACTAAAACATCCTTTGCTCAACGAATATCAAAATAATATTTACCTCTGCAAAGGTAAAGTTCTACGGTTCGTATCGTAGAAATGATATTTCATCTTACTCTTTTTTGTAAGGTTATGTACATGAGCACATGATTGACAAAGAAAATTACAATTCAATAACAAAAACAAATTAGAACTAGTATTTACAATTGAAACAATTAAGCTAACTGCATAGGTACTGTTGCAAACAATCTACAGGTAGCTCACTGATCCATATTTATATTTCTACATTATTATTGCCATTTGATTTAAATAACCGTTACAACATAAACCACTATAAATGCGAAAGCTACTATGTTTAGATGTGTGTTCCCTTCACGCCAATTCTAATAAACGGATCGGGCTGAAGTTATGCATAGATGTAGTTCTAGACCTAGATTAACATATCGGCCTTTTATCCCGAAAAAAACGCGAATGAAGCCGCGGCCAGGCGCTAGTTCACAATGATCTGTTAACCTAAAACAGTTGCTAAGCAGTGTTTTGTTCATGCTCACTCTGACCAATAGAATATAAACAAACGGCTTTTATTATACTCTATGGAATTTATAAAGGATACTATAGAAAATTACAATAACAGAATAAAACAATTACAACTAGTATGTAAAGATAAAGATCATTTATTGTCAATAGGTACACAAATAACAAATATACAAAATATACTTAATTATATGTATAGGCTATGACTTGTCAATAATGTTTAATGTATTTATACTTATGTATATCTATTTCTTCAAAATCTAAGCCGTCACCAGAAGGCAGTGTGCCCAGAATGCTGGCAGCATTGCCACATTGAACGGCAATGCTCACGGCTTTTATATATTGCGTAAAGAGATAGGAGGTTTTGGGAGGTTACCTCTCCTTTAAGTAGGTACGGTAGGTATGTTCTTACTAACATAATTATAGTATGCAATTTAAAGACGTTAGAAAAAAACTTGTTTGTTTGTGCAGATATGTAGAGTAGATAGGTACTGATGCTGGCGGAACGTGCCAAAGGAAACTGTGAATAGCAGAATTTTATTCTTACCTGAATTTAATTGTTTTGAGTTTTGAAAGCACACACTTTCTTAAATATCTAGCTAGACACACGGCAGTGTCTCAGCCAAATTCTGAAAGCAGCAGATGAGTCTCCGATAAAGGTGTTAGCTAAGATGTCGCCAAAATTAAAAATGTAGCCGTCCCTTTCAAAATTATCGAAATAAAATGAATGGCAATATTTTTAGTGCTGTCAAATTAGTTTAGTTCATCTGAATTTACACCGATCTACATACATATTTACAAGAAATAGAAAAGCTGCTTTGGACTCTCTTGTAGGTAAATAATATATTTGCATCATAATGTACCTAATCAATTAGAAACATTAAGATGTTTACAAGAGTCTAGAAAAGTTATGTTAGATTTTTCAGGTCTTTTAATAAAATACATTGAATCTTCTGATGATCATTGATAGACCAAAAATGAAAAATTCATAGAATAATTTATAAATATTTTTTAATCTTCTAAATCAGCGCGTAAACACCCACTGCTGGGTATACCCAGCAGTGGGTGTTTATAGAGACGAAGCCTATAGGCTTCGTCTCTATAGAGGTATAATCATTATGTACGGTCTTGTGCCACCCTCACCGTTTTTATTAATATAAAAGAAAATAATACATTGGAATTCAAACACTAACATCTTAAATCATCATCATCGGCGAAGTTTCACAACCAAACTTGGCCCAGTTTTCACCTTTACTTTTAATGTGATCACTTTAAGCCTTCAGATATGCGATGTGAAGCTAATAAAATGTCTTTAGATAGACTGTTTAGTAGACAGACGAATGTAAAAACGTATGAGAACTCATTAAAACAACAATAGCTACGATCAAAGAGTTGTAACTGGTGTTACTGCTTGAGACGTGGAAACACGCCAGGGGTCCAATGCTGCTGGCCAATCGCTTTACTATTTTGTTTTTAATTTGAACCACCTACATGTGACACATACAAATAATAATAAGGCATCTAATCACAGGTTTAGAGCGCTTGTGCTCAACTAATTACGGGTGGTTACATCGGTCAAACATTCATAATATCCTTCCTATGACAATAGTATCGACACGTTGAACCCTTACGAAATCGTCGAAGCTGGTGCATGTAATGGGGCCGGCTGTTTGTAACCGTCTCCCACCGGCGATCATCGCCGCTTCCTCAACGCAATCCTTCAAAAGCAAACTTAAGTTCTGGCTTATTGAGAAATGTTGAAATAAATGAAATGAAATAAATTTAATGAACTATTTGACATTTTATAAAATTTTATTTTTATTATGTTATTCAATTATGAATCAATTTAATATTATTCCCACATTTTTTATATAAACAAATTAATGAATTCAGCAATACCTATGTATATCAATTTATACAACGTTATTGTTAGTTTAATTAGGATTAAGAACATGACATGTAACATATAAACGTTTGAATAAACTAAACTAAACTAAACATAGTTAAAAAAACTCCAGATAGCGCGTGCGATGCATTCAATGGGGACAGCGGAACTCAATAAAAATAATTAAAATTTATTCCTGTTGTTCCCATTGACGGTGTTCCTGTTAACGGGGACAGCAAACATCTAATATACAAAACTAGCCCACCAAAACGTGTCTATGGTGGTGATATTGCGACGTTACAACTGTCATAGTGAAGCGATTCGTTTAGCAGAATAGGACCTGTTCACTCTTCTTAAAACTTATCAAAGTGTAATGTGTGATGGCAGATGTTAAGAGCTTAGTGGCTGCGCTCAGTGAACGGGAAAGATCGTCACCAAGCCCGAGTCGAATCGATTATCTTGTTGAAGGTACTTAAACTTTAGCTTTTTGACCGACTATGAAAAAAGGCAGAGGTTCTGTGTCCGACTGTATGTATGTTTTAGAGTTCCGTAACCGAAGGATCTAAATGGAACCCTATTACTAAGTCTCCGCTGTCCATCGGTCCGTCCGTCTGTCTGTCACGTGGCTATATCTCATGAACCGTAAGAGGTAGACAGTGGAAATTTTCAGATAATGTTTATTTCTCTTGCCGCTATAACAACAAATAATACCCCTCTCAAACAAATAATACTCTCATACAACAAACGTGATTTTTTTTGGCTATTTTTGCTCATAATTTGTCAAGGTTGTATCTCTTGAACTACAATAGGTAGACACATGAAACTTTCTATAATTAAGTAATACTTAAACTGTAATAATAACAAATACTAAAAATAAAATAAAGTTAAAATTTAAAGGAGTCTCCAAACATGTGAAAATTTGATGATCTTTGAAAAAGTTGAAAAAGAACCCTTCGTGTGCGAGTCGACTCGCACTTGGCGGTTTATTTATGTATGTTAACCCGTTTCTCCTTAAATACATTGTGGACTGATTTCGATGATTCTTTTGGTTTTCTATAATGTCCCGTGGTGGTCCCCTATATTCCCGAAGGATTACTATATGTCCCGCAAAACATAAAAGAATAGTTTAATTGTATTATTCTGTTTTTAGTTTTATTTTAAACATAAAATTTTTGACCTATAGTGTTCCATATATTTTAAATATTTGTATTTATAGATATTGTAACGCTGTGGCCTCAATAAAAACCTATTAAGATGAAGAAGACATGCTTTGAGTTTGAGTAGGTAGCGAAAATAGAGCACGAGTTCTTATGGCGAAATAACGTCAGTGAATCTATTTTTGCAGTAAATTATTGCTATTTGGGTTGTAAAGTATTAACTATTATTTCGCGTCATAACTGTATGGGCCAACCTGCATTGCGAATAAAAACCACGTTGTTAACACTTTTAATTATTTTTTATATTACCTACAAAATGATATGAGCGAACATGTCTCCCACCACAATAAAATCTTGTTGGTTATTTCTATAGGCTCGCTGGAAAACACGCCATGGAGGTGGTCCCTATTTCCACCCACTGTTGGGCGTAGGCCTCCTGTCGTTTATGCTATCGGTCCATAACACCACATAAATTTTATAAAGTATTCTCCCCTTTTCGCATAATATTGTGTGTAAACTCGTTCAAACGCGTGTCAACCAAAGTTAAGCGAACAAAAACAGTATCGTGTTTGCTTTCATAACTGCAGTTGTTGAGTTTTCAACGCCAAAATACACTTCACTCGTGTGAACTATGCAGGCAGGTGCATGTGATGAAATGAGGTTATTTTTGGAACTTTTGTGCTGCAAACTTTGGGAATGTAAAATAAACGACGGCGCTAAATAGAACGTGTTTTCACAATATCCTATTAATACTTAAACGTAAAGCAATACGTACGAGTATGTTTGTTTAATGAGTCAAGAAATTATTTGCAGCAGGTTCAATCGACGGATTTAAATGCCTAAATAAAATGTAGAAAACTTGATCGTGGCCTGGGGCCATTGGGTTGTGCCCAACAACCCAATATCCATTCACAATCATTAAAACAAAGAAGACTATCTAAGAAGAGTCTGAAAGATAGATGTTCACATTGTATATATCACCATTCCAATAGTCCCTGTAAGTCCCTTGTCAAGCTACGCATTTGCCTTCGATAGTTAGATCCCTCTCAGATTGGCTGCTCACAAAGTCAGACAGGCCTATTATTGGTTCTAGCCAAAAATTTGGAAACACTCCGATAATAAATGTATCCTGTATTTTTAACTCCGTTCTAAACGAATAGCCAAAAGTTTTAAATCCTATGTCAAAAACGATGGAAGACTTCAGGTAGAGACTATCTATCTATGCGAAGTACTCATGTATTCGAAATGTAGGTACCTACATAGCTGCTACTTACACCAGTAATCTAGTGTCCTCTCTACTGCACTGCTCACCAACTCTTTCTCATAGCCAATTTTAAAAACAATACTACAGGTTTTGTAATACTTCTAGCTGCTGCCTACGGCATCGCACGTGATTTTTAAGTAGCCTATGTCCGTCCCCAGTGTACCGTTTACCTTTCTGCCAAATTTCATTGAGATCCGTTCAGCCGTTTAGGCGTGAAAAGGTAGACAGAGTTACACGTCCCGTAACAGACAGAGAGATAGACAGAGTTACTTTCGAATTTATTACATTAGTATGAATACTCAATACTAAACTATTTTGCCAACTTTTGCAGTCTGTAAAAGTAAACGAAGGGCCGGTTGCCGCATAATTTTCATTCAGCCGCAATGTTACCGCACTGAAATGTGGGTCAGTTCAGACCTTCCTACGTATTCGCTAATCAGAGCGGCAGCAAAAGCCTAGTGGGTATGCGGTAGGTACATACAACATGCACGGCGTGGCTTGAAAATTTCCCACAGAAAGTCAGAGAAAAAGCTAACCATAGAAACTACAAATTTATCCTACAAAATATAACTATTATAAGGCTGCTGAGTGAATAGGATGCAGCATGCTACCCCTTAGCATCCTTTAGTCATTCTGCAATACCAGCCGTTTTTGTCGAGACCGATTGCTTTCTCGTCGAGCTGAAGGGGCGAAAGCTGGAGTTTATTTTTAGCTTTTTTTTATTTTCCTTAACACATTAACTGCCCAGCCTCAGCAGTGCAACCATCAAAGGCGCACTACTGCTCTTCTTGCACTAAAAAATCACGTTCCCGTTTCCGCTTTTTACCAAAAATGGACCCTTTGTTCCAAATTTATTTTGGCCTACGACGTAGTTAGGCTCAACTTCAACCCAGTATTATTCTGTTAATATCATTGAAGCTGAATAGAGCTTACTTAGGTTACCCTTTTTATTTTGTAAGTAATTAGTAACTCCCTTCCCTCCCCTCCTCGCTATTTTATTAGGTTTTTGTGTGTGTTTCCCACATGGGCACGTGGGTTTTTTAAGCGTGATGAGTGAGTCATTAAAGTTCGTGAAGATGTCTGTTCTAGTGCGCGCTTAACGCCAGTAATTTTTGCAAACCTATTTAACTGAAATTTCGCATTGGATTACACGGTGTAATTGTGTTCTTAGCCGAAAAGGTGTGACCCTTGGTGTCCACCTAGCTTTTGTATGTATGTGAGACTAAGGTATATATTTTATATGGGCCGTAGTTTTTAAGTACTTTACATCCTGTACTAGACTAATGTTGCCTGAAATAAATGATTTATTATTATTATTATTTATTGTTCTACGATTTTTTTTAATTCTGATTATATTGTTATTGGTTTCACGCCCTGTGGGTTTACTAAGTACACCTATTGCGAAACTCCGTGTAGATTCTAAAAAATCGTTTGCTTTGCGAAACCGCTGGCAGCTGCTAGATAAATTTCTAGATAATAACAACATCGCTTAGACGCATATTCAACCCTTTTCAGGATTGCATTGACCAAAGTCGTTGTTAGCCCGTATGCATTATACAGGGTGATTCGAGCAGGATTATCTCTAACAGCCGGATGGCCTGTAGATAAGGGTAATTTTCCGTGGTTATGGCGCTTGTAGATAGGCTTTATGGGGTGCTGCTGCGTAGTCTGCTAACGTAATCATTATAGGATAAGCTCTAAAGAAAAATAAGTGGACTTCCAGTTTTATCCGATTTCTGAATTGTTGTGTACGTAACAGGTGATTAAGAAGACTGCGTATTGAAAGGGGCTTGGTCCCGACGTCATCAGATTCCGGATTTTAAAATAATAGTGCTGAATGGTGGATCAGAGTGGAATTTGAAGTCGAAACATCGGTGGATCAGAGTGGAGAAAAAAGTGGAAACTGATCCATTAGTGGATCTGTAAAGTGGATCAGAGTAGAATAGGGCGCTGAGCATTGACAATTTCCATAACCCTAAACCAAAAAAAAAAAACCTTTTATGGATTGTTGTCTCGATTCAGCGATTTTTGACGTCGACTGTACCCATTACAACAATACAATTATTTACAATTGTGCACGTCTGGTCGGTACTGAACTCCATTTGCATGCAAATTGCAAATAAACTAACTAATATACTCGTAACTAGCGCATCTACACGATTTAACACATCAATAGGCCCCCTCAATAGGGGGACCCACATCAATAGGCCCCCACAATAGGAACCCTATTTGGTTCTAATGACACAGGCATTGTAGCGTGCAGTGCAACCAAGATCAGTCCGTTCTATTTTAAACCCTATCTCCATATTGATTGGGTTCAATAGGCTGTCACGTGTTGTGTTGGCGCGTGGGAAAATCCTTGGCTTCTAGTTACCTGTCGTGGGGTTTATGGATGCAAATCTAGAAGTATTTGACTTTATGCAGTTGATAAGCGATTTTTGGACTGCACGAATTTAAATATCCTTTAGAAAACCGCAAACACATTTTCAAACTCTAAGCCATCCTCGAAACTATTGACAACCGACTGTAGTAGGTATGGTCTTTAGGAAACTCGAAGTCAACAGTGAACCTGAATCATTCTACACGTGGACTCAAGAGCAGAACCCTCGAGCCTTGCAGTTTTTACACTAATAAGCCATAACACAAGTTAATCATGCCTATGTGTTAACACTGAAAATGCGTTTCTTCTGCACAGCGGAAGTCGATTTTTAACAATTTTTTGGAACTCATGCTAGCTTGCGAGTTTTTTATTGAGAGACAGTTTCACGGTTATATCTTGTCCTCAGGTGATAACACAAAGCCGCTGCCTGGTGCTGTGTGCCGAGAACCGCAACGAGATGGAGGCCTGGGCGGGGGCTATCCGCGGCGCCCTGCACCGGGGCGCCGACGTGGCCGACCTCGTCGCCAGGCTGTCCTCCGGAGACCACCTGTGGTAAGTGAGTCCACAACGAGATGGAGGCCATACGTGATGCCAATGTGACCTTTCTAGAACACCTTTACCGTTGTTGGCGCCCTGCACCTTTAACACTTTCATTGCCTATGACGCACATCTCCATATTCCAGCTAACAGAGCTGTGGCAGCGCATATTCGAGTAGCACCGCAGAGGCTGGGCAATGATAGGGTTGAAATAAAAAGTGAGCTCGGTTGTTTAGGCTTGTTAAACTTTTAAGACATTCAATGATCACCGCATTTAAAACATGACAATCCTAGTGTGTGATTAAAACAAAACAGCATCCAGAGTTTCTTTTAAATAACTGAATATTTTTAAAACAGCTCGATTTTCTAACGATTTTTAGCTTTGTTTGGTTTGTCTAAGCAGGCAGTTTATTCTTTCCCTTTTCCGTCTGATTCTGCGATAAAACAAAAACAGAAATCCAAGAAACTTTCATCTTCAATCATTGAGTTTGTTTAGGATAACATTTTTAGCCGAGGGTGATATAAGAATCTAATCTGGACTTCTCTCGCGCGTTTGACTCGATAAGTATCCCGTTGATTCTATCAAAACTCTCATATTATGGAGTCGCTGCTGCGGCAATTAGATGGTTTGATAGCTACTTGAGTAATCGTTCTCAGTTTGTGCAGATTACTAAGCAAGATGGGACACAACTGTCATCATCTTGTAAATCAGTTGCTCGTGGTGTGCCGCAGGGGTCAATCCTTGGTCCACTGCTGTTCATCATTTATAGTGCTGACATTTGCCGGCAGATCAAACATTGCAAATACCATTTATATGCCGATGATGTTCAGCTATACTTACCAGTTGATTCGGGGAATGTTCTCTGCAGTACTGCCAAACTGAATGATGACCTAGGCCGAATAGCAGACTGGTCTCATCATAATGCTCTTCTTCTAAATCCTTTAAAATCTAAATTTATGATCCTTGGTTCACCGCGTTTGATAGAAGGCATTTCAAGCCATTCACCAAAAATCAATATTCATGGCCAATGTATTGAACGTGCACGTGAGGCTAGACATCTTGGTATCTTATATGATGATACTCTACGTAACTAGTACTACTAAAGCTACTATATAAAATAAAGAACTATCTAAGAAAAGAAATTCGTATAAAGGTTTGTGAGTCAATAGTTCTATCAAAGCTTAACTATGGCGACTTGGTTTATGGCCCGCGTTTACTGTCGAGAACGGCTCGCCTTGTCCAGAGGGTGCAAAATGCGTGCTGTAGGTTTTGTTATGATATCCCACCGCGAACGCATGTCACGCCATACATTAATAACTCATCCACGCTCAACATGGCTTCGCGGAGGCATTTGCACCTAGCAGTTTTAGTACATGGCATCGTAAAGTTCGAGTCTCCAGAATACTTATTCGCAAAACTGAATAGTTTTAAAAGTAAATACAGTTCAAGGCCTACAAGAAATTTGATGCACTATAGCAACTATAAAACTGTAGCGTTTAGGGGAAGCTTTCGCTATCAGGCAACCAAATGTTGGAACAACATCACTCCACCCTTGCGACTGTTAAAATCAAAGTTCACTTTTAAAAAACGTTTTATGTCTCATCTAGTAGATCACCAAAAAACAGGGTTGCCTGGAGCCATGACCCGTCATGGTGCATTATTTTCTTGCTAGGTTTCGCAGCATCGAGTTGCCAGCTCACTGGGTTATAATAGGTATAGCTTTATCCATTTTAGTTATTTCATTATCTATCAGTAGGTTTATATCCATTTTATTATATCCATTTCATTTTACAAAGTAAAACAAGCACCATTTACATACTATACATATTGTTTGTATTAAACTATATTATTTACTATTCACTTATAGAACACATAACACTACTTACTGTAATCATAACCCTCACAGGGTCTTGTGACTATAATGGTTTCGGCAGAATATCAGCGCCTATCTACTATTGAGTGGTAAGGCATTTATGCTGAGCCGAGACCTTTTTGCTGCTGCAACACTCAGCCCAATCTACTTTTTGAAAATATTTTTGTGTACCTAATTGTTTTTGTCGTAATATAAGTTAACTATTTTTCAAAATGTATTTTTATATCTGTTTTGTACGTATTGTGTGAGGTGTTTGAGCAGCAAATAAATGATTGTCTATGTCTATGTCTATAAGACGAGCAAGTATGTAAGTCTGTCGCGCCGGGCCACTTAGAAAGAGCTTCATAGTTTCATTAGCATTCGTCTCTAATTGAATTGTGATGACTGCATCACAATGGAATTGGCTATTAGCGAAACGTAATCTTATCAAAGTTGTGTAATTCATTTACGGCGTTTTTCTATTTCAAGTTACTAATTTTGAGAATTCAGTGTATTTTTTCTTACTCCGGTGGCTCAGCAACCTAAAAGTGGACCTGGGCAAACACATATCGGGCGTTTAGCATATCGGTCGGTTTATATGATTCTTACCAATAGCGTTGAGTTTGATAAGATCAGCTTCCACTTTGTCAATCCAGCAGAGTGTGCTGGTTCGGACACAGAGGGTTTTCCCGACTTCGCATTTTGACAGCATGATCTTGCTCAATTCTCTCAACCGCTTTATAATTGCTTACTTGACTGTACTATTAGATAATTAATTTATACAAATAAAAATAATTATCTAATAGTTTAAATCATCGTGTTTAAATTTACGTGGAAAGGTGATTAAGGTCCGCAGGGCTTATAAACAACAATATAATGCAGTGCTTGTGTGCTACTTCAGCCAATGGGCATGCACACGCCAAAGTTTTATAAATCTAATTTTCATTATAACTGTGGGATTTTATTCCTAGGTTACTGTAATACCTAATTTATTATTCCTAAATGTGTATTGGCTCCTGAAATAAAATTGTATAGAATAGAAAATGTTTATTTTCGTTTCAAAATTACAATACAGTAGGTACTATAATTGCTAACGTAGGTAACACAGGAATATCATATGCATAACTTTATAGCTTCCTAGGCTGGCACAGATACTTAACTGTTATCAAATTACGACGTTAAATCTATTGAAACCATGTTGGCCTAGATTGTAAGAGACGCTATTTTGAGTTATTATAATTATTTAACCAATAAGCGTTGCTTGCTACTTAATTTATATACCTACTCAAAATCTTTTATTAGGCTTCTATGAACTTCTTTAGATATAGAGCAAACTCCCTTTTAACACGATTGCTGGGTTACATAGGATCGATCTTTTATTTTTGGCATCTGAGCTTCTTTTTTACTGGGTATGGTGTAAAGTTTGCATACCTTAGGTAACGTAAAAATAAATACCGTTTAACTATAATACAGCCATACAACCTACACCTAGTCAGGTAGTTATGTTTCTTCGTGAAATACAATGTAACTTCATTCTCCTGAAGAGATTCGCGTAACCCGATCCGTACGTCTCGTAGATACGTGAGATTTACCACCCTAATGGGTTATTTTCATCTGCAAAAACAAACGTAGGAAACGAGGGCTCGGGTTTACCATAAAATTGAAGTATGGCCGGACATCTTTAACCAAATTTTGGCAATCGAAGACACTTTTATGGATGTAAAGTATTCGAAATAAGTGTGTTTGGAAGTTATTTATCTTACTATAAAAATATCGTATTTGAAATTTTATACGCCTAAAATTTTATGTACCTATTGGATAGAAAAAGGAAGTAGGTAACCGGTACCTGCTTTTCAAATTTCAGCTTTCTAGCTTTAGCGGCTGGGCGTTGTTGTCAGAAAATCGCTTGTTCTTTTATATATTAAGATAGGTGACGTGGGTTTCTTTGTTGGCTTTGTTTCTTACTAGGCCATGGCGCCGCAAGCATGTAAAGGAAATAAAAGCACTATTATACTCGGTCACTATACGTGGTTCGGTCGGTTCTAGAATCCTAGATATTTTTTGTAAACAAAGGCGTTACCTAACCAAAGAAATATTGGCACAACAAAAATAATATTTGTAGGTACATATAAGTCTGAAACAATCGTTGGTTTTGCCAGTTTTGACGCATCATTTCATCTCTCTCTCGTCCGTTTTTGAAGTCGAATTTGCACCTTTTTCCGCTGTGCTAGTGCGTTATTGAAGTATTTTTAATTGTTATCTTGCTGTTACCTTGTTCTGTCATAGTTACCAGTTTTTATTAGGTTTCTATACACTTGGTTCTAGAATCCAAATTGGATTCTAGAACCGAATATAGAAGATATCCTATCAGTTTCAGTTTCATTCATTTATTCCTCATAGGCACATTACATTGCACTTAAGAAAGTCTTACAAATAAATTAAAATATTAGGTATAGGTAGGTACAAAGTATCAAGAGAGAAAAATAAAGAATAATTTAACAAATATTGCTGACTCATGGAATGTCGTTCCAAAAATTATGATCAGAGAGATAATCCTTTATGCCATAGTAGGCTCTCTCGGTTAGGTGTTTTTTGATGGTGGTCCTAAAGGCCTTTTCGGTTTTTTTTCAGTTCCTCTCAAAGACGAAGAATACGTATTGTTCTCATTCAAGAAACATGAACTAATTTTTACAACAATGAGCAGTGTAGGTACCTTTTGTTACAGAAATATGAGTATTCACTATGATATGAGTATTCACCATGATATGAGTATTCACTATGATATGAGTATTCACTATGATATGAGTATTCACCATGATATGAGTATTCACTATGATATGAGTATTCACTATGATATGAGTATTCACCATGATATGAGTATACACTATGATATGAGTATTCACTATGATATGAGTATTCACCATGATATGAGTATTCACTATGATATGAGTATTCACTATGATATGAGTATTCACTATGATATGAGTATTCACTATGATATGAGTATTCACTATGATATGAGTATTCACTATGATATGAGTATTCACTATGATATGAGTATTCACTATGATATGAGTATTCACTATGATATGAGTATTCACCATGATATGAGTATTCACTATGATATGAGTATTAACTATGATATGAGTATTCACTATGATATGAGTATTCACTATGATATGAGTATTCACTATGATATGAGTATTCACTATGATATGAGTATTCACTATGATATGAGTATTCACCATGATATGAGTATTCACTATGATATGAGTATTCACCATGATATGAGTATTCACCATGATATGAGTATTCACTATGATATGAGTATTCACCATGATATGAGTATTCACTATGATATGAGTATTCACTATGATATGAGTATTCACTATGATATGAGTATTCACTATGATATGAGTATTCACTATGATATGAGCATTCACTATGATATGAGCATTCACTATGATATGAGTATTCACTATGATATGAGTATTCACTATGATATGAGTATTCACTATGATATGAGTATTCACCATGATATGAGTATTCACCATGATATGAGTATTCACTATGATATGAGTATTCACTATGATATGAGTATTCACTATGATATGAGTATTCACTATGATATGAGTATTCACTATGATATGAGTATTCACTATGATATGAGTATTCACTATGATATGAGTATTCACTATGATATGAGTAGAGAATACAATCCCGGGATCCCAAATCTCGGGATCCCGGGATCCCGACCGTTTTCTGGCCTCGAAAATCCCGGGACTGTACTTGGCTAATCTCGGGATTTTCGGGATTGCCACAAACAAGTCTAGTTTGTATTCCGTAGTCCGTTGCGTCTTGAAAATAACCTTGCCTAGATTATTTTAATACATTACGACAAAAAGCAACTCGTACAATACGTAGGTACCCACTATTTACTACACAGGTACAGTCCTAATAATATGTTTGTCGTAGAACTTAGAAGGGACTTCCCCACTCGGAATACTTTAATACAATACTCTTAAGGTAATTCCCCAACGGACCAACAGGGGAATCACCCGATCATCTCATATCATAATATTGTTGCGGGTATTTCCCGTCGGGGATTCCCTGTACGAAAGTATAAATATGCAAATCAGGTTTTATTTTTTTCATTTATTGTTCTGTCAGTGACGGGTTACGTAGGCTACGCCATTAAAATTTAAAAGTCAATTATCTGAAATTAAGTATTTCAAATGGCGGGAGACTTTGTTAAACATAAAAAAGACAGTGATACGACGTCAGTGTGGAGTTATTATTTAGTTGCGAAGGACGGGAATAGTGCTAAATGTAAGCGATGCCCAGCCATCCTCAAGACTTTGGGTGGATCAACTAAGGGATTACATACACATTTGTTATCAAAACATAATATCAAGGTTATATCAGCTTCAACAAGTCAAGATTCTGAAAATCTGAACACAGCACCGCCGCCAGCCAAGCGAAAGTTAGATGATTATTTTACTAAAAGTGCCGACGATAGCCTGGATGATATCTTGGCAAGAATGATTGCATTAGATGGATTTCCATTCAGTGTATTCATAACCTCAGATGATTTGAGAAAATTGCTCTTAGCAAAATACACGGATTTACCAAAGTCAGCCGTCACTGTTCGAAAACGTGTTATGAATTACAGTGAAAAAATCAGAAAGCAAGTAACTGCAGAATTACAACATTTGAAAAGTGCAGGTGAAAGATTTAGTCTTTCTTTCGACGAGTGGACTTCAACTTCCAATAAACGATACATGGCGGTCAACGTTCATTCATATAAAAAATTTTGGAACTTAGGACTTGTTCCTATTTACGGAAGTATGACAGCTGAAAATTGTCTTCGTATATTGCAAGAGCGTCTAAGTAAATTTGACATTTCCCTAGAAACTGACATCGTGGCTATTGTAACCGATGGACCGAATGTTATGATAAAGGTGGGGCGGCTTGTTTGCACTGAACAACAACTGTGTCTCGCACATGGTATCAATTTGGCGGTCTGTGATGTGCTTTATGAAAAACATAATAATTTGCAAGATAGCCCTACCTCAGATGATAGTATAAATGAACCAGCTGTGAATGTTGATTATATGGACGACAGCGATGATGAACACCATTTAGAAGACTTAGACTGTACAGAATCAGGTTTAATCGTAATGTCACAAAATGATCTTGCGCCAGAACACGTACCAGAGTTAACACAATATGAAAATATTAATGAGCTGATAAAGAAAATCCGCAAAGTTGTAGTGTATTTCAAAAAATCTCCGTTGAAAAATGAAACAGTACTTCAAAAATATGTGAAAATTGAACATGGAAAAGAGCTGTCACTTCTTTTGGACTGTAAAACCAGGTGGAATAGTCTTTTAACAATGCTGGAGCGATTTTATCTTTTAAAAGCATGCATTCAAAAAGCTCTTATAGATCTCAATCATCCAATTCGTTTAGAAGATGTTGATTTTGAATTGGTAAATAAAATTGTTGATGTGCTGACCCCAATTAAATTGACAGTAGAAGCAATCTGTCGGCGAGATGCTAATTTATGCACAGCTGATGCCGCTCTGAAATTTCTTATAAAACAACTGTCTAGCAAAAACTCAGAACTTGCCAAAAAAATTAAAACATCCTTAGTGGAACGTATAAAGCAACGACGAAGTGATGATTTAACTGGCGTGTTAAATTATTTACAAAATCCACGAATGGATGATGAAAATCAGTTATTATCGGATTTGGAATGGCACGACTTATTTCCAGTTCCGACACAGGCTTTAGTGAGGAAGCAAATAAAGAGTATTGTAAAAAGACTTAATAGTCGAGATAACACGGAAGAAGAAGCAAGGTCAGGATCACAAACAGATGATGAGCTAAGGTCAGAAACCTCCCAACCCCAATTGACATTAAAGGAAAAGTTACAGCTGGAAATTAACAAGAGTATGAAATCCCCAGATCCTGAAGTACAAGTACAAAATGAATTGGGGTTGGCAAATAGTATTAGACGTGAAATGAGCCTGTTCGAAAATGGAGGAGTTCGTGGATATCACTTAGAAACAGCATATAAGTATCTATTGTCTATTCCTCCAACCAGCGTAGAACCTGAACGAGCGTTTTCAGCTGCTGCTTATGTTGGCAATAAACTACGAAGCAGGCTCGGAAGTCAAACATTGGATGCTTTGATATTTCTGCGACTATATTTTCGAAATTCTAAATAGTTATTTTGTGCTGTTTTTTAATTTCTTGCAAAAGTATTGTATTTTTTGGTTTGTGTTTTTTCTTTTCTTATTATTGTTCTGATTTGTGTTGTGCAAAGACATTAAAGACATTTTTTTTTATAACTCGTTTTTTTAAATTTTAGCTCAATTAGAAACCACATAGTCTAATCCAGGGATAGGCCCGGGATCCCGGGAAAAGGCTTCAAAAATCCCGTAAGCCCGGGATTGAAAAACATGCTCGGGATTGTATTCTCTAGATATGAGTATTCACTATGATATGAGCATTCACTATGATATGAGTATTCACTATGATATGAGTATTCACTATGATATGAGTACTCACTATGATATGAGTATTCACTATGATATGAGTATTCACTATGATATGAGTATTCACCATGATATGAGTATTCACTATGATATGAGTATTCACCATGATATGAGTATTCACTATGATATGAGTATTCACTATGATATGAGTATTCACTATGATATGAGTATTCACTATGATATGAGTATTCACTATGATATGAGTATTCACTATGATATGAGTATTCACCATGATATGAGTATTCACTATGATATGAGTATTCACTATGATATGAGTATTCACCATGATACGAGTATTCACTATGATATGAGTATTTACTATGATATGAGTATTCACTATGATATGAGTATTCATTATGATATGAGTATTCACCATGATATGAGTATTCACTATGATATGAGTATTCACTATGATATGAGTATTCACTATGGTATGAGTATTCACCATGATATGAGTATTCACTATGATATGAGTATTCACTATGATATGAGTATTCACCATGATATGAGTATTCACTATGATATGAGTATTCACTATGATATGAGTATTCACTATGATATGAGTATTCACCATGATATGAGTATTCACTATGATATGAGTATTCACTATGATATGAGTATTCACTATGATATGAGTATTCACCATGATATGAGTATTCACTATGATATGAGTATTCACTATGATATGAGTATTCACTATGATATGAGTATTCACCATGATATGAGTATTCACCATGATATGAGTATTCACTATGATATGAGTATTCACTATGATATGAGTATTCACTATGATATGAGTATTCACCATGATATGAGTATTCACTATGACATGAGTATTCACCATGATATGAGTATTCACTATGATATGAGTATTCACTATGATATGAGTATTCACTATGATAGGATTCCATTTGATATCTATTTCTGTATTGTTCAATAGGTTTCCGTTTCATACTCGGGGCCTTCTTATTCAGCTGTTCTGTGATTGCTGTTTCGCAGTCAGGTGATTTATAAGCTTCCAATGCAAAAGTTAACTTCCAGTTAGAGAATTGTCTGAAAACGTTTTGCTAAATAAATAACTGGTATTTATGTGTATATTATATACCAGTATATTTTAGTATATTTTAGAAATGTTGCCTGCCCCGATTTATTGCGGTGTGCAGTAGAATGAGCGTTTGGTGAACATGATGTAAATTTGTATTTAATTTGTATATAGATATTTTTATTTAATCAATTTAGGTAATGGGCTTAAAGGCTTAGTGCCGAGGCATTGTCTACCTGCCTACCAAATAATGTGTTTTACAGGGGTTGGAGTGCTTATATTCATTTACAAATATAGAAGCCTTTATTGACAAAGAAAACTACAATTCAATAATAAAAACAAATCGGAACTAGTATTTACAATTGAAACTGTTAAGCTAACTGCAGACTGTTGCAAACAATCTACAGGTAGCTCAACTGGTCCATATCAATACCAGTCGGAAGCGTCCCCAAGACGCTGGCATTGCCCCGCTGTATGGCAATGAAAATATAGATATCTATAATATATATATGTATGTATATACCTATACCTAAATACCTACAAAAAAAAAAAGACAAAAGACAAAACAACAAAAAATTTTATGAAAAAGAAAAAAAATAACTCTTGGTATAATAACGTCTTGAGAAAAGTATAATATATAGGTACATGTATGTAGCTCTACTCTTAGAGGATGTTCTACCTCATTTAATAGAGTAATACCTACGTACCTACTCCTTACAAAAGAGTCAGTTTCCTACTCGTTATAACCGACTTCGAAAAAAGGAGTGGTTCTATGTTCGGCTGTATGTGTTTTTTTTAAATTATGTCCGTCGATTTCACCGTCATTTATCGACCGATTTGTATATTTTTTTTGCAATTGTATAGAGGATATTTTCGTGGTGGTCCCATAAAAGTTGTATTCCCGAGGGATTAGTATGTATACTTGAAAAACAGTTGAAAACTAAGGGATTCGTAAAAGGTTTTTTTGTTTTAACAATAAAATCATATTAATAAAACTACAGATTAACAGAGTATATTAAAAATGTATGTTGAAGTGGTATTTATATACTCGCGCTCTTTTTGCAATCTAAGTATATCTCATTGTTTGTTCGGCTTAGCTTAGCGCATAGAGCTCCTGTGCACCATTACTCATCTTATAGAGTCAGTCCTAAGCTTATGTAATACCTTACATAAGCTTAGGAAGTCATAGACTTGGATGCGAAAAGTAGGGAATGTACCTTAACAATAAGTACTAACTTTTGGACTACGATAATTATTACGATGATTATTCTACATGCAAGGACACATAAATGGTTATGAGTTATTATTTAAGTTTATTTAGTGTGTACAACTGTTTGTTCTCCGAATATACCAAAATATAAATAAAATAAAATTACAGATATATAGCAATTTTTTTACACTACCTACTACTAGTAATACTATTAATCTCCGTCAGGTACGCTGCCACGCACGCGCGCCCGACCTTCTGCAACGTATGTCGCGAGCCACTCGGCGCGCTCGGCACTGCGCACGCGCTCGCCTGCGAACTATGCAAGTTCAAGGCGCATAAGCGGTGTGCCGCGCGCGCGCCGCCGTCCTGCAAGTGGAGCACGCTGGCTTCTGTGGGTCCGCACGTCGTCGAGGATGCTGAGGGGGTAAGATACCCTAGGTAGCTCTGAATAAGAGTCAACATAGCTCAGACAAATCTTTTAAATCCATCGTGGTCATTTACAACGGGATATTTACCATGATTTGAGTTTAGAGTTTTCCAATATTTCGTCAGTTTCATGCGCCATGATCACGGAACAACATAAAAAATAAAAAATCCCGTTGTAAATGACTATATGGTTAGACAATTACAAAGCTGAAGTGGCAGTGGTCCGGCCCTATCTGCCGAAGAACCGACGACCGCCGCTGGGGTATGTTCTTGCGTACCTACAAAACTATAATTTTTGTTTAAGTAGATACGCGTTGTCTCAGTCCTGTTAAAATGAACTGTTTTATTCACCAACTTTATAATTTTTACTTGCTTAGACTAGACATGTACGTACCTACTACTCACCTTAGTACCTACATATTTTTATCAAAACCAACCTCGGTCTGCTTCCACATGTTGTTACGCCCAACAGGGTTCACATTGTGATACTAACGTATATTGTAACGGACCCACCCTTCGTGCGTGTATTAACATCAGATTATATGTACTGATAGCATCCACGTGTCTTCTATTTGTTGAGATCTTATAAATATTATATCTTATACTATTGACCTTATCGAATAATACAGTGTATGGATCAGCAGTGTGTAGTCATAAGATCTATTTCTTAACCTTGTGGATGTCTCCAGTCAGTTAAGCTGGGCCTCAAGTAAATACGTGTTGGTCGCGTATGGCTTTCGGGTGGGTCCGTTACAAAATATTATCTACCAATTAAGCCAATGTGATGACATATTAAGTATTGAGTGGAGACCGCGACTCGGATAACTTAGAGTGGGACCACCTGTGACCAGGCGGGTTGACAAGTTGTCAAAGTCTGCTGCTAGATGCTGGACCGCGTTAATATGAAAACAGGCCACTGTTTGTCTCATTATGAGGGCGCTATCCGCGCCATTTTGTGAAAAGGATGTGCATAGGATTTAGCGTTCATAGGAGCGGGACAGAGCATACGTTTTTGGAACGGCGTAAGCGCAAAAATCAAGTTTTTGCTTATTTACTAGAAAACTACACAACTTATGAAGAAACTTGTTCAAGGAACCAAATAATTAGTATATGCTACTAATCAAAACATAAATATTTTCAATAGACCGCAGGGTTCCTGAGATCTCGACCAAATTATGTGCGAAACAGTGCACTTTCATGATTTTTTTTATTGTAAGTTTTTTTCGCAATTACATTTTCAGGGACCAATATTGTTGAGAAACATCAAAATCATTATATTCCATGTTTACGTATCCTTGATCGAGACTTTTCAATAATAAATCGCCTTTCAATTCCTAAAGGTCAATGTCGACCGTCGTTCCCGGGGGCCTACATATGTTTCAATAACAATCCTGGTTTAAGTACCTGTAGTGTTCTGTAATCATGCGGGTAGGACTAGCTGCTCTGTTATATGTACCTGCATTGTGAAATAAATCTTCCAGTCGGTAGGTACTTTTATTTTGCACTTTTATTACGGCTGTTCTGTTCATATAATTCGTTTCTGAACACGACTGTGTGGTTTCACTCAGCTATAAAACAACGTAAACAATATTTAAAAAAAATTGACTGCTGGTCTGATGATGGTGACAGATAATGGTCATAGGAACCCCTAAGCAAAACGACTTAACCCCGTCGAATTTGGGTTCGTTGGATTTGTTTTCCCAAGCACTTTGGTCCTAGATGATATAAAAGCTTGTTTCTAAAATAATTTATTTAAAAATATTATAAAGTTGTCTCTATTCTAAGCATAATAAGCGCAACACAAATAAGGTTCGTAGTTAACCCGCTTACATCCGTAATAAATTCGTCAAACTATGATAGTTTGTATAGTAAAAAAAAGTTAAGCTAGGCGCTTAACTTAAGATATGGCGCTAGAATAGCTAGGATAAATATATCACACTAATATTATTGCAACATTTTGGAACAATGAAATTCAAAACTCAAATTGTAAATAATGCCCTTATCCGACAATACAGGACTCTTGGACACTTCAAAAATCTCAGATGGATGGTTATATGTTTTATTCACGCCAAAACTACTGAAATACTGAACGGATCAGCCTGAAATGTTCATAAATTTAGGTCTAGGCCTGAAATAACACAAAGGCTATATATCAGTTCCCATGGGATAGATATATACCCTTTTTACGTTTCCATAGAAATAACGCGTGCGAAACCGCGGGACTAGACTAGTCAAATTATGTTCATAGCCTTTTTATTGTACTATTCCACTACCTATCCGTGAAAACCTTCAATAAGTTTTCTGGTGTTTATTAATTTATAAGTCTGTTAATTGTAAATAACATTCATTTAAACTTTAAAACCAACAGAACAAGTATATCATAGCGATCTTAACCAGAAATACTTTCTATTCTTGCATTGCATCGAACCCAATTTATACTCTCGTCGGTCGAGCATCGCTTCTATTTCCGGATATGGCCTTTCTATCTCAGAATAGTAGTCAAATTTAATTTTAGCTCCGAAATAGCTTTTACCGCTTTCAACGTGTAGCTGGGGTTCAGAATTAAACCGTAGAGGGTGTAGACCCTCCCTCCGGCGTAGCGCTTCCGTAGGGAAGCGCTACGCCGTAGGCCCATCGGAGCTACGGCATATGTCCGAACTTATTGAATTACGTGAACCTACCTCGGTGAACAGTTTACAATATAATGCTGTGTAGAGTAATTTATTCTAAACGGTACTACAAATTTAATAGCAGTTTGCATTGAACTTAGACCAGTACCACAAATGTATTTTGCAACAATACATTTGTGGTAAAATAATATATTATACAAAAGCCCGAGAACTTGTTGGCGTTAGCCCTTAGTTGAAATCTTGTCAAATCGTGGTGAACAACATCCTAGATATACGAGTCAAACAATTATACTTGCAAATACTTGTTCCGTTATATTTATGTGTCTACTAAAACTGCTCACACAATTGAATTTTAAAAACACTTTATAACCCCCCTTTTAACCAGTTTTCTCTGAGGTCAACGATCACGTGCCATTGAGTTAAATAAAACCACTTGAATCAAGTTCACGGATCTAATGGCGTATCAATGTACGATGTGAACTTTGAATGAGTTTTGCTCTTCGCTAAGCTAACATACATTTACTCTCTTTGAGCAGTTAGCTGAAATCTTGGGAATAAAGAAAACGTATCTGCGAATATGTTTTTCACAAAATATCACATATATTCCCATTACGGTAGTAGAAATATAAAGAACATAAAAATAATTGTGTGGCAAGTGAACATAACTTCAAAGCTATGTACATTTTTAATTATAATGTTAAATATACAGTAACGTTTTAAACTTTCTTGCCGTTGTAAAACTTGCCCGAATTGGAAACATAAACTCTTAGCTAAATTTTTAAATTGGTATTCGATGATTCCATGTTTATACGAAATACTTAGAGCAAACAGTGGGTTTTATTAATCCTTTTTAAATTTCACCCAAATTTGGCCCCAATCGTGCCTGCATAGCATTCAAAAATGCCAATGAAAAATCGAGTTTATGATGGAATTTATACCATTGAGCCGTTTTCGAAAAGAGAAACATATTTACCTTAGAACTCCATAAATGAGAATTAGAATAAGATCATTATGAAAACACTCGTACAAAGTAAATCGGCTGAACTTGATCGGGTATAACGTTTGCATCTAATCCTAACTATTCGCGAAACTTCTAAATGTGCTATTTGACTAAATGGCGCGAACCTTAAGCGACCCCATTACGACTGAAGGTAACAGATTAGCTTAGAGTTGGACAGCTAATTTAACGTAAGCATACAAATAGCTTCTTAAATTTAAGATTTTCCCTCGATTTAACTTCTTGCGTTTAGTTAGACTACATTTTAGGTAATTCTATCAAAGGCCATTTCGACAGCGAAAGAAGGGGTTAAGCAATAAATGGGATCATGTTATTTGTTCATGGCATTCCTATTGGCTTCATTTGTCACATCCGCTGCCTAGATACACAGGAATTGGTGGCAAAGTAACTACTAATAAGGCGTAGTGGTGGAAAAGCATTTTCACTGATTTTCGGGCTCGATTCTGACTAACGCTGTATGAATTTTTCATAAGTCAATGACGTTTCTTGGTGCAAGTACCGCGTGAGTGAAGCCGCTGGTAGGAGCTAGTTATTGATAAACAATTCGTACGTTAGTTACGTACCTACCTATATTGTCAAGAGTGTGCCAGTGACGCGCTCTACGCTAAGGTGCCACGGAAGACCCAGCGCTGTGGTTGGTCCTGCAACACACGCTGATATGTATCCGTTTCGGTATCTTTTTTTTTTAAATTCTCGCTTATGTCATTTTATTCCTATTATATTGTGATATTGTGAACCAAATAAATTTCTTATCTTATAAATCAATATTTTTTGTTCTAGAACATCATAATGCCTCACCAGTGGCTGGAGGGAAACCTGCCAGTGGCCGCCAAATGCGATGTGTGTGACAAGACCTGCGGCTCTGTTCTAAGGTAATCATTCATAATTTAGCCGTAATACGTCCTCTGCTTGACAAAATCGTCACAATAACCGGTCCATCATGTTTTCATTTATTAATTCTCAAACAGTACGCCACGTTTCCAGCAGCTCCTCACGTCCTTCACCAGGTCATCGGTCCACCTTGTGGGGGGTTTGCTCACTTTCAAGGATCATCACTAACCCACTGCTGGTTGAAGGCCTTGGTCTGAATTTGGAAGGATTAGGCGCGGTCCCAGTCCGAAGACTTTGGGGGGGTCACCCTTGGTCCGGACCGTAGCCAGAAATTCAATTTAGGGGAAGGGGTGTGGGGGTTATCGAAAACCTGTAATCGTTATCTGCGAGCAGAGCTAGAAATAATGCGAAAAATTAATCTGTGGTGTAACTTTTCAGACGTAAACAACGACCTATTGTTATCAGGTAGACAAAAAAATATTGCTTAACTACTAAGAAGAACTAATCGCAGTCTGTGAGGCAAATCTACTCTCATCTCATTTTCCGTGAGACTGGAAGCACCTCATCCGTAATCCACTCGGTACACTGGTGGATACTGTAGGTTACGTACTTACGTGGTCTAGTTCTTATTGAGGTTTTGAGTAGCATTTTACCTGATCTGAGTTGATATGTTTGTTAGACTTCAATACCTGTTCTCTTACCTAGTATATATGTTATCTGTTAGTTTCCTGAATATTGTTAAGAATATCATGCCTTAATTTTCTGTACACACACAAAACTGAATAGAAGTTGGCCTGCACGGTCGCTGCATAAGAATCGACGATTACAAGGCAGGGCACCAGCTTCCTTCTACGTATTTTAGCACCTCCACTGTAAAACACACAAATACATTAAAATAGATTATTTTGTATAATTTAGATAACCGACGCGACGGCCCCCGTTTATGCAAAAAATATTTTTTTAAACTAAAGTATTATGCATATGATAATAAATCTAGAATTCTAATTCAAGCCTTTTCAGGGTTTCGGTTTGTACATCCCAAAACTTTTGAAATATTTTGAAAAATTTCTAAATATTTACCTGTGTGTGTGATCCATCTGAAGTGCATGTAGCTTTTGTATGTATGGTTTTATATTTTACAGGAAAATATAGAGAAGTACACACTGTACAACACTTTATAAAAAATGGTCAAAAGGGGGAAATAATTTTCAATAGGAGGGGCCTACCTCACCAAATTAGGTATCAGATTAAAGGTATCGGGTTCGTACATCTCAAAACAGTTATTAAAATTTTTGTAGGTTTCATACTTTTTGAATATTTTAAATATTTCGAAAATTTACCATTACCCCTAATTTACGAAGTCTGCAGAGCGATCCATCTGAAATATAGGCACGTACTATTTTTAGGTATTCATATAATGGCGAAGTATAACAAGTACTTTTAGTAAACATTTGTACAATTGACAAACGTTTGAAATCCTCGGAGCACGAGTTGCACTTGTAATTGACGGGTCTTGTTTTATATCATAACCAAGGTGGCAAACTGGCATGTTTCCCGCCTGATGGAAATCGGTTACCGCAGCCTATACGTATGCAACATCAGGTATATTGCACACGTCCTGGGAATGTTCTAGTTTAATAAATAAGAATAAACATAGGATATTTCTTGAGTATGCGGCCATGGGATACTGCCTAAAGTATTGCAGAAATAAATGCACTTTGCGGATCGTCGCTCCATCTCGGAGCTTACTCGTACCTCGCTGACATCGAAGCGCCTTATTTTTCACTCCAGTACATTTCATTCTTTACGAGATCATTGGAAATGAATCTTACGTGAGTGTTGTTAAGATATTAATTTGTTGAGTTTTGTTGAGAGTTTAAAAATTAGAATGAAAATAGTTCAACCGGATCGCTAACTTGCTCATCGATTACTAGATCGTTTAGTTTCACTTATTTGATTTAAACTGGAATATTAATATAAAAACTATTTTTAATCTTTACTATTATCTCTTTTAGGCCCAAAAAGTGTTTGTAGTTGTTTACTCTAGCTCCACTCCATCCAATACTTCAAGGATGTTTTTCCCCTAAAAACAAGATGCTTTAAGGCTTTATTCTAGTATACAGGATGTTTAGTATTGAATGTTCTAAGGACATTCATTCTACCGGAGAAATGTAGACCATGATCGCCCAACTCCCCAAAAAATTATGTCAATAATATGTAGTTTTAATTAAATAAAATTATGTAATTTTAAATACAATTTTTTTATTTTATTTTTATTCTATTTTATTTGGTAAGTACACAAAACACATAATAAGCAATAACAATAACAGAACACAAAAATCTGGGAAAATATGAACTGGCTTGACACGTAACACTATGTGCACTCAACAAATAATTAGGTATATTGAGTAGAAATGTAAACAAAAGCTTGGATTGGTTTGAAAAAAGTGACAAAAAAAACAAACAAAAAAATAAGACAATGATTCACTTATATGATACAAACGCCTACTTGCCTAATATGGCTTGCCAGACTACTTTATCTAGGATAAAAAAAATACCAGGTAAGCGAAGCCGCCAGCGGCAGCTAGTATAAAAACAAAACTGGTAAAAAATACTGTTTTGCTATGAATCTTAGCATGGTTGCTACGCCGTAGCATAGGTTGCTACGGCGTAGACCCATGCTACGAGCAGTCACCAATTATTTCAGTTAACACAACAGTAACTGCAGTTTACATTATGTATAAACAATACAGTAAAATGCATTGTGGTTTACGTCGTAAAAACAACTCACTGTGATGAAATGAACAGATTTGTTCAGGACTTCAGATAAATCATTTTGACTTCAATTATATCTTTGTTTAGCGGACTGATGAATAAAAGCCTGTTCAAACCTACGCGGTATCCGCTACCCAGAGCTGTATGTTTTGCTTGGATTTTGCTCAAGTTTCGCGAGGTCCGCGTTATTCCGTCGAGTATTTTAGTGACAGTAGGATTACCGTATACCACTGGGATTCGGCCGCCGCTCTGGCTAGCGAATATCGTGACGGTCTAAACAGGCCTTTATGAAATCAGATAATTTTAACCCAATATCTTGGAGGTTATGAGGAAGAATTTCCGAAATTTTAATAAAAGTTATTTTGGAACCGATGTCAATAAAGGACAATCCAGTCCGGTATTTAGTTTATTCTGACTGACTCTTGCACAAAGAGGAGCGCTAGTACTCTTCTATTTTATCGTGTTCAGTGCTTGCAGCGGACAGAACCATCAAGAGTCTTTTGTGTGTTTTTGTGTTGTGCTCACAAAACATCGAAGTACACGTTCATTCCATTATGTCGTAGGGGCTTCATAAAACACCCATTGTTTTACACAAGCTTTCAAAGCTGAGCTTTTAGCGTTGCAAATTATGCACACACAGAGTGGAATATGCACAGTTTCTTTATTTATCTTGCCAGTTTATTTATTAACTACCTGAAAACTGATTTTGTTACGGACCTACTGTATGATCTTGTGTTTGTTATTTTAATGTTCTAATCGTCTTGCGAAACTAAGGTTAGTTATTAAAAAAAATGCAAATGGGAATATTTAAATTGTTTATTTCTGTTCCGTGTGAAAAAAAATATGTTCTATCGATATATCTTTCTATCGATTACGATAAACAAACACAACGCAAATGATATATTGCGAAGGTACTTATATAGTTCGATATAAAAGCGAAATAGATTTTTAAAGTTACCGAACCGTCCAGTCTCGACACAGTCCGTACTAGGCCGACATTTTAATAATGTTTATTTTTCTGACACGGAAACCTGTTCGACGCAGACTTCGCCCTCTTTCCTATTTACCCCTCTATTGCTATTTACAGTGGTTTTAGAATAACTTTCCGAGGCTAGGACAAATATAATTCTGCCTGCATTTATATAAAGCTAATTTTGTATGTGTTGTTTTGTTGGCTGGGATATTAACGTCCAAATTAATGAAAATAGGCCTACAATTGTGAAAACGTAGAAATTTGTTAAGAACTCGATCAACGCCACAACCACCGCTCCAAAGTAGGATTTGGCAGATTTTTTGCATGGATAATAGTTTTAGATCCGATATAACATTTTAGTTTGCCAACTTTATTTTCTTAAACAGCGTATAACGCGAGTATGGAACACAGATGCTGGTATAAGTTGTGTAGATAAAGATTGCAAATGTCATGCTATCGAGCTTAGATCACCTATATTGATCCACTGCTGGACGCAGGCCTCTCCCTGATAAGCGCCTTATTGGCTTTTATGTAATGCCCTTAATCCCTACGCTGGGCATGCGGGTTGGGGATCGCAGTTCGGTGGTAGAATTGTTCTGCAGGAGGCGCTGCTGCCTGCCCCCGGTGGATATCCTTTAGTCATCTCTTACGAGACCCGCAGGAAGAGTTGGGGTGGTGCAAATTCTATGCCGGCACCAC
This sequence comes from Eupithecia inturbata, assembly GCA_963662085.1. Lineage (NCBI taxonomy): Eukaryota > Metazoa > Arthropoda > Insecta > Lepidoptera > Geometridae > Eupithecia > Eupithecia inturbata. The sequence continues at coordinate 14,630,268 of OY759178.1, read as the reverse complement.
ACGCCGTTTAGCTCACATTTGTCAAATACGATCTAAGCGGGAGAGCATAACATTTTCAATCCCAATCTTTGTCATATCTCGGAGAAAAGTTACTAGAAGCTAAGTAAATAAACCTTGATTGTTAGTTTCCGCCTCGCTCCGCGATATAAATCGATTTATCCAGCGGATTTCTGATTGCAACACTTTCGATTTCAATCCTGAGCTAAAGTGGAATGTTTCACAGAATATTTAAACAATTATGATTATTATTATAAATTAAAGAGCCCTAGCTCTAGTCGGCGCAATGATGCAATTTCCTCTACTTTTCTCTTTCCAATGCGGTCTATTTTACTTCTTTATACGACATGACAGCGGCTTACTCCTTGATCTGACTCATACAGTTAGTTCATGGTCTTATCTTTCCTCGTCTTCCTTCTACATTTCCTACTATGATGTTACTTATTAAGTTGTCATGTCGTATAAGATGTCCAATTCCATGTCCATTCTCCCTCTTCTGTTTTGAATGGTGCTCATCAAAAACCTTTTCTACTTAACTCTTTTCAGCACCTCCTCATTAGTAAAGCTAATCCTTTCCATCGTACTCCAGCACCACATTTCAAACGCCTCAATCCTGTCTCTACTACTTACTCTCTATAGCCCTGTGTCATGGTCCATGTTTCACATCCATAGCACTATGCTCCAAACATATGTTTTTATAAAATAAATTCTTAACTTTTTTAATCCTAGAGGTAAATACGAGTATATTATGTTTGTTGTTGTGAAATGCCTGTTTTGCCATAGCTATTCTGGCCTTAATATCAGGTGTGCATCTTGAGTCGCTTGTTATAATGCTTCCTAAATATTTGAAACTTTCTAAAGTTTCAATTCTAATATTGTCTATTGTGATTGGTTGTGCTGATTGAAATAATAATGATTTTAAAAAATATGATTTAATTTCATCTGACGAGAAAACACAAAGCAAATAATTATTGCTTTGTGTATCGCGGTTTAGTACAAGGTCGGCTAAAAACGAAGTAACAATATAAAAATCAAAAAGTCAACAAAACTAAAACTAAAAGTATAAAAATCGAAATTCACAGTCGGCAAAGGACGAAAGGTGGCAAATGCCGATTAGACCTCTTAATAATGGGTGATCCATTTAAAGGTACATTTTTTAAGAGTAAAAAAAATTATAATTTGTATTATCATACAAAAGAACCATTCTTAACATTTTATTTTTTTAAATATTTGTTTTTTCAAATGTTGTACGTAACTGCGGTTAAATAGGTCCATTCTGCGGTTCGAATTTTCTATGACGCTTACGAGCATTTCGAGTAGTAATTGGGGAATAATGCGAAGTTATGTTGGCTTCCAGTTGCTCAATCGTACGCTGCTTTTCCATATAGACTTTGGACTTTACATAGTCCCAAAGAAAATAGTTCAAGAGTGTGATGTCACAGGATCTAGGCGGCCAACTTAACTGTTCATCAAATTGTGTGTGGCAAGTGGCGGAGTCTTGTTGGTACCAAATAACCTGAAGATCACGGGCTTCAATTTCAGGAAATCAATAGTCTGTTCTCTTGGCATGATAATGGTTGCCATTGACAGCTCGGATGCTTCATCGAAAATTGGGACTGCAGAAAGGACCATGCTACGGACAGCCTTTGAAAGATCTAATATTTGAAAAATAAATGTAAAAAATGGTTGTTTGTATGATACTAAAGATAACCCAATAAATTCGGAATAATTCGGTTGCGGATTTGGCCATCAGCTGCCATCTCAATAAGCCAGCCTCTATATTCAGTGGCTAGGGTTCCCCCGGCGGCATTCTATTCTACCTCGTAACCCAACTGCGAGGGAAAACAAAAGAAAACTTTAATCCTTCGTTTCCGCCTTTCTCCGCGATGTAAATTGCTTGCTTCCAGCGAAAGCTAATTGCAACACTTTCGATTTCCCTTGTGAACTGAGATAGTGGAGAGCGATGTTCAAATTGGTTACTTGTTTCCTGTCATGAAGACTTATTTATTGCATGTGATAGTGGATTAGTTCAGTAAAGTTGTAATATTGAAACAAAGATGCAGGTTATCTGAATAATAAATTAAAATGCATGAATTTCACACCAAGTACTTGGATATAGATATTTCTGTGTAGATTGTCCAGCATTATTTATTTATTTCTAGACCGCTACAAAAAACCTATTAACGTAAACATTTATTTGTAATATTTCGCTGCGATTTAACCCGATATCATCGAGAAAAATATATAAGAAAACAAATAATATCCGAAAAATTTTTCTACTTTGTCAGAACTTGAACCCGCATCTTTCCCTCACGTACGCGAACGTGCAAACCAACTACACCACGAGGTCAAGTAACGTAGGAGACAAAACATTTTGGGACATTCATCGGACTATAGCGCTCTTATAAATTAACGCAGTGTGAGGCTAACGCACTATAATAATAAAAACCTAAGAAAAATATAGTTAAAAACTAAAACTCGACTACATCCCGACTACGAAAAAGTCTTAAAAAAGCGTTCACCGATTGCCCTTATCATTTTCATTTGATACTTATGCAGTCGGATAATCTGACGTCACGTAGCGTATAACCACCGGGGTATTGCGACAAATCATACGGTGCATACGGTCATTTCGTTTGTTGCAGTCGGACTAGTCGTTTCAACGCTACGCTATTACGTCGGTTATATGTATAAATCGGTTACATACATGCCAACCTCAAAACCATCCTCCGTTGGTGGGCGGGTACAAAAGGACATATGAAAGTTGATGTGATGAGAATTACATTTTAATTCAAATTTTATTCTTAATGTGGCCCGTACCGGTCGTGGCGTGACGTCTGGTATGTGGGAGGCCTATGTTCAGCAGTGGATGTTTGTGTACGGATATGATGATGATTCATAAGTCTGAGGCCTTTGTAAAGCTTTTTAGTAACATTTTTTTGTACCAAACTTTTGGCAAATACACTTTATTTAAACATTTTACAAATACAACTCATTAAAAATGCATAAAAAAACTTGCTAAGCCTGAAAAGCGTAGTTTTTAATAAAATTTCTTGATAAGAAAGGGATGAACAAGCCCGCATTTTCTGGCAAAGCGCGTAGGGCCGGGGAACGGGGGACTAACCAAGCTGGCGATTTGTATCTCTTTACCGATATCAACGAGTTAGTTATTTATTTTTATTTTATTCTTGTATATTTTTTGAAACTGTGTGTGATTTTTCTATTGTGATATGGGTTTTCTGCCTGAAATAAACAAATATTATTATTCATCTCATTTATTTTAAATCTCGTTATAAAATACATTTTTTACTATATTTAATATTATTACTAAATTACATATTACAAAACTATTCTACAGTAAAAAATATATATCAAAACGGTGAATCACCGGCCGCGAAGCTTGCCTCAAGCGGCCGGTGACTAGGGCTATTATTATTATAACCGGGAATGCACGGTTCCGTTGCATTTTACAATACATCGGCTAATCTGAAACCAGCAGTTTTGATGCCTTTTCACAAGCTCGCTGTCAAAAAGTGACTCTAAATTTTGTACAGTTCAAAATCGGATCAGTGATTCCAGAGATTATCTCATGCTTTCAAAGATTATTATAAACTTACAAATAGGTATATTACCTCTGCCTGTTATACTCGCATGGTTTCTCAGTAAGATAGCTTTAAACACGCCAGGATAATTTGGCTAAGTTATTTTTTAATCGGTCACATAAATTCATAACTTTCGTGCACAAACAACTAAGTTTTATTGTTACTAAAGCACCTGCTTAAAATATTAGTAAACAGGTCTATATTTCATTGAAATTCTATGACCACGGAACACTAATGCGACAGTTTACACTCAAACCTATGGAAGTTGAACATCAGTTAGTAGAGGCTCAGACCAGTTTACTAACTGGTTAGTAGATGTCCTATCGACCTTTGTCTAAGCAAGTAGTTGGACTCGAACATGTTTCGAACCGAATCGAAATCGTTATCTAGAATCGCGCAAGGACCTGGAAAGCTTATTGTCTGTAAACCCTTAAACTCTCCATGAATGACAGCAGCTTCGGGAAGTTGCAGACGAATTGCACACTCGAGCGTGCCCGGGAACTGTCGAATACGGGGCTTTATACGCGGAATTGGGTATTAAGTTGGCTACACAGTGACGCGTTGTTAGGGCTTTATTTCTGGGAATAGTATTTAGGAAACGGCATTTCCAATAATAAAAAAAGTTATATCGTTATTTGTTTTACAGTTTTTTTATTTACGTTGCTACTAGTAACACAGACGTGTTCTTTGTTTATGTACCTTGGTAATATTTTTATACATAATACATACAGAACTTACAACTCAGTTCAACCTGTGAAGTTATTATTAAAATACACTAAATCTAGCGAAAAGCAGCATAGCTATGGGTTCCTGAAATTCATATAAAAGTGTACAGGGTGTCCCACGCCCATGGGGCATCGAGGGCATGTACCAGAAATATTGAAGATAGGAAGTTTAATAGAAAGAAACCTTCCCTTATTTTTAAAAATAACTAAAACGGCATTCACAGGGTTTTGAAAAATTACTTGCTCTATTCGGTAATCGAGCCCACTAAAATCCAAAAATAGCACCCTGTATTTATTATGGCACTTGTCGGTAGAGTCAATGAAAAGAATCAAATCTGTCTAAAAACATTGCTTATTAAATAAGAGAAAGACCAAGAAATCTGCCAAAAAATGGGGAGACGAAGCACTTTTGGTGGCTGCCTTACACCTGGTAGAGGTCAGGCCATACCTCTCCCGATCGTATCGGTCTACCATCTCACTCATCAAATTATTGAAGTTAGTCAAAAGATAGTGCACTAATGTTTCCGCACACACTTGTGCACTATAATAATGTCCTGCGCACATGGCTATTCTCCGTTGAGACTGACCGCCGCCGTGGCCGAAATTGTTCTTGAAGGATATCATAATCATATCACCAGTTAGACTGGCTCCTGAAGGCAAATGCCTTCTCCGCACCGCATGCCGCGCACCCCGTGCCGATGTCCACACGCTGGACAAAGCGTTGTGTATACCAAGGCAATTGCTGTCTTTGTCATTGTCAAGGTTTATCTATAGACTACTAAAACCAGTGATTGATTTAATATTGATGTTCTCCATCAGTCGATGTCGTGTCGACTGCAGTAGATTGGTCTAACTGGTGTAAATGAACCAGTCTAAGTGCTCGTCTCAGTTCATGGCAGATTACATGGTGTTCCTTTAATTTAATATGGAATGTTTTTGACAGGTTTGATTCTTGTGATTGACTCTCCGAGCCATTATTTTTTCAAAAATTCTAAATACGTACACCAAGACGATTGCTGTCATATCAAATTGTCAAAATTTAACTACCTACGGGCGGCCAACACCAGTGATAGGTTTAGAGGTAATATTGGTGGTCTCCACTCCACCAACTGACTGCAGCAGATTGGAGTACTTCCTCCACCTCCACAGCCTATTGGTCCAATGCTGGACCTAGGCCTCCCCCTGATAAGCGCCTTGTTAGCTTTAATCTCACGGGGGGGTAATGGCCATAATCCCCACGATGCGGGTTGGGGATCGCAATTCGGTGGTAGAATTGTTCTGCTGGAGTACCTAATTGGTGTAAAAGCCATACAAAGTCTCGTTCCAGTTTTTTGGGGATCACATTCATTAATTTAAAATGCAACGTTTATTTACATAACCGATTTGATTTTTATGATTGACTCTACCGATATGTGACATAAAAATACAGAATGTTATTTATTAACATTTTAGTGAATTCTATTATAACTAAGGCCAGTAGTTTTTAAAAATTATAAGAATGCAGTTTTACTTATTTTAAGTAAGTAAGTAAATCCTTTTTTTGCACACATAAAACACACACATACAGTTGGTTTACTCATTACAGATTGGTAAAATATAACACAACTTAAATATAAAAATTGCGAGTAAAAACAAAAAAAAGAGGCACCTCTTTTAAAAAATACAAGAATGTTTCCTTTCAATAAAATTAATATTTCGGGTAGCTGCCCTCCCGGGTAATGTTCTTTTCCTGTATATTTAAATTAAATTGGTTCATGTAAAGTTGATTTTAAATCCATCGTGAAATCCATCATCTCATTATTTTGTATCTGTAGTCAGATACCTACTGCTAATAAATAAAAATAAAAAAGTTAATTCCTACTCTAACCAATTTTGGAAACATTTTATGAAAGTTGAGCGTATAAACAGATAAACATTTAATAAATAATTAGTCAAATTACATGTCACTAATTGTTTTTACAAAACAAAATAAAATAATAAATATAATATCTAATAAAAATTTGTTAACATTATTGAGAATCTAAAAATTCGTCGTAGGTATAGAACGTATATCGTAAGCAGTTTAAAACATAAAATGAGTTTATATTTAATGCCTTTAAACTGTCAATGAAATGGCCCCAAAAGAAAAGGCAAACAAAATTCAATCAGACCCGCCAAATTAGATTCTTGTAAAAGAGTAAATAAAATTATGCTAACATTGGACAATGTTAGCAGAATTTTTCATTGCCGTTTGTTTGGGAAATTATAATTTGGAGTATGTTTGACTTTTTCTAATGAGATGAAAACCTTTTTTAACCGAGTAAAAAAATGAGGAGGTTCTATCTTCGGCTGTTTGCATGTTTTTTTTATCTGATAGTTTTATAAAACTAAATATTATTTTATACCAGCTGACGCGACTAACGCTGATGCTGACGCTGAAGCTGTCCTTTTTTGTTTGACCTTGTGCTCCAAGCTGTATTTATCCCTATATAAATCAAGATCCGTCAAGTGCGAGTGTGACTCGCACGCCGAGGGTTTCGAACGGTAGTCAAGTACCTATACTTTATGTACTATAGGTACTGGTTAGAGACTTTGCTATTTGATGAATACCAAAAAATTTATAAACTTCGGAGTATACAGGGTAATAGCAAAATTTTCGAGTTTTTCCAAAATATTTCAAAAAGTAGTAAACCTACACAAACTTCAAAAACTGTTTTCAAATGTACACACCGACACCTTTCATTTGACCACTCCACTCCACTCCACTCCACCCACCCACCCACATACCTCTCGGTGAGGTAGCAAGTGGTAGGTAAAAAAAGACCATTTTTCATAAAGTGGTCTACTTACGGATTTTTTTTTTCCTGTAAAATAATATATGTTCATATCTACAAACGCTACATACATTTCAGATGAATCGCTCTGCAAACTTCGGAGATAGGGGGGGAAAAAAGTCAAAAATATACTCAATATTGTTGACTTTTTTCAAAATATTTCAAAAAGTATGAAACCTACAGAAATTTCAAGACTGTTTTGAAATGTACAAATTAATACCTTTCATTTGATACCCCACTTGATATTGTAGGTCTCTTTTAAAAAGTCGGCATCACAATTTGTACTAAAAAATTTCATTTTCATTTTTTTTTCTTTTTATCTGTACAGACGCACAAAATGTATTATTATTTTAAATTTCACGTTTTTTGCTGCGATATTAAAGACGGAAAAAAAAGGCAGAAAACGCGAGACCATAAGGGTTTCGAAACCGATCAACGATCTTCAAAACCCTAAAAAGGAGGAGGTTCTATGTTGGACTGTTTGTATGTTTTTTATTTGATAGTTTTATAGAGGTACTAAACTGGTCGAACTATCAAAATTATTTTATACCAGCTGACGCGACTAACGCTGACGCTGCCCTTTCCAATCATCCCATAAAAAGCAATGTCAGATTTTTCGAATTCACCAAGTTTTCAGTAAACTTTTCCAATTTATCTTTCCCCTAAGTCCTTAATTGGACTATTTAACAAAACCTTTGCTTATATAGATTCAGTTTTTATTACATAATCTATTGTTTTGTGGTCTTTGCTCAAACAAGATCCGTCAAGTGCGAGTTAGACTCGCGCTCTGAGGTTTGCGAACTTTTACCAATTACACATAAACTACAGGCTTACCAGTTAGAGACTTCGCTATATTATTTTGATAGATAAATATCTAAAACGAATCAATTCAGATGTATTGCTGCATTTTTTGAAGATAAATAGGAGAATGGTCATTTTTACGGGTGTTTTAAAAGTATTCCAAAATTATGAAACTCTAAGATTTTACAAAACCGGTGTTTAATTATACTATCGAATTCCTTTTATTTGACACCATATTTGAATTTGTAGATCTCTATAGAAATTTCAAATTTCAACCCGCAGGTATTTGTTTTATCTTTTTTAGATTCAAACTGTTCACCTCAGCTTATTCAATAAGTGGGTTGGGTAGGTACTTCAACTACGATATTTTATAAGAAACAAAACATCAATCTCTAAGAACTTTTCCACCAAGTAGTGGTAGATATTTTTAAAAGCGCTTCGCATTTCCTCCAATTATCTAAAGTGCTGGTCATTTCGCCGGAGAATTCTCCCAGTGTTGCCATTCTTGCGCGGTTTGCTTTCCAATTTGCATTTTTATGGACTGGATAATATTATTTCTTTCTAACTTTTGTACAAGGAATTTTCCCATCTATTGACGATAGGAAGTAGATAGATAGAAAATTATTTATTGCACACTTTACGAAACAATTAACAAATAAAACGTAGCAAAGAGCACATACACTACACTACTATGTGGAAACCAGCGTAATACTGATTAGCGTCAGAAATTACGCAGTTTGTGATTTTAAAAGCCACACATAATAACTCTACTATTCCTAGACATCAGCTAGTATTCCGAGAGTGGTTAGAACTTGGCGGCAAAATAACTTTGTGGTGGGTTTCTAACCATGGCAGACGAATATTGCTCAGTAAGTGAACGGTAGGTGGTGGTAAAATGAAAGAAAATATATTTATTTGAACACTTATTACATAGCACGACACATCACAATAATAGACGTAGATGGAGGGACGAGCTATTTGGTAACAATCAATCAATGACGACCGATGTGGCACGGCGGGCGAAGGTCCGCCTGCGAAGCAGAAGGTTGCGGGTTCGATTCCCGCCTTGGGACAAGTGTTTGTACGACCTGCAATTATTTGTTCCGGGTGTTCTGGGTATTTTCTATATATAATAAAAAATATCTATCTATGTTATGTATTGTATTAAGTTTATCAGTCATCTAGTACCCATAACACAAGCTCTGCTTACTTTGGGGCTAGATGATGCTGCGTGGATTGTCCAGCATTATTTATTTATTTATTTTATTTATAATCACAACAGCACGTGAAACGTGAACGTGAATAATACATTTTTGCTTGAGTGATGCAAGCTCTTAATAAGAATTATAACTAGTTATTCCGTTGTAGATATCTCATGTGTATTTTCAACTGAAATTCAGAGATAGCAAACATTTTTGCATATTTGCGCCCTGCAAATACTAGGTAATATTTATTGTACATTTACAATTTTGTATAATACATTCAAATATTCCTACTTATACATAAAGTGAAGTTAATAATGTGGCCGAAATTACAAAGTACATTTCGCTGTAGGTAATTTAAAACTCCTAATTACTTTTACGAAAGTCTCTTGAACATGAAAACTTAATCGCGCTGTAGCGTTGTGTCCATTATCAAAGGCAGAGTAGGTATCTGATGTCAGGTACCTACTTCTGATTACTCTCCAAGAATCTGATTTTGTACAAAAGTTTTATGTTATAGGATATTTGGATAAGGTGAAGATCTTGATTGTCACTTGTTTTACATTCATATCTTGCAAAGCTTAGAGCATTATACCAGAACGGAGAAAACACGCGCAACAATACATACCCAAAAAATTCTGCCGCTTTCAGCGGGGGGTGAGGTAACACACATAGACTTTTCAATCACGTCGCTATAAACGCACACAACATTAATATCGCACACAATCTTAAACTACACGCACACAATCGCATACTCACACAGTCGCACACGTAATGATGTCTGTCAGTATACAACACAATTGCAGCAATAATTAAATATGCTAGTGATTGACATTATCGATATTCGACTATCGATGAATTCTAAAGTTTACTAGGAACACTTGATTATTTTTACCCATTTGCCGAAAGAGCGGAGGGTAATAGTTTCTGAATGTGTTTATGTATCATTCATTGGTTTCACCTGTAGTCTTACCTACGTAACGGCTGGACAGACTTTAAATATAAGGAATCATTGGATTGCTCTTTATCTGTAGAGTCTCGAAAGCCATAATATTTTACTAATAAATGTTATGTATACTAGAATTTCATTTCGTCATAAACAACCCATCAAGTAGGGTGTCAGAATAAAGGGTTTTAATAACAAATACACTACATGTATGTTTAAACGTAATTTTAAAAAGACAAATTGCAAAGTAAAATTCTACAGTTAGGTTTTTGTTTTCCTAACGTACATTGTTATTTGACAGGGGCTAATTAACTAATTAACCTCTTCAGAATTATCTGAAATGAAATCAAATCCAAGGTTCACGTAACCGTAATGTCTTTGAGTGCTTGATATATATTCCGCAGATTTTTTTATTTTCATTTCGTCAAAAACCAAAGTACAATATATTTTGTTCTCAGGATTACACTCAGCTCTTAGTTTCAATGCAACCAACGCTTCTTTTGTAAAACCTGGCTGCCCGTCGATAGAACTGGACCATCTTGTATGGGTTCTTGGTGCAGGTAAACATGTTCCAAACGTTTTTTGCACGTGCACGAGGCTTTGGGCGAATAGAAAAGTAGGGTTAAAGCGAAACATCTAAGTTCAGCAGAATATTTGATTGTAGGAATTTTTCCGGTTTTGCTTTTAATTAGCTGTCTCGAAGTTCTCTCTCTTCTACACCAATCTTGTCTAAAACTTGACGCTCTTCTTTATCTATCAAAGATTTATCTGACAGGGTGTTTAATATTTCTTTCAGTCCTGCAACTTTTTTCTTTAAATAACTTTTTTGCGACTGAAGTCTTTTTATTTGCTTGTTACGTTTCTTTAATTTTATTTTTCTTAGCGAATCTTGTAATTGCGGATTGACAGTTGAAGTGGTTGCAATACAAATGTTGTGTTCCGGTGGATGTGCCTTTAGCTTGCTAGTTTCACCTTCTTCAGTTTGAACTGGTTGAGAAGTTTTAAATTTTCCTTTTAGGTTCTTGTTCATCCTCGGATTTTTCGCAAGGTTGAAACTGAAACGAACGAGAAAAATAGCCTGTAAACCTTCGCACTACTTTAAAATCAGCAGATCATTGTATATTGTATGCAGAAATAGTCGTAAGCAAGTAAATGTAAATTACCTCGGATAATAATTTCAAAGTTTGGGTGGAGTCCTGTTTCAATCTTCTCTTGTTATTTGACTGTGTGATGAAACAGGAAGTTATGAAATGTGCGGATCAAATGGTGCTCGTTCGTTTAGGAGTCCATGTTTCATGGTTCCCACATGCTTTAACCCACACAGATCGAATCCCAATATCCTTTGAAAATCTGTAAGAAAAAGAATAACGAAATTTTATAAGTGATTGATATTTTGTGGGATGATTGTACGAAACTGAACTACTTTGTCTAGAAGACATAGGTCATAATTTGATAATATAGGTGATCGTGTTTAGATCTCTCCTACCCTTACAAAACTTATTTATCATGGTATGTCCAAAAATATTTCTCATATTTCATAAAATATTTGTCTTATTTCAACCAAAATTTCTTGGGGGAAGTTTCAATTTCATGGATAGATTCATTTCTCAAATTATCATCCACTAATAAAAATCACCCTGTATAAGAAAATGATATCGATATTCGCGATTGTGCTGTCCCAGCACTTATTTTCGATTTAATACTTTTTTACATATATAATAAAATATAAAAATAAAACAAAAATAATATCGATATTTCTGATTGTGCAGTCCCATCACAAAATTTGTTGAGGTGCTGCCAGATTTTTTAAGTTGAAATTGATATTTTTTGGTAAAATGTCGACTGAAAATATAATTCAACTACCTCTAGAAAGTGTAATAATAATCTAAAACATGCATAATAAATTAACTAATAAAAGTATTTTCTAAAAATCTTTGCTATTTTGAAATGTACCCCCATATAAATGCGGTGATATTGCAGTATTTCCCTAAAAATCACACGAATCTATAATAATCATTAATAATCATTATTGGTTCATTACAATAGGAAAATTTTATTAATGATTGTGAATTAAAATATTCAGTTTTAGTGTTAACTCAACTATGAAACTTGCTCTAGAATATTACACTGTATAACTTACTGGCAACACCTTAGTACAGACGAATATTTTTCTATTTTTGCTAAATAAGTGCATTATTTAATAGTATTTGGACAAAATAATACTTACAGATGAAATGTAATGTTATCCTTTCGTAGGTTTGAAGTTTCTGACCTATTTTTGCACCAAAAAACACTGCAACTCGGCATTTTCACCGGAGCTTATTCTGCGCGCATTGCAATCCGACAACTGGCGGCCGACGCGCGGCAACTACACTCGTGAGCAAAAAAATCGACTCAGGACGCACGCCCGCGGTTAAAAAACTCTGGCAAAAAATCTGAAGCTTTCATTCTATTTCTGATTTTAACATCTCAAAGCTGTTAGTTTTAACCTTAAAATGAGTGGTCTACCTTGTTATTTACATTTTTATTTTGGTAATGAAAAAATATAGAATGAGAAGGAGTCTTATGCAATGAAAAAGGGTGATAATTAACAGTAAAGAAAATACCAGCTTAAATTCGTCAAAATATTAATTTATTAGAAATTAAACTATCAATATTTAGTGTTGCCCCCCCTGGCCCTAATAACAGCTTCCAATCGCTTCTTCATGGATCGAATAAGTTTCTTTACTCGATCTTGTTCGATGCTATCCCATTCTTCAATGAGCGCCGCTTTGAGGTCCGATTTCGTGGCTGGTGCAGGATTTCTAGCCCGAACTTTTCGTTTCAGTTGGTCCCACATATGCTCGATAGGATTTAAGTCCGGGCTACGCGCTGGCCAGTCCATAGCGGCAATTTCGACCTCCTGTAAATACTGCCGGACGGAACCTGCAGTATGTGGACGGGCATTGTCGTGCATTAAGATGAAGTTTTCGCCTATGAAACCGGCGTAGGGAACGACGTGATCCCCTAAAATCTCTTCGATGTATCGGTTCGCCGTCAATCCTCCCACTCGACCACCAGTTTCAATAAAAACCAACTCGGTTTTTGCCTCCATTGAAATGCCCGCCCACACCATCCAGGAACCTCCTCCAAAAGCCACATTTTCTTTGATGCAGCACTGCGCGAATCTTTCTCCAGATCTTCTGTAGACTCGTCCTCTTCTATCGCTACCATGCAAGCACACTCTGCTTTCGTCTGAGAAGAGGACGGAGCTCCATTGTTCGTCAGTCCAATCAACGTGTTCTCTGGCAAATCGTAGGCGGGCTGCTCGGTGGGCTGGGGTTAATTTGGGGCCAGTAGCTGGCCTTTTTGGCTCAAGGCTAGCTGCCTTAAGTCGTCTTCTGACTGTCCAGCCACTAACAGCCACTCCTCGCGTTTCTCTGAGCTCTTGTTGGACTTGAACGCCAGTGAGGGCCCGATTTCTCAGCGATGTACTGACAATGAAACGGTCATCTCTCTCCGATGTGCACCTTTTTCTTCCGGAACCGCGTCTTCGATTAAAGTTACCAGTCTCCTGGTAACGACGGTAAACTCTGGAAACAGCAGACTGGCTCATGTTCAACGCACGTGCCACTTCACGCTGACTCTGGCCTTGTCGCAATAGGGTGACCGCTTGAGCAGCTTCATCACTTGTTGTGTCCATTTTCAGGTAGAATTCTTGTTTGTTGATAACGGAGATGTGTATCGGTTGACGTTTGACGGCTAACTGATAAGGGTGGGTCAGGTAGATAACCTTTTATATGGGTAAGTAACCCTTAATTAGCACTATTGTAAACAAGCGCAAAAAGGGTGGTTACTGATCACAACATGTTGTTGGGTTGTGTGAGCAAGAAACATTACAATATTTTATATCATTTTGAAGCTTATAATAGCAGCTTTATGATTTTACTATGAAAAAAATATTAACACGATCAGTTTTTTTGCCAGTGACTTTCGACTGCAGGTGTGTCGCCTGAGTCGATTTTTTTGCTCACGAGTTTAGTTTTATATAAAGGGTATGACCGCCGCCGCTCTCGTACCTTTGGCAGAGGATATACATATATGCCTATACATATATATGCCTATGCCTATGAGTGTCGCCTCCGTTCTGGTTTAATGCTCTAAGTTGCAAAGAGACCGATTTATTTTTTGTTTTTAAAGGTTTCGATAAAAGGAGGACCTCCTATGTTCGGCTGAATGGATGTTTTTTTTTTGTTGCCGGTTGTAAACCGATTTTGATGTTATTTTTTTGCTATGGTATCCAGGATGATCCCGACAAAACGGCTTGTCGGAAATCAATAAAATTTGCCAGGGAGAAAGGTAATATCCCGGAGAAGGACATAAGCTTTTTATCCCGGAAAAGAACGTGCAAAGCCGCGGGCAGAAGTTAGATTTTTATAAAACTTTATAAAAAAAACGACAGGAACACCTTCAATGCATTCTTCATCATCGTGTTCTTCATTACTAAAGGTCGTTCCTGCTTTGAAAAGCCTTAGTGGAGGAATTGACCAGCTGCCACTCTATCTTCGGCTTGTCTGAGAGCAGTGGTCACTGGAAGTCCTGTAATGTCTTTCACAATGTCAGACCAGCGGCTTGCAGGTGTTCGGCCTCGTGCTCTCTTCCCGTCCACCTTGCCCGCAACAACCAGTTTCTCCAGGTTATCTGGGTTTCCTTACCTTAACAACGCTTGTAATAGGCCTAAAATTGCTTGTCACATAAATCGCGTAAATTGACCTTGTGCTCCAAGTTGTATTTCTCCCTATATACCTTAATCAGCCTGGCAATCATAGGTTTGTACGGATGTGGCTGAATCAATATTATCTATTGTTTGCGTTACTACTTTTATACTATCGGCGTCACGTTAAGTCGACTAAAGGATCAAAATAACAAATCTGAGGGAATTTCAACTTGATTTGTTAACCCACCCTCGGCGGTGCGACCCACTAAGGCGCGCCGCAGCGCGTCGCCGCCGCCTGGAGGACCACCAGGTACATGTGCATCGTGAGCCATGAAAGTGTTAATTATTTGAAGAAATACGATTTTAGGGGAATGCACCTTATCTACTCTCTCGCTCTCTCTCTAATCTAATTGATTGTAATTTTAATTTGGGAAAAGTCATGTTTTATAATTCTAATTGAGTCGCAAGTGATGCAACGCAAACACATAACTAGATATTATCCACTCATACCTTTATGTCGCTCTAGAATTTAGTCGTTACCGCGTATTCTGCCGCTCTATAAGATGCATCCACGCCATAGTTACAAGTTAGTCATAAGCCATAGTTACACGCCATTGTTTTTGCATCTACTTTATAAAGAGCTACATTTTGCAACATGTTAATTACTTAGTAACCCCGGTGAGTCGCTTTTGTGCCGATCGGCCCAGTGTGACACATGGTTTTATTAAAGTGGTTATTCCGCGGGTTAGTGACCATATTTATTAGTAAAAAAGTATCTAAAAAGTAAATACCGATGCTCATAAAAGAAATATAATACCTACCTACTTATTCTTCTTAGACCTTAATGTTTCCATGTTGCAAATAGTTGCTCAACATAATTCAACCTCAGGTTAGTTGCAGTTAGTAGAACGATATGACGAGACAGGGTACTAAAGTGCATACATCTTACAGCAGTCAACGAACTGCTAAACAAACTTATACCCGTTTTTCACATCGTAATGTCACTTAAGAACTTGGACACACGTCTACCCGCCCCTCGACATCCACTAGTTACCACTAGAACTAGACAGAACTAAGGCCGTTTTCTGATTAGACGGTAACCTTTCGGTACGACATCAGGCACGCTCAGATGTCGAAATCATACCGCGCCGTCTTCACTTTCGCATTTGTCTGCAGAATATTATGCTGAGCCGCTTGTGACGTCATGTAATAACGTCTTCGGCTCTTTTCACATGCATACGGTACGTGCGACCGTGCCGCCGTGACTGTGTGTCACCCATCCTTACTCACAGTCCACTGAACACGGTTTCGACGCTCGAATCGTCTTTACAGTTGTGTGTTGACTTCCATTATACTTAGGCCCGATGGTATTTTCCCCAGATATGATTTCTAGTATATAGAAAAGATATAATTCACGATGACTAATGCACGCGTGCGTAAGCATATGGTATAGAAATTAAATAATTGTAGGTACGTATTTTCATTTTGTTCAGGGTCATAGGTGCACGCGAAATCGTGTCGGACTTTCATAACATTAGCAATAATAAACATCATCGAGCTGTATCTCACTATGAAAATAGGAAAATCTGCGTTTTCACATAGAAAACCTTTATCTACCTACATCATCCATATATTCCATATATTTCGCAACTGATTTATTTATTAGATACAAGTTATCATGAAGACATTATGCGGAAGATAAGAAATCACGTTGATACATAACTTTACATAGATATTGCTAAGCTATAATCACATACGAATTACATATGTCAACATAATTTTACCTTAGTTTTTCACCCACACTAAGGTCAGTATTATGAAAGCTTGCTCAATTATCGATCTATGCTTGAGTCTTCTATGGAACAAGAGTTACTCAAGCATAGATCGATGATGAGTAGCTTTCCTTGCTTCCTTAGCTTTACGGGCACGGTTATAGACTTCCGTTTGTTTTCCTATAACCATAAGCTACTACGATTCTTCCAAACCTCTTTCTCTTTTATTCTCATCGTCTCTTACGGTTTTAGAAATTTATTTCTCAAAAGAATATACATTCACTTATAGAGAAATACAGGATTATCTTAATTTAATTTAACATGCAGAGCGGACTTATGTAACTAACAGTTAGTTGGTGATGATTATTCAACATTAAAAATCAATTTTTATGGAAATATACCAGATTCACTTTGTGTTTAACAATAATATTGTAAGTGCGGGTAGACCGGAGTATTGTTTCGTTCGTCGCTATAACTAAAACAATGCAAGTTAACAATAGCAGTTGCTCGAGGGCGGTTCTATTACGTGTTAATGAAATCTCTTCCTTTTGTTTTGATGTTTTTTTGTCTTTCAGACTGCAAGACTTCAGGTGCGTGTGGTGCCGTAAATGCGTGCACGCGGCATGCAAGCCTAGCTGGTGCGCGGCGTGCTCGCTCGGCCCGACGCGCGCTTCTGTCGTGCCTCCAACACGCTTGCATTCTGTGGGCCCTGATGACGCCTGGGTGAAGGATAGACCGCCGAATGTCTCGCCACTCATCGTCTTTGTCAACTCAAGATCAGGTGGGCACTAAAATTGAGGCTCGATTTGCTCCACGCGCAACCGTCGTGCCCTAACGTACTTGGACTCTACGAACCAATGAAAGATCAGCATGACTATCGTCAGCGGTTTTAGACTCACTGCTAGTTTCTCTCCTCGTTTGCCATTCAACTCCTGCAAAACATAGGTAGGCGTTCCCCAAGAAAAAAGCCCCATTTAACTTAAAAGTTTAAGAAACAGTTATAGTAAAAGAGACGGCGCTGAAAGCTCTGAACCGTGCAGTAGTGGTTTTATAGCAACACTTCAAACGAAAATCGCTTCAGAAACTTGGCAGAAAGCATGGCAGGGAAAGCAAGCAATTGCTTTGCGTACCGAAACTATGCTCGATTTGCCTTTCAGCTCAAACCATGCTTTTAAAGACTGGTATATGCTGCATACTTTAAGTTATTTTTTATCAAGCTTTCCTGACATACGAAGTAACATTACCTAATCTGTGCCCTAACTTCGATGGTGGGTAACAGTGACAGTGGGATCTCTAAGAATGATTAATGACAGAATTTATGAGTTCCCAAAGTTTTTGGATAAGTAGAAGTTACCTGCATGGGACAATCAAGGGAGAAATAAGGCTTTTATTATATCTTAGTCTTATCAGCTTATCACACTGGCGATTTGCGAGCGATTTCAAAGCGAAGCGAGTGCGCAGCGAGCACAGTCGAGTGCGATTGTTAATCGCAGCGAAATCGCTCGCAAATCGCCAGTGTGATAAAGGCTTTTACCTTAACAAGTGGCGAACTTTAAAAAAAACCATAACGACGTTCAACTTAATTATTTTACACTATTAGAGACGTTACTTTATGGCTTCAATATAACAATAGTTGCTTTCAAACTATCGCGCTTCGACTGGATGGAAACCTGGGTCGAAACATGTAATTTTGTAGCGTGATCAAGCAAAAATGGGTTTCATTGTACCAACATAACTCATAAATTCGCAGGAAATAGAGGCAGAAATGTTAGCGCAAAATGGGGTGGAAATACCGTGTATATTTTTAAGGCTTCGGGAGGTTATGGATAACAAAGACAGTATGCTGGCACGTGTGGCCCGGCTATTATAAAAGCTGGGGTTTTAATTTTTCCGTAGCTCTGTCTGGCTATAATGGAATTGATTGCACGTGAGAGTGCAATCAATTCCAGGTAAAGAAGATTCGCATTTTGCATGTTGCTTTTAAAAATGTTTTTTTATTCAGGACATTCTGATGATAGTAGGTGCGCGAGCTGATCCTCGATTTTAGGTGGGCGATGCTGTTTTTGTCCAGTGGCATAAAGGTGTTATTTTTGCGGGTAAAATACATATTTAACGCCTTTGTTACAAGTGACTGTGGATGAGCATTGTCAACAGGTACTTTATTTTTAAAATTTGAGAGCTACCTTGATTGTTCAGAGTTTATGGAAGCTTACGAATTTTTCTCATCTTATTATAGGATTAATTAAATGAGGCATTTTTGGTCTTATAAATCTTTATTCTTAAACAGGCGACAACCAAGGCGTCAAGTTCCTGCGTCGGTTCCGTCAACTCCTGAACCCGGCGCAGGTGTTTGAGCTGAGCGGAGCAGGTCCGAGGCTTGGCCTCAGGCTGTTCAGGCACTTCGCTCCGCTTAGAGTGCTAGTCTGTTCGGGGGACGGCTCTGTGGGGTGGGTGCTGCAAGAAGTGGATAAGCTGGAGATGCATGTGAGTTCCAGGTCCTTAGAAAGAAGTTTAAACTTATTTGATAACGAGTTAACTGCGAACCTTATTTGTGCCCGCTTACATCCGTAATAAATTCGTCAAACTACGATAGTTTTTATAGTAAAATAAAATTTATCTTACTTGTACGCATCACTTTTTTTTCTACAAAAACTTTGACAGAGTGCGTGTCCTGTGCCACGCAGGCCTGTTTAACCTTTTTTATTCTTCCCTGTCGTTCGAGACCGCGTAGCATTTCCTACTTTCTTTATGTCTTGTTTCCTTCAGCATCAGATCATTGTCGACCTCTTTCCTTTTATTATTGCTTTCACCCTACTGATCAATTTCAATACTATTCCACTATACAGCGCCAGGTGCAAACGGCAGTCCTACCTCTGGGCACCGGCAATGACCTAGCCCGCGTGCTGGGCTGGGGCGCTTCCTGCGACGATGCAGCAAATCTCCAGCAGCTCATCGAGAGATACGAGCGAGCGTCTACCAAGATGCTGGACAGGTGCGTCATACACAGAACTCAGGGTTCTATCCTAAAACGGAGGTCGTAATAAAACATGGCATGAATAAGATACGGCTTCGATTCGTAGATTTTTAAACCTACTGGCGACAAAAGGTCTCAATTGAAAACGGATCATTTCTATTTCGAGAGTTTAGTATGAAACGCCATAGTAATAACATCGTTTTACGTTTTGGTCCCATACATTATCCAAAGTCTCGTTTTCTATCCTCAGGTGGTCAATAATGACGTTCGAGAGGTCGCAGTCTGCTCCGCCACCGCCGCCCGCGCCGCCCGACTTGCAAGAGGAGGGACCGCTGCTCAAGAATTTGCAGGAGATCATGCAGGTTGGTACCTTTTTGTGTAATGTTGTCTCGTAGATCATAGTTTTGCCAAGACCAAATCTCGTCTATTAGACTTTCATGCAAAGGGGCTGGGGCAATTTTTTTGCTTCCTAACATAGGTGCCTTCAACGATTTCTTTCTTAAGATCTTCGTTTCTACTATATTCAACCGTAGCGGAATTTTACCCACTCCTGGGCATATACCTCCCGAAGTTTCTGTTATTCACTACGTTCCTCCGCAGAGCTAGCCGCTAGATACTGTTGTAGGTACTATGTCAAAAAATATTATTTGTATATTCTACAATTTCGTTGTTTGTACAGGCCGGCGAGATCAGTCACACGACGAGCTCGTCTCTCCGCGCGGGCTGCCTCCGCCTTGCCCTAGCGGGGGAGCGGGCGGGCGGCGGGGCGGCGCGCGCCGCCCACCGCCTGCGCCGCGCCCTTTCCTTGTTACTGCACGCGCGGACGCATCTAGCGCACGACCATGCCTCTTGCAAGTGAGTATACCTACAGTCACACTACTAAATTAAAGGTTCTAGATAAGACAATTCGGTACTCTAAGTTCGTAAGAAAGATTTATTTAGTTATCTTCATTAGAATCTCCATAAGCTAATTTCGACGTTTAACTTTACTTTTTCTTTTCTAAACTGAATATGCATAGCGTATTTAATATTTACACTGTCATTTAGCCGCAAAGGCCACTTATTTATTTGTTTTTTTGTTGTTAGGTTTTTATTTTCATTTTGTATTTTATAAGCTCTAGGCCTTCCTTAAAAGTAATAAATAAATAAAAATACTGGCGCATCAACGCCTGAAGTAGATCCGGCCAACTTTTGTCCTACGTCACCGCCTCTATTCAGTTTGGTGCGAAGACTTGAAATGAGTGATTGAGGTTGAGGACTTAGTTCATCCTTCCTTCATCCCCCTGTAAAAGGCCTGCCCAACTGGTCTCCGGCCGACTGGCGCTCCAAGGAAATCCTGTTTTGCTTCCCGATCCTCCTCCATTCGTAGCACGTGGGCGAGTCAGCGAGAATGCGAGTTGTGACTTGGTTTCGCCAATGGTGTTGGGCTAGGCCATTATCCACACGGAAAAACCACAACGTAACCAATCCGACAAGAATAGAAAATAGGATCATAATTTTTCGCCAAGCATGCTAAATTTTGCTAAACATTGTAATTTTTATGTGTGCCAACTGCAACCACCTCACGGTGGTTCAATTAAATAAATAAAAATCGGCGTAGCAGCGTGCACTGTATGTAATGGAACATCGCTATGGACATTTGTTTCGTTCTTTGTTCTGGATAACAATAATGGTATTGTTTTATAGAAACTGGGAGCCGCTGGAGACGACGAGTGACAGCGAGCCCGAGGCTCAACCCGCTGCTGAGAAGGGCAGTATCGAAAAGACTGAAAAGGTAATCCTTTCCATACCTGCCATGCCATTTATTTAAAGTACATCCCTTTAGTTTGTACATCCCTTTAGTTTGCACATCCCTTTAGTTAGTACATCCGCGCGCGCGGCTCGTGATCAACCTATACTGGCAATATTGTTACATATTATGATGCTGGACCCCTATTCTATTCGATGTACCTATCCGATACAATAAAATGTGTTATAAGCAAGTGTCAAAGCCGTTTTAAAAAAAATTGCATGTACTCCAGTTTTGGTGGCGATGTATTGTCAATTAAAAAAAGGCTGATAACATTGATTTGATGTTACATTAATTTTCTGTTGTAAAATATAATTGTTTTCATAGACTTAAGCTTAATTTATAGCTTATTTATCTTGTTTCGCAAGAGACTGGTTCCTGTAAGAGGTTTAGAAAACCCGTACATGAATAGTGTACCTTCCACGGAGCGGCTGTTAACGCCGTAATGTTTCAGGAGCAGCTGAACTGGGCGGCGCGCGGCTGTGTGCTGGCGAGCCGTGCGGACAGCGTGCGGCGAGCGCTGCGCTCCCTTGTGAGGACGCTCTCGCAGTTCTATCCTCACGTGAGTCTCTTGCACCTCAACTATACTCCGGCCAAACTCAAGATACAGTGATAATAAACAACGCCCCCATACCTAACCTATAAATCACTTTCTAGTTGTTGTTTTTTTTAAATAATAAATAATAATAATAAAATCCCCAAGCTAAGCAGAACTTTTTTGACAAAATTGGCACTACTTGTCGATTAGAGCTCTTTTCCGCTAAACGCGTGAGAAATTAAATTCCATAGCAAAGTTTTCCCTTCTGCAATTAAGAACGTCAGCAATGTCGTACTTTCTACCTATTCCATAGTTTTTCCTCCCGCAATGTAGTAAGTACGACAGCACTGACGTACTTTCTATCTCATGTTTGGAAAATAAGCCACTTTCCAAGCAGGTGTAGTATAAGGTTAAATTCCCAGCAGGTTCACGCCGAGTCCTCGTCGTGCGAGTCAGCGGCCGAGGGCGCCGGTGAAGTCCCCGAGGTGTGCGCCGCAGCCCCAGCCATGGCCGAGCTGTCTCTGCCTGTGCCGCGTGCCTTCGCTGACAGCCGCCGCTCCTCGGCCGCCTCCGCTGTCTCCGCCGCTTCTATGCAACCTGATCAGTAAGTGTAAAGCAACTGACTGTTTCAATACTAATAGGGCTTTTAATTCTGAGTGATGTGACTCGGCAGAGGGTGCACCGTGCAAGAGTCCACAACCTATGCGGTGGGCCGTGCTGTGTATGTGCACCTGTACTGCGTAGGTATGCAACGTAACATGGCATCAGACGATGTCCTAACGTCGAAACATAGGTACCTACTATTTCAATCAGCTGTTCATCTCTGAAATGTCTGGCACACCCTCAACCGACACGAAATTCGTGCCTGACGAATTAACTAACTTATTGTGTGTTTTAATGGTTTCGACTCTACTAGTTTTCTGTTATTTCACAGCATTCCAGACGTAGATGAAGACATAGCTAAGCTAATAAGCTCTAACCCCGCGGACCAGTTTTCGCTGGACGTGGATCGTGCGGGCGGCAGCAAAGCCAGCTCCGCCTCTCCGCAGGACAGGCTCTCGCTGTCCAACCTCTCCTCCTGTGATACTAGCTCCTGCAAGAACCTCCTCCGCCTGGACACCGATAGGGGAACCTACAGCAGCACCCTCACTATACCCAACCTAGTCATCTCGGACGATAGCGATGACAAACGCGACTCCATCATACAGGGAGACACATACGAGTCGGACCAACTTACCATTATAGATATCGATAAACCGTACACGGACGACCATTACCAAGACCTTAGCGCGAGGGAAACCCCGGCAAGCGGAGACTGCACCCCTGATAGAAGGCTGTCTAGTGTAGACTTGGAGATAGACGCGAGTAGCTCAGAAGGGTCCAACATTAGTGATGATTATAGTTTAATATCAGAGATTATAGATGGAAAGCCTGATGATGATGAAGGGGTCATGGGACACATAGATTCCCCAGATGAAACTACTTATGCGAATTCAGAAACCTTACATGGCGAATCGATCATGGATGATATTAGTTCTATGCTCGGACAGGAAGTCCTTATGGCCATGATGGGCAAAAATGGGGAAAACGAAACTTATACGGATGACACGACGTTGTTCACTTCTGACACGGCATCGGACATTACTTTGGACAGTAGAAACCCAAGCTTGCAAAAGAACAACGAGACCAAAATGAAATACATATCGAAAATAAAGAAACCGAAAGAAGAAGAGGTTGAAAAATTTGGCTTTGAGAATAAAGTGTTCTACATCGAAAACGCAACGAAAGTAGAGGAACAGATAAAGTATTGTAGTCTAGCGCAATTTGAGGAGGGCAGTGATATTGCTAGAAAGTCTTTTAGGAAGCAACTACGAAAAAGTTTGAAGAAGCGAATAGCTGATGACTCAAGCCTAAAAAGTCATTTACCTAAAACGGCAGAAGAAAATTTTAAGCCTGAGGAGTCAATAAAATTGCCCACTCTAGCCAATTTCGGTTCTCCAATAAGAAGCTTACAGCAGCCAAAAGAAGGAGGGCAATCTTTTCCTTGCGTAAGCGTGGTAGTTGAGCCTCCTTCTCCGTCGCACAGCGATGAAAAGAAAAGCATTAAGAACTGCGTGAGCAGAATGGCAACAGTTTTGAACGATATATTCGATCAAACAACTGACACTTTGAGCGTCAATTCACCAGAGCCTAACGTAGGCACGACGAGAGAGCGGAGACAGTCAGATAACCCGAAGCTTTTGGGCTCAGACCCTGAATATCGACAGTTTCTTAGCTGTTCCCCAGCGGCAACGAGGCGAATATCCTGTGGAAGTCTTTTCAAGCCTGGAGAAGACAAGTTAGTACTCTACAAAAGACATTTTTATGATTTCCCCATCCAATTTTTATTTGTTGTTATTGCCACGATACGAAAAGATATTCAAAAATCTCACAGAAATCGTTTCCATAATCGTATTTTGATAGAACTCAAAGGCTCGGAGTGTTTTGTCCGCCAACTCTCGACATAAGCACCCTGCAGTCAAGGAATCTATTCAATGGGGTTGTTACTGCTTACATTATGATAAGAGGGCTGTTTATTCTTTGATGGTCGCGTAGGGAATAAATATGCCATTTTGGTATTGGTTTCGTGTTTCCCGGGTAGTGTATCACCATTGAAACCACAATAAAATATCATTGGGTCATCATTATTTACGAGATGTTTTTGTACGGCCATAAAAGTTGATTACTTTATTGAAATTGGTTTACTTTTCATCCAAGTTATTTTAATTTTTTTTTTCAGTAGACTTTCAACATCAGTGTCCTCAATATGGGGTGAGGGTGGACAATGCAATGCAGGAAATACAGCCTCAAGACTAGAAGTAAACCAAGAAAAGGCTAAGAAGTTGCCGATTATCAACCCTCTGGTGCAGCTTCCGGCTTGGCCTCACGTCACCCAAGGCTTCATCAGCCAATGCCTCCTAGCCAACGCTGACGCACTATGCGCCGCCGTCAGTCCCCTAATGGACCCTGATGAGACATTACTTGAAGGGTTCTATGAAAAAGCTGTAATGAACAACTACTTTGGCATTGGTATCGACGCGAAAATCACCCTAGATTTCCATAACAAAAGGGAAGAGCACCCGGAGAAGTGCCGGTCTAGAGCCAGGAACTACATGTGGTATGGAGTTCTGGGGTCTAAGGAGTGGGTCAACAGGACTTACAGGTGAGTTGAGTTGAATTTATGAAATTGCAAAACCATGAATACATCTGCAAATACCTATACACTAGCCAAACTCTATGTGAAAAGATTGTAAAAAAAAAGCATGACACAAAAAAAAAACTAAAACTCACTTGCTAGGCGTCGAGTTTCAGATTTAATGTAAGCAATATTTATTGAAGGACGGATCTCAAATTATGTGAATTGCGTATAAAAAGACGCGGCAACAGAATTAATTTTAGGTTAAGTGTGAGCGGTTTGTTTACAAACATTGTAGATCGAATTTGGCTGGAATATAGTAAATCCTTACATGTTGAAGTTTAGCGGTTTCACTTTTACTCGTACTTATTACCTGACCTCTCCCCAGGCGTCTCATAGGATTATGAGAGTGAAAAAATAGAGAATGCACATGTGTTCGTGCACACACTTGCGCACTATTCACGATACATCAGCCAACTTGCGCACGCGGCATTTTGCACGTGCAGCACTTTACTTTGATTATTATAATTGTTACACACATAACTTCAGTAGAGGAAGTATGTAGGTCACGAACACGACCTACTCTAGAGCAAGAGACACAGTCAGATTAAATAAAAGAATAGAAACAAATTAGAAGTAGTATTTACAATTGAAATTAAACTAAATTATTATAATGAAAAGTGAATGACATAAGAAAAAAATTCAATTAATATCTGTGACAAAATAATAAATTGCTATACCCAACAGGACGTATGTATGTACTAACATTAGATATAATTAGAACATAAGCATTAATTGCAAATATGTACGTAGATAGATAATCTACGTACATATTTGCAATTAATAAATGAATCTGAATCAGGGAAGACTTGCCGCCTTCACCTTGTATTAACATATCTTCCTAAATAAACTTAACTAGCAGTAAATCTTGTGATCCTGCTCATTTTAACTGGCATAAAAATGCCTGTAACAATACCTATCCATGGGCTAAGTGATACAGACTTTACCCCCTTATTCATAATAGTCTGCTAACTTAGAGCATTGCTATCTCTCTCTCTGTCTTCTTCTATTGATATAAGTCAGAGTGAGAAATAACGCTGCTTAGCAACTGTTTTAAGTTAGCGGACCATTGTGAATAAGGGGGATAGTGTGGTCACTATCCCCCTTATTCATAATAGTTCATAAAGGTAATGGTTGTATGGCACCAGCCATACAACTTGTGGCATCTACCTATCTACATCTTCAACATAATCTTTCATGTAAGGTCATCACCATCCAGATCCTACTATACGTTTTGCACACATGGCTAGTCTCCGTTGAGACAGGCCGCTGTGGCCGAAAACCGACTAGGGAGACTCTTAACTGGCGCCCAACGTGGGGCCCCATTCTACCCTATGTTCGTCATTGACGAAATGTCAACTAAACTACTCCGTACAGCGGGGCAATGCAGCCAGGGCGCGTCAGGGGACGCTTCCGACTGGTGTTGATATGGATCAGTTGATTGTAGATTATTTGCAGCAGCCTGCAGTTAGCTTAATTGTTTCAATTGTAAATAGTAGTTCTAATTTGTTTGTAATTTTCTTTGTTATTAAACTACTCATACTAAAGTACTCCTATTAGTAATTATGTAGGTACTCGTGTACATAACACCGTGCATTGAGAATTTTTATTGATTGCATTAGATAATCAGTTTCTCACATACTGCGGTAGATGGATGCATAGAAGCTCGTATTTACTAGAAAATTACTAGATTAACCGAACCGGTTAGTTGGCAATCGCGAGCCTGCTAAGTCAATTATCAGGTCGGATAAGCTAATAACTCTGGCTGAATGACCTGACTAGCAACTCAGCATTAGCAGATATCTACACGTGGGTAGGTTGGTTAGTTGTTCAGCTAAACTCTATTTTAAAGGTATTAATTTATCCTGGTAGCATAATCTTGAAAAAAAGTGTTGATACCTATGGTTTTTAACGACAAAAACATTGTAATACTGAGGGACCCGCGCGTGGGGCTTCGTCTGGCTGGATGCACCCCGCGTGAAAGTGGGATATGATGCATAATTTCGCAGATTTTTTGATTATTTTGTAGGAATACCTTGTAACATCTATACATATCTGGATTCTTTACAAAATTTTCGTATATTCTGTAAATATTCTGCAGTTTAAAAAATATTTAAATGAGGTTCATGTAAAGTAAGAGGAAAGGTAAAACTATGGTGATGGTTTGTAAACAGAGGTATATTTAAAAAATTAAACAATTTTGATGTACACATTGTCTTTTATTTTAAACTTAGATCGTCTATTGTTACAAAAACAACACGTTTCCAAACAAACTTTTTACAAAAGTTAACAAAAGCAAAGAGTTCTTAGGTTCTTACAAACTTATCGAGAATTCTGACGCGCGCATAAAACCATAGCGGTGTCAAGTGGCTTTGATGACGAATGCCGGGCTCAAGTGACTTGGATTTTATGTTTACTTTTAGCTGTTAGCTTTGGGTTGGGCATGGACTAGTCGTATTATTAACATCAGCTGTATAACTTTGTCCATATAATGTCAGGTTTCTTCAGGACATTATGTTGTTGGACAATTTTTATTTTTATCCTTTTTCCAAATATATAACATTTATCGAACGCGGAGATTTTGAAAAAAAAAATATTGCTACCTAGCTAGATGTAAGGGCCAAAATCTTTAAACCCCTTTATAGCAATTTTCATTACTCATGCAATGAAAAAAAAAACTATATTATCCATCTCTTTCTACCCTACAGGCATCTCGGCCAACGCGTGCAGTTAGAGTGCGACGGGCAGAGGATACCGCTTCCAGAGCTTCAAGGGATCGTGGTCCTGAACATCTCTTCTTTCATGGGCGGCACCAACTTCTGGGGAGGCACCCGGGGTGATGACCTGTTCCTAGCGCCGTCTTTTGATGACCGGATTCTAGAGGTGAGCAAGTCATTATGAAGCTTTGTTTATTTACGACCTCTTTGGCGTAGCGGGCGAAAGTCCGCCAGCGACGCAGAAGGTTGCGGGTTCAATACCCGCCTCGGGACAAATATTTGTACGATCTACAGATATTTGTTCCGGGTGTTCTAGATGTTTTCTATGTATAACAGAATATAATTATCTATCAATATTTCTGATGTATTATCTAGTAGGTACTACTACTTACACAATCTCCGGCGTTACCTATTTATTTAAATTTGTATTATTTACATTTTTTATGTGAAGAACGTGGTTTTAAAATATGTAAAATTTCCTTAAAATCTGGCTGGACCTGATAGACCGTCTCGTTGCACGTGCACCTACTCTATTAACATTTTAAAAAGGTTTTCATCACAGGCATTGCATATCGTCTATTGAATGGTCGAAAATTATAAGTATTTGTAGATTTTTGAGATCATTTATTACAATCATTGTTTTAGCGTGAAGTGTTTGTTTAAAGTACAAAATCGTCAATTAAGTACCTACTTAAAACTTTTCATGAAAATCTCTACAAAACTTCAAAGCTTTAGAACAAGATATGACGAGGTTGACAGCTTACTGACTCTTGAAATCCATAAAATCGTAGATTATAATCAATCCACGACAGAGGGCTGACAGCTTCCCGACGAATCACTCTCGCCCTTCCATGGATTTAAGAATTCGTTAGGCTACGTCGACCGCGAAATTCAATAAATTAAAATTTTACAGTCTGAGACAGATCTTTATAGAAAAAGCCCTGTTTTTTAAAGCCACTCAAATGCGAGTTCTCTTTTACACCGCCTGCCCTTCCTTATTACGGATTCAATGTGTCCATTCGCACGTAGGATTTCATTTCTAGTTCTTGAGGCTTAGGTCTTTGTTCAGTCTTTCTAAATGGGGTTATAGTGGCACTTTGCTGGGGAGTATGGCAGTTGGGCCGTAAAATGCGGGTTGTAAAAGTGAAATGTGTTGTTGTATTACGATAAAAAGGCGCTATTAAACACATGAAGGAATAGATCCTAGACTAGATCATAGAGATATATGTATATCATCGAGGGAGATTAAAATAGCTTTACACCATTACACACTACACCTTGATTAGCTTCTAACTGTAGTTAAGATCTATTGTCTAGTTCACTTTGTAAACTTTGCCGAGGCGCGCAAAACTAGATGTCGCTGCTAATTTTGACCGAGCTCTAGATCGCGCTAACGAAGCGTTTCGGGTTCTAATAGGGGTAAAGTTATGTTTCTCAAATGAAATAGATTTTTACCATACACAATTTACTCACAGTGTTGTTATTGAGCCTCCTACCTGTAACGAGTAATAATACATTTGTATTGTATATTCCCACTGTTTATTAATGTCAAACGAATAACTGAAGTCACTTGGTTTTCCTACGATCTTAGAATTTAGATTCAGTTTTTTTTTACTTTGGTGTTTTATACCTAATCATGATGATTTCAACACTTATTATGAACTTTATAATTCCGTATCAACGTTTCGTAATCTGATCAGTCGAAAAAACAATCTCAAATGAATGACGATGATGTAACAGGTTGTCGCAGTGTTTGGTTCAGCTCAGATGGCCGCGTCCCGCCTGATCAACCTTCAGAAGCACAGAATAGCGCAGTGCAGAGCCGTTCAGATCAACATCCTGGGCGAAGAGTGTGTGCCTGTTCAGGTATGTTTGAACCCTACGGAGGATTGTTTAACGCATTTACTGCCTCGGCTCGGCGCGGCGGCGCGGCGGTGCGAAAGTGTTAGTTTAGAGGACTTTAATTAGAAAGATGCTATTTTTTGAATTGTCAGTAATTCGCAATATGCAATACCTAAATGTAGAAAAGTGTTGTTTATTTTTGGGGTTCTGATACTAAATAGGAGAAACATGGTGGCTTTCCTAAGAAAAGACGTCATGTACCTTAGGACAAAATAGACAGCCAATAAAGAAATCAAGAACCCAATTTTCCTTGTGCACTATCTATAGCTTTTACCGTGTCAATGGATATTGAACGACAGAAGATAAGAGAAACAGAAAAATAAAGATTCCAGCTAAAACACCACTGGATTTTAATTCTTAAATTTATCAAAACAGCATCCTTTTTCCATTGCCGGTCAGGTCATACTGAAAAATTTAGCCTTCAGCTTCTAAAACCTCATTAGTCTGTCACTCTTAACATTATAAGAACAACATCCACTTTCCCTTGCAGGTCGATGGAGAAGCATGGCTTCAACCACCCGGCTGTATCCGCATTATCCACAAGAACCGGGCGCAGATGCTGTGTCGCTCACGTGCTCTTGAGACCAGCCTCAGGCATGTATCAAGGTGGTTCTCTGGCCTCGGTTCTTAGCGTCATAGCTAGACCACCTTAGT
Source organism: Eupithecia inturbata (assembly GCA_963662085.1). NCBI lineage: Eukaryota > Metazoa > Arthropoda > Insecta > Lepidoptera > Geometridae > Eupithecia > Eupithecia inturbata. Next base: position 14,599,905 of record OY759178.1, on the reverse strand, counting down.
GTAGTGCTCATGTCACACACATCGTGAAGTTCTTGCTAGATTTTTTGAAGCTGGAGTACGATTCTCTGCAGCACATAAGTTAGACCAAACGAGCAAATGCTTATTCTATCCACACTCAGTTCTTTTTGTGTAAACAGTGACTTCTCTGTCTACACAAAATCTTTTTGTGTAGACAGAGAAGTCTCTGTTTAGCGACGACATTGTAGCGGTCGCAGTGAGTCAATGGATGAAGGCGGTTCAGGACCGCTATAGTGACGTCGTATAAGGGAGGCCTTTGTCCAGCTGTTGACGTTTATGGGCTTATATAATGATAATGATGATGAAACAGAGACAGCATTCTTTCGTTGTTCTATCTCCGTTCGTAGAGATTAAAAGAAGAAGATAGGAATAGAAGATTAAAAGAACTTGTTCTAGCTCTTTGTTCGTTTGGTCTAAACCTACCTTGAAAGGATCGATAAGCACCGATGTTGTCGTCCGTAATCGGGCTCATGAATCGGTTCAGGTCGTTCAGAAAAAAGCTAAAAAAACATGTCTACGATATGTGCGAGAAAAAAATAATGCTCTCGCGTCGTGCGGTCAAAGCGAAGCGATGTGAGTCATTTATTTTCTATCAGCTAATCTGCGTAGATGAGCAGGGAAGGTGTCAACGCAACTAACACCCACCACAGCTTTTCATAGCTAAGCGATTTTATTGATTGTGTTTGACACGTTTCGCCGCTTATCTAAATAGTTTAACTATAATGGAAAAGCTGCCTTATGTCTTAGTTATTAAGCTTTTTCGGTCTGGGTTTAGCCGATTCCATGTCGATCAATTTGGTGAAACCCCAAGTCGCGAACACTGACTGTTCTGTTCATCAGCCTCATGATGTAGAGTGAATACGAAAAGCTTCTATAGTGAAAAATCACAAGGGAATTCCAAACCTTCAGCACCACTGATTACGATAGCCCCCGCTCATATCGTTATTTTAGTGGCTTCATCACCGAGTAGTAACAAGTAAACAAAGTAGTTCGTGTTTTGTGTTTCTTTCTGAGCTTTAGATAGAATAGAACGTGTTGTGAATTTTATCGTTTTGTTTAGGACTTACGTCTTCTAGGTACACTATTTATTTGGCTACTTCTACTGCATTTTAGTTACCAGACAATAATAATATCCCTAACTGACAAGCAGTTTTTTGATATCGACTCTGCCTTCAGCTAGATTCGATGTTTTAGTCCCGATATACGTGCAGTTTATATTTCTTTAGCGTAGATTTACTAGCGCTATCTAATCTCAACCTAGGCGTAAATAATTAATACAGTGGGCCTCAAAACCCTATATTAACTTCCCTATCTTTACATCCAGGACCTGGGACGAGAAGCAGCAGCTTAAGGTGCACGCCCACGGCGGTGCGGCCGGCCCGCGCGCGTCTCTCGGCCTCACAGAGAGCGCACAACTGCTAGTGTTTTTGGACGATATCAATACACTGGTCAAGCATGTGAGTAGTCTTGTATAATTAACAGGTAATCGTTCGCAGTTGGTCAAAAGCCTCTTTCAGAACCGGAGAGTTGTGCCATAATACCTTCACAAGCATGAAAGTACGGATCACAGGCAATGTGAAGATTGTAGTTTTGTCGTTCGCTGCCCATCCCTAGATGGTTAAGTCGTGGTGTATGTTATTTAGAGGTAGAACAACGATGGAAGGATCTTACTTAAGGTGAGTTTTCAGCAGAATTTTGACCGGTCTCAGAAAAACGATTGCCCGTCAAAAATGCACCTTCACCTTATGAGTTAGAGTACCACTATAGTTAATAAATAAATAATAAATAATGCTGGACAATCCACACAGCATCATCTAGCCCCAAAGTAAGCAGAGCTTGTGTTATGGGTACTAGATGACTGATAAACTTAATACAATACATAACATAGATAGATATTTTTTATTAATAATAGAAAATACCCAGAATACCCGGAACAAATATTTGCAGATCGTACAAACATTTGTCCCAAGGCGGATAGTTATCTCAATCATTTGTATAAAGTGCGAGAATCTTTTAATATTATGGACTCTAAAGGTGGGTATAGTAACATGTTACACAGCGAGCGTTCGTGCAGCCAGTACGAGTAAAGGCACTCGCAACGAGCAACGAGACGGATTTTAGCACACTGTGTAACGTATGGTGCTCGCTGCGAAAGGTAATTTACGCACCGTAACACCGGTCAGTACCCGACTTTAAAAACAGCTCAGTCTTAATACCTTCCTAATTCTGATTTCAACACCTTTTCACAGGTGAAACTATCCTGCATCAGTGAAAGCAGTGTCACAGGAGTGTCGCGAGCCGTCGCGACAGCAAGGAGAGTGGCCTCGCAAGCAGACGCGCTACAAGACTCGGATGGAAGGCTTCTGCCGGCGCCGCAGCTAAGACGATTGCTGGCTACCTTGGTTAGTGCCGAATTATAGATCAATCAATCAATCAATGATAATCTTTATTTGCATGAATGTATGTAGGTACAGTTGCGGTCATTTAGAGGCATACCTTAAAGATCATATTCGCTTGAAGGTTACTACGACTTAAAATAGTAAATTTCATCTAATTCTAATTTTCAGCCAAACAGCTTAAGTTTCTCTAGTTAAGTTGTATCGACACGGGATTCACGTTCTGACGCACCGAGTTCAAATCCTTATTTTATTTCAGCATTATTTTTTTTTTTTTATATTTATTTCTTTTTCTTGTTTAATCTTTATTTTATAGATATTTATTACACTTATTAACCGCTGCGCCAGCGAGCTACAGTGCCGGTGCCCGAATTAGGGGAATGCATTATTGATTTGAACATCATCATCTTATCTTATCTTATCTTATCTTAGTCCACTGCTGGACATAGGCCTCCCCTAATGAGCGCCATAGCGCCCTGTCTTCAGCTTGCCGCATCATTATTGATTGAATTTTCCTTATCATTTATCTGTTTAAAAAGGTCACTACGAATGGCTGCAAGATAACATCTTTAGAATTTAGGTTACAACTTCCGACCCCTACAGTACAAAAGTTCTTAATTTTAAATACATATATCCAAATACAAACTAGGTAGGTACCTATTAAGGTGTGTAAAATCTTAGTAATCAAAATTATAATTATAAATATATCTAAATGTAAATTAAATAAAATCAATAAAGGGTGTCTTATATTGTTTTTCGCTTTTGGTTTGATCGTTACGCGCCATATACAGATAGCCGGGGACTTGTTTAGTTAAGTAATGATGGATCGCTTCACGGGATCGCAGCGCGCATTTTGCGTGCGAGCTTTTTATAAAAACAACGATTCGTACACAATTGTTCGACGTATCTGCACAGGACACATTTTGATTTAACAGGTTTTTCACATTAACGGCCACGTGAATAAACAAAATTGCAGGCTTCCGACAATCCGCTAGAACTGCATCAAAAATCATTACACTTGCCAAATGTTGCGTTTGGGCTGCCATATCAAGTGAAGGAATTATCGGCCCTTACTTTTTTGAAGATGGCCGCCGCCCGTGGCCGCTCTCAGACCGTTAATTCCGATCGGTATAGCAATATAACCAGGACTTTTCTGGCTACAGAAATGCGAAATCAGATTGGCTACAACCGCAACTCATTTTCCTAACAAGATGGAGTCACTTCCCGTGTTACAAATGACTCTATATATAATAGCTGCTCTTCACGAATTATTCCTTGAAAGAGTAATAAGTCGCCGAGAAAACATCAACTGACCACCGAGGAGTCCAGGTTTAACGCCTGCTGATTTTTTCCTATGGGGCTACTTAAAAAGTAAAGTTTACAACCCATTGCCACCAAACCTGAATGTTATAAAGCAAAGAATCACAGAAAAAATCAACGCTATTCCAAGAGCGATGCTCCAGCGAGTAATTGAAAATTTTAGTGCCAGGCTAAATGAGTGTGAAGAAGTGGATGGTGCGCACTTACAAACCGGTGTTTTTCATAAATAAAAGTCCTAACCTGTTCTGTAATTTAACGGTAAATAAAACGAGTTTTAACTAATTCCGGTGTTTTCTTTTTAAGCATCTAAAACGAAAAACAATATGAGACACGCTTTAGAAATTTAACAATAACATGTAAAACAATAAAACTAAATTAATTTGGTCGACAAAGTAACTACTACATCAATCAGTTTTTAAACTCAAATATTCTTTTACATTATAAAAACAGTTTTCTAGTAGCCAATTTTTGTTTTTAAGCGTAGATAACGAAGGCGAACCCTTCTTGTTCCTGTAGGCCTACAGGAACAAGAAGGGTTCGCCTCTAAGCGCTTCGCATCTCTCGCTAAGGGGCCAGCATATTATTATTGTCCCGCTTAGATGCTTAAATATCATCTTCAATCTCATTCTTTATCAACACGACTAAGGATCTAAGGACTTCTGTCGCGATTGCTGAGAAATAATGACTAGAAATGTGAACGTATGTATAACCTATGGGATGGCTTTAGGTATCAAGTGACAGCAATCACAATTACAATCACGACAAGCAAATCTCAGTGAAAACTACGTATTAATTACTCAACGTCTGCACCTTCAGGTGGAAAGCTGCCACGAGTTGATCGACAGCGGAGGAATGACGGGGGCAGCTGCCTCAGCCGCCGCGTCCATACGCACACACTTGACAAGAGTGGAGCTACACGAAGGGCATGCTTACTTGCAGACTGATGAGGTAAGGATTTATTTTGAGATTGGCAGATTTTGAAATCTTTTTTGTTTTTGGATAGGCCACATTCTCGCCTGATGTGTTTGAACCGCGTAAGCTTAAAATGATCGCTTAACATAAAGCGTGACCTACAAAGTTGCTGGTGGTGGTTTTACCAATTGCATTGCGTCTAAGCGTCTAACGAAATAAGACCTCTAGCACTTCTTTTTGCAACAATATTTGAATTTTTGAGGCTTAAAAATCAAAGACCCACGTGGATCTTGGCTTTGCTTTTGCCACCTATGACAATAGAACATTGCTTACATGCTATAATTTGTTATACCAGTACTTGCAATACTTTTGAGATTTATTTGCGAATATTAACATATATCTTTTTTCCCCTGCACCACCCCAGTCTGTAGTGACTAGACCTACACCCCGCAGACCTTATCGTAGAATGTCTTTAGATTGAATAAGGCTATATTTCTAGCAGAAATGGTAACATCTTTCAGTAACCCAGAATACCCCATTAAATTTGCATGTACCTCGCTTCGTCTAGTGATAAAAGGTTCAGTTTAAATTGTTCTTCCCAAACCTAATAAGAGCTTTCGACTTAAAAACAAATTGCCTTTCCTTAAACCTATTTGCAGTAAATCTGATAACTTTCTTAAATTCCTCGATCCCTCATTTGTCCCTTATCCTCCCAGATTCCCAAGAAAGGAGGCAGTCGGTGGCTGCGCGGCCGGCGATCCGTCTCCGAAGGACCAGCGTCCAACCAGGTCAAGTCCTGGGGGGTGAAGGAAGTGCAAGCTTGGCTCGAGAGCCTCTCATTGGGTGAATACAGCGAGGCGTTTGCGAAGCATGACGTCACAGGAAAGGAGCTTCTCTCATTGGCTAGGAGGGATCTGAGGGACCTCGGAGTGACGAAGGTGGGTCATGTCAAGAGGATCTTGCAGGCTGTGAAAGAGCTTCAGTGACGACGGCGAGGCCGCTCCGAGGGAGATGGCCTATAGATTGATGCTCTGGTTTTACTCGTGAGCGACTAGGTATGTTTTGTTTCCAGCCTTTAGATATCGTCAGATGTTATTGTTATTTTGAATTTTCGGGTCTTGTACTGGTTCTATTTTCAAAATATGTACCTTCTTTTCGGTAGCTTAGAAGACGAAAACCCGAGAATCACAAACGTATGATATTATTCGCCAAAGTTTAATAAATATCTATATTTACCGTTGCTGTTAGAAAACTTGTGAGTGCGTGAATTTTAAAGACAGCTTCTTTCATTTCTGTGTGATAGAAATAAAGTACTATCGGCTTCTTTATTTGCATAATTTAAAAATTTATTTGTTGTATTCCAGTTATGGTACCTTGTGTGCCGTTATCTACTATTCTACCTATATGTATTTCTAGAGTAGTTACAAGTACTTATATTATGAAACCTTCTGTGATTTATTAATGTTAGACGTTCCTCTTCTTTTGTATATAGTTAACTTCGTTTTAAAATGTCATACTTATATTAACACTAGCTGCTGCCCGCGGCTTCGCACGCTTTTTTCCGAAATAAAAGGTAGCCTATGTCCGGCCCCGGGATACCATCTACCTCGCTGCCAAATTTCACCGAGATCCGTTCAGCCGTTCTTGAGTTAAATAGTGTAACTAACACGACTTTCTTTTATGTATATAGATTTTATGATAAAACATCACGTTTTGTATACTCTCCAAGTAAACTCCGAGTACTAAATTCGAAAGTGTGTCTTTTGTGTGAAATTATATGATGAAATTGGGGAAATGTGTGTTTATTGGCACTGAAACCAATAAAATATTGAAATAATTGAACTCAACAGAAAATAAATCAATTGTTCGGTACCTATTCTTAAAATGTATGGAAATAGTGCGCTATAATTTACCAACAATTGAATTGTGAAAATGTATTTGATATGTATTTGGCTTGATATGTTCGTTTGCTTCGTGCAAACGCTCAACCAATTTCCTACATCTTCTTAATTTTTGTGGTATTTCATACATTCCAAGACACATGTGTTCTAGGTATTTGTAAAATCTTCCTAGTAGGGACTTCCTCCTATACTAACATACATTTTAGATTAATGTTATTATATTCATGGAAACCCTAATAAAATCCGAAAAGTAACTGAATAGAGTCCCAACATGTGAAGTGACTCTTTTTAGTCAAAGGTTTTTGAGATATTTAATCGAAAAGTAAGATAACGTGTTATGAACCGATGACGTGGGGAACAGAGTGCGCGAATTTATTAGATAATCAATATTACGCGTTCGGTTAGGTACATGTAAATAAAATAGTTCACTTGTATTCATGAAAACACCTTGTATATTGTCATACTTATACTCTTTTCCGATAGCTTGCACAAAGTAAATAAACAGGCGAAACCTTTTAAAAGCACTTTTATGAGTATTTTTTCAATCTCTTTATAAGCTGCCATGCCTAGCACCGATCCAAAATAATCTTGTAATGTTGTGAACAACGAATTTACTACTCATGGTATCTTTATACTAAATCCAATTTTTATTGAAAATAAGTATAAATTGAATAACGATTTCAATATATACTAGGAACTTTACAGATATTAAGTATGTTGACACAGATAGATATAAAATCAGATATAAATAGGGAATGCTGATTTAGACGAGCAAAACCAGTATTTAAGAACTCGGCTTGCTTTTAAAGTTCTAATAGTGGTAGTTTAAAAACCCGAGTTTTTACTCTTCATTGAAGCAGCATAGATTTAGGCCAAGTTTTATGAGATTGTAGTACAACTTTTCCAAAACATTGTAAAATAGCATAGGAATAAAACAATAAAACCGTAAAAATAATTGTTTAGAAAATATAGAAGAAGTCGGACCTATCCAAAGAACGTAGAGCAAAAAACTTATATTACATGTAGAAAAAAGTAATCCAAAAAATATCCTAATATTAGTAGTTCGAAGTTACATCTATACCAAAAAATGTACCCTGATCGTTGTGCCATATAGAAAGCCCCAACTTGTATGAATAAAATTCCACGAATTTAGTGTCATAAAAATATATAACTCAACACAGTAACCCTATTAAATGCACAATTATCTTAATTGTTACATTTGTTTGGTTAACAATATTCTAAAGGCAATATGAGCAATTTGGCATGTTTTATATTTGTGGCATATAATTATGTAGTAGTAATACTACTGTGATCTCGCGTGTTTTCTGAAATGTATCGTTAGGTAGAAGACTACGACCACGTTGGATGTCTAGAATGGACAAAATGTGTGAAAAATTAATAATTATAACTTTATAACTCAAGATTTTTATGGCCTAATCATGTTACTTTCGACAATTTTTATTTTATTTATGTTTATAAAATAGCAGGTATTTAGTTTAAACTTGTATATTATACTTTTGTAACGCAGTTTATCTAATTTTTTTTCAGATCTTTTTTATTTTGTGTTGTTGTTTTTTACATAACTATAAAATATATGTGTTCAATGTAATATGCATTACGAGAGATATAAAATAAATAAATTAAGAGCATTACATACAACGTGGTCCCAGTTCCTTGAAATGATCTGCCTTATAAATGTTTTTATATAGTGTGTCTCTATCTTGAATAATAATATATGTGTATATGTATAAGAATAGCAATCTATTTATAATGTAACTGTTTACTATGTATACTTGTTCTATTTACATATATACGTTGTAATCTAGTGTACTTCCGCTATCGAGGGTCTCATGCCTTAGTTCAATAAAATATCTGTAACTATACCTATTTTAAGGATAAACATATAATATGATATACAACTTCTTTTAGAACCTTATAAATATTTTAATTAACATTATAAATAATGTATCTATAAGTTTCAAACAAAACGAGCAAAACTATCCCTATTATAGAAACCTGAAACTATAATTTCCCTCAATATTCTATGGAATATTTTGTTAAGCTCGATATAATAATAAATAAATAAGTTCTTCCTAAAGTTAACGTGAAATTCTAAATTTGATTAGTGTTAGGTAAAAAATTGGTAAGTTATTGGAAAAATATTTTTACCCGTCTATCTATAATATTTTTTTGTGTATTTAAAAATATACAATCTATTTATATACTTTTCTTCGAATATCGAGTACTAAATGTTTGTGTCTATTATATTATCGTATACTTAATTCTATAACTTTTACTCCTTTTTAGATATATGTTGCATAAGAGATATTTTCTTTGTAAATTTAATCATATCAATATTTAAGGTCAGTTTTGAATATAATTCTCGTGGAATAATAATTCTTTATGATATTTTAAGCAATAAGCATCGATATTTCGCTTCGATTTTCTACTTATGTGTCGTGTTATCAGTGGTTATACTAGTTATTTATCAATTTGGCGTTTTTTATTAATCCTTCAGAACTTTACGGGTGAATTGAAATACTTTCACATTACAGAAAAAGATTTTCCGTCTATTCTACATTATAATTATACATAATGAATTTATTAATGTTACCGCATAAAAGTTTATTAAAAAAACTTCAGTCACCAAATCTGATGGTAACTTATTAATATTAAGGCACGTGTTCTCCGATAAGATAATTGGACTGTTACATTTTAATTGAAGTTTTTGACGGAAGTTTTCATACATACTACGTCGAAGTTAACCGACGAAGCTGCTAAGTGCTTGATTAACTTTCGGAGAACACCACCCTTACTCTTCTAGTCATTATTATCAGTATGTTCCTGTCGGAAGTTGTGAGAATCAAGTACATTATGTAAAATAAGTTATTTTACTTAGTTATGTAACGGAGCCTCTGTTACATTAATTGATCTATTATTTTGCAATCATCACCCCCTCTCCAATAAAAGTTTATTCAGTAGATATTTACGGTGTGTACTTCAAATGCTTGTAATGGATTGTATACGAATGGTATCAATTAGGTCATGCAAGACCAAAGTCGAATGTTTTTAAACTTAAAAATATACCTTATCTTAAAAATACCTATGCTCAGGATTTAACTGCCTTTTGTATTATTACTGTGGAAGTGTTAATGCTATGTGGAGCATGTAGCGTAGGCAATCCTAGCGATGTTGCTACGAGGAGCTAAATCCGTAGGCAATCATAGCGATATTGATACGAGGAGCTACGCGCGTAGGCTATCGTAGCACTATTGCTACGAGGAACTACGCGCGTAGGCTATCGTAGCACTATTGCTACGAGGAGCTACGCGCGTAGGCTATCGTAGCACTATTGCTACGAGGAGCTACGCGCGAAGGCAATCATAGCGATATTGCTACGAGGAGCTACGCGCGTAGGCTATCGTAGCACGATTGCTAAGAGTAGCTGCGCGCGTAGGCTATCTAATCGTTATTGCTATGACAAAACGGGCAGGAAATAATTTACCTAACTAAAGATCCCTTGAACGTCCCTTCGTATGTTAAAGATTAGGTTGTTTTACATGCTCAATTTAATTAAAAAATATGTGTATAAGTTTGAATGTGTTTTTTATATGATTTGCACATTTTTAGAAACCACCTACCGAACAATATAAAAGTTTTACAAAAAAAATGGAATGGACTCACCTAGGTGCAAAAAATAACAAATCTCGATTTAGTCCAAGATAAAAAAAATCCTATGTGTTATTATAAATTATCATTTAAATACAAATTTAAAAAATGTGCAAATACATACAATTTGAACAAGTGTTGTGTTTCGATACATCTGAATTTATGAATTGAATAGGGTCAATACTTATTATGGATATTCTTCTTGATATTTTCTCTCGGTATTTATATTTGGGAATTCATTAAATTATATTGTTACTCGAAAAATTGCGTATTTTATTTCATGAAGACCACAACAAAATACGATGTCGTAATTTTAAAGGAGACCTACAGGGTCATGACATGTGAGGTATCAAATCAAGGTATCAATTTACATTTTTGTACATTTCAAAATAGTTTTTGAAATTATTTTTGTAAGTATTAAACTTTTCAAAATATTTTGGAAAAAGTCGACAAAATTACTCATTCCCCCCTATCTCCAAAGTTTGCAGAGCAGTCCATCTGAAATGTATGTACTAGTGCGTTTGTAGATATGGATCTACATTTTACAGGAAAAATTTATACAAGTCGGTAGAACGAAGCGCACTTTTTAAAAAAATTACAATAAGAGGGAGTAATTTTCAAACGCCCCCCCGTTCGAAAATTATCTCACCGAATGGGTATCAAATGAAAGCTATCGGTTTGTACGTTTCAAAACAGTTTTAAATTTCTGTAACTTTGGTACTTATACTTTGGAAAAAGTCGACTGAATTACCTATTCCCCTAACTCCAAAGTTTGCAGAGCGATCTATCTGAAATGTTTGTAGCGTTTGTAGATATGGATATATATATTTTACAGGAAAAATAAAGAGGTGGGATAATTTTCAAAAGAGTTGGGTATCAAATGAAAGATATCGGTTTGTACATGTCAAAACAGTTTTAGAAATTTCTGTAGGTTTCATACTTTTTGAAATATTTTGAAAACAGTCGAAAAATTACCTATTAGAAATAAAGTTATTGAAATCTGAAATTACACAAAATAAACTAAATTCGACTCTACTAATCTCTTATTCCGTCCGTATTCACAGAGCTTGTCACGGCCCTGCGCAAACTGTCTGCCTCAATACGAGTCTTAGACAATATTGAGTGTCATTTTGTAAGGTTCTAGGTATCTACGGAGGAGGCGGCAGCTGATCAAAGAATACACTACATAGATAGGTTTTTTTATTAAACATTATACACAGATAATACCCAGAACACCCGGAACAAATATTTGCAGATCGTACAAACATTTTTCCCAAGGCGGGAATCGAACCCGCAACCTGCTGCGTCGAACCTTTGCCCGCCGCGCCACATTGGTCGTCAATATAAAAGAATGTTTGTCCAATAATTTCAGAACATAAAACTCACCAATCACTTCAAAGCCGCCTTTATTCGTTGCAACGACTGGTTCTTCCCCAACAAATCCATCATCTCGGCCACACCCGGTCCTTCTTCAAGCCCACTCAAAATAGACCTTAACATCTTCATAAGTACAGGGAATTTAACACCATTTTCCTTTGAAAACGTCCTCAAATGCTCTTTCAGCCTTTTCTCTTCAAACTTATCAATATTTTCTAGATTTTGTATTAGTTTTGTTAGTAGTTGTTTGTCTAAGTTCGTTTGATTTGAAGGTAGGATCCAAAAGAAACCGTATTTATTGGAGGTTAGATCTTCTATCCGTGTGATCCGGCTTGTTGACCAGTTTAGAACGTTTTTTACGTGCTCGGCTGAAAGAAAATTACTTATTAGTCAAAATCTACTGTTTTCATATTTCAGGGCAAGTTTCTCAGACAACTTTTGTGTGAAAAGAAAGCTTAAATATGTGATTGGAGACAGTGAAGAATTGGACATGCTTATTTTGTAAACTGGGGAGCGCTGCCTTCTCAAAACTTATTGGGATCCTTTAGTGTACATTTTCGGTGAATAGCGGGCGTGGATTTTTGGGCCGATTTATCAAAGCGGAGCGGCTGCTTAAAAGATACAGTAGAATACTTAATTCTTTTTTTTCACGAAATAAAACAAATACCTAAAAAAATATATGTAAAACTTAAAACTAGAGAGGAGCTCGTATATGTAGTCATGTAATGCTATTTCAACACCATGTTATTTTTATTTGACACATCGCTCTAACCCTCTTTGAGCCGCAACCTCAGGAGTAAGTACCTACATCGCTCGAATCAGCTATGTCCGGCTCATATCTCAGAAAGCGACTTCCTGAGATATTTACGAGAAGAGTAAAAGCCTCATAATATTCTAAGCTATTGTAACTTGTAAGGCCGAAAATAGGCAGTTGGCTACCTGAAGTATTCCTCTCATGGTTCGAAAACCTGTCATCAACCAGTCCTTGCAACCTCTTCACCAGCGATTCCGACAGCCGTTCGTCCTTCAACTGCCGCTTGAGTTCCAGCCGGTTGCATTCTTCGAGGAGGTCCGTGTTGAGACGGGACGGATGGCACGAGATGTTGGCTATCCGGAACTGGAATTAAATGTTAGGTTTCTTATGTCACGTATGACCAGAATTAATCTACGACTATTTTGTGCCCGCGGCTTCGCACGTGTTGTTTCTATGGAAACGTTTAAAGGTTATTTATCATCATCATCATCATCATCAATCTATCTTAGTCCACTGCTGGACATAGGCCTTCCCCAATGAGCGCCATAGCGCCCTGTCTTCAGCTTGCTGCGTCCAGCATCTGCAGTCTTTCGCAGATCGTCATCCCACCTGGCAAGGTTATTTATATCCCATGGGAATTGATATATGGGATGCAGAATAGCCTATGTGTTATTCCAGGTCTACATCTATGCAAAGTTTCGACCCCATCCGTTCAGTAGTTTTGGCGTGGAGAAGCTTGAAAGAAATTGAAGTTTTGGTTTAAGGGTGAATTTTGAGGATGGTTATTTATAGATGTAGCTTATTTATAGCAATACCTCTGAGCTCAATTCCTCCATGCTCTTTATCCGAACGCCTGAACCCGGAACGTGATCGAAACCGCCGCCTGCTAACGTTATGTAATTTACCAGTGCTAACGGGAACACTCCTGAAAAATACATAATAGTGGTTAATACCCATTGTGACACGACCGTAGAGAACAGGCGCAGGACCAACGGCTTAAGAGGGCGCATTGCGCGCCATTTTGTAAAAAGGATAGGCAAACGATTTCGCGTTCATAGGAGCGGGAGAGAGCGTTTTTGGAACGGCGGCGTAAGCGCAAAAATCAAGTTTGTTTCGCTTATTTACAAGAAAACTATACAACTTATGATGAAACTGGTTATGGAACCAAATAATTACGTAGGTTACGTATCAAAACATAAATCATTTCAATAGACCGCAGGGTGATCTCGACCAAATTATGTGCGAAACAGTGCACTTTCCTGATTTTTTTTTATCGCACTTTTTTTTCGCAATCTTGTTTTCACATTCAAGGAACCTAAGAAAAAAATGTAGAATTTTATGTAATAGGAGTTTTTTACCATGAGGATCCCGTGAGTGCCCCCTTAAAGTGCTTTCCAAGGTTCGCCCCATAACGTGCTTTCCGAGGCACGGGGGTGTAACAAAGCCAACTGCATGATTCTGCTGAAGTACGGCTGCTATTGTTACTGTGAACGTCTTTACGAGTGTTTCTTCTCACGGCAGTATCAATATATATTTGTTATTGGTATTGCTTTGATCGTGTGTTGCCGGCTTAGAATTTGCACCACCCCAACCCTTCCCGCAGGTGACGTAAGAGGCGACTAAGAAACATGCACCCCTTGCAGAACAGATCCACCACCAACATGCGATCCCCAACCCGCATGCCCAGCGCTGCAGCGTGGGAATTATAGCGGTACCTACGTTTTGTTCTGATCATAAGAGTCAATGTGATACAGCCTGATGATAAGTGCACTTCAGGACAGACGTCGCCTGATACGCGCCCGCATCAGGCGAGGCTTAACCAGAAGTGCAGTGGTTAAGGCTGTTCACTTGTTGTTATAATCATTTAGGCATCACATGACAAGTACAAAGTAACTTAACTGGGGCCCATAGAATATAATAATATAATACTATATAATATAACCATATAATACCTTAGAGACTAGCATACAATTATAAATAACATATAAGAGAATCGTGTCATTGGCACTGGTTCGATGACGTTATGTGATTCCTTTCAAGAAAATTTCAGTACCTGCATATTTTGTAAACAGTCTAGTAGGTACCCTGTGAGATAGGTAACATGGTGGCAATTATTTCTATTGAATAACTGCGAGGCAAAGATTATTCTGATGAATGGAGTCCCTAAAAATGGCTGATTTCACACGTTCTAGCCCCAAATATTTATTTATTTATATCTAAAACGTACAACTATTTTTACAGGACACAATAAAATAGTGTACCTATTCTTATTAATATATATTATTCACATAAAAAAATCATTAAACCTTATAAAAATTTAATCTAATAAAATAAAATTTACCCACATGTCAATCTATTATTATAAATATATAACATAATTCTCCCAAACGTTATTGTGTTCTCTGCCCAAAATAAATAAAAATACAAAAATAATGAATTTGAATTTCTCTTAAACGTGTGTGATTTAAATCACACACTTAAAAGCAGAAAGTGAATCTAAAGAGTTACAATTAAAAGATGTTACTTTACCTTTACTTCTATAATCTTCGACTTTAACGTCACTCTGCCGTTTGCTCAGCTTCGTGCCATCAGCATTCACGATCAAAGGGAGATGCCCAAACAGCGGTGGTTTCCATCCAAACGCTCTGGAAGATTAACCATTATCTTTAACATTAACATACGACTTCAGTGGCGCAGCAGGCGAAAGTCCCCCTGCGACGCAGGAGATTGCAGGTTCGATTCCCGCCTCGGGAAAAATATTTGTAAGATCCGCAGATATATGTAAGTAGGTACATATAATAAAAAATATATATTTATGTAATGTGTTGTATTTGATAGTTAAGATAGGTATTTTGTGGTAATAACAGAATAAAACAATTACAACTAGTATATACACTTAATATCTATTTCTTAAAAATCTAAGCCGTCACCAGAAGGCAGAGTGCCCAGAATGCTGGCAGCATTACCACGTTGAATGGCAATGCTAATTCGTTGACCGAAATAGAAGCCAGCATTCCGATCACCTGTCGACGCTACAAGAAGTTTGGTAATATCTTTATAAATGGCGTGTGCTCCAGGTCCCCAAGGACCAAGGGTTTCAACCCCAAACGGCTCAAATAGGTAACCTCGGTCAAGATTAGCGTATTTTCGCCGTTTGAGGGACTCCGCTGATGTTGCTGCGGAGCCGGCCCTTACCGATGTCCCTGCAAGATGTGAAGGCGCTAGGGTATCTACACATGTGTTGTATTAAGTATATCAGTTATCTAGTACCTACCCATAACACAAGCTCTGCTTAGCTTGGGAATTCTAAGGGTGTCATTAAACAAAACCAGACAACGGAAGCTCACCTATATATAAGCAAATGCTTAGTTGTAGAGATCTGCCACTCCGCTCCCCTAAGTACATGCGTGATACCCATGAAATGGTCATCGACCACATTAGCGAAGTGGTACGTCGGATACCCGTCACTCTTCATCAGCACCGGGTCGCCTTCGTTGAGGGTTATGTCGTATGCTATGCCTCCGAAGATCAGGTCTTCGAAGAACTTTATATCAGGAGTCAGCTGAAATGGTAAAGAACTGTTAAAGAAATATTGCTGGGGTTTTATTGACGACTTCTGTGGCGCAACAGAACATCTGCCTGCGACGCAGGTGGTTGTGGGTTCGATCTATCCCTGATAGTACAAACATTCAGATATTTGTTCCCGGTGTTCTGGGTGTTTCTATGTATAATAAAAAATATCATAATATCTATGTAATCTAGATAATCTAGTAATCTAGATGTAAAAGAAATTCGTGTTAGTTACACTATTTAAAGCTCAACGGCTGAACGGATCTTGGTGAAATTTGGCAGCGAGGTAGATGGTATCCCGGGGCCGGGGGGGGGGGGTAAGGTAGCCTATGTCCGGACATAGGCTACCTTTTATTCCGGAAAAAAGCGTGCGAAGCCGCGGGCTGCAGCTAGTGTATTATAATATCAGTTATCTAGTAGACATAGACATAGACAATCATTTATTTGCTGCTCAAACACCTCACACAATAAGTACAAAACAGATATAAATATACATTTTGAAAAATAGTTAACTTATATTGCGACAAAAACAATTAGGTACACAAAAATATTTTCAAAAAGTAGATTGGGCTGAGTGTTACAGCAGCAAAAAGGTCTCGGCTCAGCATAAATGCCTTACCACTCAATAGTAGATAGGCGCTGATATTCTGCCGAAACCATTATAGTCACAAGACCCTAAACCATATAGTACCAATAACACGGGCCCTGCTTGGCTTGGGGTGAGTTGTCCAGCATTATTTATTATGGTAACTATAGGTTATCGCTGCGGTTGCTTATGTGGAAGGTACTTATTTGGATAAAATTACGCCTTTCGCTCAGGGATGATGAAGCTACCATCAGAAAATAATTATCAGATCCGAAGAAATCTTTTCAAATTTATCATACTGAATTCATATTTATTTAACATTATAAATTTTAACTATTGGTTAACTGTTGGTTATAGAAAAGAGATGACAATACATGGCAAAGTCAATATTGGCAAGATAAACCCTTTAAATAAACTGGCAGCTGTCCTTTTATTCTGAATTATATCATAGCTAGCACAAGTTATGCCGTGCAATTATAAGCAAGTTATATATGTTTTTTTCGTAATAGAATTAAATACCTAGTCAAAACTGTCACAAGCTTAACAAAAATAACATGGGTAACTTTACCATCTACATAGCTTTTGTTTGTTAAATGAAGAGGCAGACAAACCCACCTTAAACCTAACACAATAAGGAACCCCAGCCTTCATCTTCTCAGTAATATCCTCGTGAGATAGATCCCGGCAGCGGTTATCATACTTGGGTATCTGCTGATTCTTCATGGCTTCTCTTCTGATCATGTTCAGCCGTCGTTCAGTGCAGAAGCATTTGTATGCTGAGCCATTGTCTAGGAGCTTTAAAATGTGTTCTCTAGAAGGAAGATTGAAAATAAATAAGTTTACAGTGAAAACCCCTCTCAACTAGATAAAACACTTCAGAATTGGGTGCACAGGCACATCATTTACAGAAAGTACTAAGTAACTCGTATTTCAATGCCTACTGCATTCAAATATGAGAACTTAATAGCTGTGTCTGTGCATTAATAATTTGAAAGAAAGTAGGTGGGTTACTCACCTGTAAATATCAAGCCTATGGCTTTGGACATAGGGTCCACACTTTCCTGCTGATTGTGGACCTTCATCACATTCTATTCCAGCCCAATTCAAATCACATAACAACGAATCTACGGAACCATCGACTTTCCTCGTCTGGTCTGTGTCCTCGATTCGAAGAACGAAAGCGCCGCCTTTGCTCTTAGCGAACAGGTAATTGTACAAAGCAGTTCTCAAACCTCCTAAGTGTAGATATCCTGTAGGACTAGGGGCAAATCTCACTCGAGGAACATTGGATGTTAATGTTCTGAACGGATTCGAGTTAGGTGAGAATAACACGCGTTTAATGAATAAAATCCGCATTATTTTGATTATATTATAAAATGGCACCTTTGTCTTGTTTACTGCTAAAAAGGTTAGACAATTTTTCTTTGTTTTGAATATTTTCAGGATATATAAATTTACAAACAGCTTGCTGCGGGCTGCGCTGCGAGCGATCAGCTGTTTTTGACAGTTGCATTCGGCATAGGCATCGTTTGACGTAGTGTATTTAGTTGAAAACCGTTTCGATACCTTATTGTATGTCCATATTCCACAGAATATAGACGTCGCTTTTGAACGAAGTAAAAAGTGTTTCCCCTCAAACAAAATACCCCAAATGCTGGAACTTATAGGCTTTTTACTTCTATAAGGTCCTATCAGACAGAAAGCGATCACGCACGCTTTCAAGCGTTCCGAGTTCCATGCAACACAACGCAGCGTTCTGTGTTCGTTGAGCTGCATGAAACGCGTAAAAGCATTCTGTCTACACGATGTGGGATGTACAGCATTAGCAGTAGATCTTTCGATGTTTGAATATGACAGTACGGGCACCACCCCGCCCGCTATCCGTCCGCCCGTAGCTGTCCGCTAGTTATGCCCGTAGTCCGGTCTATGAAGATTATATGCGACGGTTTGAGTAGTGTCACGCCACGCGCGTCTTGAGGAGGTCGACTCACGTTCTTTTTCGCGCCATTTTTTGTGACCAACTTTATGGAGTAGCGAGAGAAATGTAAGTATTTTGACTGTTATTTGTGCTTACTACGGTTCATTGGGCCACTAAGCTTAGTAAACAATGTAGTGTAGACTGGTAAATGCATTTCTAAAATGGTCATTTGGATGTGTAAATGAATGACCATTTATTTAGTTTTAGATGAATTCAGATCGCATTAGCCGTCTTCTGGAAGATGTTTCAACGCCGGAATCGAGCGAAAATTAAGACCCGTACCACGATGACGAAGGGGGTATGGCTCTGACGAAGATTATCTGCCAGATCGGATACTTCCAGCTGTAGCAGGCTTACGGCTATGGAAGTACTGTCTTGGTAAATTATTCTTTAGTTTTGCTTATAAGGCACTACTGATATATCAGTGGTCATAACTTGTATGGGCAATTTTACTGTCATAACACATAGTTTGAAAAAAGTGAGCACCGTCCCGCATCGTGATAATAGGACCCTGCACTCAAACATATTGTGCTCTCATTCAAATTATGTTATTATGATGTAATAAAATGAAATAATAGTAACTTCTTACTGTTTTATTAATAAAATTAATTATGTTATGATATCAAATCTTAAATTAAGTTGTTTTTTTATATAGATTATCGTCCCGAAGAAACATTAACATCTATAAGAGATAGTACAGAAAATGGAAAAATAAACAATAATGAACGATTACAGTTGGTATGTAAAGTAGATTTGGCTTTTTCGACTTGTGGGAGTACCATAAATAAACATGAAAATATTAAGTTCATTGTTTGGTCGAATTAAAATATGTACTTTTTCAGGCTCATGAAAATTTACCCTCTGCAAATTTTGAATCGTGTGACTGAGTACCTACAGCAGACCTTCAAAGCGCATAAGGTACAAAAACGTAAATTGATAAGATTTGACCTTCACTTTTTGCACTAATCTTTAGGTTCGATAATTTTGTTTTAGCTGCGTAGGTAGGTATATATATAAACAAAGGCAGGCATCTATTTCAAATAGAGACAATCTTTGATAGATTTGAAACTGATTTTCATGTTGTTTTCAGAAGAATAATATCGAAACTGAATTTAATGACGGAGTTGAAGAAGAACCAAGAAAAACAAAATTTAAAATGAAAAACAAAATTTAAAAATGCTCTTGTTTTAATTGTATTGTTTTCATTTATTTCAGATAATAATCCATTTTACACATACACACAATCAAATAAAATTCAAAATTTCAGTCAATACCTAACATAAGATTAGATAAATTACATTACAGATTAAAATTATTACAATAAATTAAATTAACACGTTGATGGACAATACCAGTTTATTGATTGTTACTGATTGATTTGTCACTACTTTTTTTCATACCTATAGACGTAGTGTCACAATGCGTGGTAAAATTTTAGGTAACACGACAGTACCTCTACGTCTATAGGCGTATATGGCAGATGGCAGATGGCTCATAATCTTTGTCATTTCCATACTCCTCATCGTCAGCAAAAGGGTTTTCACTTGACTCAGGAGTAGAAACCGCATCAAACAAGTCTTGGAGTATTTTTTGTTGGTCTTTATAGGAATCCCTAGCCGCCATCTGCAAATAATTATCAATGTATTTTAGTATCACTAAAAATTGCTCAAAAAATACAAATGCATGAGAAATATATTGTTTACGGATACAATATAAACTTGAATTAGTGTTATATAAATAAAAAAAAAACAGAAATAACGTTTACCAAAAACATTAATTTACTAATCTTTCAATACGATTGACCCGCCAAAATAGCGCGAAAGCACTTAGAAACGCGCGGGGCACTGCCGCTGCGCACTACTCGACTGAATGTATGAAAACACGACGTTCACGGACGTAGTGTGCGTGCGGAGGGGGAGCGGAAAAGTGTGTGTAACCGTGGGTGTTTTGAACTTTTATAATTGATTTCATGGTGACAGTATAAAAATCTAAGTTACCTCTACGGTGACACTACAGCAATCGATCGAGTGATCGATTTTCCATACAAATATTCCTAATATTTGTATGGAAAATCGATCGTCTTAGGGCGTACTGACTTTGGCTTAATCTAAACTCTTACGTCGAGAGGCGTACTGTCGTATCGCTTTTTAACTCTTTACGTCTGTGGGCGGTAGTGTCCAGCAATGTGTTAAGTTACAGTAGGTATATTATATTTTATTTATTATAATAATTTTAATATTTTGTTTATTTTATTTTGCACAACACATAGTGTGGTAAGACAACATATGCGTCTCAGTCCAGTGTCTGAGAATGGGGCCATTCACCCGCTCAGCCACCGTGACTAAGAGGCTGTTGGGGCTGGCGCGTACCCGCCGCATCAGAGAGGCGACACGCTTGCGCATAATGGCGTGATAATCGTCCACTCGCGCCTCCGCAAACATACCTGACGCGCTGCAGTAGCGCGGCAGCCCCACCAGCATCCGTTAATGGAAGCTCATACTTTTGAAGAAAGAGGATCGTGCGTAACGCCTATAAATATCATCATCTGATATTGAATCTGCTCTAAATACACCTAAAACACACATTTTAAAGCAAAAACTAAGCAACTATCTATTTTGGCAGTAAAACGACTATCACAGATCAGAAATCTAGATCGCAGAAATAAAAGATTAACTATGAAGAATATTTCGCTTAAAACTATTTTATCCCAATTGACGAAATATGGATTTGGCGATACTACAGAAAATACTGCATTGAATGAATTTTCTGATGATATAATTTTAGCCCTTAAAAGGAAAAAGTCAAAACAAGGACGAAGCATCATAAAGTTTACGCCAGTGATTAAAAAGTTCGCTTTAACGCTAAGGTATTATTCACCAGCAGGATACAAATGTGAGACAACAGTTTTTTTCATCTCTTCCTCATCCGTCCACCTTGTCTAAATGGTGTCAATCAACAACCTAACAAGTTAATGGTTTCTTGTGCTTCTTTACTTTACCTACCTTAAAAATATTGAAGTGAACAAAAAATCACTATATTTCCTAGTTTTACTTTTGTAATGTGTCCAAGGTTCCTGTAATATCTAAAGGAAATAAAGCAGTTTGATATTTTATATTAATTGATTAAATTGTAAAAAGTAACAAAAAACATTCTTTGAGCTATGTCTATAACTTTGGTTCTCTGTCGGATGTATTCGTTACGAATCCTATCCTTCAGAGAAGAGTGAGTGTCCACGTCTCAGCTCCGTAGGACCTAACTAAAATCTTTAATTTTTATAAAATATTCTGCTAAAATCTTATCTTGGACTATGGGAAGGTTGTCGGATTGGCCTTTTTGAAATCTTTCTTCCATTTTAGTTCTAAAACAATAATTTACACAATACACTTAACCAACTATCATTATTTAAAATCAATAAAAAACACCAGAGGGCACGAGAGCAAACAACTTACCCGCGAAATGTACAACGGACGTATGAGGTAAGCGTTCGCGCCGCGCCGTATGGGGGCGAAGACGTCACGCTACTCGCGAACACTGACGAGATTTAGAAAACCTACGTTAACTTCCCACGCATCTAACGTCGGTAATATTGCACCGATCAATATGAAATTGAAACTTGAATAGGTACCTAATGTCTAGACTTTGATTATACGTACTTAAAAGTAGGTAGGTATAATATTGTTAATCATTTGTTAGGTACAAGTTTCACCCCCCCCCCCCCCCTCGGGAAAATTTTACATCCGTTCGTCACTGGCTAAAGAGGACTCTTTTTAGTCAGGTCAAGAAAAAAAAACAAATATTTAGAAGTAAACATATTAAGTAGAATTACTGTTACGGATACAAGCTGAAAGCCTGAAATGTCAGCCCAATAAGAGGCACAGCACAGGGGACTAGGTACATTGCACATTGGTTGTTCCATTTATTGTTGAGTAGGTAGGTACAAATGGAATATTTTGTTGCTAGCATGAAACACTATTGTCTATGGTCATTTGTTATTTCACAGAGGTTTCGATGTCGAAATAGCAGTGAAAGTCATTAGAATTTACAAAAATCTTTCCAAAATGGTGAGTAATTGATGCGTTTAAACTTTCTTCGACGCATTTTTCGTATGCACGCTCCATATTTTGTTATAAAATATAACCATTACGATCCTCAACCCACAAAATAAGGTTATGAACTGACGTTCGTACATTTATTTTCAGAATAAACTAAAATCGTCACAGAGAGACAAAGTGAAGAAATTCGTCGCATTTACACAGACGAGCGAAAGCACAGCGATCAACTGTTTGACGCAGAACGATTGGAAACTAGACCTAGCAAGCGACAATTACTTCCAGAACCCTGACGCCTATTACAAAGATCCTGCTAAGACTGTAGTGGACAGAAAGAAACTAGAACAACTCTTCTACAAATACAAGGATCTCCACGAGAATGATAAGATAATGTTAGATGGTATAATGAAGTTCCTTGAAGATGTGAACCTTAGTCCTGAATCTATTCTTGTTCTAATCATAGCCTGGAAGTGTAAAGCAGCAGTGCAATGTGAATTTACTAGAGAAGAGTTCACTTCAGGCTTCATCGAGCTCGGGGTTGATAGCATAGACAAGTTAAAAGCAAAACTACCAACACTAGAAGCAGAAATCAAAGATGTGAACAAATTTAAAGATTTCTACCACTTTACATTCAATTATGCAAAAAACGTAGGGCAAAAAGGCTTAGACCTTGATATGGCGATAGCTTATTGGAATATTGTACTCCATGGGAGATTTAAGTTCCTAGATGCATGGTGCCAGTTTCTCACGGTGAGTAAAATAAATAAATAATGCACAAAAAATACAATCCACACAGCATCATCTAAACTAAGCAGAGCTTGTGTTATGGGTACTAGATGACTGATATACATAATACAGAACATTACACAGATAGATATTCTTATTTAACATAGAAGATACCCAAAACATATAACTGTACAAACGTTTGCCCCAAGGTGGGAATCAAACCCGCAACCTCCTGTTTTGCAGGCGGACCTTCGCCCGCTTTCACACATTGGTCATACAAAAATCATAAATTTATAAAAAACCAAAATTCTTTTAACTAAAATAATATACCCATACTCAAACTATGTTCTTACAGGAATGCCGAACTTAAGAGTTCTTATTGGCTAATTTAGTTTATTATTATCTTACCAAGTCTTATTTTGCATACAATCCTTAATTCTTTACTTTGCAAACACGTGTTTTGACCTGGTTACATAACTTGGATTAAATGAATGCATAAAAAAATAGTGTCTCAATGAAAGTGTGCGTAAAAGATAATAATAAGATTTATTTTTTAATAAAGTACAGAGGCCCAATAGTTATACAACTGTTTGTATAACTAACTGTGCCAAATTGATAATGTTATCAATTAGCAAATCAAATTATAATAAAATTATTAGCTAATCAATTTCTATCACCTTCCTATCGAATGCCATCATGATTGCAAGCGCTGATTCGTAAAACAGTGCCAATTCTTATCATATTCTACTTCTAGTCCTGTGTTGGTTGGTGTACAATAAAAACAAAATCAGTTACTTAACTATTTCAAGGCCAGTGATTTGCCTTCAAGGGAAAGTTTACAAGTGTAGTTCTTTTACTATTTTATTTTGATGACCTTGAAAATTCTTGAATTACTTATATGCATTTATAAAAATAGTTGTATTTATTGTATTTGCAATTTTAAGAGCTATAAATTTCACTGTAAGACATAGAGATGGCAAGACCTATTATAGGGTATTTCCCGTTGACCTTGAATTATAACATAAAGCAAGAAGCTAGGTCTTATAGCACAAATACCTAAAGGGAAAAATCCGAAAACCACAATTTTGTAGTTTCATTACAAAAATGATACCTCCGCCTCGCGTTCCTAAGAAAAGCAGGTTTGCACTAAGGGTCTGAGTCGATTTTTTTGCTCACAAGTACAAGTTTGTACGAAACCCTTTGTTGCGCGAGTTTCCGCGTGAGGTTCCGACACGGTCTTGATATTTTATTTTAACATTAAGTATGAAAATGTTTGGGACATGCAAACTTATTATCTGAACTATATGTTGAAATGTAGGATAAAATAGGCAAGTAGCTAAAACTAACTTCAAAGCGACTTTGGAACAACATAAAAAAGCAATTGTTTTGCATAAATTTCAGGAGCATCACAAGAGATCAATACCTAAAGACACATGGAACCTTCTGCTCGACTTTGCTACGCAAATAGACGATGGCATGAGCAACTATGATGCAGAAGGTGCCTGGCCGGTCCTCATCGATGACTTTGTGGAGTGGTGCCAGAAGCAGGGCCTCACAGCAGCCAATGAACCAGCGTCAGGGTAGCCATCACTGCCTTGCTACCAACAATACGAAGAGATTGAACAGGACAATGATGTTCACAGGCCTAGGTACACCAAAGCACTGAAGACGTGCATCCTTGTGCTACTGTCCAGATTTGTGATATTTGGCCTGGAGCTGGGCGCAGTCGAATGGGTTGCTGTCTTCCTCGTATTCGAGTTGTGTAGCTGAACAATGTGACGTCAGTGCAGATTATAAACAGTGTGGAGTGTGTTTAAGTGAATTTTAAGCTTTACGGTTTTCATCACTACTGTTGAGCTGTTTAACTGTTCGTCCGCTAGTTGAAATTCTCGTAAGTCTCATTGATGATTACCTACTTGGGTATAAGATCAAAGGATTTTTTCAAACTTTCCCTTGAATTTTGAACATTTCTCCTTGTAGTTTTAGTAATGCCGTGAAACTATACATTAAGATGTAAATATGTACATAAAACACATTAATGATATTACATTTTATAGTTATTGAAGCTTAGATCTTTGTTTTAAATTTTTTATATTCAATATTCATTTGACAAAAAGATCAGAAATCAAAAGCAAACTGCTCATTTATTTATTGTTAGAATTGGCACATCGTGACTTCTATTTCAATCACTATTTAACATTGGGCAAAAGTGCAATTTTGACGTGAATATGTGCGCAATCGCCAAACCTGTTCTTCACTTGTATTTTAGGTATTTTTGAGGATTGGTATTACAATATCAATTTTCCTGCGAAATCGAAGTAGTAGTATAAAAACCATAGTTGTTACTCATATCAGCAATAAATATTATCTCACAACTACTAAAATGAGTGAGATAAAAATAGTAGGTATATTAATTGTTTTTGCTGTAAAACAAAATATTTTCTATTGTTATGTACTGTGTGAAGTGATGTGATGTTACTTCTAGGCTAACATTCAAATCATATTTAACGTTTGGTACTTAGATCAATGTACAAAAAGAGGAAATTGATGTATTGAGGAAAAATTACATTTAATTGTTAAAATAATTTAGTATAGTTTCCTTTTCCAGGTTAATTTATCTCATCATACCTCTTGGAACTTCAAGCAGTTCTTGAGAAGTGGAATGATAGCTATACCAAGCTAAGGTTTTATTATCTCTGTCAGTCTTGTCTTTTATGGACGGATTAGTCATGTAGCAGGAGGCAGCAAATGCTACGGCCGAGCCCCGCCCCTACTAGAGGGCCTCACGCTTGTGCCCAAATAAATTTTAAAAAATATTAAGTTGTAAAAGCGCTTTTCAGCAATCTATAGGAGAAAAAGCAAGCAAATTACAAAATACGAAAAATAAAGCAGATCTCATTGAAGAATAAGAAAAATTCGAGTTTTTAATGCTTAGACCATCAGAAATCGATAAATCGATAATGTAACAATGGCTGGCAGCATTACCCTAACGCATATGACTTTAATGCTGAATCTGGCCCCAGATCGACGGAGTGGAGCGCTTACACCGGGCGCCAGAAAAATCGCAAAAACATTTTCATTGCGCGCGAATCGGAATCAGTAGCAGCAGAGCTATTCAGACTCCGCTACTGAGTCGTCGACACGGAATCTGACAGATTCGCGCGAAATTCAAATATTTTAGCGGTTTTTAATATTTTCCGCGATCTAAACCAGTAAAGTAGTTTTCCACAAATCTTAGACTATTTTCTATGAACCCATGTTACACCCACCCTCAAGAAAAAAAGAGCGAACAAGAGACCCAATATGGGGGTTACTTTTTTATGAGTGACCCAAATTGGGTCGCTTGCCAACTGAGAAGGGTGCTATGATATAGCTTTGGTAATATGTTGATTTTTAGTAACAAAGCTCTTAAATTATTAATTGCTCCAAAAGTACCTACCATTAAATCGAAATTTGTTGAAACATGGTTTCATAGAAAATGTTTTATTCTTTATGGAAAACTACTTTTCTGGTAGTTTAATACCTTGTAGAACGCAGAAAATATTAAAACCAATAAAATATTTGGATTTTGCGGGAATCTGTGTCAGATTCCGTGTCGATCACTCGGTGGTCAAGTCTGAAATTCTGAATAGCACTGGCTGACATGATTACAATAGAATTAGAATAGCCCTGCAAATGATAGATACATAACTAGTTAGACATCAAGAATGAATACCGTTACATCGTATAAACATACATATTTATCTACGACGACGGGAATCGAACCCGCAACCTTTGTCGCAGGCGGGCCTTCGCCCGTTGCGTTGCGTGCGCCTCTGTTTTTGTTCGTTAAGGGTCGTCTTCTTCTTTTACCTTTGGCTCTGCATCATGGTTTGATACATCTGCCAATGTCAGTTTCCAATTAAAATGTTTGTCATTGATTTGTCAGTCATGTCAATGTCAGTTTTATTTTGTGTCTGTCAAGTCAATGTGTCATGTCAAATCAAGTTAACAATAGTGAAAAAACAAAAAACTTAGTATCATTATCAACTTTCAGTGGTGAAAAATAACTGAAATAATGGCTGTGCGATTAGGAGGTGCTCTAAAAGAGCTCCGGATTCATTTGTGCCAGACTAGCAAGCAATCAGAGGGCGTAAGGTGAGTATTTTGATTACATAAACACTAGCATAACCTCACACTTCGGTTCTAAAATGGTTGAACAATGATATCTTATTTTCTTGCAGAGAATTTATACAAAAGCACTATGTGAACATCAAGACAGAGAACCCTGACTTCCCGATCCTGATCCGTGAATGCAGCGGTACCCAGCCCCGCATTTGGGCTCGCTATGGTAAATATCAAGTTCTCTATTACAAAATTTAGCCTTAGCTTATTTGTTATTTTCATTAATGATGTTGTTATTTATTTTTATGTCATCAAAGTTATAGTTATTTGTGTTCGAGGTAAAAATCTTATTGGTGTATTTTCAAAATTTACCACACTTAATATTATTTTAATTACGTCCATTCCAAGACTATGAAATTTCCATGAACTGGACACTGGCAGAAAAGTGTCAAACCACTTACACATATTGCCAATAACAAAGAAGTCAAGTCTATACCAGCCAGCTCTGTGCACTAGGAAGAGGTCTGGAAGTCTCAAGCTTATCTCTAATGTTTGAAACACTGGACAGTGACAAAGTCATCCTGCGGTTCCAGCTCCATAAAATAGGCATAATAGCTGATGAGTAGGGCTGTATTGCAAACAAACATTTTTACGACAAAACTTCAACCTAGTAGGTAGGTTAAGTCTGGCACTGGACATGATGAAGAATAAACAGGTCATTAAAGTTTTTTATTCCCACTAAATCTTACAGAAAAAGGAAGGGAAACCAGTCAGTCCCTTATAGGCTTTTCTCACAGCCAAGTATTGGATGTTTTCCGGAAGTTAGCAGAACAACCAACTGCAATACCCAATACTGAAGTTTATAAAACACCTTAAGTTGAATTTGAATAAAAAACATCCAAAGTTGATCATGCAGCATCCAAAGTTAATAATGTTTGTTGATGCTTCAATCCATGTTTTTTGTAGTTGTGGAGTTGTTAGTCTAATGGTGATGAATGATACAAGTACTTACACTTGGATTTAGAATACAATATATTATCATAAACACTGACTCATTAATAAAAACAAGATAGGTACCTCGATTGTTGTTTATTTTGAACTTGGATTTGATAAATAGAAAAAATAATAGGTTGGGGAAAAAGTTTCTTCACATTTTTTAAGAAAATTTAAAGCATTTTTTAATATAGTTTATTTACATTTAACTAAAGTATGTAGGTACCATTTTGTTCGATAACTTTTTGCCATCTTGTAGGTAGGGACATGATCCCATTGCTATAACCACTTGTCGCGGTATTTCCGATCAAAATACCGCGACAAGTGGTTTGGCAGTCCTCTTGTGATGAAGGTGCAAGGTCAGGACTATATGGCGGATGCTTTAACACCTCCCAGCCAAACTCTCTTAATTTTTGCTAAGTGGCTAAAGATGTGTGAGGCCTAGCGTTATCATGATGAAAAACCACACCCCTTCTGTTGATTAATTCCGGCCGCTTTCTCTCAACTTCTTGCTTTAATCTCATCAGTTGTTCGCAGTAGAGTTCAGAATCGATGGTCCTGCCTGGTGGTAACAGCTCATAATGAATAATGCCCTTCCAATCCCACTACACTCACAGCATCACCTTGTTGCGAGTTAACCCGGGTTTCGCCACAGTCTGTGAAGCCTGACCAGCCTTTGACCACAACCTTTTTCGCACATTCGTTTTTAACATGTCCAAGTTGAACAATAGAATTACTTTCCATAAAGTAAGTTAATCAGACAATAATAAAATCTGTCAGAACACTACCATCTTATTAGTATAAAACATCTTGAATTGTTGTTTGGACACATTATTGTACTTGAATAGATATTAATAGTTATATTGCAGTAGAAATAATATCTTACATTACTATAGAGGTAGATACTAAAATATAATACCATGAACCAAAACTTACTTATATTTTCTCTTTACTTCTAGGAAAAGGCGCTGAGCAAAACACTTCCCTAACCAACCTCTCTGCTAGCGATGTATTGGCTACTCTCAAGAAACTTATTAAATAAATTATCTATTATTATAATTTATTTATAATTATTTAATGATAATATAATTCTTAGACTTTAGCAGAAAAATCACCTAATTACTTTTAGATTACCTACAAAGTCCACATCCAACCCATTTGTTTTTTGTACTTTTATTTTCTTGATTTGAAAGGGAAAGCCGTGTGGCGTGGTGGCTTTTTTAACCCTGAAAAGCCTCTTGGCTAGTTATTAATTTTCTGGATATTGAAAATAAAATACAATTTGTTATGTATTTAATGTGTTGACAGATGTGGCATACCATTGAGTTAAAAGTTGCTGTTAGCTAGATCTTACGTAAATATTGATTCTGTTAGTAGGGTAACATGCCGGAGGAAAAATGTTAGCCATATTTAAATTTGTAGTCAACTGTGGAAACACAGTGAGCTCTTGGAAGGCTTAGACAACATAATAAAGAATACTCTATCATCGGTTTTGAATGTCAATTTAGATGACAAGGCATGGTCGCAGGCCTCCCTGCCTGTCAAATTGGGAGGCTTAGGTATACGCAAAATTTCAAGTGTAGCCCTTCCAGCGTTCCTGTCTTCCGTCTACAGCACTAGTTCTTTAGTTGACAAAATTTTAAAGTCATCTTGTTTGGTCCCACCTGGAATTTCATTCAAAATTTCATTTTTAGACGAAGCTCGAACGGCTTGGCATAATGCTTGCCCTAATGCTGCTCCCCCAAAATCTCTTTTGTCTCAACGGCAATGGGACGGGCCTCTGTGTGAGTTGACACGGAATAGTTTGTTACAAACGTGCTCCAGCTCTGCGGATCGTGCCCGTCTCCTGGCCGTTTCTAAATGGGAGTCAGGACATTGGTTGCAAGCATTTCCTTCATTTAACACTGGCACTTTATTGGATCCCGTAACTTTCCGTATCGCAACATGTCTTCGGTTGGGTGCAATGTGTTGCGCGCCTCATCAATGCCAGTGCGGTACTGCTGTCGAACAACTTGGTCATCACGGATTATCGTGTACTAGGGCCGCCGGTCGGATATCTCGTCATGCCAGCCTTAACGACGTCATCCGGCGGGCCTTTGTCACCGCTAACGTACCAGCTATTCTCGAACCGAATGGTCTGTTGCGTGACGATGGTAAGAGGCCTGACGGCATGACACTAGTCCCATGGGAGTTGGGGAGGCCCATTGTGTGGGACGCTACATGCGTCGACACACTTGCGCCTTCCCATCTTCCGAGGACATCCGTAAGGGCTGGTGCGGCGGCAGATTTGGCCGAGGATCTCAAGAGACGCAAATATGCAGGTCTCGACAGAGCCTACATATTTGCTCCCTTTGGGGTCGAGACCCTAGGTCCGTGGGGTACCGAGGCTCTCCGGGTTTTTAAAAAGTTATCTGAGCGTCTGGTCGACGCGACGCGTGACCCGAGAGCTGGCGGATATCTGGCGCAGCGCATCAGCATTGCCATACAGCGGGGCAATGCAGCCAGCGTCTTGGGGACGCTTCCGACTGGTATTGATATGGATCAGTTGAGCTACCTGTAGATTGTTTGCAACAGTCTGCAGTTAGCTTAATTGTTTCAATTGTAAATACTAGTTATAATTTGATTGTAATTTTCTTTGTTAATAAAGGCCATTGCTGTAAAAAAAAAAAAAAAATTGTACAAATAAAGATACAGCACTAAATAGTTCAAATTTCGGAAAATCTTAAAAATGACCTAGAGGCTTTTCAGGGTTAAAAAAAGCCGTCAAGCTGTTGCATTATGTTCCACGTACCCCCAGTTTTCATATGGCACACGGTCTGCTAAATACCCTGTATATTATAAACCATAACACTATTGCATGTAGTGTCTTTCCTCTTTATTCAATAGAAATATGTATTTATTACATAAAATAATAAACATTTACTAGCAGAATGGAATGAAACCTTAAGTGCTGCATCCACAATTTATTCTTCAGAAGAACAAAAAACAAGAACCTATCATGGGATACTCTAATGAAGGTAAGAGATTTAAAACATTTTTACATAAAATAATTTATTATGCATAGATCTACAACTAAACACAAACACTAACAATAGAATAAGTACTAAATTTATGTTCGTATATGTTGCTATGTTACTATAGGTACAGTTTTGGAGCTAGAAGAATGGTAACAATAAAATTCACAGTAATGATTTCAACATTAAGCATAAAAAGAAACCCTGTTATACCCAAAATTTAAATTGAGGTATGGCAGGCGTAGAAGATTAGGAGGTTCCTTGTGGCTCATACAAACTTAAAATAATGTAATTTATGAATAGATCGATGGGGGGGGGGGGGGGGTGCCTATTTCTTATTAAGTTTTTTTCCCAACTATGGCGCCCCTACGAACGATGCACAAACGACGCGGCCGAAACGGCGTACAAATGACGCGTCATTTGTACTAAAATGCGGGTAGTCCAAACTTCTCCGGCTGAAACTTAGCGAGTGTAGGTAGGACGATGGTGGCGTGCGTTGTCAGCTTCTTGTCTAAGTGAGGGTCAGGCACCATGACCACTTGCATGCCGGCTTTGACTCCTGCGGTGACGCCGTGGGGAGAGTCTTCGAAGACCAGACACTGAAATTATGATTAAAAGACCTGAAATCATCGGCACTACCTGTTTATTTTTAAGTGCTCGACATAAAAGTGGCGGATATCGTCTTACAGGCGAAAGTAATTTAATTTTATGTTTACATCGGCCAATAAATAAGTTCTCTTTGACTTTAGGCTATGTTTTCCGTAAATAAGGTTGTTAGATACATCTTACTCATCCTGCCGGTTTCTACAGTTCTGGTGAAGACCGGCTCTCAGGTTCACTGGTGCTCAAGGGGGGAAAATAACTACTTACTAACTAACAGGCCAAAAACAATGACAGATAGACATACAGACACCCACCTTTGCAGGATCAGGTTTATCCGGGAACCTGTTTGCCGTGACCAGGAATATATCAGGGTGCGGTTTCCCGAACTTGACGTCCTTATCACTGGATCCCATGACCATGTGGTGGAACAATTGGAACAGCTCCTTGTGTTTTGCGATCTTGGTTTCCACGGACCGCGCTGATGATGATGTGGCCAGCGCGAAGGGTACTTTCGTTTTGTGGAGGTGGCGGATTAGGTTTTCAGCTCCTGGAATGGGACAGGGCAGAAAAAGTTGGTATTCCATTACATATGTTGTTAAGTTACCTACTTGATGCAGTGCAAGTGTTCACAACACTTTAACTGTAACATTGTAAGCCTGAAGGGAAATGCTGAGACTGTACTTACCTATTCATTGTGTTGGTAGACCTTTTTGTTTTGGCTAGTGTTCCCTTGATTATTGTTATGGCAGTTCTTTCTTTTCCAGCCTATCGGGAAGCTTAGGTAGATATTCTTGCTGTTCCTATCTTCTTTCTTAAGGTGGATCGTCACGGGTTGGCCGAGATTAAAATTTTTTCGTGGTTATTAATTTATTTCTGCGTTCTACAAGGAATAAAACTACGAAAAAGTAATTTGCCGCAAATCGTAAAACATTTTCTATGAACCCATGATAAAGCCAACTTCGATTCAATTGTATGTAATGTATTGTATTAAGTTTATCAGACATCTAGTACCCATAACACAAGCTCTGATTAGCTTGGGGCTAGATGATGCTGTGTCGATTGTCCAGCATATTATTATTATACACATCATTTAATTAAAATCTCGTTATAAAATATTTTTTTTACTATAGAATATATTATCAATTTATTCTACAGTAAAAAATATATCAGTACGGTGATACCAGATACATCGTGATGTGGTTGCAGTTGATAAGAACCTTACTTCTCTCTCGTTAGCTAAAGAGAACTGGCGCAAACCTAAGGTGATGAGTATTCAGGACATGACTAGAATCTCCCATGACAGAGGTGCATGGGAGATTCTACAAGGTCCAGATCTACACAGGACCTGGTGTAGATCTCCTAAGCTCCGTAAACTGGCTACGCTTAGCTTCGCGGCTGGTGATTCACCGCTGGTGATTGGTTTCCCCAAAGAGGTCACCGAAGCGTAGCCAGTTTACGGAGCTTAGGAGATCTACACCAGGTCCTGTGTAGATCTGGACCTTGTAGAATCTCCCATGCACCTCTTTGCTCTCCCATATAGCCTTCCTGTCCTGAATACTCATCACCTTAGGTTTGCGCCAGTTCTCTTTAGCTAACGAGAGAGAAGTAAGGTTCTTATCAACTGCAACCACATCACGATGTATCTGGTATTCGGCTTGATGAAAATGATTTCTGAGATTGCATACCTCACAGTTGTGTAGGGTCTTGGCGTTTAAAAAATCTCGACCACCACATTTCCGCGGGATATACAATCTCATTACCGAAACTCGGGGGTGTCGCATGCGATGAGTGGTTAAAAGTTGACGAACCTTACAGTCTACGACGTCTAGTTCAGTCTGAGTTCATCTTAGAAAGCCAAAGGTATAAATGAGCAATGGCATAACCCAGCCGTTGAAGGCACGCACCTTGTTGCCACCTGCCAAAAGGCTTTTTAGCAGTTTTGTGAGGCGACAAAAGAAGCGCTCCTTCACCGACTACTTTTTGTCCCCGTCTACTATACCCAACGCTTCTGGCATACCAAGATATTTGAAAGTTTCACCCTCTGAGAGATATTTGAGGGACATCCCTCTGAAAGTTGTAAATTATTAGAATTCACAACCTTCCCTCGCTGTATTTGTAAGACCGCACACTTATCAACGCCAAACTCCATGTTAATAGCACTACTGAATATCTGTGTGACATTCAGAAGCGCCAATAACTATGTTTTATTCGACGCGAACAGCTTGAGGTCACCTATATACAACAAGTGAGAAATGACCTCACCATCTCTCCAAAGGCGATAGCCTATTCCTGAATCTTTCAGTAGAGTAATGAGTGGATTCAGAGCTAGGCAAAACCACAAGGGACTTAGACTGTCGCCCTGGAATATACCCCTCTCTATTCTTATCAGATCATTGGTGGCTGTTGGATCCATACGGCTCCCTGGATGACGAAGAACAGTGGTCCACTGCCTCATACATGATCCCAAGAATAATCTTAGAGTAGTATCTACTTTATACAACTCTAAGACCCTCTCAAGCCAAGTATGAGGCATCGAATCGTAAGACTTCTTATAGTCTATCCGTGCAGCCGACAAGTTCCCTCTGTCACGTTTGACCTGTTGACTAATGGCCATGTTAATGAGGAGGAGCTCCTTTGTACCACGGGACCCAACCATTCCATTCATTCTGAGTAGGTGCCAAAATATTGTTTGTAACAAGCGTGTTAATTTTTGTGGTCAGAATGGATGTAAGCAGCTTGTAGATGATGGGTAAGCATGTTATTGGTCTATAATTCTTTGGTTCCGCAGTACTATCAGACTTATGGAGCAGGAAAGTTACACCCTTCGTCATAAAATGTGGGAGGGACCCGATCTCAATTGCTTGTTAGAAATTTAAACAAAAGTTACGCAATTTGTCCGGGCGTCCTGGCCCGGACGAATTTTTCTAGTTTTGGGCCGAGCGGATTGCATTACTTACATCTATATTGATAGCTTCCATAGTTTCGATATTTCACACTCAGCACTTACCGCATTCACCCAGTCCGCTTCCGTATGTTCGACCGGCATGGACCAGAAAATGCCTCGCCAAAAAGTATTTCCGGTTTCGGCTTTGTCCCAGTCGCGGTAAACTTTCCTTTGGTCACTTTGAAAGATGCAATTCTGCCAAAATCTGTCAACTCGCTTTTTATTCCTTCTTATTCGACTTGCCCACGCATAGACCTTTTGCTTTAGGTAGTCTATGCGCTCTGTAAAATGATTATTATTATAATTGTATTTTGGGAGCATTTGGGAAAATGTTGATTTTAGCCCAAAATTTCCTATTTTCCCATTTGCTCTAAAAATACCAGTGAACCGAAGTAAATTTTTTCATAGGTTATTAGAAAATGGTTTACTATTTGCGGCAAATTATTTTCCGTTGTTTT
Source organism: Eupithecia inturbata (assembly GCA_963662085.1). NCBI lineage: Eukaryota > Metazoa > Arthropoda > Insecta > Lepidoptera > Geometridae > Eupithecia > Eupithecia inturbata. The sequence goes on along the minus strand of OY759178.1, from coordinate 14,564,533 downwards.
ATTGCATAAAGAAAGTAGAAAAAATTAAAAACCACAAAAAAAAATTTGAATCTCTCGCCAACCCGTGACGATCACCCTTAAAAGATCTCGTCATCTCGCGTACTTGGGTTGATATTCGTAAAACATAGGCGGTTTTTTTGAACGGAATCGAGCAATAATTAGATATCATCTAATTTCACGTTAGCTTGGCAGTCACGTTTGAGCTTGTGGTGTGGTAGCAAAGAAATACCTACTAACACTTACATTGCCTATGCTATGACGCAGATGCCCAAGCACAGGCGCTGTGCGCGTTCGGGTGAAGTTTCTGCTTACTTACGTGCGTGTATTTGTGGCCGTACGGCGTTCGTAGGTACATTCGCCCGACGTGCGTCGCTAATTTGCAATTTGGTGTACCTGTTCACAGAACTGGATCAGGTGTCGTCTCACGTAGGTCGATGGTTCCAAATTTGAACAAAATCGAGCAAAAAGGTATTAGTTTCATTCATGATACTTAGAGCTAGCTCTCAGTGCATTTGACGTACATGTTCTTGCAATCCAACTGGTCACGGAACAGCTCGGGCGTGGCATTCAGCCTGAGCTCCTTACACAGGATCTCCGACAGGCGCTGCTCCGTGCCTCCGAGGATCTACATACCGTCAAGCAGCGGCGTCTCCGCCAGCATGGTATCCCCCAGCTATAGCAACCAGTCGCGGAACTGGTCGGGCGTGACAGGCAGCCTGAGCTACTTGCACAGAATCTCTAACAGACACAGAACTGGATCAGGTGTCGTCTCACTCACGTAGGTCGTTTGTTCCAAATTTGAACAAATTCGAGCAAAAGTTATTAGTTTCATTCATGATAGAGCTAGCTCTCAATGCCTTTGACGCACATGTTCTTGCAGCTCGGGCGTGGCATGCAGCCCGAGCTTTTGACACAGGATCTCCGACAGGCGCTGCTCCGTGCCTCCGAGGGTATACATACCGTCAAGCAGCGGCGTCCCCGCCAGCATGGTATCCCCCAGCTGTAGCAACTGGTCGCGGAACTGGTTGGGCGTGACAGGCAGCCTGAGCTCCTTGCACAGAATCTCTGACAGGCGCTGCTCCGTGCCTCCGAGGATTTTCATCATTAGCTCGTCCGTGTATTTGTGGCCGTAGTTCGCGCAAAGTTGAGTTATCATCTTCTTGTAAACGAGTTCGGTATCTGGAAGAGAAAAGTAAAAAAACTTAACGCGTTCACTTGGACTTGGAAAGGCGCGTCCCTGATCGACACGTCGCCGAAGAAGGCTAAATGCGTCGGTGGCAGTCGAAGTGTTAACCCATTCATTGACCAGCCTCCTGCCGCAACTACACTGCGTACAAGAAGTATCTACGTGTACCTACGTTATGCCATGCATGTTGGGCAATGAAAGTGTCGGTTTACAACAGCTCCGGTGCTGTAGGCGGAAGTCCCGACTCAGACACAGAAGGTTGTTAGTTCGATTCCCGTCGCGGTATAAATGGTTGTATGTACTGAGTATGATCTGCAGATATTTGTTTTAGACCTAAGTGTCTTGTTAAGTAAAGAAAGAAGAGGACTTCTTTTATTATTTAGTACTAGTTTTTTTATTTGTTTGTATTACAAAATTGTTATACCTAGGTACAAGATAAGTAGGTAAGGTAAGATAAATAAGTATATCTGCGCGATCTTTTAAATTGTTTCTGGTGCATTGCATTATCAGATAAACCGTATAAACTTTTATCGTGTTTTCCTGGAACTACGTAAACATACCTGCTTTCATGAATATTTTCATAACAAGCATACTTTTATAGGATTAGTTTTTTATTTCGCTGGCTACGGCTATGCTACGACGACGCGGACGGGGCTCGGAGGTCGTAGCCGCTTCTAAGACGGTTACGGAGCTACGCGCGCCGTAGCGGCGCGGCGGCGCGGGCGCGGCGTAAACCGTCTACGCGCCTAGGTCAGTTGTAGAGTTTAATATTGTTTTTATAATAATTTATTCAGTAGGTTCTTTTTTAGGTACAGTACGATTAAAAAGGTTGCGGCCAAGTTGTTTTAATCCTACTGTCTAAGTACATTAAATGACTAAATTTATAAGAGATCAGTATAGAAGTATTAATTAATTATCAAATTTAAAATTTTCTAGACGTGTCTTTCGTAACCGATGTAAATAGTACATTGTTCACCGAGAAAGTGACTGATTCCTATCGAGTATGTCATTTGAGGACCGAGGCGCAGCCGAGGGCCTTAAAATACACGAGGTAGGAATCGCACTTTCTCCTGAGTGATACATAGTGCTTTATACACCTTTACACCTACGAGGAAAATAAAACATTTTCCGAAAAATAAGTTGCACTCTTCTCGTTTTTCCAATACACGAAATCTTCATAAGTGTTGTTGTATTTATTTCTAGATTTCTCTGTTAATAGGGTCTCAATCACTGCTTGAGCAGTTTCTTTTATTACCTAATGGCATGGCGGTGTTATAAAACTACCTACCTATCACTCGACGACATTTTGTAGGATTAATAAAATTACTTAAAGTGCATTCACAGTTATTTTACCTCTAGCTGTTAGGTTGGCAATCTGAGCGTTATATTGCCATATATAACTTCTATGACTCCCTTAAACGAAATTAACTATGCCGATTAAGTATTACGCTTTGTGTGATAATGGTACACATAATACGATATTTCTTAAATATTTAATCAGGTATTTTGGAAATAATTTTTTTAATAAAATATTTATCTCCATACAAAATCAGTAAAGTTGTACCAATATTCGATTAACATAATATGTAAGTACCAATAATATTATATCAATCAATAATAAACAACAGATCAACATTCTAGTTTCCAGTTTAATTGGGTAAAATGTTTAAAACGGGTAACCCTTTTTTACATACCTGTAAGCTTTGCAAGACGACTCGACAGTTATACCAACACTCAGAAAACATCTGTCAGAGGTAAAATAACTGTGAATGCACAATAACTCAAATGTCAATTTCGAAGATATTCCCGCGAAAGCCTCAAAGACACTAACTCACTGGTTCTTTTTTTAATTACTGTTCCGAGAACGGAAGAGGCCGATATCATATGGCGGACTCGGAGTAAAAACTTTTTGAAGTTTAACCTATACCTAATGAAAATCTTCATAGCTAAAGGCAGAAATATCAGAATATTTAAAAAAAAATAACAAGTTACAAATGGATTTCCATACATTATTCTCTCCCGGCAAACGCGTGAAAAATTAAATTCCATAGAATTTTCCGCATTCTAGTACGTACTTTCTAGCTCAACTTTGGAAAAGGAATAAGTCACTTTCCGGGCAGGTGGTGTTGTATAAAATAGTTTTATGTGTAACCATGTAAAATAGTTTTACCGACAAAACTATTTTACATGGTTACGATAGGCACATTCAAATGAGACAGCAAGTAAAACCTTAGCAGCAACTAATAAGGTTCAAATTGTCTTGAATAAACATCGGTTTATGTAAATAATAACCTTGCATTTCAATAACTTTGACAATAGTAACAGGTCGAATGCATTATACCTAATTCAAAACTCACCCAAAAGTAGTCCATCCATGTCAAAAATGCAGTGAGTAACTTTTTTAAAGTTATGCGTTGAGTAAAACCGCGCACTGAACGCTTTTGATGCATTTTTCATCAAATAAATCCTCATGGTCACACCGGTTATGTAAAATCTTAGAAAACAAAACAAAATTCTTTACGTTACGATGTTTTCGTTGTTAGATTTTAACATAAAACGTATTTAATGCTACTTTATAATTTTTATTTACTATGTAGGTACTTTTAGGTACATCTGGAAGAAAACAGCTGGTTTGACCACTAGATGTGACGTCTATACAAATATACTCGAAGATATGAATGAAAAAACTCAGAAAAAAGTGAACAGAACACTTTACTAGTAGGCTGTCATTGGTTGATTGAAACACCAATACAGTTTTAGCATTTTCAAACAAACTAAGCCTTATTTGCTGAATCGAAATTAATGCACCAATGGCATCGCAAGTTTCTGAGATTACTAAAGTGCACTAGAGTTACGCTAGATGGCGTTGCGGCCTTTATTTTTGGGGGGCTTTAAACAACACAATGTAACTTAAAAACTATAATCTGTCTTTTATTACGTGCATGTCCAAAATTACAAATGAATTACTGTTTAATTTAAAATACCTACTGAAATCAACAAATTGGTGTCCGTTGTTGCTGGCAATGTTTCTAAAAATGCCATCTGCTCGCTTTCGGCTGACTTCAGTCGGTCGGTGAGCGCTGTCGGTCTGCGACCACCATGGATCGCAGTTGAATCGTCGCGGTCGATCCGCATGCCAATAAAATTCGCAGATACAACAACCTATTTTATGTTTATTTATCAATAAATTTAATAATAAAATAGTTACGCCCGCTTAGCCAGTTTCGCGTCAGTCGTAACGCGAAAATGGCTGTAAAAAAGTGTTGTGATAAACTGTCGTCTAACAAAAAATCGATTTTTGGATTGAGAATGTGGAGCCAAATATTGTGTTTATTGGTGGCGTCGTGGATCTTTGCGGCTGCATCTGCCGACGTATCGTGTAATAATGTTAGGAGTTTGTTTGAGAAGAAAGGAATATTGTCGGCGGTGGATATACAAACGCAGCCGAATTCAGGTGAGCAGTTAAGTTAATGTTTGATGTGACAAATAGTGTACACGTCAGGTGCCTTTGTTTATTTTGTAATATTAAGGCTACCATAGTCAAATTGATCGTAAATCAAGAGGGGTACGATTGAACTAATTCATGTTTGTTAAAACCATTTATGGACTAGGTCCCTTTCAAAAGATATTGTGGCATCGATAAATATTCGCAAAACGACAATAAATACCTCTAGCTAGCACCCTACTAGGTATACATTAATTTAGTAGGTATATTTAAGACCAAATAATTGCACATTAACCCTGTCCAGGATCATCCTTAATCCTACCTGGTAATAAATCCCTCCCTACAGCTTACCGTGTTGTAAGTTAGCCGCACAAAAGTAACTAATCTTCATTATCAAACTTCCCTGAATCTAAAAGCGATAACGAACCGAGGAAAGGAACGAATCCGTTTTACTATTGTTATTGAAATCATAACAAAATCAGTTATGTTGTAAAAAAATATTACCTGAGATGATACAAGTTTGAACAAGAATGTAACGCAAAGAAAAACAAAACTAACAATGACGTTTGTATCACCGATGGCATTGTTTTAAATCTTAGCTTCGTAAATTAAAAGAGCGCTGCATTTGAAAAAATGTTGACGATGGAGAAAATTATGAAATAAATGTTTGTAGGTACTAGATACATAACTTAACATAGGTACCTTCCTAATGTGATTACACTGATTACTTACAAAACATTTAGCATTCAGCAAAACTTGCAGTGTACAGGCCAAACGTGACTTCATACGAGCTAAATCTAAATTTTAAACATTGAACCAGCTAACAGCAAATTCCATCAGTTTATTACTCGTTACAATGTCGACCTTCACAAATTTGTAATCGTTGACAATATAAATGCCTCCCAAAAGCTGAGACTCGTAGGCGTACTTGATGATGTGGGCGTAGTTGTGAAATGCCCATATCGCGACTCAGACATAAATAAAACTTTGTCCACGAAGCAAACCTTAGAAATTTATAAAACTGCTTACTGCTAAAATAGATTATACCACCACAAGATAAAGCATTTTTTATTAGTTCTTTTGAAGTTCATTAAAGTGCTGCATAGGTACCTAATTGCACGTTAAAACAAGCGTGGGCGAAGGTTCTACACGGAAGGTTTAACATGGTCTTCTGACAGTTATCCCAATTTATGTACTTTAAAAATTGATTGTAGTTGGCCACGGGCCCACTAACAACATTCAGATAGCAATCGATGACACAAAGTACGATTTATAAGTTGTCTTTCAAAACCCGATATAATATCTGCTTCAGGAAATAACTGCAACCGGCACTGATGATGCTCGTTCGTTGCCGTCATTCCGTCAATGTTTCTTCCATTTTGGGATTCGAAAGTCAGCATCGCACAACGCAGTCCCTTTTAAAAGCAAGCGCCGACGATTTATTCCGTGCAAATTTACAGTCACGGACGCCGTACTTGGCACGAGCATTATCTCTTCTGCCTTTCCACTAACGTTGTTATTGCTGATGCTGCCGATCGTATTTTTACACCTTTAGTTACTGCCGGGGCTAATAAAACTGAAATCAATCAAGCTTGCTGATTTCAAGGACCCTTCACAAATAATTACCAGGTCGATGCTTTTGCGGGATATTGAAAAAGTTAGTAGAAGTTAAAACACATAAAAAGCCCGTAAATAGCTTCAGGCTATTAACTGCTTCACCTATGCAGCGTACCAAAGGACTAAACACAGAGCCTTAGCAGTAAAATGCAACTCGTTAAAGGAATAACCGGCGGTGTGTAATTAAAACGCAAATGCTATTCGTCGCCTATGTTAATTCAAAAGCAGAGGGATCAGAAGCCGGTTCTCTTATCATAAAGGTATCTTATAACTGTTATAACTATTTAACTAAAAGCGCAGGTTGGTTTGTTACCAAATAAGGACCTGATAGATCAGCCGGCGGCGGCAGAGTCGATATCAAGTTTTATAAAGCGTTTTGCATAGTCGACTAGTTATTTAGCATGCAATGCTCGATCGCAGGACTTCTAACGGACGAGTGGTCGCGACAACTACCGGCATCTACATGACATGACGGACGCTATTGGGTGCTTAGCAAACTTAAAGCTGCGAATAAAAGAAGCGAAGGAAGATCCGAGACTTTCAATAAGCAAGTCTGAATATAAATTAAAGGGATTAAATAAACCTGAGATTTAAAGAATAATCTGGTCAACCAATCTGCCTCTGATTTCCTTATAAGCAAACATCCTTAAGAGGGAAAAATGTCACAGGGATGGACGTCCTTATCATAGAAATATCCTGTTTGGTTAGGCAGGCACTTTAAACTAACCTATCTATCATAGCTGTCATAGGAGCCATATTAGAGATAACGAGCTTCGACTGCGAGAAAGCAGAAACTAGTCGTATCTTAACGTACATCGCATCGGACCAAATATGTTTGATATAACGAACATCACATGTGTCTGAGCTGAATATCTATCAGGAAGCCTAATGAACGCAAATAAATATGAGAACGTGAGACGAGCACCAACAGACTTCAAAATAATAAACCAATTACAAATCTATCCCTAAAATAAGGAATCCAGAGAAGTGGCTTGACAAGTTACCTCAAAGCTACCGAAGAACTCTCACCTTTATCAAAATGTTTGGAATGACATAGAAACCATTCAGTGGGTGGACTGGTTGACAGAGTATTGAGTAAACACGGGTACACGAGGTAAGGTCGACAACCCTAGTGCGACGCCACTCGGTATTATTGATCGATGTCCAAGTGAATACTACTAATTTATTAGTTCATGTATAGCTTTTTTAATAAACATACTTAGGCACTTACCTAAAAAGCTCTATCAAAATGCAAAATGTTTAGTTATTGGATTGCGGTTGCGGGTCAAGCGATACGTCGTCGTCCGCCTTTGATTCTTTTTTCAAAAAAGCTAGGTTCATACGAATTGAAATATGAAAAAAAATCTGATGGAAAAATTAGCACATACCTGTACGAGAAATCCAATAGGGCGAACCCTTTCAATTGAGTTTGGTGAATGGCGCTCCATCACTCACAGGCAGACCCTTTATGTCGTGCTTATAAGCCCGTATTCTGTAATTAGGCCCGCGGATTCCACGCGTACAGGATGCCGCGTATTATGTATGTGTTTTTGCCGCGCTTTTTGTTTGATTGCAATAAGCAGTGCGTTGCTGACATTTTTGAAATATGAATGGGATGTTAAAATTGGGGGAAATAAAATGCTCAATGCGATGGGAGTGTCCGATTTGTCCATTCCATCTTCACATTAAATGTGGGCATCCGGTAGCCCCGGTAGGGTCTACCTACACTACAGATAGCGTATTTTGGTCCGGCATGCCTACTTATAAAATGATGGGTCTACTCATCGATTTAAGTAAAAAAAAAGATGAGGTACTAGCTTCCCGAAAGTGGAAGGCTCAAATTATGTGCAGGTCGTAACCTGCGAACGTTATTGAATTTACGTCCATGAAGAGAAGACCAATCTATGGAGGTAGAGTCATAAATTAATATGAATAGATTATAGCTGATTTTTATCTTACGTTTATCCACGATGGAGGTCAATTATGACATCACTAAGCATTACATCTAAACTAAAAACTTGTCCAACCTCAAATTAATGGTAAACCCGACCTCTATTATGGCTCCTAGAGACTAGCTTGCTAGCTAGGGGCTTGAAGAAGCGCCAAGGCAATCCAACTTTCCCCATTTGGAAGGGAATCAGGGTTAGCTAAGGCTGGCAGTTTGCTGGCTTTGCTGATTAAGCAAAATGTCATTGTTTTTTACAAAGATGCTGAAACAGGAAAAATCCCAATTAAACCGGTTGAATAAATATAAACGATGGGGTAAGTAACTGGACCACTCCCCTCTGAAGTTGGTCAATACAAGGCAAGCAGCCAAAAAGTTATGGAGTTATGAAATTGTTTTTAAGGTAGCCTACGAATGGAACCAAATATTTTATCTGCGAAGATGTTTCATGTCTTTAATGTGCAAGTTCCTTTGTAGAATTTATTGTTTGCTACTTCACTGTCTAGTTGCCACTTATTGCAACAAAACATGGATGTTGGCAAACAAATTAGTCAATTTAAAAAAATACATAAAAAAGTAAATCGTCAATTTTGTTTGTTAGATCATTCAATGAACATGAAGGCCCATGTTCCCACCATACCATACCTAGGCATGGTAGGTAAAATATTCCATCATTTTGGGCAAATGGCAAATTAGGTACATATTTATGTGGCCTGATTTAATTCATCGCTATTTTAATGACAGTTCGACACAATTTAGATGAATAAAATGAATCAATCGTTTCTCACAAGGCTCTAGGTATATGAAGAGTAGAGCCATGACAACAACAGCAAATCATATAGGTAACTTTTATAGTAATTATAGTACCTACCTCTTTAATTAAAGTAGGTAAGTATTTAATAAAAGTATTAACATTTCATGGACCTTTAATTTCACATCATATTAATCTTCTGTTGTTCGAAATTCCATCGCCAACAAACAGCGAGGTATTGAGAACCACTAACGATCGCGAATAATCCGGCAAATCGTCATTGTCATCGCGTGAAGCCTTTAATTCGCAGCCGGACATGCCACAGAGCAGGTGCCGACCTGTCGGGGACCGGTCCTTGTTCCATGCCTCTGCAAAAACCTGGGTGCTTACTCTTTATAACAGTTCCTTTTAACTCAACTCGATTTTTTAGACTTAATTAGGTACCTACTCTGGAATGAGTTTGGGATTGGATTTGGGTGGGTTCAATGAAATCTAATTAAAAAAAAGTTAATGAAATCTAATTTAGTTTCGATTTAGTTCTAATTCGGTACCACTAAACTTCAATTCGGTAAGATTTTGCTTGTTCAGTTTAAGTTAGTACCTACCTACTAAAAGAAATACATACAATACTTATACATGTACGATACCATACCTACTCAAACCCAGTGTTGTTCTCCTAAAATCAGGTTTACTAATCAAGGACGATCAAAGGCTTTGAACAATAATTAAGTGTTTACACCCAAATGAAATAACGGCAGGTTCAGCTTGTAATGCACATTACACATAAAATATGGTAGTAAATGTCTGTAGAAAGTATCTGTTTTTGAATCAACCATTTCAATTCTGTCAGTTCTTTTTATAGCCAACAGGAAAAACATTTACTTACAAGAAACCTGAATTTATGTTACACGAAAACTTTTAATTGCACGCACGTTGTTTTAAAATTTTTAATGCGACCAGCCGCTTATTATACGCGTATGCAAAAAGCCGTTTTGCTGAATAAATTATTGAGTTATTTATCTTAATTATGCTATCGAACCACTTTGCGACATGCGCAGGTATCTAAATAAAGTTTTCGTCGGCTTCTTTCATATCGGCGTCTTATCTCAGGCTGATGTAGTGATTCGAGCTGATGAAGCGCTAAAGAACCAAAAATAAACGATGCTAACACATTCCTAATGCAACCAAAGGAAATGCTCATTAGTGGGAATTATTACTGCATATTTTTGCTTGGACTTAACTCTGTTCCTTGACAGCGTTAGATTAAAGTGTCAGGGTGCATTAACACCTATCAGAATAAAAAGCGTCTGTGTCAGTCAACAGCCCGATATCACATATCTTGTGGCTGCGAGACATTAACAGAACATCGGCTCCTTATCCCCGGGGAAGGCACATATCAATTTACAACGAGAATCGCTTGTTTATTGCAAATGTAATGTGCCTTATTAATATTTTGCGCTCTCGCTATAATGCACACACTTGGCATTTTAACCATTTTATGGTTGCAATTAAAGATTCCTGTAACTGCAACGCAAGAACATACCTATTTATACGCACGGCGTAATTTTTGATGGTAATTAATGGTTGGTTTCTTCTTTCCAGAGAAAAAACTCTCCCCTTATTAGGAGTTTACGTATTATAATTACTGGATTACCTTTTTCACTTCCAATAGCTATTAAAGTACATAATAATATACTTAACAGCTTTATGGACTTAAAAAGTGGTTCCAACTTCAGTTATCGTTTTACAGACACATACCAACTTTTTTAACCGATTTCATAAAGGAGGAAGTTCTCAGTTCGACTATGTTTTTTTAATATTTTAATTTATGTATGTTACTTGATATCTCCGCCTATGGTTACTGATTCTCCGATTTTACCGATTCTCTCACTATTGTATAGAGAATGATCCCCATAAAAATTTTATTCTCGTGGGATTAGTATTTATCCCGTTAAACTTAAAAAGCAACATAATATTTTTGGAGAATAACGACTAGCTACAACAGTTTTGGTGATATCTGCGCCAATTGTTAATAGATTTTGATGATTCTTTCGTAGTTGTATAAAAATTTATTTTGAGGTGGTCTCCTATAAGTTTGATTCTCGAGGAATTGCTATATGTGCGCCGTAAAACGTAGGTTTGTAAAAAATCTTCAGAATATGATAATTTCATTAACACATAATTAATGGTTTCCATGGCAACGGGCGTCAACAGCTTCATCTTTGTGTCATCAAACTAAATTAGACTTGAATTATAACTATATGTCGCCAGTGTAAACTCAATTTTTTGCTTAGAATAAGTATTTAGTAAATATTCTAAGGTGAACATAGACCTTCGGTCAGGGAAGGTAAGGGAGGGGTGATTTCGTTCGTCCGAGACATAGATGAAAATGATCTAGGTGCCGGAATTTGAAGTCGTTTTATCGTTTTTTAAAACACGCCAAATTATTATTATCTTATACTTTACCTACAGGTACAAAAACGACCACACCATTGACCTTGTTATAAAAACGTCGATACTACCTATGATTTTATGATGTGATCAATGTTCAAATATCAATTTAATTGTGTAGGTAATCATTTAAACTTTGAAATGAGGTCATAAAGCAGACATGGCCGAGCCAGGATTCCAAGTTCGAGTTATGACGTGGCGAAAACAAAACGAGTTAGAATCGATTCCGTGCATTCCGACGCTTCACGGATTCTTCAATAAGAATGTGATGCCGTGAGCTCGTATAATGATTATAATCTCGATTTACTGGCCGATTCGTCATCGTCTGATTTAGTTAATGGAATAGCCAATAGCCGTGTGAATCGGACGCGATGACTTAGAGAAACGATTAAATGGTTATGGAGCATAATGTACATTGAATATTGTGTTTTCCATTCCTTTAGTAGGTTTTGAAATAGCTGTGTTTCTAGAAGAATATCAACGAAAAATAAAAAATTTGTAAATTGAGATCTACAGGACGATATAGGCGCCACCACTTTATTCAAACGAAGCACTTAAATTCCCAGGATCCTAATTTAATCATCTTAATATTGCGAAAAAAAAAACGCACAAGACAAATACAGCCACACCATACCCCATTAAAAGTAGATGTCTAATCCGCGAGCGAATCGCAAAGGCCATAAAGAGTGAAAATTAATAAAAACATGACATTTTGGAGTCCTGGCTGTAGTGGAGGCTCGGAGCTGGTCGCATGGGAGCGGAATGCGGTCCGGCGAGGGGCGAGAGGTGAGGGCGCGAGTGCGCCCCGGCGGCCTGTAAACCGGCGGTGTTGCCAGGTGATATGCTGCCTTTAGGACTTTACGCCTAGTAGATGAGTTAAACAGATCTTCAGCAAATTTTATTCTGGACGCAAATGTATAAGAAAAATGTAAGATAATGATTAAAAGGCTCCGAAACACTCATTGCTGATTAGTTCGTTATAGTCCGTCTAGCTATTCAAATAAAAGAAAGAAAAAATCCTCAAACGTCTCGCAACTGAATATCAACAAGCCAACAAGAATGTATTTCTTCAATACATTGCCGGCGTCAGTGAAGCACTTTTTTATAACATCGTGACTGCATTTTTTTTGTCTGAATTCTCATAATAACTCAGCTTTCAAACTAATTGTCTATATTTGAAGGGAATGAGCATGAGATCTGGCAAGGGCCGGCCGGCACGCTGCAAGTCCATAATTACTGCCCTGTGAGAGTGCACGGACAATCACCCCCGACCATAACGCCATACCGCATCATGGCATGGAGTATACATTGCCATTAGGTACTGACTTTTGTTTTAATAGGTTTGCGAATCGCGGTGGTAATTGAAATCAGTAATTAAAATGATTTTATGCCGTTTGCCAATGTAAATATCCTGTGCATCCTTTGCTAGGATTTTTTTTACCTACATGTAGATAATCTTTTTACTGTGTAAAATTATTGTTAGCATGTCTCAAATCAATGAGCTCATACGATACGAGTAGTTCTGGTACCTCACGTTTCACGTTATTTCTAAATATTTGCCGGCTGTCGTCGCTCCCACTTCGCAAGTATAAATATTTACCGCTCACCGCAGCATGCAGCAAGAATTAATTCCGAGCTAAGGCTAGTGCCGACGAAGAAACCGCAACATATCTGTGACCCACATAAAAACAGCAATAAAAACACCCACGGGCGAACGCAGGTTCAACTTAATGGCTCCGCCTTTCTATTTATTACTGAGCTATTAAGTTTTATGGTTTGCTGATAATGGATTACAGAAATTATTGAATATTTGCATGGCCTGTGATCCTTTTGATGGCGGCTTTAAAGTGTATTAATCAATAATTTAATTTCAGTTCTTTAGTCCATAAAAAAATTTGGACCAAAGAACATTTTTTTTTACATTTGGGATACATAACGATCCTTTTACATCACTCTATGGTCATCATAATTTCACTAGTTTTTTTGAAGAGATATTATATACCTGACTTCAATACAAGAGGAGATTCTCATTTCATCTGTATGTTTTTTTAGTCAACTAGGTAATACATGGTTTATGTTTGATTTAAACATACATTCAGTCAGAGAGTTTACCTACTTAACAGTTTACTTACATTAGCAACAGTTTACATATCAAAAGCTAATCCTAGATGACTCATCCATTGAAATATACTATTATACAACTGAAAAAAGTTCACTCCTATTCCGAAATGAAGACAACGCCGCCGGTGGTTTGTTTTTTCCAACCACAATAAATCAAACACACACAATAACCAAACTAAAACAATTCTAGTTTTGTTTGCGTTACGTTTCCGGAGCACATGTGATGCCATAACGTAACAGTGGATAGTTCGTATTGGTTTGGAAGAATAGAAACGTGGTAGAAACTAGTTGTTGATCTGTGGTGATAGATGGTGGCAGCGGCATCACGGTGGGTTATGTTATGAATGAACCGGACCCCCGGCGGCGCCGGGTCGGGAGGGGATATCGGAATTCCAAAAACCCGAGTGGGTCGTGGGCGATGTCGATGCGCTTACAAAAACGGTTGCCGACACAATAGCGATTGCTCGGCCTGCGCCTGCGCCTGCGCCAGTGACACAGGCGCAGTTGTCTTCAACAAATAAGTGTTTAGACTAGCTTCTGCCCAAGGTTTTGTTGGTGGAAGATTTTTGAAATAGTCTTTTTAATTAACTGGTTTCGATTTTCACCTCTCTTAAAGTCAAAAATCATATCAAATGGCTTAGGTACACATAATTTTAAACTCCAATTTCATAACCCTTATTTGTTAGCCTGTTCTATGATAAAATAAATTACATTCTTAGTACTTAAGTCTGTTTTGTGTTAAAATAAAGATTAAATCTGTACGTGACAAACAAACATACAAACCCCCTGAATTTATTATTTATTATGGATCTACAGGTAGGTACCTACGGAGTATGTGGCGCTACGCTTCGTTAAAATAACAGAATAATGAACGCTGTTTGGTTAACATGACAAAGAAAGACATGGAATGGAATGTCGCTTACTTCTCTTGAAGTCTTGGCGCGGCGCCTGCAGCCTGCTTCCCCATTCGATCTGGTTCTGGTGCCAGACCACGTAACACGTAAATAGGTACGCTCCGTTCCACACATTAGTAGTACAGTGTATAGCTTTCCACTTAGGTACGGCACTTAGCGGATCGCCCGATAAAAGATAAAAGGAGAAATTCCTTTGGATAACGGTCGCGAATTTGTAAAGCTTAATATGTAACCTTTAAGCTTCCGTGTGCTTAAGCTGAACTTTTTCTTCGGTCTTTTGATTGGCCGATTTTTTCTTGTATTCTGTGTCAAATCGGTTGGTGTTCGCATCTTCGCTCTTTATCCGATAAACCCCTTTATGTAGGCAAGGTACTGTTTGTGTCCGACAATTAATAGACATGCGTGTTCTACTTATTTACTATCACAGCACTTTCTGTTGAAAAAGCGTCATCGTGTAGACAAAAGGGAGGTGAGGTAACCATTATTTAATCGGTAGTGGTAAAGTGGCACATAAACTACCAGACGATAACCTCTAAAAGCGCTATCTACGATAACTTTTGACATTTCGTCTCCATCTTTGTGCCGCGTGTGAAAAATAACACGCATCAGATATTTGTCTGCGAACGCTGCACCAGCAATAAAAGCCTACCTGCCCTATGTAGATCTTATCTCCCGGTCAAAGGAGCCGGCATGTCAAATACAAATCTAATTTCAACTCTATCTCCTTGAGATAGAAGCTTGGAATCAGCACGAACCAACGAAGTCATAACGGTGGTGTGGAGTTACAACACTTTTGTGAAAGATTGTAACCTTTTGTCATTGTTAGGGAAACATTAGTCATAAATGACCACTATGCAATGTTCGTTGACTATATTAAATTCTGCTTTTTAGGGTTCCGTACCCGAAAGGTAAGAACGGAACCCTTTTACTAAGCTCCGCTATCCGTCCGTTCGTTCGTTCGTCCGTCTGTCACGAACTCTATCTCATGAACCGTAAGAGGTAGACAGTTTAAATTTTCAGGGATTTCTCTTGCTGCTATAACAACAAATAATAAAAATAAAATAAATATCAAAATTAAACGGGGGCTCCCATACGACAAACGTGAATGTTTTGGCTATTTTTGCTTTTAATTTGTTAAGTCTCTTGAACTACAATAGGTAGGCACATGAAACTTTCTATAATTAATTAACGCTTCAACTGTAATAACAATAAATAATAAGAATAAAATATAGATCAAAATTTAAAACGGTCTCCAAGCAAGTGAAAATTTGATTTTGTTTGAAAAAGTTTCCTGATTTTTATGGTACGGAACCCTTCGTGTGCGAGTCCACTCGCACTTGGCAGTTTATTTGTAATTTTTATTAACATAATATGCATTAAGTACTTACATAATTTCCATTATCTAAAATTATACAAATTTAACTTAATTAGGTCAATTAGGTTGCATTCGCATCGCAACGTTATTTTATTCAAATAATACCTAAAACTATACAGGGTACAAACTTACTTTATACTTCTTTCAAATGTGTAAACTTAAAACAAACTTAATACAAATCACCGACTTATCTCTACGAGAAGTTGTCATGGTTGTCTAGCTCCAGATCTTGTGGCTCTCGCCAGTGCTCGAAGCAGCTCGTGACATAGCGGCACAGCTCTGCCTGCTTTAGAGGCAGCTTCCGCTATGCGGCTTCCAAGTGCTGGAACGATATCCCGCCGCCGATAAGGAACCTGCAAAGCTTACATTGTTTTAGAACAAAATTAAAGAAATTTATATTTGATCACCAGATGAGAAGGCACGACACAGTGTATTATGAATGTCTTTATATATCTATTTATTAGTATTTTATTGCTTTTTATTAGTGTGTTTTGGTTTGTATGTATTCATATTATTGTGAATTATCCGTATCCGTAGGGCCAACAAGTGGCTCTGGCGGAAGACCAGCGTTGGATGCTAGTTTGCTAGTCATCCAACACATGCTGAGCCAGAGCCAATTTTGTAAACAGACTGTCATCAACATCATTTGTTATATGTTTTTTTTTGTTACCTCTTTAATTAAGCTTTGTTTGTATTATTAAGTATGTGTTGTGTATGTTTAAGTCTGTTTATAAAATAAATATATTTTAGTCTTATTCTTATTTTTATTAAAACAAAGCCTAAAAAATTTAAGTAAATATTATAATAGACATAGACAACATAAAACACTAGCTGCTGCCTCCGGCTTTGCACGCGCTTCTCAAATAATCTATTTCCGTCCCCGGGACTTTAGAATTTATAATATTAAGTAGTATTGATAACAATCAAAGCTTGCCAGCACAAAACCAAACCCAAATAAGCTAAAAATAAAATCATAGAACTTATTAAAACCATAGACGTACAAACACCACTAAACTCTTCGATTACCGTGACCCATCCGTGGTCCTGAGTCCAATAAAACCTTAAGAATGTGGGCCTGTATCAATTAACGAAGATGTTAAACTTAGGTAGATAAATGAGAACGGGTTGCGGCCACATAAATAACGCCGAAGGGTTATTACTATAAGTATTGAAAGTAATGTTTGGAGAGAAAAGGAACATCGAAAGATAGAACTTATTTTATTGGTTCAATTATTATTTCTATTTGACAAATTAACTTGAATGTCTAATTTAGGGAAATGGACTTAATATTTGTTGCTTAGGTAAGGTACTTTAAGTAGACATTGCTTACCATAGCATACGAAAGTTTTCTACTAAATAGGAACTGGGAAATGATAGCAATTGCTTGAAATAATCCGAGATTTACCAAAGCTCGCGCATGCAATTGCTCTTAAATTTTACAAGGAAGGGAATAAGCAAATCCTGTGACTGTCCGTATATTTTATTATAAAAAGTTGTTCTTTTAACACAAATAAGGTTGGTGTTTAATCAGTTTACATCCGTTATGTTTCCAGATATTACTGAAATTTTGAGCTTACCAGGCTTACTTTATTTTCAGCCCAAAAAACTATTTTAATGATTATGTGGGCAGTGAGTTGAAGCAGTGACACTACTAAGATAGCCAAGCTAAACCTGTTGTGAAATCAGAAGTCGTTTGATCTACCTACTTAGGTTTGGTATTGTTTGAAGTGTTTGGATTTTGGAGCAAGGTCAAGAAAATCTGAATCGACAATTCTAATGATTTTATTAATTAATTTTCACCATTGTGGTTTTGCTAAATTCACAGTAAATCCAACATTGAGTATTCAGTGGTAGTCTAAAGGTTCCAATTTATGTGATGCCGAACAGTATTACATTTGTGTCTTTCTTTAATATTATCGACTTTTTTGTGAAATTTATCGAGTAGGTCCTTTAAAACTTCTTTAGCGTGATCGATCACCATTTGTGACAAAACTCTACCAAATCACTTTCTATCGGTTACGTTTTCAATCCACTCGCAAATGCCTGATGGATAATGTTTCAGGTAATTATTCTTCTTGGACCACCAATATAGCCGGCGGTACTCTGTGCCAAGTAACATGTCTCATACAGTTTAGTACCTACGACGTTCTTGGAAATCGGTCGATTTCGTCGTAAGGTGGGCGGTTGTTTACCTATAGTTTCCCGAACTTACACTATTAAGGGAGTTATCGGCTGATCAACAACATTGTAGCATCCAATTTTATTTTTGGAAACTTTTAACGGTTTTCTTTCTGAGAAAATCCGTATTTTCTTCGACGACGTAGGAAGCATATTAGGTACTGACGTAGGTATTTTTATTACTTAATTTACTTATAATTTTTTGTGCGTATTCTTACTTACAGTGAGTGACTGAATTAAAATAGGTACCTAGCTAATATATTTTTTGAGCTTGTAAATATTTCTAATACTTAGTTAGAGATAAGATAAGATTGCAAATCAGCTATCGATAAATGACATATTTTTAGTTCGGTCAGTTTACCAGCTTACTTACCTAACCTACTCGTACCTATCTTTCAAAGTAGCTCGTTACTAGATATCGGTAGATAGGTAAGACAATAACCATCTACTCGACTCGAGTTTATGATTGGATACCAACTTTTCTGAGAAAAAATTAATTATACATACAGTGGAAAAACAATTTCCTATAAGTCTTGATTGCTCGTGGCGTAAAATAATAGACAATTAAATTAACACAGCAAGGTATCTGATTGTGGGATTACTGTCAACTGTCAACCTTGTGGCCTTTGCGTTGGGTTATTTTCTTGGGCATATTATATCCCAATTGATCCACTTAGTTTTTTTTTTTAAACAACGTAGTTCAATAACTTTATTGACAAAGAAAATTACAATTCAAAAATAAAACAAATTAGAACTAGTATTTACAATTAAAACAATTAAGCTAACTGCAGACTGTTTCAAACAATCTACAGGTAGCTCAACTGATACATATCAATTACAGTCGGAAGCGTCCCTAAGACGCTGGCTGCATTGCCCCGCTGTATGGCAATGCTTAAGCGCTGCGCGACTTAGTTCATAAAAGTATTTAACAATTTGCAGTAAATTGTCAAACAAAACTCTGATTACCTATGCCCCTATTTTCCTAAACTTACCATCACACATCTTTTAATACCTACGTAAGTAGGTACCTACCTACAAAACTTATCCTATAGGGTAGGTGTGTTATATTTATAAATGATGGCAGTTAACCAACAAATGGCAGAATCCTTTTGTTAGCCGGCGCCGACGTATGCTAAAGTCGTTTTCACACTTGTAGGTATATATTTTTCGCACACTGTTCAACAATAATAAACCTACTAAACTATATCATTTTGCCAGCAGTACTACCTATAGATAGATATACTCAACAAGAATTATTCTAAGCCATGTTTGAGAAGATTCAAGATTTTTAGCAAATAATACATTTTAGTACACATCAAGTAGAATAATATAACATAATTATATTTTCAAATGGTTCACTGGTATGTAACATAATTAGTTTGTTTAATTTTTTGATATCTTTATATTGTTTTTATTAAATTTATTGAATAGGTACTAGCTGATCCGACAGACATTGTCCTGTCTTAACTATGAATATTAAATTCGAATTGGTTTTATGGTTGTTATGTTTTCTAATTTTCCGCGCAACTTTCTTAATGTTTTCTTACACAAGAACCTTCTCCTGACAATAACAAACACAACAAAAAAGAATTAGCGAATTCGGTCCAGTCGTTCACGCGTGACGCCGTGACCAAGGGCATGACGATCTATGACGATCTATATTCCATATAGATCATCTTCGTTCAAATTAAATTATTCATTATGTACACCTTCGTTTCAGTTATATTATATTCGAATTTAATTCACTATTGTCACTATGCACCCAACATACACCTGTGTTCTTAGCAACACAAAACTGTTCCATGCAACAAACTTATGGTGGTGTGGACAGATTCTGGCGTATAATTTTGGCTCAACGCTATCCCATAGAATATTTATGCATTCACTGCCCAGCCTCGGCGGTGCACTCGCAGATGCGCCGTCCCGCGCCCCGCCCCGCCCTGCAGGACCTCCAGAAAGACACGTGCTTCGTGGGCCATGAAAGTGTTGAGCAAATATTCCTTCAGGCCTCATTTAAAGACGGTTCATATCAAAGAGCCTCCATATAATGCCGCTATGAAAACGCCCCAACACTCCCATAGTTAATTGTAGCAATTGTATTGCAATTCAGACTGATTGCTTGCTAATTGCTAACCAATACGCAGAGCTTACGTTTGTTGAACCGCGGATCAAACTGTATTCGATAACGGTCGGTGTAGGCGGCTTCGATGCCGTGGATCATTCATTATCTTCATTACGGACAAACGGATCAATCTAGAACCTTAACCTATGGAGCGTTGTTTTAGGCGCTCTGGCTGTTATGCGTCAGAGCAATGGTTAAGGCTGTGTATGGCCCAACGGGCCATACACAGCCTTAACCATTGCTATCTGTAGCCGTATATATAATTTGTTTTATTTCGATATATTAATAACATAATATTCGATATTTGCATATTTCTTCTAAACGCTGTTTGATTTTGAGTATTATTGTTTCACTCAAATATTTGCCAAAGTACTTTACACATAGTATATTATATTGAACATTTCACGAATAAAACAAATTATCCCTGTGTAACGGCTACAGATCATTATATTGTGTTCTCAAGACTGTTGGGCCATACACCAGCCACAAGACTTCTTAGAAACATTGTGGTTCTTGAGCCAAAAATTTCGGTCTTTCATGTTATTTAGGTATTATCTTGCAAACATAACCTATTCAGCAAACTATTTCTAAAACTACTCGTATTTTATTTTATTTGCTTACCTACCTATATATTGTTTTGAAAAATTGCACTAAGTTAGTAGGTGTACCAAACCAACCAATGTGACGCTATTGTATTGTTCCTACTAATTGCACTAAGTTAGTAGGTGTACCAAACCAACCAATGTGACGCTATTGTATTGTTCCTACTAATTGCACTAAGTTAGTAGGTGTACCAAACCAACCAATGTGACGCTATTGTATTGTTCCTACTAATTGCACTAAGTTAGTAGGTGTACCAAACCAACCAATGTGACGCTATTGTATTGTTCCTACTAATTGCACTAAGTTAGTAGGTGTACCAAACCAACCAATGTGACGCTATTGTATTGTTCCTACTAATTGCACTAAGTTAGTAGGTGTACCAAACCAACCAATGTGACGCTATTGTATTGTTCCTACTAATTGCACTAAGTTAGTAGGTGTACCAAACCAACCAATGTGACGCTATTGTATTGTTCCTACTAATTGCACTAAGTTAGTAGGTGTACCAAACCAACCAATGTGACGCTATTGTATTGTTCCTACTAATTGCACTAAGTTAGTAGGTGTACCAAACCAACCAATGTGACGCTATTGTATTGTTCCTACTAATTGCACTAAGTTAGTAGGTGTACCAAACCAACCAATGTGACGCTATTGTATTGTTCCTACTAATTTCCAAAAATAATACTATACAGCTTAAAGTTCTTTAGGCACTAAGCTGACATCATGTTTTCAAATGTCATCTGAATCACCGGATGGGCGCGCGTGCGCTCCTCGTTGAATACCTGACTCTACACCCATTTTATTAATTTAAGTACACAAATTAATAATATTTTCTTATTTCGGGCCAAAGCCTTTTGTGATCTATCATATCTCGTCACATAACACCACGTGACAATGTGACAATGTGGCCAAAGTAAGATTTAACGACGCTTTATTTAAATATGAAAATACTACCTCATTGAAATTGTTCTTAAAATATGAAAAAAATAACAAGGTTTGTTATTTTTAACAAAAATAACCCTTAAAAATTGTATTGATAAACTAAAGCATGAATCGAACAGATTTCGGAAAATCTCAAAATCTTAGAATATCATTTATCGACACACACGTAGGTAAGTCAAAGTCAAAAACTCTTCATTTTCATAAATACAATAAATGTACACTTAGAAAAGGTCAAATTCTTAATAATTAAACACTGACACGGAAATAAAGTGATTTATTTGATTTCAGTCGCTTCGGTATGTAGACTAAAGTAAAGAAGCGACGAGGAAACCTTTAGCCTGTTAGTTAGTTGATATTTTTCGGGTTGGAGCAAATCCCGTCCCAAGCTTTAGTTTAAGTGAACATAGGTATCATACAAAACTAAATAAATAACACGGAGGTTTATACTAAATTACAAATTACACAAATGGTGGGCGTCAGATCGAGTTTTGCCCCCATGCATGACCCTGTGCCGAAATAGGTGTTGGCTCAGCATGTTTTCAAAATGTTGTCGGACGAATACAATTAGGTAAAGAAAAACCAAAAAATAACAAATATTTGCCTTGGAATTCCGAAGATCATCAGTCGTCACACCGCACCGGCCCAGGGTGTGCCTTTGTTATTTTCCATAACAGCTTTTAGACTCCCGCGCAGGTAGGGGTGACTCACCCTCAGATACGACATTTTAGTTAAAAATTATATTCTTTAATCATTATAATTCCCTTAATGTTCACGATTATTATAGTCTTCTTGTATTGTCTTATATAAAGGTTATTCAAAGGTGGCGTACCTACCTAGGTTCTTTGAATAACGTAGATAGGATATGTGTACGATAAAAAAAAAACAAGCCCTACAAGGGCTTTTTTTTTTTTTTAAACTAACAAACTCTTAAGGTATGCCTGATATCGACTGCTTAGAATAAAGTCTAAAATTGACAGCTTGTCTTGTCCATTGCTTGAATTAGTTAGCATGGTACAGGCCACAATAAACTTGGGATATAGCAATGTATCGCGTCATGCATTGCTGGCTGTGAATGGAGAGGCTAATAAAGCCCTGGACTGGCCCTGCGATGGAAATAAAACGCAGGTACCTACTGATTTGATTTAGCCTTTAACTAAGGGTGTGGTCACACATAGAGCAATAGCACATTTGTTTTTATTTATTGTAGAAATCCAGAAAATAAAAGTTAAAGTAATAGTAGTTAGAATGTATTTTGTACTTATTACAATAAGTACAAAACACATTATTATTTATTTTCCTGTTGATTAAAATATCAACGTTATACAATCAAATGCTTAACTTTGACATTTACGTCCGAATTCTGAATTCCAAGTGGCGTTTACAACCTGTCGAGGTAAAGTCAAGTGTTAATTTATTTTATCACACAAGGTTTTATGAGATGAGGTTAAATTAGCTTTGATATAATCTTGTGCAAAAACTTGTCTTAAGCATGACAGTGTGAATGAACATATCATTGTCTGAGACTATCTGGATCATCACAAGTTGTTAAGATTTATCTAAAGTTTTCTGATGTGGCGCGTGTGAATTTGTTTAGTAGAATTTTTATATTAAGTTGATCAACACAACATTGTTGATCTAGCTCAAATGCTTGTTTTATATAAATCATCATTATCTACTTGCCCTAAATAAAAGCAAAACACAAATCCTACGTATTACTGTGCTAGTAAGAGGGCTTAGAAAACTTAAACTCGACGCAAGTTTTTTAAACTGCTACAACTTTTTTAACGATTGATTGAATAGTTTTTTTTCCATTGATTATTACTTTACTATCTTTAGAAAGCTCATCTTGTATCACTTACGTATCACTGTGCAGTTTATCTTATTGTTTGTAGGCTTAAAAATGGGTTGTAGGTATGGGTTTGTGGGTACCTACCTACTAAACAAATCGGTTTATTTAGAAGGAATTTTGGGTGGCACAAAATAAATAAACAGGTGCAGGTCCTTTTAACTTTTACCCGTGACTCTTCCTCTTATAAAAACTAAATCACTTGTGAATTAATTTCTTTTTCCGCTTACCGCTGTTATTCCGGCGGCGGCGGCGGTAGCTTCATGACTTATTGTCGAGCCGGATAGCTGACGGTAAACGACCTGTTACGATTTATTGCCGCCAGTGGCGCCACTATCTTTGATTCTTAACCGCGGTAAAAGCTTTTATTCAGCCTTTTTAAATTTTGAAGATTAGGTAAGTATATTTTTATTAATACATCATCTCAAGTCAATGATAAATTTCCTTTAGACGTGTCCTAGGGCTCTTGCTGCTCCCTTGCTCTTGGACACGTCAGATCAATAAAATATATTGATACATAAATTATTAATGTGATTTGAGTATTATAGTCACTGAGTTATATGTACATATATATCGATGATTATAGTTATGTTTAGATATTCATCGAGATGTGGCTCATGTGACCGTACGAGACGAAAAACAACCAAAAAAATACAAGAACTCTATGCGACTTCGAAGGCTTCATTAATTATCAATATAACTAATAGGTAATTTAATCTTACTAGGCGGATTCTTGAGATAACTAAATCACCTAGGTTGGTAGGTATATTATATATAGTTTGTTACGCTAGCCGCAGTCACACCCAGTGGTAGATGTACTTACCACCTACCTATCTAGACCACATTGCGGTCAGAGACGTGACACTTTACCGCATGACACCTTATTTACCTCTGGCTGGTCTATGATCGATATTTGTAGAACTATCGATTCGCGGTATCGATTTATTCTTTCTTCTATTGACACTTTGACACCTTCATTACGCATAAACTTCCGTAGATACATATAATTTGGAACTCTCTTTTCTTTATCATAAAGATTACTATAATCTCTACCTTCAGTTTTCCGGTATGGGACCAAAAGACCAATATCATACTTGCCAGATACGAAGGTAACTAAGAACATATAACTATCAGTTACCTTCATATCTGGCAAGTATGATATTGGTCTTTTGGTCCCATACCGGAAAACTGAAGGTAGAGATTATAGTAATCTTTATGATAAAGAAAAGAGAGTTCCAAATTATATGTATCTACGGAAGTTTATGCGTAATGAAGGTGTCAAAGTGTCAATAGAAGAAAGAATAAATCGATACCGCGAATCGATAGTTCTACAAATATCGATCATAGACCAGCCAGAGGTAAATAAGGTGTCATGCGGTAAAGTGTCACGTCTCTGACCGCAATGTGGTCTAGATAGGTAGGTGGTAAGTGCGGATGCTTTGCGGATTAAAAAGATTAAAGATGTTTATTTGCCAGAATATAATGTAACAATGTAGGTAGGTCTTAAAACTATAGAGGTCCTAACCTAACCTAACATAGGCATGCAAATATAAATTATTCCATTACTCAATATTACATTTTCTATTTCTAAATTACAAATACAAAATAAATAAATTAAATGAATAGGTAACAAATGTCAAAAAAATAAAAAATATATTATAAATCAATGAATATATTCGAAGTCTTCAAAGTCCCTGTAATTAAAATATTGATTCATAGAATAATAGCATTTATTAAGGAGCCATTTT
Source organism: Eupithecia inturbata (assembly GCA_963662085.1). NCBI lineage: Eukaryota > Metazoa > Arthropoda > Insecta > Lepidoptera > Geometridae > Eupithecia > Eupithecia inturbata. Next base: position 14,539,286 of record OY759178.1, on the reverse strand, counting down.
TTTAGTTGTATATTGAATAAGTTTCCAGATATGTAGGTGCGTTAGATCCTCTGGTAGATTATTGAATATTTTTATTGTCTTGTAGTACGATTGTTTCTGTGTCATTGTTAATTTATATTTTGGTATGTGCAATCTGTTGTTGGTAATTTTTCTTAGTCTTCTAGATCTAGAGTCAGATTTTTTTTTTTTAAATTTCTGGACGAGCTCTGCCGCTTGTTTAATGTAGAGGCATGGTAGAGCAAGAATTCTATATTTTTCGAAAGCTGAAGGTAGAGATTAACCTGAAATATTTTTTACTTAAGTTTAGGCCTATTTAATTATTCAAATGTTTTTTCCTTTGTCTGCTGAACCGAACGGAAGTTATTCATAAATATTTTTAAAATGGCGGCCAAGTTGAATGAATAACCTACTAATTTTGATTGCACAAGTGTTAAAGTTGAGCTGGCGGAACACAATGCATTCCAATTATAAACTTTTAACTCGACAAAAGCATTTTTAGGGTTCCGGTGGCAATGGGAAAAACGGAACTCATGGAATTTAGTTCTGTCCGTGTTTGTCGCATCGAGAAATTTTAATAATGATATAGAGGTATATAATAATGATACTACTATTACGTAAATATATTAGTTCCTAAGTACCTACATACTTATAAGAATAATTCACTTAAGACATAATCAAAAAATCTACTATCTTGCTTTAATCCCCCCTCCTTTGATTGGGGAGGCATTTCCAGCTGAGGACGTGTGTGTGCTGATGAAGGAGGGAGTTTAGCTTGATCTGCGTAGGTACCTAAACATGTTTTGTCTCAACCTACATTACTGTGTGTACCTAATATATTGTGTAAATGAGAAATGTCTTCAAATAGGTATAAACACTGCTTACATCTTACCCGGTGTGGCAGCGGTATTTCAAAATTGTAGCTTTACAAAACTCTTTTAAAAGCAGAAGGTAAACCGCGCGGTGCGTTGGATCTTTGCAGTTTGTAGAAACACGTTATCTATATTTACATCTACATTTCGTCTGTATTGTGCCTGCATCAAAGGGAACTAGGGTCGGGCGAAGTGGCCATCCTACGGGTTCTTTTCTTCAATGAAAAAAACATTTTCTTTGATAACTAGGTGATGTTGTAGATGTTCTTTGTTAATAAATTGTATCAAAATAATGCTTTTTTATTCCGAAGCAAGGAGATTAGCTTTAGGTAGTAAAACTGCCTCTAAAACAGACCGGTGCGGTCCGTAAACAAAGCAAGAAGCCCCGGCATGGCAGTGACACTACTAACAAAGTGCAAACAAGGAGGGTCGCCGGAGGGCCGCTCTTGGGAACGAGGCCTATCTACCTTGTGAGGGCAACGACGCCGTGTGAATGGGATAGGTACGGAAATCAACGTACAATAGGTAGGTGCTGCGGTATTTTTTCAGATAGCTGCTACGTGGGTGGCTTCTGTAGGATTTTTTTAAATCTTATGGTCCTACGTATAAGAGTTGGTTTATATAAAACGAACTTGGTATGCTTAGGTCATCGAGCTGGCTTAGATACACCACACATGGCTATGTCATGCATGACAGAAAGGCAATTCTGGCGCAATAAGTATTAAAAAAATAAAAATAAAATGACGTGCGATTACAAAGCCATCTCAAAAATATCAAATTCGAGATATATCGAAGACTTCTATTTGTTAAACCACTCGTTAGGTAGGTTGCCCACGAGTGGCCTCAGGCAATCGTTCGATAATAAATTACAAAGCAATTCAGTGTAGGTATAACTCTAATCACTAATTTAGAATAATAGTGTTGATTTCAGGGACGAATAAAATTTGTTTTTGTCCATGGTCGATTCTATTGGCACCAAAAAACCTAAACTAAAAAGCCTAAAATGTAACTGTCTTTCTTTTACCATTGATAAAAAAGGACGGCAACATTTTAGGCTAGTTTAGATTTTATTGTGTCGATTATAATCGATTTTGGAATCACTCGATTTTTTTTGTCTGTTTGTTTATATAACTTATTATACAACACGATCACGCACGACATAATCTTCGATAGTTGAGAATGCAGTCCCTTTAGAGATAGTTCAAGTAGGTAGGTAGCATCTGTCGTTTGTTTGATTACGGTTAACCCGCTGATATGAACAATATGTTGATTGTCATCGATGGGGAACCCCATGCAATTTTGTTTACACAGGTTTGCATTTAAGTGTCCCTTTCCTCGAATTCTATGCGATGTAACCTTACGAAAGTTATGAACCACTCCTTGTGCGTTTAGCGCGTTTATCGACTATTCAAGCAAGTAGTTTACAAAATTGATCTTCGCAATTTAGCATCACAACCTCGCCTTAAGCTGTTCTAGCCATATAATAATCAGAAATGTCATCGCCCTCCCAGATCCAATGATCTTTCAGCATTTCGACATTTCGTTGGAGGCGTTGTAGGTAATTGTAATGTAACCTAGAATAATTTCGCTAAACGGACGCTCAAGGCATTGTTCTTGTTAATATGTGCATGTACCTATGTTTTGACCCTGTAAATTTTTAAATTTGACCTGTCCAATGTACTTATTTACTACCTATATTTACTTTATATCTACTCAATATTTTTATATAATTTTTTGAATAATCTAAATGTAATGTAATCTAAGTATCCTCTACAATAATTTTAATTTAATTTTCTATTTGTATCTTTTTAATAATGTAACTAATGTAATTGTTTAACTATTTTAATCGTGTTAGTTACTCTATAAATAAATTATTTTTTTGATGCACGCAATAGTAAAATGATATCGTCCCAGAATTTTATTATTTTATATACTTACCTACCTTCCCACAGCAGGTACCTTACCTACCATCACCCCAGACCAGAAAAGATTTTTCATATTTGTAGGTAGGTTTCCTACCCCGACATTTAATTCAACCTTGAACCTCAAATATATCAAATATACTCAATAAAAAAGAAAATATTGTCATATTTTATATATTGTTAGGTGGGACCTAACTTTCTATCAGGGAACCCTGTTCTGGGTGGCTAAAATTACGTAACACTACACAGTGTGAAATTATACAACCATAAACAATATCGGCCTCACAAAGAACTTCCTACCTACAAGTTTGCAAAGCGATCTCTCGAATTACAAACCAAAAGTAAACTTATATATAATCTGCGCCAAACGAGATCACGTTACTTCAAAGTAACTTTTATCACATTGTTGTTTCCAATAGGTACTCGATTGGAGGAATGTTTATTTGACAACATAAAAAATGTTGAGCGCATCTGCCCAGCCGCTACAATCTTAAATTCAACCTTATGCGTTGTTAATAAGACTTTAATCTGTGATAGATAATTGTGTGAGCTGTTGTACCTTTGGCTTCTATGACAAGCAGACGAAGGTTTTCGCATGCCTACGAGGATTTAACGGGTGGACTCAACCGTTTGAATACAACGAACTAATAACTTGCCCATAATCCCTACTCAAGCCATTCATACAACAGTTATGTGATATAACACGACCGTGCTAAAAAAGATTGAGATTCTCCAAGCGTCGTTTTGTGTACTTAAACATTTTTCTTTTATTTTCAGGTAAAGATTGGGACATCAGGCTCAGCTGTAAGATTTAAGATAATGGCGAGATAAAGCAGACTTACAAAAACTCAACTTGGCACATGTGCTACTTGAGAGAAGCTGAGTTGTAAAGATAAGGATAAGGACTCAGGAATGCGTTAATTCGTCGATTTATTGATATCAAGGTACCTTAAAAAAATTATAAAAGCTATAGGTAGGTACATATAATGTCTAGAAAATGCCCAAGGTCCTTGACCAACTCTTGATAATTATCACGAGTTGGTAAGAAATATCAATTTCAATCCTACTCTTGTTTTTGTAGAATTTCGGTTCCCTTGACTGACTCTCTTGACCGTTGCGCACGCAATAAAAAAGATTTTCCCTCAATTTCGTACGATTGGAAATAGAACTAGGTACCGACCCTCAAGCATTTGGTCAGATTGCAATCGGGATAGAGATAGACATGGATCTAATATGAACGGTAAGCAAACTGGTGGAATAGCCCGTACGGTATTACTTCCCTAAATCAAGCTAGAACCACAATATTGAGGTGTCGTGTGTGTTGTGTTGTGGCACGTCAGAAGCATATCGGTTTCATACATTTAGAATTTAAGAATGGTCAGCTACTTATGAAACGAAAAGATTGTGGTGTGGTTCTAGCTTAAGTCTGAGCAGAAACTAACTAGCTAGTCCAGTAGTAGTTAGTGGCTAGTAGTAGCTAGTACTTTCACTAATTGGATCATCACTAACCGTTCTACCTTTATAGTAGAAGCCGTTGACCCCAGCACTAAAAACCGTATCTACCATATTTTCGCTGCTATTTACAGCAAGATAACAAACGTAGCGGCTCTAATGTAAACAAGGGCAGTGGCGATGGATGCCGACCAACGCCACGTGTGTGCAGCCAGTACAACGTCAGGGAGGAATAGTAAGCAGCATGAATATTCAAATTGGGACGCCAATTTGACAACTTCTGTGACGTGCGTTGGCTGAAGGTCGGGGGTTGGTTGGTTTTGGGCCTTTGATTTGGCCTCGAATCTGACGGCTTTGAAAGCCCGGAGGAATCTTGATAATCTACTCTAAAACGGTACCGATGTGTAATTTGTTGGCGTCCCAACCGAGATGAAAGGATGTGTACTTGGTGACCAAAAGTCAACTGACATTTCAAAACGATCATACTGCCAAAATCAATAAGTAGTCAGATTCTACATTAGTCAAAAATCCAAATCCAAATAAAAATCAACAGTCAAGCATTTATTGCATGCTATAATTTTACAGAGGTGTTTATGATCTAGCTCCATTTTTGCATGCTCAAAGGATTGGGGACACAAAACGGTCGGTACTCTACTGACTCTTATCATTAAAAAACTTAAAACCCGCTAGTTGAATATGAACGTGTGAAATTTGATCTTACTCGTTCCAAACGTAATGGATTAGGATGCGGGAATCTCGCGGAGCCAATATGCTGTAGGGCTACAACTATAGGTACGGATCGCATTGACGACGGATGAGAAGCTGTTGGAATAATAAGTTAGAAAGTTGCAGTCCGTGCTACTCGTACGTTACCTGGTTCGACAGAAGTTTACTTGAAAAGCAAGAAAAGTATGAACTGAACAAACTTCATCAGAAATCTTAAGATAATTATTTAAATTTTTTTAAAATTACACGGAGGTATCGCTGGCAGGTTGTAGACAAAATAGAGGCAATCCAACCCAAATAAATTAACAGCACATACAGACATTTAAAATAAAAACATTTTTAACAATAATTTGAAATCAGGAATAAAAAAACTTAGAAAAATTATTGAGATATTTCGCTGTCAGGTTGTAGACCAAATACAGGCAAGCCAACCCAACTAAATTATTTCCCTGACTGAAGTAAATTAACAACACATACAGTCAATTACAATGAAAACATTCCAATAATTTGATGGTTTTGATGAAACTAAAAACCGACATCAAATTCACACTTATACAATTCACATAGGTACACTTACACACATACTTTTTACATATTGACACTGTTTTTTTAAGTTTTGCGGGACAAATACTAATCCCTCGGGAATATTTTTTTATGGGTCCACCTCGGGATCATTCTCTCGATACAATAGCGTGTTTTCAAAATCAGTCCATAATTGACGGAGATCCACAAAGCCCTGTTGAAACATCGGGAAAAATAGGTAAATAAACGCGATAAATAACTGTTAAATAATACTAATAATATGTTCAGATCGCATAAGTTTAAAAATATTCTCCGACAAAAATACATCATGTTTAAAAAACAGGTACCTACTGCAGCTATACATAAAACCTCCTCCTTTTTTGAAGCCGGATTAAGATAACTAAATTTTTAAAAATAGTTAATATATACATACAGCCCCAACATTAGAAATGCAGCAAAGTTTGTACCATTCGGCAGTAACAGTCCCCAACTTTTAATTCACAGCTGAGAGTTTGTGGAAAATTTCATACTTTCAGAGTATTCAGAGTGACCTATTTGCTTTGTGGAAGGTGACACAATGGATATAGTGGACACTTCACCTAGATGCCTGGATACCGCGGCCATCCTATACTTAGGTGGGAAGAGTTTAGGCATTGTTGGAGAGTTGGAGATATTTTATAACATTGTTCGTTTGATACGTAGGCGTAGGGTATCTTTGGTTTGATGAAACAAAATAGGCCTACTTGCCAAAACTATCTATCTATAAGATTCCTAGTGTCCCCAATAGTATATAAAAGAGGCGTTTTCTTTAAAAAAATATTGATATGTAGTTGTTTTTTTTTTATATTGGTGATAGTCAAGCGTTTGGCCATCATCTCATTTAAGGAAGTAAAGATGTAAGCACTCTTTTCCAGAAGGAAGTTAGCCTGGATTTAAAGACTCCATGATTGTACTCTAACGGGAAAACAAGCAGGAAGTTCATTCCACTCTTTGGCCGTGCTTATTATGAAAGTAGGGAAGAATTTTTGGTTCGACACTGCTATATTAACCAGGTACTGGTTGTTTTTTTCTGTTCGTCTGCTGGTCTTATAGTGGATGGGAGAAGATGGAATAAGGTCGTGCAATGCCTGCGCACAATCACGGATGTGGTGATTGGACCTTCGACTAGCCTGAAATGGAAAGAGGGCTCTTTTTACTAGGGGACAGCCCCAGGGTAAAAAGAGCCCTCTTTAATTTACAGAAATTAAAGTGACATGGTTTTTTTTAATGGACTTTGCTTATTTTGAAATTACCTCCTACTTACTTACGATTTAAAAATAAACATATAGGATCAGATTCCAAACTTCAACTTCACTCATCGATCCCCTATGTAACGACAATTAAATTATATACTAGTAAACTACCTAACGCGTTGAAAAATGAGTTTTTTTTTTATAGAACAAATAAATCTATTATTAATCACAAAAGCATATTACACGATTTACTAATATTTAAACGAAAAATAAGAAATATGCAAACGAGTAAAATATACCTAACCTGTTAAAAATGACGTCCTCCTCTCTCCATACATATTGTGTGCCCAGCAGAGTCTATAGTGATACTCAATTAGCTTATAAACACTTCTGTACACCTATAGAATACAATAAATGATTGAGTATTGAGTAGGACATCCTCTCCTCAAAAATTCCCGCCATCTATTGAGATCTAAGGAAAACATTACTTAATCTGTCTAAGATAAATTATGTTATTTTCTTTTTTGGATAACGTCTGAATTGTTTAAGGTTCAATTATAATCTAAGTTAAACTCAGAATGTTGGAAAGTACTTTTCGAATTATTTCGAACAGGCTAGAATTCTCCAACATTGTCATACCAGCCGGCTCACGCAAGAATGTGGGAATGGCGAGAATCGTAAAGTCGGCCATTCCTTGCCGAGCGTCGAACTTACTTTATTACAAGAACTGAGTAACGAGCGTTTATGAACTATTCCAATTTACATCTCATCACAACACTTGGCAAAACTGCCCTTAAACTTCTCTGGATAAGCTCGAGTTTCCTTCAAATTATTTGGAAATTCTACTAACTCGAAGACTAAAATGCGCCTCTATCACTCCCTTAATAAGGTTCCGAATGTTCGGATTCGATTAGGCAAAATAGCGAGACCAATGTTGCTGAAAGAAAGACCAATCAAGTAAAAGTTCTTTGGGCTCGAATTATTTTATTGACGCTCTTTAGAACTTTTCTAATATTGCTGAAGTGCTTTTCTGTTTGTCGGCGAACGTCGGCAGTCAGAATGTCGGCGAAAATATTTAATTTAATTTAAATGCGCATAATTTCAGCAAAAAACATTAAAGATCGAGGGGTTACATGATTTTATAACAAGACGAAAATCAATGCGTTCGAAGAAGCAGCCATTGTAAAGCTGACTTCCGACCCCGTCATTAGTGTCATTGTTATTTTACGTGCCTTATTGTAAAGGTGCTTTAGTATAAAATAAAATTTTACGAACAATAACTTACCTATAATTAAATTACTGGCTGGTTTTATAGTCGAACAACAATAGTCAATAAAGTTTCTGACGCTATGTGAGCACTGTTATTATATTAACCTAGGCCCTATGCCAAGGTAGAGTAAGTAGGTACCTACATATTGATGACGCTTTGTACTCTGACTTATAATTTTTACAGCCTATGAAAGAGAGATTTAAAACTCGGTCATTATTTATGTCGCTTATTCTATAATTATTGTTTTGTAAATCATTTGTACGTGTGCAACATAGTGTTTTGTATCTAGGTAAGTACTTATTTCTATTCTAAAATAAATATCTAAGTAACCCCACGTGTTAATAATAATTGGCTAATTATTAAAACGTGTGGTTAGGTACATATATTTATTTTACATTTAGTTTATCTATCGGTACCATATATACCTTAATAACTATTACCTTACTTTCGGAAATTTCTGAATCAAAGTACCTACCTTAATTTCTGGGGTTAAACGCTTTCAGAAACCTTCCATCTTCTTTCGTACCTACCTATTCAAATACATAACACAAAACAGAATGAATACATTTTTATCGCTCGTAAAAACAAAATTAAATCATGTCCCCTCTTTATAAAGCAGTAAACAAAATGTGCCAGGTTCAACAACTCAATAAACTTTATTGGTAAATCAATAAACAATTAAATTTTGAAGAGGGCTGTCGAAAAGTGTTCCCGCAATTCATTCATGCGAACAATGAAAGTATTTATACATCAACAAAGTTGCTTGGTTTTTCCCCACGTAAGTGGGCAACATTACTGTTGGGAAAAAACTTGGCGTCTCAGTATTGATCATTTGGACAACAAATAACAATAAAGGTTAGGTACCTATCTTCATGATAATTAGATACCCACAGTAAAGATCGCGCAAGCGGGTCAATTTTTTTTGGCATAGCGTAGGTACCTAGGTATCATTGTGTTGTCATCTTCTTTTCTACTTAGAAATGGACTTTGCTCATGAAAGAATGGGAGGTTCAATATTATATATAAGAATATATGTAGGTAACATGCAAGGTCTTTTGTCTATTACCTACTTCGTTCAAATGATTACAGAATCGGTCCGCCATTTTTTAAATATTTTCTGAGCAGCCACCATGACGCTTCGCGAGTCTGGAAGCCCACATTACCAAACCATTGTGTAAGTTTTTAACCTTTGAAACAGATGTAGATCTTCAGATCTACGTCTTTTTTTTCAGAAGTATCTTTTTTAAATATCTGGTATTAGGTAGGTACAACTTACAAGTAATTTTATTAAATCCTAAGCGGCGATTACAAAGTGGCTCAGAAAAGACAAGCATGTTAAAAAACAAAATGTGGTGGCGACAGATATGCTAAAACATGTCCGAGCAGTAACGTATGACGCATCCATTAAGTTCTGGGAAAAACGACATTACGACCTTTTTGATATCATGTAGGTGATATCTTATTTCGAAGCTACGAGTAAATACCAACCACTCTAGAGAATAAGTTTAACACCCCTTTTTTGGCGTCGGGGTTTTAATACTTCGTGCCTGCCGGCACTTTCCAGCGCGACAGTCTTTTCTACATAAACTATAACAAACTTAAAGAGCATTAAAATGATAAAAAACATATTAATTTAACCCAGCTCGAAGTTAATGAAAAAAAAAACACAATTTTCCTGTTTCTAAGAGCAATTTATGTTGTAGTATCACGCTACATTTGCATAGTTTCTACACGCTCTTTCACCTCCTGTTTAGGTTCGTTTAAAAACCTACACTGTTGGTTACTTTTAGGTATTTAAAAATGGAACGTAGTTTATTTTGCTAAACAGAGTAAGCTCAGTAGAGATGATGGTCCCAGTCAATAAAATAAACCGCCAAGTTCAAGTCGACTCGCACACGAAGCACAAAACCGTACCGCACAAAACAGGCAACTTTTTCAAAGAACATTTAATTTTCACTTGTTTGGTGACCCCTTTAAGTTTTTAACTTTATTTTATTTTTAGTATTTATTGTTATTACACTTCAGTGTAGAAAGTTTCATGTATGTACCTACCTATTGTGGTTCAAGAGATACCGCCTTGACAAATTGAGAGAAAAAAAGGCAATAAAATACGTTTTTTGTATGATTTTATTTGTTGTTCTAGCGGCAAACACATTCTCTGAAAATTTTAACTGTCTACCTCTTACGGTTCATGAGATAGAGCCCTGTGACAGATGGACAGACGGACGGACGGACAGCGGAGGCTTAGTAATAGGGTTCCTAGTTCTTAGTTAATTTATTCATAACATTCATAGGTCACATAGGTATTCACTAATCATACAGTATGTAAAAACTACATAAATGATTAAATTAATAAAACAATTGTTAAAATAATATAACAATAAAATTAAAATTCAATAATAAACATTCCGTTTTCACCCTTCGAGTACGGAACCCTAAAAACCTAGGAGTCTAACCATCTTCTTCTAACCAGAAAGTTTTCTCGATTTCCAAATTTAAATTTTCTAAAGTACCGACTGTTATGCTAATATAAAAAATAAATACATAATATATAATGCTGGACAGTGCTGGAAAGTAAGCAGAGCTTGTGTTATGGGTAGGTACTCTAGTACCTACCCATAACACAAGCTCTGCTTTGTCATCTATGACTGACATATCTCCTGCGACCGCTATAGCGCGGCGGGCGAAGGTCTCCTGCGGCGGACCTTCGCCCGCCGCCGCGCCATATCGGTCGTGAATCTATTTCTTCAAGCACTTCTCTATTGCAAAAGCCAGCTGTAGGTAATCTATAGTAATACCAACTGAGACAACAACAGTGTTGTGCTCACCGGAAAGCCCCATAGTCCGGAACGGTTGCCGTCACGGCCGGCGGACTTCCGGACGCGTATGTTCCATTCGCACTTCATACCACAGATTAATTTTAAAAGTGCTATCTCATTTCACTGGCTACCTAATTGGCAAATTTAAATTTAGAACTTGCGAAAATTTTATTCGGAGAAAAGTTCGACAAATATGGAAATTTGTTTTGGTATTAGTAGGTAAATAATTATTTGTTTTGACATACAATGCCAGTCACTTTTATAAGCTTCTGAACTCATTCTTTCAAAAACATCCACCGAAAACTATATGTCGGTATACAGGTAACGGCATGTATTTGAAAAGAAAATATCTTCCTAGTGGCGCAGCATATTAATTTATTTATCGGGAAACATCAAGTTGTTCTTTAACCGATATAAAGCGGTAATTGTTTCGTCGAATAATTGAATACTTTACTGTTCCGTCGATCGCGGCGCAAAAAAGTGCGACACGCGAATGAATTTTCAGGTGTTGGTAATGTTTATCAACACCTGAAAATGCATTCAAACTCATTGTTTTAAACGTTTTTGTTTGCTAACATCAAAAACGCCATTGTATTTATTAGTTTTTTAGTTGATCTAAGACAGTTCTTACCTACTTATTGGTTGCAACAGTCTGCAGTTAGTCTAATTGTTTCAATTGTAAATACTACTTTCCTACTAATTTGTTTCTATTATATTATTTGATTGTAACTTTCTTTGTTTTATTAAAGTTCTTACTAAATGAAATCTAATCTAATAGAAACGCATAAAACATGAGCAAGTGACTGACTACCACAGACCCGGGACCCCTAACACGAAATAGATCTTTGTGAAATATACCTACCACCGCAGTTCCAAAATAATAAAAAAAACTTCGATCTATTCGAGATTTATTTTATACACGGTCATAAAAACAATGTAATAATAGATTACCTATATAACTAAAAAAAAATAAAATTACATAGTCAATGCAGATATAAGAATGTAAAGGAAATAGATAGACAGATAATACTTTATTGCAGGGTTGTTGCGAATATCAGCATCAGCATCCGCTGATGATCAGCATTGATTTAAACATCAGCATCAGCATCCGCTGATGATCAGCATTGATTTAAACATCAGCATCAGCATCCGCATTAATCGATGCTGATTTTCAATGCTGATGTTCGAGTCGCGACATGACCCGAAGAGGCGGGGCTTTAAGCGCATTTTTGTACAAATTAGGTAAACAAGTACAAACCTGTTTATTCGTTGCGCTCGCACTTTGCGTGGGGGTGAAAACAGGTTTAGTGCTTGTTCGTATTTTAAGCAGATAGAGTGTCTTTTGTTAGTGGTATATTGTTATGTTGCGAATGCAAAGTGATAAAAATGGCACCCCCTCTAAAAAGTGAGATATGGACATATTTTAAATTAATAAATGCAGAAACAGCGCAGTGCAATGTTCCCTGTGCTACCCTTTGTGTAACCCTCAAAAAATGCAAGATTTTTCGAGACTCGGTTTCTATTTGAAGAACCACCTAGGTACATTAAGTAAGTGTGGAACACTAAGTTTGCGAGCCCGAGACGCACTTGGCCAAAATCAGCATCAGCATCTGCTGATGTCAAGATCAAAAATCAGCATCAGCATCCGCTGATGTGTCAAAAAACCGCATCTGTTGCTGATGCGTGGCATGGTTGTTGCCAACAACCCTGCTTTATTGCACACTTAACTTAGAAATAATTTACAAAATAATAATAAGCGACAATTGGCGGTCTTATCGCTCAAGAGCGATCTCACCCAGACAACCTTGAATGGATGGGATCGTTGGATTGTACATGGATTAATATCTGTGTGCATAATAATAATATAGGTATTTACTACTTAGAATATTAGCAAATATACTCAAACTACATACTACATATTATATAAATACAAACATAACTATTATTTATCTTATATGATGTTATTTAATATCTGAAATAATGGGTAGGCACATAGGCACAGAAAATATACCTAAGTAGGTACCACCAAATAAAGCAAACAAGGATGAAGACTTTTTTAACCACCATCACGTACACCTCTGCAAACGCCTATTTCCGTCAAGCTATCCAACGCTCTACCGCTAATCGTATTAACGTCACGATGTTCACTAAACTTTTGGTTATATTATAAATTACATTGTAACCTATTTTCCACTGAGAGCCACAGGCGCTTACCGAAGAGGATAAAACGATTTGACAACAACCGTCCATCGACATTCCGAGATAAGTTCAGTCAGCCATTGTCCAAACGCTGATGACTTCATTCCGTTGATTATCATAACCACAAAAAGCTCTCTATAATGGTCAGAGCGAGATCGCGCGGGTGGTCTATGTAATTACGCCCAGAACTACCATTAAATGGCCGAATACACGGTGTTATGTTATGTCCGACTTTTACGATACCTTTCACTCGCTTCACGCGTTAGTAGAGTCCGATCCAAGCAGGAAGCTCGGGTGGCTAAACGATTAGCGTATCTAGTAATATACGTCATGTTAGCTGAGTTAAGGCAACCCTTAGATTCGTAAATACTATCAAATCATACAAAACAGGGACGTAATTAATTGAAAACTATAAAAAACCGATTCAGTCCACTCTTTTCACATTTTTTCGCAAAATGAGGGGACAAAGGCCTATAAAATGTAGCTAAGAATCATGTAGGAGTTCAGACGAGTATTTTAGTATCTCATTTTATCAATATCGTTTCAGCCGTATGGATGCTTCGATCAAGGTAATAAAAAGTATCGGATAACTACATAGACATTCGAAAAAATTACCAGCCCTCGCGTAACAAACGAAATTTGGACTCTTGGACGCATGTTTGTGACACGGCCTGCTTGTGAACGGACTATAAGACGGCCAACATCTTAAGCATGACTCCGTGGCCTCTGGGGCCAGTGGGGTGGTGAGACCTGGTTGAAAGTTCCGACCATGGAGCCAACTCATTACAGCAATATCGCTTTCTCTTTCACACTTCTAGTATCATGTGACACTGTAGTCGATTAGACGAAGATCAGAGATTTTATCTGAACACTCAATCTGATAAATGTTTTTGAGAAAAACATGAAGTTGTTTCTTGCTTTTATGAAACCATAAGCTAGTCTACCCTATTTGCACGCGTTTTTCCAGGATAGGCCTTTGTCCCTCCCCGGGATACAATCTATTATTCTTGCAATTTTTTTCATAGGTACTTAAATCTAAAGTTTTTATTATTATAGTGCGTAAGCCTCACACTGGGTTTGTTTATAAGAAATCAAACGGCGCTGTTATAGTCCGATGAATGTCCCAAAGTTTTTCGTCTTCTACGTCACTTGACCTCGTGGTTAGGTGTAGTGGGTGTAGTAGGTTAGCACGTTCCCGTACTGAGGGAAAGATGCGGGTTCAAGCCCCGTCGAAATCGAAAAAAATTTGGGATATTATTTGATTTCTTTTAATTAGATCTGTTTAGCCGTAAAAAAGTTACAGGCAGACAAAGTTACTTTCGCATTCATTATGTACGAGGAAGTATGAATTTGTATGTTACCTTATTTATAGGTATAATTAGCGGGAATAAACCTCATAATCATGGTGAAATAAAATGGGGCCTAAAGGTGTTCTCTAAACTATTTGACAATAGCTATCTCTCCCGTGGCGTCACGGTCAACGCCAGTAATTCCGACCTAATCTGCCTTTGTAGGTGGTCGCGGCCTGGGCCCTCTAATTATTGTTTTCACGAATAAACAGCTCTTTCATAAATTGGTTTAAAAATGTGGTGAAGGTTGATCAAAGAATGGGCATTATAAGATTTCTTCATAATAAAAAGTTTACAAATATTATATAAGTAAGTAATTAGTATGTCTCTCAAAGTCACCATTGTATTTGTTGTTATGTATTAGTGTATATTTCTATTTGGTATATGTTTATTAGGATTATTTTAGTTTGTTATAGCTTGTATTAGTTTTATATTTGTAATTAGCTCCGCCATCCTTTGTCGTCTCAGCTTTGGTTGCCTGGATAAAATCGCTTTAAGCGATATTGCCGCCAATTCTGTTACCTTTTACCATACTGTTTTACATATAAGTTCTCTAAATAAAGTATTATCTATCTATCTATCTTCCGTGTAAATGTATTTTACTGTAAGTACCCTACATAGAAGGTAAACCTTCTTTTAATATTTAGCCTCCAAACAACAAGTAAATATTTAGTACAGATCAAAGAAAAAAATAAAAATTATAAGCGATTGCCACACAATAGGCGCCCTCCAGCCCTCTTGAAAGAACCCTGAAGGACGCTTCAATTTGAATTTATTTAAATATCGTCGTACTTAACAAATCTTTGAACTTGCCATAGGTTCGTGTAAGTAGGTCCTAATTTATGTAAAACCTGTATATGTACATACACAGTACAAAACATACTTTACATGAAGGCTGTGTTCTTATTAGGAGAGAGAGAGGGAAAAAGATTGCCTATAATCAGCACGGTCTTTCTTCTGTCTCACTGAAGTCTAAATAGGTAGGCACTCACCAACATTAAATTGGTAGTTTTTTTTTTATGAATCATGAAATCATCTGTATATACAGAAAATTACAATCAAATTAACGCTTCCGACTATTGTATTGATATGTTTCAGTTGAGCTACCTGTACATTGTTTGCAACAGTCTGAAGTTAGCTCAATTGTTTCAATAGTAAATACTAGTTCTAATATGTTTCTATTATTTGATAAACAATAAATGGTCCTTTATTAACAAAGAAAATTACAATTCAATAATAAAAACGAAACTACTATTTACTATTGAAACAATTGAGCTAACTTCAGACTGTTGCAAACAATGTACAGGTAGCTCAACTGATGCATATCAATACAATAGTCGGAATCGCCCCCAAGACGCTGGCTGCATTGCCCCGCTGTATGGCAATGATGATGCGCTGCGCCAGATATCCACCAGCTCTCGGGTCACGCGTCGCGTCGACCATACGCTCAGATTATTTAAAAAAATACATTACATAGTTAAATTAATTCAGATATATTTTTTTTGTAGTTTTAAGGTTTGTCCTCCGAATAAAAACAATATTAAAATTTATTAAAGAAGTTTTATTCAACTAATTATGTCATCTCAGATGTCGCCAAAACTAAACAAACTTAATTTCACAGCACTAAAAATGATTCCATCGTTTTTATTTCGATCGTTAAGAAAGCGACGGCAACTTTTTTAGTCCTGTCAAATAGTAATGCTTAGTTTTGGGGACATCTCAGTTGACACCATGTGAAATTTTGGATTAAACTTTCCTCGGTACCATAACATCTTCCCGAGTTTACGGAAAACAGTAACTTTTCGTTTCAGCCAGCATGTTAAAATTGTAATTTCGTTGAAAGCGCCACATTTACCTTTAAAATCGCAATTAGTCTTGACGCCGCCGTCGAGGGGCGAGAATTAACACTCACGGCGGCTGTGGAGCGTAATGATTACCTCACTTAGTCTTAGGGCAACGATAAGGGCTTGTCGCCAGATGCTGAGATTCTGCGATACTCTGGATTTTGTGACGGTTTTTCATTTTAAATGAAAGAAATAGTGGAACAGTGTTGCCCAATGTAAAAATTTTGTTATGACTGCAATCGCATCAAACCATCTTAATTGTTGTAGGCCATTTTGGGAAATGGTCTTATTATAATATTAGTATGGATGAAGAAAATTACAATCAATTAATAAAAACAAACTAGAACTAGTATTTACAATTGAAATAATTAAGCTGCACACTGTTGCAAACAATCTATATGTACCTTAACTGATCTTATTGGAATCAGGTTGTATTTTGAGTTTCAGACCTTCGAAACTTGTTTCCGAGAGTATGGTCCGTGCAAAAGTTGGTAGTCATCACAAACGTCGTTTGTTTTGGTCGATTTGACAGTCTGTACAAGCTTAACGTGTGGAGATCTACTTTGAAACACGAACGAAGTTGACGGATAACGTCGTCGGATGGATCTCACGAAACAATCAACCCTACCACGTAGTTGCTTCGGGCGCGCCACCAACTGACATCGTTCGTTTATAAATGACAGAATCATTTTGGTTTATTGTCATTATCCCCACTGAGCTGTCCCCACTAGTGGGGATTATGACAATTTAAAAAAACTGCGTTTTCTAAACTAACAATTTGAATCTTGGTTGGTGGGGATTATGACAATAAAAATTATTTAGGTTTATTTTATATTATCACTCCACACTCAGGGCTTTCTAAAATAAAACGAATAAACTTTCATTTAATTCAAATTTTAATTAGGTCATTGAAAGAACGTATCGGTCGTTCTTCGTTTTGTGCGATCCGACGTCATCCGTCAACTTCGTTCGTTTTTCAAAGTAGACCTCCCTGAATTCACGATTTTTTAACAGTTTTCAAAGAAATCAGTCAAAAGCCGTCATTTAAAACCTGCTCAAATCTGAATTGCGTTTAAGTATGGCAAGTTTAGGCTAGCCATAGTTCACTCGGCCAACTTGTGGATGCGCTTTTAGTGACATAAGTTCATTTGAATCTCACTTACTTACTTATTGGCGTGGCGCTTTGACCCAAAGTGTATCTTGGTCTCCAACACCAGATCGCCAGATCCCGGTCCCTTGCTGTTTCATTCGATTTAACGGCAAGACGGTTTTTCATTTTAAGGCTACCTATTTATTGTAATTTTTAAATTCAGGGTAAATAACGCTGCGTAGCGTAGGTACATTAAACTATGTTAGCGTGTTACGGTTTTCAGTCGCAAGGCTGAAGGCTTTTGTCTCGCAGTACTAGCATAGGCTGTAAATAAGCCACGCATTCGTTAGGTACTCTTGTTACTGGCATTTTTACTACTCGTAGTAATTTCACGCTAAAAAATAGTCCACAGTCGACCCAAAACTGGCCATTGCCATGCAAAAATGTACAAGTGCGTTTTTCCAAATTCATAACTTGTTTTTATCGTGAATAGATCTTCGTTTGACAATAATCTCACCAAGTAACTGAGGTGACGATGTATCACGAAGGTCTAAAAGAAACTTATTCACTATACTTTCGGTCTAAATGTTCGCTTTAGAAAGTTTAGAAGCTTGATCCTGTATACCTACAGCGTTTTTTGTCGCTGACTAAGTACATCTTATTGCATCCGACTATACCTATACTATGTGATTACTGCATTCGCAACTTGAAATACCCAGCGATATTTATTTAATATTTTATCTGCAATCGCGGCGTAGGCATTAAATTGCCGTATGACAACGATACTGATTTATAGTGCAACTAATTTACCGCGCGATCGTAATGATACTGTAGGCACTGTGGTTGCTTTTAAACACAGTTTTAAGCATGTATTTACCTATAGCCTACATAACTTCATAAATACCTACCTAAATAATAATGAGGAAACCAAAAAGAAATCATTTAAAGATTTTTGTAATCTGATATGAGATAAAGCATCAAGTAGGTAGTGAAAAACATCTAAATTATTTATTGTTGTGTGGGCGTTTTTTGGTTTCTTGTCTTATCCTATTTTATTATTAGCATCGATATTCGGAATTTTCAATCAGAGCGTTTTTTCACTCCAAACATGTTTCGTCTTGTTTCATTGCAAAAAGCTCGAGATTCTCATGGAGAATGACGCATCCGTGGATTCCTTTATAATTAGACAATCTGAAGGATAACGCTTTCCAACGGAATTGACCCCTTCGGGTGTTCAAGGGTAAAGCACTGTAAAGGCGAAAACGGCATGAAAGGTAACGTAACCTAAATAATCGCGATACCTATTTAATTTTATAACGTGTTGTAAGTCGATCTTTGCGATAAAAATGCTGTGCTGTATTGTACTGTAAAACAGCTTTTTTTACTGTGACTCATTAAATTTTGCAAGCGACAAGTATTCGCCACTAATGGGCTAGGATTCCTGCTGAATGCTAAAAGCTTACGCTTACGGATTTTCATAATTTTTTTTGTTGATTGATCTGCTTTCTGGTCGGTTTATTTATCAAAATAATCATGCGATCATCCCTAAATTCCGTTGAATTTTCAGGGCTTTTGAAGTATTTTTTTAATCTTGGTTTGGTAGGTTTCTACCCCATTGTATTTTCGATAATTTCGCAAGTTTCGCTCCTTACCAGTTCCGCCATTAAGTGATCGACTGCGAAAAGGGTTGGATAGTGGTATATTCGCAAACGAAGATTGATGCCGGCCTTAATTACAGGATCGTGTTCGTTTTGCTCAGTTTACGGACCGCGGAGTCTTGGTCCTTTTACTCCGAAATTTTACGGTTATTTCGGTCACGTGTTGGAAAGGGATAATAGTAAATTGATATCACAAGACTTTAGTAGCCGATATTGAATGCTCAAGAGAAATCTCCTTTTTGTATTGGGAATTTGGGTTTGTTTCACTATTTGATCGCTGAGAATAACGGGACTTTTCGTTCGCAATTACCTATAAGTAAATAAATAATTAAATTAAATATGCTGGACAATACACACCGCATCACTAGCCCAAAAGTATGATTATATTTATTTGAAGGAGGTTAAAATTAACAGACTTACAAATTGATAAATACCAGAAGGCTTTTTCAAAATTTTCACGGATAGGGATGTTATGGTTAATTGGTTACCTATTTACTGATATAATAGTTAGGTACGTTACATACATAACTACACAGATGGATATTTTATTGTTAATTAGGTAGATAGATAAATAAATAAATAAATAAATAACGCTGGACAATCCACACAGCATCATCTAGCCCCAAAGTAAGCAAAGCTTGTGTTATGGGTACTAGATGACTGATAAACTTAATACAATACATAACATAGATAGATATTTTTTATTTTATATAGAAAATACCCAGAACACCCGGAACAAATATTTGCAGATCCTACAAACATTTGTTCCAAGGCGGGAATCGAACCGGATAGATAGATAATGCTTTATTCATCACCTTATAAAACAGATAGTACTCATTAAATATAATGTATGGAACAGCAATGGAACTGGCGGCCTTATCGCTTAAAGCGATTTCTTCCAGACAACCAAAGGTAGGTACATATAAAACACCCAGAACATCTGAAAATTGAAATAAATATCTGCAGATTGTTCAACTTCGCCCGCTGCGACACTTGCATGTAGGTCTTCTTGGAGAGGATCGACTTTTCGTAAACCTCATTCGTTCCTACTAATTTAAAAGTTCCTATGAATTTGTCACATTGTCACGATAGGCATATTTTACTAAGGTACAATAACTGCTAGTCAAGACTACTCACAGATGCAGAGGCACCAGTGAAAATTAAGCTATTCGACATAATCGCAGTACCAAGAATAGACCCTTAGTTAGATACGCACGTCACGTTCACTCACACGAATTCCCTGTGCCTATTATGATTCCATTATTATGCGTCGACGGTAGCGCTCGCTCCTGGGGATGACATTTTTTTGTTCGGAGGAAGCAATAAAATCAATTGTAGTACAAGGTCTTGAGATGACATTCAGAGATTAGTTCTAGGGACAATTTAAGTTATTCTCGGTAGAGCCTGCCTTGGAGATGCTTTCGTAATGTTTTAAGTATCAGAGAAAAAACATGAACAGCTGCCCTAAAATTAAATTGGATGACGAAAACGACTTATTTGACAGTATGGAATCTACACACCGAAGTCGGGGACACGGCCTGGCGAGTGCAACATTATAATAATATGAATATTGTAGACAACCGACAGTGTTTTTCCAAGTAGCCGGTGACCCTCCGACTTTGGTGAGTGCACTCCATCTAATACAGTTGGAGAGAGAGAGCATTTGAGAGAGAAATAATTTATTTTACCCAAAAAAACTTATAAATACCAAATACCTATCATAAAATTACATTAAAGCAGTCTTATTATCAGGTTACTTATATTAACATAAAAATATATGATAAAGTGGTAAATATTATTGGCCAAGGGTAAAATGCGTCCCTGCCTCAGCATGTTGCAGTATTAAAGCATCTGCCCCATACTGCGATGGTTTCAGGCGGGGCCCTTGAGAAGTAACGTGCAAGAGGATAGAGTCATGTAATATACAGGATACAGAGTCATGCCATAAGTGGGTAACATTATCCACTATGTTAACATAGGTAGGTACGTACACCATGGATAAAAACATATTAATTACAATACACCAGAATTAAATTAGTTATGCTACACCTAGACTATGAATTGAAGAAACGAGTCTTAATAACTAGCATGAGACTAATATAATAACCGTATCTATAAATATAAACAAAGATATACTAGATAAATAGGTATCTACAGATAAATAATACTGTTGGGGGGCTATTCCCGTCTGATCATATGATCAGATTGTGGTTGCATCTGATCAAATAAAAAGTTCCCGATGGATCATTGATCAGATGCAACTGCTTTTTTGAATTAAATTTTGTGCCAACGGATCATAATTATATATTTTGGCGTGTAATATTACTATGCACTAACAACCTTTTTCTGTACCTACGACTTCTTTGTATTTATTAACTATCTATTTCTTTAGTTCCTGTTGGGTAGAGAAAAATAAAAAAAAACTTATTTTGATTAAAAAATCAGTCTTATAATTGCAAAAGTACTTAAAACTTTAATTTAACAAAATCTACAATAAACAATTCTTAAAACAGATTAAATACACAGAAAAATCTTAAATAAATAAAAATAATTTTGATCACAAAATAAGTCTTATATTTATAACACAAGTACTTAAAACTTTAAAACAAAATCAACTGTAAAACACTAAACAATTCGTAAAATAAAAAAAAAAATGCTGGACAATTCACACAGCATCATCTAGCCCCAAAGTAAGCAGAGCTTGTGTTATGGGTACTAGATGGCTGATAAACTTAATACAATACATAACATAGATAGATATTTTTTATTATTTATAGAAAATACCCAGAACACCCGGAACAAATATTTGCAGATCGTACAAACATTTGTCCCAAGGCGGGAATCGAACCCGCAACCTTCTGCGTCGCAGGCGGGCCTTCGCCCGCCGCGCCACATCGGTCGTCAAATGTTTTTGTGATTGCCTGGTATTAAATATGGTTCAGTAGGTACACATTTATATTTGTCACATACACTGCCGGCCAAAAGTTTGAGACCACTGTAAAAATCTTTGTCACCAACAAAATATTTCAAAGTACACATATGATAATGAGCTAATTTGAACACCTGCGTATTCTATTATTATTAAAGAATTTCTAAGAGTCATTATTTATGTTGTTGTTTAAGTTATCATCCTAAAAAGGTCTATTGTTTCAAAACATCAATGAGCGCCGCGCAAGGACCAGGTGGTAGAGTCATTGTAATATTTTTATGATCTGCTCATTACTTATTGTTTTGGGTTTGTTTCGCGTTAACCGATATCAGGGATTATGTTAGCTTATTTATTTAATTATTTAATTATTTAATAATTAAATAATTTAATAAATAAATAAATAAATTGATTGCTCGTATGCCAAGAATAGTGAAAGTAGTAATAAAATGCAAGGGAGGGTTTTTCGACGAAAAATCTGTATAAAATATGAGCGACATTTTTAAAGTAAATGGTTGATTTTTCTTGATTTTTTTGTTTTCTTCATAATGTATGTGTATTAGGAAATAAGTATTTTAATTCATAATTAAACCTCTTGCTTTGTATTTTGAGTTTTATTTCATTTTCCTACTTTGATGTAGGTGGTCTCAAACTTTTGGCCGGCAGTGTACATTTTTAAGTCACAGTCACAAACAGGTATTAAAGGTTGGCTAGATCGCTAGTCTATAGTATTACTTACTTTTTCTAGGACACGAAAACAC
Organism: Eupithecia inturbata; assembly: GCA_963662085.1. Classification (NCBI taxonomy): domain Eukaryota; kingdom Metazoa; phylum Arthropoda; class Insecta; order Lepidoptera; family Geometridae; genus Eupithecia; species Eupithecia inturbata. Next base: position 14,516,647 of record OY759178.1, on the reverse strand, counting down.
GTACACACACTGATGACCTAATTTGCATGACTTGAGCTTTACTGTCAAACAAAGTTTGATAAACAGGAATGGTAAACAAAAGAAATGTGCATTGTGGGAATGTCAGTCACGCTGCAAATAATAGGATAGATAAGGACAGAAATATTTGGCAACCAGCACACCGATATGACGTCATGAACGCTAGGTGCAGATATAATGTGACCGGTCCAGGTAAAAGAAACAAGGTAGAGGGGGTGAGAGGGGGCGGGATTGTCGATATCGGCAATAATTCTCAAAACGTAGTAACAACTTAATAAATAATAAAAAGTTTTAAGTACTTTTGTCATAAATATAAGACTTTTATTTTTTATTTAAGATTTATTTAAGATTCTTTTGTGTACCTACTTAACTGTTTAAAGAATTGTTTATTGTTATACTGTTGATTTGGTTTAAAGTTTTACGTATTTTTGCGATTTTTTAATCAAAATAAGTTTTTTTATTTTTCTCAACCCAACAGGAACTATAAAAATAGGTAGTTAATAAGTACAAAAAAGTCGTATAGAAAAAGGTTGTTAGTTGCATAGTAATATTACACGCCAAAAATATAATTATGATCCGTTGGCACAAAATTTAATTCAAAAAAGCAGTTGCATCTGATCAATGATCCAACGGGAACTTTTTATTTGATCAGATGCAACCACAATCTGATCATATGATCAGATGGGAATAACCCCTTTTAACACATGATACATTTGACTTGTTGTTCTACCTTTATCCATAATAAACAACAGCCAGGTATTTCATAGAACTATCATGCCTCGCAAACAGTTCTGTTCAAAATCTTTCGAATACAACTATTCCACACAAAGATCACATCATAATTATGCGCTGTTTTGTATATCATCATAGCATCGCTACCCTAAACGGTGGAGACGTGTGAGAATGCAGTTTAACCTTAACAACAAACTCTGAACCTGGATAAGGTCGAATCATCGTTACTAATCCACCTTCTTAAAACGCTTCGTGTATAGACCTTAGGAAAGGACGGAGAAAAATATGTAGGTGAGTGTGTGATGCGTTGTTTGTAAATGCTAAACACTATCACAGATAACAAAACAAAACACTCGAAACAATACCCCGACCGAAGGCAAAACAACATTATCGATAAAACAAAGAAAGCCACCCTAGACGCGAGTTTGACACAAAGATTTGGCCTCCTCAAGACCCATTAGATCCACCCTTACTAATACATTCACTGCCGCCTGCGCCGCAATTAGATCAAGTTGTACACACACGTCCCAGTGCGTCATGTCATGGGCATTGAAAATGTTAACCTCTATGTAACCTCTGCCTAACAACCATGCCATCGCTGGCATGGCATAGGTACCTAACTTAGGCACTAACCACTGGATCAATCTAAAGGAACCATGAGTTATATCCATGTGACATTAGCAGGTCAAAAGCATTTGTGATTGTTATTAATGATAGCGGTTTTCAAAGCAAATCATATATTAACCACTAACACAGCGTGTCATGTTCATTTCATGATCGAATAGAACTGCTCTTGACAACGTGACAGAGGAAACACGAATGTACCATGTAGGTAGGTACCACATCATAGAGTTTTGTATAAATATCATCCTCTTGAAATATACATGAAATAATCTAGATTTAGATAGAAGAATTTAGTCCATTTGTCATTGAATTTGCACGAGCCCAGCTCTACCCACGGATGTCATAAGAAGCGACTAAGGGATATACTTCATGGGGCGGCAACATCTTCTGCAGAAGAGATCTAACACCGAACTGCGATCCCCAACCCTGGATGGAGATAATGGAATGGTCACCTTATGATAAGAGCCATAAAATATATTTGCATTTGAAAAAAAAAAAAAGCTGCTTATCAGGGAAGGCCTCGATATGTTCAGCAGTAGCTGTAGATGAAGAGTTCAATGCATGACAGAATCTGCGCGGGATCCATACGGTTTGCTTTGGAAGGATCTAAAGAAACCGTTTATAAAGATTTAATAAAGGTATTCCTACTAAACTATTATTGACACGGGACTAGGCCGTCTAAAAGCCAGTAAATAAATTAAAATAAAATCATTACGATGGGTAGGTTAGATGCCAAATTAATTACTAACTAAACTCTTCCACCTGCGCTACGTCTTGATTGCCTATAATTGGTAAAGCTATTAATTTTTTCTATTAATTCTATTATTATTTTTTTTAATTATTTTTTTGCACATGTAGATTCTCAATTATCAAACATGATATGCTACAAATAGTAGATAGTAGACCTATAAAACGGTAAATTCTAATGGAATCGAGCACTAATCGGAATTTATCGACTAGCTAGATAATGGGCTTTCCACAATGTATCGAAACAGAAATAGAGTTTTAAATTCGAGCAGGAATTTAAAGCAAATTGGACTCAAACTATCAATTCGCCGATTTAAAAGGCCATATTCCCTAAAAATAAAGTCGTTTTATCACGTTAAACTCCCATTAATCCAAATTCGATCAGCATAAAACTTACTCGGTACATAATATTTGGAAATATCTTAAAATATCACTGCAGTTAAACGTCTTATGCAGCTAATATTTGAATATTTCTTGCGGGTTACTCTTTCAGCTGGCTGGTGTGTGGATCCAATGTAGCTAGACATAGTCAATGACAAAAATGGCTGAACATTGACGGCTCTACGAAATCAGCTTTATAAAAAATTTCTGTTTTTTACAAAAACTACACTCCGACATCAAATTCCTTTATATATACACTGTTTATAAGTTTTGCAGATCAACTAGTAATCCCTTAGAAATAATATTTATATAGGACCACCCCGAGATCATTCACTATGCAAAACCAAAAGTATCGTCAAAATCGGTCCACAATAGACAGAGAAATCAGTTTTACATAATTATGAAAATTGAACCTTCTTCTTTTTTTTCGTCACGACCTAGCCATAATTTACCCTCAGACGAAATGTTTCAAATATTTTCATATATTTCACGAAGACCTTTCAATCAAAGTAGGGACCCAGGAATGTCGGTGTATAGCACGCCTGTTCAAACACCCGGGACTGTTTGTTGCCTCCGTCTGAGATTAAAGGAGACTCGTTTTGCACTCGAGTTCACTCAAATCGTTTTATTACTCGTTAAGACTGCCACGTGATTTAGAAACATCTTAAAGTTAAGGGCTTCCTACCAAAGCGCAGCGAGGAGATGTGTAAAAATAACAGAATCAAAAGAACGTTTATTTCTTTACGCTTACAAAAGAAGAATATAGAGGGAGATAAATACTAAACAAAAATAAATGCAATTCTCTTCACTTCAATAACCAACTGAGGAGTTCTTTATAGGTACCGATATTCATAATAAGAGATCAAACATTAATTCGAATACCAAGCTTTTACGTAGGCATTTAAAATGGACTTCAAATACCCTACGGACAGCTGTCGTCTGGGACGTTTCTAATGAATTTATTAATAACCAACGCCTCCTCAAACGACTCAATTGAGTTGTTTAGATACGCATCGAAATTATCTGATCGCTATAAATTTATGTTAGTTTGACAATGCTTTTAGGGCCGCTTTATCATGCTTATTAAAAGGTCAATCTACGAATGGGCAATTTACTTTAAAGTATTTCTTAACATCACTTACATAAAGGTTAGTATTCAACGACAATACTGCGTATTATAGCTGTCATAATCAAGACATGACCAACGGTTACTGACGAGTTTACATTATTGATCGCTTATTCCCAGTAGTTCTGTACAGAACGAATAGGGACATAAATTGTCGCCTTCAAAGTAAAATTACGAAAGTTCTTCAAAATTTGTCAAAATATAAGAAACAAATGACCATCGAAACCCCATCGAAGCATTTAATTGTTTGAAAACTGGAACCATAAACTGTAAATAAAAACAAACGACAGCCGAAACCCAGAGTGCGTGAGGTCTTCGCTGTATTAGTTCTTTCTTTGTTAGATCTTCACTCCGAAATAAATAAATAAATAAATAATGCTGGACAATCCACACAGCATCAACTAGCCCCAAAGTAAGCAGAGCTTGTGTTATGGGTACTAGATGACTGATAAACTTAATACAATACATAACATAGATAAATATTTTTTTATTATATATAGAAAATACCCAGAACACCCGGAACAAATATTTGCAGATCGTACAAACATTTGTCCCAAGGCGGGAATCGAACCCGCAACCTTCTGCGTCGCAGACGGACCTTCGCCCGCCGCGCCACATCGGTCGTCAAACTCACTACGTTGAGTTTGTAATCCCGGCTGGCTAAGGCTTATGAATTTTTTGTCACTATAACATTCGTCTCGCTCTTCCCTCCGTATTTCCCATCGTATAAACATTAATATCTATGCGGTGAGTCACATTATCGTCGGCAGACACGTCTCCCCTACTTTAGGGGCTTGATTGTCTCTGGTGTATGGTTCAAGCGGAAACTCTCATGTTTTTCACCTCTAGTTTGCACACTGCTCTATGTTCGGTAGCTCAAATTAGAATTTAAAACTAGTATTTTACAAACAACAAGTACTTACTGATCAATATTTTTAATATTATTTACTTATACTAGACATCAATGGCTTTTCCATGGACCACAGTCTTCTATCCCTTGGACCAACGCCTACTATCTTTCAAATCTCTAGTTTATCTCCATCACAATAAGGTGCGCTTTCCTCTACCTATGTAAATGATGTTTTTAATCATAGTCCATAGTTTACCCTAGTTTATTCCCTTAGAAATAAGGTCCAAATTGCTCTGATTTTCGTTCATCCCCCTAACACGATGTAAAGCACGCTCCTCAGGGCTTAATATTCGCTATTTCAATGGATTTGTGTTAATTAAGATATTATTGTTCCGATCGTTATTGTGTGTATAAATGGGTCAATAGGGCTGTATTTACTATGACGAAACTTTGATTGGATTTATGGTTGATCAGATCTTCTTGAAGCTCCTGCAAATGCTTTGGATTGTAGGTACAGTAGAGTACCCACAGAAATCTAAATATTATAATTTAGATTTCTGTGAGTGTCTTTCTATACAAAACTAAGAGAGAAAATAATGGAACATAATGATATGGCCCTTTGTACTTTCGTGGTTTATACTAATGCCTAAGCTGTAATTTTATTTGTGGTGTACAAAGAGTTGTGTCTGTGTGATACCTAAACCGAAATAACGGACTACAATAATAATAAAAATAATAATACTTAATAAAAATATTTATTTCCAAAAAATATTTTTATTATTGTTTATTTTTATTATTACAATAATTTTTATAGATTCAATCGACGGAACAAACATAATCGCCCAGCGGATGCTTAGTATATATAATCTTTAACAGAGGACCACGCAGGACAATGCCTTCGCTAGCAGAGTACTCTACGCTGCACTATTATACCGACAGACGACAGACCACGTACGTCATTCAAACAGAGACATAGGTATAAGAACGCGTCTAATTTTCGACTGAAATCAAGTCAAAAATCTTTTATATCGTAACAACCCAATTCTCCCAAATCAAGATTTGATATTGGCTTCCATCGAATATTGCCTCTAGACATTTCCCCAGGATCTTTTTCATCGGTACATCGATTTTGTGCCTTCGCCCCATCCTGTCTCTAATGCAATAAAGCCCCGGGCTAGACGCTTGTTTAAACTTATTTGCCCACCCCTGCTCTACCCTTCGACTGTGACACCCTGTGACGAAGTATACTTTCCTAAAGTTGTAGTGAAAAAAGTTTAGCGATCTGGCTTTCAACAACAATTTTGATAGTCACCATGACTCTCTACCTCCCTCCACAGCCTATATTGGTCCACTTCTGGATCCAGGCCTCCCTGATAAGCGCCTAGTTGGATTTTATCACACGGGGGGTAATGCCCATAATCCCCACGATGAGCATGCGGGTTGGCGATTGCATGACTCTCTTTTCCCCATAAATTTAATCAAGAAAATTAATTAAAATCTTACTGCTTTTCAGTAGGTACCTAATTGGTCGCAATCTAAACTATAGTGTGGATCGAAGATACCAAAGAATAAAACATAACACGGCTTGATCCGCCAATGCATGCAAAGATGACTTAAACTTTCTTTAGAATGCTGTCCATACTGTTCTTTGCTAAATTAACCTCCCCCTTTTCACACCGCCATTTTTTCCAATATTGAAAGATATTTTAAACTACAAGCCAAAGGCTGTCCAGATAAATGAATCGTGCCAGTTAATAAACAAAGAAAACGGTGCTTATTTCGCTATCTCGAGAGCAAAGTGCGAAGAAGCCGCTCGCATCAGGATAGCATGATTCATGGCCTGACTGGAGCGCTGAGAAATTAATATCCTGTATTCTGAGAAGCTTCGGGACAGATTATATAGGGATTTGGTGAGTCAGGGATTATTTTTACGGTCCGTTACAGGCGAATGAATTCGTTTGACACGTGGTAAATTATGTGTAACAACCAGAATTAGAAACAGTCACAAATGCCTCTTTAAAAACTGAAAAATAAAAATGTTTATTTTTGAACAACAGGTAAGGAACATGGTTCTGGGCAGTACCGCCTTCTGTGGAAGTTTAAAAACTGTGTTACAGAAGGCAGGGCTTAGTTTACGTAACTTAGTATAAACTTAGATAGTCGGTATATTAATTCCATTTCAATATAAAAAAATCGAATGTGTGGGGGAGAGTCGTAGCGCTACTTTTTCTTCAGGAAAAAACGCGAATGAAACCGCTGCTGGCAGAAGCTATTAGTCCATGAAAATAAAAAATAAACTGCCAAGTGCGAGTCATTCGCACACGAAGGGTTCCGTACCGTAAAAATCAGCCAACATTTTCAAAGAACATCAAATTTTCACTTTCACTCGGAGACCCCTTGAAATTTTCAACTTTATTTTATTTTTAGTTATTATTATTATTACAATTGAAGTGTTACTTAATTATATAAAGTTTCATGTGCCTACCTAATGTAGTTCAAGAGATACAGCCTTGACAAATTAAGAGCAAAAATAGCCAAAAAAATCACGTTTGTTGTATGGAAAATTAAAGGGAGCCCCCTTTAATTTAGATATTTGTTTTATTTTCATTATTTGTTGTTATAGCGGCAAGAGAAATACACATTCACTGAAAATTTTAACTGTCTACCTCTTACGGTTCATGAGATAGAGCCCAGTGACAGACAGACGGACGGACGGACAGCGGAGGCTTAGTAATAGGGTTGCATTTTCACCCATCGGGTACGGAACCCTAAAAACCTAGAACACACAAACTTATTTTTCTGCTACCTGCCCTTTTCCAACGGTAGATATACATATTTTAAGACATTAAAACATCATCATAACCTTTCCCTTCATCATTGTTACAGACATAGACGGCATCTGCCTGAACAAGGGGTGCTGCGGCGCGGGCGCGCGGTCGCGCCTGTCTCAGCAGGCGCGGTCGCAGCTCGAGGGAGCCCTACGCAGCGAGCTGTCCAAGCTGAGCGACATGCTCGCTAACAGAGCCACAAAGTTTGATGGTGAGTAAACCTACATTGTGTGCAAAACTATCTGTGATATAGGGATCCTAAGGGATCGCCACAATGGGTGGTCGATTCTACAATGTAAGCTAGCTTTGAAGCCTTGGCGAAATTTAAACCCTCTACTTGCATCACTACCTATGTATGTTTATTCAACTTTTTATGCCTGGGGCAAAAAAACGAAATTGCCACAATGGCAGTTACAGTAGTGAGTAAAAATGTAGGGCTTACCCTACATGCGTTCACTTACCCCATAAGGGTGCGCTCACTTTCCCTCAAGTCGGGGCAAATGTACACATTCCGACTTTTCGTCTTACGTACCTATCTATTACAAAAATTTGGTTTACTTAACACATAATTTCTATACCTATAAACAACATTTTCACTGTTTTAAATAGGTCCTACAATTATCTTGCGCATAGTCAGGTTCAAAAATAAAATTCAAGGAAATAAACATAATGACAGTACCATGTCAATATATTTATGAAAACCTATTGTACACTCATAGAAATATCAATCGCTTCCCTAAAAATAGCGATGTACATAATTTGAATACAAGAAATAAACATAAACTCGCTGTGCGCACAACTAGACTACACAAAATCAATGTATCTTTTAAAGAGCAATGTATACGCTTCTACAACAAAACTCCTAGTGAGTTGCAAAAATTATCAGTAAATAAATTCAAACGAATTGTCAAAACCTTCTTGTGTAAAAAGGCCTACTATAAAATATCAGATTATCTAGAGGATAAAAAAGCTTGGGACGGGATTTGCTCCAACTCGAAAAATAACAACTAGGTAACAGGTTTCTTCGTCGCTTCTTTACTTTAGTCTACATACCGAAGCGACTGAAATCAAAAATATCACTTTATTTCCGTGTCAGTGTTTAATTATTAAGAATTTTACCTTTTCTAAGTGTACATTTATTGTATTTATGGAAATAAAGAGTTTTTGACTTTGACTTTGAAAATGAAAACTCACACACTTGACCCGAATTACTCTAATAAGGTCGTAGTAAAGTTAGGGCAAAGATTTTTAGTGCTGTGTGTTGCTATCCATTGTTCCTCACTTGCTTAGGCCTATTCAATAAACGTGCCACAGCCTCAGATGACCAAATGACGTTGTATTGTAGGTGTGTACCGTATTAGAGAAACCTAGCAAATAAAATAAATAATCGTCACTTTTCACCAGTTAAGATTGTGCTCCAACGAAGGTACGTATATGTGTGACGAGGGTAATTTTTCGACTTCTTTCAAAATATTTCAAAAAGTAAGAAACCAACAGAAATTTCAAAAACTGTTTTGAGATGTACAAACCGACACCTTTCATTTGATACCCCACTTGACCTTGTAGGCTTTTTTTTTAATTTTGTATCACATTAGGTAGGTACTGAAAATTTTCGTTTTTCTTTTTCTTTCTTTTTATCTGTACAGACGCACGACATGTAGGTATTATTATTTTAAATTTCAAGTTATTTGCTGCTGTAGTTGCTGAGATATTAAAGACGGAAAATAGGACAGAAAAAGCGAGACCATAAGGGTTTCGAAACCGATCTCTGATCTTCGAAACCCTGAAAAGGTAGTACAATGAAGTAGTAACAAAGAAGTATTTTATGTAGTGACTAATTAATCTCATTGGATAGCAAAGAAGATATACTTACGATAGTAATAAAGGAATCATCAGCTGTCATCTGGTCCGATAACACAAACTCAGAGTGAAATATCCAGCAGTCATCTTCATCATACCAGCCCACAAACGTCCACAACTGGACATAGGTCTCCCTTATACGACGCCATACAACAACGCGTTTTGGGGTCACCTCTGTTCTACTCACGTCATTGACCAGCATTATTATAAAGAAAACGAGGCAACCTCAGAATTACCCTCTCATATTGTACGAGTATGTAGGTGAATTCAGTTCAAGTAACGTTTCGTAAGAGGTAGGTGCCTACTGTTGGCGAGTGTGAAGATCTTCAACAGACGCTGTCGGTCAGAGATATTAATAGTCGTGGGTTATCGTGGCCCCTACTACGCAACACTTGATGTAGGTAAACCACAAATACCTCCAACCATTCGCTCTTACATCTCGAACCACAAAATTAGCTTTTTTTCTAAAATTAAGTACGAATGAGCATCCCTGATCTCTAATACAGTCTGGGAAGTAAATTAGTTCGTCTCGTATACAAGCTTAGCTACGCCACAGTTAATAAAACCATTCTTAGCGTTGTATTGTGTTAGGTAGGTACATTCTGGACAATTTGATTCGCACGTTTCAATAAATTGAGTGTGTGAGCTATCCAATAGCCGCGTACCCACCTAGCGCACAGGCTCGCGCGGCAGCCTCGCGAGCCAATTGCCTCGGCTGGTGTGGACGTGCCTCGGGCTGCCTCGGGCGCGCGTTTGCTCGGCTGAGCACGGCTCGGCCCCGAGCCATCTGTTGTCGGTAAACTTGACGCGCTCAAAGGTGCCTCAGTGAGCTCTGTGTGTTAGGTGGGAACGGTTATGTTATGGCTCGCGCGCGAAGCTACTTCAAGTTTTGTCTATTACCGTGTTTGTCTCTATCTATAATATTGATATCATGGGCAGTCAGGAGGAGTCCAGAAGCGTCTAGGTTTTTTCTTGATACGTGACTGTTTTCGTTTCTTTAAACAATAAGCAGCTAGGAAAATAGCTGCAGCTGAATATACACGACTGTCCATTTCGAATACTCGCGGACTTATGATGGCTCAGCCTGCCTCGCGAGGCGGCCTCGTGTAAATTGAACAAAACTACTGAGGCTGCCTCGGGAGCCATCGCTCGCGATCTGGACACCGAGGCTGCCGCGCGAGCCTGTGCGCTAGGTGGGTACGCGGCTATTGGCAAGCCATTATGAGCTCGTTTTTCTATGAAGTAACCTTTACTTCAATTGGTTTAAAGACCAGCATCAATGTTTAAAACTGACTACGACAACTAACCTATTTTGCCTCTATCTTGTCAGAATTACGGTTCATAGTAGACTGGCGGATTTACCTCGATCGCAATTCGATTCGACTCGAGATCGAGATCACCCATTGTAGGGGCAGTTCAGTCTTGCCAGTTGTTATGGCGATAAAATAACACTTGTGGTAATTTCATTTAATACGCCTTTTGTTCTTCAAGAAACTAAGTGAGCTTTGATGATGTCTCACACTGAGTCATGTAGGTCGTCTCGCGAGGTTCTTTATAAATTTTTTAATTATATTGTGGTTATTATGGTAATTATATATTATTTGTGGTTTTTCTTGTGGTTTTAAAGCATTTTTTAAAGTTGTTGTCCGTTTTAAAACTAAATCTTAGTAAACATTAATTATAAATGCGATGCAAAAGTTTGGTACCTAGGTACCTAAATTTAATGATTTTTGTATTCTATGTTTGGATCACTGTTACCTCTCCACCCCAAAACTACTTCGGATCGGGTTGATATTTTGCATAGAGATAGTTGTAGGCCTAGACTAACATAAGGTTTTAGTTTTAGTTTTTGTTTATTTATTTATTAATCAGAAGACACAAGCTGTTAATTATATTTTTTCTTTGTCTGTAAATTCGTCTTAAAACTCCAATCTCCTCAAACGAATTAACAGAAACGGGTTCTCATTGAAAGGTATTAAGTTTACGAAGGGTTCTATTAACTAGTTTAGTAAGGACAGTAGATCTGAGAAGCAATTAAAGTTGGTGAAATCAGGTAGGTATCTAGCAGAAAAGCACTCTAAATGGAATAGCGAAAGTAGCAAAATGCGGGTTGCAGACCGAAAGCTAAGTCAACTTAGTTCTGCCAGAACTAAGTTTACGTGTAAGCTATGCAAGCTAAGCCAGAACTGTTCTGGCTTAGCTTGCATAGCTTACGCAGTTATTCATACATGTGTGCAGACTGCAACTATGTAAACAAAGCTAAGTTGTATGAAAAACAGTGTCAGCTATGCAACCTAAGCCAAACTAAGTCAGCTTAGCTTTCGGTCTGCAACAAGCATAAATGGCTTATCGGTCATACAAGGGTGTATTATTCAGCTAGATAATATCAAATAATACTGGATCATCCACACAGCACCATCTATGTAGATGTATTAGAACGAATAAAACACGAGTCTATTCTATATTCTTCATCATAACAATGGTATCGTCTCTTCTTCTTCTTCTTGTCTGATAGCTTCTGCGACTAGATTGTCGCAATTTCATCTCATGACAGCATCACAGCTTTATGGATTGCGCAAGAGAGAGAGAACATAATATAGTATGACACATTTTGAAATTTTACCTTGGTGAAAGAAACTAAAGACGGAGGGACGCTTGTCAAAAGTGTCAGGTTGAAACCAATATATCAATCCGTCTCCGTGCAAATAGCATCGCACGCATTATCTAGGGTTTATTTCATCTATGGACGATTCTGCTACGCTTTACTATGGCAATGGTATATTGCCTTAGCAAAGCGATTGGTTAGCAGGATTCGGCCCCGGGATGGGACGGAACCTTATGAAAGTTAATATTTTACGACACATTTCTCATACAATCCGCGCATTGATTGGCATGAAACATTGTCATAATAAAAGTCCGATCGATATTTTTTCAGTTTGAAATGGTCCTATGCCATTTTGATCGCAAGCGGATTATTCCAAAGATCTGCGTGGAAGAGATCGCTTCTAAGTGATAAGGCCGCCCGTCGTACTTGTTTCTTATGTAATGTCTATTGATTGTACTTTTATATTGTGTTATATTATTCCTATTATAATAACCTATACGGTCGCAGCTGTCAATTTGTCGCACCTATCTACACCCTTTACTAACCATTTATTATATTATTTCTTTGTATGTACTACATAAGTTGATTGTAATTTTGTAGGTGATCTGTTTACTTTGCTTCTTCACACTTTTTATGTATCTACTATTCTTCTTACTCGTGAAAACCTTTTAATAGCCCTCTGTTTTTTATTTTCCTAATTCTAAATTTTTGTATGTGCTGCTAGTTTTCCTTTAAGTTATAAATAAATAAATAAATAAAAATAAATATTATTTCATTGACTACACCACCTGTCTGCGATGAAAAGCATCGAGTTTAGTAAAATTATTATTCCTATCTGAAGCTGGGGTATTTTCTCGTCTTCTCAATCCTCTCCTCTCTAAATGTTTTTATAGTAAAGAAATCCTCTTGGATACCGCGTTCTCGTTAGGGGCGAAAGAACAGTGATGCCGGACTCCTATATACCGGCTAAACTCACCAGCATGTATTCTCTTCTTCACCGGTTTTGCCGGGCTACGTTACTTTCGCCCGTGGCTTAGTGACATCAGCATCTCAGTTCTGGCACACCCCGGACTCTCGCCCATTTCCTCATACAAAAGTTGCGTCTCCGCACATACATGCGCATACTGTGTTGCGCTACACGTGCAACTGTGTGTGTGACGTCTTGGGTCACTTTATGAATAGGTGCCTACTTAAATCGTGAGTGTAGTGTTGAGTTGCGAAAACCTAAAGACATTTAATTTGTTTTTTCTTTAACAAAAATTTAATATAAACCTCAAAACAGAAGAAATTTCGTATGTCCATGATCATCAAACAAACAAAAACATCGAACACCATCGGCGTCGTCAGTCAAAATTAATACATGCCATCGGCGTCCCGTGAGTGCGTCGTAGGTACATCCCGTGCTTTTGGATCGCAAACCTAAGTCGACTAGGGGCTGGCGGGGTGAGGAAGCTCGGTCAAGAGTGTTCATTCTCTGCGTTAGTTATACATATTATATTCCTTGGTTCTGGGCTGTCTCTCGCCAGCTATTGGCGTCGAGTCCGCGGAGATCGGCTTCAACTTCTTCGATCCAGCGATACCTAGCGCGCCGAACTGGTCTACGCCCCGGAGTGGTTTTACGCCTTCTGGACAGCCGGTTCTCCTCCATTGTCTCTAATTATCTCGTCAACGTCTTTGCTGGCTAGGGGCTATTCGTTTTATAGTATATTCTTTGTTCCGCATATGGTACGTTCTTCCAGCGCTTACTCAACAACTGGCCTGTGTTACGCCAACACGCAAACACTCGCTCACAGTTACATTCCCAATCTTGTGCAATAATTATAAAGAACAAACAGAGGGCATTGCTGTAGTCTTTTAGACAATAACTCATACTAAAGTACGCCGTAGCAAGCACGCGTAACACGAACGCCGCCCGGTCCGACTATGACTGAGGTAGGTGGACCTAATTGCACCTAATTTAAGCCTTCCACTTTCGAGAAGCTAGTAACTCATCTCCCCTCTTTTACTTATATCGATGCTGTTCTGCAAGATTTTGATAACCATTACCCTATGGATGTAACTTGTCCGCTGTAGCTCAGGATAACTAAATACGTCCGTTGAACTATGTGACATTTACAGTAAACATAGTTTAGCTATCAATGTATGCCGGCCTATAACTCCATGTAACTGTAAAGCCATACAGGCATCGCGTCCCCTTTGTCCGTTATTTATAACTGCAATAAAGTCTAGGAAACTATATTCTAGGTCTAGACTGGGTAATAAATACAATAGAGGTGTTTGTCTGTGGAGTCATAACATTTCAGCATATTGGTAAACACCACCTGTTTCTCAAATTATGACAAAATCAATACAAAGTAAAAAATATAGCACGTGTACTTCCGCAGTTCTCAGCATTTCTTTCCGTACTTAGGTGTTGTTTTTTGTCTGTGTCGTATACATAATATATTTTCACTTCTTTTACTAGTGGACAAAAAATCTGAAATCATAAAGATGCAGATGTTTTTCATTTTTAAGTAAACTATTATCATCAATCTCTATCGATTCTATTCTATATATATTAAGATATAATCGAATTTTCTGAAAAGAGTTAAAGCGGTAAACTGCAAGTACGGCAAATCGTTAAACCTGATCTTGGTTTAGCTAAGGCCAAGTTTAAATTGAACTCAGTTTCATTTAAACGATAAGTCTGAATTCACACCGGAATGACAGCGGCCGTCAGCGACGACGCGGCGAGCACTTTCAGTCTCAAACTGGTGTCAAATAATTTTAAACTGTATCTTCATACATATGTCGCCTCTGGATCGCAGAATCAGCCAGTTTGCATAATGGCTGCACCGAACGCAAAACGGCGCAATTCAATTAATTACATAGGCCGATGTATTTTTGAAAGATTACCGTTAAACATTATGGCTTAGCCATCTTGTCGAATGAAATTAATTAGGTATTCGCAACAAATCAGCGTTCGTTGTGCAATCGGCCTAGCCATTCTCCAAAAAAGAGTATTCTACGATCCGGCGCGGCGGCGGCTCGGCGGCATATAAACCGCCAAGTGCAAGTTGACTCGCAACTTTTTCAAAGAACATCTAATTTTCACTGGTTCGGAGACTCCTTTATATTCTCAATTTTATAATCTTTTTAGTATTTGTTACAGTTGATGTGTTACTTATTTATAGAAAGTTTCATGTGTTTACCTATTGTGGTTCAAGAGATTCAGCTTTTACAAACGAAGAGCAGAAACCGCCGACGGACGGACGGACAGCGGAGGCTTAGTAATAGGGTTCCGTTTTCACTCTTCGGGTACGGAACCCTAATAATAGTCTTCGTAGCAAACGCTACAGAGCTCGTAGAGTTAGGTGCGCGTTTATGTCTTTTGTACAGCCCGTCTTTATTAAAACGTTTCATGTCATTGTTTTTTACTTATTCGCAGCACTCAGCACGTTTTACCGAAATAATCGAAGATACGTTTTGTTCTAGATCTATCTAGAACACTATTATCTTACGCAAAATTGTAGCTGTGTACGTTTTCTATATAGTTTTGGCGTTTTGGCTTGACCTCTCTACGGTCGTGTCCGTCTGCCCAACGAATAATGAAAGTGAGTGTCATTATTATAGAGAGTGCACCTGTGTTTGCACACACACTTGCACTATAATAATTGAACAAAATCAAAATTCTAAGTGCTTTATTTCCTTTAGACCTTGCAGGACTCTTGGACACGTCATAAAATTCAAATTACATAACAAAACTAGAAAATAAAGAGATCACTTTGATTTTTGTCTCAAGCTTTTTTATCCTCTATAGATAATCTGATATTTTGTAGTATGCCTTTAATACAAACAATATATTTGACAATTTGTTTGAGTTTATTTATTGATAATTTTTTCAACTTATTCGGTATTTTGTTGTAGAAGCGTTTTCCCCTTAATAGTGTAAGTGAAAATAAATATAAGTTTATTTCCCTTTATTGGCCCTTAACCAGTAAATATT
Organism: Eupithecia inturbata; assembly: GCA_963662085.1. Lineage (NCBI taxonomy): Eukaryota > Metazoa > Arthropoda > Insecta > Lepidoptera > Geometridae > Eupithecia > Eupithecia inturbata. The sequence continues at coordinate 14,500,891 of OY759178.1, read as the reverse complement.
GATAGACCTGAGAAACGAGTAAGCTTCCAGCGAGATGCGTTTAGAAATAACCGGCGGTAATGACAACTTTCATACATGTTTCATACATGTTCATTCATTACATACATTTCGAAGAAGGTTTACGATTGAGAGACTCAGCTCCGCTGTTGCAACTACAAATTATCAATATTAAACACCGTGGGAGAGACAGTTGTTGCTACTTTAGAGCAGAAGTTTGGTGGGTTTTGTTACTTCATGTATCTTTTAAGTACCTATCTAGAACTCGACGTATACTTAAAACAACTGAATAAATGATTACAATAATTACCTACATCTGGGTTGTACCATTTAATTCGATGAGGAACTTATTTATACGTATTTTCTTATTGTTTTTTTTTTTAATTTATATTGATCAGTTCACACAGCATCATCTAGCCCCAAGTTGGCACATTAGATAGATTTAACACGCCAACCCTCTGTAAAAACATTGGTCAGCAGGTAGAAAATGCCTTGGCATTAAGCCCACCCTTGGTACTTTAGTGTAATAAAGTTTCAAATAAATTAATTAGAACGCTTATAAAATACTAAATAGAAAATGTTTGTGCAATAAGTAAGGAGCCGAGTGTAGGACGATTGTCTACGTTCGAATAAAATACCAAAGCACACAATAATAAGAAACTTTATGTAAGAACTATTAAAATAATTTGAATTTTGTCTGAAGTAAGAAACTAAACGTCACCTCTCCAGACCTTTCACAATAGAGATAGAACGTGGAAAGTGTAAATATTGACTGTCAGAACGTCGGGAAGTGTTATGTGAGTACCCACACCTCTATAGTGCGACCACTGTATCTGTCAAGCCGCAAATGGAATACCTTCGATTCTCAGTTGCTACTGGTTACCTACAGACATACCGTGTGGCTTACAATTTGCACCACCCCAACTCTTCCCGCGTGTGTCGTAAGAGACGACTAAGGGATATCCACCGGGGTTAGGCAGCAGCGCCCCCTGCAGAACAGATCTACCACCGAACCGCGATCCCCAACGCGCAAGCCCATTGTTCCCATAGAATAAAAATCAATAAGGTGCCTATCAGGGGAGGCCTGCATCCAGCAATGGACCAATATAGGCTGAAGATTTACCCACGGCCATTTTCACTGCTGGCCGCTACAGGATAATGAAGAGTTGGTATGACTGGAGTGTAAAGCTTTTCATATCACAGACATTTTGGTGGAACTCGATGGAACCACAGAAGCTGATGAATAAGTCATGGGTTTTGATTGTCTTCTGTTCTGGTGAATATGGCCTACTCATTAGGGAATTGAAGGTAATAGAAATGGTGGGAACAACTATCAATGTTAATGGTGTACACGTTCTGTTTAAGGTATATTACGTATGCGAAATGTATGAATGTTATGAAGTTAAATATATATCTGCTGTTTTGTAGGTCGTCGGTTCATATTTGGCTCGCGATGCGGTAAAGGCTTACAAAGGTGAACATAGGTTGCATCTCCAGAGAATTTGTGGGGTTGAGGCATTCAAACAAATATATAATAATAATAATAAGATATTTATTTACAAAATGGTACAGGTAGAAGGTAGAATATACAATATACAAAGTACTATGTGTAAGAGTTAATGACACCTCGCTCTAACTAAGTTTACATTAAACTTGTATTTAGACACGAGGGCTCAAACCTCCGGCTACTTTTAGATTCATATTTTGATATTTTAATTGTACAACAAAATGCCTACCTAACTAAAATATCTGCAAGTGCCTACCTATAAATTTGATTGTATACAGGGTTATTGATAACTAGTTTCTGCCTGCGGCTTCGCACGCGTTGTTTTATGGAATCGTTTAAAGGTTATTTCTATCCCATGGGAACTGTTTTATGTGATAAAAAATAGCCTATGTTTGATTCCAGGCTTAGAGATGTAGAGCTACATCTATGCAAAAATTCAGCTCGATAGGTTCAGTTGTTATGGCGTGAAAAGGTAACAAACATCAATTCATCCAAACATCTAAACATCCAATCTTTCGCGTTTATAATATTAGTGTGATGTGATTCACTGACAATGCATACACTGCAGGTTCGGTCCATCATCACGACACAAGCACATTCGTGAAGAGGGCGCGGCGGCGGTCCTAATTCTTAGACATGGTATTGGTAGTAGCAATACCATGCCTAACCTGCAGTTCACGCAGTGTCAGTGAATAACCCTGTATAACTTAAAAAAGAATCTGTTTTTATGGTATATTATTATATACCTTTTGCTTATTATCGGAAAGTCAAATTCTTTGTGCAGTTGTACCTATACACTAATATGTCAATGCCCACGAATAAAAACTGAATTTAATGGTGGCCAGTTGGTCAAGCCACTGAAATATGTATGACATAAGGCCATAAGTCAGCTCACTAATTACCTATGCCTTTGCTTCGACCTCACATTACCCCACATTCTAGCTAATATTATTTCTATGTTCCGTGACTACATTGTCGGCAGATCTAAAGGTTAAGTCACATAGAATCCCGAAAACTAGTATCACTTTAGTATTTTTCGTCAGACTTCTTATATCTATCATTCAAGTTCTTTTACTCTGAAAAAAAAAATAAACTAAAATTATGGGAACAAAGCTCAGGTCAAGCTGTTTTTAAAAGAAAACTATACGCTCGCGGCCATATTCTTTTAAACTAATTACTACGTGTGAAATTAGACTGCGCTTTCTTCAAATCGACTTTGGTATTTATTTATTTTTTTATTTTATTTATTTACTTTACTGGAAAACCAACGGCTTAAACTAACTTAATCAATCTACGTAATAACAACAGAAAGCCAATTAAAGATTTTCACGTGTAGAGTGACACTTTAACTAACAATTGTGAACTTTTAAAAACAACAGCTCGAACGACAATGACATGGAATAAAATAAATCTGCATACTATGTACATAAAATAAATGTAAACCTAAGTACCCAGGTCACTATTGAAGTAACTTCTGGGCAGTCGCTGTCTGGCTGAATTTACGCTCGTACAGAATAGATCTACGTCTAAATCGGGTTGCTCGCAAAATTTATTGAAAAATCGCTAGTTTGCCATAAAAATGAATTTTGTCTATAGTTTGTGCCAACAATAGGTATAGAAATGGTAGGACTAAATCGGGTGATTTTGGACGGGGCATGAATGTCTATATATACATAGTATTCAATGGTTTCAATCATAATCATAGGTAGGTAAACCTAATTGTTTATTTATACAGATGCCAGGTACACAAAGTCAGGTCTTATCGATAAGTAGGTACCAATAGGTACCTACTGCACTACTACTGGTGCGGTGAATCTAATAAGATTCACCGCATCTTACCCTAGGGGCGTAGGGATATGTCTGAATGGTAGAAATAAACCGCCAAGTGCGCGTCGACTCGCACACGATGGGTTCCGTACCGTAAAAATCAGGAAACTATTTCTAATAACATCAAATTTTCACTTGTTGGGAGACCCCTTTAAATTATCAACTTTTTTATAATTTTAGTATTTGTTGGTATTACAGTTGAAGAGTTACTTATTTATAAAAAGTTTCATGTATCTGCCTATTGTGGTTCAAGAGATACAGCCTTGACGAACAAAGGGCAAAAAAGCCAGCAAAAAGGCGTTATTTGTACGGAACCTCCTTTAATTTGAATATTTATTTTGTTTTTATTTTTTGCTATTTTAGCAGCAAAAGAAATACACATTCTCTGAAAATTTAAACTATCTACCTACCTTTTACGGTTCATGAGATAGAGCCCTGTGACAGACGGACGGACGAACGGACAGCGGAGGCTTAGTAATAAGGTTCCGTTTTCACCCTTCGGGTACGAAACCCTAAGAATGGTAGAAATATAGTGAAATTTAATTATGTAATGTAGTGCAGTAAAAAAGGTAGAAAAAAGCTTGTGTGTCTAGGGCCTTAGTCTTGTTCTAGCGATAGTGCCAAAGCATTCATATAAATATCGCCCTAAATATTTTACGATAATCGACGTATGCACTTGCCCCAATTCCTTTGAAGTTAATGATCATACAGCAGCGTGGGTGAATAATAAAACTACTTTTTCGCTTTTGTTTACGATATATGATGCGATCATTGTTTCTTCTTTCAAGTTAATTAGAAAACGATGCATGGTTCCTTACTTAGAAATAACCTATTCCTGCTTAGGCTTTCTTAGAAACTATGATTTATCTAAAGTTTAACAATTCATGCGTGTGAACGTGTGATTTCTCTATAAATATAAGCATATCCTAGAAAGTACTATCATAATCAAAAGGCAATCTATCTTTTCAGTAGAATTATAAATTGCATCTAATTTCTTCGTAACACAAATATCTGGAATTCAGAAGCTCTACTCATCACGTTATTTACTTGTAAATTTTATATATAATATTTTATAATCAGCCCTTTTGTAGAATAGCTAGGCTGTTAACAAAACGGCGTCAAAAAGCCTAGACCGATCGTTGCATGGACGTTATTTGACTCAGAAACAAGAAAGACCCACCATATGTTTCTGTCCTAAACTGGGGCTGTAGCATTGACGCTGACGAATGAATTATGAATAAATTAAATCTAAATGTATAGAGTTGAGCTTGAATGAGGCGTTTTCCAAAGCGTTTTCCAAAGTTGAAAAAATAAGTTTATTTACTTGCACTCAATAGATGGCGCGTGCTTTTGCGGAAGAATAAATGTTGTCATTGGGATGACAAGTCTAACCTGGACGGTCTATCTATACCAAGAAGCTTATTATATCATGTTTGGTCTATACCATTTTAATTTGACAGACCCAAAGCCAATTTTTTATGGGACCATCTCGGGATCATTCCGTCTCAGTAGTTTTTGTCAGATTTTATGATCTTCCTTTAATTTAATAAGCTAAAGATCTAAAGAAGAAGAAGAATTTCTCTAAAATTGGATTCTAATTATTGACTCTACCGATCGGTCAACTCACAAAAGGTGACTTAGTTATGAGTGTTAGTGTAGGTACATAATATTATGGTCTAGACTAGACCATATTATGTACATTAATACTCCCAACTAACATCCAATAATGTTTTCCAGGTCTGTATTCTAAATTGATAAACTCTGTTATTTCCGTGCATTATTGACATTTATAAACTAGGCGTTGATACATGCGTACGCGCTGACGCGTGTAGGCCTAAAAGTAGAGCATGCCGTGACAGTGATTTATTAAATTAATGTGCGTGATGAGCGAGCAAACACGATGGTGAATTAAATACGTGGTTATGTGCATGCATGGTTGTTATCAAAATACTCGTAATGTTCTGTTAAAACGTTGCAATATTTACGTAGTTTTATGCACATTTTTGTGTTGAAAAACATCCGAGTGCATACGCATATCCTCGACCAATAAGTACAACTAATACGAGGATTCTTGAGAAAGTCACGCAAATACTAATAAACACTTGAATAGCTCTAATATAATGTGTCGGAAAGGAGCAGTCAACGTCGAAGGCTGGCACTAGTAGCCTGTATTTGTGGGTAGGTTTGTAATTTGTAATATAAGTACCTATTTAATTTGAAATTTCTGACGCGTCCAGGAGTCCTGTAAGGTCCCTATAAGGGAAATAAAGCACTTTGAGTGTTTGAGGTACCTAGGTCGATTCACAGCTTTAACATTTTTCTTGCTAGAACGTTTAAATATCTTACCGCCATGAAAAGGGATAATAAACTGTCAAACCGATATTTAAAAAATATCTGTGTACGAAGGTAAAAGTAGCCAATTACAGGCGGCTGTGCATAATAAGAGGACTTGATCATGCCATAAGGAGACTGACCTCCAAATGACAGGATTAAATTCTGCAAACTTTTAAGGCAAGCAGGTTTTCAGGCCAGTTGATGCAATGTATCATTAAAATTTAAGGATGTGAAAGTAAAACTTAATAAATAGGCACATTTTATTTTCTACTACACTGGGTGTAGAATATGCTAAGTACTTAAGGTCGGATTGAGGCGGCATTAGCTTGAAAATGTTAATAAAACAGTTGCCCAAAGAAAAATGAAAATCATATAAATAAATCACACACAAATCAAACTCCTATTCTGGCACGCTACAAATAGGCCTGTACTTTTTTAATTATGATTTAGCAGGCGTGGTTACGACATTCTACCACAGCTGACATTGACAGCCGGTAAACCGACACTGAACACTGAAACAAATTTATTTATGGGCGTCAGTTTTTCACACGTAAAGAGTTAATAACCCCTGCTTTGGAACAAGGTAATGACCGTGGTTTCGGGAAGACAGGAGCGGTTAAGTAAAGACTAATCTGATTGTAGAGAATTGGATAATGATGTTTTTACTTGAGCAATGCAGTAGAGAACTAGTAGGTAGGAAATTCAAGAGTACAGGTACAGAACATACCTAGGTTGGTCTTATTTCAAGGCTTTCCTGTAATATTTGTTTATATTCATAAAATGCACACCTGTATTAATACATGTACCTAATGTATTATATTAATACAGGTGTGCAAATATAATAGCTTACCTACCTAGTCTTATATTCATTTATCATTAATTCATTAAGCATTCATCTAAATATTATATTTTTTTTTTTTTTTTTAATAAAAATATTGTGCGCAAACCGGACAGGTAGGTATCTTCCTTTTTTATTCACTTTTAACAAAGCTTTCTTCCTTTCACCCTCCGCTGATACCCGTTCCGCTTCTTTCACTTCACAACATTCAGGAACTTTGAACGCGCTTCCAATTCCAAAAGTTTCAACACAAAGCCATAGATACAAGTTTACTTTTTTTCTTCACATTTCACCCTAAAGCTGCATGCACATATGGCACGTGCCACGGAAGAGCATGCGGTCGCGCCAGAGATGGCGCTAATGTAGCGAGAACGGATGTGACTGGTGTGCACTCTTGTTAGCTATTTCTAGTTGGCTTCGAGAGGGAAACTCGCAGCAATAAAGACGGTTTCCTCTATTAAATGATCAATAAATAGGTACTAGTGAATGTTATTTAAATGCAATACGGCTATGGTCCTGCCTCATGCCGGCATGCTATTTCGTTCTGTATTCAACTTCAAACACACTTCAAACGTTATCAAACAACATTTCCGGTTTTATAATCAAAGATGATAAACAATTCACCTGCACAAGAACTGCGATAAAACACGCATGAATATTCAATGAACCTGTCCAATGGTGAAAAGTGGCCGGCTAGTTAAAAAAATACAAAACAGAATTCCGCGATATTAGAAAAACTTATTTATACTCATGTCGTACTTAGTATTGTTCTCGGAAAAGGAAATATATTAGGCATGTTGGCAAAAAATTCTTAGAAATGGCTGCTTACATTATGCCTAATTCTAACTAGCGGCAAGTCTTATCCAAATTGGGTTTTTAAACACGGCGATAATATAATTTCATTCGAGGCTAAAACTGAACTCCTAATTCCTAAAACCACTAGAGCCTCTTTAGGCATTAAAAACCTCTACCTAGTCCAAATACTCCGATACGTAACATTTCCTAAACTTCCTGCTGGTTTAGTATCCATAACGACCTTGTAAAAACATTATGCAATGCGGAATCCTAAAAACGATGTGCTACGTAGAGCATGAAAGCGCAACATGTATTTTGTACCACTAATTGATTTATTGGCAACATTTATACAAGCCTGTCTATCCATCAGCTAAACGTTTTCCGGCTTCCGCACTTTCTTTCCCGCGCGCGCCAATTTGTATCGATTTGACAGCTGACGTGTGCCGAGAAAAAGTTGCGAAAAGTTTGTTTTTAACAAAGTTCCTGGTGTTAACGAAGCTTACAAAAACTCTATGACGAAATTGTATCAGCCAGCGTTAGCGCCAACGTAGTATAAAATGAGGCAGTTATTTAGAAAGTACGTACTTAGATCATAAAGACGTAGGTAGATAAATCTGTAAAAATAAAACGATGACACAAAAGCAAAGAAAATAATCAGGTATACCTACCAACCCCAATTAACAAGTCACAAAAACAGAAGTTAAGTCTAGGATGTCGACCTACACAGGCATAACAAGTACTGAATGAGTAAGCAAGCGCCTTAATTAATCTGAATTATTCTGAATCATAATCACAAAAGATTATCACTTGATGAACATTTCGTTGCTCAGAATGGTTGCGAGCATGTGGCAAACACGGCTGTACGGAGCACGTAGCCTATTTCTGTCAATGACACTGTTTCGCGGCGCGCGGCGGTCAGCTTCTCGGAAGACGGACGGGTCATGCACTTACCAGCAATTATTTTTATATCGCGGCCGATTTTCAGCGAAACAAGGAAAACAATTTTGTTTTCGCTGTATTGTAAATAGCAGAAACAATTTCGCAGAAAGCCGGAGCAATTCTTGTTAGAGAAACTGAGAAAACTATTCTGAGAGATTGAATCAAACTATGAAAAGTAGGTCAAAAGTAACAAGATAGATATAAACACATTTCTAATAAGGAAAAAACACCGAATATGCGGAATATGTGGCTGAAGTGGTTTAATAATTTTGAAAGACCAGACATAACCATATACATTAGGTAGGTACTTTATACGTGAAGGAAGAACAGTCACCAAAAAAAAAACATCAAAAAGTGTAAAAACAATGTAATCAATGTAATGTAATTTAATAAGATCTTTTTTACACAGGAGTCATATAACTGCTTTAGGGTTACCGTAGGAGGATAGGACCATTTCGGCATGAGCATCTCCTGGTATTTGAAATAGGCAATACATTTTCCAGAAACAAAACTAAGAAAACTTTATCTTGTTCCAGAATTCTTCAGGAAACTGCTAAAGCTGTCTCGCGAGGAGTTCCACTCGATGTTCAAGCGGACGTACGGGATGATCTACGAGCAGCACTCCTACGTGTTCGAACAGCTTTTTGAGCAACTTGAAAGGTGAGAAACTAAGTTTCATTATCGGCCTTAGAGGGTCCTCCTCTAAGATTTGATAAACTCAGAATAATAAAGAAATAATATGAGTAGAATGGAACGGTCAATGCCAAAGATTACTAAAAAAATATATTTAATTAACTCTTGCTTAAGCTGAACGCTTCTGTAAAGTGGACCCAGTTCAGCCATTTATGTCATGTTATTTGTGCTATTTTTATAATTGTTATGATTAGGAAAACACAATAACCATAGTCACTCTGATTTTTCATTTCTCTTCAGACACAGATACTCGTCATAGAAATAGAAAATCTTTATTTGTGTAACATAATTTAACATGACATACTTGCTTATAAGTTACATTAAATTTAATATTAGATATAACTAGTATTAGGTCACCATTATGGCACTTGTGCCATGCAAAATAAATATAATTTCTAAAATAGATAGATAAATAACCTATATAAATTGAAGGTATCTCAGAGTGAGGTGTTAGTGTGGGTATGTATGTATTTTGTTGGTGTGTGTGTTTGCTTGTGTCATCACACCATCAGCGCTTTTCACTCAACTAAAACGCAAAAGCTGTCATCATGTAATGCTTACCTCAAACAAATTCTCAGTATCTTCCGAGTGTTCATTTGAAAGCTCAAGGTTTCCTATGAATAGGTACTCAAGGTTGACTCCTGTTCCAGGTACTACGCGCGAGGAGACACCAACTTCAGCGTGATGATGGACAGCTTCTTCGGGATACTTTATGAGAAGATGTTCACGGTCCTCAACTCGCAGTATCAGTTTGATGAGAAGTGAGTAAACAAGTCCTATTATCTTCAACTTTAAAGTCTATTATTATGCCATCAACAACATTTATATGTCATCTACTAATCCCTTGTATTGTCTGGTAATCAAATAAACCTCTTGTTTCTAAGCAGTTAGAGCATAAAACGTATCAAAGAGGTCGTCTACCGTTATCAACACATTCCACGGAGATTAACCTCCCATACATAACAGACGACATAATCACCTACCGACTGCTATCTAATCTAGGTTCTAAGCGCGTAGTAACTGTCAACTAGTCTATGAGATGTTAACAGATAAACCGTATAATAGCTTGTTTAAGGCGAAGCACGAGTGTTATATGGCTGGCTTTATAAACAATAGACACCCATTTACGATCGGTGTAGGATTTCTTATGGTGCGGTTTATCGTCTGCCACGAGCCACAATTAAGGAGGAATTTGTCACTCGCTTACTGGAACCTATACAACAGCCAAATTCGATGTAGAAAATTTGTAAACAAACCACGACACACAAAACTAAAACTTACTTGCTGGGTCTCGAGTTTCAGATATAATTCTAAGCAATATTTATTGAAGAAAGGATCACAAATCGACAAGTAATGTAAACTCCGTATGAACGACGCGCTAACAGAGTGAATTTTAGGTTAAGTATGGGCAGTTTGTTTATAAACATTCTATATCGAAATTGCATGGAATATAGAGGACTATCTATCCTGATTCTACTATGTCTTGTAGCCGAATCCGTATTTATTCCTTATACTATTACTAAGCCTCCGCTGTCCATCCGTCCGCTGTCACAGGGCTGTATCTCATAGGCCGTAAGAGGTAGACAGCTGAAATTTTCAGATGTGTATTTCTCAGGTCGCTATAACAGCTTGATAACATAAAATAAATATCCAAATTAAAGGGGGCTATACATACAAAAAACGTGATTTTTTTAGCTGTTTTTGCTCTTCGTTTGTCTAGGCTGTATCTCTTGAACCGCAGTAGGTAGAAGTAGGCAGATGAAACTTTCTATATATACCTAACATATATATACTATAAGTACCTAACACGTCAACTGTATTAACAAAATATACTAATAATATAATAAAGTTGAAAATTTAATATTCTTCGAAAAAGTTACCTAATTTTTATGGTACGGAACCCTTCGTTTGCGAGTCGACTCGCACTTGGCGATTTATTATTTGATACTAAGATAGGTTTTCAGTATGGGCTTTTAATTAGCGCAAGGTAAAGTTTATACGTTGCGGGAGAAACTAAAAGCCTTTGCCCTGAAATGAGGTGGTAAAAGGATGGTTAAATCTAGTTAGCGGGTTAACATTGTAGGGATGCGCTGTTTTCACGTGACGGGACGAGCCGAGGTAGCAATCCAATTATGTGGCCATGTTGGACCGGAGAGAGAAAACTCGACTTAATATACAAAGATAGGGTTTCAAACCCTGTTGAAAATGGGGACCAGTAAGAAACGTTTTATTTGTGCTTTGTTGTTGGCCAAGATCCAAAATATAGGAGGCCTAAACGTTGCCATGGACATTGTTTGATTTTTATTTTGCCTGCCAAAACAATCTTTAGAATCAATTTAGCATTATTTTTGTATTGGGTACCCACGCCTGTTACCATAATATATACATTTGACGAATAAACAAATAAAATTTAATCCAGATTAAAAAAAACATTTTTAATGGCAAATGGACGTTTCGAAAGCCCGATTATCCCAATCAAAGTAGGTTTACAGTGTGGCTTTTTGAGATGGGAGGGGATGGCCAAAACCGAAACTATGAGAGATAGAGAAAAGTCGTGAAAGGAGTCGCGAGCTCAATTTATGAGAAAATTAAGACTGCAATGTACTTATATTTTATTTATTTTTTTACGGATTTTTTCATAAATTTTACATAATTCGTTAGGAATAGATGTTTTATCGAGGATAACATATTGTTTGAAATTCTCGTATTGATGCTAGGTAGGAGGAGTAGGTACTTATTCAAACTAAAATTGTAAAAAATTGCAATTTCTTTTCATTTTCAATAATGCATTTCTTTACAAAGATTGATCCTTAACAACAACCAAATCAGTTGGTGCTAAAAATATAGGGATGCAATATTTTTTTGAAAAATCTGTTAGTTCAATTTCCTGCAAATTCAAATATTCAAAAATATCTAAATATGCAACTGTTGTTTTGTCGTAAATCGAGGTCATGACACCTTTCACGACTTTTCTCTAACTCTCATGGTTTCGTATTTTGCCATCCACTCCATATCAAAAAGCCAGCCTGTTTATCTGAAAGTCCAATGAGGCCTCGGCCCGTAGTGAGATGGGCATTCAGAATTATTATTCGTATTTGGTACAACTTTTGGATTGCGGAGAAAGTTTACCGAATGAAAGCCAAAAAATTATCTAGAGGTTTGGATGTTTTCGCTAAACGTTTGATTCGTGTTTTGGACCTACTTTTTTTTATAAGTGAGTAAAAAAGAGAAATAAAAAAGAGTAAATGGCAAAAACATTATGTAGGTATTTAGCTGGTCATGGTTAGTTCAGTGCCGTTTATTTATTCATAACGTTTTGGGTTACAGGTCAGTTCATAAATATACTTACTTTACAATTACATCGTATACATTCATACATAGGCATTGCAAAAAATTATAACAGATAAGATTATCTAATAAAATATCATGTTTATACAAAATAGAATAAAAATACAAATAGAGAATAAAATTCAACCAAATAATTCATCATATTTATTATAACATTGTTCAATAAGCCAGGACTTTAGTTTGCTTTTGAAGGATTGCGTTGAAGAAGCACTGATGGTCGCAGGTGGAAGACGGTTATAAACAGCCGGCCCCATTACATGCACCAGCTTCGACGATTTCAAGTTACCTGCAGCTAAAGTTACTTGCGGTCATATCTTTAACCACGAGCGTAGGCGTTTAATAAGTACTCTAGGAGGAACTATTTACAGAAACACCTTCGAAGAAACCTGCATTCAATCTAGTCCATAATTTGGCACGTTCTCTTAACTAAACCAATAACTCAACGTAATACGCTAAGAAAGCCACTGTGTCAAGTAAAAACCAATCTGGAGATCTTTGTTGTTATGTTCAATTGGCTTTGGTAAGCGTGTGATTCCATTGAACAGGTATAATAATTTGATAAATCAAAGTCAAAGTCAAAAAACTCTTTATTTCCATAATTGCATCATTTAATTGCACACACTTTTATGTTATTTTATCATATTAAATTTATGAATATTGTCTACTCTCCCATCTCTGATCCCCTCATCGACAGGTAGGTACATACCTAATCGTTGTCCTGACTCTCTTGAGACAGGTGTCCTCGAAAGTACCTACTCATGTTCTCACTTTTATATTTATTTTATTTATTTTCTCCACACGTCACAGCTGTGTTGAACAATATTTATTGATCTTATGTAGTTTTCAATGTGTATGTATATTAACTACCTAATTATAAATATAAGGATATCGTAGGCTAAATTCTTTTTGTTTGGTTGAAATTTTTATCTTTTTCATTCGGTCCAGAGGAGGGCGATACTGAACGCGACACAGTTTTATGCTTTTAGCATCAGTTATCGTTGCATTGTTTTTGTTTTAAATATGTACATGGTACCAATAAACGATTTGTATTTGTAATTCATTTCTAGGAGTTCCAAATTACATAAAAGCTCTGCGTAATAAAATAAATAATGCTGGACAATCCACACAGCATCATCTAGCCCCAAAGTAAGCAGGGCTTGTGTTATGGGTACTAGATGACTGATAAACTTAATACAATACATAACATAGATTTATTAATTTATTTATTTAATTATAAACTAGCACGATTACATTACAACCAATTACACTAGTTAATTACAATACCTATATATTAGAACAACAGAAACATAAAAATTTATACATAAAATTACACAATAAGCAAAAATAATAATAAATAATTGATCATTTATACCTCTACATATAAAGACTCCAGACAAATAAAATTCTATAAAAACATTATGCATTTTAAAACTAAAAATAAATTAATTCAAACTCAAAATATTACTCTATCATTCATCACTCTCGCAAAACGACATGCTCAGGCACACCAACATAATATCCATCCATTCATCCGCAAAACGACATGCTCAGGCACACCAACATAATATCCATCCATTCATCCGCAAAACGACATGCTCAGGCACACCAACATAATATCCTTCCATCCGTCCGCAAAACGACATGCTCAGGCACACCAACATAATATCCTTCCATCCGTCCGCAAAACGACATGCTCAGGCACACCAACATAATATCCTTCCATTCATCCGCAAAACGACATGCTCAGGCACACCAACATAATATCCATCCATTCATCCGCAAAACGACATGCTCAGGCACACCAACATAATATCCATCCATTCATCCGCAAAACGACATGCTCAGGCACACCAACATAATATCCATCCATTCATCCGCAAAACGACATGCTCAGGCACACCAACATAATATCCATCCATTCATCCGCAAAACGACATGCTCAGGCACACCAACATAATATCCTTCCATTCATCCGCAAAACGACATGCTCAGGCACACCAACATAATATCCATCCATTCATCCGCAAAACGACATGCTCAGGCACACCAACATAATATCCTTCCATTCATCCGCAAAACTACATGCTCAGGCACACCAACATAATATCCTTCCATTCATCCGCAAAACGACATGCTCAGGCACACCAACATAATATCCATCCATTCATCCGCAAAACGACATGCTCAGGCACACCAACATAATATCCTTCCATCCGTCCGCAAAACGACATGCTCAGGCACACCAACATAATATCCTTCCATTCATCCGCAAAACGACATGCTCAGGCACACCAACATAATATCCATCCATTCATCCGCAAAACGACATGCTCAGGCACACCAACATAATATCCATCCATTCATCCGCAAAACGACATGCTCAGGCACACCAACATAATATCCATCCATTCATCCGCAAAACGACATGCTCAGGCACACCAACATAATATCCATCCATTCATCCGCAAAACGACATGCTCAGGCACACCAACATAATATCCTTCCATTCATCCGCAAAACGACATGCTCAGGCACACCAACATAATATCCATCCATTCATCCGCAAAACGACATGCTCAGGCACACCAACATAATATCCTTCCATTCATCCGCAAAACTACATGCTCAGGCACACCAACATAATATCCTTCCATTCATCCGCAAAACGACATGCTCAGGCACACCAACATAATATCCTTCCATCCGTCCGCAAAACGACATGCTCAGGCACACCAACATAATATCCTTCCATCCTTCCGCAAAACGACATGCTCAGGCACACCAACATAATATCCTTCCAGTCGTCCGCAAAACGACATGCTCAGGCACACCAACATAATATCCATCCATTCATCCGCAAAACGACATGCTCAGGCACACCAACATAATATCCTTCCATTCATCCGCAAAACGACATGCTCAGGCACACCAACATAATATCCTTCCATCCGTCCGCAAAACGACATGCTCAGGCACACCAACATAATATCCTTCCATCCTTCCGCAAAACGACATGCTCAGGCACACCAACATAATATCCTTCCATGCGTCCGCAAAACGACATGCTCAGGCACACCGACATAATATCCTTCCATTCATCCGCAAAACGACATGCTCAGGCACACCAACATAATATCCTTCCATGCGTCCGCAAAACGACATGCTCAGGCACACCAACATAATATCCTTCCATGCGTCCGCAAAACGACATGCTCAGGCACACCGACATAATATCCTTCCATTCATCCGCAAAACGACATGCTCAGGCACACCGACATAATATCCTTCCATGCGTCCGCAAAACGACATGCTCAGGCACACCAACATAATATCCTTCCATTCATCCGCAAAACGACATGCTCAGGCACACCAACATAATATCCTTCCATGCGTCCGCAAAACGACATGCTCAGGCACACCAACATAATATCCTTCCATGCGTCCGCAAAACGACATGCTCAGGCACACCAACATAATATCCTTCCATGCGTCCGCAAAACGACATGCTCAGCCACACCAACATAATATCCTTCCATGCGTCCGCAAAACGACATGCTCAGGCACACCAACATAATATCCTTCCATGCGTCCGCAAAACGACATGCTCAGGAACACCAACATAATATCCTTCCATGCGTCCGCAAAACGACATGCTCAGGCACACCAACATAATATCCTTCCATGCGTCCGCAAAACGACATGCTCAGGCACACCAACATAATATCCTTCCATGCGTCCGCAAAACGACATGCTCAGGCACACCAACATAATATCCTTCCATGCGTCCGCACATATATCACAGTCCGGGTTCTGCTCAAGAAGTCTGTTGAGGGCGGCGAGTGTGCGAGGCAGTGGAGAGTTGGCGCGAGCCACGGTTCTGCAGAAAGGCTCTGAAAAAAGCCTAATGTTTCTGTGGCGAAGGTAGTTATCAGGTAGGTTAAGACGAAAGAGAAGGTTGTGCAGATCTGGGGCGTCGATCATACCGCGGAGTATCTTGCACATAGTTGCCTTCTGATCATACGCTCTCCTGGTTTGTAGGGAGTTGTACCCAAGACATCCCTGGAGAAACTTGGTTGGGTACATAAATGGGTAGTACCCAAAAAGTCGCTTGTACAAAAACCTTAGAAACGCCTTCTAAACTTTCTCCAGTGACAGAGCATACGTACTTTCATGGGGGTTCCATACGCAACAGCTTGACTCCAGCTTGCTCCGTACAAGACCCCGAACAACAGCCGCACCACACTGTCACTGCGAAAGTCCCGGGCGTTTCTCAGGACAAAGCCAAGTCTCTGATAAGACTGCTTGGCGACTGTGGTGATGTGGTCGTGAAAAGTGAGCTTACGGTCAAAAGTTACTCCCAAATCCTTAATTAGCGTAGCTCTAGGAATCACGTTACCACGGATAGTATAATCGAAGGATACCGGATTTTTCTTTCGACCGAAACTCACCACGGAGCATTTGGAGGGATTAAACTCCATCTTGTTATCTAGGCTCCATCGACAGACCGCGTTGACATCACCTTGAAGCACCGCACAGTCTGCCACAGAGTGTATGACAGTGTAGAGCTTTAGATCATCCGCGTATAATAGGCACTCCGCGTGCTCTACAATAGCTGGTAGATCATTTACCATTAAAATAAAAAGCAAAGGTCCTAAGATAGAGCCCTGACTTATACCAGACCGGGTGTGATATGGTGCAGATTCATATATTCCGTATCTGACATACTGCTGGCGATCACGCAGATAGTCAGCGAGTAACCTAAGGAGATCCGGCGCAAATCCAATGACGCTCAGTTTGGCCAGGAGTATGTCATTATTGACTCTATCGAACGCTTTTTGAAAGTCAAAGTAGAGCACATCTACTTGACTGCCGAGGTCTAAGTTGGTTGAGATATACTCTACAAGATACATATGTATATGATATAATTTAAAGGAAACAACAAAATCAACGAAGCAACAAAAGCAACGGAGATCTATCACGAGGTCTGTACAAGACCCTCGTAAGCCTTCGTTGCTTATGTTAATACAATTAATAATAGGTACCCTAGGACTCCTTTTAAACCCGTCCTTTGTTCCAGATATCTAAAATGCCTGAACGAGAATATGCGCGACATCCAGCCCTTCGAGGACGTCCCTAACAAGCTGACGATGCAGTTGAAGCGCGCTGTGGTCGCCACTCGGACCTTCCACAAGGCGCTGAGGGCCGGGGCTGATGTCATCAGGAATATGATACAAGTAAGTTGAAACCTTCTCACGACAGACAATCAGACGACGTTTTGAGGACGGTACGTACAGATGTTCAGCAGGTCGATTGGTGCTCGTCTGTGGAGGACCTACACCCAACAATAATGTAGTACGAGTCTATAATGTATCTGTACCTTACTTATATGTATCATCAATTCATCATAGTCAATACTATAAGCCCGTACCTATCTACATTAGTGTAGATCCTCCACGTTGTTACCACTAATTAGTAGTCTTATGCTGATCGTATCCAGGCGTCTAGGTCTTGTTGGCAGTCTTCGCAGTATCTTCGACATTTTGTGTCTTAAAAATCACTTCCTACTTTGGCTTGAAAGAAGCCTAAACAGAAATGCCAACTCCAAACCCCGGGTTTGATGACACTTCGAGACCACTTCCGCACATTGAGTCATCCTGACAAGAGTTTGCAAACAACTCTGAATTCCAACATCGATGCGTATTAGTGTTAACCGTCTACACCGTATTATTGTCAACAGCTGGAAGCCAAGCCTGGCCTGTTATTGCTAATTCATGCAAATCGTGCATAGCTTCCTGTGCCATTGTGTAAGTCTAAAAACGGCTAGAGATCCTCCATTTATGTACCCAGCAGCGTAACCCAAAACCTCACCTAAGTTTTGAGAGCGTGACTGAATAATCTAACTATTTGGATTTACTTGCGGATCAAATTGTAACCTAAAAGGCATCATGCTAGAGTTTAAAGTTCCAACAGCAGTTCCAGTACCTGTTTTGCTAAACACGCTTATTACAATGTAAATCCGTTAATCAATGCAAATCCCATTGACCTTCAACTTACGCACACGAACCATGTAAAATAATGTAAATCTTCAGTTTTGCAAATTACTCTAATGAGTCATTTGTCAGAACAATCGTCGCATAGTTCGTTGATCCCTCTGGCGCTAACAAGAAACTTGGATTTATTGCTTATCTAAAATTAAATCGAGTTGGCACTCGCCGGAGCGCCTGAGCTGTGGCTTTTGAATGAGTAATAAAGGACTTTATTGATCAATAGTCATAAATACCTGTGCTCACCGGATAGTTCCACTATACGAGTATAAATAACTTCAGGAATGTCTGGCTGAGTTATCTATTTTGGATGGCAGGAGTAGGTTAAGTACCTGCATTCGGTAGTTTCGTTACTTCAGTATTTAACATGTCATAATTCCCTTCTCTGTTCCTTTCAAAGACAAAATACATGTTTAAATTCGTTGGACTATAAAAGTAAGTGCTTGCCCCAGTACGGCGCAGTAACCATTACACAGATGCAAGTCCATTACCATTTCTTCGGCTCACCGTCAGAGCTTATGCATTGCAAATGAACTTCGGAGAATTTCACTGCATTGCGAGTGGGTGCTAAGTGCTGAGCACGATGAGCACCTCATCGGTTAGTAATCCACTCTAGGTGAGAACGCTATTATAACAATGTCATGGTATATTCATGGTGAAAGTCACTAAAATATTGCTTCATTTCGAGATAGTACGGTCAACGTCAGAAAGTACTGAACATTGACAATTACAAAAATTCATAAAAGTAGGTGCAACTATAAAAGCTTCTTGAAGGTTTACTCAGCTTATTTTTGTTGTTTAGGAGTATTTTATTCACTAGTTCAGTTTCTCAAACTTGTACTTCCAAAGCTAAAAGAGGCTAAACATCAAAAATTCGAGAAGGCATGTTATCAACTAAAACAGCTCTTGAAAGGTACTTTTAGTTTTATTTCTCGAGAAGGTATTCTTGTCAAGAATACCTTCTTCTTGGGTCACTGAAAAGCTAATGTGCTGTGTTCATCACGGATCATTACCCAAAGTGCGTAGGTGCTTATCCGTAGCCACGTAAATCGATCGCATCTTTTCGTTACAGTTGGTTGTGCATCTGTGCCAATTTTAGCATTCAAGCAAAGGATTCAACATTATTGAAATGCCATCTAAATGTCATTTGCCTTTAATTTTGTTATTGTTTCTAATGCCTGTCTTGGGGAATTATGGCACGGTGTCCTTTGGAAGGCATGCGTGGGGCCCTCAGATAGTGAGGCCGAAGCCTACGCACATCTGCCCTTTATAGGAGTTTATGTAAAGGCCAGGCTTATTATAAGTAAGTATATTATCAAGCAAGTAACACAACCAAATCTTCGTTTCCAGGCCGGAGTTACCTCAGAATGCGTATCCTCCTGGACCCGTCTGCAATATTGCGGGCTCTGCGGCGAGATGAACCCCCCTGCCTGTTCGAGATACTGCCACAACGTCATCCGAGGCTGCTTGCCTGCCCATGCTGACATCGGGGAGAGTTGGGATGCGTATGTCGGTGAGTACGGGAGATTGGAACTTAGTGGGGTGTATGGAGGGTCGTGAATTGATTAAGAAGGTAGTGAGCTGGTTTTTAAAGATGTGGAATCAATTAGAAGGAAGGCTAACGCCTTACATAAATGATCACTGTCGCTCGAGACACAGATGACGGAGTGTAACTAACATACTCAACCAACATTGTGTTTCCATAAAAAGCGCTGCATTTTTCCGTAATACAGAGTTTTCTTTTCAATTCAAGCGTAGCGTCTCATAACATAACTAATGATTATTCATGCACAATTTAAGGAAATAATTGTTCTACATATTATGCAACAAATAACAATGTAAATTGCTATTAATTACAGAGGCCGTCGATAAAGTAGCCGATAGGTTACTGGGACCGTTCAACATCGCAATGGTCGTTGAACCCATCGACATCAAGATATCAGAGGCAATAATGAGCTTCCAGGAGCACAACCAGGAAATATCACAGAAGATATTCGCTGGATGTGGCAAGCCTGTGTTAGGAGGAGGCGGTGGCGCAGGACCTTTCATACCATCCGACAAAACGCGCAGATCTGTCCGATCCATCCCTGACTTCGACTGGAGCCAGAAAACAAATGACGTAGACGACTTCGAGATAGAAGCCTCATTCGAAAGCCTCATCAACGACGACCCAACACTTGCCGACCTTAGAACACCGGAAGGCATACGCAAGACCACTGCTGAAATGGCTGAACAGGCTAAACTACGGAATAAGTTCTTACAATACATGAAAGGGGATATACCGTTAGAAGTGTACGAAGAACATGAGAGGAAGAAGAGAGACGCCAACCCGGAACCAGCAGGTGTGAGCGGGATGGACATAGACTTCAAGAGTTACGAGTTTGATGGAAAGAAGGGACCGAAAAGGAAGAAGCCAGCTGCGAAGCTTGATGAAGGTCATGGTAAGTAGAAACCTAAACATTTAGAAACACAAAAGAGACAAAATAATCGCATCTCCTAAACCAGCACACAAGTATTCCTAAATGGAAACTTTATGTTAATAATCCTATTGTAACCGCTTTTGGAGGTGATTCTAATTATAGACAAACTAGGTTTCTTTCCATATTGGAACGCCCTTCATAAGACCGACTTCGGTCAGTTGACTTAAATCTGGTTTTATGTGATTCAGATTCTATTGGATAATCATTTGGTCTCTTGTGCAAATGTGGAGTTGAAACTTATTTGGTACCTACATAAATTAACCAATATTATATGATGTTTTAGTTGTTCTTTCAAAGACAATTTTCTGGGCACTGTTTAGAATGCACGGACTTCAATTATTAGAGATTTGTATATTGATAGTGTACATAATATTTTGTAGATCTCTAGTCCGTTCCAAATGCTCACTCAAATTCTGTTATTTTAGTGAGAGCCTTGATTTTTGTCACTAAGTACTTGTTTTGATTGGTTGTTAACAATTTGGGTGCCCACGAAGCACATGCCCCAGTACGACGCGACTGCGTCGTGCGTCGGCGCGCTCCTCCGGGTAACACCGCCGCGCCGAGTCTGGGCAGTGTACCTATGCCTTATTGCTGTTGAGGCTCAAACAATAATATTAAAAGTTCTTCAACTGTACGGCAGTTTTTCGCTCTGCGTTTGATAAAGTATTTCTAGTATTTATTTCATTCTTTACTATGGTTAGAAGGTTCAAAATCGCTTGTTGTCTCTCCCAGGTTCCGAATGGGGCGGGCCAGCACTAGAGAAGCTAGTGAAAGAGACCCGCACTCGGATGCGGAACTCCAAGCGCTACTGGAACCACCTGCCAGCTTTACTCTGCACCGCTACCAGTATTCCTACGTCGCCTTGCTTCAATGGATCTGATGTTGGGAGGTCAGTATCTATCGATTACACCATCATACATTCCTAAATCTATTCCAGTATTATTAAGAGATAAAATTGATTTGATAATACAAACTGCGGGAGGCTTATACCTTTATCCAGCAGTCGGTAAATACTGGCCTGATTCTAAGCTTCTATTTGATTAAAGTTCGAATGTTTCCTACATTAGTAAGTTTACGCGGTTTTAGAATCCAAGAAATTTTATATCAACAAAGACCTTCAACAATGCGTAAATTGCACATGCGCAGCGGAAAAGGTTCAAATTTGAAAACGGACGATAGACGAATGAAATGATGAATTAAGGCTTTAATACCAAAAAATGTTACGAGCTTCTGCGATTCGCTCCGATGCGATGATACCAGCATCGTAAAATATTTTTCACCAATTTTTCTTTATTTACAATTAATATCTCTAGGATTCTAGAAACGAGTACCTATAGCTACATTATTCCCGTGTCCTGTTGTTAACTTTAAATATAATTCAAAAGCCACAGCCAGCGCGCTCAAATAGGGGCGGTTTTACAAGAGAACAGTTCTTATATTTATTAAACAGCCTGGTGTTGTCGATTTGATTTCGTACCTAATACCGAAAACCGTATGCAACGTTTCCAATATTCACCAAAAACGTCATAAAATCCAAATGTTTCTAGAATGTTTCATTAATTTAGAGCTTTTTTCCCCCAGCTACACCCTAAGCGCAGCAGGCGAAGGCGTCGCGGGCCAGGCATCGAACCCGGAGGTCCGCGGCGCAGTCAACCCCGAGGCTGTGGTAGCCGCGCAGACCCAGAGCGAGACGCTCCGGATGCTGACCGCTAAGCTGAAGGACGCTTACAATGGACAGGAGGTGCAGTGGACTGATGCCACTGATAGAGGTAGTTTATTCTTTATACTAGACTAGCTGCCGCCCACGGCTTCGCACGCGCCTTTTAAGTAGCCTATGCCCGTGCCCGGGATACGATTTACCTCCCTGCCAAATTCCATTAAGATCCGTGCAGCCGTTTAGGTGTGAAAAAGACAGACAGACAGAGATACTTTCGTTTTTATAATATTAGTATGGATATAGATGTTACAGTCAGAATAGACTGGTCGCGGCGATTATAAATATTTTGAATTTCAGTCGCTTCGGTATGTAGACTAAAGTAAAGAAGCGACGAAGAAACCATTAGCCTGTTAGTTGTTATTATTTTTCGAGTTGGAGCATACCCTGTAAAGCTTTTTTATCCTCTAGAGATAATCTGAAACGTAAGGATGGCACACCTAAAATAATCGACTCTATGAACCACTCTGATCAGTAACTCTGTCCCCAGAAATGCACGTCTCTCGAATGGGCTCTTTAGACGACTACGGCGAAGAGCTAGACTCTGGCTCTGGCTCAGGCGATTACAACAGCGGAGACGACGGCCCGCCTGATGATGACGAGGATTCCGAAAATACTGAAGGTATATATGCTCACTAAACAAACACCTTTTCACCATAGGAACAACGAATAGTCCACTCTATAGCAGATGCCTCGAAATAACTGCCAGCCAGACTACCGAACTTATACTCTGGGCCAATCATAGTTTGGCGCACAACGAAAAGTGCCTAGAGTAGGAAATAAATGTTTAGACCTACGCGATTCTGTTTACTTGAAAATGGTTTTGGTTGGGGGTTGTGGTAGATGGTGCTGGTTGATCCCCGAAATGCCCTCTGAGATTGGTATTTGGTATGGTGTTTGGTTGGAGGTCAAGGAAAGTCACTGGTGTGATTTGGTACGGACTATATTAACAAGGCACACGTATTTATAGTTGATTTAACTACTGCCACCAACTTATAGTAGGTATAAATGGTAGGAAATGGTTGAAGTGGTAATATTGATTAGAATTGAACCCGCGAAAAGGCGGTCGATCGCGAACTGAGTAAATTTAGGTAATCGCGAGCATTTGCTCGCGGTGCGTATTTACGCATTCAACTGCAAGCGCAGCTAAATGCATATCTACTGCGTGGTCGGTTTACCCGAACATTACTAATAATTTATTTATTTCATTACTAATTACTAATTGTTTTTCATGAATTAATCAACGATCACTAAAGTCCCATTCCATTTCCAGCTGGCTCCGGCAGATACGAAGAACCAACATCAGTCCCGCTACCAGAAAACCCAACACTACCCACGGAGCCACCATACGGACCCAGCATAGTGGACACTCCGGGAACCAACAACGTATTCCTCCCAGGCCGACCCCGGACCATGGACCTTCCAGAGACCAACGAACCGGACGTACCAACCGGAGACGCGAGGGAACAACCTGTGGCCTCGTCAGCAGAAAGACCGTCGGTGCATAAGGCTTTGTTCACTTACGCCTTGCCGGTCGTTTGCGCGTGGTTCGGGACCATCGTTACTGACTTGTTCTAAGCGTGTGAGTGGGCACAGTTTGCGTCGATCTTAATGCGTCTGCTCAAATCGAGTACAGTAGGCGTATGCACTGTCGAGTATTCCATATGGGATGATTTCTCGGGGAAATAACTTTGGACACTAAATCAACACTGTAGTGCGAGTAGAATGATAATGAGATTTACATCGAGACTTCTTGAGCAGACGCATTTAAGTTTGACGGGCATTGACAGTGAAGTGACGGTATATGAAAGTATGGGACAGCCTAGTCAGAGGACGTGAAGTTAGCCACGCGCTACTGTGATATATATTGTGGACGGAATCGAACGAACTAGCAACAAATTGATATTTTGCTACGAAAGTAGTGAATTAATTTATTGATATTTTTTATGAGTTGGTTACGTTGTGCGCGGTGAATCTTGGCTGTTGTGAAGTTAGGCACGGTGATGAGTGAAAGTCTTAGGAAATGAATATGCACCAAGATGTGCTTAGTTTACAGCGGTCAAGATATATTGCGTATACTGAAAGAAGTGGACGACAATAATTCGGTCTCGACGTAGTTCATTGCTACCGGCTTCTACAGGAAAGCGGTAGCAAGCAATTCTTTATTATTTTCGGCTTTTTAGGTTTATATTTAGCACAAATGCAGCCAAAATTTTATTGTATTTATTAAAAATGATCTTTCTTCTTTGTAAATAAATTGTAAATGCTATATAGTGAATGTACGTTTCTAATTTGGATGTATGTTGCATGTATGTATGGTAGACGTGTCTACGCCTTAGGTTTTTACTTTATCAACGAAATCATATCAGTTACCTACAAGGATCCATGGATTTTCTAATAATCAAGTACATGTTATGAATAGCTGAAATACCGTTTATTTTACAACACATTACAATAACCATAATAGCAAATCAATGGTAATATCTCTAAAATGTAAATATAATATACATAGGTTTACGAGTAATCATAAAATAAGGTAAGAGACTGATTTGATTTGGATTATTTTTTAGGAAAAATCATTTAAATTCTAATTTTCATTTATTGACATATTTTAACCGACTGATGTTAGTGGTAATTTAATTCTTAGGTATAACATTAATTTAAGGTACTCAAAACATAATTGGATCACATATTCACCTCTAAGTACTTTATTTAAGCTTTAAAACCAACAACTTTTGCAAATTAAATGTGACCCATTTATATTTTAAGTACAAAAACTCTGTTAATTATTTATCTTTTATTTTGGCTTCAGCTTTACTTTGCTAGTAATTAAATTATTAATTTGGATCGTATTATGTCGCGTACAATGTTAAAAACTAGGCAATTTGTTATACGCCCGATAAAATACTTTACAAATTAATAAAAGACGCGTTAGATTATAACACCAGTGTATATTAATATAAGTGTTAATTTATCCTAAAGAAATACGTAAATATGTCATTAGCTACTTAAAATATTCGTCTGGATAACAACAGCTGACGCTAAAATTAAGGTTTAATGTAATAGATACGTCAAAATAATGAATAACGCACAATACAATAAATAGCTAATCAACAATTAATTTAAAAATACCTATACACAGTTTTGCAGTTTAACTGCTGATAAAAAATCAACAAAGAATTGGTTAGAATATTTTTTGCCGCGTTCCCTTTATGATGTAAAGAAATCCGTATGTTTCTTGAATTAAAAACATTAAAGCATACAATGACCATAACATTATATTATACTTACCAGAATTGTCCCATACAAGGCCCAGGTAAAGGCCAATTAAAGGTAAATTAAAGAAACTATTAAAAATTGGATCAAACAAACATAATATCAACCCAAAATACAAAACGTGAAGTTACGGGGACCAATAAATCATCGTTATGTGCCATCTATTTAAGGAAACTTATTTAATAAATTAATATTTATTCCCTCTTTCTTAAGCGGCTCATCATGAAGGAAATTTTCAAAACAATTGGCAACTAAGCTTAGTATACGTAAATCTTAATTAACGTAGACATTTTGTAAATGGTCATGGCTGAAACTTTCATGAAGGACATGTAAATAATTCTACTATAACTTAAGATCTATCCAGCGAATCAAAGGGCATTTTAATGGAAACATGGCAACTATAAGAACCATGCTAAAATTGGTATCTATTCATGCCGAAGAGTTTCTTTTAAAACTGTTCATTGCCATTTGATGGCATAAGCTGTTTCTTTGACAGCATAAAGTTAATAATTGTGTGTCAACTGTACGTTGAATATTTGTTGGTAGTCGTAGTTTTTATACAGCACGGTAAATATGTGTAACAGGGTATATTATGTTCACAAAGTTTGTGTCTCCTGTCAAAATCTAACCATTTTATGTTATTTTAATTTCCTACTTCGGCTGCAGCATTTTCATATACATCTGTTAATAACATAAACTAAACTATATAAATATGAATTACTTCTTTCGATAAAGATAAGTGTCTACAACCACTGCCAAACCTTTTAGTAATGGTTTAATAATATCAGCGATAGGAAAAACGGAAGTCCATTAAATAGGACAAGTATACCTGTCAGGTATATTAGCTATTGTAATTGAGTGCTGCTTTGATTGTCACACTTGATGAGAAAAACTCTAGTCAAATTTTGAGTTTTTAGACAGCATACTATTTTTTGCAAACGACTTTTTCTCATACATTTGTGTATCTCAATGTGTCAGCGATCAAGAATTGTAAATTTTGTAAGATTTTGTAACAAGAATTGATCACACCTAGTGCTTGATAAAGCATTTTAGAATATGGTCGTTGATTTATTGAATATAAAAAAGCAAGAAACTAGACCGAGTGTATCTTTCGGCGCAAACAGATTTTTATAAAGATTTTTATTTTATTATGTATGTTCGAATGTGTACATAAATAAAAGATAACATGTGTATTTGTGTGTTTTATTTTGGCTTACAAACATAATATCATTATTTAAGTCTTCAATTAAATTAAAATACTTCGTTCAGAGTTTTTCCTTTAACATAGACGATGATTGATGCTCCATTTGTTTTATCACTAAACATATTAAAATATAACAAAAGTACACTTATCTCAGTAATAATATACAATAAATATATCCTTATCAACGATAATCTATCGTTCAGTCAAAGATCACTGAATTGTAAATCTATAGACAAGTAATAGCGAAAGACTGAATGAGCCCTCAGAAAAAGCGTATCTAGCTAGCTCATAGGTAGCCAAAAGGCCCCCTGTAACATGGTCGTCTGGAAGGAATCCCTGCAAGAGATAAGACCGCCAATTTCAGGATACTATAGTTAGTTTTAAAGACATTCTTACTGTACTGTACAATACTGAAACCTGTACAAATTTCCTGCAATAACGTTTTTATTTATTTTGTACATATAAATAATTTTAGGGACTTATATTTTTATGACTTGGAGGGGCGGGAAATAACATCTAAACGGGTAGAGAAGAGGACATTTTTGCATTCAGGCACACACGTTTAGAGGGCTCATTAGCTTTACGCAAATAATATTTCTCAATAACAAACCTTACTCCCCCACAATAGAGCGCTATCTGCTGCCATCCGACTCGCTGTCGGAATCGCTGTCGGATCCGGAGCCGCTCTCCCACCCTTCCGAGTCAGAGCCGAGCCAATCCGGGAGAGACGGCTGCTCGTGGATAGTCTTCCATTGGTTCAGTTTGTGCAGATCTGAAGAATACAATAGTAGATCAAATAGAGCTGTAGATATCTGCTAAATAGCCAAAAACGCAACTACGTTCGAGTTCGATACTTAATTCATGCTCTCAGATCAACCGTGTGCCTAGTGACGATTCGCCTGACTCGGCGTGTTAAAGTACGCGTCTTGTGTTATCTATCATACATCGAATTTGATTTGAGAATTCGATAGATACGCTATACGTGATAGATTCATGCAGGCAGTGAATTCTTAAACTGCATCCTTTGCTTCCCTCGCTGCTCTAAAGTTATTCGAAGCTCTCTGAGAATTATCATTAACGGCTTACCTAAGCTATACAGGTCGCTGAGGTAGAACTGTTTCTCGTCCTTCTCTAACACTCCTCCATAGACGTACAGAGTGGTTCGGAGAACGCACGCCATAGCGGACATCCGGGGCGTAGGGCCGCTGCGACGGATGTTTGTTGTGACGTCAGTGCCGCTTGAAGTGGCGACAGCGCCGCCGAGCTTGAGTGTAAAACCGTCGTCTGTTTCCACTGGAATAAAATTAAGACTTAGTATTTTAGATTTATTACTATTTATTAGATTTTAACATTTTTCTTTATCGTGAATCGTGGTTAAAAAAGGTCGTTCTTCGTTTTACCACGATGAAGACATCTTTTCACTCTTGTCTTGAAGAGACTCTAGAGAGAGGTTGTAGTTGGCCGGAAAGACAGAACAAAATTCTTACAAGATGCTATGATATTCGGCTTGGTTGGCAAAGAAAATTACAATTCAAAAATAAAAACAAATTAGAACTAGTATTTACAATTGAAACAATTAAGCTAACTGCAGACTGTTGCAAACAATCTACAAGTAGCTCAACTGATCCATATCAATACCGTCGGCTTCGTTATATTTTTATTTTTATATTTATATTTTTTTTTTCTTTGTTTTTATTTGCAATTATTTATGGAAATCGCGAGCCATAGTTAAGGACTAGGTAACACTTATTCATCACCATTATTATTATCAGCCCACAAACGTTCACTGCTGAACATAGGCCTCCCTCAAACGACCGACGTCACGAATAGCGGTCCTAACCGCCTCCATCCATCGACTCCCTGCGACCGCTCCAATGTCGTCGGTCCATCGAGTGGAAGGTCTCCCAACACTCCGCCTCACGTTAAATAACGGTCTCTTTATTCCAGACCCAATGTTCCATTTAACGTGCAAAAAATGTTACCTTATCTAAATACGTAAGTACAAAGATTGGTACATAAAATAGTTATAATACAAAAGTTTTAGATGGCAATATCCACCCACCGTCTAAATGTAATTGTATGAATAAATCTTTCTGCCAGACTTCTAATGATCGAATTATCGCACGAGTCATCTCTGGACATAAAAGACGCAATCCTCTTCCGCTGAATAGCGCTGAAAGAGTCTACGCGGGCCTGTGTTAGCATTTCAGAAGCACTACAGAAGCGGTTCAAGCCCATCAGTTGCCTGAAAATGTTATTATAGGCTACGCGTATTCTATCATGCGTCTTTTTGGTGTACTCAGTCCAGAGCTGAACGGTCATTTAGTCAAAGTCAAATTATACATTGTTAAAATTACCTGTAGATTGTATGCAACAGTCTGCAGTTAGCTCTATTGTTTCAATTGTAAATACTTCTGTTCTAATTTGTTTTTATTATTGAATTGTAATTGCTAAATAGTTAATAATTATTTTAATATAAGAAATCGGTCCCGCATTCATCTCACAATAGAGAAGACAAACATACATTAGGTCCATCCATTCGTCCGCAAATACGTCACAGTCTGGAAAAGCCATAAGCAACCCGTTCAGGTGTAAAATGTCTGCCAGAAAGACCTAAACAATTTCAGTTTTACGACACGCGACGACCTATAGTTAAATCGCGGTCGACACGAGAACCTGTACTCCACAGCGGTCATCAATTCTGATAGCTTTATAAATAATAAAAAAAACGGTTATTTCAGGTAACATGATCCATAATTTGTTAGTAGCAGAATTATCTCTCTTGGATCTTTATTATTATTATTCATTTATTTCAAATTAAATTTATCCATAGGTACAATATTATTAAAAACAAACTTAAAACTATACATAACATAATAAAAAGAATTAAATAAAATGTCACACAAAAAAAAAAATAGAATTAGAATTTGCCAATTTACATAGGGATCAGATGGTGCCCATAAGTATCTGCATCCACCTGTTTTGAATGGGGCAGTCTGTCCGTACTACAATCATCTTCAGGATGCCGTTGCTGCAGGCTCGCGCACGCTGGAAAAGGGAGGCAACTTTCTTGCGAATAATCGCATGAAAGCCGTCTTTATGGCCTTACCATTTGAGTTTGATAAAGATACATTTATTTGGCCATAAACAGGTACATACAGGTTTGAGAAGAACTAATAAGTAGGTACATTTACATACATACACACAAATACAAGCAGAGAGTAGGTAGCAAATGATGACATTGAAGGAAAAAAAATAGATCAAACACAAAAAAACTTAATGAGGAATAAGAACGTCATATCGTCATTAGTCACACACAGGCACATTAAAAGGAGAAATTAAATTAAATCGTACCTACACTACACACAATCAAAGTAAGAAGTAAGTAGATACATACTTAGTACTAGATCACCTACCACACCAATTTGCTAATTCTAACTACAGTAATTATCTAGCAAAAAGTTATGTGTGTTGCCCTGTCGGTCGCGGCGTAAGAATCGACACCTACAACACAGCACGTGGATGTCGTAACAGTCGACAGGAAACCTTCTAGAAGAAGGGCAGCAGCTTCCTTCTGAGTATTTTGAAAACCTCCACTGCGATCACCAATCCGCCTGCCGAGCAGCGTGGCGATTATAAATAATTAAATAATGCTGGACAATCCACATAGCATCATTTAGCCCCAAGCTAAGCAGAGCTTGTGTTATGGGTACTAGATGACTGATATACTTAATACAATACATTACATAGATAGATATTTTTTATTATTCATAGAAAATTCCCAGAACACCCGGAACAAATATTTGCAAATCGTACAAACATTTGTCCCAAGGCGGGAATCGAAGCTGCAACCTCCTGCGTCGCAGGCGGAACTTCGCCCTCCGCGCCACATCGGTCGTCATGAGAGCAGTACGGGTCGACGTACACGGGGGGACCAGGGGAGTTGTGGCAAAGGGATGTCCACAGGGCGGCGTTTTGTCACCACTCCTGTGGAACCTAGTGGCAAATGATCTAATCACCAAGCTAAACGACCAACGCTTCTACACGGTAGGCTACGCGGACGATCTTGCGATACTCATATCGGGGCACTTTGCCAGCGTGGCGTGTAACATTATGAGCAACGCATTAAAAGTCGTTGAAACATGGTGCATAGACTATGGTCTAAACGTAAACCCAACCAAAACAGAACTAGTCATGTTTACTAACAAGCGTAAATTAGGAACCTACCGGCTCCCGTTCCTTTTCAATACGCAGCTGGTACTATCTGATGCAGTTAAATACTTGGGTATAACTCTAGACAATAAACTAAACTGGGCAACACATCTAGAAAACAAGATAGAGAAAGCCACCATCTCATTCTGGCAGTGCCGTCGAATAATTAAGAAAGATTACCCTATGGCTCTACAACACCGTAATCAGGCCCTCGCTAACATACGGTTCCCTAGTGTGGTGGCCAAGAACAAAACAAAGCACTATCATAAACAAACTGCAGAAGTTCCAGAGGTTAGCCTGCGTAGCGACGACCGGGTGTATGAGAACTGCCCCCACGGCAGCACTCGAAGCCATGATAGGCCTATCGCCGTTGCACTTATACGTGCGACAAGAGGCAGCCGCAGCTGCTTACAGACTCTGGGCTTTACATTTATGGGAGCATGACACTAGAGCACAACACACCACTATTATAGAGGAGTATGCAAGGAGCAATCCCATGATACTCTCGATTTATGATAGAGTACCCAAAAAACACCTACACTCAAAAAGCTTCACTATACAAATGCACGAAGAGCCAAGTGACAGCTCAAACATACACGAAGTAAGAATATACACAGATGGCTCTAAAATGAAAACAGGTACCGGGGCAGGAACGTTCTCGGAAGATCTCAACATCCACAAAACAACAGCACTGGGCGCCCACAACTCCATTTTTCAGGCGGAATGTGTGGGTATAATTCAGGCTGCGACCGCAGTGCTACGAAGAAAGGTAACTGACCAAAACATCAGGATCCTCTCAGACAGTGCGGCGGTACTACAGGCTCTGAACAAGAGAGAGCACAATTCGGGTCTTACTCTACAGTGCCACGACCTGCTAGAACAAGTAAGTAAGTCCAATAGAGTCACTCTACAATGGATAAAAGGACACAGCGGATCCAGAGGAAATGACGAAGCTGATGCACTGGCGAGGAGAGGTTCAGAGTGGCAAACGGCAGGGCCTGAACCAATAATTCCCCTACCTTTCAGTCAAGTCCGCTCATGGATCCGTCATCATACGATTAAACAACACCAAGACTACTGGGCAAGTATTCCGGATTGTAGGCAGTCGAAGGAGGCCTTCCCGGCTTTAAACCCGAGATTCTCCCGAAAACTCCTCAATCTGAAACGGGGCAAACTCCGGCTAATTGTCGGTATTGTCACAGGACACTGCATGCTTAATAAACATCTATTTAATCTGGGTATCACGGACAGCCCCCTATGCAGGGGATGCATGAACGCAGAGGAGACGGCCGCGCATGTGCTTGTAGAGTGCAATAGCGTAGCGTCTCAAAGACTACTCTACCTCGGGACACCGAGGACGCCTAGGGAGGCATGCACCGGCGTCAGCGAGCTGCTGGCTTTCCTAGAGGACATCGGGTGGTTAGATTAGCAGCCCCCCACCCGACACGCAAAAAGGGCCCACCTGTGGCCTAGTTGCGGAAACCAGTCCATAAACAAGTAACATCGGTCGTCATTACGTTAATAATAACTAAACCCCCCTTTTTTGGGGGAGGCATGTTCACTGTTTAGCTGTGAACGTATGTGTGATGATAAGGAAGTTCTGTTTCGGACTGACTGTTGTTGATGACGAAATGAAAGTCACAGTTCTTACTTCGCAGTCTCTATCCTTCTATACACTAGCCAAACTCGATGGAGAATGTTTATAAACAAACCGCGACACAAATAAATAAACTCACTTGCTTGGCGTCGAGTTTCAGATAAGCAATATCTATTGAAGGAAGGATCTCAAATCGACAATTTATGTAAATTGCATATAAAAACACGCGGCAACAAAGTGAATTTTAGGTTAAGCATGGGCGGTGAGTTTACAAACATTCTACATAGAGTTTGGCTATTGTATAGCTGTTACCGTGCCAATTTACACTTTGTTTTCCAAACAACTACAACTCACTGGTAGTGACATCACTCTGCACTTCTTGTACATCCATAAGTTCCCTCTCTGCGGCGGGCGCCTGCTCCGACCTGAGCGTGACGTCATGGAACTTGCCCGTCTCCAGATCCAGCACATGAAGTTCGTCCGACATCTCTCCGCGGATCTCCTCCTCTGTTACTTCTACATCCTGAAAGATACATTCTGCGTTAGAGCGAGATAGTAACTGATTCCTAACCAGGGTGTCATTTGATCCGCTCAGTGCGTTAGAAATGAAATTCCATAGGTTTCCTCCCGCATTTTAGGCGAATGACGTAAAGTCATTTACAACGGGATATTTACCATGATTTGAGTTTTGAGCTTTCCAATATTTCGGCACAGTTTTATGCGCCATGATCACGGAATAACTGAAGGCACTGCGAGTGAGTTTTTGTTGGCAGACATACCGAGATCGGTATGTCTGCCAATAAAAACTCACGTTCGTAACGTTCGTAGCAAAAGACAAAAAATGAGAGTATCTACTCTCATTTTTTGTCTTTTGCTACGAACGTTGCCACTAATGACAAATGACTTGTGTTAATAACCATGATGGGTTTACAAGAATGCAATGACGTATTTTCTGCCTCATGTTTGGAAAAAGAATAAGAAACTTTCCGAGCAGGTGTGGTATAAGTTTTTGATGTGGCGGAGATGGTAACTATCTCAGTAGTGGAATTGTGCTAATAGTTATGGTGGGCAATGGGCATGTACAATATGTACATAGGGTTTTGAGGTTCCTCATCATCATCATCTTTCTAGCCCGGGATCACCCACCCATTGACAGCTTCCTTTGTCTTCTACTATGTGCTTATTTTGTCAGTTTATAAGTTCTGTAGACCTTTAATCTTTGGTGGCTGAGATAAACTATATTTGTTTTTTTATTTATTATTTCAGTATAAATAAATAATTATAATTATTTATTGACGATGATGGTGATCTATTAACACTGACCACGACTCGCCTTTGAGACTGAAATAGTGAGACAGAAGTAATCCGAGTGTGTACATCATACTTTCACAGATCCCTCCAAACAAATGCCCCCTCTGACCGCGGCCGCCTGCCCCGCGCGCCATTACCACGCCTCGCTTTTTAGAGTGAAACGGAATACATCCGAAATTCCGAATGTGTAAGTCATACTTACACTGATCCCTCCAAACACATAGCCCCTCTGACTGTGCGCATTGACCGCGGCCGCCTGCCCCGCGCGAGCTGGCGGCGCGTGTGCCCCGCCCGTCTGCGCGCGCCACGACCATGTCTCGCCCTTTAGAGTGAGACGGAAAAGGTCTGTGTGGGTGTGAGTGCGTTCTGTGCGGCCTTCGCGGACGCGTGAATAACCACCGTAGACGAAGAGCTGCGGAAAATAAACTAGAGTTACATTTCAATATGGGAAAGAAAGAGGAAGGAGCTGGTCAATCAGATATCTGCGCCACATTTGTCATCAAAATGACAGAAGCAATATACATGTCGCTGAGAGCCAGAGCAGATGCTGCAAAATCGTACGAACGAAGTCTTTGTTATGACGCCCTATATTAAGGCCACTTGAATCTAAAGTTTGATTTGTTACATTGTGCTATAACTAACAGTAGCACTTTTTGGTCCATTGCTGCAACAAGATTTGATGAAACTTTAAGATGATAGGCCTTGAACAAGAAACCTAAGCCTGAGTCTTTGGCTCTTAGATTTTACCCCCACCACCGATCCCTCTGATCCAAATAGGAATTTGGGAGTCGAAATATAGCCATATTTCGTTGGTATGGCTTTTGGTCGCACCCTACTACAGATATGAGTTGTTAGGAGACACACACTCACAGAATCATTCCCAGCCGGTATCACCACACAAGCAGAGCGAGCACATGGGCCCTTCCCACTGGGACTCAGCTTGGCCCACGTCCGGGTGTCTAGACAGAACGTGTACAGATCGTCGAAGTAGCGGCTCTCGCGACCGTCGTCGTTGTACCCTCCGAATACGATCAACTTGCGGCCTAGTTGGACCATCCGGTGCCCGGAGCGGGAGGACGGGCTGTTTGGAGCTACCACCTGTAACAGTCCCATTATTGAAACAATGTCTTGTATACGATTTTTTTCGGTCAGCCCATTTTGTGTCCTAACTGCTGGAAAAAGCCTTGACCAATAATTTTTTCTTATCATAGTTAGGGGGTTTGGATTGTCACCCACCTTGACGCTGCTTGGTTAAAATATGATTACAATATTTTTTTTTAAATACTCTTAATCTCTAAATGTAAGAATACGTACCTATAATAATTTGGCATGTTTTAAAAAACGATAAATCGAATTCCGGTTTAAAGATAATATTCATCTATGTCTCGGACGAACGAAATCACCCCTCCCTTACTTTGCCTGACCGAAGGTCTATGTTCACATGCAAAAAATAGTTATAATTCAAGTCTAATTTAGTTTGATGGCACAAGGATGAAGCTGTTGACGCCCGTTGCCATAGATACCATTAATTGAGTGCAATTCCTCGAGAATCAACTTTTGGTGACCTTAGGCCTGGGTCCAGCATTGGACCAATATAGGCTGTGGAGGTGGAGGTGACCTTGAAACTACCTGACCTTGAACTAGAAATTTTATAAAACAAATCTGTAAACGTAACTGTCCAAGATATTTTTTATAGATAAATATAGTCTGACAAAGGATGTCTATGCGCATCTTTTCCAGTTTTTATTATTGGAAAATCATCTCTGTATAGCGAGTAAAAATTATTTTTTCAGATTTTTGTTTTTATTTTTTTCTCCCTTAAACCTCAAAAGTGTGGCTTGTCACTAGCACTCAAAGATTGCTCATGACAAGGCCTATCACTGATAAAAAATACCACGTTGCACTGTCGCGGCCTTGGGGAAAAATATGCAATTTCGTTCTAAGGTCAAATTATACAAAATAGGGTTATCGCTAAAGGTAATTTTTTTGTGTTATTAGTATTACTCACTCTTTTTTGTTTATTAAGCATTTTTTTATATCGCACGTCCAATACTGTAGGGTGAATGTAATTAGCGATCACCCCGCAAGCTGAACATTAAGTGAACGATGTAATTTAGGATAACATGGTTTGTAAAAATTGTTTTTGGCCTAATTTTATTACATTTGAAAAAGTGGTACTTTCACGTAAACCTAGGTTGAAAAACTAATAATTTTGATACCACCTACCTAAGTGAAGTCATGAAATCGTGAAATCGGGAACGAAGTCGCGGGAACACACTTTAAATTACTTATACAAATCGCTTTCCTATGACCCTCTATCTATCTTTTTCGCAAGACGAGAGATTTTTGAGATGTTGACCTATTTCTCTGAAAAGTATGATCGTCAATCCCGATGATGTTAGGTCGTCAGGCGACCCGCTCTGCTTATTATTTTTTGGCTTTCCTTGTAAAAGCATACATAATGTAATCGCAAACAGTCTCCTTGCGCATTTGCGGATACTTCCGGAGTGAGAGAAGTACCGGCTGTGGTGCAGTCCACCAGTCCACAGCATCATTTGCCACTTGTGTACCAACATGAGGGTTGGCACCCTCATGCACCCCTTGCGTCCTCCGGTCGGGGCCCGGATGGACATCCCCCAGCAGGTTGGGTAAGCCCCTGCTGAGGCAAAGTTGCGCCATGGGTATGTAACGGCTTCATGGTGCCTCACCCCCGTTTCTCTAGGTCACATGTATCAGCATGGGGTTTTAGCTTAAGCCTAACGAGGGTGGAGCTCTTCCCACGCTACGTGTCAACCTTCATCGAAAAAACCATACAAAAAGTCTGCCAAGCATGTATTTTTTATGTCTTAGTAAGATAAATTATTTTAATATAGGGAAAAATTTAGTTCATAAGTGAATAAAATTAAAGGTCAAGTTGAGTGACAGAACCCTAATACTATATTTTGAAATTCAATTCCTCCTTAGAGCCGCAATAGTGCAACTTGTTTTTTTTATGAGTGATAGCGATAGGTCAAGGTCACCTAAAGTTCATAATTTTGTATAAAAAAAAGTATTGGTAACAGAATAGTGGATGTTCTACTCATGCATCTAAAATACATTTGTTGATTGATTAATGCTATAAACAGCATAGTGAATTTTTTTACATCTCATCAAACACTGTGCAGTGGCATCACATAGAGTTGAGAAGAGATGAATTTCGAGAAACTCTACTACTAGTTCTATTGTGTTTCTTTTCAAAAAGAATCACTCTTGAAAACAAGGTAATTGGACAAAACGCCCTAATCTAATTATTATTTTTCATACTAACAATTTTGCACACTTATAAACTCTGGTTTTTATTTAAAAAGAACCTACCTTCTCCCACTTCTTGTCAGCAAGCGAGAAGCACCAAAGATCTCTGTAGTGGTGGAACTGAGTCTCTGTAGGACTGGTGAATTCACCTCCAAATACCCAAAGCTCCCCCCTGTAACATCAAACCAAGAAAATATCTATCAACTTATGTTTGTGTGTGTGTCAGTTAAGGAAACAACATCTTCTATCACTATCCTGAAGATAATTAATTGCAACCAATATTTTAGCTACTTAATTAATAATATATTTATATTAAATACCTACCTGTATTAGTAAATTATAATATTACATATTATAAGGTGTGGATGTGGAGGCAAGCATAGAAAAAGCCCATTCTGTGACATAGATGACACAGATTTTCTGTTTAGCCTTGTGCTTTGTCTATATGTGGCCCATAATGGCTACAAACAACCTTATTTTTTTTTATAATAAAAAGGCCTTTGCCCAGTAGTGACAAAAAACTAAAAAACATACTTGTTAGATGGAGTAGCAATTGCTTGATGGGCACTTCGAGGAGCTGGACCTCCGGGAGCCTTCACCTGCTTCCACATACCTTTGTCAGGGTTGAAGAACAACAGGTCATTGTATACCTCTGTCTGGAAAATAAAGAAAATATAAACTCATTGGTGACTCGCTATCTGAAGAGTAATAATAAAAAAATGGACCTGTGGTAAAATACTGGTCATATCTTTATAATAAGAATTTTCAGTAACAATAGGAGACACAAATGATCAAATAGATGTATTTTTGTTTTTGGTTACCCTTTGTCCATCATGGTACTCTCCTCCGAACATGATAAGTTCATTGTTAGTAGGATGCGGTGTCAGTGATGCATAGGCTCTTGGAGATGGTGGTCCTTTCAGGGATTTCTCTGAAGCAGCTGAGCGTTTAGCTTCCTCTTTCTCAATCTCTGCTATCACTTTGGCTATGTCTTCCTGGAACAAACATTTTGAGTTTTGAATTATTGGTCCACTGCTTTAATGGTCCACTGCTGGACGCAGGCCTCAGCCTGATAAGACCTTATTGGCTTTTATCTCTTATTGGTAATGCCCATAATGCCCACGCTGGGCATGCGGGTTGGGGATCGCAGTTCGGTGGTAGAATTGTTCTGCAGGAGGCGCTGCTGACCGCCTTCGTTGGGACACGGCACACGGCTCCTACATTCCTCAAGCTAAAACACTAATGGCAAAAAAATAAATAATAGCGGCATGGACTAACCTCACCCAAATTAGCAAGCTCTTTCTTTAGTTTGTTCGCTAGTTTCTTTTCAGTTTTAGCTGCAGTCTTTTCAGCACCACTTGCTTTATTTTTGTTCTTCTTTTTACCCATGTTTTCGAAGTTTTTATTGCACAACAAACCAACTACAACAAACAAAACAATAAAAAGGGTTATGTTTTCCGTTCGTTCCAAAACTCTAGTACTTTGTGCTCGACATGAGTAAAGTTGAGTACAACCATGAGATAATATATTAGTTGGCAGGTTTTTATGCACATTCTTGTCTTTACTAGATCAATATCAAGATCACATTACAATACTGAAAAAGCAGCCTAAACTGCCTAAACCTATCTAATCTCTTGGCTTCGTACATATGTACCTAGTACAATCTGAAATAAAACGAAAGAACAGAACAATAATTTGGGATGGTTTTTGAACGCCAAGGAATGTGTCAGTTTTTGACATTCAATAATTTGTCAAATTGCCATGTCAACGTCAGTCAAGTCACTCGACCGTCATTCAAAATGTCCAGTCACAAAAACGTAGGATAGGGATTACCTATCAATTTTTATTCTATTTTTCTATGAATTTAGCGCTAGTCCAATGAGAAATAATGGTAAAGTGATAAGACGATCGAACTATACCTGCCACATACTTTTTATCACTAGTTCCTATGAATATAGGAAAGATGAACGGGACTGGACCCTCGGCCCCTTCGGTACGTGTGTTGTTTATTTTTTTCTGCCCTTTATTCTTATAATTTCTTACACCAACCTGTTACTAACTCAACGTTCTTGTAGACGTCAGCATCCACGCAAGAGTTCAAGATCAGAGTGCCAAAGAATGGGAAGAAAAAGTATCATGTGATGCGGTTCAACGCAACCCTGAACGTAGACTTTGCGAAATGGAATCACGTGAAGATGGAACGGGAGAATAACATAAAGGAGTTCAAGGGATTTGATGAGGATATGCCAAAGTAAACATCTGTTCATTGGTTTGCACCATATTGAGGGTTTACACAAGGAAACCCATAATTTTCTTTGAAATCTAAATTCATTTACTTTTTTCTGGACTGGTTTCCGCAACTAGGCCACAGGTGGGCCCTTTTTGCGTGTCGGGTGGGAGACTGCTAAACTAACCACCCGATGTCCTCCAGGAAACCCAACAGCTTGCTGACACCGGTGCATGGCTCCCTAAGTGTTCTCGGTGTCCCAAGGTAGTGATCAAAAAATTAAATTCTAACTAATAGATAGAGTTGCAACTGTTTTAGGTTTGGTGCTGGCTCAGAATATGGCCGTGACATAAGAGAGGAGGCTCGCCGCAAGAAGTTTGGTATAATCTCTCGCAAGTATAAGCCTGAGGACCAGCCCTGGATACTCAAAGTTGGGGGAAAGACTGGGAAAAAGTAAGAAGTGGGATATTTATGCTTAAAACTACTTTGTGCTCTGTATTAGAGCCATTTTCAGCTAAAGGTCCAAGGTAAAGGTGAGGAGGGAGAGGCTCACAAAGTTTTTATCAAAAGAACCTACTTGCCTTATACCTACTTTCTACTCTAAAGTATATCAAGTAAGCAAAGACAAAAAGCAAAAGTAGGTAATTTATTAAAGAAAATTTCAAATAAGTAATAGAAATAGAACTACATCATCCATATTAATACCAATTGGAAAGTAAGATACTGGCTGCAAAATATCATTGTATTGTTGTCAGGTTCAAAGGCATCAGAGAGGGTGGTGTATCAGAGAATGCAGCATACTATGTGTTCACACATGCTGCAGACGGTGCCATTGATGCATACCCCTTGCAGGAATGGTAATACTCAACAATGAATCTATTATAATATCAATTCTAATGAATTATATGCAAAGATCACATTGTTTGACATACAAGTGGAAGAACAAGTTAGCTACCTACATTGACTTTCAACACCAAACTACAGAGGAGAGGTTAAAATCTTAATCAATTAATCTACATATAATGCATAACTTTGCCATACTCTGCAACACAATTTGATAGATATCATTGAGATGCAAATGTCCAAATTCATTATTTACTATGTGGCCTTACAGTTTTTAAATTTTCAGGTACAATTTTCAACCAATCCAAAGGTACAAAGCTTTATCTGCCGAGGAGGCAGAGCAAGAATTTGGCAGGTAAGCAGCCCAGTTAGCTAAATAGATCACAGCATCAATCCAATAGTACCCTTATCACAAGCTCTACAAAGCTTGGGGCTAGATGATGATGTGCGTGCTATCCAGCATTATTTATTTATTTAATACTATTTACTCTTGCCTAATTAAGCAACTAGCTTATACCAGCATCTTCTTCACACATGCTACCTAAATTTATAAATCATAGCCTATGTCACTTAGGGATAGTGTAGCTTTCAATGAGTGACGATTTTAAACAACGGATCTGTTGTACCTGAGTTCGGCCCCTATTCACAAACAAACATACATATTTTACCACTATACAGGGTTTATGGTAAATTATTCAGGGTTGTGAGGATCATGCACTACATTTCCCCGGTAGAACCAACATCCTAAGTATCATGGTTGTGGATTGGGGAGATATTAGTCCATGTACCAAACACTATAAAATATAAGTGCTATGCTATCGCTATGCTCAGTAGCTTGAATAAATTAATAAATTAATTGTGTTGTAGCTTAGTTAAAAATACATCTACAAATCACATGTTATTTATTGAATATTATTATATTCTTATATATATATCCAGACGTAATAAAGTGATAAACTACTTCTCGCTGATGTTTCGGAAGCGCATGCGCGGCGAGGACGGCGCCGACGACACAGACGACCCGGATGAGAAGAAACCAAAGGGAGCCAAGACCAAGAAAGGTACAGCGTCTATGTTAGCACAAGTCTGAGGCCTGTATTATGAAAGCTTGCTCAGTCATCAATCTATGCTTGAGTAACGCTTTTCTATAGCATAAACGTCGTTCGATGAAAGCTTTTCATAATATGGGCCTACGAAAGATACAGGGTCGATTTTAGTGCAAGGATAAGAAAGATACAGCGTCTCTTTTAGTACAACTGCACACAGACAAATAATAGATGGTGTAAGACGCTAACTGAAAGGCACTGCTTGACAAAAGTTTTTATGCCAGTGTCATCTAGATTCATACTAAAGACTTTTTTCCTGGACCCTAATTAATTTGCGAATTTCCTTCAGATCTGAAAATATCCGAGATGGATGAATGGATAGACTCTGATGACGAGTCATCAGATTCGGAAGGCGGGAACAAGGAAGAGGATAGCGATGGTGGCGCCAAGAAGAAGAAGGATAAGCAGAAGAAAGGTTAGTTGTAATATTAGCAGGCTAGGCGCACTCCGCATTCGTGTAAAAATCTTCAAGTGTATGTCGTCGGCCCCGGATCACAGAATCAGCCCGTTTGTAGAATGGCTAGGCGGACTACAAAACAAAAGCTGATTTGTTGGGAAAACCTATTTCATTTCATTCGACGAGATGTTTAAGTAATATTTAGCCGTATTGTTGAACGTTGACCAATCAGAAATATGCATACGCATTTACCTGAATGGTGCCGTTTTCTAATCCGCCGAGTCATTCTGCCCTCACGGATGTCCTCCGAAGATGGGAAGGCACAAGTGTGTCGACGCATGTAGCGTCCCACACAGTGGGCCTCCCCAGCTCCCATGGGACTTATGTATGGCTTAATTTCAAACATAGCCCAGAAAAAAAAAACTGTTACTGTTACTGGATAATATGACGTAAGAATCTCTACAATGAACTCGGTAGATTCATACTCTTCAAAACAAGCCAAATCCACGCTAAGCAAAAATTTGCTTCTACTGGGGGCTGCGGTGTACAAAACTAGTTCGACCAGTACTGAAAAAAAGTTACAATTGGATTTGGCCAGTTTTGAAACTAAACCAATCAATTCCATTCTATAAGCATTAACTCACACAGAGGCCCATTGCCGTTGGGACAAAAGAGATTTTGGGGTAGCAGCATTGGGGCAAGCACTGTGCCAAGCCGTTCAAGTTTCATTTAAAAATGTAATTTTGAATGAAATTCCAGGTGGGATCAAACAAGATGACTTTAATTTTTTTTTAACTAAAGAACTAGTGCTGTAGACGGAAGACAGGAACGCTGGAAGGACTACACATGAAATTTTTCGTATATCTAAGCCTTCCAATTTGAAAGGCAGGGAGGCCTGCGACCATGCCTTGTCATCTAAATCGACATTCAAAACCGATGATAGAGTATTCTTTATTATGTTGTCTAAGCCTTCCAAGAGCTCACTGTGTTTCCACAGTTAACTACATCTAAAAAAATACGTAAATTTAGGTACAAAAAGACCAAAACTAATAATTGTAAACGCCATATGGCTATTCATTTTGAGTAATCTGTCCGAAGTTTTGTTGAAATTTTGAATTTTCTCATCTACAAAGGACTGAAATGACTCATCAAGAATTGGTGAACCAAGAAGGCGCATAGGCGAAGTGAACATTTATCTACAACTGTAATTTTGGGGGCCAAACTATTGAATTTTCCATTGATATTGTTTTTGTCTACACAAGAGTCCGAAATAAAAAGCTCGCACTTCGAAAAATTTCATCCTATTTTTCGAAATTCATCTGTGATGATTTTTAGAGCATCAAAAACTGTGTTTACCTCTCTACCTAATGTTCCGTCATCCAAATACCAAACATTAAGCTTGGATTGGAGACGTTGAATTATCGGTTGGAAGGCAAACCTAAATAAT
The DNA here is from genome assembly GCA_963662085.1 of Eupithecia inturbata. Classification (NCBI taxonomy): domain Eukaryota; kingdom Metazoa; phylum Arthropoda; class Insecta; order Lepidoptera; family Geometridae; genus Eupithecia; species Eupithecia inturbata. The sequence continues at coordinate 14,457,464 of OY759178.1, read as the reverse complement.
GGCTGGACCAAAAGGCTCGCTCTGCTGACATCCAACAGCGGACCAAATGACTTTGTTCCTATAAATTAATTTTGACGGTGAACCGTAACATTGCCAGAGAAAAGGGTAAATTTCTGGAATGTTGTCTTTAAATTCTTTTAGCAAGGCGCCCCTGTCTACGGAATTGAACGCGTTTTTGACGTCTACTAATTTTGGTCTAAAAATGTACGAAGGGAATGTACTGCGGCCTCACATCCGCCTCGTGAACCAAAGCCTAGCTGAATTGGTCGAAAATAATCGCCTAGATAGTCGGCTTCTTTCCGACAGCAGACTTAAGCCGCAAGGCGGCGTTATGTGATTCCCATGGCTATGGGTCTTATACCGCCATCCTTCTTTTTTAATGCGCAAATGTTGGCACCGTTAGGAGTTCTGTGATCTCGCTGTTAACTCGGCCTGACAACATCAGGTTGACTAGAACCGTCGAGTCCTCCAGAAGGACTTCACCTGCATAGCCAGACCCGCCAGACAGAAGATCTTTTAGATGCTGTGGAGTCACAGCATCCAGGCCGCCGTCGGAGCCACTCTGGAAAGACACGATAGCATTAAGCACGTCCTAGCTGATCGTGTTCACAGCGACATCACTCTCTTCCGGTGGATGGGGGAGTTGCATATTGTACCCTGCTGGTGGATGCTTACTCTCAAGAGATATAAGAGTAGCATCGTCATTTGACGCCATCGTGTCGTTTGAGACCATTAATAATAATTGCAGTTAATAATAAATTGCTATACCCAACAGGGCGTATGTACTAACTCTAGCTATAATTAGAACTTTAGCTATGTACATATTTGCAATTAATAAATTAATATGAATCTGAATCATTAATAAATTCATTCTCACTTATTTATAAAAAAAAAAAATTAAAATTAAAAAAAAATCGATTAATTCACATCACAATTTTTTGTCGAGAAAATCCTCGACCTTGTGGTACGCCCTCTCGATGAGCCATATCTTAAGTTTGTTTTTGCAAGAAGCTAAGCTGGGTGCGGTGACAACATGCTCCGGTAGTCGGTTGTAGACAGCAGGTCCTAGCACATGAGAGAGCCTATCGGATTTCGCCAACCTGTGCTCCACTGAGACGAGCTTGTCCGTCTCCGTGTGTTGCGAACGCTCCATGGTTCGCCCGCACGTACATCGCAACTTAATATATGATGATACCTGGCAGAGACGTGAAAAACAGTGTGCACGCCTGCAACTGCTCTCACAACACGTTTCTGCATGCGAAACGCGCGCTCCCTGTCGGCAGCGCGCCCCCACAGTTCAGCTCCGTACTGTAAGAGCGAATGCACCGTTGCAAAGTCAATTCGGCAAACAACAGTGCTTAAATCTGAGTTGTGTTTCAGTAATCGGGGGTAGAGTCAAAATCTGAAAACAGACATTGGACAGATATCAGACAACGGCTAAGCTAGTCGCCCGGATCTAGCAAGGCGATTACTGTTTTCTGATTTTGAACGCGCTTAGCTACCATTGAAGCAACCTACGACGCTAGGCGGCAACCTACTTCCCAATCTAGGCGCTTCCGTGCGGCCGTGGACTAACGGATTTCTGACAAACGAAACAAAACTTCAGAGGCATTAAAAAAGATTGAGTTTTTGATTATTTGTATGAAGCGCGTAATAATAAGAAAATTAAAAGCGGTGGCGCCAGTTTTGCTTGTATATTCGCCTAAGACAAAGCTCGAAAGCTTTAATTAAGGCGAATGTATCTCCTTTTTAAGCCGCGATATATTACTTATACAATTACTTACATTTACATGTCTAATGCAAAACTTCATGAAGTATTGGGAGGTTTGTACAAATCTTAGAAAGTAAACGAAAATATAGTAGATTAGTAGTACTAGAATGTGTAGTAATAGTAGTATTAGTAGATTAGTAATACTAGAATGTGTAGTAATAGTAGTATTAGTAGATTAGTAATACTAGAATGTGTAGTAATAGTAGTATTAGTAGATTAGTAATACTAGAATGTGTAGTAATAGTAGTATTAGTAGATTAGTAATACTAGAATGTGTAGTAATAGTAGTATTAGTAGATTAGTAATACTAGAATGTGTAGTAATAGTAGTATTAGTAGATTAGTAATACTAGAATGTGTAGTAATAGTAGTATTAGTAGATTAGTAATACTAGAATGTGTAGTAATAGTAGTATTAGTAGATTAGTAATACTAGAATGTGTAGTAATAGTAGTATTAGTAGATTAGTAATACTAGAATGTGTAGTAATAGTAGTATTAGTAGATTAGTAATACTAGAATGTGTAGTAATAGTAGTATTAGTAGATTAGTAATACTAGAATGTGTAGTAAATGTAGTAGTAGATAGTAGAACGAGTATTTAAAACTAATAATAGGTATAAAAAAATAAGTAGATAGTAGATTACTCGATCGATACTCGATATCGAGCTGCTCTCGACGATAGCGGAAGGCAATTCTCGCCTATATAATTTTATAGTATAGGTATATTTTTATCGAGCGATATTATCACTCGGTAAAAATGGCAAGAATTGTCAAATTTGACAGTTCTTTTGATATTTATTGAGTCATAAAGTGGCGAGAATTACCTTCCGGGGCCTTAACACGTAAAAACGAAAAAGTTACGTTGCAGGAATATCTAACTCCACATGTGTCAAAAAGCAAATTATATAATGGACGGACTATAGTAAATAGATACCTCTTTATTGTAGCTACAACAAAACAGCAAAATACATAACAAACAACATAAAGAGGAAATTCCGAGAATCGCGGGAATAGCAACAAAGGCAGCCAAGGTTATCGCAGAACTGGACCGCACCACTGCAGCACAGCACAAAATGTTCATTCAAATATGGGCATTAACTCGTTACATTAAGATGCAATTTAAATAGATGGCATCAAATAACAGACAGCTCGGCCACTCGCTTGAAGCTTGCGGTAAGATATTTTGTCACTGTAAAATGTATCTAAGCGTTATGTATGAGTTATAGGATCACATTTGAATGCTTATTTTTGTACTGTGCGGTAGCGGTGCTGGATGTATGTATCCTTTATCAGTAGGTACGAACAATACGATCGAAAAAGTGTAACAAAATCAGAATGAATCAAATAATGGTAATCCGTGATTTCAGCCGCTGCAAACAAGAAGAAGAAGAAGAAAGTAGACGACGAAGCGTTTGAGGAGAGCGACGACGGAGACGAGGAGGGGAGGGAAAAGGACTACATCTCCGACTCATCTGAGAGGTGAAACTAACTTTGTGTATATATTTTTGTTGTTGTTAAAAAAAATGGTATTAACCCGAGTTCAGTTTGAAGATTATCGTGACGTCTAATTTTTTTTGTCCATGTCCCATTCGTGCGGACATGGGACTACGCAAATCCCATACAAAAATGAGACGTCACGATGACGTATCGATACTATCGTCTAACCGAACTCAGGGCTCTGAACATAGGTTTATGGTATAACTAGTTGATGCCCGCGGATTCGCACGCGCTCTTCAAGTAGCCTATTTCCGTCCCCGGGATACCATTTACCTCCCTGCTTAATTTCATTGAGATACGTTCAGCTGTTTAGACGTGAAAAGGTAACAGACAGACAGAGTTACTTTTGAATGTATAATGTTAGAATGGATTGAGGGACAGCCCCCACTACAGCAAAAGTTCAAAAACTGTATATCGGAGTAGCCCTCCTCCGAAAAAAGATGAGTTGTGCTACATATTTCTAAACCTTGGCTCTTGCTTGAGTGAAAATGAGATAAAAATTAAGCTTAAGTTATTGTACATAATTAATTATACACCTTGACTCTTGCTTGAGTCGACGAGCTATTAAAAACTTACAGTCATTGTATGGTAGAAGATTGGATGCTACTTTGCTATTTGACTCTAAGGCCTACGCCTTACTTTGTCACTCAAGCACAGATATATGTATGCTTGAGTGACGTTTATTCCATAGAAAAGCGTTACTCAAGCATATATCGATGACTGAGCAAGCTTTCATAATACGGGCCTTAGAGTGAGAAATCTTCCGTAACTCAGTGCACAGAGAGTCGATTATGAAGAAAAAGTTGTAGAACTTGTTTCAAAAGACCTTGTTTATGTGTTCCTATCCTACTAACGCGGAGTAGAGTGAATTCGACCAATCACAAACCAGCAATAATAAGTCGAGTTCATATCAATCAATGTGATTGGTCTAATCTGCTTTACTCCGCGTCATTGGGAGCATAAGGCAAACTAAAGCAATGTATCTTAGTTAGTGCTTTCTGCCTACAAAATAGAGTCTTGAATGCCGTGACTATTGTTGCAGTGAATCGGATCATGAGAACAAAGCAAACAAGGAATTGAAGGGCGTCGCTGAAGAAGATGCTCTCAGGTAACGAGTTTCTTTGTTAGGTACTTATTATATAATTGAGGTACCTCAGTTAGAGGGCAACGATGATGATGTTGATGACGTAGGAACTTAAACTAAAACGCGGAATTCCATAAAAATGAGGGACTTACCACAAAAAAACAAGATCCGAGGGTTTCGAACGGTTGTCAAGTATACCAATATGTACCATATAGGTACAGGTTAGAGACTTTGCTATTTGATGAATACCAAAAAATTAATGTTTCAGATGTATCAGTTTGCAAACTTCGGAGTATAGAGAGTAATAGTAAATTTTTTTGAGTTTTTTCAAAATATTTCGAAGTATGTAACCTACAGGAATTTCAAAAACTGTTTTGAGATGTGATGAACCGATACCTTTCATTTGATCCACCACTCGGTGAGGTAGCCCCCTTTTGAAAATTATCCCGCCCCCCTTTTAACCATTTTTCAAAAGTGATCTACTTATAGACTTCATATTTTCCCTGTAAAATATAAATCCATATCTACAAACGCTACATACATTTTAGATGGATCGTTCTGCAAACTTCGGAAAAAAAGGCGGGGGAATGGGTATTTTTTCTAGTTTTTTTCCAAATATTTCAAAAAGTATGAAATCTACAGAAATTTCAATAACTGTTTTGAAACGTACAAACCTTTCATTTGATACCCCACTTGACATTGTAGGTATCTTTTAAAATTTCGACATCGCAATTTGTACTGAAAATTTTCATTTTCATTTTTTGTTTATTTTTATTTATTTTACTTTTAATCTGTACAGGCGCACGAAATGTGTCATAATTTTTCACGTATTTGCTGAGATATTAAAGACGGAAAAAAAGGACAGAAAAAGCGAGGCCAAATTGATCACTCGCAAAATCTCCGAAACCCTGATTAGATTACTGAAAATTTTTGCGTGTGATCAATTTGGTCTCTATCTCTTTTTCTCATTGTTTCCACTTTCCCCCTTTCATCACATGAGTTTAACATATGTATAAGAACTGTACTCTAATACATGCACTTGCAATTGCATGCACTAATCCAATGAAGAACCCTTTATTTATTAATGACTGCCATTGGCGAAACCTGCCCATGGGCCCGCTTATGTGGTGTGCAAGAATATCTGTAAACTTAGGGGAAATCGGAAATTACTTTCACTGCAGGACTTTTTGAACACGACAACGTTCAGGTCAGCTAGTTCATCATATAAATCAATGTTTCCAGAAAACTCCTAACATCCGACGAGGACTCCGAAGAAGAGGAGAAGGAGCCGAAAGCGGAGCAGTCGGAGCAGGAGGACGAGCCGACGAAGGAAGGCGAGGAGCGTGCCAGCAAGCTCACCAAGAAGAAGAAGAAAGACGATAGGAAGCAGGAGAAGAAAGGTCAGTCTGCGACATAGCCGTAGCAAGCGGCGGGCTGGGCGGAATGCCACGGGCTAAGGAGGCGCGAGCCGATAGACCGTGGGCGCAAGAGGCACCAAAAGCATTCTTTTTTTATCGTATAGACCTTCGTTTACCACAGCCTTACCTGACGGTAAGCGACGATAACTAGAAGACACCTATTGAGTCTTGTCTTGAAGACTGGGTCTCTTCGTTGTAGTTGGCCGGAAGAACAGAATAGTCCCAAACCTTCGCGGTACGAATGATAAAGGTAGAGCAGAATCGCTTAGTATGAGTGGAAGGAATATCCACAAGATGAAGATCGGCTCGCTCCGCTCGGCTTCATTTATTTTGTTTGTTTTACGCGCTGCCCTAGCTGCCCGCGACAAGACGCGACACCCACATTTTTAATTTAGATTTATAAATAGTCCCGTTGCGTTGCATATGTCGCTTACGTAATTTAATAAATTAATTTAAACCTTATGTTTAATCCGACAGAGTCGAGTAGCGAGCTCAGTTCCGACTCAGACACGGATCCAGAAGCGAGCAGTGGTGTCAAGAAGTCTCACAAGAAAACTAAAAAGGAAGAAAAGAATGCAAGTAAGTGTAATAAGTACAAGCTTCTGCACGTGGTATTCCTCGTAGGTTCTGTTTTTTATTGAATGTATTAACTGTGGAGATTTAAAATTTCATGGGTTTGAGTTTTTTGCGCGTAACCCAAATTTTAAAATAAAAGTAACCTAATTTACCTGCTATAACATCAGCTATCTGCCGGTGAGAGTCACGTCATAATCGGTCTAGCCGTTTCGGAGATTACCAGATGCTCAAACAATCAGAGAACAATTTTTAAATTTGGTGTTTGTTATATATACCGTGTATACTTTCATTTGCATTTAGTTAAAAACTGTTACTTTGACGCAAACAGGCACATTAAAATTAAAATTACATTAAAATTTATTTGTATGGCTGCTGCCCGCGACTTCGCACGCGGAGGGTTTAGACGTAGCTTATGTCCGTCCCCGGGATTTACCTCCCTGCCAAATTTCATTGAGATCCGTTCAGCCGTTTAGTCGTGAAAAGGTAACAGACAGACAGAGTTACTCTCGCATTTATAATACATATATGTATAGATTATTTGTCAGACAGCGCAGGCACGTCCCGCGCCGGGTCTCCTGCGATGTCGGCGACGTCGGCCGCCGTGGCCGCCGCCAACGCACACAACAACCAGCCGCCCTCGAAGAGACCCAAACTGGACGCCTCTTACTCGTGAGTATTCATAACTAGTCCAATCTTGATTGTAAAGTGTTGCGGTGTGCTTTCTTCGAAGGGGACCGTGGAAAGTATTATTTGCCGAAAGGCTCCTCATTGCCTTGAGCTGGGGTGTTATGGCAGAGTGTAAGAAAAATAAACCGCCAAGTGCGAGTCGATCGTACACGAAGGGTTCCGTACAGTAAAAATTAGGCAACTTTTTCAAAGAACATAAAATTTTTACTTGTTCGGACACCCCTTGAATTATTTAACTTTATCATACTTTTAGTATTTATTGTTATTACAGTATAAAGTGTTACTTATTAATAGAAAGGTGTCTAACTATTGTGGTTCAAGAGATACAGCCTTGACAAACGAAGAGCAAATATAGTCAAAACAATCACGTTATAGCGGCAAGAGAAATACTCATTCTCTGAAAATGTCAACTGTCTTACCTCTTACGGTCCATAAGATAGAGCTCTGTGACAAGACGGACGGACAGCGGAGGCTTAGTAATAGAGTTCCGTTTTCACCCTTCGGGTACGGAACGCTGCTGATAGTGCGTATTGTGTTCGAGATTATATTTGTTGTTTTTACACAATTTTTCTCTGCTACTAACGATACTCTTAGCGACTCGTTATCTAATTTGAGGTAATTAATTATAAGTATATTAATTTCTCTATGCCCGGAGTTTCTCTGCAGGATAGGTTTCGTAACGAATATCAAAAAACCAAAATTTATAGACATAGCTAAAAAAATTAGCAAGCTGAAGTGGCAGTGGGCCGGCCATATATCGCGAAGAACCGACAACCGCTGGGGTAAACGTGTTCTTGAGTGGGGACCGCGACTCGGCAAACGTAGTGTAGAAGGCCCTCCAGCCAGGTGGGATGACGACCTGCGAATGACTGCAGGCCGATGCTGGATGCGACAAGCTGAAGACAAGGAGCTATGGCGCTCATTAGGTGAGGCCTATGCCCAGCAGTGGCCTTAGATAGTGATAGTGATGGGTAGTATAGAGGTTGATAGTGGATAGGAGGATAATGATGTTCATTTCAGTTAGAGAGGCATGATATCTAGCCAGTCTTCCTTTGTAGCACCCTTGTACCATGGGTACATATTGTGACCATAAATTTAAACACACTTAGCCAGCAAGATCTGATTGTACGACTGCAATAAATAAAAATACTGAAATACACATGGCGAGTCTCCGTGGAAATTGCCGTAGCCGAAATTAGATTACGAGGACATCATCAAACAAAGTCAAAGTTTTTTATTTCCTTTAGACCTTACAGGATTCTTGGCCACGTAACAAAATTCAAATTGCATAAGTAAAACTAGGAAATAAAGTGATCACTTTGATTTTTGTGCACTCCAATCTTTTTAAGGTAAAGTAAAGAAGCGAACAAGAAACCTTTACCTTGTTAGGTTGTTAGTTTTCGGGTTGGAGCAAGACTTATCCCAAGCTTTTTTAACCTCTTGATAATGTGATATTTTGTAGTAAGCCTTTTATACAAAGGATATGTTTGACAATTCGTTTGAATTTATTTATAGATAATTTTTTCAACACATTTGGTGTTGTATAAGCCTGCCTAGTTGTGAGCACAGCGAGTTTATTCTTATTTCTAGTATTTAAATTATGTATGTCGCTATTTTTAGGGAAGCGATTGATATTTCTATGAGTGTACAACAAGTTTTCATAAATATATTGACATGGTACTGTCATCAAGTTTATCTCTTTGAATTTTTCACGTAGGGTTTCTCTGGGACCCATATTATAGATAGCACGAACAGCAGTATGCCATAAGACATATCACTATGGAAGTAGCTGAAATAGACTAGTCTAGAAATATCAACGTCAGTAAGATGATGGAATTTTTTGACTGCATACGCTGCAGAACTAAGTATCTTCGACAGCTTGACTATATGTAGGCCCCATTGAAGTTTACTATCTAAGGCCTAAGAATACTGTGCTGTTTACAATTTCTAACGTTTTTTCCTTTCACGTTTACATCAGCCTTAACTTGTTTTACATTACGTAGAATAAATCTTATGCATTTCGTTTTGGTTTCATTAAGCAAAAGGTTACTGACACTAAACCAATTGACTACTTTTGAGATTGCATTACTCACATCGTCGAAATTTGTGTTCTGTCGTTTAATTTTAAAAATTAATGAAGTATCATCTGCAAACAATATGATCTCGTGATTATCCTTTACAAGATGAGGCAGGCCATTAATATAAACTAAAAATAGGAAAGGGTCGAGAATAGAACCCTGCGGTACACCCATTGTAACTACAGACCCCGAAGACCGTTTCCCATTAATGTCAACTCTTTGTATCTATCATAACAGATAACATGATCAACCATTTTATTTCCAGCGAGTGCGGCGTAACTGAAGAGGCGGTCCGTCGCTACTTAGCGCGCAAGCCCATGACGACCACAGAACTGCTGACCAAGTTCAAATCCAAGCGCACGGGAGTCAGCAGCGAACGCCTGGTCGAAACCATGACCCAGATCCTGAAGCGGATCAACCCGGTCAAACAGAACATCAACGGGAAAATGTACCTTAGTATTAAGCAAACGTGATTAAAGATGTTGATTTTTGATACCTACGTTGTTTTGTTAGATATCCTTTCGGTAGCGCCTTGTTAATGTAACCTGCATGTGTGCTTATAGAATGGAATTGATTGGTTTAGTTTCAAAACTGGCCAAATCCAATTGTAACTTTTTTTCAGTACTGGTCGTAAACTAGTTTTGTACACCGCAGCCCCCAGTAGAAGCAAATTTTTATTTAGCTTGGATTTGGCTTGTTTTGAAGAGTATGAATCTACCGAGTTCATTGTAGAGATTCTTACGTCTTATTATCCAGTAACAGTAACAGTTATTTTTTCTGGGCTAAGTTTGAAATTAAGCCATACATAAGTCCCATGGGAATTGGGGAGGCCCATTGTGTGGGACGCTACATGCGTCGACACACTTGCGCCTTCCCATCTTCAGAGGACATCCGTGAGGGCTGGTGCGGCGGCAAATTTGGCCGAGGATCTCAAGAGACGCAAATATGCAGGTCTCGACAGAGCCTACATATTTGCTCCCTTTGGGGTCGAGACCCTAGGTCCGTGGGGTACCGAGGCTCTCCAAGTTTTAAAAAGTTATCTAATCGTCTGGTCGACCCGACGCGTGACCCGAGAGCTGGTGGGTATATGCCGCAGACACCCACCAGCTATCAAATATTTTTTTTTAGGTAGTTACGTGTACATTTTTTTTAAAAGGTTACCTATGAGTAACTAAACATACCCAAAGCTCAGACGAAAACAGATTTTTAATTTGTCAAACAAATATTGGAAAGGAAAAACAAATTCAAGGTAATGTACAATTTTTATTTATCTTATTTGTACCGTCACATTAAAAGCTGACAATTAAAATAATAAATAAGTAATTAAACTCTTAAATTAATCCTAAACGACGTCGACGTCTTAGGTTCTCGTCACCCTCTTGTGTCCGACGGTCTTGAGATTGGGGTGCGCTTCTACCGGTTCAAACCTTTATTCATCAGTCTTAGCCAAAGTTTACTGCGTTTTTATTTTCTAAGAACATTACTTCCGCCTCTTCATATTCTTTTTCAGGTTTCCTGAAAAAAGTGTATCGACAGCATTTGTCTAATCTAAAGGAAGACAGGATTACATAGCGATCTTACAAAGACAAGGAGACTTGCCTTAATCAGCAATAATACAGGTACCTTACCCAAATTAATATTTTCTTTACATTAGGTACCTACTACACAACGATTCTTTTTAATCTATACAATAATGAGTCTTATAACTAATAAGATGTACCTACAGTTCTGTAAATATGGTGAGAGACCAAGACGGAACAGCGCCGGCCCATGACCAGGAGTGCTGTTGAATTTTAACATTTCTTTTTTCTGACAATATATAACTGGAGATTGACAAATTAAGGGAAAGGAGAGCGGAGAGCATTACAGAGACATTAAAAATAGGCAGACAATGCAACACGGTTATAAAGTTTATTTACCCAGATCATCATCTAGGACAGAGCTCACCCTGGGTCAAATAAGGAGAACCCACATCCTCAACTCTACCTATTATTGCTACGTAATAAGTGTCTCTCACCTGCACAGCGAATTATCCCGGATCAGCGTCTCTGCATCGGCGATGGTCTGCGGCATGGGCTGGCCTGTGGTCTCCGGCAGCAGCAGTGCCGCGCCGCCGCACGCCAGGCCAATGCCTCCCAGGATAACCAGCGGTAAGCCACTCCATACTCTACCCTGAAGACACGTGCATACATACCTACAGTTACAAAAACACTATACTATAAAATCTATCCAACTAAGCTTTAAGAATGTTCCGCGGCTTCGAACTGCAACCAGCCAACAAACCAGCTAGGTAAGTGCGAGACAGACATGACAGGGTCTTGCATTATGGTTCCGTAACCGTAGAAAGATAGGTATGCGGCTGCGCCGTAGGCATAGCAAAAGGCTCTCTACTTTGGGTACAGTACAGAAACCTAAAAACTCGCAGTTCACTCTGTCTTGTAGATATAAACTTACCGAATAAACAATCAAAGGCGACACAGCAGTCGCTAAGTAAACAGTGATGTGTATAATCGAGCTGCCCGTGGCTCTCTGCCCCGTCGGCAGGATCTCAGCGGCGAGCTGGAACTGGATGCCCACTGACATGTTGATGGCGAAGCGGATCATTATCGCCAGCACTAGTTGGGGGATACCTGAGGAGAGGTGTCACTTTAAGTCTACTGCTTCAGACTCAAAACAACAGTCTTGGACAGCTAATAGCTATTATTATTTTTCTCAGCCGTTATTTTCCCACTGCTAGGTATATGCCTTTCTTTTGTCCTTCCTTTTTTTGCAATTCAACGCAGTTTGAGGCTATGATGTGTTTATGAGCTTCATTTGTAAGCCTTACGTGGCCTAACTAAAGAAATAAACGAAATTAATTTCTGGTTTGCGTTAATTCCGTCTAAACATCTGTTTCTGTGCCTTCCAAGTCTGTGGTATCTGTGTGTTTCAAGTGTGTGTGTGTGTGTATTTCTCCTTAGGTTGCTGGACGGAGTAGACAGGTATGCGGCAGACGCGTCTGACCCCAGCACTTCAATCACTGCTATAATTAGCATATTCAGGTTCTCTTACCCTGTGGCATGAAAGCGCAGACGATTGATAGTCCTCCAGCGATAGAAACAGTGAGAAAAGTCAGGAAGCGACGTCCAGCTCTGAAACATATTTTTTGCACAATCATTGCCTTTAAGTCACCCTCCTCTGTCTGTGAGGGGAAGCTCTAACGCACACTAAGCACATCATCATCATCAACCTATATTAGTCCACTGCTGGACATAGGCGTCCCTGTTGTTGCCGTTTATGTTAATGCCCCTACCTTTCCAATCCAGCATCTTAAACATAATTATCTTCCAATGCGCATGTGTTCTGTTTCGGGATATGACAATCCATTATTCTATATTAGGATTCCAGAACAGCCCAGGTTTGGCCTTTGGGATTATCCCACTGTGAAGGAAGGTGTTAAAGAGGTTCTGCAGCTCCTGTATTACAGGGGCTCCTCCGGTTTTCAGAAGGTCTGATGTAATTCCATCCTTACCGGGGGCTTTTTTATTTTTAAGCTGCCTGTCGTCTTGACTGATGTCTGGCAGTTCGTCGGTATGTTGAGGTGTCAGGGTAGCTCTGGAATCATGGCCATCTCGGCGGTAGCCTGCATGTACACCGATTGGTCATAGAAATCTTCTTTATCTGCGGAGATCTCCTGCTTCCACAATACGGTCCTCCCGTCGTGACGAAGCTCAACTTCGTCAGGTGGCTCCTACCAAGCTGCTGAGTAAATACTTCGGACCCTCGATTTCGCTCTATCGTCTCTTCAATGAGGTGCCTGTTGGAGCTCCGAAGATTGCGCCGAACCATTTTCGCAATTCGCTTGTTTAGGTCTGACCTCTCTGACGAATTTGGTGATGACAAAAACCAACCCAAGCCCAAGAGTCTCATCCGAGAGTTTGGACTTCTTGCCAATACGCTGCTTTTGCCAGAACTTGATGCCCACGTCTCTCAACGTTTCGATCAGATTGTATAGGGTCTCATAAGCGTCATCAGTGGGTTCCAAGACAACAAATCTATCCCAGAGAAGCTGCTGGAACTTCTCGGTGCCCGCCATGATAATTAGGTTGTGGTTAGACAATAAAAAACAATCTTTGGTCAGCCTGCCTTCATTCACAACATTGATCACTGAGACATCTCTGAATATGTGCTTGCTATCCGTCATGATGAAGTCGATCTCATTTTTAGTTACAGTGTCGGGGCTTTGCCATATCCACTTCCTTTGGGGCCGTTACTTAAAGAAAGAGTTAATTAAGAAAAGCCCCTCGTTCTCAAGGAAGTTGACAAGCATTTGCCCCCTATGATTCCTGTGACTCTGCACATAGGCCCCCCAAAGTCACATCTATTCACAATGCTCCAGCTCTGCACGCATCCAACCTTCTGGTCTTTCCACCTTGTCGGGGACAAAAAATACATTGAGATAAAAACCTGTTTTAAATATATTCCAACAAACCTGTCCAAAATCAAAGCGACCAGCGTCATCGCGGGTATCTCTGCCGCCGAAGACAGCGCAAACGTCACGAAGAAGTTAGTCCCGATAGTCTCCGACAGCCGGATGATGGCGTCGATGATGATACTGCTGCCCATAGTCACGAGGATTACGATGATCAGGCTGTTGCGAAGCGTGGCGCTTTTAATGACTGCGGAAATTGACTCGTCTGACACTGTTGTGGCAGAGCCGCTTGTCTGTAAACAATTTAAAGCCTAAAATTTGTATTAGATGATGCATCTCCTCAATCGTGTGTGGAAGTATCAATTTTCTAGAAGACAAAAACTTTCACAGGTCGTCATGCCACCTGGCCGGAGGGCGTCCTACACTACGTTTACAGAGTCGCGGTCTCCACTCAAGAACCCCAGTGGTGGTCGGTTCTACGCGAGATACGGCGGGCCCATTGCCACTTTAGCTTGCTAATTTTTTGAGCTATGTCGATAGAAGACTCTTTTCCAAACGCTGCCCAGCCTAGCTGGTCCTTCTCTTGGCTTCCTTCTTGAAATAGTGTTTACCCAACTGCAGAATCTGCCCAAAGTAAGTGTACTCGGAAACAGTTTCGAGAAGGTGGCCATGAACGACCACCGGTCTTGGATCAATGTGATCATTGATCATGACATTGGTTTATAAAACACTATGTAGTGTAAGTAACTCGTTGGCGTAAAATTTCTGCGATAAATTTTCAGGGATATTAAGTTGAAGATGTAGGCCCATGAAGAGTAAATCTTTAAAATGGCTCTTAGTAAAATGGTAGACTCACCACAAACTTGTTTAACAGTTCTTCAGGTATTTTCTTTCCGTTGATCCGTTCAAACCGGTTCAAGATTCTGACGGCTCTTTTTGCTTTTCCCTTTGAATTTAACCATCTGAAAGAACCATAAGTATTTGTTATTAGATAACCATTCATAACCAACACTTTCTAGTCCTGCTTCCACCCCAAGTGTCCAACCCCTGTTTCTATGATCTCCTTTAAATTTTGCGAACCACGTCTTTCTTGTGTGAAGGTACTTTTTTATTTGTGTGTATATGTGCGTGTGTACTTGTGTGTTTTTCAACTATATCTTGGCCAATCCTTCTTTCTTCTTAGCGGTATCTAGTCCAGTTTTATGATGTACCCTATCCGTATCTATTTGACTGGTTGCATAACTATGCAGTTAGCAAACCATCTTTTAAAACAGTAAAGTTCTTACTGAGCGCTTTCGGGCACGGCCCACGGGGCAGCCAGCACGATCAGCATAGGCAGTGACGTTACGAGCAGCAGATGCTGCCAGTTGCGAAGCCAATACGCCAAGACTGGTATCAGCATACCGCCGCCGCCTAAGGCCAGTGCCATGGACAGGTTGCCTACCCACGATCTGTATCTTGAGTCCACGTATTCCAGAACTGATAACAGAAAGTCTTTATTTGCCACACATTCCTAAAATAACATAGCTAAGTGAATTCTTATAAAACTTCAAATCTTCGCACCGGACTGGACGGAGGCGGCAGGATAGAAGCCGGTGGCGATCTATTATGTCGGAAGCCAAGACCCACTTCGGGGTCGATGCGCCAGGATAGTGAGTGTGTGATTGAGTCATAATAGTATCTTATGGCTTATTTTAAGTAAACGGCATAGTACAAAATATAATTTGTGATGTTTTATCAATAGCAAATATGACAATGGTCATGAAAAGCACCTGAACCAGGGAGAAGTGACTATAATAAACGTATAATAATTTTATTGCTGAAATAACATACATACAGCCGAACATAGAGCCACTTCGTTTTTTCGAAGTCGGTCATATAAAACTAGAGTACCTATTCAATAAATAGGTATCTATCGAAGAATGCGATTGACATAATTACAGGCTCACAACATTAAGGAAAAGAGAAACATAGAACAGAGAAAAGCTTAGGAACAGAGAATCAGCTTAGGAAGGGAAGAAGGCATCCGCAGTGGAACAATGCCAGCTAAAAATAAATAACTTACCAAGAATATATAGCATGACGAAACTGAAGTCATTGGAGAAGCCAACCAGAAACCTGCAGAAGGCAAAGTCCCAGAAACCGACTGTGAAGACGCTCGCTACGCCCCCGATGCAGCCAATGAGGTTAGATCCTATAAACAAAACCTTTTAATTTCAATCATTAAAAACGCTATGGCTGATGCTATAGCTACATGTCATAATCTGCAGGGTACCCCGTAAACGTAACCTCCATACTGAAGACTAAAACTAAGACAGTACCTACTAAAATTATATGAAAATAGTTACCCATCAAAGCCGGAACTCTTCCGTACTTGTCTCCCATCCACCCGAACAAGCCACATCCGATGAGTGAACCGACAAAGAACAACATTTGAGCGTAAGGACCGAGGCTTGCTTTGTCGCACACCCATTCTCTCTGAAAACAAAAGTAGATTCGTAAAAGGAGTTCTTACGATCATACGGCAGACATACTTAGCATCCTATATATTCCGTACCCTATTATAAGCATCTGCATATCACATGCATTTGCATATACATGATGATTTCACGACTATTTTACGGGGCCGGCTGCGTGCGTTTAACGTCTCTGATGTTACAGGCGTCCATGAGCTGAGGTAACCGCTTCCTTCAGCCGAGCCGCGAGCTAGTCTACCATCATTGTAGTATAAAAAGCTTCATGATTGCATGTAAGGGTCTTTGGCACAAACTACTCTAATAAGGTGAATGGAGACAAAGTTTGTAACGTGTTCTTCTCTATTTAAACTCAACAATTATAAGAAAAAAAAACATTTTAATTTTCTCATCAGAGCTGGTTGTTTCTATGCTATTAGCAATCATAAGGCATAGACTGGTTAAAAATTAGACAGGCTTTTGTGCAGTTGCCATTGAACACGCTACATTCAGCTGACCACCTGATCTATGGTTGTAAAAGGTTCTCACCTCACTGACAACGGTAGAGTACTTGATGTCGTCGTATAGAAACTCCCACCCGTGCGGGCACGGCTTGACCGGCGAGCCAGGGTCCGGCGGCATCAGGTTAGCTAGAACCTTGGTCCAGTTGGCGTCGAATACGCTGCAGCGATCCCAGTCTTCACCTTTAGAGGCACGGGGGATAGAGAGGTTCCGTCTGAAAATACAGTATTCTATGCTGCAGTTTCAGGATTTTTTTGCAACAGAGCGACTTCTTCGCTTAACGGAGGAGTGGCAGCTTGTGGAATGTGGAAGGACAGTCAAATAAAAACGTTCATTGAGCGACAAAACAATCCACGACCTTCGACTTGAGTAAAATAATTAGGACGAAGGCCCCAACGCGCTGGTAAAACATCCACATCGCACACTTATGGCTCTTTTAATAAGAGCCAAATTTTGATATCGCAAACTGAAATACCACATCATCAGCATACCTACCCATCCGAAATAAACTAGACTCACGGAGACAAACCTGAGATATACATCTAAATGCGCCAGCTCCGGGACCGTACACCAGTGTTGATGCGGCGTTGCGGTCACGAACATCTGCGAGCTGTAGGTGAACGCGAACATGATCCCTATGGGCAGCATCATAAGGAAGAGAAGCCATTGGTAAGTGCCCAGCCCGCCTAGCGCTCGCAGGATCTCTTCCATGACGTCTGTGTCGTCAGCTGGTGGGTTGAGAGCCTCTGCCTCCTGGGGGTTCAGGAAATATTTCTTAATTAGTAATTTTGTCCCGCCGCTGCAGTTGGACCAATGCCTCGCCTATCGCGATCCTATGTGGTCTCCCATAAATAATGGCGAAAATGTTTTATCTTTTTTAGCTAACTTTGAGCATCGATCTCGGTGGTCAGTTAAAAGTCCAGTCGAAATTACCCAAAACCAGCCTAATAAACCACATTAGTCATTTTAAAACACAAAGCTACTTGCTATAATTAGTATACAAACTAGAAAATATGGGAGTTCGAGGAGTACCGCTAGCTCTATTCACTAGTTACCTGCATGATCGTAGACAGAAGGTTAATATTGATTGCATTCGTATTCATAAAAGCAATAAAAAAGGTCCATATATTAATAGAGTTTCGTCATTAAAATACCTGGGCCTAATATATGATCGATCAGCGGCTCTCCTAGCATGCACACCTTGAACTTGTAATGAACAGGACAAGAAAACTAATCGGGAATTTAAGACACTGCGCCATGTAGTTAACAAAGATTTACTATATCAATTATACAATAGTCTGACACAATCCATTTTAAAAACTACTTACAGAATGGCTACTGACACTTACATACACGTACCAGGACACGGAAAACCTACTGGAGATAGTTTCGTGATAGTGCACACAAAATGACCCACCTCCACACACTACACACACATACACAAGACAATAAAATAAATAGCAACATTAGATACATAATTAGATTTTAGTTTTTATAAAACATAAGTTATGTATAGGTAATACCTACATACATGCATTAAATTAACTTAATCTGTAAGAGTGATTTTCCATAGGGCAGGAGCGAAACCCCTAACACATATATCTCTATACTTAAAAGGGGGTTTCCAAAGCAATTAAAGATGTTAGATTAAGTTAAAGGAATATTTTTTTATTTTTTGAAAGCCATTGAAAAAGCCTAGGTATTGATGGATAAGAATCCTTGCATCCTACTAGTAAATCTTCTATTGGCAGACAGCATACACATAAAAGTGGCATTATTCAACAGAATATTAACTTCAGGTTATAAACTCACCTTATGCAGGCTCTTCACAGACATTTTTATTTTACACTTTTTTTTACTATTATTAATTTAAAACAGAATAACCAAAATTACTTTCTCTGTTTTTCACCAAAGAGATAAATAATCACTTAACAGAGTCCACAGTAGGTACTACTTACTATAGACTCTGTTAAGTGATTCTGTTATGTGAATCTGTTGAGTGACGTTAGATTTCACCTCCCAAAACACGTGTACAATGCACTGAAAGTGGATTTTAAATCCTTAAAACAGATTAGTTAAATACTCGCACGAGATACAGTGTGCGATTACACAAAATTTGGTAACTATTGTAGCACTTCATATCTTATCTAATTTGTTTAATAAATAAGACCCGTCAAGTGCGAGTGAGACTCGTGCGCCAGGGGTTTTTTCCACAACCATTCCAACCTAGATAGAAAATAATCTGTTGGAATGAAAACAAATACCTTGCACATGAAAGCCCACATAGTTTATGGATTAAGGGAAACTTGGTACAAAACTAAAACCGCCTATTTTTTGCAAAATATTGTGTTTACAAAATAGCTCGAAAACTCAAACTGATAAAAACGCTAGAAACTATTAAAAACGGAGTATTATTACTGCCTACTTTATAAATGAATTAAGACCGCCAATTGTCATTTAGTTTTTAAGTTGTCTTGTTGTAAATAGTTCATATTACATTCAAGTGTGCAATAAAGTGCATTCTATCTATCTATCTATCTAATTAAAGTCTGGTAAGGCTTTTACTGTTTTGTTTTGGTTTTGTAACTTGTAGGTATGTTTTTTAGGATCCGAAACACCAAAAAACATAGTAATTTAGATAAGTAGTATTGCTTTTCTGACTATTCTCAAATTGCTTGATAACCGTCTTTATTTGGACAAACGATTTTATCAGTTTGTCTGTAGTCACATTATGTAAAAAGAATTGCATCAATGCAGGCAATAATAAAAGAGACTCATCATATCGTATAATTTTATTTATTCTTACATCATTCAGACTTAAAATATTTGTACATTATTGTAACATAGAAAAATTTCCTACCTAAGCACCTTGCAATCATATCACAAGACAATCTCAGATTTCATCAGCAGATAAATTGACAATACGTATTAGGTATTTTGAATACTAGACTTCTAGAGCATTTCTAGAGCTGATATTCTCCTTCCTTTCTAAAACTGGAGGTTTTTTAATTAGAATCCCAGCCGCGTCTCTTCTCTATTAACTTGCATAGTTTTTATTATGTTTATAACAATAGTTGCCGACTTTAATACTTCATTAACTACAGAACATTCTGTGTTTTTAACCTAGTAACTGCTCTAATCTAATTAGATATGACAAATGAGCTTGGTTGTTTCAAATTTTAATACTCAAACTCAATAGCGTTTAAAGAAGAAATATCCAAATTAATAAGAAAAAGATATTGGAAATTCGGATATTTCTTCTAAACGTTGTTGAGTTTGAGTATTTTTCATTCACTCAAATATTTTTCTTTCACTCAAATATTTGTCAAAGTATTTTACACTACTTTTCACGAATAAAACAAGTTATTTATACGGCTACAGATTTAATTATTTTATGTTCTCAAGGCCGTTAGGCCATAAACCAGCCTCAAGCCGGTCATGATACCACGGTACCAGCGCAGTATTGGGCAAATGCCTAATACTGCAAAATGCTGAGTTAGGGACACCTTTTTACCCTTCCTTTTAATGTACTTTACTTTTGTTATGCTATTATGTTTTTTGGGTAAATAAAATGTATTTTATCTTTTTTATGATAACCTTATTTCTCTTTTCCGTAGACATAGTATTCATAATATAGGTCTACCTCAAACTTTTTTCTGGAAACCGCTAAATGCGGGTAGCCGTATAGTAGTGTGGCTATCCTATGTTCAACAAACGGTTTCTTTCGGCTGTGCTAATGAGGATGAAATCTGTTTCAATAACTTAGACTGATATAAGTTGAGCTTTTTATTACCGTCTCTAATTAGCTTATGCCGATTCCGCGACGATCATGTTACTGTGGTACAAACTTGCACAACCTTAAGATACAGATGTATCTCATTGCTTACTTACTAGATAGACAATTGGAAAAATAACTAATCTTTATCGTAAATTCATAAAAACTAGTATTATGTAGTTTGATCACAGGAGTTCGGGCAAGCCTGGTATTCTTGATACTCGAATATAGCCCGTATTATTACGTGATAAGAGCCTTTTCGTTTTCCGTCTTCCATGTAGGCACTTCGATGTCTTTTTGTTCAGGTTTCCTGAAAAATAAGGCGATATTTTAGTGATTAGGTATTAAATAATGCTGGACAATCCACACAGCTTCATTGGAACTTGATGAGCTAAGCAGAGCTTGTGTTATGGGTAGGCTAGATGACTGATATACGTAATACAATATACATTACATAGATATATTCTTTATTAAACATAGAAAGTACCCAGAACACCCAGAACAAATATTTGCAGATCGTACAAACATTTGTCACATGGTGGGAATCGAACCCGCAACCTCCATCAGTAGTCAAAGCCGTATTCAACTTCAACAGATGAACCAATATTGATCTAATTGTTTTGGAAAGAAAGAGCTAATATTTCAGATAGTATGGCAGCAGTATTCTTAGATTTTGATCTGTCTCAGCCGTTTTATGGTTAAGCTGGTTTGAATTAAAATCTACGGGGGTTTTAAAATCTTTGCCGAAAAGCCACCACGTTTACCGACTGCCGGGTCACTACGCTACGTTCCTATACATCTTCTCCAATCTGCATCAGCACACATACGTCCACCGAGGAACATGCCTCCCGGAACCGAGGGGGCTTTTCCATAATCAACACGCTTGGCTGGAAGATTGATGATCGCAGTGAAGTTGTTAAATAATACACAGAAAGAAGCTGCTGCCCTTCATTAGTTGGCTCTCACAACATCCACGACCTGAGTTGGAGGAGTCTATTCTCGCACGACCCTTCGGCCCTGAAGGGGACGTACAAACATATCTCATCACAACCAAACAGACGAACCCGCATATAGACTGCTCGCGCACCAGCCGCTCGCCGTCCGCTATGCTCTGCGGCATGGCGCGGCCTTTCGTCTCCGGGAGCAGGACGGCTGATCCACTCGACAGCAGGGCTAGTGTGCCCAGGATTAGCAGAGGGAGGGCCACCCATACACGCTCCTAGAAAAACAGAAGCATGGGATTGGGAACAAAGTTGTTAACACGGCTGATGGATTCATTCATATTCATAAGTATAATTTATTGTAATTTTATGCATACAAGTATTGTTTTTAGGTGTAGGTAGTCTCAGTGGGTACACAATGCATAAAAACCCTGTCACGGCGCTACAATTATTTGGGTTCTCGCTTGTTAGATTGATAATTTTGATTCATTCATTTATTTCCATTATAATTCAATGGGGCCCACACATAGATAAGCTATCGAGGAGACTTAGTTCTGCAGCGTAAGCTGTCAAAAAAATCCGTCATCTTACAGACGTGGATACATCTAGACTTGTTTATTTCAGCTACTTTCATAGTATTATGTCTTATGGTATACTAGTGTGGGCGAACGCTGCAGATATTAACACCGTATTTGTGTTGCAGAAGAGGGCTGTTCGTGCTATCTATAGTATGGCTCCCAGAGAATCCCTGCGTGATAAATTCAAAGAAATAAACTTAATGACAGTACCTACCATGTCAATATATTTATGAAAACCTATTGTACACTCATAGAAATATTTATTTATTTATTTATTTCTACAATGTACAACTATTTTCACAGGAAACCTAATGCAATAGTGTGCCTTATTTATTACTATAATATTATTACTAACATTCAGAATTCCTTAAATATTATAACAATTAAATCTAATAAAATTAATAATTAATAATATGAATCGATTAATATGAATCGGTTCCCTAAAAATAGCGATGTACATAATTTGAATACAAGAAATAAACATAAACTCGCTGTGCCCACAACTAGACTACCTACACAAAATTAATGTATCTTTTATAGGGCAATGTATTCGCTTCTACAACAAAACGCAAAATTTATCAGTAAATAAATTCAAACAAATTGTCAAAACCTTCTTGTGTAAAAAAGCCTACTATAAAATATCTGATTATCTAGAGGATAAAAAAGCTTTAAACGCGTGATATTCCCGTGATTACAGTGTATAGTTAGTCCAAGTTATAAATTCGAACGCGTCGAAAGCAGTCGTTTGTAAATAGTCGGGTCCAACTAGGCGAGCACCGCGCGAGGCAGCCGGACGAGGAAACGACGATCTATCTAATTTCCGAGCTTCCTTGCGAGACTGCTTGCCCAGTATGGACTCTGGACCTGGCTAATAAGGTCAAGAATAGACCTAAGAGGAGATGGAAGAGCTGTCAACAACATACCGAGTACACGATGAAAGGCGACAGCACAGTGGCCACGTAACCACTCATGTGTATGGTTGAGGAGCCGAGTGCGCGGACGCCAGTGGGAAGCAACTCCGTGGACCACTGGATGGCCGCGTTGTAAGACATGTTGATGAAGAAACGGGCGAACGTTGCCAGAGCTGTTTGGGGGATACCTGGGGAAGGAAATTAGACTGTAACACAAGGATAAATGAAGAATAATCTTACATCAATCGTGCTAGTCTAGAGTTTGAAGACGTACCTTTAGGGACAAACATGGCAATGATAATCAAAGTCCCAGAAGTTGCGAGTGGGCCACAGGTCAATATTCTTCTGCCCCATCTAAAATGAGAAGAAGACATTATAAGAAATTACTTTGACCGACTGAAGTCAGTATTCTTTTTTTACAACCAAAAGCTCTTCTTTATGATGCTAAGAAAATGGTTAAAGTACATTTAAATGACGATAAATAAAACAAAATCATTTAATTGAATGACCTGACAATTAAAATTATTTTGCTATATGAACCGCTTAGGGCTTTTTACAATGTTATGACAATTAATGAACGCTATTTACGCAAACAAAGCTAAATCTTGGCCATGTCTTACCTGTCTAAAAGAAGAGCCAATAAGGTAACCGAAGGAATCTCCGTCGCCGATGTCAAAGTGAAAGTGATGAAGAAGTCAAGTCCGAGGTTCTCAGACATCCGCACGAGTCCATCGAAGATGACCGCACAGCACATGTACACGAACACCATTATCAACATGGAGAGGCGCAGAGGACCGCTTTTGAGGAGTGTGAAGATTGTGTCGGTTGATTGTTTTGTTTGGCGAGATGTCACCTGCGTACAACAGAAGTTAAATTCACTTTCTGTAGTTCTGTGTAGTACCTATGTTGTTAGTAACGGGTCGCGACTTTTGCTTACGTTACTAATAATATAATACGCTCACGTCGTGCCTGAGTACAACATTGATCTTTATAATTCAAAGAAATTTTAGAATCCGACTGGAAATTTTTGGATCGGAAATCTGAACTACTTTAGAAAGTTCCCATTGACGTAGCAATCAATGAGAAACGCATAAAATAGTAAAGTGGCTTGAAATGAGGATAAATTAGTCTGGAAGGGTGACCATTTTGAGGCGATCTTGTACTCTGCAATGGAGGTGATCCCTTATCGAGACAAACGCTTTAAGACCTCGACTGAGGCCCGTATTAAGAAAGCTTGCTCAGTCATCGATCCATGCTTGAGTAACACTTTTCTATGGCATAAACATCACTCAAGCATAGATCTAAGACTGAGCAAGCTTTCATAATACGGGCCTAAGAGTAAATCGGAGACGAATACCTATTTCTTAACTGAAGGGCCTTTCACTACATTAATACAGTCAACTTACAATAAATTCGTCCAAGACATCCTCCGGGATCTTGGTGCCATTCACTTTTTCGAACGTCTTCAATATTTCCACCGATTGGTTCACCCGTCCTCTTGTTAGAAGCCATCTGAAAGTTACAAAATTATATTCGAGGCTAGCAAGTTAATAACAGGTAGAACGTATAGGTACTTGAAACCTTTAGCTTTCTGACAATAAGGTATGGTATGGGTAGGTAACGTATCTATATTATTTAAAACTAGTAATTATAACACATTTTACTTCGTTAACAAATTTTGCTGCCCAGCCCAGCAGGATCCTATAATATGCCTCTCTCCCAAAACTGTTCTTCAAAATTTAACTGCGAATTGCCATTTATGACGATGCGATGTGCCTTTTACATCAATGTTGTCGTTTATCATGATTTTATAGCGGTCTGTGTGACTTAAAAGGTCAATTGATATCAATCAATCTCGAACATACATTATGTGGGTTCATATTTATTCATTTTCAGCTGTTTTTTGTATTTACTATGTCTTAATACGGTTATTTTTGGAACAAGTAGTTTTTCTGTCTTTTTTATGTACTTATTCCAAATTATTCTGAGTAAGGCTCTGGTGACCCGTAGGTGCCACAGGTTTTACAAACGTCTCTCGGGCGCCAGTCTCTTGCAAAACAAGATACCTAACTAGACATAAATTATACTTAAGCCAAAAATTTTAATCAATATTCTTTTGTAAAAGAAAATATATGTATATTCAATTAAATCTCGAATACTCACTGCCCTAAGTTCCATAATCCTATATTACCTACATACATATATTAACAATCGATTAGCACAACAACGGTAGAGCGGTCGACGACGTCTTGTGGAATTATGTTGCTATAGAAAATGCCTCACCTGTCGCTATTGTTAAGTTTTGTATGTTATTCATGACATTGTTAATACAATGCTACAACGAAATTCGACAAACATACCTACAAGTTCTAGGTAGGTACTGAGTTGAGGTTCTTTTCCTACATACATTTTAATAAGTAGGTAAGTAATTAGAGAACGGCCGCCGTGGCCTTCGTTCAAGGAAGGACAGGTATAAATAAGCACCTAAGTAGGTACTTAATCGAAGTTCAAGGAGAAACATTCGGTCAAATACGTGTTCGTCATTGATAAGTTTTTATAATCCGATAATGATATGAAAATTTTCTGCTCAAACTATTTTGTGAATAGACCATAAGTACCTAAGTAAGTTTAGCTATGCATACCTATATCCACTTCACAATGCTTAAACGGTGCATAGAAATCTTTATAACCTCTTTAAAGATTCACATAATACTTACCATCCCAGCAAAAGCCAAGCAACATTTCGCATGATCCTCACCTAGCACTCTCCGGAACCAGCCACGGCGCGAATACGACCAGCGCCATCGGAAGCGACGTCACCCACAGCAGCGTCCGCCAGTTGGCAACCCACAGCGCCAGCCACGGCAACACCAGGCAGCCACTTCCGAAAAACAAAGCTATTGACATGTTGGCTACGTAGGTGCGGTGCCGGGGCCCTACGTATTCTAGCACTGGGGAAGATACAGAAAGAACGTGAAAGATGGAGTTTACCTCTCGGATCGGGGGTGGAAATGAACGAACTTGCGGACATTAAATAAAACTACTTTAGAATAATTACATGCGTGAAACCTGGGAGGTTTGAAGTTTGGGATGACGCCATTGAAAGCATAATATTTGTTCCGGGCGTTCTGGGTATTTTCTATGTATAATAAAAATATATCTATCGTAATGTAATTGTATTACGTATATCAGTCATCAAGTACCCGTAACACAAGCTCTGCTTAGCTTGGGGCTAGATGATGCTGTGTGGATTGTCCAGCATTATTTATTTATATAATTTTCTGCTCTTTTCACAGTTTTCACAAAAACCGTTAGAAGTGGGATGAAATTGAAAACTTTCTTAGAATGGTTTCAAACAAGATCATAAACGGTGGTGAATTGGGTAGGTATCCAACAACTCATAATTTCAGGGTTAATCTTTCAAATGCGTTAATTCAAGCCATTAATATTTTTAAATATTTTATTAATAATCCCCCTTCAGAGACAAGTCCGTGATGTTCCCCATTCACTTTTAGCGGTCGATATAATTATATTAATCACGAATCTAGTTTCTCCCTCAACCTTAGAGGCGTAGGTACCTACCTACCTATTAGAATATTAAAATTTGCAG
This sequence comes from Eupithecia inturbata, assembly GCA_963662085.1. Classification (NCBI taxonomy): domain Eukaryota; kingdom Metazoa; phylum Arthropoda; class Insecta; order Lepidoptera; family Geometridae; genus Eupithecia; species Eupithecia inturbata. Next base: position 14,431,153 of record OY759178.1, on the reverse strand, counting down.
AACATTGTCGTTAAATTTATATTACACCGTTACACCTACATACCTAACATACTAGCATCGATAAGAATAGGACAACAAGCCGTAATCAACAAACAGCATACCGATTTGTCCAGCATTTCGTTCATTGTAATTTGCATACAAAGCCGAAACACTGCTAGTTCATTGAAATTCACTGTGTGCTCCGATGATGGCTATAAATCACCGGCTGACATGCCGTAGGAAGCTGCCCTGAATTGACGCTATTTGAGGATAAAGGCAAGGTTCGGCCTAGCATTGTAATCATTTATTCAGCTGTTTCATAGCTTATGTGATGGTTGAATTTGCGTGTTTGATATTTGATAGCCGTAGTTGGAAGAAATCAAAAGAAGACTAGAATAATCACATACCTAAACTATACGGGGTAATTATACACAAATAAGAATTAAGACCAGGGGTCTTCACAAACGTGTTCGTGATGGTGGGAAGAACCTGCAATTCACACAGTGTCAGTGAATTACCATAACCTACAGAAAAAGTATAAAGGATAAAAAAAGTTTTGGCCTGGCCTCTGTCCAAGAGTCATGTAAGGTCTAAAGGAAATAAAGCACTTGGGAGTTTTCGATGGCAAAAGTTAAATGGAGTATGTTTACCTACTATTCCATAATCGTAGTTGAAAGAAAAGCAATAATAGACGAGAATACGGTACTACCGTAATACCGTACCTTACAAGGCAAACGTGCAATTGTAATAAAAACTTTTTAAATGTGAACCAAAACACGTGGACATTACAAGGAAACAGACTCACCGTTCAGATAAACATAAATCGTTATTAAAGAGTTGCAATTCAGGATTTAGATAAAATGTTGCTGATGGATAGCAAGATTAGCTAATCTTGCTATCCACTCAATTCACTGATCACATTTTTTTCAATACCGAATAAAAATAATAAATATACAGGGTGTTTGGTGAAGGGGGGGTTTGGTGACAACCTCGGTGGGTGTGTAGGTGGACCTATTTGTACAATTTGAAGTAGAAGACCCTAACTGTTTACAATGTTTTTATCGTGTTTTTTTTTGTAATTTTTAACATTTTCCGAAATTTTACCTCTCTACCCCTACAAAATTTTATGGTACTTGTTTTTGATTGCATTTTTATTGGGTTTTGGTCCCAGATGTATCTTTAGTCTATAGAAGGCATTATTTATAGCAAAAAAACTAGTAAATAATCAGTTATAATAAGCTATCAAAAATTTAAAAAAATTGTCAAGAAGGTCAACTTTGCACAGTTAAAAAAAATAGCGATCGAGGAGTTTAAATGCTTATAAAAATTTATCTAATTATCACTTATTACAACGGTATACCACATGTAGCCGAAAAATCTGTAAACTTGTCAAAAATTAACACTTAAGGGGAAAATGGAGTAAAAACGCTAAAAATAAAACATTGTATTAAAACAATTTAAATATCTCTTCCCTATTTCTAATACAACGGTAGGAACGCCAAGTTAGTAAAAAAATCAATTTTATCGTACCTAGGCATCCGACTGAAGTCTATTTAAAGAAATTTAAATTTCATTGTTATTTTGGTTATTTCTTATGTTTGATAAACTGTTTGTTGTTTTGTTTTTGTTATCATTGTTTGACAATTTTTTTAAAGTATTTGAACTCCTCGATAGCTATTAGATTTTTTTTTAAACTGTGCAAAGTTGACCTTCATAACAACTTTTTTTTATTTTTTACTTTGACAGTTTATAACTATGTACTCGTTCTTTTAAAATAACAATGCCTTCAATAGACGAAGGATACATCTGGGACCAAAACCCAATAAAAAGTTCAATCGGAAACAAAAACCAAAAAACTTTGTAGGGGTAGAAAGGTAAAGTTTCAGAAAAGTTTAAAAAAGTACGATTTAAAAAAATTTGTAAACAGGTAGGGTCGTCTACTTAAAATTTTATTTCACTAATAGGTTCACCTACACACCCACCAAGTTTGTCTAACTCTCCACCAAACACCCTGTATATAAAATTTATATCAATCTACTGACTCAATCATACACGAAGCCATACTATACATTACTATATATACTTATATTAATTACATTTAAAAGCAGCGCAAGTTCTTTTCCATGATACAAACTCCTTGTCTCCTATCAAAGACACAGTCCTTAAAACGGCCAAGTACTCTCGTATAGGTAATAATTATAGCGTGGATTATTTCAATCAAAGTCACATTAAGAAAGAAAAGATTTGATCCGTGGCATAGGTACCTGTCGTTAGTCGACCTAAATCACGATAATACTAACCATAAAGGTCTCTAATACGCAACTCACCTAAGATGTAGATCATCATGAAGCAGTTGTCATAAGCCATGCCGACGAGGAAGCGGCAGAAGGCAAAGTCCCAGAGCCCACTCGTGAAGATGGTTGCGATGCCTCCCACGCAACCGATCACATTCGACGCTGAAAGGAGAAGTCATTTTTAAACTTTCACGAATTCGTAACAGATAGAAGATAATAGAAAAAGTTCACGAACTAAGAATCAGGGATGATTAACCTTCCAATAATACATAAACATAGTACAAAATAGCCGCATAGCATGTGCTACGTAAGTTTATTGCACCATAAACTTACACAGGGGTAGAGTATGACGTCCTAAAAATATATATATATACATAAATAGGCATATCAATAACAGTACTAGTTTCCATAAAATTGCATGAACAAAAAATCTATAAAATTTATTGCTATTGCGAATATTGATTCATGTAATTTTCTGATGACTCCGTTTGTTAGTCTCTAGGTACTCTACATTACTTACATAATGGACCTAGGTACCTAATTTAGGTTACCTAGTAACATTCGTTATTTTATTTCATTAGATTTATCATATCAGTTACTAACGTTTTTATCCTTACGAAAAGCTTGAATAGTATCTAATGGAGTTTTATTTCTATAAATTGATTAGCCATGGGGAGGCCCAGCTGTGGGTAAACTCCGGCTGTTAATGACGATTATTGTCTGACATGGGTGATTGAGAGTCTACACCAAGAACCATGCAAAAGTCATGGACGAAAATTTACCTTATCACTGCAACTTTTGCAGTGATGAGGTAAATTGAGGATTGAACACGTTGCGGGGCTGACCCGCGATTTCCGAGCGATTTCACAACATTTTGACTAAACACGTTTATTGAACTAGGTGTCGTAGGCATCTAAGGCTTTTTCAATAACGCTTCAATACGATTAGGTAGGTACCCAATAACTATTTATATAGGTAAGTTATTTACAGCAAAAAAATCCGGTAGCAAATGTACCTATTGTCCAAATTAATTTGATCTAGCTCTTGAAAAAAAGTGGGTATATAATTTTTATAGATATCCTTCAGTAGGTGCTTGACTACCGGGTTTGGTTATTCTTTGGAACAATAGATGTCACCTACCTATACGATTTTGATGCGGGATTGGATTCCCTAGTAGGTACCTACTTATTTATCAAAGAACAACCGGTATCATCATGCAGGTACGTCTGCGTGGTACATAGAAATAGGAACGAAAGTAGGCGACCTAAGTAAGGCCGCCCATTGTACTTGTCTTATGTAAAGCCTCTCAGTAATGTTCTTATTCTGGTGTACAATAAAGCATGTTTGTATTGTATTGTATTGTAACCTATAATTAAGGTTAGACGTCATCTCCTGTTCTGTGGTTTTGACTAATGTTTTATGGGCCAGCCTATCAGCTCTGTTGTTACAACATGGCCGACTTGTTGACCCAGTTCTGCTTATTGTTTGCTTTCGATTGATTTTAGATTATAATCTACGCTTTACATTTTAAACTCTAGGTACATAGCAGTTTCAACTAAAAATACAACAATTAGTTGAAAATTTTTACCTATGCCTTTCATCTGAAATGTTTCGATATAACAAAATGGTAGATCTTCTCTAACTATTCTATGATGTCCTCCTAGCCGCGTTTCGGCCACGTGTGTCGGCCAGCCTCAACGGAGACAAGCCATGTACGTGTACAAGTGTGTGCGCGAACACAGGTGCACTCTTCTCCATTATTTCTCTCTCTCTCATAATGTCGGTCTACCTCATCTATGAGCTTATTACTAGTGTTACTAGTGTTACCAAACGGGAGGCTCCCAGTGGCATTGTAACAATTAGGCCCGTATTATGAATTCAGTAATATTTATACCTTTAATTTTTTTGGTATTCATCAAATAGCAAAGTCTTTAACCAGTACCTATAGTAAATATTGGTATACTTGACAACCGTTCGAAACCCTCGGCGCGCGAGTCACACTTGCACTTGACGGATCTTGTTTATTGCGTATTGCTAATCGATCTCTATGTTTGAGCTAAATTTATATACCTGTTCAAGTTTCAAATAATTCCTTATGTGATTTGACAAATAAACTTATTTCTAAAATATACAAGCACGGCAAAGTTAGGATCTTATGTTTTTTAAATAATGGTGCACAAGGTTTCCAAGGGAGCCTGTTAAATATTGCCCGTAGGCACTTTTTTGCGCTATAAATAAGGTCTTGACATTAACTGCGTTTCCCCATAAAACAACATTGTATCTAAGAAGGGATGCCACATAACCGTGATAGCCAGTACCTAGTGCAGTTTTGTGATCAGTTATGTTTGCAATATTCCATAAAGCGTAAATTAAACTATTCACTTTAGCTTTAATATGCTCGATGTGTGGTACCCATGAGCATACATTGCCTAGTTTCAGACCAAGGAATAAAACCGTATCACTCTCTTGTATTTCCTCATTTTGAAAAGTCACCTTAAATGTATTTCCTTTCGGTTTTCGATTATAAAATTTAACGAACTTAGTTTTTGCTACATTTACTAAGATTATCTTTACTTAACCAGTCAATACAAACTCCGACAGTGTTATTTAAGTGATGTACCTATGTGTTCAGGTTCATTGTCATTAGTAACTACTATAGGGACATCGTCGTCAAACAGTGTACAATGGTATTTAGTTATGTCTGGTAAATCACTAATGTACAGTAAAAACAGAAGTGGAGAGTGAGTGAGAAGTGGGAGCAGAAAACACTGCCTTGAGGCACACGTAGTGCATTATGTCTAAAAAGTCATCTCAATGAATTCAGTAAGCTCATTTTTCCATTCAACTTCCTTACTTCTACGCATTGTGTTAGTTTTTCTAGGTAGCTTTTGATCCAATCATAAGTAACACCAC